>JAHIAL010000033.1:0-2400000 GCA_021605145.1 Aegilops bicornis | reverse complement strand
GAAAAGGAAGGAAAAATAGGCTCCACTGGCTTATGGGCTTTTGCATGATCATGTCTGATTAACGTTTCCATGTCTAAGTAACATGCATGCATGGTTAGCAAAGGTCGGCGCCACATTCTATCTTGGTGATTAATTGCTCCCAGCTACTTCGTTGTGCTACCAAGTTAATTAATTCTGTTGATGGTGATATATGTAACCAGATCGAAGAGTAGACAGCTTGGAATCCAAATCGAACAACCACATGTCATCAACATCTTACATTCATCAAGCGAGTCAAGTGTTACTGTCTACGGGTATATAGAGGTGGAGCAGACTAGTACGTGATGACTACGCGTATATAGAGGTGGAGCACACTGTACATGAGACATGCTAGGCTAGCTCTTTTCTCTTCTCATGCGTGAACAGGACTTGGGCTTGCATGTTAAGGTGTGCATACGTATTCAATCTTTCTTGCAAAATCAAACGCCCGTATGTCTTTATTGACACTCTGCTTCGTGGGAAAAAGAAAAATCTGAAGTATGCTCGACCTTCTCTGATGTATTGGAATCTGGCAGTTGAGATCTTCTGCTCATCACTTTTCCTTTTATAGAGATATAGTTTTTTTTATAGATTGCTAATCAGTTTGATTCCCGAGCTTCTGCTCAAACCTGTAACAAGTGAAAAAATGGTTTTAGGCCTCTTCTGAACTTTGGCATGGGCAAGTCTTATTTGATTTTCGATGTTTAACTTACACGCACGAAAAGTTAGCAGAGGACGCTTCATTCTATCACATGGCTCGGTTACTCCCACCTACTATAGTACTAGCAGGTTATAATTTCATTGGTGGTGATATCTGCACACACACACACACACACACACAGACACACACACACACACACACACACTAGTTCGAGAAGTAGAGAGAACTTGGAATCTGCATCAAACAACCTTATGTCATAGATTCATAGATGGTTCTACTTAAATTCATTAATCGAGTCGAGTGTTACTCGCTATGACTATATAGAGGTGGAGCACACTAGTATGTGACAGTAACACGCAAGACTCTTCTCTCTTCTCATGCATAGAGTCCTAGCTCATGCACATGTTGAATGTATATCTCTTTTCATGTTGATCGGTTTGGCTTGGGAGGCAGAGGGAATTCAAGGTGTACGTGCGAAGTGTGTCACGCTCCAAATATCAAAAGTCATTCTGTCTTTATTGACACCCTACTTCCCTGCAAGAGGAACTCAAGTATGCTTAACCTTTCTTCATGTTCCATATGAGCATTTGCATGTCGATTGGTCCACATGAAACATGTTTAACAACAAAATGAAGCTGCGGGAATGGAGATTCCCACATGGATACGCCATGAGCTTGCATCACAAGATACTCCCTCCGTTTCTTTTTACTTCGCAATATAAGATTTGGTCAAAGTTAAACTGCACAAAATTTGACCAAATTTATATAAAAAAACATGAACATCTACAATACGAAAATTATATAGTATGAACATACCTTTCATGGTGCATCTGATAATATTGATTTCATATTGTGAATGTTTATTTTTAATATAAAGTTAGTCAAACTCTACAAAGCTTGACTTTGACCAAACCTTATATGCGGACTAAAAAGAAACGGAGGGAGTACATTAATTGCCGCGTGTAGATGTCTGAATTCCAAACTCAAAAAACGAAATAGCATTATATTGCTTAAAGGTGTCATGAATATTGAAACATTTCAAAGTGAAACTAAAGATGCCCGTAATGGGAGTATCATAGCTATTATCATGTGTGTCAACTAAGCAATTTTGATGAAGTGTGTAACACCCCAAATTTTCTGGCCAAGTTTTTGATATTAAATTTTTTGCCAGGAGTTTTAAAATTTTATTTCTGTTGATTTCAGAACTCTTCTTTTAATGTTAAGGAGTTTTATCTTCTTACCCAAGTGGAGCTTTCCAAAACATATTGGACTTCTATGCCATCTCATTTAAACAATTTCTAAATCAGCAGATTTATTTATTAATATTATTTCACCCTGAGCTTTAATCATTAAAATGACTTGTTTTAAATTTTGGAGCTCTGTTTGTACTGCAACCAGTTGATAACTTTAACTAATATTCCAACCAAAATTTGGAGATATCATGTGATGTCTCTAAATCGCTTGTGTGCATTGAAATAATTATTTCATTGCATATTTTGAGCTTTACACATGTTTTTCTTCGCTGGTCCAGTGGAAAATTTTGCACTGCAACCCTTTTAAATTTTTCCCTAGAGCCTTCCCCAAAATTATGAGATATCAGTAGTAGCATGCCATCCAACTTTATGCAAAAACCTAGTGTTGTTCTTTGGAAAAATTGGGTGAACCATCCTCATTTTCATTCTGGTGCCATTTGGTGATTTGTACTGCAACCCCATCCATTCTTGCTCTAGTGGTCTTGTGCTTTCTCATGCTTGTAGTCAACCCTGCAAAACCCCTAAGTCCAGGAGCATGCACTCTTTGGAACACTTTTGGTCCATGTAATGATGCCACTCACTCCCTGTCCAGAAGTAAAGTTTTGCAAAACTTGCACTAGCAAGTTTCTTCTTTTTGCAAACCAACTCCACCACCCTCTCTCACATCCATAGAGACACTGATCTGGAGAATTTGGCCACTCCAAGAACTACCTAGGTGCCTTTGGCATTTTGTCAAACACCCTGTGTGCACAACCAGATTTGACATGACTTCAAGTTTACTTGGTGAACTTGAGCTCCTGGCCTATCCATCATGTCCCTTGATCCCCTTGCTAACCTTAACCTAGCCTTGTTTCTTGCCAGCCTCACCCAAGCCCTCAGAGCAGGCCATGGCATTTCATCGAGCACCTTCCGCAGGTGCCTGGGCGCCGAAAGCAGAGCACGCATATTGCACGTGCCGCCCGAGCCGACGCTGTCGCGCTACAGCTTGCCACCACTCGCATGAACCGCGCCACTCGCTTGGCCTCTCGCTACGTCGCGCCAAGGACCCGACCTCCTCTGCGGCGTTGCACAAGAAGCTCTTGGCGGCACGCCGACGTCTGGCAGCGCCTCTGCCGCGGTCGGCGCCGCCAAAGCCACCCCGGCTCGCCACCTGCCCCTATGAGCAGTGCGTGCTCATCCGCAAGCGTGTCCCCTAGCTCCCGTCGTCGCCACGTCCCCCTGCTGCTACAGAACGTCGGTTCGCCGTCGTTCTTATCTCCGGCCGCCTCGGACCGACCTAGCCACGCTATATAAGGAAGCCCCGAGCGTCCCCGAGCCCTCAGGTAGCCTCACGCCGTCTCTCTAGCACTCCCATCGCCACCAATTGGAGGGGAGCAGGTCATCTTCAACCTCTACGGTTAGTTCGGCCACCGCCGCCTCCCCGGCTCCGTTCGGCGCAACCAGGGCCTCCCCCTCTCCAATCTCTTCACCAGAAACCCCCTCTTCCTCTCGTGAGCCCGTCCCCCTACTCGATTTCGATCGGGAACCACTGCGGCACCAAAATCACTTTGTCCCCGAAGCTTCCTCCATCGCGAAGCTCGGCGCCGGCAGCTCACGTCGTCCCCGCCGACCCAGCGACCACCGGTAGGACCGCCCCGGTCTTGCGGGTCCATCCCGACCATCTGGAGCCCGTGAGGAGCCGCCAAACACCGCCGACGATCGCCGGAGTCCCCGCCTCTGTTCGGCCGGAGGAAGAAGAGGAAAGGAGACTGGTCAAACCTGACCAGTGGGGCCCTCTGGACCCACTGTCAGTGACCCAGGCGCAATCCACGTGGGTTAAGTGGAAGCGCATTTCCAAAATGCGCCTTCGACGTGGTCAGTAATCGAACCGTTTTTTCTGTTTTTCTGTTTTATTTTTAAATCAGATTTGACCAGGACTTTGACCGGCTGTATCTTTTAAAATACAACTCCAAATCAATTGATTCTTTTTCCTACCTCTCTCAAATATTGTCTAGTTTATTTTAAGATTTATTTGAAAAAAAATTCAAAACAACTTTTTGTGCTGTTTTTATTTGTGTGTTAATTCAAATATATTCTTTTAAATAGGATTTTTGAAGATTTCAAAATGTTTTGGATGCACCCTTCTTTCCCATGACCTAAAGGCAAGCATTCTGAACCCTGGTGAATTTTTGTGTGTGTTGCATAGCACGGTGGCAACACCACCCCGACATATACATGCGTCATTTTATGTGAGGATGTGATCCTATTTACGGGTGCATATTATGAGTTTATGCTAATGAAGTTGACATGATTTGTGATGGAAATCACCGTCATACGTCTTTCATGCATACCGGAAGGAAGGAGGGAAGACCTCTGTCTTGGGTAGACACGGTGTTGTCCCTAATCCTCCATCGAGACGGTCGTGTCCGGTATGGCATGAGGGGTATGTTGCGTGATGTTTCCATCTGTTGTTTGAAATATATGCATTGTTATGCTAATTATGCAGGAAATATTACAACCTCCTGAGTCGACCGTAGATCGAGTCTTGTGCCAGTAACCCCCATACTTGCTTGCATACTACCACTGCCTCTCTACAACAAGTAGGGTACGGTTCAGTAAGTTGTCAACCCTTTCCTAGCACACACCGTACAGAGAGGCCGAGGTGGAAGATACTGGAGGCATCCAGTAGTCATACCACCGGGTCCGGGAACATGGGTGTTTCGGTTGTAGCCGAAAGGGGGTAGCTCCCCAGTTTGCGCGCGGTATAAATTTTGTGATCCCATGTTACGTCGAGGTTGTAGCCTCCCCACTTAGAGTTTCGCTTAACAGGTGTCGTGGGTGATTCCAGACACATGTGAGTTAAGCTGGTGTGTGCAAGTTAGGTGTGTTTTCAACCAAAGATCAGAGACGGAATTAGTCCCGATGGACTAAAGGAATCCGTTACTCGTGGGTAAAGAGTACACCCTCTGCAAAGATTAAACCTATTCGAATAGCCGTGTCCATGGTTAAAGATTACAGTCTGGGATGGGTCAAGTGTCGGTCTTAGTGTCGGTCTTCGAAGGTGGAACTGTTAAACCAGAACTGAATTTTCGCAACTTGTGGATTGTGAAAATTTATGATTATCATTATTATTGTTGACGAACCCGTGATTTTATTGGTATTCTCGAATATCCCTAGGATGGTTCTACCTCCTGGATATTTACGGTGTTTTCTTTTAAAGCCCTTTATGTGGTGTCGCTAAGACGCCCGACTGTGGCATTTCTTTTAAAGCCCTTTATGCGGTGTCGCTAAGACGCTCGACTGTGGCATTTCTTTTAAAGCCCTTTATGTGGTGTCGCTAAGACGCCCGATTGTGGCATTTCTTTTAAAGCCCTTTATGCGGTGTCGCTAAGACGCCTCGATCGTGGCATTTCTTTTAAAGCCCTTTATGCGGTGTCGCTTCACGCCCGATCGTGGCATTTCTTTTAAAGCCCTTTATGCGGTGTCGCTAAGACGCCAGACTGCGGCATTTCTTTTAAAGCCCTTTATGTGGTGTCGCTAAGACGCCCGACTGTGGCATTTCTTTTAAAGCCCTTTATGCGGTGTCGCTAAGACGCTCGACTGTGGCATTTCTTTTAAAAGCCCTTTATGTGGTGTCGCTAAGACGCCCGACTGTGGCATTTCTTTTAAAGCCCTTTATGCGGTGTCGCTCAGACGCCCGATTGTGGCATTTCTTTTAAAGCCATTTATGCGGTGTTGCTCAGACGCCCGATTGTGGCATTTCTTTTGAAGTCCTTTATGTTATTTATTTCATAAATTTTAATACTCCCATATTATTGCATATTCACAAATAACATGCTTGTACGTATCAGCATTTTATTTATCTTTTGTGACTGACGCCCTGAGCATAAAATATTTTCAGCACATCATTGTTAAATTATGCCTGTGTTCATTATGTTTGCGAGTACATTCAAAGTACTCACTGGCTTGTCCCTGGCTATTGTCTTGGCCAGATTTCTTGCTTGGAGAGGAGCGTTGCGATGACAGCCCCAGAACCTAAGCAACAGAGACCGCAGCCTCGCGAAGATAGGAGTTAACCTGGTCAGCTGTTCCTGTGGAAATTGGAGTCCCATAGACGAGGGTGTTTCATAACCCGCTTCCGCCATCAACCTTTAGAAATTTTTTGTTGTACTTTCAGGCCAGAATGGTCTTGTACTACATATATGGTTTTTTTTTCTTGGAATTTCTGTATCAAGTTGGTGCCTTATCAGCTAACAGTTATCCTGGGGCTGGTAAGCACAAGGGCCATTTTTCTGGGATTAACACCGGAAAAATCGGTCGCCACAAAGTGGCATAGAACTAAATAAAAGAAAGAGAGGGTTGAGTATCATAATAAATATTGTACTACTATATGTCATGCATGGCAATAAATATCTAAGATACTAATCTATGATACTCTGCATTATAGAGGTATAATCATACACTAGTATCATATGCATGATAGTAACTTATGATACTACCCACTACGGGTAGCCTAATCCATATAGTCTGTCATGTGAATATATGACATCTACTCCATAGATTACCGGCTGATTTGTTGTCGTTAATCCTTGCATTATGTCTATTATTATCAATTTGCCAAAGTGCTCTGATGTTTTCTATAATAAAAAAGAGATACAAATAATGTTGAATTTGAAACTAATGCCTACTAAGTGATGTATTTCTGCTTCAAACTTGAACGGGTGACATGCTTCCCGAAGTGATATGCGGAAAATCACTACTTGTACTAATTGTAAAACAGTAAAACTTAGCCACCAACGCCCCTCCACAGCCATTTGACTGTCTGGACCATCTGATCTACTGTTTAACGCTGAAGATCGTTCGGCCCTCGTGGGCCTTTTTAGCCGTCGCCCTACCCCGTTATTGGGCCGCTGCTCCGGGGTTCGACTTGGGAGCCTTCTCGTGAACCGTCAGATTTTTACACCGAGCGCCGCGAGAGGGTCGATCGTCCCGACTTCCTGTCATCTCGATCGGCCCAGGTTCTTCACCATTTGCTGCCCTGAAACCGGCGGTGGCTCCGGTCAAGGTCAACGGTATTCCTCCAGTAACAGTCCATCGTAAGTGCAACCCTACGTTGATTCCCCCTTCCTATGTCCTCGAAGTTCATAGTGCTAACCCTGGCTGTTCTTATTGGTGATTGTCCATGAATCATGGATGCGGCGACAATGAGCGAGAGAGCTTTGGCTGCAACGAAGGCGGGCGATCAGTAGGAGCAGGAGGCCATGTGAACGGCTCAAGAGTGACGAGGCAGCATCAAGCAGCTATGTACGTCTTGCCGACGCAAGATGACGCGGCGGCATCTCCCTAGTGCGAGGAGGAGGTGGAGGCGACTGCTGCACCAGAATCCTCGTCAGCGCAAGAGTGACATACATATCTCCTCCTTAGCGGCTGCGGCGGCAGCACACACCGCCGGCGTACATGCCATTGCAGCTGTACTGCCATATCATGATCGGCTGACCCCACCCTTTCCAATTCCATAACTGAAACTTCACATGGAAGCTGAGACCTAGCGCATAGTTATCCTGATAATTGTCGACGGTGTGTAATGATGGCAAATGATTTCCGCTATCGCTGTGTCACTACAATCTTCCATTCTCCCTAATTGGGTTTGACGCACACTCCTCCATGTCTTCGTATCTATGGAACTAATTTTCTATTCCTCCTTGCAGGGTTGCAGTGCTCGTTCATTGGAGTTTTTCTGTACGAATTTCTCAAGAGGTGTGCTTCAAATCCAATTAAAAAACAGTAAACCTCAGCCAACTATGCGATCATGGCGGGCGGACAGGTGCGACTATTCACAAATTATTGCCCTTTGTTCATCTTTGTTCTCTCTATTACTGTGAGTTTAGTGCTGCATTCCATGCGATTTGTTTGGTTTTTATTTCAGCCAGGCACTTGCGTTTTGCCTGCTCCCTTTCCTTCTCTTTGTTTCGGATTTCATATAATCTGTCTCTGGCATGAGCTGAACCTATGAAGATTAGTTTCTTTGGTACGGCTTGGGTATGTAAGACTGAATAACTCTTATTGCCTATGTTCTTTCCTTTGCTCCTGCTATCAACATTTTAGAATTGTTCTACCTAAAGAACTTAATTAGTCTAAAATGAGTAGGCTTGGCCGCATGGGTAGAATATGCTTGATGCATGAATCATGATAAAATGGCATTTGTTTATCATGCATTCTGCTATTGTCGATCTTCTGGAAATAGAGTGTCATTGCCAAGTGTTGATAATTTCAGGACGTGTTTAATTCCTTCTAGCCATAAATCATTATGAATTAAAGTGTGCAATCCTAATGCGAATATCATTGACCATGCAGTTTGTCATCCATGCTCTTTTCCTTAATCATATTTTGAGTTTTTTTGCCCTCTCTCTACTTTTGCACAACTCAACGATGGACCCTATGATACGGCATGTATGTATGTAGATAGAAACATGTCAATATTAGAAT
Source organism: Aegilops bicornis (assembly GCA_021605145.1). Classification (NCBI taxonomy): domain Eukaryota; kingdom Viridiplantae; phylum Streptophyta; class Magnoliopsida; order Poales; family Poaceae; genus Aegilops; species Aegilops bicornis. The sequence goes on along the minus strand of JAHIAL010000033.1, from coordinate 2,391,604 downwards.
TTCGCTTGTAGCACGGGTCTGTTTGGGTAATTATGAGCATGAATAATTTTAATTTTGGCTTACGTAGAAAATTATTTAGTTTTAATCTGTTTCAATACTAGATGAAATTGCCATTCAGTTTGCGAGGATATTTTATTTGCCAAGTTTGACGTATACTTCATCATGTGCGTTGAATGTCATTGTCATATCACAAAAGAACGCATGACACGGTCATAGGCGATGGCTTCTCAAAGTAGGCAAATATGATGTCTTACCTTCTCCAATGTTAAAATGATATATTAACAACCTTGGCATTTCACAGAAGGGAATGTTATCCTAGATTGTTAAGATGAACTAGGCTAATATTGTGTTTCTTGAATAATTAATTCATTGTATCAACCATCATAACGCATATCTCTATACTTTCTCAATATGGACGGGCGCGGCAACGCGCGTCTTCATGATCTAGTCACCTTTTTAAAGAAAGGAGGATTACCCCGGCCTCTGCAAGTCGTACTTATCACGTGAAATGCAAGATCAGATAACCCATCAACAGTTTAGCGATACTCACGTTCGCATGGACCACCACATGCCTCACTCATGTCTTGGATAAAAATAGATGTTCGGAAACACTTGTCGAAAAAATTGATAAAAATAGATGTATCTAGAACTAAATTACGTCCTGATACATTCATTTCTGCGACAAGTATTTTTGAACGGAGGGAGTAGTATATAGTGTTGAATATATGGTTTGTGCATGTATATTGTATAGCCCGGCCCACCTCCTAGTCTTTGTATAGTTGAGGTTGTGGCCCACCTTGTACTCCATATATACGTGCGCTATGCACCGATCAATATATCGTGAAGCATTGCCAAAACATTCGTTTCCAACATGGTATCATACCTGCGATCCTAACCTTAACCCTTGCCGCTGCCGCCGCTACGATCCCATCGCCGCCGCCGCCACCACGCGCCGTCGCGTCCCTTTTCACGCCGCCAGCGCCGCCCGTGTGCCGCCGCGCCGCGCCGCGCTCACAAGACACCGCAGGCGCCGCCCAAGCCGCGCCTCCACCCCCCTTGCCGCGCCGTCTCACCACGCGCCACCGCACCCCCCGCACCAACATGGCCTCCCCCGGTTCCATCAGTGCGACCCGCAGCCGCCGCACCAACCCGTTCGAAGGCCCCGATTCCGTCGTCATCCGCGATCTCAACATCCTCGCTCGGGTTCCCGTCGTCCTCAATCACCTCACCTCCACCTACTATGCCTGGAAGACATACTTCTCCCTTGTGTTCCGTGAGTACAATCTCCAGGATCACATCGATGGCTTCGTGGACTCCCGCTTCATGGAGGACGATGAGGAGTGGACGTCCATCGACGCCACTCTCATCCATTGGTTCTACACCACCATCTCGAAGGACCTCTTCCACACGGTGGTCTCCGCCGACGATGACGCTTTCACGCCGCTTTGGACTAAGCTCAACGGCCTCTTTCACCGACAAGCGCTCCAACGCAAGGTTTTCTTGCACGGCGAAGTTTTTGAGTGCCAAGAGCTTGACTCGTCTGTTGACGATTATTGCATGCGCCTCAAGAAGCTTGTTGACGAGCTCCGTGACCTCGGCGAGAAGGTCTCCGATGAGCTTCTTCTCAGCACCCTCATCGCCGGCCTGAACGAAGACTTCGGGAACGCCGCCTCCAACATCCCTCTCATCACCAACCCGACCTACCCCAAGATCGTCGCGTACCTGAAGCTGGAGGAGCGGAGGAAGCGAATGTCGCGCACCCGGGCCACCCACACGGCCCTCATCGCCGGTACCCGCGGCGGTGCACCGCCCACCGCCCCGGTTCCCTCGCCGCGGCCCGCCTGGCCCTTCCAGCGCCGCCGCCTGGTTCCCTACCGGCGCCAGCCAGCACTTCGTCCCCCGCCGAGCAGCAAAGAAGAGCACTGGGCAAGGGCGTCATGCCGAGGTGGCTGCAGCAAAGAAGCAAGAGCCGGCTGCCCACGGCGGGCTCCGCGCCACCGCAAAGAGTAGCAGCTCCGCCGGCGCCTTTGGTAGGACGGCCAGAAACCTTGACGGGGTCGTTCACGCATCTATGCCTATACCGCGGCCCGTCTCAGCTTCTTTGGGCCGCCCGGCATCCCATCAGGCTCTGTACGCGGCTCCTTAGTCGTCTCCGCCGCCGCCGCTCTACGGCCCCTCTGCGACCTATGGGCTGCCTTTGGCCGGTGGGTTTGCGGCGCCGCCACATACCACGCTGCCGGCCCCGACCTCCCCCCGGCACCTTGGGACCCCGCGCTGCTAGCGGCCCTCCACACCGCCCCCACGCCACAACAGTACACTGGCGGTGGCGATTGGTATATGGACACCGGAGCCACGGCTCACTTGGCCGCCAACCCCGGTAACCTTCTTACCGCTCACCCCGTTCACACCGCTACTCGCATTACCGTGGGCGGCGGTTCCTCCATGCCTATTACTCATGTCAGCCATGCTGCTTTTCCTTCTAACTCCACGCCATTATATCTTCCTAACGTACTTGTCTCACCTGACATCATTAAAAAACTTGTTTCCGTTCGTTCTCTTACACGTGAAAATCCTGTCACCGTTGAATTTGACATGTTTGGATTTTTTGTTAAGGATGCCCGTACCCGGATGGTGCTCCACCGATGTGACAGCCCCAACGAGCTCTAGCCGGTCCACTCATCCACCTCCTCCGTCGCTGCACCCATGGCGCTTTCCGCCGGAGTGGACCTTTGGCATGCTCGTCTCGGTCATCCCAACACCGTCACCCTTCGTCATATTCTTCGGAGTTTTTCATTCACGTGTAATAAGATTGACGATCACACTTGTCATGCTTGTCGTCTCGGCAAACATGTTCATCTTCCCTTTAGCACTTCCTTGCATGTTGCATCATACCCTTTTGAGTTAATTCATAGTGATGTTTGGACCTCTCCTGTTGCAAGTAACACGGGATATCTTTATTATCTTGTTATACTTGATGATTTTTTGCACTATGTGTGGACCTTCCTGTTGCGGCGAAAGACGGATTCTGTTGCCACTCTCACCGCATTCTACTCCTATGTCTCCATGTAGTTTGGTCGACCCATTCATGCGTTGCAAACAGACAACGTGAAGGAGTCTGATAATCTTGCGATCCGCAACCTTCTCGCCACACACGTCACGATTTTTCGTCTCACTTGCCCGCACTTCGCGAACAAAATGGCCGTCTTGAGCACGTGCCAGACTCTTAATGACTGCGTCCGCACCCTCCTCTTTCACGCCAACGTGCCACCATGTTTTTGGCCCGACGCGCTTGCCACCGCATCACTACTCCTCAACATCCGTCCCTGTCGCACTCACGGGAATTTTGCACCTCATCACCTTTTGTTCGGCACGCCACCTTCCTACGCTGAGCTACGCATCTTTGGTTGCCTGTGCTACCACAGCATCGCTTCCACTACTCATAAGCTCGCACAACGGTCCGTGGCATGTATTTTTCTTGGCTATCCCCCCAACACCAAAGGCTACCACTGCTATAATCCTATCTCACATCGGGTGATCACTTCCCGACACGTTTACTTTGATGAGATGGTTTTTCCATTTCAGCAGGTACCTTCGGATGTTGCGGCTTTGCCCGCTCCCGATGACGGCCGCTCGCGAGCTTCTCTTGGGCTGCCTCCCAGCTTTGAGGGTGCCCCCCGCGCCACGGGTCGAGTTCCTCCCCGGCTGGCTGCCTTAGGGGTTGCACCCCTCCCGGCGCCCGCGCCTCCGTCAGCCTCCCCGGCTACCGCGCGGGCCTCCTCAGCGCCCAGCGCCCTCGCTTTGCCTCATCCGAGGCGGCCTCGCCCATGACCACACACTGGCGGCCGCCCATGACCTCGCCCGCTGCATCGGAGGTGGCGGGCTCTTCTTCATCTTCGCCGCCGCCAACCCGCCTCGTTGCCCTTCCCGATGACTCGCTCTCGGGCTGGCACCTTCTGCCCGAGTACGCAGTACACCAGCGATGAGTATCTTCTCGCTACTTCCATCTCCGAGCCGTCCCCTCTCCCATTGTCGGTGTCAAAACCGGCGGATCTCGGGTAGGGGGTCCCGAATTGTGCGTCTAAGGCGGATGGTAACATGAGGCGGGGGACACGATGTTTACCCAGGTTCGAGCCCTCTCGATGGAGGTAATACCCTACTTCCTGCTTGATTGATCTTGATGATATGAGTATTACAAGAGTTGATCTACCACGGGATCGTAGAGGCTAAACCCTAGAAGCTAGCCTATGGTATGATTGTTGTTGTCCTACGGACTAAACCCTCCGGTTTATATAGACACCTGAGGGGGCTAGGGTTACACAGAGTCGGTTACAAGGGAGGAGATCTACATATCCGTATCGCCAAGCTTGCCTTCCATGCCAAGGAGAGTCCCATCCGGACACGGGACGAAGTCTTCAATCTTGTATCTTCATAGTCCAATAGTCCGCTAAGGATATAGTCCGGCTGTCTGAGGACCCCCTAATCCAGGACTCCCTCAGTAGCCCCTGAACCAGGCTTCAATGAAGATGAGTTCGGCGCGCAGATTGTCTTCGACATTGTAAGGCGGGTTCCTCCTCCAAATATTCCGTAGAAGATTTTGAACACAAGGATAGTGTCCGGCTCTGCAAAACAAATTCCACATACCACTGTAGAGAGAATAATATTTCCACAGATCTAATCTGCTGACAACTTTTCATAACGTGGCATCACACCACGGCCTCGGTCATTATTCGAACCGTTTACCCCAGCTTTGCCATCGCGTTCCGCGAGGCGGTTTTATTGGCACGTCTTGTCGAAGCAGCGATCGTGTCCCCCCTATCACGGGATTCTCATCAATACGGGTATGGGTAACCCAATCGTGCGTGTTGGTATGACTCCTCAATTTTAGGCAAGTCCCAAACGGCCACCCGGAGGACGCTTGATATTCACCCTCTTTATAAAGAGGCCAAGGCCTATCCTTTTCTTCTCGCGCTCAATCGAATCCTTCCCCCACCTCGAGTTCCAACACCCAAGGCTCAGGCTAGGCGTTTCGGACCTTCAATCATGTCCGGATCCAACCTTCAAGGTCTGTGGATGCCCTCCTCCGTCACAGAGGAGGACAACAATAAGCTAACAGAGGCCGGTATCCGATCGAAATTTCGACAGGCTGCCCGCCGAGGGCAGGTCATCCCCACTCCCGAGCCTAACGAGAGTGTCGTATTTGTCTCCCACTTCCTCCGAGGGCTAGGCTTTAGTCTAGATCCCTTTGTTAGAGGGCTCATGTTCTATTACGGGCTCGATTTCCATGATCTGGCTCCGGACTCCATCCTTCACATCTCGTTGTTTGTCGTCGTGTGTGAGGCCTTCCTCCATGTCACCCCACACTTCGCTTGTGGCTCAAGACCTTTAATGTGAAGCGAATATGATTAATGGGCGACCACGCAGAATGCGGAGGTGCCATAATAAGCAAAGGTGCCGATGCTCCATGGCCAAAGGGTTCCTTCCCGGAGGTGTCCAGCTTATGGCAACGGGACTGGTTTTATATCACAGCTCCCCATGGTACTAAGTGGGTAGCCGCCCCTGCCTTCCGCTTCGGGCCCCCGCCTGGCTGGCGTCATGGGTCAACAAGGGGCTGGACTGGGGGCCAGTAAAAGATGTGCCGACGTTGCAGAGTCGCATCCGAGATCTCTGCGAGAGAGACGTCAACCTTGTCAAGGTAATGCAAGTCATGCTAGTTCGTCGAGCCCTGCCTTGCAAATGTCGACCTCTCCGTATGTGGGAGTTCAACCCGGAAGGACCACGAATTATTCAGCACTTCTTCGGCATGACGCACGAAGAGATGTACGGATTGTTCTTCGGATCACAAATAAAGTGTCCGAACACCACCGAGGATGCGGGTCTGAGCTGGAATCGTCCATATACCCAAGTAAGTAATCCTTTCTGCATTTAACATGCTGTCTTTTTATTTATCACAACATCATTCTAAAAAGTGACTCTTTGACCAGGACTGGGTAAAAAAGGCGAAGATGATCAGGTGTTCGACCCCCCCTTCCCGAAGGCTCAACAGATCCAGTACTGGCCAGAATGCTTGAGCTCGCGATATCCAGCGCCACCAAGGGAAGATAAAGGGGGGGGGGGGAATAAAGCAGCCGAAAGCGGGCTGCACTCATTATTCATCCAGACCGGGGGAATTAGTGCCTCCGCGAAGGAGGATAACCGGGGAGAAGAATCTAAAATCCCCTCTCCTGAAGGAAGGAAGAGGACCGCCTCTGAAGGCTTGGAAACAATGGTTTCCAAACGAGGGAAGAAATCTTCGTCAGGGGGTCCTACCCCAGAGGGTATCCTTACCACACAGTACCCGCAAGGGGACCAGCCCTCCACCGAACTGTAAGTAAATAAAATTACTTTATAGAAAATATAGCCTGCTTCATTTCTGAGAACAATAACCGAGACGTATGTCTTGTAGTTCAGATCGTAGCACTTATCGACAGAGTTCATCTTCGGGGGATCTTCTTCCGGAGAAGATGGAGAGCGAAACGCCTCCTCGTGCCTCCCTGCCTCGTGAAGCAGATGACCCTGAGGTGTCGTCACGGAGGATTTCTCTTGATCCGCCAAGGCCAGAGGGTAACCCTTCGGCCACCCGAAGTCCGGAGTATTCGGCTCCTAAGGGGAGCAGAAAGAGTCTGGGACTATCCGGTCGCGACTCAGACGATCGATGAATCTTCCGGAGCAAGAGGCTATCGAGCGCATCGTACACTAATGGGTACAATGGTTGAGAGGATTTCATCCTCCGAAAGCGGGTTGCATGAAGCTTTTACGAGCCTGCTGAGAGGCTTTGAGGTACGCAAAGTAATATATTTTTGACGGTACCGCACATGCTAGGTGTGCCCTATGCAGATAGTAGCCCCTGAGACTTTGGTTGCTGTCGAAAAAGAGCGGCAAATGGAGGATCAAAGTCCTGGTAATAACAGGTGCAGCTTTCATGTGCGGTAATTTGTGGGTCCGGTGGCTAGTCGGACTGGTGAGTTTGTCGAACTGAAGCGGCAACTTGATGCGGCAGATGCCGACATCGTTCTTGTAAACAAGCGGCTTGGCGAGGCACATGGTATGTATTCTCCAATGATCAACACATGTTAAGAGGAGCATGATGCTAGTATCTGTAATATGCTGTGACTGCAGATGGGGCTGTCGCCGTGGAGACCCTTCGGGCGGAACTTGCTCGAGCCAAGGATCAAGCCAGGAGGAGTGATGCGGCCGCCCTAAAGGCGGTCGAAGAGCTAAGAGCCGAATAGGCTGCACATTGCCTGAGCAAAGAAAAAATAGCCAACATGGCTGTTGAGCTGAAAGATGTCGCCGACCGGTATGAGCTTCTTGAGAAGGAAAGCCGAACGAAGACGGCGGACCTGGAGAAAGCCATGGTAGCGTTAAGGAAGCCCGCTCTAGAATCAGAGCGGCAAAGGAGGAGCTACGTCAAGCAGAAGATATCGTGGCTGGGAAGCCCTTTTTGTTGCGGACGAAGTTTGGAGATCCTAAGTATGCCCTTCTGGATCAATTATGGAGTTATGCGGACGCGTACCTGGATTTGGTAGCAAGTGATGCTGATGCGACCAAGTTTTTCGAAGATCAAAAAGATCATGAAGTGGAAAGGTTGTTCTGGTCGCAGTTCAATGCACCGGCGCGTCCGCTGCTGTTAAATGAGCAAATGGCCGAGTGGGCCGAGCTACATAGGTTGTCTGGGCTTGCCATGAGGTCTGTTGTGGATCATCTTTGGCGGAAGGACCAAAGCCGAATAGTTATTTTGGCTTAGTGCAACGATTCCTTGGTGCCGCCGCATATCGACGCTTATGAAGAGGTCGGCGTGCATAGAGGGTGCGCTGGATGGCTCTTGCCCATGTCAAGGCATACCGGGCGTAGATGGAGGCCACCGCTATTGCAACCCAGAGTTCGGCCGTAGGCCGGGTATCGGCCGAGCACTATTTTGAAGAAGTCCTAGAAGGCGCTCGTTTAATAGAGGCTCAGTGCTCCAAGAATGTCATGTTCTAGTGACATGTATCCCAATTGTAAGAAAAATGTTATTTGAATTATAAAGGCTGTGTTTATACTTTTGCCTGAAAGTATTATTATGCCTCCTGTGCGGTCGTTTATGTATATGCGTATATAACCTGAAAGTTTGCAGTCGTCGGCTTCAGCCCCCACGCATATAATGCGGGGGTGTTCGCGAAAGCGCGTCTTCACACTTGATCCAACGTCTTGGTCCATTAAGGAGGTGGTAGCACGGCGAACGAGGCAATCGGACTATATTGCTTTAACACTTTCACTTAACCATAGGAGTTTGACAGTGGGGCTACTATATAGCCCCTGATATTTCCGCTGCTATCCGGAATCATACGGTCTTGCGTGACACGTAATGACCGGGAAAACTGGTCCTTTGTTAATGTGGAGGAATCTCGAAGATTCCGATGAGTCATCGAGTGGTTGACCAGTCTCACGCTTTATCATGACAATCAGTTTTTGGCTTTCTCTACTGAGGTGCTCGTCCGGATGAACCGGGGCACAATCGCAGTAGTTCTCCCAGTGCCACCTTAGCCGATAGAGCGGAACGCAAGGTAGCAAAACATGGGAGCCGGGCAAACCCAACATTTGACCAAAGACATGATTCGAAGCTGATGCATATAAGGCCAAACTCGCGACGCCGAACACTCCTAAGGTATTCGGTCTTTACAACATATATCGGGCTGGGTAACACCCTTGATAATGAACCACGAGTGTCGGTGCACGCATCATTCTGACATGGCGAAATGCCAATAACGTCAGCATCCTTCTCGGTTATGCTGAGTATCCGGAGGATGTGAAGCAACAAGAGACAGTAAAAAGGTTTACGCAGAGTCTTAATCTAAAAAGAAACCTTTGAGCAGGGCCCTGCTGCACGTCTGCGCCTGTGTCTCCGTTGTGCCATATCCTGGAAGGGTGTAGCACGATTATCATCTGTAAAAGAGAAGAACTTAGGTGAAAGTTGTCGTGCGAAAAATTGGTTATTCTCAATAAACCATTAAAATTCAAGATAGGTAAGGTCGAAATAACTGTAGTCCTTTTTACATGCGGAAGCCCCTGGTACCATCTACGGGGGTATATCCATTGTACCGATCTCAGGTTTATCTAAGCTGTTACAGCTAGTGGTGCGCCGGACTCGTCTAGCCGTGTCCGTGATCTTGACGATCGGTCATTTATTCTGGTTGGAGAGGTCGTTTAGTGTTCGGCTGTTAAAGCCGCCACATGTTCTTCCGCGTGGGGATGCTCGATATTTCACGATCGTGATGATGCCACGTGGACCGGCATCTTAAGCTTAAGAGAAGCGTAATGCGGTGCCGCATTGAAACAAGCGAAGCTGTTCTTCCGAGTAGTGCTTGATAGCCGCGGAATGGAGGCGATGTCGAAGGTTAACTTTTCACTTGAAGTTGTCGGGAGAACCGAATACAACCTCTAGTACTAGAGAGCCCGTCTGACAATGCCTCTGGGCCCGTATTGCCCCTTTAAAGGTAGTATTACTTTGGCTGATTCTTGTTGGATCTATCCCATTTTGCGGTGTGTCACGATATATCGATTAAGACTACTGCCGCCGTCCATGAGGACTTGGGTGAAGTGGTATCCGTCAATAATTGGGTCTAGCACCAAGGCAGCCAATCCTCCGTGCCGGATACCTGTCAGGTGATCCCTGCGATCGAAAGTGATCGGGCAGGCCGACCAAGGGTTGAATTTAGGGGTGACGGGCTCTACGGCGCATATGTCTTGGAGTGCATGTTTGCTCCTTCTTTTGTTACGTGAATCATGTTCACTGCTTTGACCTCTGGTGGGAATTTTTTCTGTCCCCGGTGTTTTGCTGGCGAGGCTCATCCTCCTCTTCACTTGGTGTCTCCCTCCCCTTGTGTTCGGTGTTTAGCTTGCCGGCCTGCTTGAAGACCCAGCATTCTCTGTGGGTGTGATTTACAGGTTTATCGGAGATGCCGTGAATCTGACATAATTTGTCTAGCATCTTGTTCAGGCTGGATGGTCCATCTCTGTTGCCTTTGAAAGGATTTTTCCGTTGACCGGGTTGAGAGCCCCTAAATCCGGCGTTTACTGCCGTGTTGTCTGGGCTGTCTTCGTTATTTCGACGCTTGCTTTTCTCGCGGCCGTGGTTTTCCTTACCATCCATGACTTCGGATGTGCCTGGGTTGCTGGTGCTACTACGGCCAGCCAGCTATCTTCGCCCGTGCAAAAGCGGGTCATAAGGCTTATTAGGGCTGCCATTGTCCTTGGTTTTCCTTGCCCGAGGTGTCTGGCGAGCCATTCGTCTCGGACGCTGTGTTTGAAAGCTGCTAAGGCTTCGGCGTCCGGGCAATCAACGATTTGGTTCTTCTTAGTGAGAAATCTGTTCCAAAGCTTTCGGGATGACTCTTCGGGCTGTTGAATTATATGACTTAAATGTTTGCATCCAGAGGCCGGATATAGGTTCCTTGAAAGTTGGCCCTAAAAACATCCTCAAGCTCCTCCCAACTTCTGATTGAATTTTCGGGGAGGCCCTTCAGCCAGTGCCGAGCTGGTCCTTTCAGCTTGAGGGGCAAGTATTTGATGGCGTGGAGATCGTCTCTGCGAGCCATATGGATGTGGAGGATGAAGTCCTCGATCCAGACCCCAGGGTCCGTCGTTCCATCGTACACCTCTATGTTCACGGGTTTGAATCCCTCTGGAAATTCGTGATCCAGCACCTCATCGGTGAAACATAGGGGGTGCGCGGCACCCCTATGTTTGGATGTGTCATTGCGTTCTGACGGTTGCAGTGTTCGGTTTTGATTATCTTGTTGGAGCGCGCTTCCTAGATCCGTAGATGGATCTGGTCACGCCGGACTTTTGATGCAAGTCCTCGCGTGGATCATGTGCTAACTTATGTGCGGCCTCGTTAGCTGCCTTATCGCGGCCACGAGGTGGTCGATCCGACGGGTCAGCCATTTTATTTTTCGGCTGTGTGGGCTCTAAGGCCTCATCATCGAATTCAAGCAACAACTTGCACTTTGGATAGCTCTTTGTGTGGCAACTACCACCATACTTTTCTTCGATGTCGAGCACTTTGTTCCATCTACTGTTGAGCGTATTGTGCGCGGCCTTAATCCTTTGCTTCTGCTTCTTCAGACTCCTCGCGGTGGCAATAAGCCTTCTATGGAGGTTCTCTTGTTCCAAGTGCCTTTCCGGGATGATGTGTGCGTCGTTGATAACCCACAAGTATAGGGGATCGCAACAGTTTTCGAGGGTAGAGTGTTCAACCCAAATTTATTGATTCGACACAAGGGGAGCCAAAGAATATTCTCAACTATTAGCAGTTGAGTTGTCAATTCAACCACACCTGGATAACTTAATATCTGCAGCAAAATATTTAGTAGCAAAGTAATATGATAGTAGTGGTAACGGTAACAAAAGTAACGGTAGCAAAAGTAATATTTTTGGTGTTTTGTAGTGATTGTAACTTGAGTATAGCGGAAAAGTAAATAAGCTGAGAACAATATGTCAAAAGCTCGTAGGCATTGGCTCGGTGATGGAGAATTATGCCGATGTGGTTCATCATGTAACAATCATAACATAGGGTGACACGAGAACTAGCTCCAATTCATCAATATAATGTAGGCATGTATTCGAATATAGTCATACGTGCTTATGGAAAAGAACTTGCATGACATCTTTTGTCCTACCTCCCATGGCAGCGGGGTCCTAATGGAAACTAAGGGATATTAAGGCCTCCTTTTAATAGAGTACCGGACCAAAGCATTAACACATAGTGAATACATGAACTCCTCAAACTACGGTCATCACCGGGAGTGATCCCGATTATTGTCACTTCGGGGTTGCCGGATCATAACACATAGTAGGTGACTATAGACTTGCAAGATAGGATCAAGAACACACATATATTCATGAAAACATAATAGGTTCAGATCTGAAATCATGGCACTTGGGCCCTAGTGACAAGCATTAAGCATAGCAAAGTCATAGCAACATCAATCTCAGAACATAGTGGATACTAGGGATCAAACCCTAACAAAACTAACTCGATTATATGATAGATCTCATCCAACCCATCACCGTCCAGCAAGCCTACGATGGAATTACTCACGCACGGCGGTGAGCATCATGAAATTGGTGATGGAGGATGGTTGATGATGACGACGGTGACGAATCCCCTATCCGGAGCCCCGAACGGACTCCAGATCAGCCTTCCCGAGAGGTTTTAGGGCTTGGCGGCGGCTCCGTATCGTAAAACGCGATGAATTCTTCTCTCTGATTTTTTCTCCCTGAAAGCAAATATATAGAGTTGGAGTTGAGGTCGGAGGAGCTCCAGGGGGCCCACGAGGTAGGGGGGCACGCCCTAGGGGGGCGCGCCCCCCACCCTCGTGGCTAGGGTGTGGCCCCCCCTGGTCTTCATCTTTTGCATGGATTTTTTATTATTTCCAAATAGACATTCCGTGGAGTTTCAGGTCATTCCGAGAACTTTTGTTTCTGCACATAAATAACACCATGGAAAGTCTGCTTTGGAAGCAGCGTCGATCGGGTTAGTTCCATTCAAATCATGAAAGTTAGAGTCCAAAACAAGGGCAAAAGTGTTTGGAAAAGTAGATACGACGGAGACGTATCAACTCCCCCAAGCTTAAACCTTTGCTTGTCCTCAAGCATTTCAGTTGACAAACTGAAAGTGATAAAGAAAAACTTTTACAAACTCTGTTTGCTCTTGTTGTTGTGAATATGTAAATCCAGCATTCAAGTTTTTAGCAAAGATTATGACTAACCACATTTGCAATAACTCTTAGGTCTCTTGTTTACTCATATCAATAGCATAATCAACTGGCGAGCCATAATAATAAATCTCGGATGACAACACTTTCTCAAAACAATCATGATATGATATAACAAGATGGTATCTCGCTAGCCCTTTCTGAGAATGCAAAACATAAATGCAGAGCACCTTTAAAGATCAAGCTGACTAAACATTGTAATTCATGGTAAAAGAGATCCAATCATAGTCATACCCAATATAAATTAATAGTAATGAATGCAAATGACAGCTGCGATCTCCAGCTAGTGCTTTTTAATAAGAGGGTGATGACTCAACATAAAAGTGAATAGATAGGCCCTTCGCAGAGGGAAGCAGAGATTTGTAGAGGTGCGAGAGCTCAATTTTGAAATAGAGATAAATAATATTTTGAGCGGTATACTTTCATTATCAACATAACAACCAAGAAATGGCGATATCTTCCATGCTACACACATTATAGGCGGTTCCCAAACAGAATGGTAAAGTTTATACTCCCCCTCCACCAACAAGCATCAATCCATGACTTGCTCGAAACAACGAGTGTCGGTGTCAAAACCGGCGGATCTCGGGTAGGGGGTCCCGAACTATGCGTCTAGGCGGATGGTAACAGGAGACAAGGGACACGATGTTTTTACCTGTGTTGGGCCCTCTCGATGGAGGTAAAACCCTACTCTGCTTGATTAATATTGATGAGATGGGTAGTACAAGAGTAGATCTACCACGAGATCAGAGAGGCTAGACCCTATAAGCTAGCCTATGGCATGATTGTTGTTCGTCCTACGGACTAAAACCCTCCGGTTTATATAGACACCGGAGAGGGCTAGGGTTACACAGAGTCGGTTACAATGGGAGGAGATCTACATAACTTCCACGCCAAGGAAAGTCCCATCCGGACACGGGACGAAGTCTTCGATCTTGTATCTTCATAGTCCAGGAGTCCGGCCAAAGGTTATAGTCCGGCTATCCGGACACCCCCTAATATAGGACTCCCTCAGTAGCCCCTGAACCAGGCTTCAATGACGACGAGTCCGGTGCGCAGATTGTCTTCGGCATTGCAAGGCGGGTTCCTCCTCCGAATACTTCATAGAAGATTTTGAACACACGGATAGTGTTCGGCTCTGCAAAATAAGTTCCACATACCACCGTAGAGAGAATAATATTTACACAAATCCAATCTGCTGACGTATTCCGCAGCGTGACATCACACCACGGCCAAGCCTTTATTAAAATCGTTTTACTGTCCCACCTCAGCGCGTTTAGCGAGGTGGTTTCCTTGGCACACCTTGTCGAAGCAGAGATCGTGTACCCTTATTCCGGGATTCTCATCAATACGGGCGTGGGTAACCCAACCGTGCCATTAATTACGGCGCTTGGGAGATAAGCGAGTTTTACCAGCTGGTGGGGGCACATAATTTCGTCCGCCCATATAAGGGGATAAGGATCCACCTTTTTCATCTACGCCTTCTTCCTCCTTCGCTTATCCATTTCACGCTTTTCGAGCTCCAGCGCCCAAGTCCGCACTTCCCACCTCAACCTTCTCCAGCCATGTCCGGGCGGAGGAAGGTGGATGGCCTCCTAAAATCACGGAGGGGCACATCAAAAAGTTGAGGAAAGCGGATACTTGTCCAACGACATTGCGACTGGCTTCTAGGCGAGGGCAGCTCATCCCCACCCGGGCCCCATGAGAGGGTGGTGTTCCTCCCCATTTCTCCTCGCTGGATCGGGCTTCCCACTCCACCCATTTCTCCGGGGGCTCATGTTCTACTACGGCCTGGATTCCCACGATATGGACCCGAACTTCATCCTCAACATCTCGGCGTTTATCGTCATGTGCGAGGCCTTCCTCCGCATCAAGCCCCACTCCGGCTTATGGCTGAAGACCTTCAATGTCAAGCCGAAGGTAGTGGGTGGCCAACAAGCAGAGTGCGGAGGCGCCATGGTGGGCAAGATGCCCAACGTTATATGGCTCGAGGGCTCCTTCGTGGAAACCATCAAAGGGTGGCAATCGGGGTGGTTCTACATCACCGAGCAGCGTGACCCTGAATGGGCAGCGCCCCGAATTCCAATCGGCATCCCACACGGCTCACCTCCTGGAAAGAGAAGGGCACATGGTGGGAGGGTCAGGGAAGGCGGCCGGGACTCCAAACCTGCGTCCAAAACCTGGTGGACAGGAAGGTTAAACTTGTCAACGTAGTCCATGTCATGCTCATCCGCGGATCCTCCCGTGTCAACGACGGGCTTTTAACTTGTGGGAGTTTGACCTGCCCAGCACCAAACTCGACCCGAGCTCTTTGACACAACACCCGAGGATGCTTGGAAGGTGCTATTCAAGGCGCCCGAGGTTTCCTCCCATTACCGAGGATCGCGGATTCTGGCGCGAAGCGCCAAGCCCGATGTAGTAAGCTTGTTTTACCCTTTACGGGATACTTGTTTTTCATAGTTTGACTCTATGCGGGATCTAAGCTCCCGCTCCTTTGACAGATCGGCGAAGAAGACCGGACAGATCGATTGTCCGACTCCATTGTTCAAGGCCCAGCAGATGCCCGCTTGGCGGTTGTTGGTCCCAAGACCTTCACGTGGTGCCGGAGAAGAAGGCTAAGAAGAGCCACGGAACTCGAAAGAGTTCCGGCGCCTGGTGGTATCGGACTCATCATCCGATGACTCTGAGGCGGACTCCTCCCACAAAAACGAGGAGGAGGAAAGAGGTCTCTCCCAGTGAAGGAGAGAAGAAAAGGAAGGCCGCCCCAATCGGGGGCGGAGGGTCCAACAATGGAAGGACCCTTCCTCCGGACTTCTCCACCAACGCCAACGACGGGCGAAAGAGGAGTGGCCATCCAGAGCCAAGCCCCCGCAAAATCGTAAGTATCCGGATACCAGAATAACTCATGGCGTTCCTTTATTGCACAAGATCTTCGACGCCGAATATAATCATGCAGTCCATACGGCCCGGCTCGACGCTTCGCCGAAGCGGCCTTCGATTCGTCGGATGTGAATAGTCTTTCACTTCCATTGCTACCTCCCCTCGTCCTACGGACGATGCCGAGGTGGAGTCCCAAAAGGTTCCAAGCCAGGAGGAGGTGGTCCTGGAGGCACCGCAAGGCGACCTCCCGGACTCCAGGCGCAAAGGGGATAAAACCCCAAAGGGCTCTAAGTCCGGCCCCGGGCCGGACTCCGCACCAGAACCTTCAGTGGTTCCGGAGTCCGGCAGGCGGCCCCCAAGTAAGAAGGGCAAGCCTACGACGCCGGTGACCTCCGTCCAACTGGAGGCACCGGATAATTCTTGGAGGTGCTTAACGGTGCCTCCATTGACGAGGAGCACCGCACTATTATGAGTGCGCGGTGATCAGAAAGGTTCGATCCGCCAAGAGCAGGCTGATCAAGCTTCGTGCCAGCCTTCTAACGAAGCTTTGAAGTATGTATTTAAGATATGTAAAAATATTACCACATAGACAGAGTAGCTCGATGTTTCGGTTTGGTGTTCGGAAAGAAAAGCCGAACCGAGGATCTAAAAGATATACGCAGAGTCTAACATAAGTATGTCAATATGGGAATGCATTGCGCTGGCTGACCTCTGCCCCAGACCGGGATCAAGGAGGTCGATGCATTGAAGCAGAGCCTCGAGCGGTCCGAGAACGAGCTCGGCCTTGCCAAGAAGCAGCTCGAGGACAAGGAAGGTAAGTAATACCTTATGTAAGTAATACATTACAGGGGCCACAACCGAGGTGGCGACCCTGAAGGAAGCGATGTCCAAGGCCGAAGACAATGCGGCCGTGGAGTGCACCGAGCGAGAAAAGCAGGAGGCGGGGTGGCGGAGGTGCAGCAAGAGCTCCAGGCTCTCGTGGAAAAACACGAGAGTTTGGAGCTTGACTCAAAGACTCGAGTGTATGAGCTCGCCTCGGCCCTTGAGAGCGCCAAATCTGCCAAGGCCGAAGCCCAAAAAGCCCCGAGTTGGAGCTCTCCAGGAGCATTCGCAGATCTTCCCTGCAGTGTGTCCGACGCTGCCGCATTCTACCGAGCCAAGGAGGGGAACTCGACGGAGAAGGTGTTCTGGTCCCAGTATGTTGAGGCCGGACACCCGGTGCCCTTGAGCGACCAGCTAAAGCAGCTGGTCGAGCTCCATAAGGTGGCCGAACAGGCCATGAAGGGCCTTATAGTACAGCTATGGCCTGGGGAGGTCATGCCTGGAAGCTACTTTGGGCTGGTGAGGCGGCTGGCGGATGCCTGTCCACGCCTTGAAGTCATCAAGCGCTTCGTATGCATCGAAGGCGCCTATAGGGCCCTTGCCCGTGTTAAAGTAATAATCGGGACAAGATGGATGCTGAGAAACTAGTGACAGATGGGCCACCGGAGGGCAAGGAGCATCGCAAGCCCGAGATGTATTATGAGGGTGTCTGAAGGGTGCCCGCTTTATGGCGGATGAATGTTCCAAGGATGTAATTTATGAGTAAACTCGCCGTGTTATCCCGGCGCTGAAAACTTGTTCATATCGCTAAGCAACGCTTTTTGAATTTAAAATATTACATACATGCGGCCGTTTATTAAATCTCGAGAGATGGCGAGTCATCGGCTTACGCCCCCATGCCACGAGTGTTGGGGTGTTGGGATAAACCTGGCGCTCTGTTCCCATTCTTGGGTCCTTGAGGGAGGCGCCAAAGACAACGAACAAGGAAATGGGACTATAATGCTTTATCACTCTCACTTAGCCATAGAATTCTATAATTTTAAATTTGGTGAAGCTAGTATTCGGAAGACCGTGTTCGGGCGCTATCCACGCCTTGCGGACAAAGCCGCTCCTCGCTCTAAGCGGCATAAGTCTTTAGGGACTCGAAACCTCTCGAACAGCGACCAGCTCTCGCCCTATCATGACGGTCAGTTTTAGCTTTCATCGAGGTGCTTAACCCAGCTCAACCGAGGCATAATCGCAGTAGTTCTCCCAGCGCTACCTTAGCCGATATAACGGAACATAAGGTACCAAAACATGAGCCGGGCAAACCCAACTATTGACCCAAGACATGATTCGAGCCGATGCATATAATGCTATAAGTTCGGGGTGCCGCACTCGTGAGAGTGTTCGGACTTCTCACACCATATTCTGGGGTACTTAAGCCCCTGGTGTGTTGGCTGTACCAAAGTGTACGGTTGCATAATGTCATAACTGAACATATTCACATAAAAAGGAATGCAATAATAGACAAAAGCTATGTATTGTTTATTCGAAATGGCTGCCGTAAAAGCGAGCGATACAAATAGTGCGATAAGCAAGAGATGGGACTATTTGACGCATGTCCCCCTCCGGGCGAAGCTGCGGGATGATATGTGAAACAAGTATACTTTCGTTATAGAGACCACCTGGACACTCGGCGTAGCTTTACGCCTCCACGGCTGTTGCATCGTGTGTTCGTGATTATCTTGGGGACCGAGCCTTAGGAGAGTGGAGTCCTGAAAGTAAGAAAAAAAAGGAATGACCAAATCGGGAGCCCCTAGTGCGGTTGAGCCGCATTTTGGGCATGCCGTGGTTGTGCCCCTCCCCTTATGCCCATGGTATTTCCAGAGTGTAATTATGTACGCGTAGTATTGGTTTCGCGATTTCGCGAGGGCTGGGGTTGGGGCCGCATTACTCGCTTGCTTTCCGGAACGTGCCAGGCGGTCTTGTTGTAGGTTACTCAGGGCGCGCTTGACGGTGTCCGGACGTTTAATAGCCGGACTTGAGAATTGCCTTGAGAGGCTACTTTATACTTCCGCCGTGAGGGCCGACGTATGCTCCTCCGTTCGGAGAGAGCGTTCGGTGTTTCCATTGACCGTAATGACTCGTCGAGGGCCTGGCATCTTGAGCTTGAGGTATGCGTAGTGCGGCACCGCATTGAACTTTACCAAATGCGGTTCGTCCGGCGATGCGTGATAGCCCTGCGAGCGGGACTAAGTCAAAGATTAACTCCTCACTTCGGAAATTATCTGGGGATCCGAAGACTACCTAAAGTGTAACTGAGCCTGTAGAGTTGGCCTCTACACCTGGTATGACGCCTTTAAAGGTCGTCTTTGTGGGTTTAATCCTTGAGTAATCTATGCCCATTTTTCGCACTGTGTCCTGATAAAGCAGGTTCAGGCTGCTGCCGTCATCCATAAGGACTCTAGTGAGGTGAAATCCGTCAATGATTGGGTCTAGAACCAATGCGGTGAATCCGCCATGGTGGATGCTAGTGGGGTGGTCCCTTCGATCAAAAGTGATCGGCGGGGAGGACCATGGGTTGAACTTTGGGGCGACTGGCTCCAACGCATATCGTCCACGAGTGCACGCTTCCTCTCCCTTTTGGGTATGTGGGTTGCGTATATCATGTTCACCGTCTGCACTTGTGGGGGAAGCCCATACATCCCCTATTGTTCGGGCGGCCGGGCTCCTCCTCGTCATCGCTATGCAGCCCCTTGTCACTATTTTCGGCATTTAACTTGCACTGCCGCTTGAACACCCAACAATCCTGTTGGTGTGATTGGCTGGTTTTTCGGGGTGCCGTGTATCCGCACCTAGCGATCGAAAGTATTCGGTCCAAACCGGACGGGCCAGTATTTCTTTTAAATGGCTTTTTCCATTGATCGGGTTTATAGCCTCACGAATCCGGCATTAATCGCCGCGTATCCTCGGCATTGTCACCGTTAATGCGCGGCGCTTGTGCTTGTTGCGACGCGACCTGCCATTGTTGTCCTTGGTATCCGAATTACGGGGCTCTTGGTCATGTTATTACTACGAGCTAGCCATTTGTCTTCTCCCGCGCAAAAGCGGGTCATGAGTGTTGTGAGGGCTGCCATGGATTTTGGCTTTTCCTGTCCTAGGTGCCGGGCAAGCCACTCGTCACGGATGTTATGTTTGAAGGCTGTGAGGGCCTCTACGTCCGGACAGTCGACTATTTGATTTTTCTTGGTTAGGAACCGTGTCCAGAATTGTCTGGCCGATTCCTCTGGCTGCTGAATTATGTGCCTTAGGTCATCGGCGTCTGGTGGTCGCACATAGGTGCCCTGGAAATTGTCGAGGAATGCGGCTTCCAGGTCCTCCCAGCAACCAATTGACTCTGCTGGCAAGCTATTAAGCCAATGCCGAGCTGGTCCTTTAAGCTTGAGTGGGAGGTATTTGATGGCGTGTAGATCATCACCGCGGGCCATGTGGATATGAAGGAGATAATCCTCGATCCATACCGCAGGATCTGTTGTGCCGTTGTATGATTCGATGTTTACGGGTTTGAAACCCTCGGGGATTTGATGATCCATTACTTCATCTGTGAAGCATAGTGGGTGTGCTTGGCGCCTCAGATCTTGGGCTATATCACGGCGTAGCTCAAATGAGCTTTGTCTCTTGTGTTCGACCCGCCGGATTTGCCATATCCGGCATGACGGTTATCGCCACGCGTGTCGTGGGGCGCCCACGCGATCCGTAGATCGATCTTGTTTGCCTTGCCTTGTCCTCCAATATATCTCGCAGGTCTGGCGCATTTCCCCATGCCTTGGTATTCTTTGAGCGACGCTTGGGTGTGGCTGGAGTGGAGGGCCGAGAGGCCTCTCTGTCGCGGCCACGAGGTGGCCGGTCGGACACGTCGTGCACTGGTGATGTAGGTTTAGGTGCTTCCTCCTCTAATCGGGGTAGCAGCCTGCGCTTTGGGTAGCTCTTGGAGGGGCGTTCGAGTTCGTACTCTTCGGCCGCAAGGACTTCAGTCCATCTGTCGGCTAGCAAGTCTTGGTCAGCTCTAAGCGGTTGCTGTTTTTTCTTGAGGTTGCTCGTCGTGGCCATAAGCCTGCGTTTGAAACGCTCTTGTTCGACGGGATCCTCAGCACGACAAATTGTAGTAAATCGAGGCTTGCCTCATCTTGAGGAGGGAGGCATGTAATTATCGTCCTCTACCTCTCATGCTGCCGCTCTCTCATGGGGGCTGGCTTCTCCATCCCATCCTCTTGTGAATCCTCTTTGGAGGGTTGTCTTGACCTTGTATTCGGGTGTTATTATCTCCCGTGCGGAATCGCCGTTTTGCTTTGGCGGGATTTAGATGGCGTCGGCGACGCCTTGGCGCAAACTGCTTCTTGGGGGGTCATCCTCCGTTGTTCCATCGCCCTTCCCTTCTTTTGGGGTGTCCACCATGTATATGTCATACGACGAGGTGGCCTTCCAGTGCCCTATAGGCGCTGGTTCTTGGTTGTCTCCTGCATCGGCGTCCATACCGTCGATGTCTTCGGAGTCGAAGTCGAGCATGTCGGTTAAATCATCGACAGTGGCTACGAAGTGGGTGGTGGGTGGGCTTTGAATTTCTTCGTCGTCCGCATCCCTACCTTCATGACCATAGTCCGCCAGGGCTCTCCTGATAAACAGAGACTTTAGTGAATTCAGAATGTCGCCGAAGGGCGAGTGCTGAAAGATGTCCACGGCGGTGAACTCCATGATCGGCGCCCAATCGGATTCGATCGGCAGGGGCGCGGAAGGTTCGGAGTCCGGCACCTTGGAGTCACGAGCTTCGCAGAGGACAAGGCTGGTGTTCGGCTCGATCGCCGTAGAGATTGCAGTCCCCGAGGCGTAGTCCAGCCACCCGTCCTCGATTGGCGCGATGGCTCTGAGCTAAGGGTCGGAAGCGGACACGAGTGCGGCCTCGAGCAATCGCTTTGGTGGCAGAGCTAGATCATGCCCATCGTGGCGGCGGGCGCGCTTCGGCCGCGTGGGCTCGAACCCATCGAAGATCAAGTCTCCAGCAGACGTCGGCCGTGTAGTTCAAACTTCCAAATCTGACACGATGGCAGGGCATAGCTTTCGATCTGCTCCAGATGGCCAAGCTTAATTGGCCCGCAGCAAAGCCGAATCACGAAGATCTGTCCGGGAGAAAAGTCTCACCTGGACCGCATCGTTGTTGATGGTTGGAGGAGCCATCGGGCCTAAAGATGACGACAGAGGAACTCTCAATGAAATCACCAATGTCGGTTGTCAAACCGGCGGATCTCGGGTAGGGGGTCTCGGTTGATCGCGTCTAGGGCGGATGGTAACAGGAGACAAGGGACACGATGTTTTTACCTGTGTTCGGGCCCTCTCAATGGAGGTAAAACCCTACTCCTGCTTGATTAATATTGATGATATGGGTAGTACAAGAGTAGATCTACCACGAGATCGAGAGGCTAGACCCTAGAAGCTAGCCTATGGTATGATTGTTGTTAGATCCCCACGGACTAAAAACCCTCCGGTTTATATAGACACCGGAGAGGGCTAGGGTTACACAGTAGTCGGTTACAATGGGAGGAGATCTACATATCCGTATCGCCAAGCTTGCCTTCCACGCCAAGGAAAGTCCCATCCGGACACGTGACGAAGTCTTCGATCTTGTATCTTCATAGTCCAGGAGTCCGGCCAAAGGTTATAGTCCGGCTATCCGGACACCCCCTAATCCAGGACTCCCTCAACGAGTGTCTCCAACTAGCAACAGTCCCAGGGGGAGTTTTGTTTGCAATTATTTTGATTTAGTTTGCATAAAGCATGGGACTGGGCATCCCGGTGACCAGCCATTTTCTCAGGAGTGAGGAGCGGGTCCACTCCTCTTGAGAATAACCCGCCTAGCATGGAAGATACAGACAACCCTAGTTGATAAATAAGCTATTCGAGCATACAAAACAGAATTTCATTTGAAGGTTTAGAGTTTGGCACATACAAATTTACTTGGAACGGCAGATAGATACCGCATATAGGAAGGTATAGTGGTCTCATATGGCATAACTTTTGGGTTTTATGATTGGATGCATGTCGTATTCCGCTTAGTACAAGTGAAGGCTAGCAAAAGACCGGGAAGCGACCAACTAGAGAGTGACATCAGTCATGAACATGCATTAAAATTAATAAACATTGAGTACAAGCATGAGTAGGATATAATCCACCATGAACATAAATATCATGAAGGCTATGTTGGTTTTGTTTCAACTACATGTGTGAACATGTGCCAAGTCGAGTCACTTAAATCATTCAAAGGAGGATACCACCCCACTATACCACATCACAACCATTGTAATAGCATGTTGGCGATAAGTTAAACCATTATAACTCATAGCTAATCAAGCATGGCACGAGCAACTATGATCTCTAATTGTCATTGCAAACATGTTTATTCATAATAAGCTAAAATCAGGAATGATGAACTCATCTTATTTACAAAAACAAGGGAGGTCGAGTTCATACCAGCTTTTCTCATCTCAGCTAGTCCATCATATATCGTCATAATTGCCCTTCACTTGCACGATCGAGCGATGTGAATAATAATAAGAGTGCACGGCATTGGACTAAAATTTGGAATCTGCGAGCATTCAATAAATGTGAGAGGACAAGGCAATATGGGCTCTTGGTTAAATCAACAATAATTCATATAAGAGCCACTTCAACAATTTAATCATGGTCTTCTCCTATCGACCCCAAAGAAAAGAAAAGAAATAATACTATTTACACGGGAAAGCTCCCAACAAGCAAAAAGAAGAACAGGAAATATTTTTGGGTTTTCTTTTTCATTATTACTACTACAGCAAGAAAAGTAAACTAACTAAAAGCTACACTAATTTTTTTTGGTTTTTCTTAAGGTTTATCAAACACACAAAAAGAAAGCAAGAAAAAGAAAGTAAACTAGCATGGATATTACAGTGAAAAAGTATGAGCACCGACAACTAGCAATGAGTGTGCGAACATAAATGTAATGTCGGTGGGAAATACGTACTCCCCCAAGCTTAGGATTTTGGCCTAAGTTGGTTTATTGCCAAGGATGGCCTGGCGGATATCCATAGTTGTAGCCAGGGTCGTACTGAGATGAAGAGGACTCTGACTGCCACTGGCTGGCAGTCATCTCCGGATCCCAAAAGTAATCAGACTGTCGTGGAGGCTCAAATTGTGGTTCGGCTCAAGAGGGCTGGTGTAGGGTTCCGGTAAGCGTAAATGGCCGCCCATGGAACGAGATACAGACCATCAGATAAATTAAACAAGGAAGGAGCAGGCAAGGTAATATTCTCAGGGTGATGTTTATCAAAGAACAATTTGTATTTAAGCTCCCCTTCCCTATTCTTAACAATAAAGTCATGCGCTACCATACTCTTATAATCTAAATAAGCATTGGGCAACAATTTTTCTTCTTTCTCATAGAGCCTAATAGGTATGTTATAATGTGCAGCAAGGTGTGAAGCATAAATACCTCCAAATATGGGGCCCTTTGTACGGTTCAAACTTAACCATTTAGCAATAATACTGCCCATACTAACAGTGTTATCGGAAAATAAACCATGGAAAAAAAATGATAATATCAAGAACACTAAGGTTCCCATAGTTTCCGCGACCAATCAAGCAACGACTAGCAAATATGGCAAAGTAGCGTAAAACAGGAAAATGTATGCTAGTGATTCTTGCATCGGAAACCTTCCTGGTTCCCCCCACAGTAATGGGGTCAATAAATCCGTCCGCATCTTTACGATGTGGTTCATCTAAGGTACCCTCGAAGGGTATTTTGCAAACCTTGCAAAATTCATCTAGTTGCATCTTCTTAACAACATCATATAAATGAAACTCTAATGAAGAAGGTGTTTCTTTAGGAAAATAGTAGAAGTTTTGCACAAAAGAATTGGTGAGTAAGAGATACTGATGACGTTGGTCGCGGAGGAAGTCGGTGAGGCTAGCATTCTCAGCCAATGAATAGAAATCATCATAAATCCCGGCTTCTCTCAAGAAATCATCGGAAGGCCATTCACATCGGTCGGGACCTCTGTGCTGAGGCAAATTATATTTGGGCCTTCGTGCTTCTTCACTTTGCTTTTCCTTCGAAGCTTAGGCTCAATGAGCCCCTCAAAATCTCTTCATTATTTTCTGAAAAATTCTGAAATTTTAGTAACTTCAAATAAAAATGAACCAACCTCAATAAAATTGATAGCAACTACTCCTACAAGTGCCTAGATCCTATATCAAGCATTAGAACTACTTGGAACCATATAAATTTTACATGCAAGCTCAAGAACATGGTCACCTATGCAGCACAAATTTGCAAATGAATAGAGCACTAGAACAAAAACTAATTGGACCAATGGAGGAGTCACATACCAAGGAACAATCTCCCCAAGCAGTTTTGTGAGAGGTGCTTTGAGCAAGGAGATCAAAAATCGCAGCAAAATGAGCTAGAACTCGTGCTTGAGCTGGATATTGGTGTGTTTGTGGGAGGAAGAAGGAGTGTATGGGTGCAGGAATAAGTGGAGGGGGCCATCAGTGAGCCTGACGAGGCGGGCGCGCCTGGGGTAGGACGCGCCCTCCACCCTGCGTGGCTGTGTGTGCTTGCCCTCCTCCGCTTTGTTCTGAAAAGCGATATTCTCAAATATTCTAGAAAAATCATATTCTATTTTTAGGGCATTTGGAGAACTTTTATTTTCGGGGTATTTTATATTGCACAGATAAATCAGAAAACAAACAGAAAAAATACTATTTTTACTTTATTTCAACTAAATAACAGAAAGTAGAAAGAGGGAAGGTTGTGCCTTCTAGTTTCATCCGTCTCATGCTCATCAAAAGGAATCCACTAACAAGGTTGATCAAGTCTTGTTAACAAACTCATTTCGAATAACATGGAACCGGAGAAATTTCGAATAACACTATGTTACCTCAACGGGCATATGCACATCCAAAATAATAAGAATATCATATTTCTTCTTGACAATAGGAAGAGGAAATTCAAAACCTCCAAAAATAATTGATGGAATTTTTCCAATGGAGTTGATACTATGAACTTAAGGTTGTTTCCTCGGAAAGTGTACCGTATGCTCATTACCATTAACATGAAAAGTGACATTGCCTTTGTTGCAATCAATAACAGCACACTGCAGTATTCAAAAAGGTCTTCCAAGAATAATAGACATACTATCGTCCCTGGAATATCAAGAATAACAAAGTCCGTTAAAATAGTAATGTTTGCAACCACAACAGTGCAATATCCTCGCTAAATACCGATGTGTATAGCAATGTTGATTTGACGACCATTTGCAAAGATATTTCAGTAGGTGTCAACTTATTCAAATCAAGTCTACGATATAAAGAGAGAGGCATAACAGTAACACCGGCTCCAAGATCACATAAAGCAGTTTTAACATAGTTTCTTTTAATGGAGCATGGTATAGTAGGTACTCCTGGATCTCCAAGTTTCTTTGGTATTCTGATGTCTACTACGCAACCTTCTTCTTGTAGACGTTGTTGGGCCTGCAAGTGCAGGTGTTTGTAGGACAAGAGCAAATTTCCTCAAGTGGATGACCTAAGGTTTATCAATCCGTGGGAGGCGTGGGATGAATATGGTCTCTCTCAAGCAACCCTGCAACCAAATAACAAAGAGTCTCTTGTGTCCCCAACACACCCAATACAATGGTAAATTGTATAGGTGAACTAGTTCATGAAGAGATGGTGATACAAGTGCAATATGGATGTTAGATAAAGGTATTTGTAATCTGAAATAATAAAACAGCAAGGTAACAAGTGATAAACGTGAGCGTAAACGGTATTGCAATCATAGGAAACAAGGCCTAGGGTTCATACTTTCACTAGTGCAAGTTCTCTCAACAATAATAACATAAATAGATCATATAACAAGCCCTCAACATGCAACAAAGAGTCACTCCAAAGCCACTAATAGCGGAGAACAAGCGTAGAGATTATGGTAGGGTATGAAACCACCTCAAAGTTTTTCTTCGGATCAATCTATTAAAGAGTTCGTACTAGAATAACACCTTAAGACACAAATCAACCAAAACCCTAATGTCACCTAGATACTCCATTGTCACCTCAAGTATCCGTGGGCATGATTATACGATATGCATCACACAATCTCAGATTCATCCAACCAACATAAAAGTACTTCAAAGAGTGCCCCAAAAGTTTCTACCGGAGAGTCAAGAACGTGCCAACCCCTATGCATAGGTTCATGGGAGGAACCCGCAAGTTGGCCACCAAAACATACATCAAGTGGCACGTGATATCCCATTGTCACCACTGATAAACACAGCAAGACATACATCAACTGTTCTCAAATCAAAGACTCAATCCGATAAGATAACTTCAAAGGGGAAACTCAATTCATCACAAGAGAGTAGAGGGGGAGAAACATCATAAGATCCAACTACAATAGCAAAGCTCGGGATACATCAAGATCGTGCCATATAGGGAACATGAGAGAGAACACGAGAGAGAGAGAGAGATCAAACACATAGCTACTGGTACACACCCTCAGCCCCGAGGGTGAACTACTCCCTCCTCGTCATGGATAGCGCCGAGATGATGAAGATGGCCACCGGTGATGGATTCCCCCTCGGTGGTGCCGAACGAACTCCCGAGAGGTTTTGGTGGCTCTGAGGCTTGCGGGCAAGTGAACTCCCGATCTATCTTGATATTCGATGGTTTTAGTGCGAGGGAATATATAGGCGAAAGAAGTCGGTCGGGGGTGCTCGAGGGCTCCATGAAGGGCGGCGCATACAGCAGGGGCGCCCTATCTCCTGGGCTCCTCGAGGATCTTACGACTTGATCTCCAAGTCTCCGGGATCATATTCTTCCAAAAATCACGATGTGAAGGTTTCATTCTGTTTGGACTCCGTTTGATATTCCTTTTCCTCGAAATACTGAAACAGGCAATAAAACAACAATATGGGCTGGGCCTCCAGTTAATAGGTTAGTCCCAAAAGTAATATAAAAGTGTATAATAAAGCCCATAATTATTCAAAACACATAATAACATAGCATGAATGCTTCATAAATTATAGATACGTTGGAGACGTGTCGGCATCTAAGCTTAATTCCTACTGATCCTCGAGTAGGTAAATGATAAAAAAAGAATTTATGAAGTGTGAATGCTAGAAGGTGCACAAGTTTGATCAATGATAATTTCAATCACCTTTTCTAGCATGATAATATGTCATAACAGTAGTTCATCTCATAAAACTTCTCACGATAAAGTAACAAGCAATTCACATGTCAAAGCATAGACCATAAACTTTCTTGAAAACTAGCAAACTTCATTCTCGATCATTCAAACAATTGCAATTCATCTTATTTTCAGGAATATCAAACTCCACATACTGAACTATCATATAGTCTTCTACAATTGCTAACACTCACGCAATACTAATGGTTATGGAGTTTCAATCGGACCTTTGAGAAAGGTAGGGGCTTATAGTGTTGCCTCCCAACGTATTCACCTTTGGGTGATGTCAACAAAAATAGTTCATGCTAACTTACATCCAATTGGATATATATATCAGGATCACCCCAACACAAAGTGCTTGCCAAAGGATAAAATGAAAAAGGGAAAGGTGAAGATCACCTTGACTCTTGCATAGAAGTAAAAGACATAAAGTAAAAGATAGGCCCTTATTTGAGGGAAGCGAGAGGTTGTCATGCGCTTTTAGGGTTGGATACACAAAATCTTAATGCGAAGAACGTCACTTTATATTGCCCCTTGTATATGGACCTTTATTATGCAAAGTACATCGCTTTTATTGCTTCCATAACATGTTCGGTACAAAGCTTATTTTTTCCGCACTAATAAGTCATGCATATTTAGAGAGCAATTTTTATTGCTTGCACCGATGACAACTTACTTGAAGGATCTTACTCAATCCATAGGTAGGTATGGTGGACTCTCATGGCAAAAACTGGGTTTAAGGATATTTGGAAGCACAAGTAGTATCTCTACTTAGTGCAAGGAATTTTGGTTAGAATGAGGGGGAAAGGCAAGCTCAACATGTTTGAATGATCCATGACAATATACTTTAACTGAGATGTCGGAAAACATAAACCATTACGTTGTCTTCCTTGTCCAATATTAAATCTTTAGCGTGTCATACTTAATGAGTGCTCCCAACTATAAAATATGTCTAGGATAGTATATTTATATGCGAAATCTCTCTTCCTTCAATATTCTTTCATGAATTGTTCAAATGACCAATACAATGCTTGCTAACCTTTCAATAAATTTACAACCTCTATTTCTTAGATGTGAAGTCATTACTCCCCATGGGATAAGCAAATGAGACATATATAATTTCAGATTTATGACAATGAACTCATTCAACAATTTACTCATAGGATATAAGTGAAGCACACGTAGGTAAATGACAAACTACTCCAAAAAGATATAAGTGAAGAACAATGAGTAGCTAAGTAATTATGTAACTATATGAAGACTCTCTCTCATTTAAGAATTTCAGATCTTGGTATTGTATTCAAACAGCAAGCAAAACAAAATAAAATGACATTGCAAGGATAGCACAACTCATGTGAAGAAGCAAAAACTTAGGCTCAACCGATACTAACCGATAGTTGTTGAAGAAGAAAGGTGGGATGCCTACGGGGCATCCCCAAGCTTAGATGCTTGAGACTTCTTGAAATATTATCTTGGGGTGCCTTGGGCATCCCCAAGCTTGAAATTTTGTGTCTCCCTAATTCCTCTCATATCATGGTTTCTCTTTTTATCAAAAGCTTCATCCACACCAAACTCAACAAGAACTCGTGAGATAGGTTAGTATAAACCAATGCAAAACCTTATCATTTTCTACTGCAACTAATCACTAAGATTATTATTCAACATTGCATACTAAATGCCTCTGCATATTTAATACTCCTATCCTTAAATAGAATCATTAAACAAGCAAACATATGCAAACAATGCAAACATAACAGCAATCTGCCAAAACAGTACAGTCTGTAAAGAATGCAAGAGTATCAATACTTCCCTAACTCCAAAAATTATGAACTAAAATTCCCACTGTAATAAATTTATCATATCTCAATAGGCAAAAATATTCAACATTATAACACTCTCTGACTTTTCTAGGGAATTTTTGCAACAGCGGTAAACTTTCTGTTTTCAAACAGCAACATGTATAGTAGCAAAATAAGCATGGCAAAGGCTATCCTTGACTTTTTTATTGAAACTAAAGATGAAAAACACTATTCTAAATAACAGAAAGCAAAAACTAACAAGAGAAAATGACGCTCCAAGAAAAACACATATCATGTGGTGAATAAAAATATAGCTCCAAGTAAAGTTACCGATGAACAAAAGGCGAAGGAGGGATGCCATCCGGGGCATCCCCAAGCTAAACTCTTGGTTATCCTTGAATATTACCTTGGGGTTGCCTTGGGCATCCCCAAGCTTAGGCTCTTGCCACTCTTTATTCCATAGTCCATCGAATCTTTTACCCAAAACTTGAAAACTTCACAACACAAAACATAACAGAAAACTCGTAAGCTCCGTTAGAGAAAGAAAACAAAACACCACTTCAAGGTACTGTAATGAACTCATTCTTTATTTATATTAGTGTTAAACCTACTGTATTCCAACTTATCTATGGTTTGTTAACTATTTTACTAGCCATAGAGTCATCAAAATAAGCAAACAACGCAATGAAAACAGAATCTGTCAAAAACAGAACAGTCTGTAGTAATCTGTAACTAACGCAAACTTCTGGAACTCCAAAATTCTAAAATAAATTTGTGGACCTGAGGAATTTTTCTAGTAATCATCTGCAAAAGAATCAACTAAATAGCACTCTCCAGTAAAAAGTTGAAGCTAATCTCGTGAGCGCTAAAGTTTCTGTTTTTTACAGCATGATCATAAAGACTTCACCCAAGTCTTCCCAAAGGTTCTACTTGGCACAAACACTAATTAAAACATGAGAAAAAGTCTAACCAGAAGCTAGATGGATTATTTATTACTAAACAGAACCAAAAAGAAAGAAACTAAAATAAAATTGGGTTG
Source organism: Aegilops bicornis (assembly GCA_021605145.1). Taxonomy (NCBI): domain Eukaryota; kingdom Viridiplantae; phylum Streptophyta; class Magnoliopsida; order Poales; family Poaceae; genus Aegilops; species Aegilops bicornis. Next base: position 2,361,025 of record JAHIAL010000033.1, on the reverse strand, counting down.
CCTCCCAACAAGCGCTATCGTTTAACGCCCCTAGCTAGGCATGATGATTTCGATGATACTCACATAAAAGATAAGAATTGAAACATAAAGAGAGAATCATGAAGAATATGACTAGCACATTTAAGTCTAACCCATTTCCTATGCATAGGGATTTTGTGAGCAAACAACTTATGGGAAAAATAATCAACAAGCATAGGAAGACAAAACAAGCATAACTTCAAAAATTTAAGCACATAGAGAGGAAACTTGACATTATTGCAATTCCTACAAGCATATGTTCCTCCCTCATAATAATTTTCAGTAGCATCATGAATGAATTCAACAATATACACCTAAATCATTCTTTTCATGATCTACTTACATAGAAAATTTACTACTCTCCACATAAGCAAAATTCTTCTCATTCGGAATAGTGGGAGTATTATAAGAGACTTGAACACTAAAAATTGTTTCCACATTAAAAGAGTAATGTTCAGAAAAAGGGTAATCATAATCATGACAAGATTTGTAAATATAATCATCACTACTTTTTATAGCATAAGTTTCATCACAATAATCATCATAAGTAGCAACTTCGTTCTCATCATAATCGATTGAAACCTCTCCCAAGATAGTGGAATCACTAAATAAAGTTAACACTCTTCCAAATCCACTTTCATATTCATCACAATAAAATTCAACATCCTCCAAAATAGTGGGATCACTACTTCCTAAAGTTGACACTCTTCCGAACCCACTTCCATCAATATAATCATCATAGGTAGGAGGCATGCTATCATCATAACAACTTTGCATATCAAAACTTGGGGTGCTAAAAATATCATCTTCATTAAACATAGCATCCCAAGCTTGGGACAAACATTAATTTTAGCAAATATATTCTTAAATATTTCATCCTCATCAAACATAGCTTCGCCCAGCTTGGGCTCTTTCATATCATAAGCATAATCACTCTCATCATTAAAAATATGGATAGCACCAATAGTAAAGCAATTATCATCATCACAATGAGTAGTAGGGGCAACATCATTTGGGAGGGATACCTTTCTACCTTTGTTGCTCCTTCTTTTCTTTCTTCTTCACATTATGTGTAGGTTCAACCTTCCTCTTTGAGCTCCTTATTGATGAGATTGGTTGAATAGAAAGCTCCTCCTCGTTACCTTCAAGCACTAACCTCCCCGGCAACGGCGCCAGAAACTGCTTGATTGACGGGGTGTGAGTGAGTGCCCTTTACCTAGCCTCCCCGGAAACGGCGCCATATTCCACCCTTAAAAGTATAATTAGCAAGCATGGTGGAAATTTCAGCTTCCGGTATCTTTCTTTTATTAGTGACAATATCTTTCCTATACTTAGCATAAGGATTCATTTTGAGCATATCAGTTAATCGCATACGCAAAAAGATAGGTCTAATCATTTCAACAAAGCGCTCAAAATCTTCATCATCCTTTTTCTTGGATGGAGGAAAAGGCATGGGTTTCTGAACCCAAGGTTCCCTTTCTTTACCATTTTCCTAGCAACAAAGTCTCTCTTATCATAACGTTGATTCTTTGATTGTGGGTTATCAAGATCAACAGCAGGTTCAATCTATACATCATTATCATTACAAGGTTGAGCATCATCATGAACATCATCATTAACATTTTCATTGGGTTCATGTTCATTACCAGATTGTGTTTCAGCATCAGAAATAGAAATATCATTTGGACTCTCAGGTGGTTCAGCAATAGGTTCACTAGAAGCATGCAAAGTCCTATCATTTTCCTTTTTCTTCTGTTTAGAAGGACTAGGTGCATCAATATTATTTCTCTGAGAATCTTGCTCAATTCTCTTAGGGTGGCCTTCAGGATACAAAGGTTCCTGAGTCATTCTACCAGTTCTAGTAGCCACTCTAACAACATTATCATTTTTCTTACTATCCAATTCATTGAGCAAATCATTTTGAGCTTTAAGTACTTGTTCTACTTGAGTGGTAACCATAGAAGCATGTTTACTAATGAGTTTAAGTTCACCTTTAACTCTAGACATATAATCACCCAAGTGCTCAAGCGTATCTGAATTGTATTTCAATTGTCTAGCAAAATAAGCATTTAAGTTTTCTTGTTTGACAATAAAATTATCAAACTCTTCTAAGCATTGTCTAGCAGACTTATAGTGAGGAATATCACCTTCATCAAATCTATAGAGAGAATTTACCTTTACTACATGTGTCGGGTTATCAAGACCATGAGTTTCTTCAATAGGTAATGGATTAAGATCATATGTTTCTTCAACATGCGGTAAGTTAAGACCATGTATTTCTTCAATAGGAGGTAAATTCTTAACATCTTCAGCTTTTATACCCTTTTCTTTCATAGATTTCTTTGCCTCTTGCATATCTTCAGGATTGAGAAATAGAACACCTCCCTTCTTCGGAGTTGGTTTAGGAATAGGCTCAGGAGCTGGCTCAGGAAGTGTCCAATTATTTTCATTTGTCAACATATTATTCAATAGAATTTCAGCTTCATCCGGTGTTCTTTCCCTGAAAATAGAACCAGCACAACTATCCAGGTAATCTCTGGAAGCATCGGTTAGTCCATTATAAAAGATATCAAGTATTTCATTTTTCTTAAGAGGATGATCAGGCAAAGCATTAAGTAACTTGAGAAGCCTCCCCCAAGCTTGTGGGAGACTCTCTTCTTCAATTTGCACAAAATTATATATATATCCTTACAAGCAGCTTGTTTCTTATGAGCAGGGAAATATTTAGCAGAGAAGTAATAAATCATATCCTGGGGACTACGCACACATCCAGGATCAAGAGAATTAAACCATATCTTAGCATCACCCTTTAATGAGAACGGAAATATTTTAAGGATATAAAGATAGCGAGATTTCTCATCATTAGTGAACAGGGTGGCTATATCATTTAATTTAGTAAGATGTGCCACAACAGCTTTCAGATTCATAGTCATGAAAAGGATCAGATTCAACCAAAGTAATTACATCAGGATCAACAGAGAATTTATAATCCTTATCGGGTAATACAGATAGGCGAAGTAGCAAAAGCAGGGCCAAGTTTCATTCTATCATTAAGAGATTGCTGATTCCATTTAGCTAATAACCTCTTGAGTTCATATCTATCTTTGCAAGATAAAATAGCTAAAGAAGCTTCTTTATCAAAAACATAACCCTCAGGAATAACAGGCAAGTCTTCATCATCACTTTCATCAATATAATCAGTTTCAATAATTTCTTTCTCTCTAGCCCTAGCAATTGGTTCATCAAGAAATTCACCAAGTGGCACAGTAGTATCAAGCATAGAAGTAGTTTCATCATAAGTATCATGCATAGCAGAAGTGGCATCATCAATAACCTGCAACATATCAGAACGAATAGCAGAAGCAGGTTTAGGTGTCGCAAGCTTACTCAAAACAGAAGGTGAATCAAGTGCGGAGCTAGATGGCAGTTCCTTACCTTCCCTCGTAGTTGAGGGATAAACTGTTGTCTTAGCGTCCTTCAAGTTCTTCATAGTGACCAGCAAATATAAATCCCAAGTGACTCAAATAATAGAGCTATGCTCCCCGGCAACGGGCGGAAAATAGTCTTGATAACCCACAAGTATAGGGGATCGCAGCAGTTTCGAGGGTAGAGTATTCAACCCAAATTTATTGATTCGACACAAGGGGAGCCAAAGAATATTCTCAACTATTAGCAGTTGAGTTGTCAATTCAACCACACCTGGATAACTTAATATCTGCAGCAAAGTATTTAGTAGCAAAGTAATATGATAGTAGTGGTAACGGTAACAAAAGTAACGGTAGCAAAAGTAATATTTTTGGTGTTTTGTAGTGATTGTAACAGTAGCAACGGAAAAGTAAATAAGCGGAGAACAATATGTGAAAAGCTCATAGGCATTGGCTTGGTGATGGAGAATTATGTCGGATGTGGTTCATCATGTAACAATCATAACATAGGGTGACACAGAACTAGCTCCAATTCATCAGTGTAATGTAGGCATGTATTCCAAATATAGTCATACGTGCTTATGGAAAAGAACTTGCATGACATCTTTTGTCCTACCCTCCCGTGGCAGCGGGGTCCTAATGGAAACTAAGGGATATTAAGGCCTCCTTTTAATAGAGTACCAGACCAAAGCACTAACACATAGTGAATACATGAACTCCTCAAACTACGGTCATCACCGGGAGTGATCCCGATTATTGTCAGTTCGGGGTTGCCGGATTATAACACATAGTAGGTGACTATAGACTTGCAAGATAGGATCAAGAACACACATATATTCATGAAAACATAATAGGTTCAGATCTGAAATCATGGCACTCGGGCCCTAGTGACAAGCATTAAGCATAGCAAAGTCATAGCAACATCAATCTCGTAACATAGTGGATACTAGGGATCAAACCCTAACAAAACTAACTCGATTACGTGATAGATCTCATCCAACCCATCACCGCCCTGCAAGCCTACGATGGAATTACTCACGCGGCGGTGAGCATCATGAAATTGGTGATGGAGGATGGTTGATGATGACGACGGCTGACGAATCCCTCTCCGAGCCTCCGAACGGACTCCAGATCAGCCCTCCCGAGAGGTTTTAGGGCTTGGCGGCGGCTCCATATGGTAAAACACGACGAATTCTTCTCTCTGATTTTTTTCTCCCCGAAAGCAAATATATAGAGTTGGAGTTGAGGTCAAAGGAGCTCCAGGGGACCCACGAGGTAGGGGGGCGTGCCCTAGGGGGGGCGCCCCCCACCCTCGTGGCTAGGGTGTGGGCCCCCTGGTCTTCATCTTTTGCAAGGATTTTTTATTATTTCCAAATTGACGTTCCATGGAGTTTCAGGTCATTCCGAGAACTTTTGTTTCTTCACATAAATAACCTAAAGCGAAATAAGCACAAGGAAAGAGTAATAGGCCAGACCATCCTACAAAAACGAAACGGTCGGTTCAAGCGGCCCGCCTTTCATCATCATCTATACCAACTGCCATGCACGATCATCGTTTCTATGGTTCCCTTTTAAATGGTGAGGCCCTCTCTATACACCGGAGCCCTTTCTTTCATCAAAAGGGGAAAGTCTGCTGAAAACAGCGTCAGTCCGGGTTAGTTCCATTCAAATCATGCAAGTTAGAGTCCAAAACAAGGGCAAAAGTGTTTGGAAAAGTAGATACGACGGAGACGTATCAGTCGTCGTCCGGACTGTTTTCCTCTTCGGAGGGAGCTTGATGAGCTTTATCTTGGGCGTCAATGTGTTCGGACAGCTGCTCCATACAATGTTCGCCGTTCCCTGGTTCGTCCTGCTCTATCGTTGGGTCAATGTGGTCATCACTTCCTCTGGAGTCGACCGGGGTGCTATTTTTTCTTGCGCTGTTATCACTATTTTTGCCGAGGCGGGATTTGGAGCGGCGCCTATGCCGTCGCTTTGGTTGCTTCTCGAGGGAGCTATCCTTCTCTGCATCCTTTCGCTCCTCATCATTATTTTCTTTGGGTGTATCCACCATATATACATCGTGTGATGAATTGGCTGTCCAGCGCCCTGTGGGCGGTGGTTCGTCTCCTGCATCGTCGTCCATACCGTCGATGTCTTCGGAGCCAAAGTCGAGCATGTCGGTTAAATCATCGACAGTGGCTACTAAGTGGGTGGTGGGTGGGGAGCAAATTTCTTCATCGTCCGCATCCCATTCTAGCCGAACATAGTTCGGCCAAGGGTCTCCTGACAGAGAGAGAGACCTCAACGAGTTTAGTACATCGCCAAAGGGTGAGTGCTGAAAGATATCCGTGGAGTTAAACTCCATGATAGGTGCCCAATTGGATTCGATAGGCACGGACGCAGGCGGCTCGGAGCCCATAGTCGGGGACGAAATCAATGGTTCGGCAACACGAGTCTCGTAGGAGGTGTAGTCAGTATTTGGCTCAATCGCCACTGAGTATGCGGCCTCCATGGCGGGGTCCATCCACCCGTACTCAGATGGCGCAATTTGTTCCGGATTAAGGGCCGGAGTGGATGCAGGTGTGATCTCCCGAACCTTGTCCGTGGCAGAGCTAAGTCATGCTCGTCGTGATTGTGCAGCGACTCGACATGGGCTCGAATCCGTCAAGATCAAGTCTCCGCGGATGTCGGCAGTATAGTTCAAGTTTTCGAACCTGACCTGATGGCCAGGGGCGTAGCTCTCGATTTGCTCCAGATGGCCAAGCGAGTTGACCTGCAGTACGAAGCCACCGAATACGAAGATCTGTCCGGGGAGGAAAACCTCACCCTAGATCGCATCATTGCCGACGATCGAAGGGGCCATCAAACCTTGTGGTGACGGCACAGTGGAACTCTCAATGAAAGCACCAATGTCAGTGTCAAAACCGGCAGATCTCGGGTAGGGGGTCATGAACTGTGCGTCTAAGGCGGATGGTAACAGGAGGCGGGGGACACGATGTTTACCTAGGTTCGGGCCCTCTCGATGGAGGTAATACCCTACTTCCTGCTTGATTGATCTTGATGATATGAGTATTACAAGAGTTGATCTACCACGAGATCGTGAGAGGCTAAACCCTAGAAGCTAGCCTATGGTATGATTGTTGTTGTCCTCTGGACTAAACCCTCGGGTTTATATAGACACCGAGAGGGGCTAGGGTTACCTGAGAGTCGGTTATAAGGGAGGAGATCTACATATCCGTATTGCCAAGCTTGCCTTCCACGCCAAGGAGAGTCCCATCCGGACACGGACGAAGTCTTCAATCTTGTATCTTCATAGTCCAACAGTCCGGCTAAAGGATATAGTCCGGCTGTCCGAGGACCCCCTAATCCAGGACCCCCTAATCGGGATCCTCATTGGCTCGCTGCGATGCAGGAAGAGTTCGACGCGCTCCAACGGAACCGCACCTGGCAGCTTGTCCCTCGGCCACCTCGTGCCAACATCATCACGGGCAAGTGGGTTTTTCGGCACAAGACTCGTCCGGATGGCACTCTCGAGCGCTACAAAGCTCGCTGGGTGGTTCGAGGCTTTCGTCAACGTGCGGGCGTGGAATTCACCGACACCTTTGCCCCTATTGTTAAACCGGGCACGATCCGCACCGTGCTTCAGCTAGCCGTCTCCCGAGCTTGGCATGTGCATCAGTTGGATGTCTCCAACGCCTTCTTGCACGACCACCTCGCTGAGCAGGTGTTCTGTGAGCAGCCCACCGGCTTCGTCGACGCCACACATCCAGACCATGTGTGCTTGCTCTCCCGTTCCCTTTACGGGTTGAAGCAGGTGCCTCGGGCCTGGTACCAGCGCATCGCTGCATTCCTGCAGACGCTCGGATTTACATCGACTCGCTCCGATGCGTCCCTCTTCGTGTACCATCACGGGGTTGACACGGCCTACTTGTTGCTCTACGTCGACGACATCATCCTGACGGCATCCACTGTCGCGCTCCTCCAGCGGCTCACTGCTCGTCTTCGCGATGAGTTTGCCCTGAAGGACTTGGGGCCCCTCCACTACTTCCTTAGCATTGAGGTGGTTCGACGGCCAGATGGGTTCTTTCTGCACCAGTAGCATTACGCCCATGAGCTTCTCGATCAATGGCATGCTTAGCGCAAGCCCGCTCCCACGCTCGTCGACACCAAGGCCAAGGTTTCTGCTCTGGAGGGTTCTCCCGCATCCGACGCGGCCTTCTATCGCTCCATTGTGGATGCTTTGCAGTACCTCACCCTGACGCGTCCCGACTTGCAGTATGTCGTTCAGCAGGTCTTTCTTCACATGCATGCTCCGCGTGACTCTCACTGGACCTTGGTGAAGCGTATCCTCCATTACATACGCGGCACCCCGTCCATGGGACTTACACTGACGGCCTCCGCCTCCACCGACCTCGTCGCCTACTCTGATGCGGACTGGGCTGGCTGCCCGGACACACGGCGCTCCACTTCGGGGTACTGTGTCTACCTTGGGCCGTCTCTGATCTCTTGGTCCTCCAAGCGACAGCCCACCGTCTCCCGCTCGAGTGCCGAGGCAGAGTATCGGGCAGTGGCTAACGCCGTTGCCGAATGCTCTTGGCTTCGTCAGCTGCTCCAAGAGTTGCTTTGTGATGTTCACAAGGCCACGCTCGTCTATTGCGACAACGTCTCCGCCGTGTACCTCTCCGCCAACCCGGTCCACCATCGACGAACGAAGCATATTGAGCTCGACATACACTTTGTTCGTGAGCAGGTGGCTCTTGGGCGCATCCGGGTCCTCCACGTCCCGACGGCGCAACAGTTTGCCGATGTCATGACAAAAGGACTGCCTACTTCTGTTTTCGAGGAGTTTAGGTCCAGTCTTTGCGTCTCCGGCGACGCTTCGACTGCGGGGGGTGTTGAATATATGGTTTGTGCATGTATATTGTATAGCCCGGCCCACCTCCTAGTCATTGTATAGTTGAGGTTGTGGCCCACCTTGTACTCCATATATACGTGCGCTATGCACCGATCAATACATCGTGAAGCATTGCCAAAACATTCGTTTCCAACATATAGTACTACTAACAATAATCTCATTGATGGTGATATCTACATATATGTACTAGATCAAGAATTAGAGAGAGCTTTGAAATCTGCATTAGACAACTTTGTCTATAGCGTGGAACACCGAGTCGAGTGTTACAAGCTATGTCTATATAGAGGTGGAGCACACTAGTACCTGGCAGCAACACACAAGACTCTTCTCTCTTCTCACGCATGGAGTCCTACCTCGTGCACATGTTGAGTGTATACCCCTTTTCATATTCATGGGTTCGGCTTGGGAGGCAGAGGGAATTCAGGTTGTCCGTCCGAACTGGATCGGGCTCCAAAAATCAAAAGCCACTATGTCTTTATGGACACCCTGTTTCGTTGGAAATGGAACTCAAGTATGCTTAACCTTTGTTCATGTTCCATATCTTTATCAGAAGCAGCGGTAATTGAGATTCCCACATAGATAGGCCCTATCGGACTCGTGCCGGCACCACGACGAGAAAGGCTATGGCTTCGCTTATCATGCTTGTGTCATGGACCTTGTGGAATGAGAGAAACTCAAGGGTTCTCCACAACAACAGCGCGCTGCCAACAATTTTGCTTAGCAACATCATGACCAAGGCGAATCTCTGGATCACTGCCGGAGCGAAGAGGTTAGGGTCAATTGTCTCGCAAGAATAATAATTCATGTGGTGTAATGGGTGCTTGTAAACAAACTATCTTTTCTATCCTTAATTAATGAATGAGGCAAATCTTTTACCTCCATTTCGAAAAAAATAACATAGATAGGCCCTGAGCTCGGTCACCAAAAGGGATTTCCGCGATATAGATATCTTAAATGTATTCGCTTCCCAAGCTTTTGCTCATGCCCACCAAAACAAAAAGTGAGAAAAAAATAGGCTCCACTGGCTTATGGGCTTTAGCACGATCATGTCTGATTAACGTTTCGATGTCGAAGTAACATGCATGCCTGGTTAGCAAACGTTGGCGCCACATTCTATATATCTTGGTGATCAACTGCTCCCAGCTACTCTGTTGTACTACCAAGTTAATTAATTCTGTTGATGGTGATATATGTAAACCAGATCGAAGAGCTGACAACTTGGAATCCAAATCGAACAACCACATGTCATCAACATCTTACATTCATCGACCGAGTCAAGTGTTACTGTCTACGGGTATATAGAGGTGGAGCAGACTAGTATGTGATGACTACGCGTATATATAGAGGTGGAGCAGACTGTGCACGTGAGACATGCAAGGCTAGCTCTTTTCTCTTCTCACTAGATCGGGATCGCGCCTTGGCACAAGAGTGCCGGTCTAAACATTTTGGTCAAACGGTTAGGACCAAGTTAGTAGGTCGAGTTCAGTGCGTTCATAAGACCACAAAAAATGACCACTCGACATGAAGTTCGATACCAAAAGCACAGCCACCGACATGAAGTTTGATACCAAAAGTGCAAATATAGGAGAGGGAGTTATAGGAGCAGCAACAGAATAAAGGAGAGACAACGACAGAGACATGGCTACTAAGCATACTAAGTGGCTTCATTTTTCGATAAACTTGATAGGCACCACTTCACATGAATCTGATGCTAACAATGTGAGATATACGACATATCATGATTTGTATAGGAGTATAGATAATGAAATTTTCAACCCAGCAAGAAAAAATTACATACACCAGCAGACTGTTGCCTGCATCGTACAAAGAATAATGGCCAAGGTAACCTTATTTACAATCCATTTAGTTTGCTGCAAAGGAAACTCCAAGGACAATCTATATGCAGTTGTACTCAAGCATCAACTCTATTATCTTGAACTTTAAAGAAAGGCTAATCAGAATCAAAAGGGCATATAGGCCAAGCAGCGCTGGGTAATTATACTGAGAAAACTAATTAGATAGTGTTAACTGAAAGTCAGGCAAGGTGATTAAGTAAGCACTTGCCCTTATGTAATACAAGGAAACCACAACATAGAAAGCATCACATGAGAGGTAAGGTAGATTTGTTGGTTCCACATGGCCGAGGAAATGCCAGTCAGGTCAACAAAAGGCGGCGCCATCAAGGGCATAACCTACGAGAAGAGAGTAAGTAAGCAGCAGCAAAAAACAATCAAAAAGAAAGAGAGGCACGGTTACATTTTGTTCAATTGACCAGGCGTCGATTGAACTGAGCTAGGGTTTGGGTCAAGACACATCGAGTTGTGAACTCTAAGAGAGGTGTGACTAATATGGCCCATCGCTAGATCAGCATTTCCAGCAGGCACGTACCTAACACATTATGATCCTGTAAAAACACAAGTTCAAATAAGAATAAGACCGTGTACACCACAGGAGACAAAGATGATAAAAGAAGGCACTGAATAGGCCCACCAAAAGAGTAGGTTGCCCAAGGGTGTTTGATCTAAAGCTTGGGCCTTTTTAGCTGGAGGGCTCTTCTTCACCTGCCAACAAGCCTTCAGTTGATTTGCTTCAAGGACAGATAACAACCATGTAAAAGAAAGCAACAATGATGCATATACTTCTAAACACTTGTATCAAACCGAAGGAAGATACCTCGAGGTAGCAGCAAGATCATCACTTAGAAGTTAGAACAACAAAACTGCCATCAAATTTTGCAGGTTCGAAGTAGGTTTAAACAGATATACCTTGTCAATCGACTATCAAACGAGCGCAGAGAACGTCTGGGTCCTCCCACAAGCTCTGAGAAACACATAAACTATGAGAAATCAACAGATATAACTCGTGGTAATGATTTCAAGAGCATGACTGACGCCAGTTTTTGTAGACTGAAATAAAAATTACAGCTGAATATACTTGCAGTTAAAATAGATGGAAATGGTAAAAGCCCCTTCAAATCCTTACAAATTAAAACAGATTCGTGTAACTGAGTGCTGATTCCATCAAGAACTCAGGGAACAAAATAGCATGTACACATAAGGTCTTTTTTGGAGTCCATATTCTTTTTGTTAGCATTACAGCCCATATTGTGAGCACGGTTAAAAAATTATACAAAATTTTGCATATTTCGGTGCGGTCCGAACTGTTTTTAATCCGGAAATTTTGACTCACATTCAAACTGATTTTAAAAATAAATATATATCAATATAAAATCCAACAAATTCTCCATGCATAAAAATTAATGTAATTTAAAATCTCGAAATGAAAAAAAGATATTTGAAACTAATTGCCGGTTTTATGTGTTTTAAAAATGTACAGCCCATTTCTAATTACTGATAGGCCATTTTCTCGACCAGCCGAATGAAGCTCTCCTCGTCTTGAAAGATTTGCAGCCCAACAGGCCTGACAAAGCGACTTACTTGGCAAATCACAAAAAAACTGGGTTGTGGCCGTGGACCGGTATCGGCCTCTCCACGTCTGATACTCTTGATGGAAGTCGGTTGTTGACCACATTGACCACGCCAAGGCCGAGAGCACCAAGGCGGTGGACGACGGCGAGGCCTAGGAAAGGGACGACGGAGCCGGGAAGACGCAGCAGTGGATGCCCACGGAGAGGAGTAAGAGGGTTCACTAGTTCAATTTGCGGGCGTGAGCCGTCGCCCTTGAGAATAACGAGGGTGTGGGTGAGTAGAGGGATACTCTGGGCCAGCGGTGGGAGTAGTAGGGGCGGTGAGGCCTCCGCGGCATCACAACCGCCACGAGAGGCGTGGAGCACGCTGCACGACCGGGCGCTGCTTTGTGCGGCTGGAGCAAGAAGACCAGTGGTTGAAGAAGCACTATGGCCGTTGGATGGACATCGTACGGTCACTGGAGCTAGAATCGTTCGTATTGACTAAGTTGACAAAGCCCTCCGTCCTCGTCAACTTAGTAGGCCTAAGTCAGCCACCCACTATGGTGGGTCCCGCCAGCGTGGGGTATTCATTTTTTAGTGCGTAATAAGGAGGCACTTTCTTGCGTGCGAAGATATAGCTGGTGGGTCCGACACAGCTGGGGGAACATTTTTTCGTGGAAATCTGAAGCCCTTCCCGTGCGGTGCGTGCGGTCAAAGGCGTAATAAGGAGGAACTTTCCTTGCATGCGACCATGAACCTCGTGGGTCCCGGTAGTCGGAGCTCTCCATGTCTGATCCTCTTCCGATGACTCTCGTATGTTGACCACGCCGCGCCGAGCGCACCGAGGCGGTGGACGACGGTGAGGCCCCAGACTGGAACGACCCGGAGATGGGGAAGACGCGGCAGTGGAGTCGCAGACGGAGAGGAGTGGGAAACTTGACTGGTTTGGGTGCGGGGTGGGCCTACACTCGGCAGAGAATAACAGGAGGTGCGGAGTGGAGGGATGGCACGGCCGTCGGCGGGATAGCGTTTACCGAGGAGCGCAAAACAACGCCGTTGGACGCGAAGGCTGGAGCAGGCGGTTCCGGCGCTGGGGAAGAAGACGAGATTGAAGAAGAATGTCGGCCGTTGGATGTAAATCCAACGCCTTCTTAAACCGACCTCTTGGCCCACATGTCGGCCAGTCCATTTGTTTTTAGTCCATTTGGTGGGCTGGGTGAAACAATGATGTAGCATCTATGCAGCCCGTTTAAATCCCATTTGCATTTTTCTCGAAATCCGCAGACTTGCTGGGCTGGGTGAAAATATCATGTTGGGCTAGACAAAGAAATGTTATAAAAACATAAACACATGATTGCACGTCAGTAAAATCTTTGCAAGCTTATGTACGCAATCACTAGGAGTTTGGCAAGTTATATATAAACAAATATTATTGGAGTAATATATAGTAAAAACATTCAACATACGAAATAAAATATTATTTTAATTAGATGATTTAAAAGTAATTGGGGTATTATTATTTATTAGGATAGACTTGGGACAGATGAGTTGGTTATAGGGAAAGTAATCGGGAGAAAACTCAGTTTACATCGAAAAAGAAAGTGGGAGAAAATTCAGAGACCTGCTGGGTCCACACGAGGAGAGGAATATGTTGGGAGGAAGGAGATTCAAAGCACGGCAGCCGAAAGTGAACTAGTTTTTTTTACGGACAAGTGAACTAGTTTACATACATAAGCAAATAGTCACTAAAAAAGCAATCAGGTTAATGGGTTTTTAAAAGAAATATTTCGGACAAAACAGATAATTACGACACATAGGATAATGCATGAAACACTCAGATGATAAAGGTGCTTATAAACAGATAAAGTACAACATCTAGACCTTCCCGCACGCTTGATCATGACGATGCGGCTGTCCGTGTACTAAATGGGATTCTGGAAATGAGACCGCCCTCATGTCCAAGATCTTTTGTACATGTCGTAGCATGCGTGTCGTCCTTGGCAGCGTAGGTTATGTAGGCTAGATTCAGAGGTACCTCCCACGTGTTCAGGTTGTCTTCTTTCATGTTGGCGTATCAGGGGTCGATGATGGTCTCAGCGAGGTCAACCACAGAGTCCTTCTCCTGCCCGTTGCTGATGATCTTGTATTGCTTCTGGATGTCGGCAAGCTTGTTGCACCAGATGGCCGAATCATCGCGTTCTTCCTTCTCTCCACCGTAGCGAAGGTGAAGTCGGTGCTGCCGATGAAACGGGCGAATGCTCAAGAACCTGGTGCAGCCATAAGACTGAGGCGAGGTAGAGCTTCACCGAGTCCATGTCGTTGGTGCACATCACATTCAACTTGGTGCAGCCATAGGACTGAACGGCGAACTCAAAGGGGAACTCCTTGCTGAAGTCCATATCCAGCAGGCTCACCCCTCGAATCGCCATTGGAGTCTCTTCGGGTGAATGAGTGTGTAGGCGGTTCAGCTCTTGAGTCCATATGAGTGTGTAGGGGTAGTAACTGCTGAAGTCCATATGCAGCAGTTCGTTTTTCAGCTCTTGGGGAACTGGATTCAACAGTAAGCTGAGTGTGTACAGGCGACAACAAGCATTACCCCTCCCTCGCTCACGCTTGACAAAAAAGATGCACCCTCGGCGCATTCAAACGCCTCCATTAAGAAACCTACTCCGGCCACACGTCGGTTCACGGGGTGCAGTAGGTACTGTAATAACAGGAGTTAGTGGTCACTTTACTTAAATTTAATTAGCTTTAATAGAAATTTATACTTAAAACAAGCAATGCATTCGCCCGCTCTATCAGTGCCACAGGATCAACATGCACAACAATTAGAATTATTATTCTCAGGACGCACACGATCAGCACATTTATCGCACTTTCACAAAGATAATACTACCAAGTTTGAACTGTTTGTTATGGTTGTTGTCCTCTGCATCATCATGTCGTCTTTCCCAGCTTGCAAGATTCAGAACCAACAAATAAGATCCAAATGATAAGTACAACAAAGATGCCTACACATCTCATTGATTCCCAGCTTGCAAGATTCAGAACCAACAAATAAGATCCAAATAATAAGTACAACAAAGATGCCTACACATCTCTTTGATTCCCAACTAGCAAGATTCAGAACCAACTAATAAGTACAACAAAGATGCCTACACATCTCACTGATTCCCAGCTTGCAAGATTCAGAACCAACCCATTAGAGCCTTTTGATAAAGTGAATATCGGGATTAAATCCATCTTGGCTAGCCATGTCATACAATCGAAGAACTTGGCGAATGCTCTTGACCGTCACAACATCTGTACTTGAGTATTCCTGTTTGCACAGCACAAACAAGGAGACACGAGAGCATGATTTCACTTTAATAGCGGCCTCCTTGAACTCAACCTCCAACTCTACTTGGATGAGGTCTGCCTGGAGTTCCATGATTCAATTCATGCGCCTTTTTCTCTGATTCACCTGAAATGAAGCAAAGATTGCATCATTCAGCTAGCAAGAAGTACTTGCTCTTGTGAGTTGGCGAGTTCTTCTTTAGTAGTTGCACTAAAATTGAGGAACATTAAGGTTGGCTGTCCGCTCATGTAAGGTGCAACTATAATTTTCTTATCCTTTTGTGTAGTTCCACTAAAATAGTGCCATTGTGGTGGCGGTGATGGCTCCATCTTGCAAAGGCTAATAAAATGTTGCATGAGATTACCAAACAGAACTTGACGGAGATTTTGGAAACTCCAATCACCATTTTGTGCAGTTCCACCAAAATTGAGAGATGTTGCCCACGTGACATTTTAGTTGAACTGCACAAGACACTCATTCCAAAAAAGTGTTTTGTGCAGTTCATCAAAAGGTCACAATAGCAACAGGGTGAAATGGATATCCCTATCTCGCACAAAATGATAGAAAGTAAACGATTCTTTGGTCAATAAGAATATCTGAAACATATACAAAATGAAAAGAAGCATCTTAATTATGTTCATGGCAATCACGCAAGGATAGTAGAAATTTTAAAAGCGTCGGCAATGCTTCATGTTACCGAAGCATTACGATCAACAATGAGATTCCTCAAATATGGGATTACTTGGTGGCATTGCTTGTTTACCGCAACCAAGAAATCAACGCAGCTAAAGAGTTGGTTTAAGGGCATGGGACCGTGGGGACACTGTGACACTCAGCAAAGGTAAAGGAGCAACTTACTTATCATCTTTGGGGAAAACAGCAGAGTGCCATTTGTAACACAGTTTAATTGCATCTTATCACTGGAGGCATTAGATTAACAATAACACTGGTTAGACATGTCCCTAAGGTAACAGTGTGATCGCTTCATTTTACATGCGCCCTTACATTAACAAGGGCAAAAGGTTGGTATAAGGACATGCGACAGTGGACGTCAGCACAATGTACCTACAAGGAGGCATAAAGTGGTGATGCCGAGCTTGTTCACGCTATGTGAGGGCAGCAAACCTAATCTCGGAG
Organism: Aegilops bicornis; assembly: GCA_021605145.1. Classification (NCBI taxonomy): domain Eukaryota; kingdom Viridiplantae; phylum Streptophyta; class Magnoliopsida; order Poales; family Poaceae; genus Aegilops; species Aegilops bicornis. The sequence goes on along the minus strand of JAHIAL010000033.1, from coordinate 2,344,802 downwards.
ACCTTGTACTATGTGAGGGCAGCAAATCTAATCACAGAGACCTTTTACTATGTGAGGGCAGCAAATCTAATCTTGGAGACCTTTTACTATGTGAGGGCAGCAAATCTAATCCTGGAGACCTTTTACTATGTGAGGGCAGCAAATCTAATCCTGAGACCTTTTACTATGTGAGGGCAGCAAATCTAATCCTAGAGACCTTTTACTATGTGAGGGTAGCAAATCTAATCCTGAGACCTTTTACTATGTGAGGGAAGCAAATCTAATCCTGAGACCTTTTACTATGTGAGGGCAGAAAATCTAATCCTGGAGACCTTTTACTATGTGATGGCAGCAAATCTACTCTGGACATACTCTGTTGACTTGTCCACCAGCCGCCACTTTCTATCATTTTTTCAACCAATAATAGATATGTTCCTTATCCAGTTTGTACTGCATTTTCCCATTATTTCCCTTTTCAACCAAGAGACCGGTTGGGTATGCGGTCTCTACTACTTTCACCATATTATTTCCTCTTTGAATCAAGTCCTAGATTCATGCTACAACTTCCCCCCCTTTCTTCGTTGTTTGAACAAAGCCCTAGATTCGAATGCATGAAGTAGCTTTACCTCTAATAATACTAAAAATTTAGGTGGCTTTGGAAGAGCTGATGGGAGTAGAAAAAGATGCACATGCAGACACGTGGGAAGCTGGGGCAGTAGAGCAAGGCCACTTTCGAAGAACTTATACCTGAGGGTCGCCGGGATGTCGGCTGGCGGCAGTCGGATCTGCGGACAATCTGACGAGGGAGGAAGAAGGGCCTGAGGACCTCCAGCCGGGCGCAGTGTCGGAGAGAACGGCACTGGCAGAGGATCAGGCCCCTCCGGCAGCTGTGGGTTTCCTCCCTCGGCGGTGATGACCGCGTGAACGATGCACCTTTTAGTCCTCTACACACACCGGCCGTAGGGATCCGGCCGGATCTGTGACCAGCGGTGAGAAGAGAGAAAATGTCGCTACTGGCTGTCTTGTTTATATCTGGAGAGGATGAGAGAATGAAGAGAGCAACCCAAAGTAAAGCAAGCGCTCATGCCCTGCGTCCATATATAGTGGAGTGATTATCTTTTTCTCTCCACAACAAGTGTTTCAATTTGTGTACGTGGCATTAAAGAAATGAAACTCTCTATTTAAGGTTCACTTGTGCTCCCCGCCTCCATTCATTGAACAACCCCATTGTGTGAATAAACATCTGATGAAATCTTGTATTTATATAGAACGAACAAGCTCGAACTATTTTCGCGTAGTTAAAAGTTGAGGGCGGGGCTTTTCCCGGACAGTACACGCGGCAGTTTTTGAGTAGGCGGTTTGACAGAGAGGCGAGGAGGGTGAGTGAGTGGGGCTGTGCGATTTGACAGCGTTACTCTTTGGAAAGACTTGTGATATGACCGCTCACTATAGTCATGAATTATCGGGCGCCCGACCAGGGGTGATGCCCCCTTCCGCTCAGCGCTCTAACTGGTGCATGACACGTCGACCGGATCTTTGGCTCTCCCACATGTCGGAGTAGTAAGAAGGAGCAATGAATGATGCGGTATATACTAGTACTATACTACTCCCTCCGTTCCTAAATATAAAGTCTTTGGAGAGATTTCACTATGGACCACACACGGAGAAAAATGAGTGAATCTACACATAAAATGCATCTATATACATCCGTATGTGGTCCACAATGAAATATCTACGAAGACTTATATTTAGGAACGGAGGGAGTACTACTCAGGTCGGAGGAGTGCGAACCACGGCAGCCCAGTGAACCAGCAGTCACGAACTACGGTAGCCCAGTGAACCAATGAGTAGAAAACAATGTGGTGATATGGCCATAAAAACTATGTACTTTCACGGTCCATGCTTTGTAGCATGTACAAAGAACACTCCTCTTTGTTTGGATCCTGAGTTAGAGCTAGTTTGGGTTGAAATAGCCTCAAATTATCGAAACAAGAGGGGTTAGTTTGAGCTAGTTTGCTCTAACACAGCTAAAAAAACTAGCCCAGTAGAGAGGTTCTAATTGGGTTAGTTATCCTCGGCCCGCTAAAAGAGAACTAAAAAAATCTCACCTGCCCGCACCAGATCGCTCCCCTCCCCCTCTCGCACGACTCCTCTCTGTTCCCCATAGGGCCGCCCGCCCAAGTGCCGCTCGCCCTCTCTCTCCTCCGGACGCCCTCTCCTTCCGGCCTCCGCCGCCCTACTCCGGCTGCCCTCTCTCCTCCGGCCTTGAGAAGGTCGCCCGCTCCCCCCTTCACGATCGTTTTCTCCCTCTTGTGGCGTGGCGCATCTACCAGGGAGGTCGCGAGAGGGGTGAGTTTGTTCGTTCCTTCACTGTCTCACGGCCATATCATTGATCTTGCTTGCTCTAGCGCTAATTCTGATTTGGAAAAGTAGATCCTGATCAAACTTGCTATAGGTTTGTGGTGCATGCATGGAATTGTTTGATGCTTGAGGAGGTAATAAATCTTTCTAGAGGCCCAAAGATTCAGGTCACCTTTCTAGGTATTTCAATTTCAGGCTTGCATTATTAATATAGGCCCAAAGATTCAGTTCAACTTTCTAGGTATTTCAATTTCAGGCTTGCATTATTTCTAGAGGCCCAAAGATTTAGTTCACCTTTCTAGGTATTTCAGTTTCAGGCTTGCATTATTTCTAGAGGCCCAAAGATTCAGTTCACCTTTCTAGGTATTTCAGTTTCAGATTGCATTATTTCTAGAGGCCCAAAGATTGAGTTCACCTTTCTAGGTATTTCAGTTTCAGGCTTGCATTATTTCTAGAGGCCCAAAGATTCAGTTCACCTTTCTAGGTATTTTAGTTTCAGCTTGCATTATTTCTAGAGGCCCAAAGATTCAGTTCACCTTTCTAGGTATTTCAGTTTAGCTTGCATTATTTCTAGAGGCCCAAAGATTCAGTTCACCTTTCTAGGTATTTTAGTTATAGGCTTGCATTATTTCTAGAGGCCCAAAGATTAAGTTCCCAGTCGGCGGCAAGCGGCCCTGCTACCCATGCTGGTGTCGACCTCAACTCGCAAGGGCCGGCGTCGGAGGGGTTCCCGGGGCTTGGGCTCTATAGAGCCTTCCTACAGAGCGACGATGGCGAGCTCCTCCCTCGGTGCGTGAGGGGCTCCGGGCTCCCTCCCTATCGTGAATGACTTCCGTGATGAGTTAGCTCATTCTTTGTTTCATGAAGTGTTTTTTATTTTGTGAAGCTTGATTGACGACTTGTATGTTTAAGTGGGATATCTTATTTGTATGGACAAAGTAAAAATTATCATGTTTTGCATGCTTGATTTGTATAGATGGTTTGTTTATGTCAATTGTGAGCGGGAGGAGGCCACAGCAGAGCCGCCACACCAAGAGGGTGCTTGGATCCAAGGGACTTATTTTAGTGCGACTAAAAATAGGGTCCAAAGTAGTCAAATGATTGACATAGAGCATTTATTGTCAATCTAACCCTGCCATCCATACACCTCTTTGGTTTAGAGTTAGTTCAGGGTTAGAATCTAACTCTAACCTCTAAGTGAGTTAGAATTCTCCTCGTCTCGGTTCATCGCCATCATACTTTCCCCATTCCTGTGTTTTCGGTATCCTGCGAATCAAAGAGGCCCTTTTTTGCGGGAAAAATCAAGGAGGCCCTTAGACTGGTTTTAGGTCCGGTCATTTTTATAAACGTGTTATGTCCAAAATTTAATGAACCGTGCTCTGGTTTCCATGAAAATAATCCGGTTTCATGTAGTAATTCATTCATTTATTTATTCTTCTGGGCGTTTGCATGTAATTGTGAGGTCTGAAATGTAAAGTACCCGGCATATGCTCCGAGTCGTGCATGCACTACGACCCGGGATGCTCTATGTCCCACATGTCGTGAATGGGAGCACGTGGAAATAGCCTAGGAGTACATATAGGAGGATAAATGCGTGAAAAAATATGTACTATGAAGCGTAGCCGCGGTTCGAAAAGGTGACCTAAAGTGATGACAGCTATAGGTCGCACGCACCCAACTAGTGGTACTAGACATATGACTAAATTTTCCCTCAAAAAAAAGAGGCACGAGTGCTCAGTACTCCTATTCTATAAACACGAGTCCCATCTGACAACATCGTCCGTGCTACAGCTAGCTCTCCTCCTTCGTTTCTCTCTTCTAATTCTAAACTCGCCAACGCCTGCAAATGCGGGTGGGTTTGCTCAATGGCTCCACCTCATAGCGAAAGCGTTACATTTGGAATAAAAATGACATATACTCCCTCCGTTCATAAATATAAGCCTTTTTAGATACTAGTTCAAATGGAATACATCATACAGATGTATGTAGACATAGTTTAGAGTGTAGATTCACTCATTTTCCTTCGTATGTATTAGTCACTTGCTGGAATCTTTAGAAAGACTTATATTTGGGAACGGAGGGAGTACTATACTAATAAAACATTAAGGCCACGAGGCGATGCAGTTGGTTACGAGGAGGCAAGAAGAAGAGATGCATCCATCGACATGTCCACCTCCTCGACTGTGGCGCTGCCCGAATGCCGCCTAAGTAGCGGCTGACTTTCGTGGCGGTCGACGTGCTTCGAACAATGGCATCCAAAGATTCCTCGCATTTGGAAGAAGGCCAACGTCTTCTGTCCTCGCTTGCCTTGTAGTGGCCTATGTAGACGATTTCCTCATAGGCGTGGATGTGCAGGTCGATAGTTTCTTGCATGGCAAGGCGCGCTGTGGCGGCGTGGCCTCGAGGTGCACATTCTTCGTCGCGACCTCCGGCACTGCGAGGCCACCAGGCTTGAAAGAGTTCGTCACCATGTAGGCCGATGAGGGTGGCGGGCAATGAGGAGCACTGGCGCTGGCTGGAAGCGAGACGGCAAGGTCGTCGTGGCGCTTCTCGACGGCGGTGAACTTGCGGATGGAGTTGACCATCATGTCGTCCATGCGAGAGGCGGCCGGCCGGCGAGGGCTATGATGCTGCGGTCGCCAAAGCACCGTTTGAACGCTATGCGGTGCGGGGCCGCAGTCGGCGCCTATGGATGATTTGGCACGACCATTGCCGCGTCCGCCCATCGCCTCCATAGGTGCTTGTGGCTTCTAGTCACTTGGTCTTGGATTGACTGAGCGGGTTTGCGCAGAGACTTGGGAGTAGATGGATTGGAGTGGTGGGGCGCCTTTATTATATGAGAGTCCAAACTCTATTGCATTCACATCATCTTGGCTCTATTCTCGCTTCTCCAATTAATTCCCTCCGCATGTAATTGAGGATGCATCATTAACCGTTCAACGTCTAGGGAACCGCTACCCTCTTCCTCCTTGGCATTCAAGCACCTATGGACCCGTCGACTGACGAGGTGCCTATGGTGACTTCATAAATTTTAAGATGATAGTGTAAATGCGTTATTATGCGTTCATAGGGATGAGTGTATGCGGCGTGTATATGAGCGCTATGCTCAGATCTTTGTGTCAAAAAATGTAAATGCATGTCAAAAGGAGACTAGTCAGTATACTCAATATTGTGCACCCTGGAGAGGAAAACGATAGAACTAGTACGTATTTATTTACGGTGCAGATTCACTCATTTTGCTCCATATGTACTCCATCTCGGTGTAGTCTAGTCACTTGTTGAAATCTCTAGAAGGGCAAATACTCCTTTCTGGTTTACAAGGCTATACTAGCAAGTAGTTGTACGTACTATTACAATAGTGGGCTCACATAGCAATTTTGTCTCATGCAAGAGCACGGCTATATGCATGCTCCAATGTTCGCAGAATCGCAACGCTCGACGGCGCTTGGCTCTTTGCCTCTTCGAGAAGGCGAACAATGATGTTACTACTACTGCTTCTACAGTGTCGAATCCACTGCTGCATGTCCGTCCACCGCGAGCGGGACGGATAGCTTGTTGTAGAAGTACTACTAAGCAAAAGCCTGTCCTCGTTTGCGAGCAACCGCGCGCATGGGCGAGGGAGAAGGCGTGTAGTAAAATCAAGCTTCTCCTCGTTGTACGAGTTGACGCGACAGATCATAGCATTGGCCCCACATGCTTGCCTCTAAACTTGGCTGAAAGACCCGCAGTGTACAATATATTTGCTGCAACCTCTAACATTTACCCACCACAAATTAAAATATATGTGGCCGTATGCATCGTTCTGATGCAGAGGCCGGGGAGTCCCTCCTTTTCGAAAAAAAAACAAATTAAAATATATATTCCTGTCTTGACCAGATGAGCGTGCAAACTACAATCACCAGGGTGACAGGTAGGGCCAGAAGACTATTTTAATTTTTTTTAAACTTTGAGACGGCCACATAGCATGGAGCCGACCCCAACGATTTTAAGCTTACAGGCACGGTACATGCTGTCCTAGACTACTCTACACATGAAAGCGCCACACGGCGTCCGGGCTGCGCTTGGCTCTTCGCCTCTTGGAAGTCGAACAATGATGGAGTACTCTTGACCTTTGGAGGAGTACTACGATGCACGCTTCGCCATCGACACCGATTGAACTGTTGCATGTCGTGGCGCGAGGGAGAGCGTGTAGCGAAAGCTTCTCCTAGTCTTGCCAGCCACCACGCTCATGGGCGAGGGAGGGACGCTCCTGCCTGCGAAGTATGACAGTGGGCACAGTGTGTGTGGCCAACTCCGCCATACAGCCAAAGGCAGGTGTAGTTAAGTCCGCGAGGAGAGGATAATCAAACTTCGTTGATGTACGAGTTGACGCGACACATCAAAGCCTTTGCACTCGATATACTCCCTACTTTCCGGTTTATAAGGCTCAATTCAAAAATCTCACCAACCAAGGTACTGTAGATGGTGAGTGGTGGAATATTTTTTGTACTCCCTCCGTCTAGGTGTGTAAGTCATCTTACGAAAACCAAATAATCCCAAAACACTTAGGTGCGGTGCATTAAATTCTACCTCGTTTCTTGTTTCTTGACATATCAACCAATAAGAGATAAAGGGTGTGCATGGTTTTAATGACTTGAGATTATCAAACACGACATGCAGTGGTTAGTTCATTGCATGCAATAATATTAATTAGCAAATAAACATTAACATTTCTCGTTTTCCCCTCCTCCTTGGTCACGGTGCATAGCCTAAAATGACTTATTCACCTAGACGGAGGGAGTAGTTTGCAAAAGCACCCAATTAGTGGTCTTGTTTTTCTCAAAAAAGTATGTTTATCAATGCATTAATTGCAATGCATGCATGCATAAATTACATGCATTGGTCAATTTTCTCTTAATACTTGCATGCAATGATTTAATGCACCTTGGAATCTGAACATGTGATGGGGAACAACCAAATTGAGCCTTATAAAATGGAAAAACTGAAATTTTGAGATAAGCCCTATAAACCGGAAAGGAGGGAGTATTTCAATAATTTTCGTTTACCGATGCATTAATTACAATGCATGCATGCATGCATGCCGTGACTCTTCTTTTGATACTACTTGCATGTGTTGATTTAATGCACCTTGAAGTAGTACTATAAAATATGTGATGATAAAGCTTTGTAATACCCCGGCCCAAGTCGAGAGATGGTTGTGCACGAGGAGGGCGAGATCATGCAGACCGAACAGGACCCGACGATGGAGCTCTCTAAGGTCTCGATGGACCTCACCGTGCTCCACTACCCCTTGTGCCTCCGCCCCTTGACGCCTCCAGTGTATGAGGTTCGAATACACCTCGTCCGTTCGGGTGATTGAGCAAGGTGCAGGTTTCTTGATTGATGTGTTGTTCGATTGATTTTTGCAGTGCAAGGGAGGGCACCTGACCTGCGCAGACTGCCGCGTCGAGCGCCCCGGGAACCTGTGGCAGTGCCAGAAGTGCGAGCACGGCGGTGGCTTCACGTGCGGAACACAGCGGTGGACTTCATCCTTTCGTTGGTGAGGGTGGCGTGCCCGCATGAAGGCTGTGGGCTCTACGTCACTTACCACAAGCTCGCCGATCACTAGAGCGTGTGTCCGCTCGCGCCCTGCAAATGCCTCGTGCCCGTCTGCGGCTACGAAGGCCCGCCGCCGGCGCTCTACCACCACATCAGCACTGTGCATCCCATGCCCGTGCACAGGATCCAGTACGGCAAGGTGCTCCAGCTGCAAGTGCCACTGTCGGAGCCACGGCTCTTGCTGTTCGTGGAGGAGGACCGCCGCGCGTTTTTCTTGGTTGGCGGCGTGTTCGACATCGGCGCGCCTATTGTCGTGTCGGTCGTCTGCATCAGAGCGGGGGCGTCCCCACTGCCACACTACTTGGCCAAGCTGCGGGCGAATGGCCCGCCGGGGGAGCCCAAAGGCACGACCGACGCCGTCAAGGTGGAAATGGAGGTGTCAAGAAGCAAGGATCCCGGCGACGTCGACGTGCAGGAGCTGGCCTTCTTGACAGTTCCGCCCAAGCTGCTGGCCGGGGCTAAGCTTGTGTCCCTCCACATTCAGATTGACAAGCTCACGTCCTAAATGTTTCTACAAAGGCCTTACATTTATCTTAGTAATATGCTAATATAGGGATTACCTTGGTCTACTTTAGCTTTAAAAATGGTGGGTTTTGGTGGTGATGCAGCAATTACTTGACATCAAATCGGTAATTTCCAACGATCGAGCGGATATTTTGTATGCATTGGATATAAAGTTCCTTTGGGTAAGAAGTACTACTTGTCATCAAAATGGATAAAAGAAGATGTATGTAGGCGTATTTTAGTTCTAGATACGTCCCTTTTATCCATTTTGATGCCAAGCACTCCTCCGTTCCACAATACATGCCTTCCATTTGTCAAAATATAGATGTATCTAGACATGTTTTAGTATATAGGTACATCCATGATAGAGCCAATCGGATGGTTGAGAACACTACAATTCGTGAGCTACAGATGCGTGTGTGGCTCCCAGATCTTTGAGGCCGGGGTCATCTTCCTTCTTTTTGAGAAAAAACAGACGCGTGTGTGAGAGGACGAGTGCGTGCGTGCACCTCTTCTCTTCCTGTATAACATACTACTAAACTCAGAGTACAAGTTTTTGTGGGTGGCACTATGGTGCGTGCGATAAGTCCCGAGAGATAGGTTTAATGCGTCTGAAAAAAGGACTAGGCTAGAGCTCGCCACGCGGCTATCCCTGTCGAACACCCCATTAACCGTAAGATATGTATACGATGGTGACAGTTATTGCACGTACACAGCAGTACTCCTTCCTTTCCGGTTTATAGGGCTTAATTCAAAAATCTCACCAACCAAGATGGTGAGTGGTAGAATATTTTTTGTAGTTTGCAAAAACACCTAATTAATGCTCTTGTTTTTCTCAAAAAATTATGTTTATCAATGCATTAATTGCAATGCATGCATGCATAAAGTAGCTTGCGTCTCGTCACATTCCAAATTACTCCACGCTATATTGAATTGCAAACCTGTTCACACTGATCACAACCTAAACGGTTTCCCACTTAGGAGCGTATTAGTACCACGCTATAGTGAATTCCAAACCTGTTCACACCGATCACAACCTAAACGGTTTCCCACTAAGGAGCGTATTAGTACTCGGTTATAAATACAAGTATGCCAAGATGACTGTACATTCCTCCTCAACTCCTCATCCACAAAAACAAACAAGTCATTCAGCATCCTTCCCTTGCATCTGCCATGGCCAGCGTGAGTTTTAGGTCGAGAGATTGCCACCAAGGAGAGGCGAGCATGGAAGCGGAAGCACGAGAGATCTCCCGCCTTGCTGCGAGAGCAGCCGACATGTCCCGCCGCATGGAAGTAGCAGCACAGAGGTCCCGCCGCGCCGCTGAAGTAGCACGGAGGTCCCGGCGTGCCGTGAAAGCAGCAGAGATGTCCCACCGCGCTACGAATGCAGCAGAGATGTCCCGCCGTGTCACGGCAGCCTGGGAAAATTTCTCGCGGGCACGCGACGACTGTTACAGGCGCATGCATGCGATCGTCCGTAGCCAGATGTAGGGCTGGACCAAAAGCTCGTAGCTCACGAGCTTAATGAGCGCTCGATAGTTCGGCTCGTTAAGCTCGTAGTTCACTTCTTAATGAACAGAGCCAATCATTGATTTCAGCTCGTTAAGCTCGTAGTTCGCTTCTTAATGAACAGAGCCAATCATTGATTTCAGCTCGTTAAGCTTAACGAGCGAGCTAATGAGTTTTATGAGTAGCTCGTTAAGCTCATTAGTAACAATGCAAAACCTATTTTCATCTTACGTGACAAACTTTTTGTAGCACCTCAGTCCATCTATTAAATCTAATCGACATATGAGGCAACAAACTAGTGCATTTCTTTTTGTAGTCACCATATTTCATCTTGAAACCACACCTACACATTTATCATGTATATCATAACACATTATAATATGTTAACGAGCGCTTGCGAGCGCGAGCTTAACGAGCTTCAAACGAGCCGAGCTGAGTAGGGTTTTCTGCTCGTTAATCTTATCGAGCTTAACGAGCCGAGCCTTAACGAGCATGAGCTTAACAAGTATGAGCTTAACGAGCCGAGCTGCTCGTTAATCCACCCCTAGCCAGATGGATCAGATCTTCGGCTGGGCGAGGTTGCAGGACGACGTGAAAGCCTCGTTTGAACAGGCTACCGGCGTCATCCAGCAACTAAGGGAGGGCAATGAGAGGCTCCGGGCCGAGCGCGACCTGCTGAGGGAGAAGATCGTCCGAAGTGCGGACCAGGAGGAGGAGACCAGTTCCTTGTTGAAGAGGACCGACGTCATCGTCAAGAAACTTATGGACGAGAATGACATGCTCCGCAACGAGCGCCAAAGGCTGGTGGAGGAATCCGTGGATGTTCTCAAGCAGCATCTTGAGGACACGAAAGAGCTCATCGCCGCTCGCCGCAGAGACTAGTTCCCGCGGCCTGCAGCAACGCATCAAGAAAGTAGAGATCAGCGAGCCAGATCCTTGTCTTCCTTCTTCTTTTGCCCTTGTGTATTTCGGGCGTAGCCGCATGTGGATTTTTTTAATTATATTTCTAATTATGTAAGACAATTAATCATCCTTATCTTTCTGTGGAAGATCAATGTTGCAAGGCTGGAATGAAGAAAACTCTTGCTGTGGTGACCACGGTGTTGCTTTGTTCTTCTAGTTCTTTCTTTGGGCTTCCTTCAGTTTCCTGGTTTCTTTTGATGTAATAATCGGTTTAGGGTGTGGATTGTCTCGTCGGTTGTGAAATGTTGGGTTCTAGCACGGATGTTTGGCCTTTGTTGGCCTCTTGGGATGTTGCGATTTCAATCTGGTAGCTTTTAGTCCTTCGTGTTAGGCTGGAGTTGTGCTGAACTTCTTGTGAATTGTGGTGGTTTTCAGTAATGAAAATCGGAAGGGGCAAGCCCTTCTTTGATCAAAAAAAATTAATCGTCCTTATATATTCATCAGTCTTGCTATAAGTCGAGTAGATGCTATATAGGTCCGTCGGATCTTACATCAAGATCCATGCTTTCATATTTTCTTTTTTCTCTCTTAAATCTCAGTCGAGTGAGACATAGCCACGCCATTAAAAAGAGGCTCGGGTGCCATTAATGGAGATCTTGGGAGAGAGGTGGACGGCAGATGGAGGTCAAAGGGCTCTCCTCCCGATAAGCACGCGCAGGGGTCTGATCACACGCCTCTCGTACTCAAATAGCTACCCTGCATGGCGCCTCCTAGCTAATAAAAAATGGGGAAGCATGGCGGCACGTAAATAGTACTAGTAAATAGAACGCCCACGGTTTCAATAATACTTGTGTTTCCGATTGTAATGTGACAGCACTTGTTCCAAAATGACTTTGTTGATTGTTAATGTGTGCGCCTTCGCAAATCGGACTGCAAATTTACCACTGCATGTTGGTGCCATGTCATGGCACCAAGCCAAGTTTCATTATTTTCATGCGTGTTTTTGATTTGCAGGAATTAGAAAACTAAGTTTCTCAATGTTTCCAACCCAGCCATGACGCCCAGAATTTTGAATTTCATTCCTATTTCTTGCATGGAACCTAGAAATTTACCCAAGGACACACATGTGATTTTTCAACCAACTTTGGTGCACTAGAACATCTGCTTGTATTTCAAATTTGAATTATGCACACAAAGGTGACACGTTCCCTCCCAGAACCACGAGCCTTCTTGAGAGAAGCTCCGATTTGCAAGAAGCTTATACCAAAATTTGTTCCTATTCGGCCAATTTTTTACCACGGCATGGTACTACCATGACATGACACCATGCCAAATTTCATGATTTTAAAAGCAAGTTTCTCAATGTTCTCGACCGAGCCACAATGCCCAGATGTTTGAATCTTATTCTCATTTTTTGCATGGGACCTAGTAGAAATTCACCCGAGGACACAAATGTGATTTTTCAACCAACTTTGGTGCACGGAGCATGTGCTTGTAGTTCAAATTTGAATTATGCACATTAAATGACCAAAAACTCAATTAATGTGTAAATAAGGCCAAATGAAGCAGGAATAATTCCAAAATTTAACAGGGCACTCATGTAGTTCTATGTTGCCTTTGTAAATAAACTCAAGGGGGACAACGTATATCGTTTCGCACTCAAAGGTGGCATGTTCCCTCTCAGAACCACGAGCCTTCTTGAGAGAAGCTTCGGTTTGCAAGAAGCTTATACCAAAATCTGTTCCTATTCGGCCATTTTTTACCACAACATGGTAGTACCATGACATGACATCCATGCCAAGTTTCATGATTTTCAGACATGTTTTGGATTTACAAGAATTTTAAAACCAAGTTTCTCAATGTTCTCGGCCGAGCCACGATGCCCAGATGTTTTAATTTTGTTCTCATTTCTTGCATGGGACCTAGAAATTCACCCGAGGACACAAATGTGATTTTTCAACCAACTTTGGTGCACGAGAGCATGTGATTGTAGTTCAAATTTGACTTATGCACATTAAGTGACCAGAAACTCAATTAATGTATAAAAACGACAAAGCGAACCCGGAATAATTCCAAAATTTAACAGGCACTCATGTAGTTATATGTTGCCTTTGTAAATGAACTCAAGGGGGGCAGCGTATATCGTTTCACACTCAAAGGTGGCACGTTCCCTCTTAGAACCACGAGCTTCCAAATCGGCCCAATTTTTTTACCACAACATGTTAGTGCCATGACATGACACCATGCCAAGTTTCATGATTTCCAGCCGAGTTTTGGATTTACATGAATTTAAAATCTAAGTTTCTCGATGTTCTTGGCAGAGTCATGACGCCCAGATGTTTGAATTTCATTCTCATTTCTTCCATGGGACCTAGAAATTCAACCAAGGACACACATGTGATTTTTCAACCCACTTTGGTGCACCGGAGCATGTGCATGCAATTCATATTTAGATTATGCACATTAAAAGTCCAAAAACTCAATTAATGTATAAAAAGGCCAAATGAACCCGAAATAATTCCAAAATTTAACAGGGCACTCATATAGTTCTATGTTGCCTCTATAAATAAAATCAGGGGGGAGGCAACGTACATCGTTTCACACAGAAAGGTGACACGTTCCCTCTCGGAACCACGAGGCTTGTTGAGAGAATCTCCGGTTTTGCAAGAGGCTTATACCAAAACTTGTCCCAATTCAACCAAAAATTATATGTATGAAAACAGGGTTTAGATTATCCCGAACATCTCGCTACCTAGACCAATAATGTACTATGATTTGAATTCAACATAAAATGGATACAAATATTTGAATTGGAGAGTGTATGGTACATGTAGTTCATAGTGAAATATGATACTGCTATATGCATGTCTTTTGTTATCAAGATAATATTTAAATTATTGTATAACTTGACAACAGTCGTATTCAAATAAGGAAAATTGATTCAAATTTAGTCCATATGGTAGACGACAATATATATGTTCACATGGTGCAGTAAAATGTTCATATATGATCAAAGATCAAAATGTACGACTACATCAATTATAAACCGCAAGGTCACCTAATGATATATTCGAATTCAACATAACGTGGATTCAAAAATTGAAATTCGAGATCATGGCATCTGTAATCATATAAAAAGGGACATTACTCTTTGTTTGGTGGGAATTGATTTGTTTTTTGTTGTTGTTGAGGGAAGTGCGAATCGATTTGGTACTGTGCAGGGTAATCTTGTTCTCCCGATTTTTTTACATTTTTCTTGTAGTTTTTTCAATGGCATCTATAGCAATATAGTAAAAGGGGACATGACTCTCTTGTGTCTTGTATGAATTGTTTTTTACACGTTAAGTTTGTTCTGCCGAACAAGGAATCCGCACCTTGTTATCCCGAAATTTTCAAGCTCGAGTATCTTTTGTCTCACCTGCTTTGAAACTCCCGCTTCTTCAACCCGCTAGCGCCTTTGTTATCCCGAAATTTGACGCCATGAGAACTCCCTTCTCATCCGAAATCACTCCGCAGCCTGCACATCGAAATAACCCTTCTACCCCTCACCGGAAATGAAGCTCCACGTCGCGGTGTCAAAACCGGTGGGGGTACGCTGGTAACTTACCCTACATTTCGGACAAGCGCGTCCCTAAGCTTGGCACCCCCTCCCCCTCCCCACCCCCATTCGTACACCGAGGCCGCCAAAACCCACGAAAACCCACGCTCCTCCGTCGGCCTCCCGACCGCCGCCCAGCCGGAGACTCTTCTCTGACTATGCCGTCCACCGCAACAGCTCGCATCCCTCATCCACCGCACCGGATGAGGATCCGTTGTCGATCTCGTCATCCCTCCGGATCAGCCGCCCCGTCCTCCACCTCCAAGGAGTTGCCCCGATGTTTGCCTCGTCTATCGCGCCCCCTCAATCCCCACAGCGCCGTCTTGACCTGCCCCACCGGAACCGCAGCACCCTCACCAATTCCTCCGATGAAGCCGAGGCCAACTCGGCGCCACCAAGGAGGTTCTGCACTCACCGCTGCATTTTATCTTTTATTCGATCTCACGGGGTTGCCGGTGCTTGATACCGAGCAGACATGGCGTCTCCATCGACAGCGCCGTCGCCGGCCACATCATCCATGGCGTCTCTCCCCCATGTCGTTGCTTCCTCGGCGGCGACTTCCACAACGGCACTAGTTGCACCTGCTCCGGCTCTCGCCAAGGCTTTCTGTTTGTTGTAGGTCGTTGCTGCACTGCTCATGCTTTCGCTCGTGTTGCTGCTCTGCTCTTGCTCTCGCTATGCCTTTGCTGCTTGCCGACGCGACCTCGCAGCTACAAGAGTTGCCGCTTTAGCACTTTTCGCTTCATGGTGCTACCGCATGACTTGCTCTCTCGCTAGTGTGTTCCCTTCTCGGCGTCTCGCTGATTTAGATCATCGCTTCTTCCGCTACTAGTGCTCGAACGCCCTAAACATCTATTGCAATGCTCATTTACTAGTTCAATCAGTTTCGACAAGAAATTTCAGTTTGACAGTAAATTTCAGTTTCATCGTGAAGTTCATTTTCTTGATTAAGTTCAGAGTGAACAGTACTTATAGCATCTGGCCGGAGCGGCCGTGGCGCTTGTTGATGCGTTTACATCTAGCACCTTTTGGTGATGTATTTTACATCATCTATTGCAGATGATATTAGGGTCCTACTTCAGATTAACGTTGTTCCGTCTTGTCATGCTTGACCTCGCCGCCGTACACCTTAGCGGAGCTACTCCAACGACGGAACCGGCCCATCACAAATGAGCAGTACCCTCGGGCGCCCGTTTCGAGAGGCCTCGGATCTTCTTCCCCGCCTCCGACAGTCACACCAGCATCATCACCATCCTCCACGTCCAACCCAATGATGCTGGGGTCCACAAGGCTATGCCAAAGAGGTTGTACACGCGTCGCATCACTTTGTTTCTCCATTCCTCTGTTCTTCCAATTCATGTGAGCCAAACACCCAGTTGGCTGAAATCCTATGTTTCCAAATGCTCTATTTTGCACGTGCATTCCTATCCTATTCCTGTGTTTTTCCTGTCCTGCGTTTATAGAATCCTCCAATTCTAAGGAGCCCTTATAGATTTACTTCATTTTCAGATTGGCGTAAAAAGAAAACTACGTGTGTTATGTCCCGCTCCTGCCGTGCCGTCATCCACCCCACCTGAGGTGCACCATCGATGAAGCGTTCATCGCTGCAGAGATCCCCCGCAGACTTTCTTTCGCGCCTCGAGATCATCTTCCCTGTTGTCGCAGCCACGCCTAACTGCATTACCATCATCGATCGACGAGATGAACACGAGGAGTACACAGTTAGGAAGAGAGGTCATGATCTTTCGTGTTTGCTTACGTTATACATCGGTTATTATTACCTGCTACTTTATCGTTCAATCTTGAGTTTTGAATTGCCCATGGGTCTCATATCGAGCCAGCAATAAATAGTATTTGTCTACTATCTGGTTCATCTGGGGTCTTCTATGTGGTTCATGTTGGGTGGGCAACAAACGATAGATGATCCATTGTCTATCTTTTTAAGCTGAAGCTATAATCTACCTGCTATCACTAGTTTTGGATCCATCCACTCGTTTGCTACCATCGGTCTTGATTTTGCATGCACCCTTAGGCCTTACAAAATCTAACTATTTTTTTAATTATGCATGTCGGATATTGTACACAATCGTCTTGAACATGTAGAGAAAAAGAAGACCGTTGCTATGCGAATATAATGTCATCTGACGCCCGCTCTATGGTGGGCGAAGTGGCCCGCCCTCTCCTGCATTTCCAGATTGTATTCGAGAGGAAGATAACTGCTCAGATGGAGATTCGGAAGGAGCCGACCACGCTTGTTTACCACCGAGGTGTTTGCTCTAACTCGCATCTTGATGTTGGTCATATCATGCGTATGGCGCCTTGCATTGCTTACATTATACATCTTATATGTCATCGACTTAGTTTAGATTTGCTTTGTGTGAATGCCACCTGTTTGGTTTCTATATCATACTCCACCATTCCTAAATATTTGTCTTTTTAGAGATTTCAACGAGTGACTACATACGGAATAAAATGAGTGAATCTACACTCTAAAATATGTCTATATACATCCGTATGTGGTAGTCCATTTGAAATCTCTAAAAAGACAAATATTTAGGAACGGAGGGAGTACATGGGAATTATGCAATGCCATCTTCTTTAGCCAGGCATCATATACGTGAATCATGCAATGCCATCCTGTTTAGCCAGTCATCGTATATGTGAATTGTATCGTGCCATATTTTTTTCCATAATGTATTCCATTTGTCAACAACGTTTATAAATTCATCTACTCTTCCTGCATCAGCCATTTGAGTCGGTCATGGGAAAATCTGGAGGAAAACAAGGTCTTCTCGAGCAATCAGATTGCTACTGTCGATGCAGATTTGTTGTCGGTTCTGAGATAACTCCTCGGAGGAGGATTGAGAGAGAGATGACCATCGTATCCCCGAGGTGCATGCTCTAACTTGGCTGGGTTATATTGCTCATATCATGCATATGGTGTCTTGCATTGCCATGCCATCTGCTTAGATTAGACATGCTTTGTGTGAATGCATCATGTTTGCTTTCTATATCGGATATGTGAATTATGCAATGCCATGTTTTTCAGCCATTATCATATATGTGAATTATGCACCTTTGCCATGGAGCCAGGCATCATATATGTGAATTATCTCATGCCATCTTTTTTCATTACGTATTCCATTTGTCGACAATCTGTGTATATTGAACTACTCTTCATGTGTATCAGCCATTTGAGCCGGTTATGGAAAAATCTGGAGTGAAAACAAGGTCTTTAGAGCGTGCAATGGTACTGTTGAAGCATATATCTCGATGGTTACAGGAGGCTCCTCGAGAGGAGGATTGAGAGATGTATGACCAGTCCTATATCCCACCCGAGGTGTATGCTCTAAGTTGCAATGTTTATATTTCTCATATGATGCATATGGTGTCTTGCATTGCTTAGTTTAGACATCATATGCACAATATTGAATTCTATCTCGCTTAGTTTAGAGATCATACATGTGAGTGCCACCGCTTAGTATATGAATCAATTATGTCAATTATATCATGCCATCCTGTATACTTAGACAACATGTATGTGAATTATTCCATCCCAACCTATTTTAGAAAGACATCATATAGTTTTGTCATGTCATCCTGTTTAGGTACTCATCATATGTTGAATTATGTCATTATATCCTGTTAAGTTATCCATCATATATCTGAAACTGTGCCATGCTATCCTATTTAGTTAGGCATCATATATGTGAAATTGTGTCATGTTGTCCTGTTTGGTTATACAACATATATGTGAATTACCACATCTGTCTATCATACAATATCTGTACGTTCAATTTCTTTTCTTGTTTATCATCCATTTGAATTGGAGGGGAGCAAAAACCCGTTCTTCACAAAAGACAGTGCTACCCGTCGATGCAGATAGAACCATGGTTGTACTGGCCCACAAACTAGCCCCACCACACGTAACCGAGACTCTTCCAGATTGCACACTTACACCATTGGGCAGAGAACCAGCTACAACCCATCTAACCGCAACCCCAGCGGATAGTAACCCACTTATAGTTGACAAAGCACCATGTCCACCACAGAGTACCCCCACAAGAGCAGTTTGTAAAGCTACTACAGTGCCCAAAGCATGAAGACCACCACATTAACCCAAACTCCACGTTTAAAGCGAGAAGAGCAAGCTGTTCTCAGGTCAGATTCCGTAGCTATGGTCCATACTCCTTTCTTGTTGCATCACTGTATTTACTCATACTAACTACTTTCGAATTTGAAGGATCCAATTGAAACTCCAATGGCGCAACATGTATGTTTTAAACCTATTTCTTTAACTGGATTGCTGTCCTAACATCTTGCTCTATGTTGATTTCAGTTTAAGTTGTATAAACAGTTATGTTCTCATGTGATGCACATTACAAGTTCTGCCGATGTTGTGTAGTTTCTCACACTTATATTCTGTCTATGCTGCTGTGTCTTAAAAATATATGAATTGAACTGTGCCTCTATCTTGATTAGGGAACATAAACTAGAATGATATGGACAGTACAGTGACCATAGTACATAGATATATGTTTGTTTCATGCTGTTATCCTGTCCACCTTACTACTGAACCGGTTTACCAAAATGAGTTTCGTATACTACAAACTAAACTCGTGATGTGTCTCGCTTGTTTCTCTTGTAGTATGCAAACAGAATATTGGAGAAGAGCACCCCACTATGCAATGGTAGAGAAAGTAATGCAGATAAGGTTCAAGATAGTGAGACAATCTGTTGGTCTCCAAGAAAGGTGATAAAAGCGATCTTGTAGGCGGTGAGAAACCCCACAGTCCTGCGTTGATGTAGTGTTCGAGTTCTTGGCGATCTGGCTGGCACAAGCTCTTCGAACTTCATTGCTGAATCACTTGACTTCTTGAGACTCAGCTACAAGTGAAAGGCATCGATCGGTGTCTGCGGCAAGAAGCGAAAGAATGAGGAAGTCCTGCAGAATTCGGATCGTACTTTCTTGTGCAATGACAATAGTTACCGGAGGATTTAAGCGCCAAACAAGAGAAAGTTAATAAGCTTGCTAAGCATCTTGCTAGCATTATGGGTACCAGTGATATTGTTTCTTGAACTCTTCGAAGTGGTTTTAGTTCGGACTTGTTTTCTTCTGCGCGTTTATATGCTGCTTTGTTCCCTATATTTTCACTGGTGGCGAACTTTGATGCCCAGTGGATGTAATATGTGTAATAGCCGTTATAGCCTAGCATAAGTTGCTTGCTTATTTATTTCCTTGTTGTCTTGTTTATTTGTTTGCTTGTAGTCAGGGCAGTTCTTTTTCCACGGTTTGGTAGTGGCTGCAATAACCTATTTTTTAAAACTAGGCCACAATAACCATGGGCTAATATTTATCAGTAGTGACCTCGGGCCTCCTACGAGCCGTAGAAAGCAGTGGGCCTTCTATCGGCCGTAGAAGCGAGGGTCTTCTATGGGCCGTAGAAACAATGGGCCTTCTACGGGTCGTATCATCAATGAGCCTTATACGGGTCAGATGATCGATTGGCCAAACATGGGCCAATAACGAGCCGCATTATGGTCAGAACGGGCTAGAGTTGGAATCGTCCGCTCATGGGCCGACCATAACGGGCCATCGTTAATAGGCCAGATTTGATGACGCTATGAAAACGCCCAACGACATTAACGGACCACAAACGGCCGATCAGAACCACGGGCTGAATTTGGCCCACAAGCGTAAAATGACAAGATGTGGCCGTAAGTAAGCGAATCGCCGAAATGAGCCCAAGAATATATGGGCTCTGAGAAGGCCGAAAGATAACATGGGATGGAAACGGCCCAACTGAATAACGGGCCCTTAATGGGTATAAAGTGATACACTGTTCATTACGGGCCAGTTTCACCATGGGCCGTTAATGGGTGTAAAGTGATATACTGTTTATTGTGGGCCAGTTTCACCACGGGCAGTTAATAGGCCAAGAGTTACATAGGGCCTCATATGGGCCGAAAGACGTCATGGGCCATACATGGGCCAGAAGTGAAAACGGGCTGGAGTCATATTGGATGGCCCAGATGACGCTACTGGGCCTAATTCGGATAGGGCGTAACAGGCCTTGGGTTAGCGGGCTGTAAATGGGCTATATGCGAACAGGCCGTTAACAGGCTTTCCATGGGCCGGCCCGCCACCTTTTGACCAAGTCAAACGGGCCAGCCTTTTCACAGGAATGGGCCTCTATTGGGCCGTGCCATGTGTCGACGTATCATAGGCGCCTTCTGTCCAATGAGTGGATGACATCTGGCCCAATGATGAGCCGACACGTGTTTCCTCCAGCCAATGATGATTTTACACGTGGAAAATCCCCATTGGTCGGGGTTGTTAACGGGTTACCGGATCCAAAACCCGACTCGATAGCTTAACGGCGTGCCGTTACGGTGAATGCCACGTGGTCGCCACCCTTGACGAAAGCACTACGGACGCCAGCGATTTATCGTCATGGAAGTGGACACTTCCGTGATGATAATTTTGCTAATGTCATGGAACACTTCTACGACAAAGATAGGTATGACTATCTTGATTCTGTCATAAAATCGTCATGGATGTACATGCATGACAAAAACGCGACCCATCTTTGTGACAAACACGTATCATCACGGAAGTGTATGTTTTTTGTAGTGCATATCCTATCTAAACTCCAAATCTCTATGTTATCTCCAGTATACGTAAATCAACACATCACTGAATCTCAAAATAGAGTTTACATAGAGCATACACTCTAGTGATCTTGACAAATTGTACCATCAAAATAAGTGATCGTGTCAATATGACAATACCGCCAACACTAATATGACAACAACAAAGAATTTCTTTGACAGTAATTCCATTGACACTTATTTAGTGTTAAAGAATGAGCTCACCAAATGGAGTATAAAATCTTTGACAGCAGCCATTTACTGAACATTTATCTGCATGCATATAAATGCTGAAATCTTTGACAACCATTCTTTGAAGATTTGTCATTAACACTGATTTCTACTCCCGGCAAATGTGCTCACTAAATGTGCTCACAACAAAGATTTTCTTCGACAACAACAAAAGAATGACAAAGAAAAGAACATCATGGTCATGTAGGCATTAAAGATTCCTGTGGAGCATTCGGGCTTCTTTGTGACAGAAGGTAGGCTTACTCGACGAGCTGGTGCGCCTAAAATCATGCAAGATGCCATAGCCCCCGGGTACAATCCTCTCTCAGCCTAATGATCCGGGTCAAGCATACCATGGAACCGCCGGATTGCGCATCCTGGAACCGCTTCGCCATCGTCTTTATCAGCAGCCAAGGTGTGAGTACTCATCTTTAGTTACACTGAGGAAGTCTTGCACTTCCCCTGATCATAAGGCCTGGCAAACATTTCATGGTTGGAATCAATGGATGCTAAGCTGACTGAAATTAGTGGAGTAGGTTGTTGATTAGTTGAGCTTGACCATGCGTATAATTATGTCACAAAAAAATTGGGCATGTGTATCACAATATCTGTCGATCTTGTATGCATACCTTCATAGGAGCGATGGTTGACCAAGGCGTTGAGTCGGCCAAGGCGCCGACATGAAGTCCATCCCCACCACCGCGATGGCCTCCTCCCCATCACCTTACAGCGCCATGGGCTCGTCCCGCCATCGAGGCCAGGCACCACCAAGGAGCATCAATGGCGCCAGATCTGAACCACCAACAATGAGCAGAGGTGAGGCACAGTGTTCTTGAAGGGAGAGGGCCGACGCAAGACCAGACCGCCTCAGATGACGGATTAGCTGTCCGTGCGCTCCTCGTGTGGATGGCGACAACGGCGACGGAGAAATATGCGAGGGAGAGAGAGAAGTGAGAGGAAGGACATGACTGCTAGCTGAGACGGGAAGAAGAGCACCTGAAGGACGATGACAATGGCGACGTGGACGGCCATCTCGGCAGCCGTCGCTCCTTCCTGTGATGGCGACGCTGCGTCGCCTCCGTCGCTTTTGGGGCATCCTCCTCGAGCTCGGGCATTGTGAGGGCAGGACCCGAGGGATAGGGGGAGAAGCGGCGGAGGTGAGCTTGACGACGGAGAGGAGAACTGACGGGGCGCGCGGGCGGCGGCTGCGAAGGAGGGGGGCGCCATGTGGATGGGGATGGCGGCTAGGGTTCTCGTCCAATGGGGAAGGAGAAGAAGGGGATGAATGAGCACGAAAGGGCAAGGCGCTGCCCTTCCCCACCCATAGCCACACGGGCGAACCAACCCACGACACGCACGCAGGCTCGACACGAAATTACCGACGTACCCTTTCCGCGGGGCAGGATATTACGTCTTGATGGCATGAGATCTTTACCGCCGGCAAGGCGACGGGACGACCGGGCCATATCCAAGCCACGGTCGCTGACAAACGCGGCCCACCCGCCGGCGGACCCACACGCCAGTGACTTCAGACCGAAAAAACGGAGTAAAAGGCAGCGCGCTGAGGCAGTAACATGCAGTAACTATTCATTCCAGCAGTGTTGATCCCAGATCCAACGGCCCAGCTTTCTCCAGATGTCGATCCAGCGGACGAAAATGCATCAAGGGAAATGATCTGACGGCGGAGAATCACTGAGCTCTGAGGAGGCTCGGTGGAGCTTTCATCTCTTATTTCTGGATGCATGAACAGGACTTGGGCTTGCATGTTAAGGTGTACATACATATTCAATCTTTCTTGCAAAATCAAACGCCCGTATGTCTTTATTGACACTCTGCTTCGTGGGAAAAAATATCTGAAGTATGCTCGGCCTTCTCTTATGTATTGGAATCTGGCAGTTGAGATCTTCTGCTCATCACTTTTCCTTTTGTAGAGATATCGTTTTTTTTACGGATTGCTAATCAGTTTGATTCCCGAGCTTCTGCTCAAACCTATAACAAGTGAAAAAAATGGTTTTAAGCCTCTTCTGAACTTTGGCATGGGCAAGTCTTATTTGATTTTCGATGTTTAACTTACACGCGTGAAAAGTTAGCAGAGGACGCTTCATTCTGTCACATGGCTCGGTTACTCCCACCTACTATAGTACTAGATGACCAGTTGCGCCAAATGGCGCAAAGACCCGTTTAAAACCATGTTCGCGTTGAAAATATTTGCATTTTTTCAGCAACTGTATATTTGAGTACATTTGGTAAGAACTTATACCCCTATATATAAAGGAAATTAAATGCAAATATTTTCTTAAGGTAATAATGCCACAAATTAGATCATCGGTAGGTCAAGATAGTTGAGTCTCCAATTAGGAACTCCGAGTAGCTGTAAACTTGCATTAAAAAAGGATTCCAGTGGAAAAATATGTTGATCCAACCATGACTTCTGCTGGCAAATGCTACTTTATCTAAAATATACAGATTTCAGTGCTCAGAAAGTGCAAACAATTTGTACATTGAGAAATCTATCTTGGCATTCAGTTTATAACATAACAAGGAATGAGAGCTTTGACAAGCTTTTACACTTGGTCAGATTTTGCATGCATGATTTGTCAGATTGTAATGTCATGATTTGTCAATAACTGAATGTTTTCAGTAGGCTGATGTACAAAACCTGAAAATAAATTCAGTTAAAGCAGAAGTGCAGAGTGTATGTAACAGAAAATTCAGCTATAGAAGAAGCACAGAGTGTATGTAACAAAAAATTCAGTTATACTAAAACCTGAATGTTTTCAATATGCTGCTGTACAGTGTATGCATATTTTCAGACTATCACTGAAAATATGCAGTGTATGCATATTTGAAGAGTACTCAAATGTTCCAAAAATAAGATGTGAGACCAATGCATAGATAGTCCAATGCCGAGACCAATAAAATTTAGCTAACACTGGACAGAGATGTCTCCTTGCAACAATCTCTACAGAAAATTCTTGTACTCATCTTAGCTCTTAGGTAACACTGGACACTGGAGTAGTTTCAATTTCTAAAAAAATGGGGTGCAGTACAAGAACTAAGAAACCTCTGCACACCATCCAGAAGCATTTTTAAGTCTGCCGTCATCAGTTTGCCGTCATAGGAGTTTATGTCTGCCGTCATCAGTCTGCCGTCATGGGAAATGTCTTACTTGCTTACAATGTCTTACTTTCGCTTGGAAGGCTAAGCTGTTGCTTCATAGCATCCAGAAGCACTTTTGTTGGGATCCCGACTTTTCCCATGTCGGCAGACTGATGACAGAAAGTAAGACATTGTAAGCAAGTGTTGGAAGCTTTACAACGTATGATTGTACATGTGTCTGTATATCTATCAATTTTTGGTGACAAAAAACATCGCTGATAAATATCCGTGATAGTGGTTGAATTTGCATTTTATTTGTACAAACTTAAACTCCTATGTTTTAGACAGGGCATGTATGCTAGTTAGGTAAGATATGTGTTAAATTGTTCTTTGACGTTAGTTTTAGGATGCCCAGTGTAGTTCAGTTGATACAGGCATATATGTGTTGTGTAGGTTTCCGGTTAACCCTTTTATTCTAATAACAGGTCATCCACTTTAAAAGTACTTTCCTTGGTAGCTTCAGTTCAGTTCTGTACATACATGAGTGTTTCTTCCTTCAATTTACATGAGAACAAAATAATCCATGCGGAAAAAAAACTGAGAACAACAAGGTTTAGCTTGCTGCAATTGTAGATTATATATGCATGTACGTACTATCTCTAATGCACCAAGAAAATAGCATATTAACATGTATGAGCATGTACAAATTGATTATTCATGTGTTGATTAGGAAGCATGCACACAATAAGGACTAATAACTCGATCAAGGAAGAAACTTCATTTCCTTAATAGCATTTGGCAGATTAAGCTATAGAATAAAAAATGAAGTACCATCAGGCTGATCTCTAATTTTCACTGAACTAACACAAACACTTTTTACGCACTATTACTATCCATTTGGAGTACTATTTGTAAGTGAATCTTTATCTACTGCTGTACAGAAGCTAACTTGAATTAGGTCGGATGAATTATATACTTCTGCAATTGCCATGAACAGATCAATATGGCATGCGTACTATACTGTCAATTCTGCTTCAGAAGTAAAACTTTTCTATCTTTGATCATGTCTCTAAGAAAAGTATTAAGGGAAACCAGCTATGAGGAAAAATAAATGACCAAATTCAGAAGTGTGTGCTTCAGGTACCTTTCGGCAACGACATCACCTGGTCTCTGAAGAACACAACCAACTCATCCTGCTATCCTGCTACTGTGGCCACCCCAAGCCTGAAATCCTCGATGCTCCATCCAACCTCTGCATGGCAGTAAGGCAAAACCAAGATCGATGTCATGATAAAGCTTTCCAAAAAAAATCAGTGTTCTTAACTAATGAATTACAAAAATAGGTGCAAGCTTATATGAACAATTTAGCATCAAACCCTTAAGCATTTGAACTAACATGTCCATCCCATAAAACTAAAATGCGTTGAACCTTGGCGCTGGCAGAACCTATTTCATGGCAAAACAATCATGAAATTCTATCAGGTGATTGCAGGAGATTGTAAATAACCACAAGAAGTAAAAGATGATATTCTATTGTATCCAACTAACCGAATAATCGAGCAGACTAACGGGATGGAGAGGCATACACGGCATCAGGTACATTGACGGTCACAGCTAGCGACGCTTGTGTGGAAAGTTGTGGTCGCTGCTACCAGTACAGCAGCTGTGTTGTCGGAGGAACTGGTGGTGCGCTGTACACGTCATTCTGCGGCTCAAATCTTCTTGAGATAGGTCAGAGGCATCTAGGTAATAAGAGAAAAGTAGGGAAAAAATAAGATGGTGATTTGGTTAATTGAAAGGAACCATAGTTTGCAGGGAAGGGAGACGCGTTTGCAACTCGGCGCTCACCCTCACCATAGCCGTCAGGTAGCAAGAATTTGTGCACGCGCCTGGATCCTCTTATTCCCATGTCATCTACTCCCTATGCCCCATACCGCCGCATCCACAAGCTATAGATATTTGGGGGAGCAGACCACTACTGGTTCTATGACGAAGGTACTACAACTGGTAAAACGACATCATGAATTAAATTTTATGAAGAAAAGTAACCTTCAGCAAAAGAAGGTATTTAGTCTATGCAGAAATGATACTACTGTAAAATACATGATAAATATATGATAATGCCTAGTCGAACTGATGCATCTGGGAGCTACAAATAGCAATAGGACAGTACCAAAAGGACATACTATTCAATTCCAGTCTCTAGAGAACAAAATCACATTGCTCCTATTTTTTCTTAAAATAATAAAACAGTACTAAAGAGCCGATATCAGAATCTGGGCGCTCACCATTTAAATGAGAATTCTAAGCAAAAAATGGGAGTGCATGGAGGTCACCATTTAAGTCAAATAGGTAAAATCAACCTTCATAACAATAAAATAGAAATTCTATTTGGAAAGGGTGTTCTGGAGCTTCCCACCACTCTGCTCAATGAACCGGTCGATACTGTCCGGAATCATCAGCTAAAACATTGTTAACTAGTCATTATTGCTAACTCAAAAGCGAACTGAAGTAAATATAGTGAATTCAGCAAACCCAAATTATAAGGGTGCGATACAGAAAATTGTATGCCAAACGGATTAGAAGTTATATGCAAATATTAAGATAATTACACTTGTCGGGGCCGAATGGAGAGTCAGCAAGAGGTAGCAGCGCGTTTGTTGACTTCGATGCACCTAGGCATGTATGTCAGCTCCAAGAATGAAGTACACCACCTGCAAACCTAACGGCGCCCACTCTTCCAAGGTTGGTGTTTCCGCTACCAATAGTCATCATATCTCTAATACTTGCTGGATAACATAAAGCAAATGCCTACAGTCACAACTTGTACTAAATCATAGGAAACAGATTAAAGAGAATTAAGAATATGTTCATTTTCTCTCAACTATCAAAGATGGCGAGATTGAATTCAGCAACATGAGCCATAGTTAAATTACATTTAAAGCTTTTCCTGCTTAATGGCAAATAACATGCCAACATTAGTTTAAACGTATGCATAAGGAATCAACAAGAGCCAGCACTGCAAGTATTTCACATGAAGAGTAAAATAGAAGGGCTAGTGTGAAAGAAGAGTACTCACCCAAATGGATATCTGGCCTTGCAGCAGTTGTTGCATCAATAAGGACCGTAACTTTCTCATAGTCCAATGCCACAATGTCGTAAACAGTCTGCCGGATGCAATTTTTCTATCTTGACAGGGGTTGAGAAAAGATAATCAGGAAACTAAAGCTGCTAACTGAGAACACAACCAACAAATCATCATATTCCCTGAAATCCCTGAAAATACCTTCCTTCACAGACATATAAAAAATTCCATAGGGCTGTCATATGGATCATTGATGGTGCCAACAATTATCTAATTATGATGAGGATAACTTAGCTATATCATTTGTGCTGCCAACCTAAAGATTATGGTCTGCTTAGTAAGAGATCCATTAATAAAAAAGGAGGAGGAAGCAGAGCACATCACACAAGCTTGCATATATATAGACAGATGGATTGTGCGGAGCTCACCTTGGCATGTTTGCACCAGACGTGTTTATTGTTGCTTCGCAGGTGCGCCGTTAGCCGCCTCTCCAGGCTGCTGCACTGTGCAAGCTCACCAGTATCACAACAATAGAATAGGGCTTTGACCACCTACCCTGAGCACGCAAGCCTCCATCTTAACCCATGTACAGAGGGGATTTTTTTCGGACCAGGTGTACAAAGGGATGAATAACGGAAATATGGGAGCTTACCAGCAAAATTGTTTGCGCCTGCAGTTGCATCCTTTAAACGAATATACTGTAGAATCAAAATTGAATCAAGTCAATCAGAAATCAAGGTTGGGGGATGAAAAAAAAAGCTTCAGATGTGAATGTTTTCAGGTTTGAGGAGCTCACGTTTGGCCCTCTGCTGATGCTGACCATGTGCAGGGACAGAAGAGTTCAAGACATCGCTCGGGGCCGCGAAGGAGAGGAGGTCCTCGAGAGGCGGAGTGAGCTCCTGGGGGCGGCGCCCGTCGCCTCGAGTTCGTGAGGCGGCGGAGCTCAGGGCGGAGGCCGGAATCGAAGTTGGTGCCATCTACTCCTCCCTGGACCACCAAGGCTTGGAGGGGCGACGGTGCACCGGGGACATGGGGTGAGGGATGTTAAGACCATGGGATCGACTAGGCTAGGGTTTCGGAGTAGATTGAACTATCTATGATCTGTTTTGGTGTTTACCTTAGCCTTCCGGCCATCGCTGGTTTGTCGGTGATGGTCTGCGCACGGGCAGCGACGGTCGGTGTAGAGGGCGACGGTGAAGTGGCTGGTGGCGTGAGTGGCGGCGGTGGAGCTTCCCATCGCTTCAGTGCCTTCCTCTGGATCGGATAGGGTTAGGAGTGGGAAACAGTGGTGGTGACAAACCTCGTACCCAGTGCCCTGGTCCCCACCTCCTCTTTATAGCATCTGCACAGGGGCCCACCAACCTTGCTTAATGGACACCCCGATCGTGGCGTGGGTCAAGGGCCCAATGAGCCGTTGGGCCCATTGGAGGAGAGATCAATCTAACATTCTCCCTTTGATCTCAACATATACTTTTAACTTTATACTTTGAAATAACTCTTTTCAAAGTACTGCTCCATCACAGATTTGCATGTAGAGCATGTCTCATCATCACGGTTCATTCCATAGAATCAACACCTACAACACACCTCCTGCTTTTAAAAATGATTCTTTAACCTTGGGCCCTTTTATTGTCCGGAAATCTTAGACTATACCATAAAACCCATAATGATCGTGGTGTTCTCCGAACACACCGGGCGGTAAGCCTTTAATAAGCAGATCTGCAAACACTTGTCTGTTGCTTTTATGCTTTAAGCATTTCTACATAATTCCGGACTTTCTCCTTTACAACACATAACTCTGTGTCAGTGTGTTTGGCATCAACACTTGACTCGTTGTCATAGGAGCGAAAAACTTAAAATGGTTATCGTTGTTGTCAACCATTATCAATTCCGGGTACATGTTTCTTTAACCTTTTTGCCTGTCCCTCAGCCTCATATAATGTTGTACATTATCTTTACATCATATTAATGATAATTGAGTTTTTCCACACAAAAACTCCAAGTGTGAAAGTCAGCGACAATTGTGGATTTCGCTGTATATTTCACGAGTCCTGTCTTTGTACTCATAATCTTTTGAGAGCACTTATTTCTTTCAAAGATGAGGTCGATATCCTCGACTCCATTCCAAAGGATCTATATCCGATCGGACATTACCAAAACAACCCGGTTACATGAACTGTGTCACGGTAATGTTATACTTTTGCATTCATTAAGCTTCCAACAGCTGAAGCATATGGTACCATATTCATTTGGTCCATTTCGTATTGACTTTTGGAACACTAAAGTTCCCAAAATCATTGCCCTTTACTATAAGAACAGGTGTAGGTTTTCTCGCATGCATACTTTAGAAACTTCCCTTAGCATGCCCATGCGACACTCCTAATACCCCATTTATTCTTTTCTCGGTGAATCTCGATCCTTATAACGAGAGACATTCTACCAAGAACATTCTTTTGAACTTTGAGGACAAGAACTTCTTTTCCTCCTGCAATCGAATTAATATCACTATTAACAAGTAGAATGTTATCCGCATGTACAGGATTTAGGAAATGAAATTCCCATTCTATAACTTTATACAAACACAATTGTCCTCTCATTTTCTTTAACCCAAAACAACATTTGATTGCTTTAGTCCATAAAAGACTTCTTCGCATAAAGTATCCCCTGTGTTCTTTACTTTCATCTGATGTAACTCAGATCATAATATCTTTCATCAGATGTAACTCAGATCATGATGTGCTACCAACACTCATTGTAATCTATTCAGTGTAAAATGCGCAAAACCCTTTCGATTTTAGTCGTGTTTTACACCTTTACATATTTCCTTTGGAGTCACATTGTCCTTGTAGACTCTTTACAGCCTCTTGCTTTTGGCTCCATTGAAATTTCTCATGAGTCCCGAACATCGCCAGAATTCACCAATTTCATTTCATCTCACATAGTCTCTTATCATTTAGATAAGCAGACACTTCTCAAAGCTCGATTGAGCGCTTTAAATGAGGTGGGATCAACCTCCATTTGAATTTCACTAACATAGACTTAATAGTAATCAGAAGTATCTGATTTTCTCATTCCTTGAGACCATCTGTGTCTCAGGTACTGGCACTTCTTTCATATGGGGTTGTTGTTGCTCTGTCATTGCCAAGAGGCAAATTAATTTTATAGTCTTTCACTTCCAAGAGGCAATAGGTTTTACAGGGACCTTTATCACAAGATCCATGTTTAATCATTCCTCCTTTATAGAGCTAACAACGGGTGTTGTATAGGTCATACAACATGCTCCCCCAGATACAATCTATTTGAGTCTTAGGTATCTTCATACCATGCTCCCCAGTTACTCCATCTTCACTAAGAATGGCGTATCTTTAAACTTTATTATTTGGGTTTATTCTGTTAAAACTTTCTTGTTTATGGCACTTTAAGCACCGTCTTAGTATTCCTTAGTTTTCTTTCCTTAAGGGTATTATTATGATCATCGCATTTCCCATTCCATCACATTTTTCATTAATGGATATCTCATATTTCTTTCTCCCCCTCGAAATGTGGCAAGAACTTTTCTGCCACAATTTCGAAAGACCATTCACAACTCTTGTGAATTGAGGAAACTTTGAGTATCTACTTCATTTATCTGATTACTTCATATGTAATGAAGTTATCTGTTAACTGGTATGAGAGTACTTTTTCCTTATTCCATTTCAGAAACTCAACAGAGTTCTTTATCATTAGTACTTTTGCAAGTCACACTTGCATATCATTCTTATCTTTAGGTTCGTTTGTAACTTTTATTCGCTTCGGAGTTATTGAGTGCTTAATGACCGTTACACATAAGATGTACGGTCGATACTAGGAAAGCATAATAGCTACTCCATACTTTTCTCCCAAAGCGGGACACATTAAAATCACATGAGTCATCATGTCTTTCTCCTGTCATACAGGATAAGTCTGAGAAAATTTATGCTGCCATACGGGTTACGCAGGGATTTTCCCAGACTTTTCCTGCCATGCGGGTTTTATCATAATCATCTTTTCCCGCCATGCGGGTAATTCCCTGTAAGGGACATAAATGCCAGAATTGGCTCTTTTGATTGCATATTCAATCATCAAATTTATAAATAAATCCAAATGCTCTTTGAAACACATGCTTGATCCGACGTTGGTCAAATTAAACACGCATGTTGCTTGTTTCATCTCAAATCATGTTGACTGAAAAATCTTCTTCATAGAGAGTACATGAAAGACATTCGTCAACCAAGACTCTGAATGATCTATCTCTTTTCTTTTCTTGGATATTAATATCCAAGAATTATTTTTCTTTTGAAGCCATTCTTTAGAGAGAACATACTCCCTCACATTATGACCTTTCTTAGTCATCTTTCGGGTCACAAGTACCCAGACATTTGCTTTCACGAATGAAGGCATGGAAAACTTTTAGTCTGAGAAAAACTTAGCCAATAATCAACAATAATGAGCATAAAAATAACCCCATGTTGATCTAGTTAAAAAATACGCACATTAAACTTTTAAAACTTTCTTTTATATTCTAAATCACCGTTGGGCAGAATTAGAACAAAACATCATCCTTCTACATTAATTCCATATCACCGTTGGGCAGAAATGGAAATAACGCATATAACTTATAAATAATGTGATGATAAAATTTCTATTAAGAAACTTTGCTAAGAAAATAATCATCAATATCAACTTTATTGCAGCGGAAAACTAACAATATACATTTCTCACTCTTTATCAAATTCTTTGAAATTCGTCACTTTGATACAAAACTTATCAGAGATTTGAACTTTTAACTATAAGACTCATTGAATTATAATATTGTCATCTTCAACGTTGGTCAGAAAATAACAATACCATAAGTAAACTTTAATCAAATATCTTTCTGTCATATAGCGAGAAGCTATCCTAATCTGATTTCACCCACAAGTGAAAAACTTCTCTCAAAAAAACCGTTCTTCCAATTAAATTTTCCTGTTGGTTCCAATTTAATTGGAGGATAAAACTTTTAATTTCTTTGTATAAAAAACACTATTAATTATTTACGCAGTGGCAAAACATGAATAAAAATTCATGAACTTTTAATTCTTTACAGAAACTTTTCTTTGACAAAATAAAAAAATTCATGAACTTTATTATTTTCTTTATAAACTTCATGAACATTTCCTTTTCTGAAATTTTTCATTCTCAGAAACTTTTTCTGTTTATTTTGCTATTTTCTTAAACAAAATTTTCGTTGGAAAAAATTGCATAGAAAACTATATGAAATAAACTGTGGAACTTTTGCCCAAAAACTGGACAAATAGACAAAATCACAAACTAAAGAATCAGAGCTGGCCCGGCGGCTGGCGTGGAGGCACGCAGCTGCCCATGGCTCGCGCCCATCGCCACGCCGCACTAGCAAATCATCGCCTCGGCCTGGTCCACCGGCCCAGTCCAGCGCGCACCTCCTCTTTCGGCCCAAAGGCCCGCTCTGAGGCTAGGGTTTTGATCTCGGCCGTCAAAAACGATCCGACGGTCATCCGTTCATCTCGCTGGATCACAAAACACGGGTCGATCCCCCCGACCGAAAACCCAGCGCCATTCCCTTCGCGCGCCGCTCGCTCCCCTTCGGCTTTCTGTACGTGCGGGCTAAGCCCGGCCGCTGGCGAGGCTCGTGCTGGCTGCCGGCGACGGCGTCCACCACCGCGCCGCGCAAGCCTGGCCTGCTTTTCTTCCTCCTTCCCTACTCCTGTTCAGAGAGAGAGAGACGTGGTTGAGCCTCCTCTGCTCCCGCCGGCGTGAGAGAGAGGATTTGCCCCGGCCGCCGGCAACGAGCGCCACGGCGCCGCTCCGCGTCTCTCTTCCCTTCCCCCTCCTTTCCATTCCTCTTCTCACTCATCCTTTTCTGTGGCAGAGAGAGACGTGAGACGTGCTGCGCCTCCTCTGCTCCACTCGCGCTCGATGGACGACGACGGAATGGCGGCGCCGTTGCCGACCCATTCGCCGGTCGCGCGTTCCCCTTGCGGTGAGCGCGCCGCCGTCGAATGGTTTGGCCGCGGTGCCCTTTGCCCCCACGGGGTCTGTGGAAACTTCGGCATCCAATCCGAAACATGGTAAGGGGATGGGCGGATCTGATCTGTTTCTACCCGAGAAACTAATCCTAGATAGCATCTGATACCATTGTTAAGACCATGGGATCGACTAGGCTAGGGTTTCGGAGTAGATTGAACTATCTATGATCTGTTTTGGTGTTTACCTTAGCCTTCCGCCATCATTTGGTTGCCGGTGATGGTCTGCGCACGGGCAGCGACGGTCGGTGTAGAGGGCGACGGTGAAGTGGCTGGTGGCGTGAGTGGCGGCGGTGGAGCTTCACATCGCTTCAATGCCTTCCTCTGGATCGGATAAGGTTAGGAGTGGGAAACAGTGGCGGTGACGAACCTCGTACCCAGTGCCCTGGTCCCCACCTCCTCTTTATAGCACTGCGTGACAGGGGCCCACCAACCTTGCTTGGGCTGGACAGCCCCAATCAGGGCGTGGGTCAAGGGCCCAATGAGCCGCTGGGCCCATTGGAGGAGAGATCAATCTAACAAGGGACAGGCGCACCTCCCTCTCCCCTTTCCTCTCTCTCTCCCTCTCATCTTCTCCATACTGCTGACCGAATTGAGCGCCGCCGCCATCTCCCTTTGCCTGCACGTCGTCTTGCCCGTGCTAGTTTTTCCCGTGCTAGTTGGGTAAGGAGGCAGTGGAGGTGAAGGCAGAGGAGATGAGGCAGCCGAGAGGGAGGAGGAAAGCCGCGGCGGCGGCCTGGAGAA
The DNA here is from genome assembly GCA_021605145.1 of Aegilops bicornis. NCBI lineage: Eukaryota > Viridiplantae > Streptophyta > Magnoliopsida > Poales > Poaceae > Aegilops > Aegilops bicornis. Next base: position 2,310,481 of record JAHIAL010000033.1, on the reverse strand, counting down.
GAGGAGCAGGATGAAGAAGAGATGAGGGAGAGAGGGCAAAGTTGACAATTTTGACGTGCACAAATCATTTCACGGAATGAACTGCCGAGAAACTATTTCACACCCATGACCTTTTGTGAAGCGCCAGCCACGACGGGCGCCACACCCTACGGTGCAGGCGCTTAGCCTGGGCGTTGCGCCCGATCCCACCGTGGCAGCCTCAGGCCCGCATCCAAAGAAGCAGGCGCCTCGAGCTAGGGCGTCACACGTGTAATGTGCAGCGCCCAGAGGGCCGAGGCTGCGTGCATCGTGGACTTAGATGCCGGCCGCCGCTCCCCTCCCCACCCCACCCCATTTGTTCGGGCCAGAATTCTGGAGCAAGGCGCGGCGGCTTCCTCCTCTCCCCCTCTCAATCCCCTCTTCAAAAATCTTCAGATCTGACGATTTGGCTCGTGGATTCCTTCACCAATCCATCCTAGAAGGTACTTTTCTTCTATCCCCTTCTTTCTATCCATAGAATGTATGCTATTTCAGAGATTTGAGGAACCCTTGTTTGAATCTTGCATGTATTAGATTTGGGGAACTTTTGTTTGAATCTTGCATGTATTAGATTTGGGGAACCCTTGTTAGATTAGAATGTGGTTTGGATACATAGGTTGACATGTTATTTATATAGTTTGGATACATAGGTTGACATTTTATTTATATGGAAAAGATATTTGTATTGAATCTTGCATGAAGTAGGCTTAGTTTAGTTTATTGAAATAACATTTGTATTGGCAAGAATGGTTTGGATACATATGCTTTGAAATTTGCATGTAGTAGCCAGATTACTTTAGTTTTTTGTATTCAAAAGATAATCGTATTGACAAGAAAGCTTTCTTGCAAATTGTTAGGATGGTTTGTCTTCTCAATGATCATTGGGACCTACAACACCGATCGTACGCTATGGCGGTGAAGCAGCGGGTAATAATGAAAGTTGCTGCTGTTATGAATTTCGTGTTTTTTTTTCAAACACATACCCCCCATATGTAATGATTTGTTTGTTTGCTTGTAGGAGCTTGCACCTCTGAAGCTTCGGGCTCATGGGGTCAACCTTGGGTGGATGCGCTATGATGAGCGGTACATCGCCGTATGTTAGGGAGACAGGACTTCTCCCTTTCATCTGATTGGTCACCGGTCGACGCCACCCAACAATGCTCCAAAGACTCACCGCGCTTATTGATCATTGAGGCCGGAGACACACAGTTTCCATCTTCGGACCGGGAGATGACCGTGACGCCCCGGTGATATAGCTATGATCACCGGTCTTCCTATCGATGGGAATCCTCTATGTATGAGCACCGATTCGATGGGTGGCACGAGAAAATGCTTGCCCTTATCGGTATGGTTCCTCCGGAGCCTCGGAACCGTAAGTAGAAGGCAAGAAGAAGGAAAGAGTCGCAGCCGGTGCTACTTTCACGTGGATTGTATCGAACTTGATGTTGCCCCGAGGGTGCTAATGAGGACACAGTGAAGACATATGCTCGTGTCTACATGTGAGTACGTGATATCCGTGACTATGTTTGCCGATGGCACGAGCAAGAATGCTCCATGGATGTGGCTCAAGGCGTTGACCGTCTTCGATAGCAAATGGAGTTGGGGTTCGGCGACACTGGCTTACTTGTATAGACAGGTATGAAGTTGTTTCTGTTTCACTTCATTGGTACATTATGAATGCGATCTTGCTGTTAATTCAACCATGTTCTCTTTTTATCTGCATAGTTGGACGAAGCTCGTTGTAGGCTATCTGGAGGTATTGGTGGTTGTTTGCTCGCACTTTCCATATGGAGCTGGGAGCGTTTGTCCGATTGGACGATCAAGACCGTGAAGTACGAGGATTGGGACGACAAAGACGCACTCCATTTACGTTCCCCACTTGGGCTTACAAGTGGGATATGTTAAATGAGATGACGGATGATCCCTCGGTCATGTACAAGCTGTACAGGAGCGAGCTGGACGCGATCACGCCTGAGCAGGTGAATCAACATTGCATAAGAGATTATCATGCTTCCATCGTAACTCGATATGAATTTTGCATTTTATCCCATTTTGTAGGTTGTATGGGAACCGTATGGAAAAGGAGAGAGTTTTGGTAACCCTATAGAGTTCAGGCTGAATCCGATGTGCACTAGGGATAGGGATCTCTGGCATATCACGGTGTCCACTCATATGCAAGCTGGCGGTTGAGCTTCACACCGCCACATCGGGTGTACCGTCGCTTTGGTTTGTTCCAGCCACACCCGCCGGAGTGGGAGGACACGGACATAGTGCTATACGCCAGAAGATATAATCAACCTTGAGCAATTAGCAGCTTCTCGGCGGTTTCGATGATGCTAATATTATGTTTCTAACTTGCAGGTTGGATAGGAAAAAGCAGCGGAAGATCAAGGATTGGGCCAAGCATCACAACAAGTATGTCATACAGTTCGCGCTTGCTGTGGAGCAAGCTAGGGCTGGAAAACGAGCCCAGCTTCGTGAGCACTGCCCGGTCGCGTTCAACAACTATCTCACATGGTTTCTTCCACGCACCCGTGTGGAGGTATGCAAGCCGGCGTATGCTGAGGAGATTTTGGAAGAACCCACCGTCTTTGATGAGGTAGCCCAGCACCAGTACAACGCATTAGTCAGGAAAGGCAACTCAGTGATCCCTTCAGCTCCAATGATGAACTTTGTGGTATTTGCCCTTTTTGCTTTTCCATTCGCACTATTCACATCTTCACTTGCCTAACACGTTAATACCGTTTCTGTTCATAGCGTGCCCAGATCAAGAAAGCAGCTGATGAGACCGACACTATTCTGGAAACAACCCCGGCTGGCAAAAGCGATGGGGAAGGTGCATGTCGGTGTCAAAACCGGCGGATCTCGGGTAGGGGGTCCCGAACTGTGCGCCTAGGCGGATGGTAACAGAGACAAGGGACACGATGTTTTACCTGTGTTCAGGCCCTCTTGATGGAGGTAAAACCCTATGTCCCGCTTGATTAATATTGATGATGTGTGTTACAAGAGTGGATCTACCATGAGATCAAAGAGGCTAAACCCTAGAAGCTAGCCTATGGTATGATTGTTCTTCGTCCTATGGACTAAAGCCATCCGGTTTATATAGACACCGGAGAGGGCTAGGGTTACACAGAGTCGGTTACAATGGTAGGAGATCTACATATCCGTATGTTGGGGAACGTTGCAGAAAATTAAAATTTTTCCTACGGTTTCACCAAGATCCATCTATGAGTTCATCTAGCAACGAGTCATGGGAGAGTGATTTCATCTACATACCACTTGTAGATCGCGTGCGGAAGCGTTCAATGGAACGGGGTTGATGGAGTCGCATCGCCGTGATTCGGATCACCGATGGCCTAGTGCCGAACGGACAGCACCTCCGCGTTCAACACACGCACGGAGCGGATGACGCCTCCTCCTTCTTGATCCAGCAAGGGGAAGGAGAGGTTGATGATGATCCAGCACGACGGCGTGGTGGTGGATGTGTGAGAACTCCAGCAGGCTTCGGCTAAGCAACCACGGGAGGAGGAGGAGGTGTTTGAGGAGGAGTGAGGCTCCAGTGGCTTATGGGTGCGGCCACCCCTCCCTCCCTCCCTTTATATAGGTGCAAAAGAGGGAGGGCGCAGCCTTGCCCCTTCCTCCAAGGAAGGGGTGCGGCAAGAGGGAGGAGTCCATCCTCCGAAGGCACCCCTGAGGTGCCTTCCCCTTTGAACTCTCCCTTTTCTTATCCTTAGGCGCATGGGCCTCTTGGGGCTGGTGCCATTGGCCCATATGGGCCAAGGCGCACCTACAGCCCATGTGGCCCCGGGCAGGTGGACCCTCGGTGGACCCCGGACTCTTCCCAAGCACTCCGTGCATAATACCGATAATGCCCAAACTTTTCCGTGACCAAAATAAGACTTCCTATATATAAATCTTTACCTCCGGACCATTCCGGAACTCCTCGTGACGTCCGGGATCTCATCCGGACTCCAAACAACATTCGGTTTGCTGCATACTCATATTCATACAACCCTAAGCGTCCACCGAACCTTATGTGTAGACCCTACGGGTTGGAGACATGCGAACATGACCGAGACGGCTCTCGGGCAATAACCAACAGCGGGATCTGGATACCCATGTTGGATCCCACATGCTCCTCGATGATTTCATCGGATGAACCACGATGTTGAGGATTCAAACAACCCGTATACAATTCCCTTTGTCAATCGGTATTTTACTTGGGTTCGAGATTCGATCGTCGGTATCCCAATACCTCATTCAATCTCGCTATCGGCAAGTCACTTTACTCGCATTGTAATGCATGATCCCGTGACCAAACACTTGGTCACTTTGAGCTCATTGTGATGATGCACTACCGAAAGTGGGCCCGGTGATACCTCTCCAGGTCATACGGAGTGACAAATCCGATCTCGATCCGTGTCAACCCAACAGACACTTTCGGAGATACCTGTAGTGCACCTTTATAGTCACCCGCCACGTTGTGACGTTTGGTACACCCAAAGCACTCCTACGGTATCCGGGAGTTACACGATCTCATGGTCTAAGGAAGAGATACTTGACATTGGAAAAGCTCTAGCAAAACGAACTACACGATCTTGTGCTATGCTTAGGATTGTCTTGTCCATCACATCATTCTCCTAATGATGTGATCCCGTTATCAATGACATCCAATGTCCATAGTCAGGAAACCATGACTATCTGCTGATCAACGAGCTAGTCAACTAGAGGCTCACTAGGGACATATTGTGGTCTATGTATTCACACGTGTATTACGATTTCCGGATAATACAATTATAGCATGAATAAAAGACAATTATCATGAACAAGGAAATATAATAATAAGGCTTTTATTATTGCCTCTAGGGCATATTTCCAACACCGTATCGCCAAGCTTGCCTTCCACGCCAAGGGAAGTCCCATCCGGACACGGGACGAAGTCTTCAATCTTGTATCTTCATAGTCTTGGAGTCCGGCCGATGATGATAGTTCGGCTATCCGGACACCCCCTAGTCCGGAACTCCCTCAGTAGCCCCTGAACCAGGCTTCAATGACGACGAGTCCGGCGCGCATATTGTCTTCGGCATTGCAAGGCGGGTTCTTCCTCCGAATAATTTATAGAAGATTGTGAACACCAGGATAGTGTCCGGCTCAGCAAAGATAAATTCCACGTACCACCGTAGAGAGAATAATATTACACAAGTTCAATCTGCTGACGTATTTAGTGGCGTGACGTCATGCCATTACCAAGCCTTTACTCGTTTTTATTGTTCCACCTCCATGCGTTTAGCGAGGCGGTTTCCTTGGCACGTCTTGTCGGGCGTAGATCGTGTTCCCCTTATTCGGGATTCCCATCAATACGGATGTGGGTAACCCAACCACGCCATTGATTGTGACGCTTGGGGATAAGCGAGTTTTACTGTGCCAGCGGGGACACATGTTTTTGTCCGCCCATATAAGGGGATAAAGATCCAACCCTTTTACTGCCGCTTCTTCTTCCTCCTTGTCTTATCCATCTCCATGAACTCGAGCTCCAGCGCCCAAGTCCGCACTTCTTACCTCAACCTTCTCCAACTATGTCCGGAGCGGGAGGCAGTGGATGGCCTCCTCCGTCACGGAGGGGCAGATCCAGAAGCTGCGCGACGCCGGATATTTGTCCAGCAACATCACAGATCGGCTCCCCGACGAGGGAGAGCTCGTCCCCAACCCCAGGCCCCATGAGAGGGTAGTATTTCTTTCCCATTTCCTCCGCGGACTGGGCTTCCCGCTTCATCCCTTTGTCCGGGGGCTCATGTTCTACTACGGCCTAGATTTCCATGATCTGGCCCCGAATTTCATCCTCAACATCTCGGTGTTTATCGTCGTGTGCGAGGCCTTCCTCTGCATCCAGCCCCACTTCGGCTTGTGGCTCAAGACCTTCAGTGTCAAGTCAAGGTTGTGAAGGGCAGCCAAGCAGAGTGCGGAGGCGCCATGGTGGGTAGGATGTCCCACGTTACGTGGTCGGAGGGCACTTTCGTGGAAACCATCAAGGGGTGGCAATCGGGGTGGTTCTATATCACCGAGCCGCGTGACCCTAATTGGGCAGCGGACCCCGAATTCAGATCTGGCATCCCTACACGGCTCACCTCCTGGAAAGAGAGTGGCCGGATTTGGGGGGATTCGGAGGAGCCGACCGACTCCAAGCCCGTATCCGTAAGCTGGTGGACAAGAAGCTCAAGCTTGTCAACGTAGTCCAGGTCATGCTCATCCGCGGATTCTCCGTGCCGCGACGGGCTTCAACATGTGGGAGTTTGATCCGGCGCCAGCACCCGGACTCTGAGCGGGCTATTCGACACTCCGTTCGAAGATGTCTGGAAGGTGCTGTTCAAGGGCGCCGAAGCTCCCGCATCCGCTACCGAAGATCGCGGATTCCGCTCGCAGCGTCCAGATGACGAGGTAAGTGATTTCACCACTTGTTTTCCATAGTTTGGCTCTATGCGGGATCTAAACTCCCTTTACCTTTTGCAGGCATGGCTGGCGAAGGCCGAACAGACTATCTGTCTGGCCCCATTGCCAGAGGACCCAGCGGACGCCCGCCTAACGGGGCTGCTGGCTCCGGCACTTACGGTGCCGGAGAAGAAGGCCAAGAAGACGGCCACGGGACCTCGGAAGAGTTCCGTTTTTCAGGTGCTATCGGATGATGAATCTGAGGTCGACTCCTCCCACCAAGGCGAGGAGGAGAAGAAGAAAGCCTCTCCCCCAAATGAGGGAGGGAAGAAAGGAAGGCCTCCCAACAAGGGAGGTCAAGGGTCCAAGAAGGAAAAACTCTTCCCGGACTGCTCCGCCAATGCCAAAGGACGACGACGAGGACTGGCCTCCAAGGGCCAAGCCTCGGCGAGATCGTAAGTATCCGGACTCCAATAACTTCAAAGTTTTTTCTTTTCGCCACATAATGTCTTTCTAATGCCGCATACAACCCTCGCAGTCCGCCTAAGGATGATCTTCCCGTTTGCCGAAGGGTCCTTGGGTGCGTCGGATATGGATTCCTTTCGACCGCCTCCACCCCGTGCAGCTGGACGACGCCTTGAGGTGGGGTCCCGTGAAGGACCCACCAGAGGAGAAGGCCCGGAGGTGTCACAGACACCCTCCCGGACTTTGCACCGGACTCAGCCCGGAGGCCACAGTGGCTCGTGAGTCCGTGGCGACCCCTTCGTAAGAAGGGCAAGACCCATGACGCCGGCTGCCTCCGGCCCAACCGGAGGTGCCGGATAATCTTGCTGGAGGCACTCAACGGCGCCTCCATCGAAGAGGAACACCAGACCGTTATGAGTGCGGTGATTGAAAGGTTCAGCTCGCCAAGAGCGGGCTGACTGAAGCTCGCAGCAGCCTTCTAATGTGCTTTGAGGTAAGAATTTCAATATATGTAAAATGGTACCGCATAGACGGTAGCCTCTGATGCTCGGTTCGGTATTCGGAAAGAAAAGCCGGACCGAGGATCTTTAGAAAGATAAACGCAGGTGTCATAAAAAATATGTCAATATGGGATTGCAGGTTGTGCCGTGACCTCCGCCAGACCGATCATGGAGGTCAATACTTTGAAGGAAAACCTCGAGCGGTCCGGGAGAACGAGCTCGGCCATGCCAAGAAGGAGCTCGAGGAAAAAGAAGGTGAGTAATACCTTATGAAAATTGTACCTTCATGTAAAAGGATTTGGTTGCAAGAAAAATGACAAGGATAACGTGGGTATTGTAGGGGCCACTAACGAGGTGGCGACCTGAAGGAGGCGGTGGCCGGGCAGTAACGTAATGTGGCCATGAGCGCACCGAGCGAGAGAAGCAGGAGGCGCGGGTGGCGGAGGTACAAAGAAGAGCTCCAGTGATCTCGTGAAAAAACATGAGAGCTTGAGCGTGACTCAAGACTCGAGAGTGCGAGCTTGCAACGGCTCTTGAGAGTGCCAAAGCCGCTAAGGTCAAGCCTACAAGGCCCTCCAGAGGTTGAGGCGGTGAAGAAAATAGCAGCGGGTAAGGCATTTTTCATGCAAAGTAAGCATGTGAGTGTTAATTACCTGTTGCTTACCCGAATTCGGAGCTCTCCAGAGCTGCTTCACGATCTTCTCGCAGCGTGTCCGATGCCGCCAGATCTACCGGGCCGAGGAGGGGAGCTCGACGGAGAAGGTCTTCCGGTCTCAAGATCTTTGAGGCGGACATCCGTACCCCTTAGCGATCACCGGTGAAGCAATGGTCGAGCTCCACAAGGCGGCCGAACAGGCCATGAAGGGCCTCATAGTTCGGGTTGTGGCCTAAGGAGGCCATGCCTGGGAGCTACTTGCCCTGCGGCGGCCGATGGATGCGTGCCCATGGGTAGAAGTCATCAAGCATTCCTCTTGTATTGGGGGTGCCCGTCGGGCCCTTGCCCGCAAGAAAGGTGCACGGGGGCAAGATGGATGCCTGTAAGCTCGTGACGGACCCGCCACCGAGGGCAAGGAGCATCGCACGCCCGAGATGTATTTTAAGAGTGTGTTGAAGGGCGCCCGACTATTGCGGTGAGTGCTCCAAAGATGTAATATTTGAGTAGACTCGCATTTTGTTATCCTGGCGCTTGAAAACTTAGTTCATATGCGCTAAGCAACGCTTGTTAAATTAAAATATTACCTTCCGTGCGGCTGTTTATCAAATCCGAGAGATGGCAAGTCGTCGGCTTCATTTCCCATGCCACGAAAGTGGGGTGTTCGGGATAAACTTGAGCGCTCTTGTTCCCATTTTTGGGTCCATCTAGGAGGCGCTCAACACAATGTAACAAGGCAACCGGACTTATAATGCTTGAACACTCTCACTTAGCCATAGAATTCTATAATTTTAAATTTCGTGAAGCCCCTAGTCTTCGGAAGGTCGAATTTGGGGCGCTTATCCACGCCTTGGCCGGACAAGATCCGCCTCGCCTAAGCGGCATAAGTCTTTAAGGACTCGCAAAAACCTCTCGAACAGCGACCAGCTCTCGCCTCATCATGACGGCCAGTTTTAGCTTTGTCCATCGAGGCGTTAACTCAGCTCAACTGGGCGGAATCGCAGTGGTTCTCCCGTGCTACCATAGCCGATATAACGGAACGTAAGGTACCAAAACATGGGAGCCGGGCAAACCCAACTATTGACCCAAGACATGATTCGGAGCCGATGCATATAGTGCTATAAGTTCGGGGTGCCGCACTTGTGAAAGTGTTCGGATCATCATACCATAATGCGGGAAACGTAAGCCCCTGGTGTATATTAGCCGTACCAAAGTGTACGGATGCAACATGTCGTGAATGAACATATGTATGAAAAAGAAATGCAATTATAAGCAAAAAGGTGCTGCATTGTTCTATTCCATAAGTGCTGCTACGAATGCAGAACGATACAAATAGTGCGATAAGCAAGGTATGGGACTGTTAAACATGTCCTCTCCGTGGGTAGGCTGCAGATTGGTGTATAAAAATGCTCGTAATGGAGACCACACAGTATATTCGTTGTAGCCTTTATCCTTCCCCGGCTGTTGCATCGTGAGTTCGGCAGGTTCCGCTGCCGGACAGGGCCTTTGACAAACGGAGTCCCGTGGGTAAAAGTAAAAGGTAAAAGAAAAGAAAAAGGAACGACACACTTGAGAGCCCTCGTGTGGTTGAGCCGCAGCCTGGGTTTATCGTGGTCGTGCCCTCTCCCCATGCCCATGGTATCTTCGTGAGCGTAATGGTGTACGCTGAAGCGACCTGCTGACGCTTCGCAGAGCTGGGGTTGGCCGCCTGCTACGCTGCGTGCTCGAACGTGCTGTGGTCTTGTTGTAAGTTACCCGGCGCGCTTAGCTGTCCGCCGCTTAACGGCCGGACTCGAGAATTGCCTTAAGAGGCTGCATTGCACTTCGCCGCGAGAGTCACCAGATGTTCCTCCGCGCGGAGAGAACGCTCGGTGTTTCCGTTGACCGTGATGACTCCTCGAGGGCCTCGGCATCTTGAGCTTGAGGTATGCGTAGGCGGCACCGCGTTGAACTTTGCAACGCGTACGTCCGAGCAAGGCATGATAGCCGCCATGAACGGGACTATGTCGAAGATTAACTCCTCGCCGGAAGTTATCCGGGATCCGAAGACCACTTCCAGTGTAATTGAGCCTGCATAATTGGCTACTACACCTGGTATAAAGCCTTTAAAGGTCGTTGTGGTAGGTTTAATCCATGAGGGGTCTATGCCCATATTGCGACCGTATCCCGGTAAAGCAGGTTCAGTCGCCGCCACCGCCCATCGGGACTCGGTTAGGTGAAATCCATCGACGATTGGGTCTAAGCCTGGCAGGGCGAATCCGCCGTGGCGGATCTTTGATGGGGTGGTCCCTTCGGTCAAAAGTGATCGGGCAGGAGGACCATGGATTGAACTTCGGGCGACTGCTCCATCGCTGTAGACATCCTCGAGTGCACGCTTCCGCTCCCTTTGGGTATGTGCGCTATGATATCATGTTCACCGTCCCGCACTGTAAGGGAAACCCTTCATCCTCTATTGCTCGGCGGTTGGGTCTCGTCCTCGCCATCGCTATGTAGCCCCTTGTCATTGTTTTCGCAATTAACTTGCCTGCTCGTTGAATACCCAACAGTCCCTCGCTGGTGTGGTTAAGCTGGCTTTTCGGGGTGCCGTGTATCCGCACAAGCGGTCGAGTATTCGGTCCAAATTGGACGGACCCACGTAGTTCTTTTGAATGGCTTTTTCACCGACCGGGTTTAGAGCCTCCGAATCCGGCATTGATTGCCGTGATCCTCAATATTGTCGCCCGTTAACGCGGCGTTTGTTTTGTTACGACGCTGCCTGCCATTTCGGTCCTTGAAGTCCGGACTGCCCGAATTTTTCCTGAGGTTGTTGCTGCGTGCTAGCTTCTGTCCTCACCCGCAGAAGCGGGTCATGAGTGATGTGAGGGCTGCCATGGATTTCGCTTTTCCTGTCCTAGGTGCCGGGCAAGCCACTCGTCATGGATGTTATGCTTGAAGGCCGCGAGGGCCTCCGTGATCCGAGACGGTCGACGATTTGGTTTTTCTTGGTTAAGAACCGTGTCTGTAATTATCCGCCGATTCGTCTGGCCGCTGAATTATGTGGCTTAGGTCATCGGCGTCGGTGGTCGCACATAAGTGCCCTAGAAGTTATCGAGGAATGCGGCTTTGTGTCCTCCCAGCTCCCAATTGACTCGGCGGCAAGCTGTTGAGCCAATGCCGGGCTGGTCCTTTAAGCTTGAGGGGAGGTATTTGATGGCGTGAAGATCGTCACCGCGGGCCATGTGGATGTGAAGGAGATAGTCTTGATCCAAACCGCGGGTCCGCTAGCCATCATAGGATTCAATATTGACGGGTTTAAACCTTCGGGATTTGATGATCCATTACTTCGTCTGCGGAAGCATAGTAGGTGTCTTGGCGCCTCAGATCGGGCGATATCATGACGGAGCTCAAAAGAGCTTTGTCTGTTTTGTTGTTCGGCCCGGGACATACTGTGTCGGCGCGACGGTTGTCGCCACGCACTGCAAGTGGGCGTACGCGATCCATAGATCGATCTTGATTGTCTTGCCTTGTCCTCCAATATATCTCGCAGTCCGAGCATTCCCACAGCAGCGTGTGCTTTTGAGCGATGCCGGGTACGGTTCTAGTGAAGGGCCTAGAGGCCTCTTTGTCGCGACCACGGGTGGTCGGTCACCGTATTGTCTCCTCGGTGATGCGGGTTCGTAAGCCTCCTCCTCTAATCGGGGAGCAGCTTGCGTTAGGGTAGCTTTGAGGGGCGCTCGAGCTCATGCTCTTCGCCGCGAGGACTTCAGTCCATCCGCCGGCCAGCAGATCCCGATCAGCTCTAAGCTGTTGCTACTTTTTCTTGAGGCTGTTCGCCGTGGCCATAAGCCCACGCCTAAAACGCTCTTGTTCGACGGGATCCTCGTGCACGCATTTAATTCATCGTCGTCGAGGCTTGCTTCGTCTCGGAGGGAGGCATATAATCCTCTACCTCTTCTTCGCCGCTCTCTCGTGAGGGCTGGCCCTCCATCCTCCCCGCTGGATCTTGCTAGAGTGGATTATCTTCGCACCTTGTCCGGTGTATTGTTATCTCCTAAGGCCGAATCTTCATTCTTGTTGTGGCGGGATTTAGAGCGGCGCCGCTGACGCCGGCGCTTGGGTTGTTTCTTGGAGGGGTCATCCTCCTCTGTTCCTTCGCCATTCCCATCCTTTAGGATATCCACTATGTATATGTCATATGATGAGGTGGCTTTCCAGCGTGTGAGGGCGCTGGTTCTTGTTCGCCTCCGGCATCGCCGTCCCATACCGTCGATGTCTTCGGAGTCGTAGTCTAGCATGTCGGTTAGATTGTCGACAGCGGCTATCAAGTGGGTGGTGGGTGGGCTTTGAATTTCTTCGTTGTCCGCATCCCAACCTTCCTGACCGCAGTCCGGCCAGGGCTCTCCTGATAGCGAGAGATACTTTAGCGAACTCAAGATGTCGCCAAAAGGTGAGAGTTGAAAGATGTCCGCTGCTGTGAACTCCATGACCGGCGCCCAATCGGATTTGATCGGAGGGGGCGCGGAGGTTCAAGTCCGCAAGGAGTCCCAGACCTCGGAGTCGCGAGCTTTATGAGGGACAAGATCGTTGTTCAGCTCTATCGCCAGAGGTTGCAGCCTCGAGGCGGTGTCTAGCCATCCGCCCCGATCTGCAGCCGCTCCGAATTGAAGATCGGAGCGGGTTCGAAAGCGCCGCCTGTGGTACATCAATGGCCCACCGCAGAAGCTAAATCATGCTCGCCATGACAAGGTGGCATCGCCTTCGGCCGTGGCTCGACTCCATCGAGGATCAAGTCCCCGGATGTCGCCCGTGAAGTTCAAACTTCCAAATCTGACCGACGCCAGGGGCATAGCTTTCGATCCGCTCCAGATGGCTGCTGAATCGGCTGCGGTGCGAAGCCGCCGAATACGAAGATCTGTCCGGGAGAAAAGTCTCACCGGACTGCGTCATTGATGATGGTCGAAGAAGCCATCGAGCCTATCGGTGACGCATACGAGGAACTCTCAATGAAAGCACCAATGTCGGTGTCAAAACCGCGGATCTCGGGTAGGGGGTCCCGAATCGTATGCCTAGGCGGATGGTAACAGGAGACAAGGGACACGATGTTTTACCTGTGTTCGGGCCCTCTTGATGGAGGTAAAACCCTACGCCCCGCTTGATTAATATTGATGATGTGTGTTACAAGAGTGGATCTACCACGAGATCAAAGAGGCTAAACCCTAGAAGCTAGCCTATGGTATGATTGTTCTTCGTCCTATGGACTAAAGCCATCCGGTTTATATAGACACCGGAGAGGGCTAGGGTTACACAGTAGTCGGTTACAATGGTAGGAGATCTACATATCCAGACGCCAAGCTTGCCTTCCACGCCAAGGAAAGTCCCATCCGGACACGGGACGAAGTCTTCAATCTTGTATCTTCATAGTCTTGAAGTCCGGCCGATGATGATAGTTCGGCTATCCGGACACCCCCTAGTCCGGAACTCCCTCAGTGCACTTCGAGCATTCAAATTAAGGCTCACATCTCCTTCAAACTAGCACTTAACATGTGTTGCTACGTTCGATGTCTCATTCACTTGTTCATGTTGCAGCGCCAGGGCCAAAAGTTAAGGCGGCTATCAAACATTTTCAGTTGTCGTGGACCCAGTATGTATCACCGAGCGTTCTAGGTCGGCGACACCATCGATCCAACTTTCCGCCATGCAGATCCTTTGGAGGATGAGGATGTGGGTGTGGTCACCCAAGAGGTATGGCCCGAGGATATATATCGAATTGTTGATGCATTGCTAACTATATCCTCACACACGGTCTTTCCATATCTTTTGTGGATGCATAGGTTCACGATGATATGACCTTGGGGACCTACAAGGTTCGGTCTGCATACGAGTTAAAGCCTAGGAAGGGATTCAAGAAATACACACCTGAGGACTTCACCCAAAGAGGCAAAAGGACGGTCGGCACCTCGCGGATGGCGGCTTTAGATGACTATTTGGATGACGATGTGCATGACATGGAGGAACCGGAGCCGGAGCCGGAGCCGGAGCGGGTTCGTCTTCCTAGGAAGGTGAAGAAGATTTCCTGCAAGAGAGGGGGAGGAGCCAGCAAGCCCGGAAGGAACTAGTCGTCGCCCTCTTTTAGTAATGGTAGTAATGGTAGCTCTATGTTGAACTCTATGTTGGTGGTAATGTCGAACTTGTCGTGATGGTCACTCTATGTGTTGAACTCTATGTTGGTGGTAATGTTTAACTAGAAGATCTTAGTAATGCTTATTCTGTGATGCAACTATCTGTGATGCAACTATCTATGACTTGAAATGACCCAGGTAAAGGGACAAAAAAACTGGAGCAACAAATAGCAATAGAAAGTTGGAAAAGTTACAGACCTATGTGGCGCCTAGCCCTGAGGCGCCACATTCTCCACAAAGGCAACGCCTACCTGCCAAAGCGCTGCACTATACAATGTGGCACCTCCAGGCAGGCGCCACAGGTCTCTGTAACTTGTCCACCTTTCTGCTGTTCCTCAGATAGTTACAGATTGCAGGATGCTTAGGCTGAGGCGTCACACTCCATAGTGCAACGCCTAGCTCGCAGCAATCGCACTATGGAGTGTGACGCCCACTTCAAAGCGGTGCACAAACACTTAGCTAAATTTTTGGCCCAAACCGAGGCCTACATTCTGCCTTCCTTCGATAGTTATGAGATTGCAGCGCTTAGTTCATGGCGTCACACTCCATAGTGCAACGCCTAGCTCCCAGGCGCTGCACTATGGGGTGTGACGCCTACAGGCTAGGCGCTGCACAGGTCTGTAGCTTGACATACATTCTGTTGCTCTCTGGATAACAACAACCTAGGGATTCGGTTGTATGCTTCCTCCCATGTACCATACAATATCTTAAATGCGGCTTGCTTCGCCTTCCATGCCTTGTCGTACTTCACCTTGTAATGAAAGATGGCTTTCACAAGGTCAATGACATGTTGGACGCTCATTGTTGGAAGTGTGGATATTGAGTTGGAGAGCCTGTAAGCAATGAACTCGGACGTGAGTTGTTTGTGGTCTTGGGACACAATCTTGCCATCCACACTTTTTGCCTTGGCACATGTGAGTTGGCACACAACTCACTATATGCCAAGTTGGACCTCCTTTCCATGGTCTTGCACGCACAATCCACGGACATATTTCATCTTCACATGCACATGCAACCGTAGAAGCGCATTACATTGGCGTCCGAAGTTCACCACCTTGTGTGGACGATAATGCGTAATCGAGTAGTTGTCGAGCCACATCTTCAATTCCAACAAGGTGTCGAACTTAGAACCTTTAGCAATCCGGTTCTTGTCGCCTCCCAAATCACTATGAGAGCTTGGCCTAACCCCAAGAGGTACACATTGGCCACCATCTACCACGGCTTCATCCATGAGACTAACATCCTTGAACAATGTAGTCCGATGATCCCGACCAAATACCTTCTCGAAAGCTTCGGCCTCCTTCACCGTGAACCCCTCCGCATCAACTTGTTCATCAGGACCATCGTCATCCGAGTCTGATGCATATGCACGGGAAAAAGGGATGGAAGGGTCCATTGTGTCTTGCAAGTGATATTTGTCGAGATCACCCACATTGTTGTCATGGAGATCAACTTCATTGTCATCGTCCGCATACTCATCATTGTCCTCTTGCAAAGCTTCATCTTGGTTGTTTGTAAATGGGCTCAATGTTGGCCTCACTTCTTAGGTCAAAAGAGGTTCAACAATTTCATCTCGCTTCAAGGGTGTGGGGCTACTAGCAACCAAAGGGGAGGGGTTCCGGTTCAAGTCCAAATGCAAACTTGAATCAACCTTCTTCGCTGTAAATAACTCAAGAGCCTTGTCTAGTGATTCGCCACTGCCTCCTTGTATGCAACCCAACGCTGTTCGAGTTGACACACATTTTCTTCCAACGGATGTGCATTCCAAAACCAACATTATGCCTTCCCTCCAACTCTATGATATCACTAGGGTCCGGCCCAATTCAAATCTTCCCTAACTTGTTGCAAGAGCTCCGCATAGCTAGGACTACTATCAAACACCATGTCAACCTCATCCGGGTCCGGTTCTATATTGCCTTTCAAAAAGGCGTCCTTGTCCCCATGATGAACAAACACACATGTTCTTCCCATCCCTATAAGCATTCCAAAAACACAAGGTAACATTGCTTCCATGAGTACTAATACAAGGATTAACACGGAATAGAAACCCTAATATATATATCAAACAACAACCCTAACCCTAACCATAACCATAACCATAACCATAACCCTAGCCCTAAACCTAACCCTAGCACCAACATAAGAACACCCATAAGAATAACCCTAGCATACTAACAAAGCCTAATCATAGAAATTGGCAAACAAACATCTCACATCTCCATGCAAATCTCTAGATCCAAACAAAACTAGGGTTTCCCCAAACTAGCAACAAATGAGCAATGGAAACTTTACTTGGATCAAAACAAGGATCGGAGAATATTACCTTGAGGGAGGGTTTGACTTGAAATCCACGGACAAATTCTTCAAATTTGCAAGATTTGGGAGAGGATTTGAGAGGAGGAGAGAGGGAGAGGGGCAAAGCTCGGGGAGGAGAGTGGGAGAGTGTGTGGTGTGGGGGTGGGGGAGGGGGGCAGCCGGATAAGTCACAGTGCAGCGCCTACGCGCTAGGCGCTGCACTTTACAAGTGTGGCGCCTAGCACGGAGGCGCTGCACATTACACTTGTGACGCCTAGATCGGAGGCGCTGCACTGCTGGGTGCGGACCCAGGGGCTGCCACGGTGGACTAGAGTGCAACGCCCCCGAGCTAGACGCTGCACAGTAGGGTGTGGCGCCGTCGTGGCGGGCGCTACACAAAAAGGTCATGCGTGTGAAATAGTTTCACGTGCAATTCATTCCGTGAAATGATTTCACCCAGAGGTCAAAATTGTCAAATTTGCCGGGAGAGAGAGGGTCTGACGAGGTAGATATTTCTGCCTCAATCCATCCACCCAATCCCACGCTCGCCGCATCCCCCTCTTTTCTCACCCAAGACGTACTCGAGACACGCCATAGAGCTAGGCCCGCGGGCAAAGGAGGCCCATGTGTCATACACTGAAGCACGAAAGTATAGTGTGTAAAGAAACCAACGAGCGGATTTTTAACAGCACTGTAGAAACGTACGACAGTGGTAGATCGTGTGAAGGAAAATCATCGCCCGATGCAGTTGCCTCGGCTATGCGGGTAGCATAGCCGGGTTTATATGTTCAACTAGCAGGTTATAATTTGATTGGTGGTGATATCTGCATACACACACACACTAGTTCGAGAAGTAGAGAGAACTTGGAATCCGCATCAAACAACCTTATGTCATAGATTCATAGATGGTTCTACTTAAATTCATTAATTGAGTCGAGTGTTACTCGCTAAGACTATATAGAGGTGGAGCACACTAGTATGTGACAGTAACACGCAAGACTTTTCTCTTTGACGAAAAAGGGTTTCCCCTGCTTTGTATTACAAAGCAACCAGCTGATACAGTCAACGATAGGTGTTGGGACGGAAGCAGCACAGACACGCCCAAAAGAAACGAGAGAGAAAATATAAAAGAAACAAATGCCGACAACGACGGATCGATAAAAACACGAAGAAGCCTCGCGACCACTGCACCCACCGGAGATCTCCCACCAAGCTCCTAGACTCCGAAGCGTCGGTACCAATCAACACCTCCAAGAAGGGACACGACGATGCCGACGCTGCTGCCAAGGGTTTCCCCCGGTACGCAACGAGGAGAGAAGAAGGGTAGCCCCCAACGCCCTTCAGGAAGGTCCGGCAGCACCCTCAGGCGCCACCGTGTTGGTGTCGGCTAGGCCGACAGGGATTTCTCCCAATCCCAACCTTCACCTCGGGCGCTCCGAAGCCCGCCACTGAAACCGACAACCATCATGCGCCACCATGGTCTTGAAGCTTCTCACGCCGTCTCACCACGGCACCACGAAGAGAGGTCTGCATACCGAAGAAGAGGAGCCGGGACAGAGGCAGCATCATCGTCAGCATGCGGGAGGGCTCAATAGCAGGAGCACACCAGGCCCGTGGGCCCACTGGCCCGGCCGGGCCACCCAAGGCCCGCAGAAGCTCTTTTTCGCTGCAGAAGCACGCCGACGGGCGACGCCGCCTGGTCCGAAAGCTGCTCCACGCTCGCAACACGCAGAAGACAACGGTTATGCCAGAGCCGACCCGCTAGGACCCAGATGGGACCCGCAGGGCTTAGATCTGGGCCGGTGGCGCGCCGCCGGCCACCCCGCGCAACCAAGCTGCCCCGCCGCCAAGGAGCAGCGCCTCCCTCACGTCTGCCGCCGGCCACCGCCGCCGGGTCACCGGACCGCCGCCTAGCCGAGCAACACCGCCGCCGCCCGCCTGGCCGGGAGGACGACGCTGCTGGGGAGAGAAGATCCCGCCGCCGACACCACCCGGCCAGCTGGCGCGCCGGGCCGGGCGGGCGGGAGGGACGACTCGAGGTGGAGGACGAGGGAGCAGGCGGCGCTTGTCGCCTGGGCCGCCTCCCCGGAGGCAGCAAGGCGGAAAAGGGAGGGAAGGGAAGAGCTGGGAGGGGACCTGGATCCTGCCGCTGGGCTGGGCTCGCCAGATGCGGCCGGGATCGGGCGGGGGAGGTGGTGGTGGCGACGAGGGTTAGGAGCGGGGGGACGGGAGCGGGGGGATCTAAACCGATGTGCCCAAGACTCTTCTCTCTTCTCATGCATGGAGTCCTAGCTCATGCACATGTTGAATGTATATCTCTTTTCATGTTCATCGGTTTGGCTTGGGAGGTAGAGGGAATTCAAGGTGCATGTGCGAAGTGTGTCACGCTCCAAAATCAAAAAGCCATTCTGTCTTTATTGACACCCTACTTCCTGCAAGAGGAACTCAAGTATGCTTAACCTTTCTTCATGTTCCATATGAGCATTTGCATGTCGATTGGTCCACATGAAACATGTTTAACAACAAAATGAAGCTGCGGTAATGGAGATTCCCACATGGATACGCCATGAGCTTGCATCACAAGATACATTAATTGCCGCATGTAGATGTCTGAATTCCAAACTCAAAAAACGAAATAGCATTGTATTGCTTAAAGGTGTCATGAATATTGAAACATTTCAAAGTGAAACTAAAGATGCCCGTAATGGGAGTATCATAGCTATTGTCATGTGTGTCAACTAAGCAATTTTAATGAAGTGGCATAGAACTAAATAAAAGAAAGAGATGGTTGAGTATCACAACAAATATTGTACTATTATATGTCATGCATGGCAATAAATATCTAAGATACTAATCTATGATACTTTGTATTACAAAGGTATTACCATACACTAGTATCATATGCATGATACTAACTTATGATACTATCCACTACGGGTAGCCTAATCCATACAGTCGGTCATGTAATATACGACATCTACTCCATAGATTACCGGCTGATTTGTTGTCGTCAATCCTTGCATTATGTCTATTATTATCAATTTGCCAAAGTGCTATGATGTTTTCTATAATAAAAAAGAGATACAAATAATATTGAATTTGAAACTAATGCCTACTAAGTGATGTATTTTGCTTCAAACTTGAATGGGTGACATGCTTTCCAAAGTGATATGCGGGAAATCACTACTCGTACTAATCACCTTTTTTAAGAAAGGAGGATTACCCCTGACCTCTGCAAGTCGTACTTCACGTGAAATGCAAGATCAGATAACCCATCAACAGTTTAGCGATACTCACGTTCGCATGGACCACCATATGCCTCACTCATGTCTTGGATAAAAATAGATGTTCGGAAATACTTGTCGGAAAAATGGATAAAAATAGATGTATCTAGAACTAAATTACGTATAGATACATTCATTTCTGCGATAAGTATTTTTGAACGGAGGGAGTCGTATATAGTACTACTAACAATAATCTCATTGAGCAGGGAGACTCGGGCGGCTCTTGAAAACCTAGTCCGTCGCTCCCCACCCTCCTTCCGCTACCGGCCACTGGAGGAGGCCTCTGGGCGAAGCCCCAGGGGCAGTCGGCGGCGGCGGGGCACCTCCTGCCCGGCTCGTGGCTGTTGGCGGCGGATTCGTGAGTGGTGCCGGCGGCAAGTGATGTGTGTGGCGGCGCGGCTGGGCGGCTTTTTTCGCCGGCATGGTGGCGCCTGCTGCTGTCCATGCCTGCGGAGGGCGCGGATCTGGGCTGCTCATGCTCCCAATGGCTGTTGGTGGTCTCCGTCGGAGATGCTCTGCTCTGTGCGTACGCACGGATCTGGCGGAAGGAGTGGTCCGCCTGCAGTGCGTTCAGCGGCTCGCTTTGCTCTCGATCAAGGCCCCGCCTCTTTCCTCTTCCTCGCCGCCTTGCTTCCGGCTGGCGGTTCCTGCTGGGCTTCCCCTGGCTGTCGCCCTCCTCGCCTCCCGCCGGGATCCAACCTCGCCCTTGCGCTGTCTTCACTCCAACCACCGCAGGTATACTTCCTCCCGCCGAGTTTGTGTCCCGAGGTGGGGCCTCGCCTCCGACTCCGGACTGCCGCCTCTTTGGCAGTTGGGAACGTTGGTGTCCGGGTTTCGTGTTGAGATGGGGTTCCGGCGAAAGCTCAGCGACGGCGTCGCCGGCGGGCGTCGCTGACCTCCTTGAAGGCGTCATGAGGAACTCCTCCGCCATCGCGGTGGGCTGCCGGGGATGATCGGGATTGAGCGAAAGCTCTGCTCTGACTTGTTCAGCGCTGGTAACAGCGGCACCTGTGGGCGTCGTTCTCTTCCTTGGAAGCGTTGCCATGGTTTTTCCCCTTCCCCCTGCAGCATTGGTTCCCTCTGTGTGGCGCGCTCGGTGGTGCGTTTGGTGGTGGTGGTGCGGCCAGCTTGGGGCCGACGGTGGTGTGTTCTTCTCTTCGGCCGTCCTTCGCGTGGTCTCCGTCCTGTTGCTGTGCATGCTCAAGACCCTCCCATGGTTGCCGTTGTGCTGCGGCGAGCTTTGGGCTCTTGGTGTTGTCTTGGTTCACCTTTGCTCAATGACGACACAATGATGCCTCCTCAACCAGCTAATCGTTTCGATCGCCCGTGGCGGATCTCCTAGTCAAGGTTCGTGTTAAGTTTGGCACTCGTTGATTGTGGTTGATCCTCTGTTGTGCTGTGGGTCTCGGTACGCACGCCGATGCGGTGCGTTAGGTTGTTTGCAGAGTCTTGGTATTGTGATCCCTCGACAGCACCCCACATCTACTTGTGTCTCTCGTGGTGTTGGTCTTTCTGCCTGTTTAGCTAGGTCATGCCTTCTTCTGGATGGCATTTGTTCTCACCTTCTGTAACCTTGTTATCTGTGTGGTTTTTCGGCCCGGTTTCCCTCATAAACGGGGTCAACCTGTTTAGGTTTTCGATCCGGTTTCCCTTATAAACTGGATCAGCCAAAGTTAAGGGGTGACTCTTGGCTTTGGCAGTTTTTTGAGCAATATATTCAGGTGGGGATCCTCCTCCTCGGTGACCGTTCAAAAAACCAATAATCTCATTGATGGTGATATCTACATATATGTACTAGATCCAGAAGTAGAGAGAGCTTTGAAATCTGCATTAGACAACTTTGTCTATATAGCGTGGAACACCGAGTCGAGTGTTACAAGCTATGTCTATATAGAGGTGGAGCACACTAGTACCTGACAGCAACACACAAGACTCCTCTGTTCTCACGCATGGAGTCCTACCTCGTGCACATGTTGAGTGTATACCCCTTTTCATATTCATGGGTTCGGCTTGGGAGGCAGAGGGAATTCAGGTTGTCCGTCTGAACTGGATCAGGCTCCAAAAATCAAAAGCCATTATGTCTTTGTGGACACCCTGTTTCGCTGGAAATAGGACTCAAGTATGCTTAACCTTTGTTCATGTTCCATATCTTTATCAGAGGCAGCGGTAATGGAGATTCCCACATAGATAGGCCCTGTCGGACTCGTGCCGGCACCACGACGAGAAAGGCCATAGCTTCACTTACCATGCTTGTGTCGTGGACCTGGTGGAATGAGAAGAACTCAAGGCCATGGCTTAGCAACATCATGACCAAGGCGAATCTCTGGATCACTGTAGGTCACTCTGTGCGTTCGATTTATTCGGTTTAGATTGTTTGGTTTATACGATTTTTTGGTTTATACGATATTAATACTTCGGTAAATACGGTATGAAATTTAGATACGGTTCGGTTTGGGTATATACCAAATTATTTCGGTATAGTTTTGGTATATACCATAAAAACCAAAGTTGACGCGAATTTGAAAATGACATATAATAGTTTGCAAATTTATGACTCAAAACACATATCTTTTTATAGAAAAGAGTATATAACTATATGCGAGTGTATATGCACGCATGGATTGGATAGTTATGGACGTGCTTAGCATTCTTTAGAAGAGAAGTATGATTACGTTACAAGAAAAATGGATGCGTTTAACAGGAAATTTAGCTTATGCACAAAAAATGACTACTTGTATGGTTGTTCTCCCCAAGATATATACATATATTTTTTTACTTCGGTTTATTCGGTAAACCATTTAGGTTTTTGGTATATACCATAAAAACCAGCATTCAAAACGGTATGAAAAGTTCATACCATACTGAAACCATAAACCATAAAAACTATAAAATTGGTTTGGTTTAGTTTTCTTTAGTATGGTTTCGGTTCGGTTTTAAAATGCACAGGGTGAACTGCCGGAGCGAAGAAGCTAGGGTCAATTGTCTCGCGAGAATGATAATTCATGTGGTGTAATGGGTGCTTGTAAACAAACTTTCTTTTCTATCCTTAATTAACGGATGAGGCAAATCTTTTGCCTCCATTTCGGGAGAAAAAAAAGATAGGCCCTGAGCTTGCAAATCATTGCCGCTTGTAGATGTCCTCATTCCAAACTCAAAACCCGAAATAGTATTTTATTGCTTAAATCATTAGATTGAATTGAAAGGTGCCACAAATATCAAAACGTTTCAAAGGGAAACTAATCCACACAGTCAGCCATGTCAATATGACATGTACTCCATAGATTTACGTGCTGTTTTGTTGTCATTAATCCATGGATTGGTCTATGATTATTAATTTGCCAAAGTATTCTATTCTATGCTTTCTATAATAAAAAGAGATACTGTAATAATGCTGAATTCAACACTAATGCCTACTGAGTGGTGTATTTCACTATTTCTGCTTCAAACTTGAAAGGGTGGCATGCTTTCGAAAACTACTACTCCCTCCCATCCAAATTAATTGACGCAACTCTAGTACAAAGTTATACCAGAGATGCGTCAATTAATTTGGATCAGAGGGGGTATCAATTTTATCAGGTGCAGGCAATCACTACTTATGAGGTGATATGCAGGATCAGATAACCCATCAACAGTTTAGCGATACTCACGTTCGCATGGACCACCACATGCCTCACTCATGTCTTGGCTGTAGGATATTCATTTTCCTTTCACGGGAACCAGTGGGCTTTATTAACATATTGATGTCGGTGCCACCCAATCGCCGGCCACCATATGAGATGAGAAGATACAAAGTCAGATAGATGATCGTGCCAATACAAGGTGGCACAAGGAGCCAATACAAGGCAACACCCAAGCCTCTTCTCTCTTCTCACGTAGGCATTCCTAGCTCATGGACATGTTGAGTGTACGTCTCTTTTCATGTTCACTAGAACATGAAGGTGTGTGTTGCCACACCCGTCCATCTTTGAGAAATAAATAACAGAAATGGTTGAATTTTGTGATTGTAAAGACCTTTTGTAACTTTTGGATTGTTCATATTACATCATTCACATATGAAAGTTGTAAACCAGTCAATTTAATACATTGTGGACATATAGAAGAACTCGTGTTTGCTTGAGAACAATTTGGAGTTTTTTTGTAGGTAGAGTATTTAAAATGACTTGAAAATGATAATGTGAAGATAGTTCTCCTCTTTATGAGCTTATAATTATATTTTAGCAACAAAAGATGGATGTTGTCCAATTCTTGTACCTGAACACATGATCAAAAACCAAAAGGCTGCAAGTATGTTGATTATTGTAAAATGGTAATTTGACCAGATTTGTCGATAATTCAGCTCAATATAATGAAGTTCTAATGAAAAAAATATATCATACATAATGCACACAATTACATGCATCTTATGAATAAATAAGTCAGAAAATAATATTTACATTATCTCTTGCACATACAGCTAGACTAACGAAAAGTCTCATATAACAGTCAATTGAATTGTGTGCATTGAATGATTCTTTTGTCGGTGAAGTGCAAAGCAGAAGACATTTACATTTTTTTCAGTTCACTACAAAACACAATTATTTAGATAATTAGTAACCAAGAATTCAGGGATGATTCAGATGAACATCTTGTAAGCACAAGACGCTCACATTCTAGTGTCAAAGGCATGTACTGACAACAATTGGGAAGACATGGAACAATATTTATAGGATTTGCCATTGAAGATATCGGTACACAGTACCAAAGTAGCAATTGACATGACCATACTTGCCGGGTTTAGATGTTAAAACATAAATGTTAGTTTCAAAAGCACATCATCAGAAATCAATGAGGACAAACAATATAACCATCAGCAAAATAATGAACAGAGAATAAAGGCTAATATATGCAGCTTCATCCACTTCACATGCAACCAATTGATCCTTGCGAAAGGGGATTAATGTGGCATGTAAAAAGCCTAGGAAAGGGGATCAAAGAGTGTGGCATCCGTACCAGTGGATTTCACGACAATGTGCCAACGCCTTGAGTATCACTACAGAGCTACTGAAGTCGGCGGCCCAATCGTCGTTTTCTCGATCTGGCCATCGAGAAGGCCAGAGCCGTCGCCTCCACATCCTTCTCTCAAGATGTTCCCCTATGAAGCAACAACTATGTCTTTCTTGTTGTAGCTAAACTGATGAAAGTAAAAAGTTGGTAATCTTTAGCCGCTAAAATGTTTCAAATATCAGAATAAAAAAAACAAGAATTGCCTTACGGATATAAGATATGTCTATACAGAGGTGAAAGGAAGATAATCCATGGAGTTAGCAAAAGAAAATTGAAGTGCATCAAGGCTGATCACTTAGAAAAGTAACACAAAACTGAACAAACAATAAGTTAACAGTGTGGCTTACTCCTACTCCATATGTCAAACTGGATTCAACAAAACCTCTTAATCCTTTCATGATAGTTTCAATGTTGTGGTAGTCTTCCCTACCAAGGAATAAGAATTGTTGGAAACAAGAAACACCTATGGTTATATTATATATGCTAGTATGCTATAAATAGAGAAAATACGGATAAGTTATCCCAAGGCATATTTTTCATCTCTTCCTATGAAGGATCGAAGATTGTGGGTACACAGAAGTTGGTAGCAATTAGCAGATAGAAAAAAACTTCATATCATAAACTACAGAACTAACTCTTGATAAAATTCAGTCATAAACAAAGCAGAGATGTCAACACAGAAATCAACGTTGGTGCCTCTGGATGGGCTCTTGTAGACTCTTATCTCGAACAGAGACCTAGAAAATATCAGCACATGAACATCCAAAAATAAGGGATGGAAAGGACGTGTTGTCGGGCAGCTGTAAAGCTACTCACCAGCAGCAAAACCACGGCCAAGTATCGATTTTGATAAGCAAAGACAGGTTATTCACATGGAGGTGGAAGCGCAAAATATGGGGGCATCAATCCTCCCATCCATGCGATGCTGCCGATGAAAGAACTTTATGCCTCTTGCGCTAAATTCATGTCTCCACCTAGCACCATCAAAACTTTTTCATCAGAAGACATCTCAGCCGGTAGGACACAGAGAATATTTTACCTGGAATTGGAATCTCTATGAAGGCCTCTCGGAAACTTTGCCATCCCATCCGCACTTGGTCGTCTCGAACATGAACCCCTCAGACAATCCCGAATGAAAGGGAGGAAAACCAAGGAAGGACACCGACGGAGCGGTCGGCCATCACAGCCGCCATGGACGAACGCTGCAAGACAGGAAATGAAAAACAGCAAGGAAGGGACTACGAAGGAAGAGTAGAGGAAGGGTGGACCGGACCGTCGCGGATGCAGTCGTGCAGCACAAGCTCGCCCACGGCAGAACGCCGACGAATCAAGGGGAAGGAACGCCGTCGCATAAGGAGGAAGGAATGGCGGCGCAGAGGAACAGAGAAACTGTTCGGCTGGAGTGTACGACGTGGGCTGTTAGCGTCCAACTTGAAAAGAAGTGGGCCTTCAGCGGTCCGATTAAGGAGAGGAAAACCAGGTCGTTCCTTAGAGCAGCGGCCCGTGAGACGGTGTGCGACGTGCGCGGGCGACCTGGGACGACCAACTTTGATCTGCATCGTAGGTTCGAGTATCCGATGACTGAGACTGTCAAATCTCCGTGGAGGCTTCTAGCTAGCCTCGTTTTACTGTTTCTTAATGGGTTCGGCTTGGGAGGCAGAGGGAATTCAGGGTGTGTGTGCGAAGTGGATCTCGCTCCAAAAATCAAACACCTTTCTACCTTTATTGACACTTTGCTTCGCTGGATTCAGAACTCTAGTATGCTCAACCTTTCTGGTTTCTGCATGTTCCTCTCCGACTCCGAGCATGTTGCGATCTTGCTCGGGTATGCGGGATGCGCCGGAGACGGAACACACTTTCCAACAGAAGGAAGCAAGCAGCGTTGGAGATCACGCAGAAGAGAGCCCTGAGTTTGCAACACAAAGACATCAACTGCCTCATGTAGATTTGTGTGAACTCTAAACTCAAAAAAAATGCAAGGGATCCGCGTTGCATGATTACTCCTGCACAGGTTCACACTGTGTTGTTGTCATTACTCCCTGCATCAGGTCCCTGATTGTTAGTTTGCTGAAGCACTCTGCTTGTTTTCTAAACAAAAGATACAAATAATACTGAATTTTGTACAGTGATATGCATTCCGACTGAGTGATGCATTTCTATTGCAGAGATGGTACGGTGATATGATTTCTGAAACTATTATACTACTCCCTCCGTTCGGAATTACTTGTCGCAGAAATGGATGTATCTAGACGTATTTTAGTTCTAGATACATCCATTTCCGAGACAAGTAATTCCGAATGGAGGGAGTACATGATTGTGCCCCTACAAGGTGTAGCACCAGGGGCCATATGAGCTCCACGGGTAGCTAAAGCATGAGCTACCAAATTACGCACATGCTTACATTGTATTATCTCGAAATCAAAATAAATCTGAACAAAGAGGTATTTCGCCTCCATGCCGTGATGCATCATATTCGTTTGACTGGAGAGCAATCAGGAATACATAAGCATCCGTCTGCGTAATGATGCAACCCATTATAACTTCAGCCGCAAACTCAATTGCCTTCACACAGGCCATCATCTCCGTCTCGAGAGCATTGAGCAAAAGATGAAGAATACGGCAGCCCTATATTTGTCTCCTGGCAGGAGCCAGGAAATCTTCAGATGGCTTAGGCCAGTGATCAGTACACATGACACCAGTTTGCCTGCTCCTGCAAAAGATACATACATTGTTTTATACTCCTCTGTACAAGGGCATAAGAACTATTATGCTCGATGAAAAGATGATTAGTAAACTCGGTTACCTAGCGCAGGGCTGAAGTCGAGACCGCAGCAGGCAGAGGAGCCAGGCACTCCAGCAACGACAGCATTGCGCGACTTCCAAAGATTCCATAGAAGCGGAACGGAGTGCAAGGAGACATTGGCCTCCGGCTGCAGCAAAGAATCCACAATTTGCAAAGCACTTTTTAGAAGAAAGGCCATCAAGCCCTCCTTTATAGAAAGCAAATGTTTAAGCTTGGGCAACGAGCGGGTACATAGCGTCAACTCTTACAGACCAACGAAGGCCCGAGACAACCAAACATCCAAGACACATACAGCGTTCCCAGGCGCACTTGCATCAAGCATACGCCTCCTGCGCACGCAGGTGCAACAAAGACTCACAAAACATAAAGACTGAAGCTTTTCTTTCAACACCATCAGCGCGTCTTTACGCTTTGCCTGTATAAGAGAGGCAGCCACCGCAAGAGCAACTCAGCGGCTTTATGAACAGTCTGTAAAGGAGAAACATGCAGCTTATGCTCGGAAATCACATCCAGTGGCAAAAAGAACCTAGCTTGTCCAGGAGAAAACTGATAAGATCCCTGCCCAATTACTCCATATAAATTGTTCAAAATGCAAATGGGAGCCTTGGCGCAGCAGTAAAGCTATTGCCTTTTGACCTTGAAGTCATGGGTTTGAGTCCTAGAAATAGCCTCTTGCAGAAATGTAATGAAAGGTTGCGTACAACGGTACAATAGACCCAAAGCTACGTGCAGGCTGCCCTTTTTAAATTGTCAAAATGCAACTGTGAATCAGATTGAAGCCTGAACCTATAATTAAGTTGCATGTAAGACCAATGCAAGCTTGTAAGATTCAGCAGCATATATAAAAACTAGTGGCCTTGATAAGGATAAGTGAACAGCTAGCTAGCAGTAGCAGGCATAAATGTAAAGAAGATCGAAAAGCTTCTTGTTAATACATAAGCAACTAGCCTATTATTACATCATCTGTTATGACCGGGATATTAGGGGCTTAGCCATTGGGTTGTGGCCCAAGTTATCTTATCGTTATTAGGGGCTTAGCCCAATTATCTTATCGTTATTAGGATCGTTTGCTTAGGAGTCAAGTAAACCTCTCTATATAAGGAGAGGATATGTATCAATCTAATCAAGCAAGAAGCAATCATTATTTGCTTGGCTTCCCGAAGGGAGCCGGGTGACCTAACCCTAGCCGCCTCTTGAGCCGCCGCCGCCTCTTCTTCATCGCGCAACGGCGCCCCGCTGCCGGCTGCCGCGATCGCATCTCCATCAACCCTCCCCCTTCCCGTACAACCTACGCCCTAGACCAGGTAGGATCCTAGCTCCTACCATCATCATAGGCACGATACAAGTTGAGCAGCTAGCTAGCCAAGCCAAGAAATAGCATGAATTAAAGATACAAGGAAGAGAGAGTAGGAAGGGAAACCCCCGCCTGATCAGATCGAGCACCACCACCTCCCCGCCCCCTCAATGGACCAGGCCTCAAAGAACCGACTACTGATATTTCTGGGCATTTATTTATTTACTACCGACCGTAGTACAGGGCATTAACCTCATCATGGACAGTTACTATTGCGATGATGAAGCAAGCAATGTCATGACTACCCTTTGCACATATAGCAATGTCTCCATAACTGAGTCTGCTGAAATGTGCAGTGCATCAATATTGTTCAGGGCACTCCTTGGGTCTCCTGCTGGAGCAAAACTAGCTCAGTGTGAATGCGCCGTGATCAACACACAAATCAATCATTTTTATAAGCGGAGATGCAATACAAAATTGATGAACAAATATCAGATAAAATGGACTGAGTTTACCCACCACACCACACCACACCAGCATGGAAGCAATCAATCAAGTCAAGTAGTAATCGACTCCTCCATCTCAATTTGCCTGCAGTATGGTATGCTAGCAGTAGTTAGCTCGAAAAGATGTCCTGCACTGAAATCATCTTTGATAAGGCTGATACTGCGCTCCACGTCACCAGTACGCCGATGCGCCATGAGCAGCCAAACGAAGGTAATGAGCTCTCCCCCAGTGCTCAGGCGCCGGGCATGCTCTTCCGGGCGGGACTTTCCGGCTGCATAGACGAGCATCCGCACCCACACCTTCTCTAGTATCGCCAGCTCGGCATTGATGCCCTGTTGATTTTCTAGCACCACCCTTTCCTCCTCCCAGAAGCCCAGACCAGGACCCTCATATTCTGAAGCCAACCACTCAAGAAAATTCTCCTTTCTGGATGCAACATCGGCTGCTACCATAAAATCCTGCACCTTGCTGTTGGAGGAGGAGGCACCCCTGGACCAGTCTGAGGCAGCCTCTGCTACCATAAAATCCTGCACGTTGCTGCTCACAGGTAGCATGGCAGGTTGCGCCACCAGCAGGTACAACATGTACTCAGATAGCCTCTTGCAGTTATCCATAAGACGCCGCCACCGCTGCGCTGCCTCTTGGTCTTGCTGTGGGGCGGCCATGTCAATCAGCAGCCGACCACTGCTGCTCACCATCATCGACTTTGCCACCTTGTGCATCACCACATCTGTCCAAATGTGTAGCGACAGCAAGGCCTTCTCGAAGGGGAGGACAAGTAGTGATCTATAAGCACTTGGAACGCGGATGCGCTCAGGAAGCCACCCCTCATCATGGCCTATCGCTTCGTGGATAAGCTCCTTCATCTCCCTTGTGACATGGGCATGCTTGGTGTTGCTTATCTTATACCACAGCTCAGTAGCTCCAAATACGCCTGCCACCTTTGCTATGATGACGGTGCTACTCCACCTCGTGTCTGTGCTTCTGCTTCTGTTGCAGCAGGAGCTCAAGAAGTTGTACTGTCCCATTGAATTTGACCACCATGGCTTGGTCTCTGGTTGGATCCTCATGAACATAGGCCAGGCCACTCGAGTCAGCAGCACACGACACCATCCAGCTCGAGCTTCCAACAATGGCCACTCCAACGGTGACATGATCATCACGACAAAGAACGAGCAAGCTTCCAAGCAAACTGCTCCAATGAATAATATGTAGGTGATGGCAACATCAACTTTACTTCTTCTGTACTCGACGCTGTTGTGTACTGCTGGTGTTTGCTCGGCATAGGCACTACTACTCACCATCAACTTGACGTAGAACACAAAGGCAACCACTATGGAGGCGAAGGAGACACACCGAAGGATGGCGCCAGACCTTGTTTGAATCACCCGAGATTTTGTGTAAAGGCTGTCATACATTATGCTAAGCTCGATCTCTGCCCTCTTGAAATTCAGTTGTGCATCCCCTCTCGGAACCTCCCGATTGTATTGATACAGAAAGTACTCGCGAGTTAAATCGTCCATGTCGAAGAGTTTCCGTCCAGCGAATATATCCCGCACGCCTCGCTCCCTGAGAAGAGCATACCTAACAATTTCCTGATAGGTCTGCTCTTTTCTTTCAGTGCTGAACTCTACTCCAAGTTGAAGGGATGCTTTCTTTGCTTCTGTGCTAGTGGAGCTCCTGAGGCCTTCCTGGCTCCCCAACTTGAGTGCCCAAATCCTCTCCCCATACTTGATGATCCCATCAACGAACAACAATGCAGCCGAGATTAAAAGTTGGTAGTATGACAATGTCACCCATTTCCACAGCACATAGACAACTAGGCATGCTTGGCCTAGCAGCATCAGCAGGTGCCTCAACCAAAGCTCATTGTCCTCCAATGAAAAAGCAGTCACAGTGTCCTGTCCTCCAAGATGGATAAGAAGGAATGGTGCCCACAATACCATGAGCTGATGAGGGGTTTCACTGGGCATTGATTTATGATGATCATCATTGTTGTCTGTGGTGGAAGTGGTAGCAACCTCAGCGTGAAAGAAGGCCCAGAGCATATGCTGCAGTGAAATCAGCTGATAGGTAAGACAACCATGTCATGATCCTAAGCAGCCTATGGTCGTGGGCGCACCAAGGCTGCCGGAGAAGAAGAGGAATAGTTGCAGGCAAAAGCTCAAGAGAATCAATACATGGATTTCCCAGTCGCTGAATAGTTGCATAATGGTAATGAACTTTGAAGCTTCTGCCATGGATCGACTTACGTACTCTTGGCAATCCTAGTTAGCCGGCTCTCTCTTGATTTGCAACTGCATGGACATCAGCGGTTTCTGATAATTAGATGCAATCAGGGTATGTTCTGCATCTAGCTAGCTAGACTAATTAAGCAAGAAAAATAACATCAGATAGCAGAGAATTCATGACTCATGACTAAAGTACTTTCGTCAAACTACATATCAAGTATGTTGACCGTGTCGTATGCATGATGCGGGTAGGTAGGTAGATGATGTCTTCCATCTAGTATATTTTTGAGATTTTTATCCAAAATTTATTTTTCTGGGAAATTCTCGCAGTCTTTTTAGGAGCTGTTTGGACATGCATATATGCAGTTGAACGGATATATCCCAATCCCACATTTCTACTCTTCCTATCTACCTCTTAATCCAAACGGCGCCTTAATTTAGTAGTATCAGCCAATGCAAACATAGCCTCTAATTACATGATGCTCAGCAAAAACCTAGCAATATATAATATATGTGAAAATTGGAACTGGTGTAGCAAGGCATACCTGTTGGCTGAGACACTGAATACTCCAGTAATTCCGTATTGAGCACCCAGCTCACATGCACCACCTTTAACTGGATATATGTGTGCCTATCATATGATCATATCTATTGAATGTTACAGGTGGGATGATTTCATCTGTGTCATCATTATATACATGTGCTCAGATATCATCAAGATACCTAGCAGGTGATGCAAGCTAGGGTCTTTATTCCTTTCTCTTTTCTGGATAATGATTCCCTTCTCTTTTTAGACAGTGGAAGCATCTATTGATTCTATTCCTTTCTTGTACTAGAAGCCATAGAAAAGTTAGCATACAATGCTGGGGCACAATTATCTGCATAAATTAAGTGAACTCTCACTAACAAAAGTAAGCCTTCAAATGAAACAAGTTTTCAGAAAAATACTTACGCATGGTCTTCATTGATGGCTTCTGTCGGGCGCAGCCGCACCACCCCCTCGACAGCAACCACTGTGGGCCAGTTCTTTTCGGCTTATTCCACTCTCAGCCTATTCACAATAGAGTAAGCTTGAAGGTATTCTGGCAGAGTTGTCACCTGCAGATAGAGTAGAATAAACCCAGAGCTTGAGATCTCTATACAGTTTGAACAACAATGACAGTAAACATCAAATCTAAAACTGGTAATCTTGTAAGAATTAGTATCAATAAAACAGACACTGCATTTTATTTCCGATAAACCACAAAGGGGATGAGAATATTAGTTTGCCTGTGTAAGTTATGTGATCATGCAACAGCGGTAGCTAATGTGTTTACTTTTGTGAAGAAAGAAATGTCAAGATAGCAGCAACTACTCCACAGAGTACATTGCAATGATCA
This sequence comes from Aegilops bicornis, assembly GCA_021605145.1. Classification (NCBI taxonomy): domain Eukaryota; kingdom Viridiplantae; phylum Streptophyta; class Magnoliopsida; order Poales; family Poaceae; genus Aegilops; species Aegilops bicornis. Next base: position 2,277,426 of record JAHIAL010000033.1, on the reverse strand, counting down.
GGACTTCGCAGCTACGAGATCATAAACCGATGTTCTTCTAGGTTTGCAACAATAACACAATGACAACCAAGGTGCCACCAACGACGTCAAAACGACAATGGCTCACTCACCTGGACCATGCCGGAGGAGTCTCGGAGGGTGAAGGTGTGGCCCGTGTGGGAGCGGCGGAGGGTGACCCAGACACAGGCCTAGGGACCAGGGGAGCAGCGAGGCGCGAAGGACCAGGCGAACACCAGACTGCAGCATTTCATAAGAACAAAGGCTGGGGCATTTCATCGAACAGGACGCGGGCAAGGGTGAGCTGATGAATGTTGACAAGAGAGAACGGTACGTGAGAAGCAGAATATTGGTCCGGAGTGATTCTGGCGGGTAGTGACGGGTGAAGGACGGCGGCGGATGCCGACGTAAGAGGAGGCGAGAAGCTGAAGCGTGGCAGCGGCAGCGGTGGCGGCAGGTGGGAAGGAGGAGAGGGATGAAGCGTGGGACAGGGACGAGAATGAGGACGCGGACTGGGAGGAGGATGCGAGGGAGAACGAGAGGGAGGCGCCGTGCGGGGAGGAGGACGGCGAAGCGGAGAGCAAGGAGAGCGCGAGGAGGGAGATTGGGAGAGGCGGAGCGGGTAGACGAGGTGTTGGGGCAGGAGGAGGAGGAAGCGAGGTCACGCGGTGGGGGCACGGCGGCGGTCGACAGGTGGAGGGCCGGGTGTGGTGCCGGCGCGGCGGAGGGGCCATCGGGCCGGCGGTGAGAGTCGCCGGAGTACGTGACGGACGCGGCGGGTGCGAGGTGTGAACTGTGTGGCCGATAAATACGGGGAATTTGAGGATTTGCCCTACCTTTGCTTGCACTAAATGCTTGCACTTTTAGGATTTGCCCTCCTTTTCCTTGTTATTGATTATTTGCCACACATTTTGATGATTTACCTTTTCTATCCGGTTTAAAATTACACTAAAAAATTGAATGACCCAAATGCCCTTCTTCCTTATGTGTTCGTCCCGCAGCTCCTCCTCTTCCCACACTCCGATGGCAACCCACTGCTGCTCCTCCCCACATGCTACAGTGCAGACTCTGGTGATGTTGCTCCTCCTCCCACATCCTCCTCCCTCCTCTACAACAACACGTGCTCGAGCTCTCGGAGGAAAGCGCGCACTTCTGAACCCGATCACCCATGATGGTGCGGACCGTCTTTGGCCATTTAACGCCAATAGACGCGCGTGCATCTCCACGGGCGGTGGCTGCCGCGGCCACGCCGGCCTCGCTGAGCATCTCTTGCGAGCTCCCCACGAAAGGTCCTTGCCCGGGGACGGTGGTGGCTGTCCATGGCGAGCTCGGCGAGGGGAGCGGCGTCGTTCTCCGACTCCGTGCATGCAAAGAAGATGGCAGCAGTAGGAGCTCTCCGGTGCTAGAGCGGCGCCAAGACACAACACAAGCACCTGAGCACGACTTCACGCCCAGGTGCTAGAGCACGCACGCACACAACACAAGCACAGAGCACGCACTCACGCCCAGCTGCTAGAGCACGCACGCACACAAACACAACACACACAGAGCACTCACGCACACAAGCATGCCCAGGCACACATCCGCTGGTCGTTGCCTCAAGGCGTCTCCGTCCGTCTGGCTTTTGCTCCTCTCCCCAGGCAGGTGCTCCATCAGCAGACCGGTGGTTGTACTTCGAGCCCGGCCGCCGCGTGCTACCTTGCTGTCGCCTCATCCGCGCCCGCCTCGAGCGTCGTGCTTGGAGATGCCCAGATTTTCCGTGATCAAGGGCGAGAAACAAGGCCCGGGGCGAAGCACTACTAGCTCCACCGGAGCAATAGCGGCGGCCCGAGTTCCATCTCCGCCTCAGGTCTTCCCGCTCAGAGATGTGCTCGGTTGGGGTGGACTGAGCAGGGCAGGGGCAGTTTCGACATTTTACAATGGGCCCATCTTGTCAGAGGCAAATCATCAAGTTTCTCTCAAAGGTGTGGCAAAAGATTAATGTCAATGTAAACAAGGGCAAATCCTAAAAGTGCAAGCAAAGGTGGGGCAATTTCTCAAATCCCCTGATACCATACAGTGTTGTGTGTTGACGACTCAAGGACTCCCCGCTGGCCGTTGGATCAGGAATCAACGCACTAGATTGAATCTTCATATTCTATTTAATGAGCGATAAAACCATGTGTGTGGAGCCCAAATCTCTACTACTAAAGAGGAGTTGGTAGTCTTGCCTCACTCCCACCATGTCTGTGGAACCCAACCATGTGTTGTGTGTTGACGACTCAAGGACTCCCCGCTGGCCGTTGGATCAGGAATCAACGCACTAGATTGAATCTTCATATTCTATTTAATGAGCGATAAAACCATGTGTGTGGAGCCCAAATCTCTACTACTAAAGAGGAGTTGGTAGTCTTGCCTCACTCCCACCAACCCCTCAACAAACCCAATATTACGCGCACGAGCGTCGTACAGGCGAACTTTCGTTGGAGCGCAGCTAAGTTGGGCCGACTCATTTGACGTGTGCATTATAACTCAATCAAATCGATACTTTCCCAAAAACTATGTCATGCATTAAATCATTCAAATCAAAACTTAACAAAATCTCAATTGAATCTAAATTTTCCTACTACCCAAATCAAATCAAATCTTACCAAAACATCAATTACAATCAAAGTTGGCCGGTCTAACACGTGCAAGCGTTTTTATTTTTTGGTTTTTTTGTATGTTTGGGTTTCTTTTTTAAAACAATTGGTTAATATTTTTATTAGCAACCTACTCCCTCCGTTTTTATTTACTCCGCATATTAATTTTGGTCAAAGTCAAGCTTTACAAACTTTGACAAAGTTTATAGACAAAAATATTAACATACACAATAACAAATCAATACCATTAGATTCGCTGTTGAATGTACTACCACGTCATATAGATTTGTTATGCTAAATATTTATATTCTTTTCTATAAATTTGGTCAAACTTTACAAAGTTTGACTTCAATCAACTCTAATATGCAGAGTAAATAAAAACGGAGGGAGTATTATTGTGCTCGGCATACTATTAGAATTGACACTTTCTAAAAACAAAATTCAATTAAATTGACACTTTCACAAAACAACATCATGCATTAACTCAATCAAATCAAATTTAAACAAAATCTCAAATAAACAAACTTTCCTTTTTTTGACAGAAAGACTGTAAGGGAATCCTCTACAGTAAAATTGGTGCAACAAATCTAAATTGCAAGTACCATGCCTTGAACCTGGATGGGTGGGAAGGTATCAGCCCCTTCCCATCACTAGGCTATGCCTTAGTCTGCAACAAACTTTCCTTGCCTTCCACTACTCATACCCAAAACAAATCAAGGCCCAGTTCTTTTGCCTGAATAGAATTAGATAGGATTGTAAAACAAATGGGGCTCAAAGATTCTGGGAGAAGTTGGGTAGGGGTCAGATTCGGGGAGAATCTCCAGATTCTGGCAAAAGAACCGGGCCCAAATCTTACCAAAACATCAACTATAATCAAAGCCGATCAACCCATTTGACGCGTGCGAGTGTTTCTTTTTTTAAGTTTCACTTTTTGGCCTCCGTATTTCCGATTCATTTTTCTATTACCAAACTGTTATTTTGTGTTCGGCATACAGAATCGACACAGACTTATACACCATGGTGAGTTGCTAGCGTCGCCCCAATCCAGTTTAACATCCCCACCGCTTTTTTCTAACCCACCAATTTATTTAAACCGATTTTTCGCCCACTGATCTAATTAATCCGGTTCGTATCACTCAAATCTACACAAATCATGTAGACCAATCTTCGGTATATTTAGGAATGTCGTTATGTAAAGAAAAATCATGGTGATCTCTAATTAATCTTTACAAACCAAATAAATGAAAAGGAAACAATATTTGATAACACAAGACAACATTTAAGAAAAGGAATCAATTACATGTCTATAATCTCTCTCTTTATTAAAGGGCAATCACTATTAGATGACAATCCGTAGTAGTTCTCATTGGTACCCACGACACCCACCGATCGAAGGGATATCCCACCAGTTTTTTATCGTTCCCTTCCCACCGGTTTTACTGGTTTTTTCTGATTCAGCCCGCACCGCATGAGCCTCTCTCTCTCTCTCTCTCTCTCTCTCTCTCTCTCTCTCTCTCTCTCTCTCTCTCTCTCTCTCTCTCTCTCTCTCTCTCTCTCTCTCTCTCTCTCTCTCTCTCCAGCGGTCAATTCCTAGGGATCCTCCTATAGATGAGGTTGCGCCTCCGCCGCTCAACTCATCCTCTCTCCTTGACTAGGGTTTCTATATCAAGTTGTCACAACCATGATGCACAACTAACTATGGATGCCACACTTCTTCTGCCATTGTGAGCAACCCTGCCCCCGACACCCCGACAACGACGTGTTCCCGCTTTGCGGAAGCTCAAGGGCTAGGCTGTAATGAGGGAGTGGAGGAGTTGTGGCATCATGCTCTCCCCTGACAATTTAAAGTCGTTTTCCCTACAGCATCTGCTCAATTTTTCGGCTCCTCCACACTTGGACTTCTGTTACTGATGTGTTATTGATGTGTCACAGGAGCCACCACGGAGGCGGCGGCCGACAAATATGAAATTCGATGTATGATGGTAATAGAATTGTTGTCGATTAGACCTCTTTGTGTTTCTTGAAATTAAATGGTTTGCCATAGAATATGAAAGTTGAGTATGATGGTAGTTTAACTAAAAATAATCTAGCGAGCAATAATAAAATGAAGAATAGTTTCTTGGACATTCCTCGCGGTGGTGGCAGCCATAGCGGCATCCCGAAGCAGTGGGTGACAATGGAGGGGACCGCAACATCTCTCAGAACGGTAGGTGGCGGAGGCGGCCCTGGGCCAGTGCATGGGCGGAGATGATCCAAACGCCGCGACTCGTGACGGAGGCGGCGACCTACCTATAGATATCGCCATTCTTCCTTCATGGTGAGCGACCCTGATACGTCTCCAACGTATCTATAATTTTTTATTGTTCCATGCTATTATATTACCCCTTTTGGATGTTTATGGGCTTATTTTACACATCCATATCTTTTTTGGGACTAACCTACTAACTGGAGGGCCAGCCCATATTGCTGTTTTTTTTTGCCTATTTCAGTATTTCAAGAAAAGGAATATCAAACGGAGTCCAAACGGAATGAAACCTTGGAGGCGTGATTTTTGGAATGAACGTGATCCATGTGACTTTGAGTTCAAGTAAAGATGCTTCCGTGGAAGCCACGAGATAGGAGGGCGCCCCCCCCCCTATAGGGCGCGCCCCCCTGTCTCGTGGGCCCCTCGGGCGGCCACTGACGTACTTCTTCTTCCTATATAGACCTACGTACCTCAAAAACATCCAGGAGCACCACGCAACACAATTTCCACCACCGTAACCTTCTGTATCCACGAGATCTCATCTTGGAGCCCTTGCCGGCCTCTGCCGGAGGGGGAATCAACCACGGAGGGCTTCTACATCAACATCCTAGCCCTTCCGATGAGTTGTGAGTAGTTTACCACAGACCTACGGGTCCATAGTTATTAGCTAGATGGCTTCTTCTCTCTTTTTGGATCTCAATACAATGTTCTCCCCCTCTCTTGTGGAGATCTATTCGATGTAAACTCTTTTTGCGGTGTGTTTGTCGAGATCCGATGAATTGTGGGTTTATTATCAAGTTTATCTATGAATAATATTTGAATCTTCTCTGAATTCTTTTATGTATGATTGAGTTATCTTTGCAAGTCTCTTCGAATCAGTTTAGTTTGGCCTACTAGATTGGTCTTTCTTGCCATGGGAGAAGTGCTTAGCTTTGGGTTCAATCTTGCGGTGTCCTTACCAAAGGATGTGAAAGGGTTGCAAGGCACGTATTGTATTGTTGCCATCGAGGATAACAAGATGGGGTTTATATCATATTGCATGAGTTTATCCCTCTACATCATGTCATCTTGCTTAATGCCGTTACTCTGTTCTTATGAACTTAATACTCTAGATGCATCTTTGGATAGCGGTCGATGTGTGGAGTAATAGTAGTAGATGCGAGGCGAGTCGGTCTACTTGTTATGGACGTGATGCCTATATACATGATCATGCCTAGATAATCTCATAACTATGGGCTTTTCTATCAATTGCTCGACAAAGAATTTGTTCACCCACCGTAATACTTATGCTATCTTGAGAGAAGCCACTAGTGAAACCTATGGCCCCCGGGTCTATCTCTTATCATATTTGCTCCCAATTTACTTTTATTTGCATCTTTATTTGTTTGCATCTATACTATAAAATACCAAAAATATGTTTATCTTATCATACTATCTTTATTAGATCTCACTTTCGCAAGTGGCCGTGAAGGGATTGACAACCCCTTTATTGCGTTGGTTGCGAGTTCTCGGTTGTTTTGTGTAGGTGCGTGGGACTTTTGAGGAGCCTCCTCTTGGATTGATACCTTGGTTCTCAAAAACTGAGGGAAATACTTACGCTACACTTGCTGCATCACCTCTCCTCTTCGAGGAAAACCAACGCAAGCTCAAGACGTAGCAAGAAGGATTTTCGGCGCCGTTGCCGGGGAGGTCTTCGCTCAAGTCAAGACATACCAAGTACCCATCACAAACCCATCTCCCTCGCATTTACATTATTTGTCATTTGCCTCTCGTTTTCCTCTCCCCCACTTCACCCTTGCCGCTTTATTCGCCCTCTCTTTCCCAGTCTCCTCCTCTCCTTTTCGCTCGCCTTATGTCTGAAATTGGGGAGATTATCGTCGATATGGACAATAATGATAACACAGAAAATCCCGAGGCTCGGCCGATGAACCCCTATCTTGCATACTAAAAAGTTTCGAATCGGTAGTGGTAACATCATTGGCAAAGGTGTTATTCAAGATTTCTTTACTTGTGTCGGTGCTTTACCTTCCATGGGTTGTTCTATTCTTCATAGAACTAGTAGTCTTGCGGATGCTATCGCTATGCTTGTAGTTGAACTTGAAAGACAATTTATGCATATGCATCCTTGCATACAAAGAATTTTCCTAGAATTCTCTAATATTGAGCACTCTTCTGTTAAGCGCACTGTTACTATCTTTTTGGCTCATGAGTTTAGATTTATCATAAGAGAGGCCAAAGAAATCTTTGCGCACTATAGGGTGGACGCCGGTCGTCCAACCATAGAAGCGATCCTCTATGATCAAGAGAAAATTAGACGTTTACAATCTTCGGACTATGTCGCTTTTAATGAAAACCTTAGAAAAAAGGTTCCTACCAATGTCTTGGTTGATTGCATTAACGAGCTTAATAATGATTTTGCCCTCCGAAACAATGAGCTAGGATACTCTCTTGAGTATAGGCTTACAATATTTTGCCAAAAGAATGCTTTTAGTGATGAAATAGTTGTGCGTTATGAAGGGCCAAAGGAGGAACCCGTTCCTCCTGAGATTGATCTTGGGGATATTTGTCCCACTAAATTTAGCCCTTTTGATTACTTTTGCTTGCCTCAAAGAGAAACTTGCTGCCGAACATAGAGAATATGAAATGAGCTTTCAAGATCTATCTTATTATTACGGCACCACTTAGATCTATCTTCGCGTTTATGCCTAGCTAGGGGCGTTAAACGATAGCGCTAGTTGGGAGGCAACCCAATTTTCTTTATATTTTTTGTTTTTGTTTCTGTTTAGGAATAAATAATCCATCTACCTTCTTTTTAGATGTGGTTTTATGTTTTAATTAGTGTTTGTGCCAAGTTAAACCTATAGGATCTTCTTGGATGATAGTTATTTGATCTTGCTGTAATTTCCAGAAACTTTCAGCTCACGAAAATAATTGTTAAAAATCACCAGAACGTGATAAAATAGTGATTCCAATTTCTGCTGATCAATAAACAAATCGCCTAGGTCGTCCTATTTTGGCTGAATTGTTTGAGTTCCAGAAGTTTGCGTTAGTTACAGATTACTACAGACTGTTCTGTTTTTGACAGATTCTGTTTTTCGTGTGTTGTTTGCTTATTTTGATGAATCTATGGCCAATAAAATAGTTTATAATCCATAGAGAAGTTGGAATACAGTAGGTTTAACACCAAATTAAATAAATAATGAGTTCATTGCAGTACCTTATGTGGTGGTTTTGTTTTCTTTCACTAACGGAGCTTATAAGATTTCTTGTTGAGTTTTGTGTTGTGAAGTTTTCAAGTTTTGGGTAAAGCTTTTATGGACTATGGAATAAAGGGTGGCAAGAGCCTAAGCTTGGGGATGCCCAAGGCACCCCAAGATATTCAAGGATAGCCAAAATCTAAGCTTGGGGATGCCGGAAGGCATCCCTCTTTCGCCTTCGTTCATTGGTAACTTTACTTGGAGCTATATTTTTATTCACCACATGATAAGTGTTTTGCTTGGAGCGTCATGTATTATATTAGTATTTGCTTTTTAGTTCAACACAATCATCCTTGCTGTACACACCTTTTGGGAGAATCCTATTTGATTAGAATTTGCTAGAATACTCTATGTGCTTCACTTATATCTTTTGAGCTTGATAGTTTTTGCTCTAGTGCTTCACTTATATCTTTTAGAGCACGGTGGTGTCTTAATTTTGAAGAAATTGCTAGTCTCTCGTGCTTCACTTATATTATTTTGAGAGTCTTTTAGAACAGCATGGTATTTGCTATGGTCATAAAATTGGTCCTAGAATGGTAGGCATCCAAGTTGGGTATAATAAAAACTATCATAGGAAGTGAATTGGATGCTATGATCAATTTGATACTTGATAATTGTTTTGAGATATGGAGGTAGTGATATTAAAGTCATGCTAGTTGGGTGATTATGAATTTAAAGAATGCTTGTGTTGAAGTTAGCAAGTCACATAGCATGCACGTATGGTTAAAGTTGTGTAACAAATTTGAAGCATGAAGTGTACCTGGCTTGTGCATCCTTATGAGTGGCGGTCGAGGACGAGCGATGGTCTTTTCCTACCAATCTATCCCCCTAGGAGCATGCGCGTAGTACTTGATTTTTATGACTTCTAAATTTTTGCAATAAGTATATGAGTTCTTTTGACTAATGTTGAGTCCCTGGATTATACGCACTTTTACCTTTCCGCCTTTGCTAGCCTCTTGATGCACCGTGCATTGCCCTTTCTCACCTTGAGAGTTGGTGCAAACTTCTCCGGTGCATCCAAACCCCGTGATATGATACGCTCTATCACACATAAACCTCCCTATATCTTCCTCAAAACAGCCACCATACCTACCTATTATGGCATTTCCATAGCCATTCCGTGATATATTGCCATGCAACTTTCCGCCGTTCCGTTTATCATGATCATGACATACTTTACTTTTGTCATATTGCCATTGCATGATCATGTAGTCGACGTCGTATTTGTGGCAAAGCCACCATGCATTATTTTTCATACATGTCACTCTTGATTCATTGCACCATCCCGGTACACCTCCGGAGGCATTCATATAGAGTCATATCTTGTTCTAGTTTCGAGTTGTAATCCTTATGTTGTAATCAATAGAAGTGTGATGATCATCATTATTAGAGAATTGCCAAATCAAAAAAAAAAGAGAAAGGCAAAAAAAAAAGGCCCAAAAAAAGAAAAGAAAAAAGAAAAAGGGCAATGTTACTATCTCTTTTTCCACACTTGTGCTTCAAAGTAGCACCTTGTTCTTCATGTAGTGAGTCTCATATATTGTGTTTCAAAGTAGCACCATGTTTTTTTCATATAGTGAGTATCATAAGTTGTCTTTTTCATACTAGTGGAATTTTTCATTTATAGAACTTGGCTTTTTTATTCCTACGATGGGCTTCCTCAAATGCCCTAGGTCTTCGTGAGCAAGCAAGTTGGATGCACACCCACTAGTTTTCTTTTGTTGAGCATTTATAGCTCTAGTGCATCCGTTGCATGGCAATCCCTACTCCTCATATTGACATCAATTGATGGGCATCTCCATAGCCCGTTGATTATCCTCGTCAATGTGATACTTTCTCCTTTTTGTCTTCTCCACACAATCCCCATCATCATATTCTATTCCACCCATAGTGCTATATCCATGGCGACGCTCATGTATTGCGTGAAGGTTGAAAAAGTTTGAGATTATTTAAGTATGAAACAATTGCTTGGCTTGTCATCGGGGTATAGAAGTTGGGAACATCTTTGTGTGACGAAAATGAAGCATAGCCTAACTATATGATTTTGTAGGGATGAACTTTCTTTTGCCATGTTATTTTGAGAAGACATGATTACTTTGATTAGTATGCTTGAAGTATTACTATTCCTTTTATCAATATGAACTTTTATTTTGTATTCATTTGGATCTGAACATTCATGCCACAATAAAGAAAATTACATTATGAATTATGCTAGGTAGCATTCCACATCAAAAATGCTCTTTTATCATTTACCTACTCGAGGACGAGCAGGAATTAAGCTTGGGGATGCTTGATACGTCTCCAATGTATCTACAATTTTTGATTGTTCCATGCTATTATATTACCCCTTTTGGATGTTTATGGGCTTTATTTTACACATTTATATCATTTTTAGGACTAACCTACTAACCGGAGGCCCAAAATTATATTGCTGTTTTTTGCCTATTTCAGTATTTCAAGAAAAGGAATATCAAACGGAGTCCAAAGCGGAATGAAACCTTCGGAGCGTGATTTTTGGAGCGAACGTGATCCAGAGGACTTGGAGTGCAAGTCAAGAAGCTTCCGAGGAAGCCACGAGATAGGGCGCCCCTATAGGCGCGCCCACTGTCTCGTGGGCCCCTCATGCCACCGACGCATTTCTTCTTCCTATATATACCTACGTCTTGTTGGGGCATTAGCAGAAATTCAAAATTTTCCTATGTGTCACCAAGATCTATCTATGGAGAAACCAGCAACGAGGGAAGGAGAGTGCATCTACATACCCTTGTAGATCGCTAAGCGAAGCGTTCAAGAGAACGGGGTTGAAGGAGTCGTGCACGTCGTGATCCAAATCACCGGAGATCCTAGTGCGAACAGACGGCACCTCCGCGTTCAACACACGTACAGCTCCGGTGACGTCTCCCATGCCTTGATCTAGCAAGGAGAGAGGGAGAGGTTGGGGAAGACTCCATCCAGCAGCAAAGACAACGGGCGTGGTGGTGGTGGAGGAGCGTGGCAATCCCGCAGGGCTTCGCCAAGCACCGCTGGAGAGGAGGAGGGAGAGGCGGGGCTGCGCCATGGAGAGGACAAAACTCATCTGTTGGCAGCCCCAAAGTCCTCAAGTATATATAGGGAGAGGGAGGGTGCGCCTCTAGGGTTTCCACCCAAAGGGTGCGGCAGCCCCAAACCCATCTAGGGTGGCGGCCAAGGGGGAGAGGGGAAACTTGCCCCCAAGCTAGGTGGGGCGCCTCTCCCAAAACCTAGGCGCCTTGGGCCCTTGTGGGGGCGCACCAGCCCACCCGGGCTGGTCCCTCCCACACTTGGCCCATGCAGCCCACCGGGCTGGTGGCCCCACTTGGTGGACCCAGGGACCCTCCGGTGGTCCCAGACGTTACCGATAAAACCCGAAACTTTTAGGTGACCAAAACAGACGTCCCATATATAAATCTTTACCTCCGGACCATTCCGGAACTCCTCGTGACGTCCGGGATTTCATCCGGACTCAACAACATTCGGTAACCACATACAAACTTCCTTTATAACCCTAGCGCCATCGAACCTTAAGTGTGTAGACCCTACGGGTTCGGGAACCATCTGGAACATGACCAGGGCGTTCTCCGGTCAATAACCAGCAGCGGGATCTGGATACCCATGTTGGCTCCCACATGTTCCACGATGATCTCATCGGATGAACCACGATGTCAAGGACTCAATCGATCCCGTATTCAATTCCCTTTGTCTAACGGTATTGTACTTGCCCGAGATTCGATCGTCGGTATACCGATACCTTGTTCAATCTCGTTCTTGGCAAGTCTCTTTACTCGCTCCGTAACACATCATCCCGTGATCAACCCCTTGGTCACATTGTGCACATTATGATGATGTCCTACCGAGTGGGCCCAAAGATACCTCTCCGTTTACACGGAGTGACAAATCCCAATCTCGATTCGTACAACCCAACAGACACTTTCGAGATACACCAGTGCACCTTTATAGCCACCCAGTTACGTTGTGACGTTTGGTACACCCAAAGCATTCCTACGGTATTCGGGAGTTGCACAATCTCATGGTCTAAGGAAAAGATACTTGACATTAGAAAAGATTTAGCAAACGAATTACATGATCTTTGTGCTAGGCTTAGGATTGGGTCTTGTCCATCACATCATTCTGCTAATGATGTGATCCCGTATCAACGACATCCAATGTCCATGGTCAGGAAACTGTAACCATCTATTGATCAACGAGCTAGTCAACTAGAGGCTTACTAGGGACATGGTTTTGTCTATGTACCCACACATGTATCTGAGTTTCCTATCAATACAATTATAGCATGGATAATAAACGATTATCATGAACAAGGAAATATAATAATAACTAATTTATTATTGCCTCTAGGGCATATTTCCAACAGTCTCCCACTTGCACTAGAGTCAATAATCTAGTTCATATCGCCATGTGATTAACACTCACAGGTCACATCACCATGTGACCAACATCCAAAGAGTTTACTAGTGTCACTAAACTAGTTCACATCATCATGTGATTAAGACTCAATGAGTTCCGGGGTTTGATCATGTTTTGCTTGTAAGAGAGGTTTTAGTCAACGGGTCTGCAACATTCGAGATCCGTATGTACTTCGCAAATCTCTAGGTCATATTGTAAATGCTTCTTCCACGCTCCACTTGGAGCTATTCCAAATGGTTGCTCCACTATACGTATCTGGTTTGCTACTCAGAGTCATTCGGATAGGTGTTAAAGCTTGCATCAACGTAACCCTTTACGCCGAACTCTTTATCGCCTCCATAATCGAGAAACATGTCCTTATTTACTCCAAGGACAATTTTGACCGATGTCCAATGATCCATTTCTGGATCATTCTTGTACCCCTTGACTGACTCATGGCAGGCACACTTCCGCAAAAGGTACACAACATAGCATACTATAGAGCCTAAGTCTGAAGCATAGGGGACGACCTTCGTCCTTTCTCTATCTTCTGTCGTGGTCGAGCCTTAAGTCTTAACTTCATACCTTACAACTCAGGCAAGAACTCCTTCTTCGACTGATCCATCTTGAACACCTTCAAGATTATGTCAAGGTATGTGCTCATTTGAAAGTACCATTTAGCGTTTTTTGATCTATCCTCATAGATCTTGATGCTCAATGTTCTAGTAGCTTAATCCAGGTTTTCCATTGAAAAACACTTTTCAAACAACCCTATATGCTTTCTAGAAATTCTACATCATTTCTGATCAACAATATGTCAACAACATATATTCATCAGAAATTCTATAGTGCTCCCACTCACTTCTTTGGAAATACAAGTTTCTCATAAACTTTGTATAGACCCAAAATCTTTGATCATCTCATCAAAGCGTACATTCCAACTCATGATGTTTACTCCGGTCCTTAGAAGGATAGCTGGAGCTTTGCATACTTGTTAGCGTCTTTCGTGATTGTCAAAACCTTACGGTTGTATCACATACAACCTTTCCTCAAGAAAACTGTCAAGGAAACAATGTTTTTGACATCCTATATGCAAGATTTCATAAATAATGCAGTAACTGCTAATCCAATTCCAACAGACTCTTAGCATCGCTACGAGTGAGAAAGCCTCACTGTAGTCAACTCCTTGAACTTGTCGGAAAATATCTTTAACGACAAGTCGAGCTTTCTTAATGGTGATACTTACCATCATTGTCTGTCTTCCTTTTAAAATCCATCTTTACCCAACATCCTTACGACCATCAAGTATTTCTTCCAAAGTCATGGATCCTCTCTCGGATGTTATGGCCTCGAGCCATCTGGAATCCGGGCCCACCATCGCTTCTCCATAGCTCGTAGGTTCATTGTTGTCTAGAAACATGACCTCTAAGACAGGATTACGTACCACTCTGAAGTAGTACGCGTCCTTGTCGACCTACGAGGTCCGGTAGTGACTTGATCCGAAGCATCATGATCACTATCATCAGCTTCCACTTCAATTGGTGTAGGTGCCACATGAACAACTTCCTGTGCTCCTGCTACACACCGGTTGAAGTGATGGTTTAATAACCTCATTAAGTCTCCACCATCCTCCCACTCAATTCTTTCGAGAGAAACTTTTCCTCGAGAAAGGACCCGCTTTCTAGAAACAATTACTTTTGCTTCGGATCCGAGATAGGAGGTGTACCCAACTGTTTTGGGTGTCCTATGAAGATGCATTTTTATCCGCTTTGGGTTCGAGCTCATCAACCTGAAACTTTTTCACATAAGCATCGCAGCCCCAAACTTTTAAGAAACGACAACTTAGGTTTCTCCAAACCATAGTTCAAACAGTGTCGTCTCAACGGAATTACGTGGTGCCCTATTAAAGTGAGTGTGGTTATCTCTAATGCCTAAACCCATGAACGATAGTGGTAATTCGATAAGAGACATCATGGTACGCACCATATTCAATAGGGTGCAACTATGATGTTCGGACACACCATCACACTATGGTGTTCTGAAAGCGGTATTTATTGTGAAACAATTTCCACAATGTCTTAATTGCGTGCCAAAGCTCGTAACTCAGATACTCATCTCTATTATCATATCATAGACATTTTATCCTCTTGTCACGATGATCTTTAACTTCACTCTGAAATTACTTGAACCATTCAATAATTCAGATTTGTGTTTCATCAAGTAAATATACTCAACATCTACTCGAATCATACGTGAAGTAAGAACATAACGATATTCATCAAGCATGCCTCCGCAGACTCATTGGACTGCACACATCAAAATGTGTTACTTACAACAAGTTGCTATCTTGTTCCATAATACTGAAAACTATGATATTCGTTCATCTTGACAATTTGGTATGATTTGCAAAACTCAAGTGAATCAAAATCAATAGAGTCCAAACGATCAATCTGCATGGAGTTTCTTCATGCGTATACACCAATAGAAATGGTTAGCATGTCTCAAACTTTTCAAAGCGAGTGAGTCCAAAGATCCATCAACATGGAGCTTCTTCATGCGTTTACACCAATATGACTTACATGGAAGTGCCACAAGTAAGTGGTACTATCATTACTATCTTATATCTTTTGGCATGAAAATGTGTATCACTACGATCGAGATTCAATAAACCATTCTTTTAGGTGTAAGACCATTGAAGGTATTATTCAAATAATTAGAGTAACCATTATTCTCCTTAAATGAATAACCGCATTGCAATAGACATAATCCAATCATGTCTATGCTCAACGCAAACACCAAATAACAATATTCAGGTTTAGCACCAATCTCGATGGTAGAGGGAGTGTGCGATGCTTGATCACATCAACCTTGGGAACACTTCCAACACATACCGACAGCTCACCTTTAGCTAGTCTCCGTTTATTCCGTAGCTGTTATTTCGAGTTACTAGCAACCGAACCGGTATCTAATACCCTGGTGCTACTAGGAGTACTAGTAAAGTACACATTAACATAATGTATATCCAATATACTTCTATTGACCTTGCCTGCCTTCTTATCTACCAAGTATCCAGGGTGGTTCTGCTTCAGTGCCCGTTCCTCTCATTACAGAAGCACTTAGTCTCGGGTTTGGGTTCAACCTGGGTTTCTTCACCGAGCAAAGAATCGATTTGTCGTTTCATGAAGTACCCTTCTTGCCCTTGCCCTTCTTGAAACTAGTGATTTCACTAACCATCAACAATTGATGCTCCTTCTTGATTTCTACATTCGCGGTGTCAAACATTGCGAATAGCTCAAGGATCATCATATCTATCCCCTGATATGTTATAGTTCATCACGAAGCTCTAGCAGCTTGGTGGCAATGACTTTGGAGAAACATCACTATCTCATCTGGAAGATCAACTCCCATTCGATTCAAGTGATTGTTGCACTTCAGACAATCTGAGCACAAGCTCAACGATTGAGCTTTTCTCCCTTAGTTTGCAGGCTAAGATTATCGTCGGAGGTCTCATACCTCTTGACGTAAGCACGAGCTTCGAAATCCCAATTTCAGCCCTCGAAACATCTCATATGTTCCATGACGCTTCAAAATCGTCTTTGGTGCCTCAACTCTAAACCGTTTAATCGAACTATCACGTAGTTATCAAAACGTGTATGTCGATGTTCGCAACATCCACAGACGACGCTCGAGGTTCAAAGACACCGAGCGGTGCATTAAGGACATAAGCCTTCTCGTCTCGCATAATTTACTCTTTGTCAACTTTCAACTATATTTTCTCTAGGAACATGTCTAAAACAAGAGAACTAAAGCGCGAGCTATGACATAATTTGCAAAGGGTTTTTGACTATGTTCGGGATAATTAAGTTCATCTTATGAACTCCCACGCAGATAGACATCCTCTAGTCATCTAAGTGATTACATGATCCGAGTCAACTAGGCCGTGTCCGATCATCACGTGAGATGGACTAGTCATCATCGGTGAACATCTTCATGTTGATCGTATCTACCATACGACTCATGCTCGACCTTCGGTCTCTTGTGCTCCGAGGCCATGTCTGTACATGCTAGGCTCGTCAAGTCAACCTAAGTGTTTCGTGTGTAAACCTGGCTTACACCCGTTGTATGTGAACGTAAGAATCTATCACACCCGATCATCACGTGGTGCTTCAAACGCATTTAACTTTCGCAACGGTGCACAGTTAGGGGAACACTTTCTTGAAATTTTAATGAGGGATCATCTTACTTACTACCGTCGTTCTAATCAAATAAGATGCATAAACATGATAAACATCACATGCGATCAAATAGTGACATGATATGGCCAACATCATTTTGCTCCTTTTGATCTCCATCTTCGGGGCTCCATGATCATCATCGTCACCGGCATGACACCATGATCTCCATCATCGTGTCTCCATGAAGTTGTCTCGCCAACTTATTACTTCTACTACTATGGCTACCGGTTAGCAATAAAGTAAAGTAATTACATGGCGTTTGTTCAATGACACGCAGTCATACAATAAATAAACACAACTCCTATGGCTCTGCCGGTTGTCATACTCATCGTCATGCAAGTCGTGATTCCTATTACAAGAACATGATCAATCTCATACATCACATATCATTCATCACATTCTTCTTGGACATATCTCATCACATAGCATACCCTTGCAAAAACAAGTTAGACGTCCTCTAATTGTTGTTTGCATGTTTTACGTGGCTGCTATGGGTTTCTAGCAAGAACGTTTCTTACCTACGCAAAACCACAACATGATATGCCAATTGCTATTTACCCTTCATAAGGACCCTTTTCATCGAATCCGTTCCGACTAAAGTGGGAGGGCCGGCACCGCTAGCCACCTTATGCACCAAGTGCATGTCACCGGTGGAACCTGTCTCACGTAAGTGTACGTGTAAGGTCGGTCTGGGCCGCTTCATCCCACAATACCGTCGAAACAAGATTGGACTAGTAACGGTAAGCATATTGAACAAAATCAACGCCCACAACTACTTTGTGTTCTCCTCATGCAAAGAATCTACGCAATAGACCTAGCTCATGATGCCACTTTGTTGGGGAGCAGGCAGAAATTCAAAATTTTCCTCGTGTCACCAAGATCTATCTATGGAGAAACCAGCAATGAGGGGAAGGAGAGTGCATCTACATACCCTTGTAGATCGCTAAGCGGAAGCGTTCAAGAGAACGGGGTTGAAGGAGTCGTGCACGTCGTGATCCAAATCACCGGAGATCCTAGTGCTGAACGGACGGCACCTCCGCGTTGAACACACGTACAGCCCGGTGACGTCTCCCATGCCTTGATCTAGCAAGGAAAGAGGGAGAGGTTGGGGAAGACTCCATCCAGCAGCTGGCAACGGCGTGGTGGTGGTGGTGGAGGAGCGTGGCAATCCTGCACGGCTTCCGCCAAGCACCATGAGAGGAGGAGGGAGAGAGGCAGGCTGCGCCATGGAGAGGACAAAACTCATCTGTTGGCAGCCCCAAAGTCCTCAAGTATAGATAGGGGAGAGGGAGGGGGGTGCGCCCCCTCTAGGGTTTCCACCCCAAAGGGTGCGGCAGCCCCAAACCCATCTAGGGTGGCGACCAAGGGGGGGAAAGGGGGAAACTTGCCCCCCAAGCTAGGTGGGGCGCCCCCTCCCCAAAACCTAGGCGCCTTGGGCCCTTCTGGGGGGCGCACCAGCCCACCTGGGGCTGGTCCCCTCCCACACTTGGCCCATGCAGCCCTCCAGACTGGTGGCCCCACTTGGTGGACCTCGGGACCCTCCCGGTGGTCCCGTGACGCTACCGATAAAACCAAACTTTTCCGGTGACCAAAACAGGACTTCCCATATATAAATCTTTACCTCCGGACCATTCCGGAACTCCTCGTGACGTCCGGGATCTCATCCGGGACTCGAACAACATTCGGTAACCACATACAAACTTCCTTTATAACCCTAAGCGCCATCGAACCTTAAGTGTAGACCCTACGGGTTCGGGAACCATCTGAACATGACCGGACGTTCTCCGGTCAATAACCAACAGCGGGATCTGGATACCCATGTTGGCTCCCACATGTTCCACGATGATCTCATCGGATGAACCACGATGTCAAGGACTCAATCGATCACATATTCAATTCCCTTTGTCTAACGGTATTGTACTTGCCCGAGATTCGATCGTCGGTATACCGATACCTTGTTCAATCTCTTTACCGGCAAGTCTCTTTACTCGTTTCGTAACACATCATCCCGTGATCAACCCCTTGGTCACATTGTGCACATTATGATGATGTCCTACCAAGTGGGCCCAGAGATACCTCTCCGTTTACACGGAGTGACAAATCCGATCTCGATTCGTGCCAACCCAATGAGACACTTTCGGAGATACCTGTAGTGCACCTTTATAGCCACCCAGTCACGTTGTGACGTTTGGTACACCCAAAGCATTCCTACGGTATCCGGGAGTTGCACAATCTCATGGTCTAAGGAAAAGATACTTGACATTAGAAAAGCTTTAGCAAACGAACTACGATCTTTGTGCTAGGCTTAGGATTGGGTCTTGTCCATCACATTATTACGCTTAATGATGTGATCCCGTATCAACGACATCCAATGTCCATGGTCCGAAACTGTAACCATCTATTGATCAACGAGCTAGTCAACTAGAGGCTTACTAGGAACATGGTTTTGTCTATGTACCCACACATGTATCTGAGTTTCCTATCGATACAATAATAGGATGGATAATAAACGATTATCATGAACAAGGAAATATAATAATAACTAATTTATTATTGCCTCTAGGGCATATTTCCAACACGTACCCCGAAAACATCCAGGAGCACCACGAAACACAATTTCCACCGACGTAACCTTCTGTATCCACGAGATCTCATCTTAGAGCCCTTGCCGGCACTTTCTGAGGGAGGGAATCAACCACGGAGGGCTTCTACATCAACATCCTAGCCCTTCCGATGAGTTGTGAGTAGTTTACCACAGACTCACGGGTCCATAGTTATTAGCTAGATGGCTTCTTCTCTCTTTTGGATCTCAATTCAATGTTCTCCCCTCTCTTGTGGAGATCTATTCGATGTAAACTCTTTTTGCGGTGTGTTTGTCGAGATCCGATGTATTGTGGGTTTATGATCAAGTTTATCCATGAATAATATTTGAATCTTCTCTGAATTCTGTTATGTATGATTGAGTTATCTTTGCAAGTCTCTTCAAATTATCAATTTAGTTTGGCCTACTAGATTGGTCTTTCTTGCCATGGGAGAAGTGCTTAGCTTTGGGTTCAATCTTGCGGTGTCCTTACCCAAAGGATGTAAAGGGTTGCAAGGCACGTATTGTATTGTTGCCATCGAGGATAACAAGATGGGGTTTATATCATATTGCATGAGTTTATCCCTCTACATCATGTCATCTTGCTTAATGTGTTACTCTGTTCTTATGAACTTAATACTCTAGATGCATCTTTGGATAGCGGTCGATGTGTGGAGTAATAGTTGTAGATGCAGCAGGAGTCGGTCTACTTGTTATGGACGTGATGCCTATATACATGATCATGCCTAGATAATCTCATAACTATGCACTTTTCTATCAATTGCTAACAAAGACAGTAATTTGTTCACCCACCGTAATACTTATGCTATCTTGAGAGAAGCCACTAGTGAAACCTATGGCCCCCGGGTCTATCTCTTATCATATTTGCTCCCAATTTACTTTTATTTGCATCTTTACTTTTTTGCATCTATATTATAAAATACCAAAAAAATATTTATCTTATCATACTATCTTTATTAGATCTCACTTTCGCAAGTGGCCGTGAAGGGATTGACAACCCCTTTATTGCGTTGGTTGCGAGTTCTTAGTTTGTTTTGTGTAGGTGCGTGGGACTTTTTAGGAGCCTCCTACTGGATTGATACCTTGGTTCTCAAAAACTGAGGGAAATACTTACGCTATACTTGCTGTATCACCCTCTCCTCTTCGAGGAAAACCAATGCAAGCTCAAGACGTAGCAGACCCTGACCCTCGCCAACGACCTCTGCCCGCTCCGCAGCAGCTGGAGGACCAGGTGGGAAGGAGGGGTGAAGGAGTGATACGTCTTCGTCGTATCTACTTTTTCAAACACTTTTGCCCTTGTTTTGGACTCTAACTTGTATGATTTGAATGGAACTAACCCGGACTGACGCTGTTTTCAGCAGAATTGCCATGATGTCGGGTGGTAGGTGCGACATATGCCAACGGGTGGCTTATCATTGTGGGAGCCAATAAGACGTCGCCGGTTCCTGGAAACGGGATAAGGCGAAGACATGCACACTGCCGTGAATCTTACCTGCCTGGGGGCTCTCCGGGGAAATAACACCCTACTGCTGCTCTGCGGGGTCTCTGCATGATCACTAAGTTAACAAGTAGCTACAACAGGCTCCTTGAGCTGTTTGGCAAGAGGAAGAAGAAGGGCAAGGCTAGCTCTCCTTTTCCCTCTATGTGGTGTCTAAAACTCTAAGAGATCAACCCTTTGCATTGGTTCCTGGGGGTTTATATAGGCCTACCCCTGTGGGTACAATGGTAATCCGACTGGGTGCGGGCCCTAGCCGTCAGTGTCTTTGTTCGCCGGCTTCTCCGCCGGCTGCCGGGGCCCGCCGACTGATGGGTCCCGCCGGCCGCCGGCTTTTTGGTCAACAAGCTGGTCCCACCGCTCAGGGGCCTTGTCGGGGGCGGGTTACTGTTGCCTCACTCCTGATGACGAGGGATTTGTCGAGGTAAGCATGGCTATAGTGCCGCTGCCTGGCGGCAATCACTGTAGCCTTACCTCATCTTGTCTCCTTAATGAGGCACCTCCTTCGAGGGAGGGAGCGAGCCGGCTGCAGGGAGCCGGCCACATCTCAGGCCAACTAGGGGAGGCCAGGCCGCCTTCGGGCGTCTCTCTGACTGAAGGGGCCCACCGCCTGCGGGCCATTCTGACAGCTCGTCGTGGGTGACGTCGTGATCAACATGGCAACAGTGCCGCGCCGGACGGGTGATGCCCCCCCACCCCCGTACGGCGCACTGTGACCACGCGCGCTCCGGGATTCGGGGGTGGCAGGCTTTACTGTGGCCACGCCCTGTGTCATCACCGTTATGCGGGTGCAAAATTTGAGGGTACGATCTTGGCCGCCTATTGGTGGCCGGGTTCTTGGAGTCGGCCTTCTCGTGGCCGGCTTCTTGGAGTCGGCCCCTTCGTGGCTTTCTTCATGAGGGTTTAGGGCCGGGCCGCCACCCCGTAGCCGGCTTAAGAGGTAGCCGGCCAAGGGAAGGCGGCCCCATGCCTTGGGTGCTTGAAGGCCCGATCGGCTTGTAATTTTTCTGAAGAGCCGGGGGTAGCCGGCTAGGCTACCCGTGGTCATTTACTCTGACAGTAGTCCCCGAAGCTGGTTGGGCTTCGAGGCTGAAGAAAGGACGAGAAGCTCGATCAGCTTCCTATCCCGAAGAGCCGGCAGCTAGGAGCTGGCTTTGATTAGGTGCGACGTCTTTAGGAGGCTTTGCAACCTGAAGGCGGGAACCAGGTGGCACGCGAGCCGGGCTACATGCCAATACCGGCTGCCGCTTCAGCGCCACATGGCACCTGGCCGGACGGGCTCGCCAGCCCACGCGTATGGCGATGGGGACGTCGCCGCAGACTGGGGCCCGCCACTCCCAGGCCTCGGCCCAAGTGCGGTTCTTATGTGGCCCGAACGGGCCGTTCACCTTCCAGCGGCAGTTTCCGCACGCCTTTAGGGCGCGATAAACGCGGGACGTGGGGGAGTGGGTGCAGTTAATCCCACGTTCCCCCACACCTTGCCTCCTCGGCTTCGCCGTGCGAGGCTATAAGTAGGGGGAGGAGGGGGGAGCGGCAGACGCTCGCACGCTCGTCCTTGCTCCACCCTTTCTTCTTCCTCTTCCTCTTCTCACAGGCCGCCCACGCGCTGCCCTTCCGCCAACCTTCTTGGCTTGCCGTAGTTCTGTCGCAGCGGGGTCGCGCGTCCTCCGCCGCCGCGCCCTTCCCGTTGCTTCCTCATCCTCATGGCGCTGTCCAGCTCTTGGGATGGTTCCAACGTCCATGAGGACCACCTCGACTTCCTCCGCAAGACGCAGCGGCTACCGGGCGCGGGTTACGTGCGGGCCCGTCTCGCGCCGGAGACGGAGATCTCACCGGCTCCGGAGGAGGTCGAGCGGGTAATCTTCCGCTTTCGCCTTTGCCTGCCTTGGCGTCGGCTGCCGTGGCGGGTTCTTCCGCGCCTTCCTCGAGTTTTACCATCTCCAGCCGCATCACCTCACCCCAAACATGGTGATGCTGCTGTCGGCCTTTGTCACTCTGTGCGAGGGCTTTCTTGGCGTCCTCCCCACTCTCGAGCTCTGCGGGGAGTTCTTCCAATGCAAGCTCTAAGATCATTACCGCGGGGCGTTCGCCCCCTGTGGCGCCTTCATCGCCATGCAGAGGTCGAGCGACAACAACCCGTTTCCGCCCATCCCGCTGATCCAGTCGGTGAAGCTCTGGCAGCAATCCTACTTCTACTTGAAGAACGTCGCCCCGTAAGGCGACTTCGTTAATCTGCCGCTTCACGTAGGCCTGCCCATGCGGCTGGGAGGCAGCCTTCATGGTCCTACCGAGCAGGCCTGTCTCCATTGAGGCTGCTGCCGCCTCGGCGCTCGGGTGATGGTCGGTCGGAAGGCCTGGTCGGGGCCGACCTCGGTGGCCGCCTTCATGGAGCGCCGGTGCTCCGGCCTCCAAGGCCGACCGCGATATGATCTCGCCAGATGAGCGACCGCCGACCCAAGTCGGCCGAGCACCAAGGAGATGCCTCATGTTGAGGTATCTTACATGGTGAACTACATCTCCAATCGCAAGCTCACCGAGGAATGGCGGTATGCGGCAAGGAGCCAGATTCTCAAGCCAATCCTCCGCCACGGTAAGTTTCCTTCTTTCTTCTTCTCTTGTCGCCGGGTTCATAATGGCCAACTCTTTGACCAGCCGGCTTGTTTTTAGCAGAGCCCTCTTCTTCAAACGACGACAGGGGCCGCGGGGCCGGAGCGCCAGTTCTTGCCCGACCGCATCATGGGACGACCTTGACGATCCAAATCTTGGGGGCGGCCGCTCGACGACAACACCGTCAGGGAGCCGGCAATGAGGCAGCGACCGAGCTTGAGCTGGCTTTCGGGATCGGCCGGATGACGACGAGGCCGGTTATTCGCGTCGTCACCGGCGTCCGATCGTCAGCTGGGCCCATCTGCGGCAGCCGGCTGCTCGTGGTGGCGCCATAAAAACGCCGGGCGCCGACTCTTTTTTGGCGATCAAGAAGCCAGAGGTTCAGCGGTGGCGACCAAGTGGGACGAGGCTGAAGGCGGTAGCCCGCTTCCGCAAGGTGGTGAAGCGACCAGCGGTAGTTTGATGTAAGTGTCGAATATCTCACGCCTCTCTTTTTTTCTCTTCGGTTGATGTTCTTCTAAGCCTTTTTCTTGATTTGTCAATCAGGGCGCCGCTTTCCCTCGAGCGGGTCCCTGCCGCCTCTATAGTTGGAGCGGCGGGAGGGTCTGCGAGCTCCCGCCGAGTGGATCCCCGCGCCGATCTCCTAGAGGCGACGGAGCGGAACGCGCGGGAGGCGCGGGAGGAGCGGGAGGCGGAGGAGCGGAGGGCGGCTCGGGGGCGACGGAGAAGTCGGCCGAGGCGCAAGCTGACGCGGAGGCCAAGGCTCAGGCGGAGGCCGCGGCCGCGGAAAGGGAGGTGGAGGCCCTGCGCAACCAGCCTCCGCAGCTCGTCATCCCCCTACGCATCGTGGCCCCCGACATCCCAGTTCCCCCGTCGGAGGAAGCCGGCCGCGACCGACCGGTGATGGAGAGGGAGGAGGGCGACGTGATCGTTCTGGAGGGGGAGGCGGTACCGTCAGCGCCGACTGGAACGGGCTAAGGCGGTCGGCCTGTCGTGCAGCCGCCGAAAGCAGACTACCGAGGCGAGCCGACCGTGGGGGCAGATCTGGTTGATCGCCTGGGCCGGCACTCGGCTGCAAGGGGGAGGCGACCTCGGTAGCGGGCCGCAGAAAAACCATGAGCGCCCATTTCGTCAGGCTCCAGATCTGGAGGGCGGCCAGCGCCAAGACGTCTGAAAGTGAACACCCGGTGGGACGGCCGAAATTTGAGCGGGGGCGCAGGAGGTCCGGAGCCGACTTCAGGCCCAGGCCGCCTCGTTGAAGCAGTACACTCAAGAGTTCCTCACGACGCGGACGGTCATTTGGGTGAGTCCTCCCGCTTTTCGCCGATTGCTCTTGATTTATTCCGTGGAAGCGGCCAGCACCTAATCGGGTGTCAGTCCCCGAAGTTTCGAGTTCTACCACGAAAGCGGCTTGGAACTTCTAGTAGGCTTCGATTGCTTTGTCTTGTTCTTATTCACACCTCCGGCCCTATTTCCAGAATATCATAATCTCCCGGCGGCTGCTTTCAACTCCTGTGCCCAGAGCTGAACCAGAAGACCGCTGATCTGACTGATAGCCGGAGTAAGTGCTTCGTTTTTTATCTCACGTGAGGGCGCGTCAGCGCACCCACTGGGTGTAGTCCCCGAGATTCGGGCCAATTGCTGAGAAGTCGGGTCGGATCTTTCCCGACGACTTCTTCCTTATTGCTTTTTCCTTCTTCTTCTTCATATCTGCAGGGGCCAATGCCGACTTGAGGGGGCAGCTAGGAGGGGTCCAAACCGCCCTTTGCCCAAGGAAGCCGAGTGCACCGCCCTAGCCCAGGAACGTGACCTTCTGGCCAAGAAATTGGCCGACTAGGAGGAGAGCCATAAGGCGGCTCTGAAGACGGCGCAGGACAGCGAGGCCGCCCTCAAAGCTGAATATGAGACCGAGGCGGCGAGCTGGGCTGAGGCGAAGCAAGCGCTGAGCGAAGGCTACGGACGGGTTGAGGATTTGATCGACGGTAGGCCGCCTTCCTCTTTGTCCCTTTGCTTGCCCTTTTGTCGTCTGATTTGTCTTCTGACTTTGTGCTACTTCTTTCTTCTCTGTGCAGATTACTTTCCCAGTTACTCTGTCGCCACCACCCAAGCCATCGAGGCCCACCGCGATGCCCGCCAAAGAAAGTGGCGGTCGAGATCGCGCCCGAGATGCTAGCCGGACACTTGAGGAGCAGCTTCGCGATTCAGCCTGTCTGCCGCGGCAAGACACCGCATGCTCCGCCGTCTTCAGCGGCCGGGCGCAGTGATGTCCGCCTGCCGGCCCGGGCGAGGCGGTTTCGCACCCTGGCCGGATCGCCAATCGGGCCGGAGGTTGCGCCACCGATTCAAGCTGGAAGGTTTCGCTGGCTCGGTCCGGCGCCAAAGTGGGCGCTGAGTTCGTCCCGAGCTGGTATCTGGCTGAGCTTGGCCGGTGAGCACTGGCGGCAGGGAGGCCGACGAAGAGCTGGTGGCGGTGCGGCCGGCTATCATCCAGCACGCCTCGGCGATCGCCGACTACACCGACACCAGCGCCTTTTCCCCTGAGGTAAATGATGACGATGTCGCTCAGTCGGAGGAGTGGTTCGGGCTGAACCCGGCAGAAGGTGAAGACTCAGCGGAGGAGATCGCTTCCAGTGACGAGGGTGAAGATGAAGAGGGGGAGGATGGCGAAGACGTCGTGCCAGACGGTGAAGCTTACCAGCCGAGCTTCAGCTCGATCGTGCTTCCAAAGACGAGGCGCTGCGTGCAATAGCGCCGCTTTTTCCGCCAGAGTGATGATCATGCAAGAGACTCGGCCACCGGCCACTCCTCCAAATGCCAAGACTGCTGCCTCCACCAACACCGCCTGACTCGGCCTGCTGTTGCTCCCTTGGCTTGATCTGCCGTCTTTGCTTTCACCGCTTGTTACTCTTTGAACAACTTTTTATTAAATTTATGCAGTTCCACCCATCGGGGTGTATTCAAACTATGTTGAATGTTGGCCTTTCAAGGCCTTTTGTGTAAATATAATCATGCATGTGTTTGGCTTCCATTCATGTTTGCTTTTCATCCTTTAGTTGTTTCCTTTGCCGCCTTCCTTGGTCGCCGCCTTCCCACCGGGACACACTGCTCTGTAGTCTGTGGTTGGGAGGTGATACGTCTCCAACGTATCTATTAATTTTTATTGCTCCATGCTACTTTATCTACTGTTTTGGACTATATTGGGCTTTATTTTCCACTTTTATATTATTTTTGGGACTAACCTATTAACCGGAGGCCCAGCCTGTAAATTCTCTGCTTTTTTGCCTATTTCGGTGTTTCAAGAAAGCGGGATATCAAACGGAGTCCAAACGGAATGAAACCTTCGGAAACGTGATTTTCTCACCGAACGTGATCCAGGAGACTTGGACCCTACGCCAAGGCACGAAAGAGGCGGTCACGAGGGTGGGGGCGCGCCCTCCTAGGGCGTGCCCCCTGCATCGTGGGCCCCCTGTTGCTCCACCTACGTACTCCTTCCTCCTATATACCCACGTCATTGCCCCCAAACGATCAGATACGGAGCCAAAAACCTAATTCCACCGTCGCAACTTCCTGTATCCACGAGATCCCATCTTGGGGCCTGTTCCGGAGCTCCGCCGGAGAGGGCATCCACCACGGAGGGCTTCTACATCATCACCATAGCCTCTCCGATGAAGTGTGAGTAGTTTACTTAAGACCTTCGGGTCCATAGCTAGTAGTTAGATGGCTTCTTCTCTCTTTTTGGATCTCAATACAATGTTCTCCCCCTCTCTCGTGGAGATCTATTCGATGTAATCTTCTTTTTGCGGTGTGTTTGTTGGAGACCGATGAATTGTGGGTTTATGATCCAGCTTATCTATGAATAATATTTGAATCTTCTCTGAATTCTTTTATGTATGATTGGTTATCTTTGCAAGTCTCTTGAATTATCCGTTTGGTTTGGCCAACTAGATTGGTAGTTCTTGCAATGAGAGAAGTTCTTAGCTTTGGGTTCAATCTTATGTGTCCTTTCCTAGTGATGTATGGGCAGCAAGGCACGATTGTATTGTTGCCATCGAGGATAAAAAAAGATGGGGTTTTATCAAATTGCAAGAATTTATCCATCTACAACATGTCATCTTGCTTAAGGCGTTACTCTGCTTTTTAACTTAATACTCTAGATGCATCTTTGGATAGCGGTCGATGAGTGGAGTAATAGTAGTAGATCTGCAGAATCGTTTGGGTCTACTTGTCTTTGACGTGATGCCTATATACATGATCATACCTAGATATACTCATAACTATGCTCAATTCACAATTGCTCAACAAGTAATTTGTTCACCCACCGTAGAATACTTATGCTCTTGAGAGAAGCCACTAGTGAAACCTATGGCCCCCGGGTCTATTCTCATCATATCAATCTCCATCACTTTAATACTTGCTTTGTTTTTACTTTGCCTTTTACTTTTCACTTTGCATCTCTATACCAAAAATACCAAAAAAATATTATTTATCATCTCTATCAGATCTCACTCTCGTAAGTGACCGTGAAGGGATTGACAACCCCTAATCGCGTTGGTTGCGAGGAGCTATCGTTTTGTGCAGGTACGAGGGACGTGTGCGTGGCCTCCTACTGGATTGATACCTTGGTTCTCAAAAACTGAGGGAAATACTTACGCTACTTTGCTGCATCATCCTCTCCTCTTTAGGGAAATCCAACGCAGTGCTCAAGAGGTAGCAGGAGGAACTTGGCCGTTTTGGGAAGACAAGTACTTGAGCTTTCTTGGATTGTATCAAGGTGAATGGGAAGCCGGCCAGCCGGCTGCTCTGGCAGCCGGTCATGGGAGGGGAAGCCGCTTATGCGTTATATAAGTTCGTTAGTCCTTAGCCGCTTTTCATGTGGGCATCATTTCGTGCCTTTGACTCTTGCCCCGGATGTACCCGATTCTTCGAGCTGCGGCTTTCGACAAGAGAGGGCTTGGGTGCCGCACACTACTTGTCGACTACGGTGGAACTTGAATATAACTCAAGGCGGCAAGTCCCCGGGCCGACTGGTCGAACCCGGTGCCGGACGAGAAAAATGAATGTAGTAACATAATCATAGGCATGATACTCATCATTCATAGATGAAAGAGGGTAGTCCCCGAGTGTTCCTCAGGGGGGGGGCCGTTGTCTCATACTTAATACAAAAGGTAGCGTGGTACATACTGCATTTTAACTGTAAAATCTTCAGAGGAGATTGGCGTTCCATGGTCGTTCCGACTCCTTGCCGGAATCATCTCTCTTGCGTGCCTTCGGCTTCTGCGCGTCGATCAGGTAGTAGGAGTCGTTGCCTAATGCTCTGCTGATGACGAAGGGGCCTTCCCAAGGGGCCGAGAGCTTGTGCTGGCCGGCTGTTCGCTGGATCAGCCGGAGCACAAGGTCACCCTCTTGGAAGGATCTTGGCTTGACCTTCCGGCTGTGGTAGCGGCGGAAACCTATTCAGTAGATGGCGGAACGGTTTGAGGGCTAACAGCCGGCTTTCTTCGGCCAGGTCGGCGCCCGTCTTCTCATGCTTCCTTGGGCTCCGCCTCCGTGTACATGGTGACCCGAGGTGAGTCGAACTCGATGTCAGTTGGGATGACAGCCTCGGCACCATATACAAGGAAGAAAGGGGTGAATCCGGTTGACTTGTTCGGGGTAGTGCGCAGACTCCAGAGGGCTGGCCGGCAGCTCGTCGAGCCAACAGCCGGCCGAACGCTCGAGGCACGATCGGTCGGGCTTGATGTCGGGAGAGGATGAGGCCGTTTGCTCGCTCAACTTGGCCGCTTGATGCGGGTGGGCAATGGGCGCTAAGTCCATTCGGATGCCTTATGTCGCAGCAGAACGTGCATGCTCCCTTGGCAAAATTCGTGCCATTGTCGGTGATGATCTGTGTGATACGCCGTGCATCGGGTTGTAATATCTCTGCGATGAATGTCACGGCAATCGGCCCATTCAGCTTCTTGATCGGCTTCGCTTCAATCCACTTGGTAAATTTGTCCACGGCGACGGCGGATGTGTCATTCATTGCGGCTGCCGTCTTGAACGGGCCCACCATATCCAGTCCCCAGACGGCAAAAAGGCCAAGTGAGGGAATGGTCTTGAGTCTGTAAGCTTGGCAGGTGTTGCTTAGAGCTGAAGACTTGGCACACATAGCAGTATTTGACTAACTCCTTGGCGTCATCCAAAGCAGTCGGCCAAAAGAATCCATGGCGGAAAGCTTTGGAGACAAGTGATCTTGAGGCCGCATGGTGGCCGCATTCGCCTTGGTGGATGTCCTTGAGGATTGCTATGCCCATCTCTGGCTCGACGCAGCACTGGAAAACTCCAGTGGTGCTGCGCCTGACGAGCTCTCGGTTAACTATTGTGTATGCTCCGGCCTGGCGTTGGACTTGTCTTGCCGCCATCTCGTCAGTCGACAGCTCTCTATTTACCAGGAAGTTGAGGATGGGCTGAGCCCATGATGGAGCTGTGACTTCTTCTATTGCCAACACGGCTACTATGACCAGGGCGGGTGGGCTGGGTGGTGAAGAGCTGGAGTCGGCCACCGCCTGTTGTGTCGATGCAGTCCCCGGGCCGACTGCCAGTAGTCCCTAGGCTGGGTTACGAAGTCCCGGACCGGATGCGACTATGGAAGTCCCCGAGCCGCTGTTGAAGTCCGGGCCGCCTATCGAAGTCCCAACCGAGCCTGCTCGGTTCCTCAAATCGGATTCGATCGCTGCGTCAAAGGTCAGCGGTCTGAAGATGGAATCGATTCGAGACGGCTTGATAGATGGCTTGAGGAGGCGTTGGAGAGAGACGCCGGTTGGTATAGCTTGTCAAGTGGAGCCTATCCGTTCCAGGGCATCTGCTTGCTCGTTGTCGGCCCGTGGCACGTGGAGGAACTCACATCCTTCAAAATATCCGCTGATTTGCTGAACGAGGAAGCGGTAGCTCGCCATGTTTGCGTCCTTGGCGTCCCAATCGCCAGATGACTGTTGGACTACCAGATCCGAGTCGCCATAGCACAGGATCCGGCGGATGCCGAGTTCTTTGGCTAGCCGAGCCCGGTGTATGAGCGCCTCGTACTCGGCCACATTGTTGGAGGCGGCAAAATGAATTTGCAATGTGTATCTGAGCTTGTCGCCTTTGGGAGAAGTGAGGATGATGCCGACTCCCAAGCCGGTGTGCATCTTGGACCCATCAAAGTGCATCCGCCAATGAGTGGAGTCGGGAACCGGCGGCAGTCTTGGTCTCGGCCCGGTCGGCGAGAAGTCGGCCAATGCTTGGGACTTGATGGCGGTGCGAGGCTGGTAGAAGATCGTGTAAGGAGCCAGCTCAATGGCCCATTTGCCACCTAGCGGATGCATCCCGCTGCCTATGATCTCGGCTGAAGGGCAGTACATACGACCGTGATGGGGTGCTCTTGAAAGTAGGGCTTGAGCTTCTTGGCGTGAATTACACACCATAGCACATCTTACGGTAGTGCGGGTGGTTACGCTTGAGGTGTCTGATTACTTCACTTAAGTAATACATCGGCCTGCAGATTGAGCTCAGCCTTCTTCCGGCTGAACCACAATCACGGTCTTGACCACCCGGTAGCGGCAATGTAAAGGAGCATGGGCTCTTTCTCAGTCGGTGCCGCCAAGACAGGCGACGTGGCCAGCATCTTCTTTAGCTTGTGGAAAGCCTGATCAGCTTGTTTGTTCCACTCGAAGTGAGTGGTCTTCTTCATGAGTCGGTAGAGGGGGAGAGCCTTCTCTCCGAGCCGGCTGATAAAGCGGTTCAGGGAGGCCAGGCACCCGGTGAACTTTTGGACATCTCGTAGCTTGGTGGGAATCTCCATTCTCTCTATGGCCTTGATCTTCACTGGGTTGCATTCGATGACGCGTTCGGAGACCAGGAAGCCTAGCAGTTGGCCGGCTGGTACTCCGAACACGCATTTCTCGGGGTTGAGCTTGATCTGAAACCGGCGCAAGTTTTCAAACGTCTCTTTGAGGTCTTCCAGCAAGGTGTCGCGCTTCTCCGTCTTCACCACAATATCGTCTACATAGACGTGGGCATTTCTGCCGAGTTGCTTGAGGACGCACTTCAGCATGCAACGCTGAAATGTGGCACCGGCATTTCTCAAGACGAATGTCATGGTTAGGTAGTAGAAGGCTCCGAATGGTGTGATGAAGGCGGTCTTGATGATCGACTAGATCCAACTTTATCTGGTGGTAGCCTGAGTAAGCATCCAAGAAACTCAACAGCTCGCATCCGGCTATGGAGTCTATCACTTGATCAATCCTTGGCAGGGCGAAGGGATCTTTGGGGCAGGCTTTGTTGAGGCTAGTGTAGTCTATACACATGCGCCACTTGTTATTCTTCTTCAAAGACAAGGACCGGGTTGGCAAGCCACTCTGGAAAGAACACCTCCATAATGAAGCCCGGCTGCGGAAGCCGGGCTATCTCTTCTCCTACAATCCTTCTCTTTTCCTCAAGCGATCGGCGGAGGGGCTGCTTGACTGGTTTTGCATCTGCTCGGACGTGTGGCTTGTGCTCGGCGAATTCCTTCGGAACACCCGGCATGTCCTTGGGAGACCATGCGAAGATGTCCCGATTCTCACGGAGGAAATCGACGAGCTCGCCTTCCTATTTGATGTCCAGGTTTTCCCCAATGACGGCAAACCTTTCTGGGTGCTCCAGGTCCAGAGGTATCTTCTTTGTTTCTTTGGCCGGCTGGAAAGAACCTTGGGCATCACACTCCTTGGGGTCGGGGGACAGGGCCGGCTGCTTGCCGGCCATGGCCACGACCCGATCTAGGATCTTCTTCTCTTCGGCGATCACGAGGGACTCGACCAGCCGGCTGCTAGCTTCTGCACACTCGGAGGATTTCTTGTAGTCGCCGGCTATGGTGATGATGCCCTTGGAACTCAGTATCTTCATCTGAGGTAGGCATAGTGGGGTACGACCATGAACTTGGCCAGAGCAGGTCGGCCAAGCAACGTGTGGTAAGGGCTCTCCAAATCCACTACCTCAAACCAAACTGCTTCTCGACGGGAGTGATCCTTGTCTCCAAAGAAAACATCTATCTTGATCTTGCCGATTGGCGAGCAGGACAGGCCGGGTACGATGCCATGGAACACGGTCCGACTAGGCATGAGTTGCTTCGTCTTGATGTTCAGCTTCTCCATGGTGTCACGGTACAGTATGTTGATGCTGCTCCCGCCATCTATCAGCACGCGGGAGAAACGGGCAGCTCGCCTTTCTGTCGCGAGGGTGGCGTCCAAAACCAATGCGTAAGAGCCGGGAGACGGCATCACCTCTGGGTGGTCGGCCCGCTCTCGGTGATGGGCCTTCGACCAAAGGCATGTACTCAGGTTTGTTGGAGGCGACCGCGTTGACTTCTTGGTGCTGTCGGCGCCGGCTGCGCTGGTCTTTGGGCTGGCTCGTAAAGACAACGTAGGCGGCATGCTCGTCGGGGAACTCGTCTTGTACGGCCCCGACTGCCAGTAGAGCGGCCGGCTGTTGAGGGGCTGGAGGCGGCTGACCAGCAGGCGGAGGCGGCACCAGCCCTTCGCCTTTGGAGATTCGTGTGAGCCAGTGGCATTTCTGGGTCGTGTGGTTGGACGGCTTCGCGCCGCTGTGGAACTTGCAAGGGGCATCAAGGGCTTGTTCGTAGGAGAAAGTCGGCCTGCCGCCCTTCTGCTTCTTGGGCGCGGGCCGCCCCTCGGGTTGTTCATCTTCGACTGTGGCCACCTGCCGACTGGTGGAAGGCGGCATAGGGCCCTTGCGCTTGTTGTCGTTCTGGTACGGGCGTCGGCTGGAGTCCCCAGCCGGCGTCTTGGGAGTCGGATTGAGCACCTTCCCGGAGGCGTCTACCCGGAGCTCGGTCTTCATTGAAGAGTCGGCCGTGGCGTACTTGTCTGCTATGACCAGCAGCTCGTCGAGGGTAGTCGGCTCGTCGCAGAGGAGTTTGTGCTTGAGGAGAGTGCCTTCTCGGCACCCGGCGATTGAAGTACTCTATGGCTTGAACCTCGTGCACCCCTCGCAGGGAATGCGGGCTTCATGTAGCGTGAGGTAGTCGCGAAGTTGATTCATTGGGCCCCTTGAACACACAAGGAGAGTTGTCGGGGCTTAGGAGCCTGCTTGTAGGTCTTTGGTGAAGTTGCGAGATGAAGGCTTCGTGAAGTCTAGCCAGCTGTATTGACACTGTAAGGCTTGAGGCATTGAGCCAGTGTACGGCGTCGTGCCTTGAAGCATGAGGGGACATACTTCACGGCAACACTGTTGCCGTTACTATGCTAACCGCAGTGGAGTAGTCGATCAACCAATCTTCCGGTTTCACAGAGCCGTTGTACTTGGGCGTGTCTCTTGGGAGCGAGAACCCTTTGGGAAAGGGCTCGTCGCGGATGCGGGGGCCGAAGCAAGGCGGGCCGACATCGTCTTCTTCTTCTAGCGCCAGGGATCGCGCTAGGCGGTCGATCCGATGGCGGGCGTCGTTCTCGCCGACTCCTTCGCGGCGACCTAGTCGGCCGCCAGGAAGTCGGATGCGTGATGGCGGCGGGTGGGGGTATCTCTACCCACGAGGCGAGGAGGAGGCGGATTGCCTCGCCGCTCCACGGCTCGAGGACGGCCTTCGCGTCGCGCTTCGATGGAGATTCGAGTCCGGCCATTACCGGGCAGCCCGCTCCTTTTCTTACTGGCGGGTGTTGCCCGCGATTGGTGTTCAGGACGTCGCGCCGTGCTCTCGGCGTGGGGGAAGATTCTCAGTGCGGACGCCGGCTTCATGCCGCTCTGCAGCCGCGTCGATCAGCTGCTGGATGCGTCTGGTCATGTAGGGGAGCTCATCGGCCCCCAGTCCATTCAGCTCGTCTACGGCCGCCTGGGCGACGCGTAGGTTCTCGAGGGGCGTGGCATAGACTGGGCGATCCGCTCCCAGCATGTCGGCGATGGCTGCGCCACGCTTCTTGATGACGCCGATTCGGCTCGGCCCGTTAGGGGGCGGCGCGGTCGACTTCGTGCTGGTGAGCCTCAGTGAGGCGTCTCATGGAGGCTATCTTCTGGCCCTCCGCGATGAGGGCGAGACGGCGTGCCTCCAGTGCCTCGGCGTCGGCGTCGGCCGGAAGGGGAACGGACAAGTCGTGCAGCGCCGCTTGCAGGGCGTCGTGGGGTTTCTCGCCAGAGGCGACGTTGTGGTTGATGACCAGCACCTCGCGATGGCGCGCTTGCCACACCGCCGGCTCGAGGGAGCGGGTCGTTGAAGATCACAATGTTGGCGGGGAAAGCGTCAAGCGATGCCCAGTCGGAGTCGACAACCATCGGGTCGGTGGAGCCAACCGACTCCAAATCTACAGCAGGCTCGCTGGAGACGTGGAGTTGGTCGAGGAGGCTGACGAGGTGGCTCTCGAGGCAGCCTGTGCCCGCGTCGGATGCGGGCTCGTCAGAGATGCGAGCCTCGCCAAGGAGATCGGCGAGG
This sequence comes from Aegilops bicornis, assembly GCA_021605145.1. Classification (NCBI taxonomy): domain Eukaryota; kingdom Viridiplantae; phylum Streptophyta; class Magnoliopsida; order Poales; family Poaceae; genus Aegilops; species Aegilops bicornis. Next base: position 2,242,511 of record JAHIAL010000033.1, on the reverse strand, counting down.
CAGCTCGCAGCTTGGCGTCGGCCGACGCTTGCGGCTGTCGGGGCAGCGCCATCAGGCGTGCGGGCTGGCTACGCTTGCTGGGAAGGAAGAGGGTTCCGCCGAACAGGTCTCCGGACGACGGTGCACTGCCCCACGGTGGGCGCCAAATGTCGGGTGGTAGGTGCGACATATGCCAACGGGTGGCTTATCATTGTGGGAGCCAATAAGGCGTCGCAGTGCTGGAAGCGGGATAAGGCAAAGACATGCACGCCGGTGAATCTTACCCGGCCAGGGGCTCTCCGGGGAGATAACACCCCTACTGCTGCTCTGCGGGGTCTCCGCATGATCACTAAGTTAACAAGTAGCTACAAGAGGCTCCTTAAGCTGTTTGGCAAGAGGAAGGAGAAGGGCAAGGCTAGCTCTCCTTTTCCCTCTATGTGGTGTCTAAAACTCTAAGAGATCAACCCTTTGCATGGGTGCCCTGGGGGGTTTATATAGGCCTACCCCTGTGGGTACATGGTAATCCACATTGGCGCGGGCCCTAGCCGTCAAGGTCTTTGTTCGGCCAAGCTTACGGGGCCCGCCGGTGGTGGGGTCTCGCCGTCACTGGCTTCCCAGTCGACAAGCTGGTCCCAGCGCTCGGGGGCCTTGTCGAGGGCGGGTTACTGTTGCCTCACTCCTGATGACGAGGGCTTTGTCAAGGTAAGCATGGCTACAGTGCCGCTGCCTGGCGGCGATCATTGTAGCCTTACCTCATCTTGTCTCCTTAATGAGGCACCTCCTTCGAGGGAGGGAGCGAGCCGGCTGCAGGGAGCCGGCCACATCTCAGGCCGACTAGGGGAGGCCAGGCCGCCTTCGGGCGTCTCTCTGACTGAAGGGGCCCGCCGCCTGCGGGCCGTTCTGACAGCTCGTCATGGGTGACGTCATGATCAACATGGCAACAGTGCCGCGCCATACGGGTGATGGCCGCCCCATACGGCGCACTATGACCACGCGCGCTCCGGGATTTGGAGGTGGCAGGCTTTACTGTGGCCACGCCCTGTCTCATCGCCGTTATGTGGGTGCAGAGTTTGAGGGTACGATCTTGGCCGCATGTTGGGGGTCGGGTTCTTGGAGTCGGCCTTCTCGTGGCCGGCTTCTTGGAGTCGGCCCCTTCGTGGCTTTCTTCATGAGGGTTTAGGTCTGGGCCGCCTCCCGGTAGCCGGCTTAAGAGGTAGCCGGCCAAGGGAAGGCGGCCCCATGCCTTGGATGCTTGAAGGCCCGATCGGCCTGTAATTTTTCTGAAGAGCCGGGGGGAGCCGGCTAGGCTACCCGTGGTCATTTACTCCGACACATGATGTTGTTTTATGTGCAGAAAAGAAAAAGTTCTTGGAATGACTTGAAACTCCACGGAACATTAGAAAAAATAATAAAAAATCCTCGCCAAAGATGAAGACAGGGGGCCCACACCCTGTCCACAAGGGTGGGGGCGCCCCCCCCTCTAGGGCGCGCCCCCCTACCTCGTGGGCCCCCTGGAGACCCTCTGGCGCCAACTCCAACTCTATATATTTGCTTTCGGAGAAAAAAATAAGAGAGAAGAAATCATCGCGTTTTACGATACGGAGCCGCCGCCAAGCCCTAAAACCTCTCGGAGGGCTGATCTGGAGTCCGTTCGGGGCTCAGGAGAGGGGATTAAATCGCCGTCAAATCATCATCAACCATCCTCCATCACCAATTTCATGATGCTCACCGCCGTGTGTGAGTAATTCCATCGTGAGGCTTGCTTTGGGCGGTGATGGGTTGGATTAGATTTTTCATGTAATCGAGTTAGTTTTGTTAGGGTTTGATCCCTAGTATCCACTATGTTATGAAATTGATGTTGTTATGACTTTGCTATGCTTAATGCTTGTCACTAGGGCCCGAGTGCCATGATTTCAGATCTGAACCTATTATGTTTTCATGAATATATGTGTGTTCTTGATCCTATCTTGCAAGTCTATATTCACCTATTATGTGTCATGATCCGACAACCCCGAAGTGACAATAATCGGGATACTTCTCGGTGATGACCATAGTTTGAGGAATTCATGTATTCACTATGTGCTAATGCTTTGTTCCGGTTCTCTATTAAAAGGAGGCCTTAATATCCCTTAGTTTCCATTAGGACCCGCTGCCACGGGAGGGTAGGACAAAAGATGTCATGCAAGTTCTTTTCCATAAGCACGTATGACTATAGTCAGGATACATGCCTACATTACATTGATGAATTGGAGCTAGTTCTGTGTCACCCTATGTTATGACCGTTACATGAAGAACCGCATCCGGCATAATTATCCATCACCGATCCAATGCCTACGAGCTTTCCGTATACTAGTTTACGCTTATTTACTTTCCCGTTGTTACTGTTACAATCAATACAAAACACCAAAAATATTACTTTTGCTTTCATTACTCTTTTGTTACCGTTACCACTACTATCATACTACTTTGCTACTAAATACTTTGCTGCAGATATTAAGTTATCCAGGTGTGGCTGACTTGACAACTCAGTTGCTAATACTTGAGAATATTCTTTGGCTCCCCTTGTGTCGAATCAATAAATTTGGGGTGAATACTTTACCCTCGAAAGCTGTTGCGATCCCCTACACTTGTGGGTTATTAAGACCAATTTCTAGCGCCATTGCCGGGGAGCATAGCTCTATTCTTTGAGTTACTTGGGATTTATATCTACTGGACACTATGAAGAATTTGAAAGACGCTAAGACAAAAGTTTATCCCTCAACTACGAGGGGAGGTAAGGAAGCGCCATCTAGCTCGCACTTGATTCACCTTACGTTATGAGTAAGCTTATACACCTAAACCGCTCGCTATTAGATTACGATATATGTCGCATGTTATTGATGATGCCACTTACGCTATGCATGATACTTATGATGAAACTACTTCTATGCTTGATACTATTGTGCCCCTTGGTGAATTTCTTGATGAACAAATTTCTAGGGCTAGAGAGAAAGAAATTATTGAAACCGATAATGTTGATGAAATTGATGATGAAGATATGCTTGTTATTCCTGAGGGTTATGTTTTTGATGTGGAATCTTTTGCAGCTATTTTTGCCTGCAAAGATAGAAACGAACTTAAGAGGCTATTAGTTAAATGGAGTAAAGAATCTCTTAGGGATAGAATGAAACCCGACCCTGCTTTTGCTACTTCACCTATTTGTGTTCCCGATAAGGATTATGAATTCTCTGTTGATCCGGATATAACTACTTTGGTTAAATCTGATCCTTTTCATGGTTATGAATCTGAAACTGTTGTGGCACATCTTACTAAATTAAATGATATAGCCACCCTGTTCACTAATGATGAGAGATCTCGCTACTTTTATATCCTTAAAATATTTCCGTTCTCATTAAAGGGTGATGCTAAGATATGGTTTAATTCTCTTGATCCTGGTTGTGTGCGTAGTCCGGGATATGATTTATTACTTCTCGCTAAATATTTCCCTGCTCATAAGAAACAAGTTGCTTTAAAGGAAATATACAATTTTGTGCAAATTGAAGAAGAGAGTCTCCCACAAGCTTGGGGGAGGCTTCTCAAGTTACTTAATGCTTTGTCTGATCATCCTCTTAAGAAAAATGAAATACTTGATATCTTCTATAATGGACTAACCGATGCTTCCAGAGATTACCTGGATAGTTGTGCTAGTTCTCTTTTCAGGGAAAGAACACCGGATGAAGCTGAAATTCTATTGAATAATATGTTGACAAATGAAAATAATTGGGCACTTCCCGAGCCAGCTCCTGAGCCAGCTCCAGAGCCAATTACTGAGCCTATTCCTAAACCAACTCAAAAAGAGAGGTGTTCTATTTCTCAGTCCTGAAGATATGCAAGAGGCAAAGAAATTTATGAAAGAAAAAGGTATTAAAGCTGAAGATGTTAAGAATTTACCTCCTATTGAAGAAATACATGGTCTTAATTTACCGCCTGTTGAAGAAACATATGATCTTGATCCATTACCTATTGAAGAACCTCCTGATCCCGATAACCCGACACAGGTAGTAAAGGTAAATTCTCTCTATAGATTTGATGAAGGTGATATTCCTCACTATAAGTCTGCTAGACAATGCTTGGATGAGTTTGATAATTTTATTGTCAAACAAGAAAATTTCAATGCTTATTTTGGTAGACAATTGAAAAAAAATACCTATATGATTAAACACTTGGGTGATTATATGGCTGATGTTAGATGTGAACTTAAACTTGTTAGGAAACATGCTTCTATGGTTACCACTCTAGTAGAACAAGTACTTAAGGCTTAAAATGATTTGCTCAATGAAATGAATAATAAGAAAAATGATTATGCTGTTAGAGTGGCTACTAGAACTGGTAGAATGACTTAGGAACCTTTGTATCCTGAAGGCCACCCTAAGAGAATTGAGCAAGATTTTCAGAGAAATAATACTGATGTGCCTAGTTCTTCTAAAAGGAAGAAAAAGAAAAATGATAGGACTTTGCAAACTTCTAGTGAACCTATTGCTGAACCATCTGAGAATCCAAATGATATATCTATGTCTGATCTAAAACACAATCTGGTAATGAACATGAACCTAGCAAAAATAATAATGATGATGTTCATGATGATGCTCAACCTAGTAATGATAATGATGTAGAAGTTGAACCTGTTGTTGATCTTGATAACCCACAATCAAAGAATCAACATTATGATAAGAGAGATTTTGTTGCTAGGAAACATGGTAAAGAAAAGGAACCATGGGTTCAGAAACCCATGCCTTTTCCTCCCAACCCATCCAAGAAAAAGGATGATGAGGATTTTGAGCACTTTCTTTGAAATGATTAGACCTATCTTTTCTGTATGCGATTAACTGATGTGCTCAAAACAAATCCTTATGCTAAGTATATGAAGGATATCATTACCAATAAGAGAAAGATACCGGAAGCTGAAATTTCCACCATGCTTGCTAATTATACTTTTAAGGGTGGAATACTAAAGAAACTTGGAGATCCAGGAGTACCCACTATACCATTCTCCATTAAAAGAAATTATGTTAAAACTGCTTTATGTGATCTTGGAGCCGGTGTTAGTGTTATGCCTCTCTCTTTATATCGTAGACTTGATTTGAATAAGTTGACACCTACTGAAATATCTTTGCAAATGGCTGATAAATCAACTGCTATACCTGCCGGTATTTGCGAGGATGTGCCTGCTAGGTTGCAAACGTTACTATTTTAACGGACTTTGTTATTCTTGATATTCGAGGGCGATAGTATGTCTATTATTCTTGGAAGACCTTTTACGAATACTGCAGGGGCTGTTATTGATTGCAACAAAGGCAATGTCACTTTTCATGTTAATGGTAATGAGCATACGGTACCCTTTCCGAGGAAACAACCTCAAGTTTATAGTATCAATTCTATTGGAAAAGTTCCATCGATTATTTTGGAGGTTTTGAATTTCCTCTTCCTAACGCCAAGAAGAAATATGATATACTTATTATAGGGGATGTACATATCCCGTTGAGGTAAATATAGTGTTATTCAAATTTCTCGGTTTCATGTTATTCGGAATGAGTTTGTTAACAAGACTTGATCAACCTTGTTAGTGGATTCCTTTTGATGATCACGAGACGGATGAAACTAGAAGGCACAACCATCTGTACCCTCTTTATACTTTCTGTTATTTAGTTGAAATAAAGTAAAAATAGTATTTTTCTGTCTGCATTTCGATTTATACATGCAATATAAAAATACCCCGAAAATAAAAGTCCTCAGAATGCCATGTGAATTTAATATGATTTTTTCGGGAATATTTGAGGATTTATAGTGCAAAAATTACCACGAGGGGAGCTGCCACCTGGCCACGAGGGTGGAGGGCGCGCCCTATGCTACGTCTTGAGCTTGCGTTGGTTTTCCCTGAAGAGGAGAGGATGATGCAGCAGAGTAGCGTAAGTATTTCCCTCAGTTTTTGAGAACCAAGGTATCAATCCAGTTGGAGGCCACGCGCAAGTCCCTCGTACGTACACAAAACAAATAGCTCCTCGCAACCAACGCGAATAGGGGTTGTCAATCCCTTCACGGTCACTTACAAAAGTGAGATCTGATAGAGATGATAGATAATATTTTTGGTATTTTTGGTATAAAGATGCAAAGTAAAATAAAAAGGCAAAGTAAAAGCAAAGCAATAATAAAGCGAGGGAAGATTAATATGATGAAAATAGACCCGGGGCCATAGATTTCACTAGTGGCTTCTCTCAAGAGCATAGATATTTTACGGTGGGTGAACGCAATTCTTTGTTGAGCAATTGGATGAATTGAGCATAGTTATGAGAGTATCTAGGTATGATCATGTATATAGGCATCACGTCCGAGACAAGTAGACCGACTCACACGCATCTACTACTATTACTCCACTCATCGACCGCTATCCAAAGATGCATCTAGAGTATTAAGCTAATGAAAACAGAGTAACGCCTTAAGCAAGATGACATGATGTAGAGGAATAAATTCATGCAATATGATAAATACCCCATCTTGTTATCCTCGATGGCAACAATACAATACGTGCCTTGCAACCCTTTACATCCTTTGGGTAAGGACACCGCAAGATTGAACCCAAAGCTAAGCACTTCTCCCATTGCAAGAACTACCAATCTAGTTGGCCAAACCAAACGGATAATTCGAAGAGACTTGCAAAGATAACTCAATCATACATAAAAGAATTCAGAGAAGTTTCAAATATTGCTCATAGATAATCTTGATCATAAACCCACAATTCATCGCTTCTCAACAAACACACCGCTAAAAAGAACATTACATCGAATAGATCTCCACGAGAGAGGGGAGAACATTGTATTGAGATCCAAAAGAGAGAAGAAGCCATCTAGCTACTAACTATGGACCCAAAGGTCTGAAGTAAACTACTCACACTTCATCGGAGAAGCTATGATGATGATGTAGAAGCCCTCCATGGTGGAATCCCCTTCCGGAGGAGCTCCGAAGTAGGCCCCAAGATGGGATCTCGTGGATACAGAAAGTTGCGGCGGTGGAATTAGGTTTTTGGCTCAGATTCCGATCTGTTGAAGTGCGTAGGTATATATAGGAGGAAGGAGTATGTCGGTGGAGCTTGGGGCCCACGAGGCCGGGGGCGCGCCCTCCACCCTCGTGGCCGCCTCGTGGCTTTCTTGACGGAGGGTCCAAGTCTTCTGGATCTTATCTGATGAGAAAATCACGTTCCCGAAGATTTCATTCCGTTTGGACTCCGTCTGATATTCCGTTTCTTCGAAACACTGAAATAGGCAAAAAAACAACAATTCTGGGCTGGGCCTCCGGTTAATAGGTTGGTCCCAAAAGTAATATAAAAGTGGAAAATAAAGCCCAATATGGTCCAAAACAATAGATAATATAGCATGGAGCAATCAAAAATTATAGATACGTTGGAGAAGTATCACGCATCCCCAAGCTTAATTCTGCTTTCGTCCCTCGAGTAGGTAAATGATAAAAGAGAATTTTGATGCGAGGTGCTACTTGGCATAATTTCAATTTAACTCTTTTTAATTGTGGTATGAATATTCAGATCCGAAAGATTCAAGAAAAAAGTTCATATTGACATAAAAATAATAATACTTTAAGCATACTAACTAAGCAATTATGTCTTCTCAAAATAACATGGCCAAAGAAAGTTCATCCCTACAAAATCATATAGTTTACTCATGCTCCATTTTTGTCACACAAGAATGCTCTCATCATGCACAACCCCGATGACAAGCCAAGAAATTGTTTCATGCTTTAGTAATCTCAAACTTATAAACTTTCACGCAATATATGAGCGCGAGCCATGGAAATAGCACTATGGGTGGAAGAGAATATAATGATGGGGGTTATGTGGAGAAGACAAAAAAGGAGAAGGTCTTACATCAGCGAGGCTAATCAATGGGCTATGGAGATGCCCATCAATTGATGTTAATGCAAGGAGTAGGGATTGCCATGCAGCGGATTCACTAGAGCTATAAATGTATGAAAGCTCAACAAAAGAAACTAAGTGGGTGTGCATCCAACTTGCTTGCTCACGAAGACCTAGGGCATTTGAGGAAGCCCATCGTTGGAATATACAAGACAAGTTCTATAATGAAAAATTCCCACTAGTATATGAAAGTGACAACATATGAGACTCTCTATATGAAAAACATGGTGCTACTTTGAAGCACAATATATGAGACTCGCTATATGAAGAACATGGTGCTACTTTGAAGCACAAGTGTGGAAAAATAGATAGTAACATTGCCCCTTTTTTATTTCTTTTTTTGGGCCTTCTTTTTTTCTTTGGCATTTCCTTTTTTTTTGGGACAATGCTCTAGAAAATGATGATCATCACACTTCTATTTATTTACAACTCAATGATTACAACTCGATACTAGAACAAAGTATGACTCTATATGAATGCCTCCGTGATGGTAATCGGGATATGCAATGTATCAAGAGTGACATGTATGAAAGAATTATGAACGGTGGCTTTGCCACAAATACAATGTCAACTACATGATCATGCTAAGCAATATGACAATGATGAATGTGCCATGAAGAACGGTATGGTGGAAAGTTGCATGGCAATATATCTCGGAATGGCTATGGAAATGCCATAATAGGTAGGTATGATGGCTGTTTTGAGGAAGATATAAGGAGGTTTATGTGAAAGAGCATATCATATCACGGGTTTGGATGCACCGGTGAAGTTTGCACCAACTCTCAATGTGAGAAAGGGCAATGCACGCAATCAAGAGGCTAGCAATGATGGAAGGGTAAGAGTGCGTATAATCCATGGACTCAACATTAGTCATAAAGAACTCACATACTTATTGCAAAAATCTACAAGCCATCAAGAAACAAAGTACTACGCGCATGCTCCTAGGGGGATAGATTGGTAGGAAAAGACCATCGCTCGTCCCCGACCGCCACTCATAAGGAAGACAATCAAATAACACCTCATGTTTCAAATTTGTTACATAACGTTTACCATACGTGCATGCTACGGGACTTGCAAACTTCAACACAAGCATTTCTCAAATTCATGACTACTCAACTAGCACGACTTTGATATTATCACCTCCACATCTCAAAACAATTATCAAGCATCAAACTTTTCTTAGTATTCAACGCACTCAAAAGAAAGTTTTACAAATCTTGAATACCAAGAATATTATTATTAAGCAAATTACCATGCTATTTAAGACTCTCAAAATAATCTAAGTGAAGCATGAGAGATCAATAGTTTCTTTAAAACAAATCCACCATGCGTTTCTAAAAGATATAAGTGAAGTACTAGAGCAAAACTATCAAGCTCAAAAGATATAAGTGAAGCACATAGAGCAAAACTATCAAGCTAAAAGATATAAGTGAAGCACATAGAGTATTCTAACAAATTCCAATTCATGTATGGCTCTCTCAAAAGGTGTGTACAGCAAGGATGATTGTGGTAAACTAACAAGCAAAGACGCAAATAATACAAGACGCTCCAAGCAAAACACATATCATGTGGTGAATAAAAATATAGCTCCAAGTAAAGTTACCGATGGAAGTGGACGAAAGAGGGGATGCCTTCCGGGGCATCCCCAAGCTTTGACTTTTTGGTGTCCTTGGATTATCTTGGGGGTGTCATGGGAATCCCCAAGCTTAGGCTCTTTCCACTCCTTGTTCCATAATCCATAAAAAAATTTCACTCAAAATTTGAAAACTTCACAACACAAAACTCAACAGAAATCTCGGAGTCTCCGTTAGCGAAAAGAAAACAAAAGATCACTTCAAGGTACTGTAATGAACTCATTCTTTATTTATATTGGTGCTAAACCTACTGTATTCCAACTTATCTATGGATCATAAACTATTTTACTAGCCATAGATTCATCAAAATAAGCAAACAACACACGAAAAACAGAATCTGTCAAAAATAGAACAGTCTGTAGTAATCTGTAACTAACGCAAACTTCTGGAACTCCAAAAATTCAGCCCAAATAGGACGACCTAGGAAATTTGTTTATTGATCAGAATCAATTGTAATCACTATTTTATCACGTTCTGGTGATCTTTAACAATTGTTTTCGTGAACCGAAAGTTTCTGGAAATTACAGCAAGATCAAATAACTATTATCCAAGAAGATCCTATAGGTTTAAATTGGCACAAACACTAATTAAAAAATAAAACCACATCTAAACAGAAGGTAGATGGATTATTTATTCCTAAATAAAAATAAAAACTAAAAACTAAAAATAAAATTGGATTGCCTCCCAACAAGCGCTATCGTTTAACGCCCCTAGCTAGGCATTGATAATTTTAATGATGCTCACATGAAAGACAAGAATTGAAGCACAAAATGAGCATCATATAGCATGTGACAAACACTCTAAGTCTAACATACTTCCTATGCATAGGCATTTTATAAGCAAACAAAAATTAGCATATGCAAGGAAGAAGAAAGAGACGATAGCAATCTTAACATAACGAGAGGTAATTTATTATCATGAAAATTTCTATGACCATGTTTTCCTCTCTCATAATAATTACATGTGGGATCATAAGAAAATTCAACAAAATAGCTATCACATAAAATATTTTCAACACGATCCACATGCATGCAAAGTTGACACTCTTCCAAAATAGTGGGATTAACATTAACTAAAGTCACGACCTCTCCAAACCCACTTTTATCAAAAATTTCATAAGATTGAATATTCTCCAAATACGTGGGATTTAAAGTTGACACTCTTCCAAACCCACTTTCAATATTATTGCAAACAATATTATCAATCTCATATTCATCATGGGGCTTAAATAAATTTTCAAGATCATAAGAAGAATCACCCCAATCATGATCGTCGCAACAAGTAGTAGACATAGCAAAACAAGCATCCCCAAGCTTAGGGTTTTGCATATTATTAGCACAATTGACATCAAGAGAATTTATAGTAAAATCATTGAAATCATGCTTTTCATCGAGGGAACTATCAAGCATGGTTGCAATAGCAACGATCTCATTTTTAACATAAGGAACTATAGGAAATTCATCTTCATAAATATTGGCATCATGGCCACAAGAATAGCAAGCATCATGTTCATCAAGGGATATTTCAATAAAATCATTGGAATCATCATTATCTATAGATTCATGCATGTCATTATTTTCTTCCGAAGCAACGGTCATTCTCTCAGTAAATTCTTTGACACAAACATTATGAGCATAGTTTTCATAGCAATATTTAAGTATGTCAAAATTTTCAGATTCGTAGAGAGTAATATCATACTTTTCAATCAAAGAAGCAACTACATAAGCACTTTAAAAGCAACAAATTCTTCAATTTGTTTGATATCATAGTAACTATAAACACCCTTTGCATAAGAAGATAAGATTTCATTATCATTAAACTCACATAGGTAGGGAATGTGTTTTTTAGGGTTCTTAGAGCAACAAGTAAAATCACAAAATTCACAAAGATTCCAAGCATAACACAGTAATCTGTTTATTTGACTCCATAAGAGTTTCCCTTTTCGGACAAGCGGTGGCCTTTACAAATGAGCATGCTCATCTAAAGATTTCCATCAACTAGGCTAGTTGGGGTTTCAAAGACGAAAGCATAAGGATCGAAGATGATCCAAGTAGAACACTTTAAGTGGATCCATAAAATAGATTTTCAGCAAGTTTAAGATGCAAGCATATAGAAGGCACAAGGAAACACAAACAAAGATACATACGGGAAGAAGGCGAGCGGAAAAGAGAGAGGGCGAATAAAGCGGCAAGGGTGAAGTGGGGAGAGGAAAACGAGAGGCAAATGGCAAATAATGTAATGCGAGAGATAAGGGATTGTGATGGGTACTTGGTATGTTGACTTTGCGTAGACTCCCTCAAAGAACGGCGCCAGTAAATCCTTCTTGATACGTCTTGAGCTTGCGTTGGTTTTTCCCAAGAGGAGAGGATGATGCAGAGTAGCGTAAGTATTTCCCTCGCTTTTGAGAACCAAGGTATCAATCCAAAGAGGAGGCCACGCCGCAAGTCCCTCGTAGACGCATTAATAAAACAAATAGCTCCTCGCAACCAACGCGAATAGGGGTTGTCAATCCCTTCACGGTCACTTACGAGAGTGAGATCCGATAGAGATGATAGATAATATTTTTGGTATTTTTGGTATAAAGATGCAAAGTAAAATAAAAAGGCAAAGTAAAAAAAGCAAAGCAATAATATAGCGTAGGAAGATTAATATGATGAAAATAGACCCGGAGGCCATAGATTTCACTAGTGGCTTCTCTCAAGAGCATAGATATTTTACGGTGGGTGAGCGAATTATCATTGAGCAATTGATGAATTGAGCATAGTTATGAGAGTATCTAGGTATGATCATGTATATAGGCATCACGTCCGAGACAAGTAGACCGACTCCTTTGCAGATCTACTACTATTACTCCACTCATCGACCGCTATCCAAAGATGCATCTAGAGTATTAAGTTAATGAAAACAGAGTAACGCCTTAAGCAAGATGACATGATGTAGAGGAATAAATTCATGCAATATGATAAATACCCTATCTTGTTATCCTCGATGGCAACAATACAATACGTGCCTTGCAACCCTTTACATCCTTTGGGTAAGGATACCGCAAGATTGAACCCAAAGCTAAGCACTTCTCCCATTGCAAGAACTACCAATCTAGTTGGCCAAACCAAACGGATAATTCGAAGAGACTTGCAAAGATAACTCAATCATACATAAAAGAATTCAGAGAAGATTCAAATATTGCTCATAGATAATCTTGATCATAAACCCACAATTCATCGATCTCAACAAACACACCGCGAAAAGAACATTACATCGAATAGATCTCCACGAGAGACGGGGAGAACATTGTATTGAGATCCAAAAAGACAGAAGAAGCCATCTAGCTACTAACTATGGACCCGAAGGTCTGAAGTAAACTACTCACACTTCATCGGAGAGGCTATGATGATGATGTAGAAGCCCTCCATGGTGGAATCCCTTAAGTGAGCTCAGAGTAGGCCCCAAGATGGGATCTCGTGGATCTGAAAGTTGCGGCGGTGGAATTAGGTTTTGGCCCGTGATTCGATCTGTTGGGGGTACGTAGGTATATATAGGAAGGAGTACGTCGGTGGAGCTTCGGGGGGCCCACGAGGCAGGGCGCGCGCCCTCCACCCTCGTGGCCGCTTCGTGGCTTTCTTGACGGAGGGTCCAAGTCTCCTGGATCTTATCTGATGAGAAAATCACGTTCCTGAAGATTTCATTCTGTTTGGACTCCATTTGATATTCCGTTTCTTTGAAACACTGAAATAGGCAAAAAAACAGCAATTCTGGGCTGGGCCTCCGGTTAATAGGTTAGTCCCAAAAGTAATATAAAAGTGGAAAATAAAGCCCAATATGGTCCAAAACAATAGATAATATAGCATGGAGCAATAAAAAATTATAGGTACGTTGAAGACGTATCACCCACCCCCAGGGCGCGCCCCTGCCTCATGGGCCCACTGTGGCCCTGCTCCACTTATTCCTGCACCCATCCTCTTCTTCTTCCTCCCACAAACACGAATATCCGGCTCAAACACGAGTTCCAGCCCCCGCTATTGTGATTTTCGATCTCCTTGCTCAAAGCACCTCTCACAAAACTGCTTGGGGAGATTGTTCCCTCGTATGTGACTCCTCCATTGGTCCAATTAGTTTTTGTTCTAGTGCTTTATTCATTGCAAATTTGTGTTGCATAGGTGACCATGTTCTTGAGCTTGCATGTCAAATTTATATGGTTCCAAGTAGTTGTAATGCATGATATAGGCTCTAGGCACTTGTAGGAGTAGTTGCTATCAATTTTATTGAAGTTGGTGCACTTTTGTTTGAAGTTACTAAAAATTTCAGAAAATTTTCAGAGAAAACAATATGTTTAGGAAGACGTTCCAAGGTGGGAAGCAAGGCCCTAGGCTTGCAATGCGCGATGCCGATGAGGAGCCCCCAAGGGACGCTCCCGTGAGGCCTTGTGAATGGCCTTCGGAAAATTTTATGGATCGAGCGGGAACCAAAGAAGAATTTAACGCATATTTGCGTAAGGCCGGTCTTGTGGACTTCGAGGCAGACAAATGCCCACAGTATCATGATCTCACTAGTTCATTTGTGAGGAGGTTTGAGTTTTCATCTTCGCGTAATTCTCCTTTTGTCATGTTTGATATTTATGATAAATCTTATACCATGGACTTAGAGGATTTTACTTTTGCTTGCAAACTCCCACAATGGGGTAGTACTGTTGATCCCCGTAAATCTGAATTTAGTGATTTTCTTGCTAGTATAACTGTGGGGAATCTAGAGATATAACGCATGAAGCCACTATAGAGAGCATTCACTTTCTGCTATACATTATTTTGCTATCTTCATAGGTAGGTGCATAAATGCTAAGGATGAAGCATGTCATGTGTGTCCCCGACCTTAGCATTCTCAGGAGGCCGTGTTAGGAGACCAATCTTATCATATGGGAGCCATTGTAGCTCGTAGGTTGCATCATAATAGATATAATGGAGACTTCTTTGGAGGAATTTATGCAACCCGCTTAGCTAATTTTCTTGAGATAGACATTCGTGAGGGTGATATGGAGTTGCCCCCTACTTATTTAGATTTTGATTCTATGGTTTCCCACCAGTTTGTCGAGAGGACTGAATCACCTCTCCAGTATCGACTAATCTTTAACAAATGGCATGTTGTCTGTATTACTCTTCTTGCTCCTGCCTTTTTTGATTCTCAGACAAAAGGAAGACATGTTATTACCAGAGAGGAGGCAGATGAGTACGAGAGGAGGGCGGAGGCAGCTCGTCGCCACGCTGCAGCTTAGGAGGCGATAGCCGCTGCATCGCAAAGATGACCCCGATTACACCTACGGGTATCGCCTGTGCTATCACGGCAATGAACCAACTTAGGCCAAAGGCTAAGCTTGGGGGAGTACGTATTTCCCACCGACATTACATTTATGTTCACACACACTCATTGCTAGATGTCGGTGCTCATACTCTTTCACTGTAATATCCATGCTAGTTTATTTTCTTTTTCCTGCTTTCTTCTTGTGTGTTTGTTAAACTTTAAGAAAAACCCAAAAAAAATTAGTATAGCTTCTAGTTAGTTTACTTTTCCTGCTATAGTAGTAATAATTAAAAAAAAACCAAAAAGATTTCATGTTCTTCTTTTGCTTGTTGGGAGCTTTCCCGTGTAAATAGTTTTATTTCTTTTCTTTTCTTTGGGGGTCGATAGGAGAAGACTATGATTAAATTGTTGAAGTGGCTCTTATATGCATTATTGTTGATTTAACCAAGAGCCTATATTGCCTTGTCTTCTCCTGCTTATTGAATGCTCGCAGATTCTAGCTTAGTCCAATGCACGTGCACTCTTATTATTATTCACATCGTTCGGTCGTACAAGTGAAAGGCAATTATGATGATATATGATGGACTGACTAAGATGGGAAAAGCTGGTATGAACTCGACCTCTCTTGTTTTTGTAAATATGATGAGTTCATCGTTCCTGATTCAGCTTATTATGAATAAACATGTTTGCAATGACAATTAGAGATCACAGTTGCTCGTGCCATGCTTGATTAGCTATGAGTTATAATGGTTTACCTTGCGTGCCAACATGCTATTAAAATGGTTGTGATGTGGTATGATGAGGTGGTATCCTCCTTTGAATGATTTGAGTGACTTGACTTGGCACATGTTCACACATGTAGTTGAAACAAATCAACATAGCCTTCACGATATTTATGTTCATGGTGGATTATATCCTACTCATGCTTGCATCCAATGTTTATTAATTTTAGTGCATGTTCATGACTGCTGTCGCTCTCTAGTTGGTCGCTTCCAGTCTTTTGCTAGCCTTCACTTGTACTAAGCGGGAATACCGCTTGTGCATCCAATCCTTTAAACCCCAAAGTTATTCCAGATGAGTCCACTATACCTTCCTATATGCGATATCTACCTGTCGTTCCAAGTAAATTTGTATGTGCCAAACTCTAAACCTTCAAATAAACATTCTGTTTTGTATGCTTGAATAGCTCATGTATCAACTATGGTTGTCCTTATCTTCCATGTTAGGCGGGTTATTCTCAAGAGGGGTGGACTCCGCTCCTCACTCACGAGAACATGGCTGGTCACCGGGATGCCCAGTCCCATGCTTTATGCAAACTAAATCAAAATAATTGCAAACAAAACTCCCCCTAGGACCTGATGTATGTTGGAGGCACTCGTTGTTTCGAGCAAGCCGTGGATTGATGCTTGTTGGTGGAGCAGGAGTATAAACTTTACCATTCTGTTTGGGAACCGCCTATAATGTGTGTAGCATGGAAGATATCGCCATCTCTTAGTTGTTATGTTGACAATGAAAGTATACCGCTCAAAATATTATTTATCTCTATTTCAAAACCGAGCTATGGCACCTCTGCAAATCCCTGCTTCCCTCTGCGAAGGGCCTATCTATTTACTTTTATGTTGATTCATCACCCTCATATTAAAAGCACTAGCTGGAGAGCACAACTGTCATTTGCATCCATTACTGTTAATTCATATTGGGTATGACTATGACTGGATCTCTTTTACCACGAATTACAATGTCTAGTCAGTCCTTGATCTTTAAAGGTGCTCTGCATTTATGTTTTGCGGTCTCAGAAAGGGCTAGCGAGATACCATCCTGTTATATTATATTATGATTGTTTTGAGAAAGTGTTGTCATCCGAGATTTATTATTATGACTTGCTAGTTGATTATGCCATTGATATGAGTAAACATGAGACCCGAGAATTATTGCAAATGTGGTTAGTCATAATCTTTCTTTGAAAACTTGAATGTTGGCTTGACATATTTACAATAACAAGAGCAAACAGGGTTTGTAAAAGTTTTTCTTTTTCTCTTTCAGTTTGTCAACTGAATTGCTTGAGGACAAGCAAGGGTTTAAGCTTGGGGGAGTTGATACGTCTCCGTCAGATCTACTTTTCCAAACACTTTTGCCCTTGTTTTGGACTCTAACTTATATGATTTGAATGGAACTAACCTTGACCGACGCTTGTTTTCAGCAGAATTGCCATGATGTTGTTTTATGTGCGAAAACATAAGTTCTCGAAATGACTGAAACTCCACGGAGCGTCTTAGAAAAAATAATAAAAATCCTTGCCAAAGATGAAGACCAGGGGCCCACACCTGTCCCACGAGGGTGGGGCGCGCCCCCTACCTCGTGGGCCCCCTGGAGCTCCTCCGACGCAAACTCCAATTATATATATTTGCTTTCGGAGAAAAAAAATAAGAGAGAAGAAATCATCGCGTTTTACGATACGGAGCCGCCGCCAAGCCCTAAAACCTCTCAGGAGGGCTGATCTGGAGTCCGTTCGGGGCTCCGGAGAGGGGGATTCGTCGCCGTCGTCATCATCAACCATCCTCCATCACCAATTTCATGATGCTCACCGCCGTGCGTGAGTAATTCCTTCGTAGGCTTGCTGGACGGTGATGGGTTGGATGAGATTTATCATGTAATCGAGTTAGTTTTGTTAGGGTTTGATCCCTAGTATCCACTATGTTCTGCGATTGATGTTGCTATGACTTTGCTATGCTTAATGCTTGTCACTAGGGCCCGAGTGCCATGATTTCAGATCTGAACCTATTATGTTTTCATGAATATATGTGTGTTCTTGATCCTATCTTGCAAGTCTATAGTCACCGATTATGTGTTATGATCCGACAACCCCGAAGTGACAATAAACGGGATACTTCTCGGTGATGACCATAGTTTGAGGAGTTCATGTATTCACTATGTGCTAATGCTTTGTTCCGGTTCTCTATTAAAAGGAGGCCTTAATATCCCTTAGTTTCCATTAGGACCCATTGCCACGGAGGGCAGGACAAAATATGTTATGCAAGTTCTTTTCCATAAGCACGTATGACTATATTCGAATACATGCCTACATTACATTGATGAATTGGAGCTAGTTCTCAGATCACCCTATGTTATGACCGTTACATGATGAACCGCATCCGGCATAATTATCCATCACCGATCCAATGCCTACGAGCTTTCCATATACTGGTTTACGCTTATTTAATTTCTCGTTGTTACCGTTACAATCAATACAAAACACCAACAATATTACTTTTGCTTTCATTACTCTTTTGTTACCGTTACCACTACTATCATACTACTTTGCTACTAAATACTTTGTTGCAGATATTAAGTTATCCAGGTGTGGCTGAATTGACAACTTCGATTGCTAATACTTGAGAATATTCTTTGGCTCCCCTTGTGTCGAATCAGTAAATTTGGGTTGAATACTTTACCCTCGAAAGCTGTTGCGATCCCCTACACTTGTGGGTTATCAAGGAGCTGTGGCATCACGCTCTCCCCCTACGATTTAAAGTCATCTACCATGTAACACCCACTCAATTCAGCTCCCCCACACTCTGGCCATATGTTGTTGATGTGTTGCAGGAGCCTCCATGAAGGTGGCGATGGCGGCGACTGTAACATCTCGGAGCGGTAGGCCGCAGCGGCGGCCCTGGGGGCGGAGATGCTCCTCACAATTGGTGTCTGCATCCACTCCATTCAGTCATGCCCGAGCTTCTTGGTCGTTCCTCGTGACGGAGGTGGTGACCGCGGCGCTGGAGCGATGGGTGGCGGCGTCCTAGGTCCTGCGCACGGGTGGACTTGCTATTTAAGAGGGGTTTTTCGTGTGATATTTTTTTGGGATTTTTATTCTTATGCCCCCGGTTTCTTAGTTGTGCTCACTTTTCCCCATTCGTGACTTTTCTGTCCCAAGTGAGCGATTTTTCAGAGGGAAAAGTGAGGAAAATGTGAAAGCAAAAAACCTGAGACATGGGGAAAAGTGAGGAAAAAGTTAACGATTGGGGAAAAGTGAGCACAACTAAGAAACCGGGGGCATAAAAATAAAAATCATTATTTAAGAGGGTATATTTTTCTAGACAAAGAAGATTATGTTCTTTTCTTTCTATACAAGATTCTGCACCTTCATAGAGCTTATGTTTCATTTTAGTTAGTTTTGACTGGTATTGCTTAAGTTGCCATCGAAGAAAGGCCATCGTGGCTCTCTTGTATTATTTATGAGATTACATCGAAGAAAGGGGTTCATCGACCCAATATGATGTTTCTTATAAATAAAAGAAAATACATCTAACTCATGCATTATATGTTTTGCTTCTCTTTGGAAGTGTTTTAATTAGGCATTCCCATTTGATCGTTAAAACTTAAGCATGCTCACAGTGCCCAATGAAAAGGTGGGACATGGGAGAGGAACTTCCGCGCTTGTTGTAGCGTGCCCGTGGCATTTCTCACCTTCTGCCGTAGTAACACACATGCATTTCTTTGCCACCGTAGACCCATGGTGAAGGTGAGGTGGGAGTCATCCGGTTTTAAAGGAGAGGGCTCCAGCGAGAAATGTCCCGCTACGGCGAGAAACTGAGCGGGAAGGGGAGAATCCGGCAGGAAGGTGCGTCATGGGGGGTTTTGTGTAGGGCCCGCATGTTGGAGATAACATGATGGATAGCCCGGGCAACCACTTCTCCATCGCATATGGTCTGGATTTGGGGGAGCCCAGCTTGTCTAGACTTTTGAATTTTGGGGAGTCAGTTGGGCACTCGTACACGCCATGACATATGAGGGAGAAATGAGCTTCAACCCTGGAGATGATGACCTTAATCATTTGTTTGATTCATTTATATGCATTATAGCCCGTAGCAACGCATATACGTTTTTACTAATGTGAATTGGGTTAATCATCTGAATTTTTTCGTTGAGATGGTGAGGGATGATGAACTTGATAAAAAAGGGCTTTCATGTCGCCGAGCTGTTACAAGGCCCGGAGTAAAATGCATGAACCGTCCTTGAAGTTGGTGGCAAGGTCCAAAACGGTCCTTAAACTCTGAAACTGCTCCAGTACGGTCCTTAAACTTGTGAATAGTAAGTCAATACGATCCTTGAACTAGTGGAACTGGTCCCGGGATACGTATGCGCGTACGTTTGTGTCTGGCGCCTCCACCACGTCAGCGTCGATTCAGTTCATCGCGGGCAACCGATGCGAGGCAGTGGTGTTTCTGCGTTCACCCCCCCCCCCCTCCCAAGATCCTGATTCTGTGACTCATCCGCTTCCGCTCCCACCTGATCATCTCGTGAAACAGAAGCTATCGCCCGCGGGACAATGGCGGCGGCCTTGATGATCGCCGACAGGTCCAACACGTGAACGCTCCAAGGACGGCGGAGGAAAGAAGGGGCTCGCAGCCGCATCTGCCGATGGGTGCCCCGATCTGGCGGCTTGATGAGGTGGCGGCGCTGACGCATACTGATTGTTCTAGTGGAAACGACAATGATGGAGAAAGAGAGAGCATCGTCTATACTGTTCATGTTCAGAACTTATCATGTTGCAGTCCGGGCAAGAGTTCAGTTAGGATCTACTCCCTTCGTTCCTAGATATAAGTATTTTTAGAGATTTCACTATGGACAAGATACGGATCAAAATGAGTGAATCTACACTCTAAAATACGTTCATATACATCCGTATGTAGTTTGTAGTGAAATCTCTAAAAAACTTACATTTAGGAACAGAGGGAGTATGTGTGAGTTCACTTCATATATGTTTGTGAAAAAGTGCTGCTGTGTTGGCAAAGGTCGGTTATAATCTATGTGTGTTCAATTCATACATTGCATAAAATTACTGCTGTCTTTGGCGAATTCAGTGCTAAAGTTCACTTCATATATGTGTTTTGTCAAAATTCAGTTATGCTCTAGCCTTTGACAGGCACATTGGAATATATGTATACATATCTGTCGAAAAACAGTGGAATATTCGTTGGTCAAACTGTACATGTACATTTTCAATCATACATTCTGTCCCTATTTGTTGGTCTCATTTGTTTGTCTCACTACACATGCATAATCTGTCAAAATGCAGATACATTCGGTGATAATTTTTGGTCTCACTTCATATATTCAGTCAAATGCAGATACACGTTGATCTCACTTCCATTAGAACAAAGGATAGTTCACAAACATTGGAACAAAGAACAGTTCACTTCCATTAGAACACAAGGATAGTTCACTTCATTAACATAGTACTAGCGCATAGTTGAGATTACATAACAGCCAAAAGTCGCTCAACCAAGCTCAATTTGGAGCCACCGGCGGCAATGGGAAGGGAGGCGCGACTAGGATGCCATTTACTGCAACGGAAGGGGGAGGCGTGGCGGGATGCCACCCGTGTGAAGGGAGAGGCGCTGAGGCTGCCGCCATCACAGTCCCGTCGACGAACTGATGATGTGTGGTCTGGCGGAAGCGATTTGGGAAGTTAAGGATTCAGGCTGTGTTTGGGGATTTTGACCAGGGAGACGACTAACTTTTTTCGACCACGGGCCCTCTATGGTGATGTGGCGGACATGGACGACAGCGGCGTCTGTGAGCCGTATGTTTATACGTAGCCAGGACTGGTTGCACGAGTTTGAGGATCGTATTGACGTTGTATTCGTGAGTTTAGGGACTGTATTGGAGTAGTTTCAGAGTTGAAGGACCATCTTGGACCTTGCCAGCAACTTCAGGGACGGTTCATGCATTTTACTCCAAGGCCTGCCTCCACTCTATAAGATAGATTGGCATGCTTAATGGTGTGCAATTGGAAAACCTTCAGGTCAACACTCCTACAAGTTTGAATGTCAAAGCTGATATGATGGTTCAATAGGCATATCGCGGACACCCCCCTGCGTCGCCTAGCTCTGGCGACTCAGGGGCGAAAACCTAGCGCCGCCACCACCCCTCCCCCTCGCCCCGTCCCGTCTACGCCATTGCCCAGAGGCTTCACGGCAAAGCTCATGGCGGACCGAGGGACGGCGGGCGTCTCTCTCATTCCGGGTTGCCGGGGCTCGGCGACGCGAGGCCCTTTGTCGGCAGCCTTGATCCGGCCGCATGATCGGCGGCAGTCTCATCCGGCCTTGGCTGCCTCGGGGCCAGTGGAGTGCCGGCGGTGGCGGGCGGTCAGCGGCAACAGCTTGGCGGCCGACCGACAGTGACTGGATCTGGATCCAATGAGCCGGTCAAGCGCGCGCGCCGCCTCGCAGTGGCGAAGGGCGGAGGTGGTGGGTGGTGTGGTGTGCGCGCCTGATTGCTTAGTCGTCTTGAAAGTGCGATCTAAGCCGATGCAGGGATCTCCTTGGGCTCAGATCTGGTTTTCCTGAAGCTCACCCGGCCAACCGGCGATTTCGTGGCCACAACCAGGGGGTCGATGGTGGATGCCATCGACGGAGACTGTCTCGGCGGGGGTGGGGTGTGGATGGCAGCAAGGGCTTGGACGCTGGTGGCAACCGACACTGACCTGACTCTGGCAGTACAGGTGCTCGAGGTGAGCTTTTGTGTCAACGGAGCCTCATGCTAGTCCGGGCGGGGACGCTCGCCACAGACTGGTAGGAGGGCGGGGAGGTCTCGGGCTGCTGGGCACAGCGGCCAGCTTCAACGGAGATGACTGGGGCAGGATGCTTCAGGCGAAAGCCTTGTATCGATCTTGTCGGCCATGATGATGGCGACGCCTTCGGGCGTCGTTTTCCCTTCTTGAAGGCGTCATCGGGAAGCTTCTGTTACCTTCTTAATCCCGTGCCCCGGGCGAAAGCCTCAGATCCATCTCTGTATCGGACGACGACGACGTCTCGATGTTGTTTCTCCCCCTTGGGGGAGTTGTTTTGGGGGGCCATGGATCCGCGGTTGGCAGCTTGATGTCTGGATTGGAGTGTTTGTTGGGTTGTTGGTGTGCAGGGTGGTGGCGGTGGAAGTGATCTGTGGCGGCGACCAATCCCTTGGTCACCTCGGTGCTGATGGTTGACCTATCTCTTGGGGGCTCGTGGCGTCCATGAGGTCTCGGTGTCCGGTGCCCTTCGACGGCGTCTGAGGCTTTGTTGCCTGGCATAGTGCTTTGGTTCTCTCTATTTTTTACGGTGGCCGTGGTGTGGCCTAGAGGAGGTGCAGGACCTGTCTCGGTGGAACATTGCCCTTTGGCACGGTCTGTGGCTCTCTTTGCCGCGACGTGGCTAGGCAGTGGGATGCCCTTCGACGGTGGTTGCGACTTCCTAGCTCTTCAAGGTGCAGAGTGATCGCAGGGAAGCCGACAACTTCTTCTCCACGTCTTCCTTTCGATTGATTCAACAAAGCTTGCTTCCGCTCTTCTCGGTCCAACTAGTGGTGTTGGGTGCTAAGTTCTTGGTGTTGCCTGCTTGTCGCAGCTCTTTTCTGGTTCTTCTTCTGCTCTTTCTTGTGGCTTCTTGTGTGTGTTGGTTGCTATCTGTTGTACCTGATGTCTTGTATCTTTCTCTATTATATAATGAAAATGGTTCAGGCTGGCGTAAGCCCGCCGTAGCACCGTAAAAAAAAACAACCGATGTTCTTTCTATCTCACTCTCATCTCATCCAATGGTTCAATATAATAATATGTATTATAGAGGCAGAATTGATGTTCTGTTATGATGACTGAATCCTTAATGGTGTTGTCTGCAGAAATGGAACCCAAGAAGTATCTAAAGCAACAAGGGAGGTCTCAAATTGATGGCCAAATTTCCCTTTTTGGTGTTGTTTCATTTGGGTTTTTTATTCGAAGAGTTGCAATTTTCATAGTTTTCCTGTCATTGATGTCCTAAATTATTAAGAAATTATTTGATTTAATATTTGCATGATCTGGGTACTCCATCTTATGGAGTTGGAGCCTGCTTACACTATGTTAACGACTGTTACTCGCGCGCCGTCTCGGTCTCGCCACGTGGTCAGTTTGCCAGGTCAAAACATGCTCAAAAAATAGCTCAACATTTTTTTGCCGCTGTTAAAAATTCGGTGCGGTGCAAAATGCCACGAATCGTAAAGTTATACTTTTTTGCTAATCGTGACACAAATGTGGTGGTTCTGTGGAATTTACTCCAACCATAAAGATATGTGACTTGATGATATTATAGTCATTGTCCCAACACATTGTCACATTAACGTTGCTTTAATTATGTACCTCATCAATTAACTTCATCATAGTTTTGAAGAATGGATTAGAATTTAGAAATATACCTTGAGCAGTTAGGGCATCTCCAACATGTTGTATGTTAGTCTTGTTGATAAAATGTCCATGTCATCAACCAATAAGCTATTATACAACTACTTCAATAGGTTGTATCTAAACTATTCAATAGATGGTGAGAAAATAAATGTGATTGCTCTCTATTTCACCTTGGAGCTTGTGCAAAGGTTGTTCTACATACAACTTTGCTCTCTCTCCACATTTAATACATGCCACATCATCACTGCTCCCTTCATTCTAAAATATAGTGCGCCCGCGCTTCTCGAGGTCCAACTTTGACCATAAATTTAACCAACAAGACCGACTACGGCAGGAGAAAAAAAATTATATAATTGAAAACTTCTTTTGAATACAAATTCACTGGTATAAATTTTTCTCCCGCCACAATCGGTCTCGTTGGTAAAATTTATGGTCAAAATTGAAGCACAGAAATAGAGAAAGCACTATATTTTGAAACGGAGGGAGTATGTCCTAGGTGGCAAATTTACCAACACCTATCTTACAACCGTTGGAGATGCCTTTTAGGCAACTTGCTTTAGTATCAAAATATACTACCTCCGTCCTAAAATGTATGTAAGACGTTTTTGTAGGCTAGTACCTTACAATATACTAAATGTTTGTTTCTTTTTTGCATTTTAGTTGACTGGTAAGTCAAATAGGATTGTCAAGCCGTGTCCATTGTTTTTTTCGAGAGTACACTAATGCGTATCGTATTTTTATAAAAGGCAGAATTTAAATTACAAGAAGACTAAGTTGTACTGTAGACACCACACCTCACCAGGCAAGTCCGAAAATTGCCAACACCGACAACACAGCTACAAAGCACAAAAGATCCTGTCCAAAAACAGATCAACATCGCCGCGTCTTGACCAACACCGGTCACCTCCGAAGACAGTACCAACTCCGGGTGAACTTTCCTTGTCGACGCACCATCGACCCTTGATGCCTAAAGGAGTTGGCAAGTAGATGGCGGAACTTGGTCGGTCCACTAAAGGCACCATCTTGGATTCATCAGCGATGACATACATTGCGCCACCAAAGATCGTCTTGGACAGCAGCGAGCATCGGAAGTAGCGCAACATGGAACCTCAAGACCGTGTCTTCAAATGCGATGCTCCCAACAGAGTAGCGGCGTCGAAGACGCCGCCATCACGCCGGTTCAACTCCGAACCTAGGCTTTCGCCCAAAGACCTCTACCAATCCCAAGAGCAAGAGATGGAGATGCCGACACACCTTGGCGACGCCTCCAGGGAGGGGAACGACACCCACGGGCGCCGTCGCCGCCAGCACCGACCAAGAACAGGCAAGAATTTCTTCTGGACCGCCGCACACCTCCATCTCTGCCCATCGGACTGGGGACAGACCATCCAAGTTGGCACTCCGCCACCGCCGCAGCACTAAGCCAGCATAGCCGAGAACACCTGAGACCCGCACAACCAGGAGCGCACATCCCTACCACCAGCACCTCCACGACTGAGAACTCGCCGAGCTCCCTCCATGCCCAACCAAGGATCGCCGGACCGCACGCCCAGCCGTCAGGCCAACTCCAGGCAGACGTCTACGTAGCGGCCCTACAGCCCAGATCGGGCCTATCCGGCCCGCGCCGCCGCCTCCATCACCCACGACCACAAAGACCAGGAGGGGGCGCCACAACGGAGGCGCCGAGAACCACGGCGTGCTCGGCCGCTGCAAGCGCAACAACTCCTGGCCGAGCCCCGCCACGCCGCCCAGGCCAATCCGCGCCACGGCCGCCTTGTCCCGTCCGTCGCCTCTGGAGGGGCCACCAGCGCGACCATCTCTCCCGAGAGCCCCAATCACAAGACCACCTCTGGCCATGGCTGCCCGCTGCGCCACACGCCAGCTCCATCTTGCAAATGACGGCTAAATCCCACCACCGCGAGGGCCCCGCCTAACCCCAGCCGAGGCTGCTGGCCAGATCCTGGCCGCCACGGCCGCATTAACGGCTTTGTCACGACGCAGCCGACGGGCGGCGAGGAGGGAGGGAGGTTGAGGCGGCGGCGGCGGTTAGGGTTTCCGCTCGAGCCGCCCCAAGGGAGTGACGCGGGGGAGTTTCCGCCCGAGCTCTCAAAATTCAAGCCGTGTCCATTGTCAACAACGCATCTACAAATACACCTTGCATGAATGCTCACACAGCTTGACTATGGTCCAATACGATCAAGTATCTATCACTGGCAGCTGGGGCCCGAGTGGGGTAACCCCCAAACTTTCAAAGTTCCCGCCACAGAGACGTCGGCTGGCTCCTCCTCCAACTGCTACACGCACGTTTTCGCCACATCACCGATCCGCGTCGAAGCGCATCCGGTCCGTCCATTGGAAAAAGCTGCGAACGGCTCATATCCCTGCACGTCACCGATCCGGGGCGCTCACAGGTCCACCAATCAGCGCCCACTTGTCTCCTCCTACCTATAAAGAGTCCGGCCCATCTGCCTTCCAATCCGTCGCTTCCTTCTCTCTACTACTCCAGCCCAGCCAAACTTTTCTCTCGCCCTCAGCAGCCGCCGCAGCATCCATGGCCCCCAAGGCAGCCGAGAAGAAGCCGGTGGAGAAGACCCCCGCGGGCAAGAAGCCCAAGGCGGAGAAGAAGGTGCCGGCGTCCAAGGAGGGCGGCGACAAGAAGGGGAAGAAGAAGGCCA
The DNA here is from genome assembly GCA_021605145.1 of Aegilops bicornis. Lineage (NCBI taxonomy): Eukaryota > Viridiplantae > Streptophyta > Magnoliopsida > Poales > Poaceae > Aegilops > Aegilops bicornis. The sequence continues at coordinate 2,215,775 of JAHIAL010000033.1, read as the reverse complement.
AGAAGAGCGTGGAGACGTACAAGATCTACATCTTCAAGGTGCTCAAGCAGGTGCACCCGGACATTGGCATCTCCTCCAAGGCCATGTCCATCATGAACTCCTTCATCAACGACATCTTCGAGAAGCTCGCCGGCGAGTCCGCCAAGCTCGCGCGGTACAACAAGAAGCCCACCATCACGTCCCGGGAGATCCAGACCTCCGTCCGCCTCGTCCTCCCGGGCGAGCTCGCCAAGCACGCCGTCTCCGAGGGCACCAAGGCCGTCACCAAGTTCACCTCGTCATAGGCTCCTCGTGCGTTGATTCTTGTGTTTCTTTCCTCTTCCTGGTCTGATGAATTCTCTAGCTAGCTGTTTGTGTTCTGACAGCGTCATCCTGTAACAATGGTGCTGCCTGAATAAATAGTCATGTTGCTGCTTGAATGGACGACTGTCGCCTTGGATTCTTGTTTCCAACATGTTTATTCAGTTTCATCTCGGGCTCAGAGCTGGGAAGATGGTTTCTTATCTCTGAAAGTTTTGCACAGATGCTTGTTGAAACAAATAGTTTCATCCTTCTTGAGAAGTGGAGCTCCACCCGGGTAGTAAAGAGAGAAGGGACAGCCTTTTTCTATGGTGAAACTAATTTCATAGGCGTGTAATCTGTGTTTGTGTGCGTGGCAAACTTGATTAACAACGTTTTGCTACTTCAAGAAACTCGAAGCTTGCATTTGAAATTGATGCTAATTGACCACTTTCAAATCAAGGATCTGAAATGGTTTGGATCTCCCGGCAATTTTTCTTTGAAATTTCACGGGGGGGGGGGGGCTAATTTTTCCCCACCTGAATTTTTAATCATTAACAGGGACGGAACCCAGATTAACAGGGGACGACCTAGCAAGAGGGACCAGATTAACGGGGGACAGGCAGCAGTGATTTGATTTGGAAGATATAATCGGATAATCCATTTGATTGATACGCATGTACACCTTGCACGGTTGAAAACTAATATAATAAATAAAAGATATACATAAGGAAAAATCAGAGGAAAGAATGCCTACTAAGCCTGGTTGACCAAAACTTAACAGAAACTAAGTCGATCAATGAGGGAATAGCAAATCCGTTTTTTTACAATGATGTGGGTCAGGCCACCACAACCAAGAGAAATTATGCTTCAGTCTATTCCGTCACAATGCTTTTGTGAGGGCCAGAGCGCGAAACAGAGCATATAGAGAAGCAGTGACGAATCTTGGATGAAAATAAAGGGCAGGCTCAACTTCTCAGTACAAGGGTTGGAACGGGTAAACAACAGGCTAGACACTTAACAGTGGGCTGAGATGGGCTAAGAACTAGTAGTAATTTTTCGTTTTACAATTTCAGATGGCAGGATTGAGCCTGTTTAAGCATGCCCAGTAGAATCGCCACTGTAGAGAACGGACCATGAATGTTATACACTACATGAATTCTTTCTATAAAATAATGGATATTAGTGTGTATATTATTTCCAGAGACAAAAATATAATAAGGCCATTCACAAACATTGAACAATATATATAACTTTTTCTAGAAATCCACAGTGATTAAGTTGGTAGATTAATTAACACATGTACATTGCTGAGGGTGCATTTGTCATTTTTTACAAAAAAATAAATATCTACACCTTAATTGTGTTTTTCCGAAACCAAATAAAATAATATGAGAAAGAACACACTAATGCAAACATAAAATACTTTATTTGCACTTGGCACACTTCAGTTTATATGTCTCCTATTAGATTCCCATAGTTTGGATAAACTTTATAAAGAATACATAATTATGATTGTAAAATTCAATCATATAATGTTTATAAAAATTGATAGAGTTTATGGATTCTCCACCATGACAATATTTTTTGTAGAAAATATTGAAATTTATACAATGCATATATTTTCCAAGCATATATTCTTCATACTAAATTGTTGAAATTGACTTCATATTTTTATAGAAAATCATCTATTTAATAACCAGGTAGCACATTTTATTGGACTTTCTTTGTTATCTCTCCTACTTAAAAAGAACATAAGGATCTGTGATCCGCTCTTCAGTTGCCCAACATTATGTACATTTCCTTCTCTCTCCCACCATTTTGATTTTTTTCTCCCATCTCTTGCTTTCTCACCGGCGTTTCTAAAAATTTCCTTACTTGCCCCACCTCTTATTTAATTACCAAGTGAACTTATGTTTTTTTCGTAAGACAAATAAATACTTACCAAATAAGTACTTATGAAATAAATCTTATTTGTTTACACAATCAAATTAATATGGACTAGTAAATTACAGGGTACCTACAATAATTGTTATACCCCATTGCGAGATGAAAATTGTAACTAATTTTCAATTTTACCTACCATTACCTATAACACTATTTAAATCTGTAAGGAATTAACATATTATCAAAGATGTTGGCACGGATAATAATTATCAATTATAGTTACTAAAATCAAGAGATCTCTATGCAACTATAGTCTATAGTCACCCCAATAGTAATGATAAAGCAAACACTCGTCAATAGTAACTCAACAATTACGAGTGGCATGGGCGTACACTCGGTTGTTGCTGGTCAGACCCTATTAGAAACACAACATGTGGGATAGCACATTCTATACAAGTGTTTCCAACTACATGTCTACTAAAGTTTGAGACATAGGATATGTAACATTTAATAGTACATACCCCAAAGATAACATGTAATGGTCCCCCACGTGGATGGAGCTCTATATATACTGCAAACGGCGAAGTACTAATTTCGAAAAAGGCTGAAGCAACTCGTGTAAAGTTCTTCTCTTTCTGGTTTGGGTGATCTATAGATTAGAACTAAACCGAAGCAGATGTCACATCTCATATCTTTTTACCGTGCTGGCAATGCATCTCACTTTCACATCATTGGATGAATGTTCGCTCATTAGGGTTGGGAGGCAACAGGTAACTAAGGCGTCGCTTTTGCCGGATCAAGTCCTAAGCGAGTTCTACAACGTACTCGCTTACACAAGACTAGATTTATCCAGCGTTTTTCAGGCTAAACGCTGCTCAAACTGGGTTTCCATTAAAGTTGAACTCATGCTGCCCAACATGTTCTCGATGCCGAACTGCCTGGCTAGCCACGGGCTCCCACACAAACCAACGTGCCCTCTCTGCGTGCTGGCGCCTGAGATGATAGGACACTAAGCTTTCATCTGAAATTGATGCTGATAATTGGCAACTTTTTAACCAAGCCTCTGAAATGGTTTGGATCTCCCCGCAATTTTTCTTTCAATTTTCACTGGGGGGAGATTTCCCCACCTGATTTTTTTAATGATTAACAGGGCCCAAAAGCCCAGATTGCCGTACATTACAACGTAGCAAGAGGGGGCTAGAGGCAGAGAAGCAAGAACACAAAACTAGGCAGCCAACTTTTCAGATAATCAGGCAAGCGTCTAGCTTCCGAAAACAAAGAGTAACCAGACGACCCATTTGTTTCTGATAATTAGATGTAAAGCCATTGCAGCAGTGATTTGCAAGTACGATACACACGCACATGTACACACTTGATTTTATTAGGAAGATATAAGTTGCTTTATAATATAAAATGGGGGAAACCCTTTTTCGTAAAATTAGGAAGATATAAACTATGCGCTTGATCATCAAATTCTCCTACTTTTGTGACAATTTTCCTTAGCTAATTTATAAAATAAGTTCAACACATTATATATAGTTCAGCGACCACAAACTAAGCCTCGATCGTTGGGTGAGCTGTTGAATTTTTAGCCCATGGTTGAACAATCACAAATCCTATCCTCATTGAAAGCGTGAGTGAAAACTCATGCATGTGCGCGGTGGAATCTTTATTATGCGGTTGAAAATAGAATAAATAAAAGATACTCTCTCTGTTTCTAAATATAAGTCTTTTTAGAGATTTCAATATAGACTACATACGAATGTATGTAGACATATTTTAGAATGTCGATTCACTCATTTTACTCTATATATAGTCCGTATTGAAATATTTAAAAAGACATATATTTAGAAACGGAGGGAGTACATAACAAAATATAAATTCAAAATCAGAGGCAAGAATGGCTACTAAGCTTGGTTGACCAAGACTTAACAGAAACTAAGTCTATCAATAGGGGAATAGCAAATCCGTTTTTTTTTTACAATGATGTGGGTAAGCCCACTACAACTAAGAGAAATTCTGCATTAGTCATTCCGTCACAACGCTTTTGCCAGGGCCAGTATTAAGCGCAAAACAGAGCATCCCATTGTTACATTCTAGGCCAAGATGAAGCCTTCTTAGGGCACCATCTCTCTGGACCGTCGGATTGAGTGTCCAAACGTATCCCAATCGTCCGATATTTTGATGAATTGATCCTGGCCGTCGGATCAAGAGTGATGTGACAACCAATGAATAGTGTTGCTCATCCTTACTCTGGTTTTTGTTTTCAATCTCACTGACTGGCGGGTCGCGCCATAGGTGGTCCGCTGCTGTCAGTGACTGCGGAGACGCGTGCGAATGGTGCTGGCTCTTATGTGCGTGAGGTCGTGCCACCGCCTGTAAAATTGGGTGGCCTCCAGGGCATTTTTGTCTTTTTGCGTCCCAGGAGAGTGCGGTCGATAGGGCACCGATCGCGTCGTCCTCTCTCCTCCTCTCCTCACTTCCCCCCTCCGCTCCTCCTTCCCCTAAAACTAGCTCATTCTCTGCGGCTCCACCGCCGCCACCCGTCCTCATGTACCTTTTGGGGTTCAACACACGAAACAAACGCGTGATGTTCACAAAAGTTTGACAATTGTCTACGAGTAGTTGATGTTGGCTTGAACTACGTCGGTATTTCCCCAAAGAGGAAGGGATGATACAACACAAAAACGGTAGGTATTTTCCTCAATGATGAGACCAAGGTTATCGAACCAGTAGGAGAACCACGCAACACTACGTAAATGGTACCTGCACACAAAGAACAAATACTTGCAACCCGACTTGTTAAAGGGGTTGTCAATCCCTTCCGGGTAACGGTGCCTGAAATTGTCAAGTTGACGGGATAAAATTGCAGTAGATTGATAGATGCAAATAAAAGCAAATAAAATTTAGCGAGGTATTTTTGGGGTTTTTGATTAATAGATCTGAAAATAAAAGCGAATAAAAATAGATCTCGAAGACAAATATGATAAAGAAGAGACCCAGGGGCCATAGATTTCACTAGTGGCTTCTCTGGAGAAAAATAGCATACGACGGGTAAACAAATTACTGTTGCGCGATTGATAGAACTTTAAATAATTATGACGATATCCAGGCAATGATCATTATATAGTCATCACGTCCAAGATTAGTAGACCGACTCCTACCTGCATCCACTACTATTACTCCACACATCGACCTCTATTCAACATGCATCTAGTGTATTAAGTTTATGGAAATACGTAGTAATGCAATAAGAACGATGACATGATGTATACAAGATCTATTCATGTAGGAATTAGACCCCATCTTGTTATTCTTAATGGCAACGATACATACGTGTCGGATCCCCTTCTTTCACTGGGATCAAGCACCGTAAGATCGAACCCATCACAAAACCTCTTCCCATGGCAAGAAAAATCGATCTAGTCGGCCTAACTAAACCAAAGATTCGAAAAAGAAATACAAGGCTATAAGTAATCATGCATACAAGAGATCAAAAGACTCAAATAACTTTCATGAATAAAAACATAGATCTGATCATAAACTCAAAGTTCATCGGATCACAACAAACACACCGCAAAAAAGAGTTACATGAAACCATTGTATTGAGAATCAAAAGAGAGAGAGAGGAATCCATCTAGCTACTAACTACGGACCCATAGTTCTACAATGAACTACTCACGCATCATCGGAGAGGCACCAATGAGGATGATGAACCCCTCCATGATGGTGTCTAGATTGGATCTGCGGTTTCTGGAACTTGTGGCGGCTGGAATTGATTTTCGTCGACTCCCCTAGGGTTTCTAGAATATTGGGGTATTTATAGAGCAAAGAGGCGGTGCGGGAGGCGGCCGAGGTGGGCACAACCCACTTGGGCGCGCCTGGGCCCCAGGCGCGCCCTGGTGGGTTGTGCTCCCCTTGGAGCCCCCTCAGGTACTTTCTTGGCCCATCGTGTGTCTTCTGGTCCAGAAAAAATCACCAAAAAGTTTCGCTGCCTTTGGACTCCGTTTGGGATAGATTTCCTGCGAAGTAAAAAAAGAAGAAGAAAAAAACAGGAACTCGCACTGGGCACTATGTCAATAGGTTAGTCCCCAAAAAGATATAAAGTTGCTATAAAATGATTGTGAAATATCCAAGAATGATAATATAACAACATGGAACAATAAAAAAATATAGATATGTTGGAGACGTATCAGCATCCCCAAGCTTAATTCCTGCCCGTCCTTGATTAGGTAAATGATAAAAACAAATTTTTTGATGTGGAATGCTGCCTAACATGTTCATCACATAATATTTTCTTTGTAGCATGGACATTTGGACTTTTATATGATTCAACGCAATAGTCTAATTTTGACATGAAGATTTCAATACTCAAGCATATCAACAAGCAACCATGTCTTTCAAAATATCAACACTTAAGCAAGTTATCCCTAGCCCATTATGCTCAATCATTGATCCATTCATGAAACACACTCGCATATTAGCTACACCCAATGCTCAAGTACGATCATAGTTCCCCTTAGTTGGTGCTTTATAAGAGAAGCTGGAGACTCAAATAAAAATAAAATTGCATAAAGTAAATAGAAAGGCCCTTCACAGAGGGAAGTAGGAATTTGTAGAAGTGCCATAGCTCAAAGCGAAAAAAGATAGAGATAAAAACATTTTGGGTGGCATGCTTTTCCTGTCAACAAAAACGATCAAGTAGTTCCCAATACCTTCCATGCTAGATATATCATAGGCAGTTCCCAAACAGAAAATAAAGTTTGTTCCTTTTTCCACCATACTTTCACATTCCATGGCTAACCGAATCTACGGTGCCGTCCATACCAACACTTTCCAAGGAATTTAATATGACAACATAAAGTAAATTCATTTTTCATTTCTGGACTGGGCATCCCTAATACCTTTGCCGTACTCTCGTGCAATGACAAGTGAATAAACAATCATCTTGAGAATAACACATCTAGCATGGAAAAATATCAGCCACCCCCTACCGTTTCATGAGCGGTATGAGAACACAAAAGAGAAATTTATTTTGAAAATTAGAGATGGCACATACAAATTTGCTTAGAACGGCATAGAAATAACGCATATAGGTAGGTATAGTGGACTCATGTGGCAAAACTGGTTTAAGGATTTTGGATGCACAAGTAGTGATCATACTTAGTGCAAATGAAGGCTAGCAAAAGATTGAGAAGCATCCAACCAAGAAACGAAAAATCTCATAAGCGAGCATTAAGCATAATTAACACCGAATAATGCATCACAAGTAGGATGTAATTTCATTGCATAATATTGACTTTCGTGCTTGCATAGGGAATCACAAATCTTAACACCAATATTCTTACTAAAGCATAATTACTCATCAACATGACTCACATATTATATCAACATATCACAAAACTATTAAAATGAATCAAGTTTATTTTTTCCAATGATCTTCATGAAAGTTTTTATTATATCCCCTTGAATATCTATCACTCTGGGACTAATTTCATATGTTGCTTTTGATAGCTCAAACAAATAATTGATACGTCCATTTTGCATCATGCTTTTATATCGATATTTATTGCATTATGGGCTGTTATTACACATATTCTCACAATACTTATGCCTATTCTCTCTTATTTTACAAGGTTTACATAAGGAGGGAGAATGCCAACAATTTGGAATTACAGGTGGAAAAGGAGCAAATATTAGAGACCAATTACGCACAACTCCAAAAGTCCTGAAACTCCACGAAAGTTATTTTTGGAAATAATAAAAATATTGAGCGGAAGAAATACCGGAGGGCCCCACACCACAGCCACGAGGGGTGGCGCGCCCTACCCCACAGGTGCGCCCCGCCTCGTGGGCCCCCTGATAGCCCTCGGTGCCCATCTTACGCTATATGAAGTCTTTCCTCTGAAGAAAAATCATAAGCAAGCTTTGGGGACGAGACTCACGCTGCCAGGCGGAACCTTGGCGGAACCAATCTAGGGCTCTGGCGGAGGCATTACTGCAGGGGACACTTCCCCTCGGGAGGAAATCATCGCCACCGTCATCACCAACGCTCCTCTCATCGGGAGGGGCCAATCTCCATCAACATCTTCATCAGCACCATCTCCTCTCAAACTCTAGTTCATCTCTTGTATCCAATTCTTGTCTCTAAGTCAAGGATTGGTACACTGGGTTGCTAGTAGTGTTGATTACTCCTTGTAGTTGATGCTAGTTGTTTTATTTGGTGGAAGATCATATGTTCAGATCCTATATGCATATTAATACTCCTCAGATTATGAACATGAATAAGCTTTTAGAGTAGTCACGTTAGTTCCTGAGGACATGGGCGAAGTCTTGCTATAAGAAGTCATGTGAATTTGGTATTCGTTTGATATTTTGATGAGATGTATGTTGTCTCTCCTCTAGTGGTGTTATGTGAACGTCGACTACATGACACTTCACCATTATTTGGGCCTAGAGAAAGGCATTGAGAAGTAATAAGTAGATGATGGGTTGCTAGAGTGACAGAAGCTTAAACCCTAGTTTATGTGTTGCTTCATAAGGGGCTGATTTGGATCCATATGTTTCATGCTATGGTTAGGTTTACCTTAATACTTCTTTTGTAGTTGCGGATGCTTGCAATAGGGGTTAATCATAGGTGGGATGCTTGTCCAAGTAAGGACATCACCAAAGCACCGGTCCACCCACATATCAAATTATCAAAGTACCGAACACGAATCATATGAACGTGATGAAAACTAGCTTGACAATAATTCCCATGTGTCCACGGGAGCGCTTTTCTCTATATAAGAGTTTGTCCAGGCTTGTCCTTTGCTACAAAAAGGATTGGGCCACCTTTCTGCACTTTATTTACTTTTGTTACTTGTTGCTCGTTACAAATCATCTTATCACAAAACTATCTTTTACCTATAATTTTAGTGCTTGCAGAGAATACCTTACTGAAAATCGCTTATCATTTCCTTACGCTCCTCGTTGGGTTCGACACTCTTACTTATCGAAAGGACTACGATAGATCCCCTATACTTGTGGGTCATCAAGACTCTTTTCTAAGCGCCCGTTGCCGGGGAGTGAAGCGCCTTTGGTAGGTGGAATTTGGTAAGGAAAAATTTATATAGTGTGCTGAAATTCTTGTCACTTGTTACTATGGAAAGTAATCCTCTGAGAGGCTTGTTCGGGGTATCTTCACCCCGACCAGTAGAGCAAAGAGTTGCTCCTCAACCAACTAAACCTACTGAAAATGAAAATGTCTACTTCAAAATTCCTTCGGGTATGGTAGAAAAACTGCTAGCTAATCCTTTTGTAGGAGATGGAACATTACATCCTGATGAGCAGCTAATATATGTGGATGAAGTTTGTGGATTATTTAAGCTTGCAGGTATGCCCGATGATGTTATCAAGAAGAAGGTTTTCCCTTTATCTTTGAAGGGAGATGCATTGACATGGTATATGCTATGTGATGATATGGGATCATGGAACTACAAACGATTGAAATTGGAATTTCATCAGAAGTTTTATCCTATGCATCTTGTTCATCGTGATCGCAATTATATATATAATTTTTGGCCTCGCGAAGGAGAAAGCATCGCTCAAGCTTGGGGGAGGCTTAAGTCAATGTTATATTCATGCCCAATCATGAGCTCTCAAGAGAGATGATTATTCAAAAAATTTATTTTTATGTCTTACATATTTTGGATTTTAGATGTTATGAAAACAAGACCCGAGTTTCTCTGTATGATGACAAGATGATTAAGAAGTCTTTTATTTTGTTGCATTTTTATTATACTCTTCGCAGCATCCTTCTATGTTTTATTTGATTCATAGTCTTGACTTACTTTTGAAACCAAATTTATATTCCCTTTTTGTCATGAACTTGCAAATCAACTGTTCTATTAGCCAAATGTATGTTACTTGCTTTGCTTTTGGTTGTCTAATTGTCTTGCCCTTTGGCATTGATTTAATAAAATGCCATGATTGTCATGGGCAAGGTATTGCCATGCTTTTGTCATATCCAGAATTCTCTTTATGAGGATGCTTATGTCTGAACTGTTCATCATCTTTGTCAATATGTTGCATCCAATATGTTATCCATGTCTAAAACCCATCTTAAATTTTATATCTTATTCATAGATAATGATTTAGTGTATGGCACTGTACTTAACCAATATCATTGCTATTTTTTATATTTGCAATGCTCCTATGACTATATTATCGGATTAGATATTGCTATACCCGGCAGCAGGTGCTGTCGGGTGCGGCAAGCCGCACTTCCAACCTAGTATAGAAAATGGACCACAAAATGTTATACACTACATGAATTATTTCAAAAATAATAATGGATGACAAAAATATAATAAGGCCATTCACAAACGTTGAAACCATATATATTACACTATTCTAGAAATCCACAATGATTAAGTTAGTAGATTAATTAACACATGTACATTGCTCAGGGTGCATTTATCATTTTTTACAATAATATATATTACACTATCATTTTTTACAATAATATATATATGTAGAACTTAATTGTGTTTTTCCAAAACCAAATAAAATAGTATGAGAAAGAAAACTCTAGTGCAAACATAAAATACTTTATTTGCACTTGGCACACTTCAGTTTATATGTCTCCTATTAGATTCCCATAGGTTAGATAGTTTTTTTTAAAGAATACATAGTTATGATTGCAAAATTCAAGCATAAAATGTTTATAAAAATGGATAGAGTTTATGGATTCTCCAACATGACAATATTTTTTGTAGAAAATAATGAAATTTATATAGTGCATTTATTCTTCATACTAAATTAAAACGTACTTCACATTTTTATAGAAAATAATCTATTTAATAACGAGGTAGCACATTTTATTGGATTTCTTTGTTATCACTCCTACTTAAAAAGAACGTAAGGCTCTGAAGTCCGCTCTTCATTTGTCAACATTATGTACATTTCCTTCTCTCTCCCTCCATTTTGATTTTTCTCTCACATCTCTTGTTTTTCTCACCGGCTTTTCTAAAACTTTCTTTAATTGACACACCTTTTATTTAATTACCAAGTAAAATTATGTTTTTGGTAAGACAAATAAATGCTTAACAAAGAAGTGCTTATGAAATAAATCTTATTTGTTTACACAATCAAATTAATATGGACAAGTAAATTACGGGCTACCTACTATAATTTTTATACCCGTTGTAACACACGGACAATTATCTCAGATGAAAATGTTAACTAATTTTCAATTTTTTAGAACTGTTACCTATAAAACTATTTAAATCTTGAAGGAATTAACATATTATCAAAAGCATTGGCACGAACGATAATATTATCAATTATGGTTACCAAAATCAAGAGATATCTATGCAGCTATAGTCTATAGTCGCCCGATACTTAGTGACAAAGGAAACACTCATCACTAGTAACTCAACAATTACCAGTGCCATGGTGTATAATCGGTTGTTGCTGGTCAGACCCCATTAGAAACATAACATGTGGGATAACACATCCTATACAAAGTGTTTCCAAGTACAGGTCTACTAAAGCTCGAAACACATTTAATGGCACATACCCCAAAGATAACATATAATGCTCCCCCATATGGATTGAGCTCTAGATATACTCCTGCAAACAGCGAAGTAGTACTAATTTTGAAAAAGCTGAAGCAACAACTCATGCTGCACAACATGTCCTCGATGCCGAGTTGCCTGGCTAGCCATGGGCTCCCGCACAAACCAACGTGCCCTCTCTCCGTGCACGCGCCTGAGATGATAGAACACCTTCTCGTCCAGTTCGTTTTTGCCTGCGTGGTGTCCGCCTGCAACAATGTTGCTGCTTGTGGCTATTGTTCCGTCTGAAGAAACAAGCACGTTGTTGCTCGCTGCTTGAAGGGACGACCTAGTATGCTTGACTGTCACCTTGGATTTTTCTCCGTACATGTTTATTCAGTTTCATCTTGGTCTTGAAGCCAAATAGTTTGATGCTTCTTCTTGAAAAGTGGAGCTCCACTTGGGAAGTAAATAAAGACTAGTCTTTTGCTATGGTCAAATTAATTTCATGTGCGTGCCAGCAAAATTCGGCAAAGAACGGTGAAAAAAAAGAAACAAGCAGCCGTGCTTGTGCGTTTTGTTGCTTCATGAAACTTGTGAGGCAGAAGATGTCCAAGACCCATGCAATTTCTGTTGAAAGCTTTCATCTGAAATTGATGCTGATAATTGGCAACTTTTCAACCAAGCATCTGAAATGGTTTGGATCTCCCTGCAATTTTTCTTTCAATTTTCAACGGGGGGAGATTTCCCCACCTGAATTTGTTATGATTAACAGGGGCCAAAAGCCCAGATTGCCGTACATTACAACGTAGCAAGAGGGGGCTAGAGGCAGAGAAGCAAGAACGCAAGACTAGGCACCCAACGTTTCAGATAATCAGGCAAGCCTGCAGTTTCTGCAAACAAAGAGTAACAGATAACCCATTTGTTTCAGATAATCAAATGTCCACTCCAGGTTCGCTGCAACCCCCTTAAACACATCAACGGTCCAGATTTCTTCATACCCCTTTATAAAAAAGGATAAAATGACCTTTTTCTAAAAGTATGTCGCCCGCCCGCCGAAATGTATACGGTGCACGCCAATTGGGCCAGCCCACTGGTCACGGCTGTAGGAAGTGCGTTGTTTGCGGGATGTAAAAAGTCATAAAACAAATGTCTGATCCGGCGCAACAGGGGGCTAGAGGCAGAGAAGCAAGAACACAAGACTAGGCAGCCAACTTTTTAGATAGTCAGGTAGGCCTGCTGTTTCCGCAAACAAAGAGTAACCAGATAACCCGTTTGTTTCAGATAATCATATGTCCATTTCTGCTTCGGTACAACCCCTTAAACACATTAGCGGTCTAGATTTCTTCATAGCCCTTCATAAGAAAGGATAGGGTAGCCTTTTTCTAAAAGTACGTCGCCCGCCCGCTTGAAATGTATCTGGTGCATACAAATTGGGCGGCCCATTGGTCACGGCTGTAGGAAGTGCGTTGTTTGCGGGATGTAAAAATTCATAAAACAAATGTCTGATCCGTCGCTAGGAATCGAACCGTGGACCTTTTGCACATGAGGCTAAGAGGCTGATGTCGGATTCAGGGCTCCGCAGATCCAAGAAAGGTTCAAACTATGGGGCGTGTGCAAAGAACTCAACCTCTCCGGCCAACCAGTTCGTCGCCCCCACGGCCTAGCTCGATGAACAAGGAAGAAGATGGACTCGGCAGTTTACCCAGGTTCGGGCCACCTTGCGGTGTAAGACCCTACTCCTGCTTTGTGGTGGATTTACCTCACGAGGGGCTGAGGACGAACTAGTACAAGGGAAGAACAACCTCGCGAGGTGCGAGGTTGTTCTGGTGAGCGAATGAGCTATGGGGATCGGATCGGGTCCTTCTCTATGGTGGTGGCTAGCCTATACTTATAGTGGCCTTGGTCCTCTTCCCCCAAAACGTGGGCGGGAAGGGATCCCACAACGGCCAATTTGAAAAGGGACAAGTAGTACATCTTATCATGACGAAAGATGGTCTTCGCCTGCAAAGCTTCTTGTCGTGACGCTGCGGTGGGCTCGGTGATGACATCTGTCCTACCGTCCTGGTGGTCTTGGTCTTGTTGCACAGGAAAGGAAACATTTGCCTGATTCCTCGGGACCCCACGCCTTCGCTTGCCTCCTTAGCACCAAAGATGAAACTATCTTCTCTGCGCCCGGCTGGCGCCACAACCTTCGTCATGGCTTGCGTCACCTCAACCTCATGAGGTTGGGCACCTGCATAGGAATCTTCGCTCCTCCGGAGTGATGCAGGAATGCCGCTCTCTCCAAAGGTCTTGGCGTCATCCGCCTCGCGAGGCTTGACCCCTCGCGAGGGTCTTATCTTCGTAATTCGCGTAGATGGGCCATACTAGGCCGTCGATAGAGCCACGCCGTGGGCCGCAGACAGACAAGTCTAAGTACCCTGATTCCCAGAACGCCGACAACTAACCACTTGAGCTGATAGACATAATTGATAATTACAGAATTCGTGCAAGCTTAAGAATTACCGCGTCTGAATTTATTGGACCAATGACAGGATTGCCAAGACCAATGCACATCGGGGTGATATTTTGGTTTTGAATCTGCCCAATTAGTGAGCACGATTGAAGGATACTAACCAGGCTAAATTAATTGCCAATTGCCTCGCATCCCTCAAACGCTCTCGCATGCATTGCTTTTCTTTTAGACTACCCACAGTAAGAGTAACATATATAATAACATCACATATATCCAAATAAAATAGATGATGTGGCAAACAATAAATGAAAAAAGAGAGGGATGTGGTAACATAGCTAGTTACTAGTAGTATGAGTAACCTCACACATATCAAGGCAAGATGAGTCTATAGCCTAATAAATGAAGTGTTGCATGTTACCATACATATGTTACTTCTCACGATAAAGGTAATAATATAGACTAGTAACATATGCATGTTAGCACGCAGATATATTGGCTGCATGACGCATGGCCCAATCGGAGCGCAGCTTTCGGTTAGAAACTTGCAATTAATTTGCATTGACTAACAAATTGGCTATTAAATTCCGGCGTACGGAAAAGCAACATGCTTACAAAAGCGGACTTCTACTGGTAGCTTTCCAGCTTAAAATTCCCGGTCAGAAGTAACGCCAACATAGAATTCAGAAATGTTTTCAAATTTTTTCCAACATTTATTGGAAATTCTAAATAAATTTTTAGAATAGAATAATGTTCGAAAATTCAACAATTTTTTGACCAACTTGAACACATTCTGAAAATTCCATTTTTAAAAAATCATGAACATTTTTTGAAAAGTATGAACAACACTTTTTAAAACCATGAACATTTCAAAAAATGTAAAGAGATGTGTTAGTTCAAAATGTTAAGAATATTTTTTCAAATTTTTTTTGAACAATTTTAAAGAAAGATGAGGAGTGCGCAAACTTAAGAACTAATATTTTGAACACTGGCTTTCTTTCTGGTTTTTTTCTGGCTTCTTATGTGGCAAATCTAGCTTTGTGAATATTCACGTTGGGTTTTTTCGTGTTTTTGAAAACCAGTTTTTGTTCTGTTACATTTTTTTCTTTTTTCCTTTTCCTGTTTTTCCGAATGCGTGAAATTTTCACAAATTCTAAAATTTGTCGCGTTTCAAAAAAAAGTTCATGTTGATTGATAATGCCAGAAATCATAAATAACATAAGCATCCAATTTTTTTGACAATTTTCAATAAACGTTTAGGAAATAAAATATTCATTTTGATTGATAATGACGAAAGTTGCAAATAACAGAAGCCTTAAATTTAGAAAACACTATATGCTCATGAATGCATCTGTCCGACCTAGTGTGTCACACTCCTCTCAAATGGTGGTCTTTTGGGGTATGGATAAATGACCCTAACTCTTTGCAGCAGCCTCGCACTGACATATGAGGAATCCTTGCCAGTTTTGAATGACTTCCGACATCGTTTGCATGTTGTGAATTGGTCACATAAGAGTTTTGAGTTCATTTGACGATGTTGAAAAAACATGCTCTCATACGGACCATTCTGGTCTACCCAAACACCCTTCGTTGAACCCGGTCTATTTTTGGACATAAATAAAATGATCCCAACTTTTGCCGTAGGTGGGCATGTCCATGGTGGGCATCTATGCCAGCTTTGAACGAATTACAACAACGTATGCAAGTTGCGCCACGTCCGACCATTTATCGCCCATTTTCACCGAGACAACTCCAGAAAATGCAAAAAATGTCGAAAGCTTAAAATCTTGGTATGGTACCTTTAATAGGTCATATAAGCTCATGAAAAAATTTAAGGTCATTTGACAATGTTGAAAAAACGATCTCACACGAACCTTTCTGGCCTATCCGAACATCCTACGTTGAACATGGTCTATTTCTGGACATAAATTGAATGACCCCAACTTTTTGTAGTGGGCAAGCATGCCGATGGTAGGCATCCATGTCAGGTTTGAATGATTTTCGTTACCGTATGCAAGTTGCGTCATGTTTAGCCATTTATCAGTCATTTTTCCGAGAAAACTCTAGAAAATTTAAGAAGTGTCGAAAACTCGAACAACTTGCACTACTAGAAAAAGGGCAACTAGTAGCATGGATTTTTTGGCTATCGATGGCGCTGGTGCCGATGCTACTTTGCTCTGACGCTTCTGACTAAATTTTAGCGATGGCGTGTTTTTACCAGCGCTACAGCTAGTTGTGATAGTAGTAGTGTGGGTTGCACACGCGCTACTGCTAATAGTAGTAGTGCAGGATGCTGCCCCGCACTACTACTAACTAATTAGGATTTTTTTAAAAAAATCCACAAATTCCATTTTATGCTTTTGAGCTATATATGATTCAATCAGCATCTTAATTAACTAGACATGCAACACAAATGTTTGCTTTTGAGATGTATACACTCCAAACATCAATTGATCACTTGCATTAACTAGTACATGGTGCATTGAGTTGGAGATGAGTCGCAGCCACCGGCATCCAAGTTGCTTGATCCACTCGTCATCCACGGATCCAATCTAGGTAGGACGAGATCTACCACAAAAAAACACGGGGCTCCCTTGTTAATTTTTCTGTCACGGAGCTTGAAGAAGAGTGAGACGGGAAGAAGAGGGGCCTCACTGTTGCTGGCCGGATGGGAGACAACCGGGACGGGGGATGACATGAGCTGCGGGGAGGAGATCTTGAGTAAGCGTGTCAGCCAGCGTCCTCGCCCGGTGGCGGACGTGTAGGTCACCGTGAGCTGCTGCACAAGGAACGGCACGACCCCGCGTCGGCCGGTGGCGAGCATCCGCACCTCATGACTGACTAGAGAAGTAGCATACCTTGCCGCTCTGAGCTGGGTGGGGGGAACCTTGGAGGTGGCCGGATCTAGTGATGGAGGAGGATGAGGATGCAGAGGCGAGATAAGGAGAAGATGTGGAGGAGGGAGAGACCGAGGCGCATTGGTATTTTATAAGTACACGGTTGTAGTTAAAAAAAATAGTAGTAGCGCGGCATGTTTCACCTGCGCTACAACTATAGCATGTCCGTGTGGTCTACTTAGTAGTAGCGTAGGCCTTATAACCCGCGCTACTACTATCAACTTAGTAGTAGTGTGGGATTTATACCCCGCGCTACTACTATGGCCGATCCCGGGGTACGGTGGGAATCATTTAGTGGTAGCGTGAGATTTATACCCCACGCTACTACTATGGGTATATACCCTGCACTACTACTAATTAGCAGCAGCGCGACTCATATACCATCGCTACTGCTAAGCTTCTATCTATAAGGTATTTTCTAGTAGTGTTGGCATGGTCCCTTGAATTGGTTATATAAGCTCGTGGAAACAGTTTGGGGTCATTTGACGATGCTGAAAAAACATGCTCCTATAAAGACCCTTCTGGCCTACCTGAACACTCTTCGTTGAACATGTTCCATTTTTCTTAACATAAATGACATGAACCAAACTTTTTTCTAGAACGTGGGCATGTCCATGGTAGGTAGCATGCCATGTTTGAACGATTTTGGACACCGTATGCAAGTTGCGTCATGTCTGGACATTTCACCGAGAAAACTCCATAAAATGTTAAATTTGTTGAAAACTAAAACACTTGGCATGATGCCTTGAATTGGTCACTAAACGACAAAAAAAAAATTAGGACCATTCTAAGGATGTCGAGAAATAACGTGCTCTCACATAAAGCCTTCGGGCTTACCCATAAACTCTTCGATAAACATCGTCTAATTTTGGACATTTTTGAAATGACCTCAACTTTTGCCAGTAGATGGGCATGCCCATGGTAGGCACCCATATCAAGTTAAAACGATTTCCTGACACTGTATGTAAGTTGCGTCATGTCCGACCATTTAACCGCCATTTTCACCAAGAGAACCCTAAAAATGCATGACTTATTGAAGGCTCAATCAACTTGGCATGGTGCCTTGAATTGGTCATATAAGGTCATGGAAAAAATTTGGGTCATTTGATGATGTCGAAAAAACGCTTAGCCTACCCAAACACCCTTCGTTGAACATGGACTATTTTTGACATGCATAAAATGACCTAAATATTTGCCAGCAGGTGGGTATGCCCATGGTAGGCATCCATCCCAGGTTTGAAGGAAAAAGTATATAAAATTATAATTTAAGCAGGTAATTAAACTCTTGGTTTAAGTTTTTAACATAACTAATAAATACAAAGGGATATAATTGAAAACATCATTTGTAAAGCAATTAACAAACATTGATGGAACAAAGAATTTAAAATCATAATATAAAAGATTTGTTTAAAACTGTTATTTTGGTATTCCAAACAATATTCCAATTTTTTGTAATAGGTATAAATAAGAATAATAGAGTTTAAAGAGGAGAATAATGAACTAACGAAAAAGACAAGACTAACGAAAGAACAGAAGGAAAAAAACGCTTAGGCCTTGGCCCAACTATCGCTCCTGTCGGGTGCATGTTGGGAATTTCTAAAACCGTTTGCATTTTAAAGAAAATTGTTCATGTTTTGGATTTTTTTAAAAATCATGTCATAGAAATTTTTTTCAAATTTTAAAAACTCCAATTTTTTTTCAAAAAGTTCAAGTAATATCAAAAAATGTTTGGGAATATAAAAAATGTTTGCACGTTTAAAAAACATCAGAAGTTGAAAAATATCTTATTTTCATCTTTTGTTCACAAATGAAAAAAAAGAATGATTTTAAAAAATGTTTCCACTTAAAAATTCTTCACAGATCCAACAACAAAGTTTGCCTTTTCCAAATTTTGGTCGGAGTTTCTAGAAGCGTTTGTGTGTGTTTTTTTAAATCGTGTTTTGATTTTGATTTTCGTGTTTTCCTAAAAATATATGGAATTTTAATTTTTTGCATTTTTATAAAATTTTGAGGATTACAATTTTTTTCACATTTATAAAAAATGTTAGGATTCCCAAAAATTCTTCACTTTTTCCAAAAATATTTTGGAATTTGAAAAAATGTTCCATTTTTCAGAAAATTTTGGAGTTTGATAAATAATTTTATTTTTTAAAAATATTCGACTTTTCCAAATTGTTCACAATTTTTTTGAAGAATAGTTTCGATTTTTTCAGAAATATTTTTATGTATGTACGTCATTGTTTGTTCTTATATAATCTGCACTATAGGGAATCACAAGTAGCCCGTCGGTCTAGTGGCAAGCATTGCGTACTAATTGTGTGAGGTTTTTTTAGAGAGGAGGCATCTGCCCGGCCTTAAACTGAGGCCCTTAGAGTACAAATCAGGTTCAAGCAAAGTATAACGAAAAACGAAAAGGGATACATGGCCGGAGCCGAGAAACACGATGCAGCGCGCTTAAGCAGTAGGATAAGTAAAGACTGTCGAGGTAGTCGGAGACGTCCACGTCAGTGCTCACATTTAAGTCGCTCGCCGAAGCTCAGTGCACCTTGCCCGCACTCTTGTGACGAGGACCTCTACGTGCCCTCTGTCCTGTGGCCTTGCCAACAGTTTCCACAACTGCAGGAAAGGCACCAGTTTGTATAATAGGTCAGCCGGATGTCGAATGAATTGCCCCTCAATCAAAGCTTTATTTTTAGTAGTCCATAAGGCCCAAGCTTCCTCTCTATTGCAATAATATCAAGTTTCCTCTCTATGTGCTTAAAGTTTTGATGTTATACTTGTTTTGCCTTCCTATACTAGTTGATTCTTGTTCCTATAAACTATGTGCTCACAAAATCCCTAGGCATAGGAAGTGTGTTAGATTTAAATGTGCTAGTCATATTCTTCATGATGCTCTCTTTATGTTTCAATCCTTATCTTTTATGTGAGCATCATTGAAAGTATCATGCCTAGCTAAAAGGCATTAAAGAAACCCAATATATACCCTTACTGTTTTTGTGTGTTTACATGATTAAGCTACAGAGTAATCATGTTTTATAGCTTTTGTTTAAATAAAGTGCCAAGTAAGACCTTTGGGAAGACTTGGGAGAAAGTTAATGTGATCTTGCTGTAAAAAATAGAAACTTTGCGCTCACGAGATTAGCTGTCATTTTTTTACAGAAGAGTGCTTTTGAGTTGATTCTTTTTGCAGAAGATTAATAGACAAATTCCTCACGTCCACCAATTTATCTCATAATTTTTGGAGTAGCAGAAGTATGGTTGTTGTTCAGATCATTACAGACTGTTCTGTTTCTGACTGATTTTGTTTTCATTGCATAGTTTGCTTGTTTTCTAGTTTCTATGGCTTATATTTCTCAATATAAATTGTAGAAATGATATGATACAGTAGGCATTGTGTGAGAACAATTATGAACCTTGTCTTTGACAGTACCAAAATGAATGGTTTACTTTTTATCATACTAACCTATCTCACGAAGTTCCGTTAAGATTTGTGTGATTGAAGTTTTCAAGTTTTGGGTGAGATCGATACAAGGAGAATAAGGAGTGAAAAGTCCTAAGCTTGGGGATGCCCAAGGCAACCCAAGGTAATATTCAAGGAAGACTCAAGGGCCTAAGCTTGGGGATGCCCCGGAAGGCGTCCCCTCTTTCGTCTTCAAAACTATCAATATACCTTACTCGGAGCTATATTTTTATTCGTCACATGATATGTGTTTTGTTTGGAGCGTATTTTTAATTTTACTTGCTATTTGAATAAAACCATTGGATCTGAAATCTTTAATGAAAAAGAATCCTCCCATGTCTAGTTAATTATTTGACTAGTCAGTGTTCTTCACTTATATCTTTTTGGAGTAGTTGTCATTACTCACGTGCTTCACGTATATCCTATGAGTAAATGGTTAAATGGATTGAATATCATAAATCTGAATTTATATACATTTCATATGCTTATAACATGGGGAGTAATGACTTCACACATAATAAGTATAGGTAGTAAACTTATTGAAAGTTAGCAAACGCAGAAATGGTCACTTGAACAATTCATGAAAGAATATTGAAGGAAGAGATATTTCACATATAAATATACTATCTTGACATCTTTTGTAATTGTAAGCACTCATTAAAATATGACATGCTAAAAAGTTGATGTTGGACAAAGAAGACAACTTAATGGGTTATGTTTTCTTACATCCGAGATAAAGTATATTTTCATGGATCATCCAACATGTTGAGCTTGCCTTTCCCCCTCATGCTAGCCAAATTCTTAGCACCAAGTAGAGATACTACTTGTGCTTCCAAAAACCCTTAAACCAGTTTTGCCATGAGAGTCCACCATATCTACCTATGGATTGAGTAAGATCCTTCAAGTAAGTTGCCATCGGTGCAAGCAATAAAAATTGCTCTCTAAATATGTATGATTGATTGGTGTGGAGGAAATAAGCTTTATACGATCTTGTGATATGAAAGAAATAAAAGCGACGGACTGCATAATAAAGGTTCATATCACAAGTGGCAATATAAAGTGACGTTCTTTCGCATTAAGATTTTGTGCATCCAACCATAAAAGCGCATGGCAACCTCTGCTTCCCTCTGCGAAGGGCCTATATGTTACTATTATCTTCTACCTTATGCAAGAGTCATGGTGATCTTCACCTTTCCTTTTTATTTTATCCGTTGGCAAGCACAGGGTGTTGGAAAGATCCTGATAGATATATCTAATTGGATATGGGTTAGCATGAACTATTATTGTTGACATTACCCTTGAGGTGAAAGGTTGGGAGGCAAAATTATAAGCCCCTATCTTTCTCTGTGTCTGATTAAAACTCCGTAACCACAAGTATTGCGTGAGTGTTAGCAATTATGAAAGACTAAATGGTAGTTGAGTATGTGGACTTGCTAGAAAGCTACGACATAGACTCTTTACGATGTTATGATAAATTGCAATTGCTTCAATGACTGAGTTTATAGTTTGTTAGTTCTCAATAAAGTTTCGGATTCATACTTTGCATTATGAATAGATTATTACTTGAGCATAAGAAATCATATGACAATATCCATATATGTTGCTGTTATGAGAATAATCATGATGCCCTCATGTACGTATTTTATTTTATCGACACCTCTACCTCTAAACATGTGGACATACTTATCGTTATCGGCTTCTGCTTGAGGACAAGCGAGGTCTAAGCTTGGGGGAGTTGATACGTCCATTTTGCACCATGCTTTTATACTGATATTTATTGCATTATGGGCTGTTATTACACATTATGTCACAATACTTATGCCTATTCTCTCTTATTTTACAAGGTTTACATAAGGAGGGAGAATGCGGCGGTGGAATTACAGAAATTTTGGAAAAGGAGCAAATATTAGAGACCTATTACGCACAACTCCAAAAGTCCTGAAACTCCACGAAAGTTATGTTTGGAAATAATAAAAAATATTGAGCGGAAGAAATGCGTCGAGGGGGCCCACACAGCCCACGAGGGTGGGGCGCGCCCCTGCCTCGTGGGCCCCTGTTGGCTCTCTGGTGGCCATCTTATGCTATATGAGGTCTTTCGTCGAAGAAAAATCATAAGCAACCTTTCGGGGCCGAGACTCGCCGCCATGGCCGGAACCAATCTAGGGCTCCGTGAGGCTGTTACTCGGGGACATTTCCCTTCGGGAGGGAAATCGCCATCGCCATCGTCATCACCAACGCTCCTCTCATCGGGGAGAGGGCAATATCCATCAACATCTTCACCAGCACCATCTCCTCTCAAAACCCTAGTTCATCTCTTGTATCCAATTCTTGTCTCCACGTCCGGGATTGGTACTAGTAGGTTGCTAGTAGTGTTGATTACTCTTTGTAGTTGATGCTAGTTGGTTTATTTGGTGGAAGATCATATGTTCAGATCCTATATGCATATTAATACCCCTCGATTATGAACATGAATATGCTTTGTGAGTAGTTACGTTTGTTCACGAGGACATGGGAGAAGTCTTGCTATTAGTAGTCATGTGAATTTGGTATTAGATTCGATAATTTGATGAGATGTATGTTGTCTAGCCTCTAGTGGTGTTATGTGAACGTCGACTACATAACACTTCACCATTATTTGGGCCTAGAGGAAGGCATTGGGAAGTAATAAGTAGATGATGGGTTGCTAGAGTGATGAAGCTTAAACCCTAGTTTATCGTTGCTTCGTAGAAGAGGCTGATTTGGATCCATACGTTTCATGCTATGGTTAGGTTTACCTTAATACTTTTGTTGTAGTTGCGGATGCTTGCAATAGAGGTTAATCATAAGTGGGATGCTTGTTCAAGTAAGAACACCACCCAAGCACCGTCCACCCACATATCAAATTATCAAAGTATGAGCAGCGAATCATATGAGCGTGATGAAGACTAACAGACGATAATTCCCATGTGTCCTCGGGGCGCTTTTCCTTATATAAGAGTTTGTCAGGCTTGTCCTTTGCTACAAAAAGGATTGGGCCACCTTGCTGCACTTTATTTACTTTTATTACTTGTTGCTCGTTACAAATTATCCTATCACAAAACTATCTGCTCGCACTTATTTGATGGTTGAAGAGAATACCTTGCTGAAAACGCTTATAATTTCCTACGCTCCTCGTTGGGTTCGACACTCTTACTTATCGAAAGGACTACGATAGATCCCTATACTTGTGGGTCATCGAACATTACTTGATCATGAGAAGTTTCATGAGTTGAGCTCTTGTTTTGATATATAATGATGCTAGAAAAAGTGATTGGAACTATCATTGATCAAACTTATGCACTTGCTAGCATTCCAACTTCATAAATTATTTCTGTTATCATTTACCTACTCGAGGACGAGCAGGAATTAAGCTTGGGATGCTGATACGTCTCCAACGTATCTATAATTTATGAAGTATTCATGCCATGTTTACAATAGTTTTATATGATTTTGGTATGATTTGATTAGAACTAACCCGGACTAACGTTGTTTTCATCAGAACTACCGTGGTGTTGTTTTGTGCAGAAATAAAAGTTCTCGGAATGCGATGAAAATCAACGGAGAATTTTTCTGGAAAATATAAAAATACTGGAACGAAGAGTTCTGGGAGGAGGCTCGTGGGCCCCATGAGGGTGGAGGGCGCGCCCCTGTGCCTCGTGGACTTCCCGTGGGGCCCCCTGACTTGTTCTCGACGCCAACCTCTCCTATAAATACCCAAACCTCCAGAAAATAACCTAGATCGGAAGTTCCACCGCCACAAGCCTCTGTAGCCACGAGAAATCAATCTAGGCCCTCTCTGGCACCCTGCCGGAGGGGGCCATCATCACCGGAGGCCATGGAGGAGGATCCTGGAGGGGCCATCATCGCCTTGAAGGCCAAGATCCAGAGGAAGAACCTCTCCCCATCCAGGGGGAGGCCATGGAGGAGGAAGCACCAGGGGGAAACCTCTCTTCCTCTCTCTCGGTGGCGCCGGAGTGCCATCGGGAGGGGAATCATCACCGCGGTGATCGTCTTCATCAACATCACCATCATCATCACCATCCTCATCTCTTTTACGCGGTCCACTCTCTCACACCCCGCTGTAATCCCTACTTGAACATGGTGCTTTATGCCACATATTATGATCCAATGACGTGTATCCATCCTATGATGTTTTGAGTAGATATCCTTTGTCTTTGGGTTGATTGATGATCTAGATTGGTATGAGTTGTATGTTTTATTTTGGTGCTGTCCTATTGTGCCCTCTGTGTCGCGCAAGCGTGAGGGATTCCCGCTATAGGGTGTTGCAATACGTTCATGATTCGCTTATAGTGGGTTGCTTGAGTGACAGAAGCATAAACCCGAGTAAGGGGGTTGTTGCGTATGGGATAAAGGGGACTTGATATGTTACGGCTATGGTTGGTGAGGGAGTCCTGGATTAGGGGGTCTCCGGACAGCCGGACTATATCTTTGGCCGGACTGTTGGACTATGAAGATACAAGATTGAAGACTTAGATCACGTGTTGGGATGGGACTCTCATTGGCGTGAAAGGCAAGCTTGGCAATGAGGATATGAAGATCTCCTCCCTTGTAACCGACTCTGTGTAACCCTAGCCCCCTCCGGTGTCTATATAAACCGGAGGGTTTAGTCCGTAGATGACAACAATCATACCATAGGCTAGCTTCTAGGGTTTAGCCTCTACGATCTCGTGGTAGATCAACTCTTGTAATACTGATATCATCAAGATCAATCAAGCAGGGAAGTAGGGTATTACCTCCATCGAGAGGGCCCGAACACAGGTAAACATCGTGTCCCCGCCTCTGTTACCATCCGCCTTAGGCATGCAGTTGGGACCCCCTACCGAGATCCGCGGTTTTGACACCGACATTGGTGCTTTCATTGAGAGTTCCTGTGCGCGTCAGCGTAAGTCTTGATGGCTCCTTCGATCATTGGTAACGATGCGGTCCAGGGTGAGGTTTTCCTCCCTGGACAGATCTTCGTATTCGGCGGCTTCGCACTGCGGGTCAACTCGCTTGGCCATCTGGAGCAGATCGAGAGCTATGCCCCTGTCCGCCAGGTCAGGTTCGAAAACTTGAACTACACTGCCGACATCCGCGGAGACTCGATCTTCGACGGATTCGAGCCCATGCCGGGTGCGCCGCACGATCACGACGAGCATGATTTAGCTTCACCACCGTTCAGTGTTCGGGAGATCACACCTGCTACCAGGGGCGGATCCAGCATATGGGGTCGTGTAGGGGCGGCCGCCCCCGGTAAACTCTGGTAACCTAGGGTACCCCTGCTGCTTTTGGCCGATGGACACCATGGGAGGCGAGCAGATTCAGTCGAAGGTTTCGGATGGCGCGAGCAGCGAAGGAAGGTAAAGAAGCGATTAAATCGGGAGAGATAGCGGATAGGCCTTTGGAAGAGTTAGATATGGGCCGATCAAGTAAGCCCGGTAAAAATTAGATGAGCCCATTAGCACGTATGCAGCCTCCTCCTACCCGATCGATCATGGAACTGATCAGACGCATACAGAGGCGGGTTCACCGTGGCCACACGCCCGATCCAAACAGCAAGCGAGCAATGAAACAACAAGGAGCAGGTTCTTGGCTATCGCCTAGTCTTCTCCTCTGTTGTTCTATCATTCTTTATTTTGTTGTTACGTTGGCATAATTCTCGTAAGTTAGATTTTATATAAATTTTTGCATTATATATTTTCCACGTAGTAATTCTTAAGAGTGAAACAACTTTGAAAAATTCATTGTGTTGATCGTCTTGTCTGAATGTGTATTCTTGGCCTATTAATATACTTGATTTTTCTTATTTGATTGTATTGTGCCTTCAATTTTTATTTCTATTAGAAATCCGCCCCGGGTAACTTCAAATCCTGGATCCGCCACTGCCTGCTACAACTCCGGCCATCAATCCGGAGCAAATTGCGCCATCCAAGGACGGGTGGATAGACCCCGCCATGGAGGCCGCACTCTTAGTGGCGATAGATCCGGATACTGACTTCACCCCTTACGAGAGCCGTGTTGCCGAACCATTGGATTCGTCCCGACCCGCAGACTTCGAACCGCTGCGTCCGGTGCCTATCCGGATCTGATTGGGCACCGACCATGGAGTTTACCTCGCGGATATCTTTCGGCACTTTTCGCCTTTCGGTGATGTGCTTAATTGATTAAGGTACATCTCTTTGTCAGGAGAACCTTGGCCGAACTATGTCCGGCTAGAATGGGATGCGGACGACGAAGAAATTCGCTGCCCACCCACCACCCACTTAGTAGCCACTGTCGACGATTAAACCGACATGCTCGATTTTGACTCCGAAGACATCGACGTCATGGACGACGATGCAGGAGAAGAACAGGAACCATCGCCCACAGGGTGCTGGACAGCCACTGACAGCCACTTCATCACATGACATATACATGGTGGATACACCCAAAGAAAACAATGACGAGGGACGGAAGGATGCAGCAAAGAATAGCTCCATCGAGAAGCACAAAAAGCGTCAGCATAGGCGCCGCTCAAAATCCCGCCTCGGCAAAAACAACGATAACAGCGAAAGAGAAAACAACACCCCATTCGACTCGGAGGAAAGCAGCGACCACATCGACCCAGTAGCGAGCATGATGAACCAGACAAGCGGAGAACATAAATGCGGATCCGGCTGTCCGAACGCGGCGACGCCGAGGATAAAGCTCATCAATCCCCTCAGAAGGAAAGCAGTCCGGACGAAGATGCAAACATCATCCCGGAAGAGCACTTGGAACAAGAGAACCTCTGCAGAAGGCTTATTGCCACAGCGAGGAGTCTGAAGAAGCAGAAGCAAAGGCTTAAGGCCGCAAAAACTACGCTCAACAGCAGATGGAACAAAGTGCTCGACAACGAAGAAAAGTATGGTGGAAAAAGTTACCACACAAAGAGCTATCCAAAGTGCAAGCTACTTCCCGAATAACGATGAGGCCCTAGAGCCCACGCAGCCGAAAAATAAAACGGCCAACCGGTCGGATCAACCACCTTGTGGCCGCGATAGAGCGGCTAACAAGGCCGCACATAATTCAACACACGATCTACATGAGGACTTGCGCCAAAAATCCAGTATGACCAGATCCATCTATGGATCTAGGAACCGCGCTCCGGCACAAAAGGAAAACCGAATACTACAACTGTCCGAACGCCATGATATATCAAAATACAGGGGTGCCGCACACCCCCTATGTTTCACCGATGAGGTGCTGGACCACGAATTTCCAGAAGGATTCAAACCAGTGAACATAGAGGCGTACGACGGGACTACAGACCCTGGGGTCTGGATCGAGGACTTCATCCTCCATATCCACATGGCTCACGGAGACGATCTCCACGCCATCAAGTACTTGCCCCTCAAGCTTAAGGGACCAGTTCGGCACTAGCTGAAAAGCCTCCCCGAAAAGTCAATTAGAAGTTGGGAGGAGCTCGAGGATGCTTTTCGGGCTAATTTTCAAGGGACCTATGTCCGACCTCGGATCTGAGCACGACTTGAGTCATATAATTCGACAGCCGGAGAGTCGGCCCGAAAAGCTTTGGAATAGGTTCCTCACTAAGAAGAACCAAATCTACATTGCCGGACGCAAAGCCTTAGCAGCTTTCAAGCCACAGCGTCAAAGACGAATGGCTTCGCCGAGACACCTCGGCCAAGAAAACCGAGAACAATGGCAGCGTACGACAAGCCTAATGACCGGCTTTAGCAGGCGAAGATAGCTGGTTTGCCCGTAGTAGCACCAGCGATCCAAGCACATCCGAAGTCGAGGATGGCAATGGAAAACCCTGACGCGATAAAAGCAAGCGTCGAAATGCAGAAGACAGCCCTAGATAATACGGCGATAAGCGCGGATTCGGGAGCTCTCAACTAGGTCGGCGGAAAAAAGCCATTCAAAAGCAGCAGATATGGACCGTCAAGCCTAAACAAGATTCTATACAAACTATGTCAGATTCATGGCACCCAGATAAACCTGAAAATCACACCCACAGAGAATCTTTGGGTCTTCAAGTAGGCTGGTAAGCTAAACGCCGAACACAAGGGGAGGGAGACACCAAGCGAAGACAAGGATGAACCTCGCCAGCAAGGCACTAGGGGGCAGAAAAAATTCCCACCAGAGGTTAAAATAGTCAACACGATCCACGTGACGAAGGGGAGAGGCAAATATGCACTCCGAGACATAAGCGCCGTTGAGCCCGTCACCCCTAAGTTCAACCCCTGGTTGGCCTGCCCGATCACTTTTGATCGCAGGGATAATCCGACAAGTACCTGGCACGAAGGATTGGCTGCCTTGGTGTTAGACCCAATAATAAATGGATACCATCTCACACGAGTCCTTATGGACGGTGGTAGTAGTCTAAATCTGATATATCAGGACACAGTCCGCAAAATGGGGATAGACCCGTAAAAAATCAGCCACAGTAATAATACCTTCAAGGGAGTAATACCAGGCCCAGAGGCCCGCTGCACGGGCTCTCCATTACTAGAGGTTGTATTCGGTTCTCCCGACAACTTCCGAATCGAAAAGTTAACCTCGACATCGCTCCATTCTGAAGTGGCTATCAAGCACTACTCGAAGAGCAGCTTTCGCTCATTTTAATGCAGTACCGCATTACGCTTCTCTCAAGCTTAAGATGCCCGGTCCACGTGGCATCATCACCATTAGCGGAAACATTGAACGTTCCTTACGAGCGAAAGAATGCGGGACGACTTTAACAGCCGAACACTAAATGGCCCCTCCAACCAGAATAAAGGATCGGTTGTCAAGACCGCGGACACGGCTAGACGAGTCCGGCGTATTACTAGCTATAACAGCTTAGACAAACCCGAGATTGGTTTGATGGTTATACCCCCATAGATGGCACCAGGGGCTTCCCGCGTGTAATCAGGGCTAGTTCGGCTCAACTTGACTTATCTTGAATTTTAATGGTTTATTGAAAATAACCAATTTTTTTTGGCACGACAACTTTCACCTAAGTTCTTCTCTTTTACAGATGACGATCGTGCCACACCCGTCAAGGATCTGACTGCGCGGAGACATAGAGGCGCGAGGCGTGCGTGAGGACCCGCTCAAAGGTTTCTTTTTAGATTAAGACCTTGCATAAACCTTTTTTACGGTCTCTTGTTGTTCACATCCTCCGGATACTTAGTATAACCAAGAAGGATGCTAACGTTATTGGCATTTCGCCACGTCAGAGCATTTCACGTACCTGGACACTTGGGGTTCATTATCAAGGGCATTGCTCAGCCCGGCATATGTTATAAAGACCGAATACCTTAGGGAGTGTTGGCGTCATGAGTTTGGCCTTATATGCATCAGCTACGAATCATGTCTTTGGTCAAATGTTGGGTTTGCCCGGCTCACGTGTTTTGCTACCTTACATTCCTCTCTATCGGCTAAGGCGGCACCGGAGAACTCTTTGCGATTGTGCCCTGGTTCATCCGGATGAGCACCTCAAGAGAGAAAGCCGAAAAACTGACTGGCCATGATACAGTGAGATCCGGTCAACCACTGGCGATGACTTAAGCGGAATCTTGAGATTCCTCCGCATTAACGAAGGGCTGTTTCCGGTCATGTATGCGTCTGGCGCCCGTATTGAGACGGCCAGCGGAGGTACCGAGGGCTATATAGTAGCCCCACGTCAAACTCCTATGGCTAAGTGAAAGTGTTAAAGCAATATAGTCCGATTGCCTCGTTAAGCTGCGCTACCACCTCCTTAATGGACCAAGGCGTTGGGTCAAGTGTGAATACGCATTTTTGCGAACACCCCGCATTATATGCGTGAAATTGGAGCCGACATCGCAAACTTTCAGGTTACATACATATACATAAACGGCGCACATGGGGCATCATAATACTTTCAGGCAAAAGTATAAACACAACCTTTATAATTCAATAAAACATTGTTTTTACAATGGGAATACATGTCACTAGAACATAATATTCTTCGAGCACTGAGCCTCTATTGAACGAGAGCCTTCAAGGACTTCTTCAAAGTAGTGCTCGGCAGATACTCGGCCATCCGCCGAACCTTGGGTTGCAATAGCGGTGGCCTCCATCTCTGCCCAGTATGTCTTGACATGGGCAAATGCCATCCGCGCACCCTCTATGCACGCTGACCTCTTCATAGCGTCGATGTGCGGCACAACGCCAAGGAACTGTTGCACTAAACTAAAATAACTATTCGGCCTTGGCCCTTCCGGCCACAGATGATCCCCAACAGACCTCATGGCAAGCCCGGACAACCTATGGAACTCGGCTCACTCGGCCATTCGCTCATTTAACAGTAGCGGACGCACTGGAACATTGAATTGTGACCAGAACAGCTTTTCCACTTCACGATCATTTTGATCCTTGAAGTACTCGGCCGCATCAGCAGCGCTTGCTGCCAAATCCACGTACGCGTCTACAGAACTCCATAGTCGATCAAGAGGGGCATACTTCAGATCTCCGAATTTCGTCAGCAACAAAAAGGGCTTCCCAGCCACGATATCTCCGGCTTGACGCAGCTCCTCCTTCACCGCTCTGATTTTAGAGCGGGCTTCTTTGGCTGCTACCATGGCCTTCTCCAGGTCCGCCGCCTTCGCTTGGCTTTCTTTTTCAAGAAGTTGGCAACGGTCGGCGGTGTTTTTCAACTCAACGGCCATCTTGGCTATTTTTTCCTTGCTTTGGCAATGCGCAGCCTGTTCGTCTCTCAGCTCTTCGATCGCCTTTAGAGCGGCCGCATCACTATTCCTGGCTTGTTCCTTGGCTCGGGCAAGTTCCGCCCGAAGGGTCTCCACGGCGGCAGCTCCATCTGCAGTCACAAACATGTTAAAGATACTAGCATCATGCTCCTCTTACCATGTGTTGATCACCGGAGAAATCACATACCCTGTGCCTCGTCGAGCCGCTTGTTGACAAGTATGATGTCGGCATCTACCGCATCAAGTTGCCGCTTTAGCTCGGCAAACTCACAAGTCCGGCTAGCCACCGAACCCTCCGCCACCTGCACATGAAGGCGGCCTGATTATTACCTGGGACTATGATCCTCTGTTTGCTGCCGTTCTTGACGGCAACGAATCTCGGGGCTACTATACGCATAGGGCACACCTAACGTGTGCGGTACCATAAAAACATACACTATTTCACGTACCTCAAAGCCTTTCGGCAGACTCATAAAAGCTTCATGCAACCCGCTTTCGGCCGGATGAAATCCTCTGAATCACCGTACCCATTAGTATGCGATGCGCTTACGAGATAGCCGCTTGCTCCGAAAGATCGCCGGTCGTCCGATCGCTTTGCCGGACTGATTCCGTACTCTTTCTATTGCTCTCCTTAGGAGCTGAATGCTGAGGACTTCGGGTGGCCGAGGGATTACCCTCTGGCCTTGGCGGATTAGGAGAAACCCTTCGCGATGACACTTCAGCGTCGCCCGCCTCATGGTGAGGGTGGCATGGGAAGTGTTTCGCTCTCCATCATCTCCGAAGAAGATCCCCGAAGGCGAACTACATCGAGAAGGGCTACGATCCGAGCGCAAGATATATGCTTGGTTATTGTTCTCGAGAGGTAAAGCAGGATATTTTACTACTAAGTACTTTTGTTTACTTACAGCTCGGTGGAAGGCTGATCCCTTGCAGACACCTTTATGCGGCAAGGTACCCGTGAGGCAGGACCCTCTGGCGAAGATTTCTTCCCGTTTGGAAACTTTTGTTTCGGGTCTTGAGGTGGTTCTCTTCCTTCCTTGGGAGAGGAATTTCAGATTCTTCTCCCGGTTATCCTCCTTCGTGGAGGCGCTAATTCCCCGGTTTGGATGAATAATGAGTGAGGCCGCTTTCAGCCTCTTTATTTCCCCTTTATCTTCCCACGAGGGTGCACGATAAGGCGTCGGCTCGAAACATTACGGCGATCTTTGGATCTGCTTGAGCCTTGGGAAGGAGCGAACACTGATCATCTTCGCCTTTGTTACCCAGTCCTGGTCAAAGAGTGACTTTTTAGAATGATGTTGTGATAAATAAAAAGACAGCCGAGGAATTACTTACTTGGGTATCTGGACGATTGCAGCTCAGACCCGCATCCTCGGTGAGGTCCGGACACCTTATTTGTGGTCCGAAGAACAATTTGTACATCTCTTCGAGCGTCATGCCGAGGAAGTGCTGAATAGCTCGCGGTCCATCCAGGTCGAACTCCCACATTCGGAGGGTCGGCGTTTGCAAGGCGGGACTTCGGCGAACTAGCATGACTTGCATTACCGTTACAGGCCGACATCTCTCTCAAGGAGATCTCGATCGACTCTGCGATGCTCGACGCGTCGTTCACGGCCCCAGTCCAGCCCCTTGTTGATCCATGACGTCAGTTGTGGAGGGGGGCCTGAACGAAAGGCAGGGGCGGCCACCCACTTGGTACCTCGGGGAGCTGTCATATAAAACCACTCCCGTTGCCATAAACTGGACACCTCCGGGAAGGAACCCTCTGGCCATGGAACATCGGCGCCTTTGCTTACTGCGGTGCCTCCGCACTCTGCGTGTCTGCCCTCAATCATCTTTGGCTTCACATTGAAGGTCTTGAGCCATAAGCTGAAGTGTGGGGTAATGCGGAGGAAGGCTTTACACACGACGATGAACAACGAGATGTGAAGGATGGAATCCGGGGCCAGGTCATGGAAATCCAGCCCATAATAGAACATGAGCCCCCTGACAAAGGGATCTAGAGCAAGGCCTAGCCCTTGGAGGAAGTGAGAGATGAATACAATGCTCTCGCCAGGTTCGGGAGTGGGAATGACCTGCCCTCGAGCACGCAACCTGTGCGAGATTTATGATCAAATACCTGGCCTCTCTTAGCTTCTTGATGTCTTCCTCTGTGGAGGAGGGCATCCACCGACCTTGAAGGTTGGATCCGGACATGGTTGAAGGTCCGAAGCGCCTGACCTGAGTTTTGGGTGTTGGAACTCGAGGTGGGGGAAGGATTCGATTGAGTGCAAGAAGAAAAAGGACAAGCCTTGGCCTCTTTATAAAGGGGATGAATATCAAGAATCCCCCGCGTGGCCATTTGGGACTTGCCTAAAATCGAGGAGTCATACCAACGGACACGATTGGGTTACCCACAACCGTATTGATGAGAATCCCGTAATAAGGGGGACACGATCTCTGCTTCGACAAGACGTGCCAATAAAATCGCCTCGCAAAACGTGTAGGGGCAGGCTGATTGAGAAAGACGGTTCGTCATGGCCAGACCACAGCAATACGTCACATTATTAAAAACGGTAGGCAGATTGGATTTGTGGAAATATTATTCTCTCTACGATGGTATGTGGAACTTCTTTTGCAGAGCCGGACACTATCCTTGTGTTCAAAATCTTCTATGGAGTATTCGGAGGAGTGCTACGTCTTGAGCTTGCGTTGGTTTTCCCCGAAGAGGAGAGGATGATGCAGCACAGTAGCGTAAGTATTTCCCTCAGTTTTTGAGAACCAAGGTATCAATCCGAGGGAGGCCACGTGCAAGTCCCTCGTACCTGCACAAAGCGGTAGCTACCTGCAACCAGCGATTAGGGGTTGTCAATCGCTTCACGGTCACTTACGAGAGTGAGATCTGATAGAGATAATATTTTTGGTATTTTTGGTATAAAGATGCAAAGTAAAAAAGTAAAGGCAAAGTAAAACAAAGCAAGTATAAAAGTGATGGAGATTGATATGATGAGAATAGACCCGGGGGCCATAGGTTTCACTAGTGGCTTCTCTCAAGAGCATAGATATTCTCTGGTCGGTGAACAAATTCTTGTTGAGCAATTGATGAAATTGAGCATAGTTATGAGGTTATCTAGGTATGATCATGTATATAGGCATCACGTCAGTGACAAGTGAACCCGAAACGATTTTGCATCTACTACTATTACTCCACTCATCGACCGCTATCCAGCATGCATCTAGAGTATTAAGTTAAAAACAGAGTAACTCCTTAAGCAATATGACATGATGTAAAGGAATAAATTCATGCAATATGACAAATACCCCATCTTGTTATCCTCGATGGCAACAATACAATACGTGCCTTGCAACCCTTTACATCCTTTGGGTAAGGACACATAAGATTGAACCCAAAGCCATGCACTTCTCCCATTGCAAGAACTACCAATCTAGTTGGCCAAACCAAACGGATAATTCGAAGAGACTTGCAAAGATAACTCAATCATACATAAAAGAATTCAGAGAAGATTCAAATATTATTCATAGGTAAGCTGGATCATAAACCCACAATTCATCAGTCTCAACAAACATACCGCAAAAAGAAGATTACATTGAATAGATCTCCACGAGAGAGGGGGAGAACATTGTATTGAGATCCAAAAAGAGAAGAAGCCATCTAGCTACTAACTATGGACCCGAAGGTCTGAAGTAAACTACTCACACTTCATCGGAGGGCTATGGTGTTGATGTAGAAGCCCTCCGTGGTGGATGCCCCCTCGGTGGAGTTCGAACAGGCCCAAAGATGGGATCTCGTGGATGCTGAGGAAGTTGCTTGGCGGTGGAATTAGGTTTTGGCTCCTTGTCGATCGTTTGAAGTGCGTAGGTATATATAGGAGGAAGAATGCGTCGGTGGAGCTTCGAGGGGCCCACGAGGCAGGGGGCGCGCCCTCCACCCTCGTGACCGCCTCGTGGCTTTCTTGACGGAGGGTCCAAGTCTCCTGGGTCTTATCTGATGAGAAAATCACGTTTCCAAAGATTTCATTCCGTTTGGACTCCGTTTGATATTCTGTTTCTTCGAAATGCTGAAAAAAGGCAAAAAAAACAGCAATTCTGGGCTGGGCCTTCGGTTAGTAGGTTAGTCCCAAAAATAATATAAAAGTGGAAAATAAAGCCCATTATAGTCCAAAACAATAGATAAAGTAGCATGGAGCAATAAAAAATTACAGATACGTTGGAGACGTATCAGGCATCCCCAAGCTTAATTCACCTGCTCGTCCTCGAGTAGGTAAATGATAAAGAGAATTTTTGATGCGGAGTGATACTTTGGCATAATTTCAATGTAAATCTTCTTAATCACGGTATGAATATTCAGATCCGAAAGATTCAAGACAAAAGTTCATATTAACATAAAAATAATAATACTTCAAGCATACTAATCAAAGTAATTATGTCTTCTCAAAATAGCATGGCAAAAGAAAGTTCATCCCTACAAAATCATATAGTTAGGCTATGCTTCATTTTAAATCACACAAAGATGTTCCCAACTTCTATACCCCGATGACAAGCCAAGAAATTGTTTCATACTTAAATAATCTCAAACTTTTTCAACCTTCACGCAATACATGGCGTGAGCCATGGATATAGCACTATGGTGGAATAGAATATGATGATGGGGATTGTGTGGAGAAGACAAAAAGGAGAAAGTCTCACATTGGCGAGGATAATCAGCGGGCTATGGAGATGCCCATCAATTGTTGTCAACATGAGGAGTAGGGATTGCCATGCAACGGATGCACTAGAGCTATAAATGAATGCTCAACAAAAGAAAACTAGTGGGTGTGCATCCAACTTGCTTGCTCATGAAGACCTAGGGCATTTGAGGAAGCCCATCGTAGGAATATACAAGCCAAGTTCTAATGAAAAATTCCCACTAGTATAAAAAGACAACTTATGAGACTCACTATATGAAAAACATGGTGCTACTTTGAAGCACAATATATGAGACTCACTACATGAAGAACAAGGTGCTACTTTGAAGCACAAGTGTGGAAAAAGAGATAGTAGCTTTGCCCTTTTTATTTATTTTATTTTTATTTTTGGGCCTTTCTTTTTTTTTGTCCTTTCTCTTTTTTTTATTTGGGCAATGCTCTAATAATGATGATCATCACACTTCTATTGATTACAACATAAGGATTACAACTCGAAACTAGAACAAGGTATGACTCTATATGAATGCCTCCTGCGGTGTACCGGGATGGTGCAATGAATCAAAAGAGTGACATGTATGAAAAAATAATGCATGGTGGCTTTGCCACAAATACGATGTCAACTACATGATCATGCAATGGCAATATGACAAAAGTAAAGTATGTCATGATGATTATGAGCGGAGCGGTGGAAAGTTGCATGGCAATATATCTCGGAATGGCTATGGAAATGCCATAATAGGTAGGTATGGTGGCTGTTTTGAGGAAGATATAAGGAGGTTTATGTGTGAAAAGGCGTATCATATCATGGGGTTTGGATGCACCGAGCGAAGTTTGCACCAACTCTCAAGGTGAGAAAAAGGCAATGCAGTGCAGAAGAGGCTAGCAATGGCGGAAAGGTAAAAGTGCGTATAATCCATGGACTCAACATTAGTCAAAAGAACTCATATACTTATTGCAAAAATTTAGAAGTCATCAAAATCAAGTACTAGCGCATGCTCCTAGGGGATAGATTGGTAGGAAAAGACCATCGCTGGTCCCGACCGCCACTCATAAGGGCGCACAAGCCGGTACACTTCATGTTTCAAATTTGTTACACAACTTTAACCATACGTGCATGCTACGAGATTTGCTAACTTCAACACAAGCATTTCTCAAATTCACAACTACTCAACTAGAACGACTTTGATATTATCACCTCCATATCTCAAAACAATTATCAAGCATTAAACTTATCTTAGTATTCAACGCACTCAAAAGAAAGTTTCACATATCTTGAATACCAAGTATATTAACATTAAGCAAATTACCATGCTATTAACGACTCTCAAAATAATCTAAGTGAAGCATGAGATATCAAGTTTCTTTCTAAGTGAAGCACTAGAGCAAAAATTATCACGCTCAAAAGATATAAGTGAAGCACTATGAGCAAACTATCAAGCTCAAAAGATATAAGTGAAGCACATAGAGTATTCTATCAAATTTCAATTCATGTATGGCTCTCTCAAAAGGTGTGTACAACAAGGATATTTGTGGTAAACTAACAAGCAAAGGCATAAATAATACAAGACGCTCCAAGCAAAACACTTATCATGTGGTGAATAAAAATATAGCTCCAAGTAAATTACCGATGGAAGTAGAGGAAAGAGGGGATGCCTTCCGGGGCATCCCCAAGCTTAGGCTCTTGCCACTCCTTGTTCCATAATCCAT
Organism: Aegilops bicornis; assembly: GCA_021605145.1. Classification (NCBI taxonomy): domain Eukaryota; kingdom Viridiplantae; phylum Streptophyta; class Magnoliopsida; order Poales; family Poaceae; genus Aegilops; species Aegilops bicornis. Next base: position 2,178,154 of record JAHIAL010000033.1, on the reverse strand, counting down.
CAAAAGAATTCACCCAAAACTTGAAAACTTCACAACACAAAACTCAATAGAAATCTCGTGAGCTCTTTTAGAGAAAGAAAACAAAAGACTAATTTAAGGTACTGTAATGAACTCATTCTTTATTTATATTTGTGTTAAACCTACTGTATTCCAACTTCTCTATGGATCATAAACTATTTTACTAGCCATAGATTCATCAAAATAAACAAGCGACACCACATAAAACAGAATCTGTCAAAAGCAGAACGATGCATGTGTAATCTGTAACTAACGCAAACTTCTGGAACACAAAAAATTCTACCAAAATTAGACAACCTTGAATTTTTTTTATTGATCAGCAGCAATTGGAATCAGTATTTTATCATGTTCTGATGATTTTTAATAATTTGGGCACTGAGCGCAAAGTTTCTGGAAATTACAGCAAGATCAAATAACTATCATCCAACAAGATCCAATAGGTCTAGCTTGGCACGAACACTAATTAAAACATAAAACCACATATAAACAGAGGCTAGATGGATTATTTATTCCTAAACAGAAGCAAAAGAAAAAAAAACTAAAAAGTAAAATTGGGTTGCCTCCCAACAAGCGCTATCGTTTAACGCCCCTAGTTAGGCATTGAGATTTTAATGATGCTCACAAGAAAGACAAGAATTGAGGCACAAAGAGAGCATCATAAAACATGTGACAAACACACTTAAGTCTAACATACTTCCTATGCATAGGCATATTATAGGCAAACAAATTATCGTAGCAAGCAAAAACTAGCATATGCAAGGAAGCGGAAAGGAACAATAGCAATCTCAACATAACGAGAGGTAATTTAGTAACATGGAAATTTCTATAACCATATCTCTCATAATAATTACATGTAGGATCATAAGAAAATTCAACAATATAGCTATCACATAACATATTCTCAACACGATCCACATGCATGCGAAGTTGACACTCTTCCAAAATAGTGGGATTATCATTAATTAAAGTCATGATTTCTCCAAGCCCACTTTTATCAAAAATTTCACAAGATTGAATATTCTCCAAATATGTGGGACCTAAAGTTGACATTCTTCCAAGCCCACTTTAAATATTATTGCAAACAATATTAACAATCTCATATTCATCATGGGGATTAAATAAATTTTCAAGATCATAAGAAGAATCACCCCAATCATGATCATTGCAACAAGTAGAGGACATAGCAAAACTAGCATCCCCAAACTGAGGGTTTTGCATATTTTTAGCACAATTGACATCAATAGAATTTATAGTAAAATCATTGCAATCATGCTTTTTATTCAAAGATCTATCGTGAATCGCTTCATAAAGTACTTCATCACAATTTTTTGATTCACGAATTTCAGGCAAAACCTCATAAAGATAATCTAGTGCACTCAATTCACTAGCAATAGGTTCATCATAATTGGATCTCTTAAAGATATTAGCAAGTGAAGATGCAAGCAAAAAGAAGGCACATGGTAACACAAGATTGAACGGAGGAAGGGCGAATAAAACGGCAAGGGTGAAGTGGGGGAGAGGAAAACGAGAGGCAAATGGCAAATAATGTAATGCCGGAGATAGGGTTGTGATGGGTACTTGGTATGTTGACTTTTGCGTAGACTCCCGACAGCGGCGCCAGAAATCCTTCTTGCTACGTCTTGAGCTTGCGTTGGTTTTCCCGAAGAGGAGAGGATGATGCAGACAAGATGGCGTAAGTATTTCCCTCGGTTTTGAGAACCAAGGTATCAATCCAGTAGGAGGCCACGCGCAAGTCCCTCGTACCTGCACAAAACGATAGCTACTCGCAACCAACGCGATTAGGGGTTGTCAATCCCTTCACGGTCACTTACGAGAGTGAGATCTGATAGAGATACTATTTTTGGTATAAAGATGCAAAGTAAAAAGTAAAGGCAAAGTAAAAAAAAGCAAGTATAAAAGTGATGGAGATTGATATGATGAGAATAGACCCGGGGGCCATAGGTTTTGTTGGGGATATTACTACTGGGCGTAAACCGGCCAGGACAGGCCGGGTTAACTTCATTAGTAGTTGAGTATATTAAAGCCCAAGTAGGCAGATGAGAGCTTAAGGCCCATAGCCGGTTTAAAGCCTATAGCCGTAAACCTGCGTGGGTATGTAACTGTTGGGGAACGTAGCAGAAATTCAAAATTTTCCTACGTGTCACCAAGATCTATCTATGGAGAAACTAGCAACGAGGGAGGGAGAGTGCATCTACATACCCTTGTAGATCGCTAAGCGAGGCGTTCAAGAGAACGGGGTTGAAGGAGTCGTACTCGTGCGTGATCCAAATCACCGGAGATCCTAGTGCCGAACGGACGGCACCTCCGCGTTCAACACACGTACAGCCCGGTGGCGTCTCACGCCTTGATCCAGCAAGGAGAGAGGAGAGGTTGAGGAAGACACCATCCAACAGCAGCACAACGGCGTGGTGATGATGGAGGAGCGTGGCAATCTTGCAGAGGCTTCGCCCAAGCACCACGGAGAGGAGAAAGAAGAGATGCAGGCTGCACCAACGAGAGGAGAGGTTCTCATGTGTTGGGCTGCTCCAAAACCTCCAATAGATATAGGGGAAGGGGAGGGCTGCGCCCCCTCTAGGGTTTCCACCCCCTTGGGGTGGCGGCCAGCCCTAGATGGGTTTTGGGGAGGCGGCCAAGAGGGGAGAGAGGGGAGGCGCCCACTAGGTGGGCCTTAAGGCCCATCTGGACTAGGGTTTGCCCCTCACTCTTCCTTGCGCCTTGGGCCCCTTGTGGGGCGCACCAGCCCTCCTAGGGGCTGGTCCCCTCCACACTTGGCCCACGCAGCCTTATACAGGGCAGGTGGCCCCACTTGGTGGACCCACAGGACCCTCCGGTGGTCGGTACATTACCGATATCGCAGAAACTTTTAGGTTACCAAAACAGAACTTCCCATATATAAATCTTTACCTCCGGACCATTCCGGAACTCCTCGTGATGTCGGGATCTGATCCGGGACTCGAACAACATTCGGTAACCACATACAAGCTTCCTTTATAACCCTAAGCGTCCAAGAACCTTAAGTGTGTAGACCCTACGGGTTCGGGAGACATCTGAACATGACCGAGGCGTTCTCCGGTCAATAACCAACAGCGGGATCTGGATACCCATGTTGGCTCCCACATGTTCCACGATGATCTCATCGGATGAACCACGATGTCAAGGACTCAATCGATCCGTATACAATTCCCTTTGTCTAGCGGTATTGTACTTGCCCAAGATTCGATCGTCGGTATACCCGATACCTTGTTCAATATCGTTACAAGCAAGTCTCTTTACTCGTTCCGTAACACATCATCCCGTGATCAACCCCTTGGTCACATTGTGCACATTATGATGATGTCCTACCGAGTGGGCCGGAGATACCTCTCCGTTTACGCGAGTGACAAATCCCGATCTCGATTCGTGCCAACCCAATTGAGACACTTTCGGAGATACATAGTGCACCTTTATAGCCACCCAGTCACGTTGTGACGTTTGGTACACCCAAAGCATTCCCTACGGTATCCGGGAGTTGCACAATCTCATGGTCTAAGGAAAAGATACTTGACATTAGAAAAGCTTTAGCATATGAACTACACGATCTTTGTGCTAGGCTTAGGATTGGGTCTTGTCCATCACATCATTCTCCTAATGATGTGATCCCGTTATCAACGACATCCAATGTCCATGGTGGGAAACCGTAACCATCTGTTGATCAATGAGCTAGTCAACTAGAGGCTTACTAGGGGCGTGGTGTTGTCTATGTATCCACACATGTATCTGAGTTTCCTATCAATACAATTATAGCATGGATAATAAACGATTATCATGAACAAGGAAATATAATAATAACTAATTTATTATTGCCTCTAGGGCATATTTCCAACAGTCTCCCACTTGCACTAGAGTCAATAATCTAGTTCACATCGCATGCCATGTGATTAACACTCATAGGTCACATCACCATGTGACCAACATCCAAAGAGTTTACTAGTGTCACTAAACTAGTTCACATCATCAAGTGATTAAGACTCAATGAGTTCTGGGGTTTGATCATGTTTTGCTTGTGAGAGAGATTTTTTAGTCAAATTACGAACCTTTCAGATCCGTGTGTGCTTGCAAATTTCTAGGTCATATTAAACGCTTGCTTCCACGCTCCACTTGGATCTATTCCAAATGGTTGCTCCACTATCGTGTCTGGTTTGCTACTCGAGTCACTTTCGGATAGGTGTTAAAGCTTGCATCGGCGTAACCCCTTACGCCGAACTCTTTATTACCTCCATAATCGAGAAACATGTCCTTATTTACTCCAAGGACAATTATTGACCCATTGTCCAATGATCCATTCCTGGATCATTCTTGTATTTGGTGACTCATGGCAAGGCACACACTTCGGTGCGGTACACGCATAACATACTATAGAGCCTATATACGAAGCATAGGGGCGACCTTAATCCTTTCTCTCTTTTACGCCGTGGTCGAGCTTTAACTCTTAACTTCATACCTTACATCTCGGGCAAGAACTCCTTCTTTGGTGATCCATCTTGAACACCTTCAAGATCATGTCAAGGTATGTGCTCATTTGAAAGTATTATTAAGCATTTTGATCTATCCTTATAGATCTCGATGCTCAATGTTCAAGTAGCTTAATCCATGTTTTCTATTGAAAAACATCTTTCAAATAACCCTATATGCTTTCCAGAAATTCTACATCATTTACGATCATCAATATGTCAACAACATATACTCATCAGAAATTCTATAGTGCTCCCACTCACTTCTTTGGAAATACAAGTTTCTCATAAACTTTGTATAAATCCAAAATCTTTGATCATCCTATCAAAGTGCATATTCCAACTCGAGATGCTTACTCCGGTCCTTAGAAGGATTCTTTGGAGCTAGCATACCTTTTAGCATCCTTAGGATTGACAAAACTTTTACGATTGTATCACATACAACCTTTCCTTCTGGCTGGTAAGGAAACTCGTTTTGACATCCATTTGCAGATTTCATAAATGCAGCTTGTGCTAACATGATTCCGCGGACTTTAAGCATCGCTACGGATGAGAAAATCTCATCGTAGTCAACTCCTTGAACTTGTGAAAAACTCTTCGCCACAAGTCTAGCTTTATGAGCGGTGACATTACCGTCCTTGTCCGTCTTTTTCTTAAAGATCCATTTATCTCAATGGCTCGCCGATCATCGGAAAGTCCACCAAAGTCCATGCTTTGTTCTGATACATGGATCCTATCTCGGATTTCATGGCTTCTAACCATTTGTTGGAATTTGGGCCCACCATCGATTCTCCATAGCTCGTAGGTTCATTGTTGTCTAGCAACACGACCTCCAAGACAGGATTACCGTACCACTTGAAGCGATGCAGCGTCCTTGTCGCCCCTACGAGGTTCGGTAGTGACTTGATCCGAAGTTTCATGATCACTATCATAAGCTTCTACTTCAATTGGTGTAGGTGCCACGAGGAACAACTTCACGTGCCCTGCTACACACTAGTTGAAGTGATGGTTCAATAACCTCATCAAGTCTCCACATCCTCCCACTCAACTTTCCGAGACAAACTTTTCCTCGAGAAAGGATCCGATTCAAGAAACAATCCCTATTGCTTCCGGATCTGAATTAGGAGGTATACCCAACTGTTTTGGGTGTCCTATGAAGATGCATTTTGTCCGCTTTGGGTTCGAGCTTATCAACTGAAACTTTTCCACATAAGCGTCGCAGCCCCAAACTTTTAAGAAAGCGACAACTTAGGTTTCTCCAAAGCGGTGTCGTCTCAGCGGAATTACGTGGTGCCCCATTAAAGTGAGTGCGGTTGTCTCTAATGCCTAACCCATGAGCGATAGTGGTAATTCGATAAGAGACATCATGAGTGCGCACCATATCCAATAGGGTGCAACTATGATGTTCGGACACACCATCACACTATGGTGTTCGAGCGGTATTAATTGTGAAACAATTTGCACAATGTCTTAATTGTGTGCCAAAACTTCGTAACTCAGATATTCATCTCTATGATCATATCATAGACATTCTATCCTCTTGTCACGAAGATCTTAAACTTCACTCTGAAATTACTTGAACCATTCAATAATTCAGACTTGTGTTTCATCAAGTAAATATACTCAACATCTACTCGAATCATCCGTGAAGTAAGAACATAACGATATTCCTTTGACGCCTCGGCACTCATTGGACTGCACATATCAAAATGTGTTACTTCCAACAAGTTGCTATCTTGTTCCATCTTCTTGAAACCGAGGCTTTTCGGTCATCTTGCCCATGTGGTATGTTTTGCATATCTCAAGTGATTCAAAATCAAGTGAGTCCAAGCGGTCCATCTGCATGGAGTTTCTTCATGCGTATACACCAATAGACATGGTTAGCATGTCTCAAACTTTTCAAAAGCAGTGAGTCAAAGATCCATCAACATGGAACTTCTTCATGCGTTTTATACCAATATGACTCACATGGCGATTGCCACAAGTAAGTGGTACTATCATTACTATCTTATACTTTTGGCATGAAAATGTGCATCACTACGATCGAGATTCAATAAACCATTCCTTTAGGTGCAAGACCATTGAAGGTGTTATTCAAATAAATAGAGTAACCGTTATTCTCCTTAAATGAATAACCGTATTGCGATAGACATAATCCAATCATGTCTATGCTCAGCGCAAACACCAAATGACAATTATTCTGGTTTAATACTAATCTTGATGGTAGAGGGAGCGTGCGATGTTTGATCACATCAAACTTGGAAACACTTCCAACACATGTCGTCGACTCACCTTTAGCTAGTCTCCGTTTATTCCGTAGCTTTTATTTCGAGTTACTAACACTTAGCAACCGAACGGTATCTAATACCCTGGTGCTACTAGGAGTACTAGTAAAGTACACATTAACATAATGTATATCAATATACTTCTATCGACCTTGCCGACCTTCTTATCTACCAAGTATCTAGGGTAATGCTGCTCCGGTGGCTGTTCCCCTTATTGCGAAGCACTTAGTCTCGGGGTTTGGGTTCAACCTTGGGTTTTCTTCTTTGGGCGACAAGCTGATTTGCCGTTTCATGAAGTGTCCCTTCTTGCCCTTGCCCTTCTTGAAACTAGTGGTTTCACCAACCATCAACAATTGATGCTCCTTCTTGATTTTTACTTTCGCGATGTCAAACAACGCGAATACCTCAAGGATCATCATCTCTATCCTTGATATGCTATAGTTCATCACGAAGCTCTAGCAGCTTGGTGGCAATGAGTTTGGAGAAACATCACTATCTCATCACGGAAGATCAACTCCCACTCGATTCAAGTGATTGTTGTACTCAGACAATCTGAGCACAAGCTCAATGATTGAGCTTTTCTCCCTTAGTTTGTAGGCTAAGAAAATCGTCGGAGGTCTCATACCTCTTGGCGTGGGCACGAGCCTGAAATCCTAATTTCAGCCCTCGAAACATCTCATATGTTCCGCGACATTTCGAAAAGCGTCTTTGGTGCCTTAACTCTAAACCGTTTAGCGAACTATCACGTAGTTATCAAAAGCGTGTATGTCCGATGTTCGCAACATCCACGCAGACTGACGTTTGGGGTTCAGCACCTGTGGCGGTGCATTAAGGACATAAGCTTTCTCTTGTCCGCATAATCACTACTTTCAACTTTCAACTATATTTTCTCTAGGAACATATCTAAGCAGTGGAACTAAAGCGCGAGCTTACGACATAATTTGCAAAAGGTCTTTTGACTATGTTCAAGATAATTAAGTTCATCTTATGAACTCCCACTCGAATAGACATCCCTCTGGTCATCTAAGTGATTACATGATCCGAGTCAACTAGGCCGTGTCCGATCATCACGTGAGACGGACTAGTCATCATCGGTGAACATCTTCATGTTGATCGTATCTACTATACGACTCATGCTCGACCTTTTCGGTCTCTACGTGTTCCGAGGCCATGTATGCGTACATGCTAGGCTCGTCAAGTTAACCCTAAGTGTTTGGCGTGTGTAAATCTGTCTTACACCCGTTGTATGTGAACGTAAGAATCCATCACACCCGATCATCACGTGGTGCTTAGAAGCTGACGAACTTTAGCAACGGTGCACGCTTAGGGGAGAACACTTCTTGAAATTGTTGTAAGGGATCATCTTATTTACTACCGTCGTTCTAAGTAAACAAGATGCATAAACATAATAAACATCACATGCAATTATATAGTAGTGACATGATATGGCCAATATCATATAGCTCCATTGATCTCCATCTTGGGGCTCCATGATCATCATCGTCACGGCATGACACCATGATCTCCATCATCGTGTCTTCATGAAGTTGTCTCGCCAACTATTACTTCTACTACTATGGCTACCGGTTAGCAATAAAGTAAAGTAATTACATGGCGTTGTTTAATGACACGCAGGTCATACAATAAATAAAGACAACTCCTATGGCTCCTGCCGGTTGTCATACTCATCGACATGCAAGTCGTGATTCCTATTACAAGAACATGATCAATCTCATACATCACATATCATTCATCACATTCTACTTGGCCATATCACATCACATAGCATACCACCGCAAAAACAAGTTAGGCGTCCTCTAATTGTTGTTTGCATGTTTTACGTGGCTGCTATGGGTTTCTAGCAAGAACGTTTCTTACCTCGCAAAACCACAACGTGATATGCCAATTGCTATTTACCCTTCATAAGGACCCTTTTCATCGAATCCGTTCCGACTAAAGTGGGAGGCGGCGGCACCCGCTAGCCACCTTATGCACCAAGTGCATGTCGGTCGGTGGAACACATCTCACGTGAAATGCGTGTAAGGTCGGTCCGGCCGCTTCATCCCACAATACCGTCGAAACAAGATTGGACTAGTAACGGTAAGCATATTGAACAACATCAACGCCCACAACTACTTTGTGTTCTACTCGTGCAAAGAATCTACGCAATAGACCTAGCTCATGATGCCTTTGTTGGGGAGCGTGGCAGAAATTCAAAATTTTCCTACGTGTCACCAAGATCTATCTATGGAGAAACTAGCAGCGAGGGAGGAGAGTGCATCTACATACCCTTGTAGATCGCTAAGCGGAAGCGTTCAAGAGAAGCAGGGTTGAAGGAGTCGTACTCGTCGTGATCCAAATCACGGAGATCCTAGTGCCGAGCAGACGGCACCTCTGCGTTCAACACACGTACAGCCGGTGGCGTCTCCCACGCCTTGATCCAGCAAGGAGAGAGGGAGAGGTTGAGGAAGACACCATCCAACAGCAGCACAACGTGGCGTGGTGATGATGGAGGAGTGTGGCAATCTTGCGGGGCTTCGCCAAGCACCACAGGAGAGGAGAAAGAAGAAGAGATGCAGAGGGCTGCACCAACGAGAGGAGAGGTTCTCATGTGTTGGGCTGCTCCAAAACCTCCAATATATATAGGGGAAGGGGAGGGCTGCGCCTCTAGGGTTTCCACCCCTAGGGGTGGCGGCCAGCCCTAGATGGGTTTTGGGGAGGCGGCCAAGAGGGAGAGAGAGGGGCGCCCACTAGGTGGGCCTTAAGGCCCATCTGGACTAGGGTTTGCCCCTCCACTCTTCCTTGCCTTGGGCCCCTTGTGGGCGCACCAGCCCTCCTGAGGGCTGGTACCCTCCACACTTGGCCCATGCAGCCTATACAGGGCAGGTGGCCCCACTTGGTGGACCAGGACCCTCCCGGTGGTCCCAGACATTACCGATATCGTCATGAAACTTTTCGGTTACCAAAACAGAACTTCCCATATATAAATCTTTACCTCCGGACCATTCCGGAACTCCTCGTGACGTCCGGGATCTCATCAGGACTCAAAACATTCGGTAACCACATACAAGCTTCCTTTATAACCCTAGCGCCACCGAACCTTAAGTGTGTAGACCCCTACGGGTTCGGGAGACATCTGAACATGACCGAGACTTTCTCCGGTCAATAACCAACAGCGGGATCTGGATACCCATGTTGGCTCCCACATGTTCCACGATGATCTCATCGGATGAACCACTATGTCAAGGACTCAATCGATCCGTATACAATTCCCTTTGTCTAGCGGTATTGTACTTGCGAGATTCGATCGTCGATATACCGATACCTTGTTCAATCTCGTTACCGGCAAGTCTCTTTGCTCGTTCCGTAACACATCATCCGTGATCAACCCCTTGGTCACATTGTGCACATTATGATGATGTCCTACCGAGTGGGCCCAGAGATACCTCTCCGTTTGCACAGAGTGACAAATCCTAGTCTCGATTCGTGCCAACCCAACAGAAACTTTTGGAGATACCTGTAGTGCACCTTTATAGCCACCCAGTCACGTTGTGACGTTTGGTACACCCAAAGCATTCCTACGGTATCCGGGAGTTGCACAATCTCATGGTCTAAGGAAAAGATACTTGACATTAGAAAAGCTTTAGCATACGAACTACACGATCTTTGTGCTAGGCTTAGGATTGGGTCTTGTCCATCACATCATTCTCCTAATGATGTGATCCGTTATCAACGACATCCAATGTCCATGGTCAGGAAACCGTAACCATCTGTTGATCAACGAGCTAGTCAACTAGAGGCTTACTAGGGACGTGGTGTTGTCTATGTATCCACACATGTATCTGAGGTTCCTATCAATACAATTATAGCATGGATAATAAGCGATTATCATGAACAAGGAAATATAATAATAACTAATTTATTATTGCCTCTAGGGCATATTTCCAACGATAACTTGTATTGTAAGTTAGGAATAGCGAGAGACCGAGCGGATACATCTATAAACCGGCGTCGCGACTCCGTGAACCGACAGGCGCCACCCATGTATATAAGGGGACGACCCGGAGGCGATTGAGCATGATAGACAACAACTCGAGACTTAGGCGAAGCTTGTTTGCTCCCTAGTCATCGAAACCCCCATCAATTCCATCACAACTAGACGTAGGCTTTTACCTTCATCGAAGGGGCCGAACTAGTATAAACTCTCTTGCATCCTTGTGTCCGCTTTAACCCCTTCAAGCTAACCCGTAGCGATGGCTCCACGACTAAGTCCTTTCATGAGGACATCTGCCGTGACAAAACCACGACAGTTGGCGCCCAACATGGGGCTATCGCACGATGGTTTCCAAGTTCTTGGAGGGCAGCTTGAAGGACTCAAGGAGTTACTGTTGTGGGCGGATGACCAAGAGTCATCGCGGCAAGCTCTACATCGGCGATTCGGGGCCCGAGGCCGGCTCGATTGAGTACGGGTACCGGGTCCCCTTTGGTGGCATACACGTCTTCATTGGCAAGATCGGTGAACCGGGCCCTGAGCCGGACATCTGCACCGACCTCGTCGAAACGGCTCAGCGTGCGAGATCTGCCCAGGGTAAACCGGCCATGAAGCGTGCCTTTGTGGGAGTCAGCCATGGAGGAGAATATGATGGTGAATCGGAATCTGGTAGCGAGACCGTCGTTTATTCCGGCGACGAGTCCTCGACCGGAGAAACCGAATCATTGTATCAGCTACAAGACGGCCGGATTGGGGGTTGTTCCGATGGTGACAGATTACGGACCCCTACGATCGCCCAACCGAGTTGGGATATTCATGGCGATGCAGCGGCGATCCACTCTTCGACCGCAGCGGCAATGTTCTCCGGGTCGGCGGCGGCGGCAGGAGGCCCCTGCACCCGCCGGCTCAAGTTTCTTCGATCTGTTCGATCGTTGGCGTGCTTATGGCGGAGGCTAACCCGGCGGATCAAGACGCCCACAACGCGGAAATTGCAAAGGTGAGGGAACAGATCACTCAGGCCAAAGCCGACCTAGCATCCGAGAACAACAGGATGGTCGCAGAGCGGGCCGCTTTGGATGCGCAGGCCTATAGGCTTATGCTGGACCAGAGCGCGTCGCATGAAGTCACGAAAAGGAAGCATCGATCTCGCCTACCGGCGGTTTTCGATGCCGTAAACCTCTTTAATACCCTGAGAGCAGGGACTAGTAACCCGCCAGTGATAAACTGGGCGGAGGCACCTGGGCCGGGTGCGCCGGTTCAGCCTCGCCTGATGGAGCCGCCTCGACAGAATAATATCATGCCTCAGCCTGTCCAGACACCTCCCGGTCATTATTCCAATCCAATGGACAATCTTATCGCCGCCGCTTCACGGCTGGAGGCCATCCCGATTGAAGGTGATTCTCCGTAAGCGGTGGAGGCAGCGTCCGGGTTAAGGAGCTTCTTCGAACAGCCTTGGTTCAGCAGGAAGCATATTCATATAGCCGTGACCAAATTCATTCCACCCCCCGTCCAAGCCGGAGTTACAGCAGGCCGATGGATGAACCGGCCGTATCCAATAATGCACGGAACCGTGAAGCGCCCCATGGCCATAACCCGGCGGGTGATGCTCAGGAAGTGGTGGACCGGGCCCGAGCACGAAGGGATGCCGAGTTAGCAGCGCAACATGAGGCTCGTCAGCTTACGCCGGTTCGTCCAACCACCTCGATCGAGCCATGAGTTACTTCTAGTTCTTTGGGAGTGCCTTGTCTTGTCCCCGCTTTACGCAATGTGCGCCTGCCCAAGGATTTCAAGGGCCCGCGCAAGGTGCCGAATTACACGGCCGATTTGTCTCCGGAAACATGGGTAGAGAGCTATGAGATGGCCATGGAGATGCTTGACGTAGATGAAGCGGCATGTGCAAAGTATTTCACCATGATGCTTGAAGGGACAACCCGTATTTGGTTAAAGAGCTTACCAGCCAATTCTATCCGTTCATGGGCCCGGGCCATGCGAGCCCGGTTTATCCAGAATTTCAAGGATACATGTAAGCAGCCCATGTCGATAGTGGACTTAGCGGCTTTGTGTCCGTGGAGGAAGGAGAGTCAACAACCCGGCTGATGCGCCGAAGTTTGAAATTTTGCACTCATCGAGGACCGTATCAACGCCGACTCCGTGGTTATAACTTTGGAAAGCAACTGTCGGTTTAAACCTCTGAAGTTGAAATTGGGACGGATGAAGCGCCATTGTAACGATATGGGGACCCTCATGACTGCGTTAGTGAAGTATGCTGATTACGATAGTACCAAGGATCCCGAGTCGATGATGACAAGGCGGGAAGGAAAGAAGAACAACAACTCAAGGCGTAAACACAACACGGCAGGTCATAGTAGCGGAGGCAAGCGTAAAGCGGATGGCAGCATGGATTTTGTGGCTAATACTAGCGCAGCAGGACAAGGGCCAGTGATTTGGAAGGGTAAACCGCCAAATCGCGGTGGGGCTCCAAACCCCAACCCGGACCGCTGACTTATCTATTAAACCAGCCTGTCCAAAGCACGGGACGAAGGAGACGCATGACCACCCACCTTTTGAAGGATTTCTATATTATGTAGGAGTTCAAAAATTCTAATGCTTTCTGGTATGATCACGGATCAGGTGGTGGCTCAGGATCTGGATTCCATGGGCCGGGTCACGGTGGAGGAAATGCCGGTTCAGGCTTCAATGGAGATCAGGGTGGACATAACAATCAAAACAATCAGAATAGCCAGGGTGGTTACAACCAACAGCAGCAGTCGGGCTATCAGAGCAATCCAAAGCAGTTGAATAGCGGGCAATATCATGTATTCACCACTAGCTTAGACAAGCGAGACCAGAAGCTTCACAAGCGGCAAAGGAATTTCGTTGAACCGGCCGTGTGCCTCGTTATTTACGCTGGTCGAACAGCCAATCATATGGAGCGAGAGGATCACCCTCCCGGGTTGACAATCCGGTCATTAAGCGTTGGTGGTGGCACCTCGTGTCGGAGGTTACAAGTTCACCAAGGTGCTCATGGATGGAGGAAGCAGCATCAATATCTTATACTATGAGACCTTCCGCCGTATGGGGCTAACAGACAAGAATCTTAAACCATCCAATACGGTATTCCATGGTGTGGTACCTGGTAAGTCAGCATATCCCGTTGGCAAGATAGCTCTGGAGGTGGCCTTTGGAGATGATCATGATTCGTGTCGAAACATTGATTTTTGAGGTGGTGAAGATCCGGAGCCCATACCACGCTTTATTTGGGCGGCCGGCTTATGCCAAATTTATGGCACGACCCCGTTATATTTATCTACAGCTAAAGATGCCGGGTCACAAGGGGACCATAACCATTCATGGAAGTCGCAAGATTGCCTTGGAGTGTGAAGAAGGTGATGCGGCCTATGCAGAGTCGGTCTGTGCCACGGAAGAGTTGAAGTACTACAAGGATAATGTTGATCCGGCGGACATGACTCCGTTGAAGAAGCCAACCACAGAGCATGATCCGGCTCTAAAGTTCAAATCGACGGTTGAGACTAAGCTTGTTGACTTCGTGCACAGTGACTCGTCCAAGCATTTTAGTATCGGTACCAACTTGGATCCGAAATAGGAAAGCGCGCTCATCGAAGTTCATCCGGTGAGAAGGGACATTTTTGCATGGAAGCCTTCCGACATGCCGGTGTACCGAGGGAACTTCGTGAGCACACTCTTAATGTTGATCCTAAGTACAAACCGGTGAAGCAGTTTCTCCGCCGGTTCAACGAAGAAAGGCACAAAGCTATTGGAGAGGAGGTGGCCAGGCTCTTAGCGGCTGGCTTTATTTTGAAGTGTTCCATCCTGAATGGCTGGCTAATCCAGTGCTGGTCCTTAAGAAAAACGGCACCTGGCGCATGTGTGTGGATTACACAGATCTTAACAAGGCTTGTCCAACATATGCTTTTGCCCTCCCCGCATCGATCAGATTATTGATGCTACGGCGGGTTGTGAGCTTTTGAGTTCTCTAGATGCATATTACGGTTATCATCGAGATCAAGATGGCGATTAAGGACCAGGAGAAAAGCGGCGTTCATAACTCCCTTTGGAGCCTTACGCTATGTATCTATGCCCTTTGGGCTCAAGAGTGCCCAGGCAACTTATCAACGATGTGTACAAAATTGCCTTCATAAGCAGATCGGCCGTAATGTACATGCCTATGTGGATGATATTATGGTTAAGTCAAGGGAGAAGGAGACTCTGGTTGATGATTTGAAGGAAACTTTTGATAACCTACGGACATACAAGATGATGCTCAACCCGGCCAAGTGTGTTTTTTGGTGCACCGGCGAATAAGTTATTGGGTTTTACGGTGTCCAATAGGGGAATTGAGGCTAACCGGAGAAGATCACAGCTATCACCTCCTGGCTAAACGAAATGTATCAATGATGTCCAGCGCTTGGCGGGCGGATTGCGCGTTGAGCCGGGTTTATCGGCCGCCTCGGTGAGAAGGCGATACCTTTGTATCGATCTTTGAAGAAAGCAGATCCCTTTGTCTGGAGTCCGGCTGCTGATAAAGCATTGGAGGACTTAAAGCGGTAGCTAGCCAATCCGCCTGTTCTTGCTGCTCCGATTGACAAAGAACCGTTGCTACTATATGTGTCAGCTAATGCTCGTGCAGTCAGCGTAGCTATTGTGGTAGAGCGCAAGGAGGCGGGCAAGGAATATCCGGTTCAACGTCCGGTTTACTATATCAGCGAGGTGCTTATTGAGTCCAAGCAAAGATACCCGCATTGGCAGAAGCTGGTGTACGGAGTTTTCATGACAAGCCGGAAGCTTAAGCAATACTTCCAGGGACATCCCATCACAGTGGTCAGCTCTGCTCCTTTGGGAGATATAATTCAAAACAGGGAGGCAACTGGCCGGATTGCTAAGTGGGCTATAGAGCTTGGGCCGCACGGTTTGAAATACGTGCCTCGGACGGCGATCAAGTCTCAAGCACTTGTGGATTTCATCAATGATTAGATGGAACTACAAGCACCTGAAGAAAAACCGGATCACACCTATTGGACTATTCATTTTGATGAGTCCAGGCAATTGGAGGGCTCGGGGGCTGGAGTCGTATTAACTTCCCCACGAGGTGATAAGTTACATTACATTCTCCGCTTAATGTTCCTTGTACTAACAATGCAGCTGAGTACGAAGCTTTGCTCCACGTTCTCCGGATGGCTAAGGAGATGAATCTTAGCCGGGTCAAGTGCTTTGTGACTCAGACCTGGTGGCCCAACAAGTGTCTGGTACTTGGGATTCTAAGGACCCGCTCATGGCAGCATACCGTCGTGAGGTGGATATTATTGCAGGCCACTTCAAGGGATATCAGGTGGATCACATGGACATACGGAAGAACGAAGCGACGGCCGCTTTAAGCCGGCTGGGCTCTCAGCGTAAACCGGTCCCGCCTAATGTCTTCTTGGATGTCCTGCATAACCCTTCGGTCAAGCTCCCTGGCGAAGAGGATTTGGCTATTCCTGATCCGTAGGCTCAGTTGGTGGCGGCTCTGCATGTCATTCCAGATTGGACGGTTCCTTATCTGGCGCGACATGAACCGGGGCGAAGTTACGGAAGGATGAGACGGCGGCGAACGGATAATCCGGCGATCCAAGTCCATGACTATTCTCAATGGTGAGTTGCATCATTGCAGTGTGTCAGGAGCGTTTCAACGTTGTGTATCGCTGGGGGAAGGTTGTGAGATCTTGCGCGAAATCCACGAAGGAGATTGTGGAAACCACGCCGGTTCAAAATCTCTGGTGGCTAAGGCGTTTAAATCACGGTTTCTATTGGTTGACTGCTCATCATGCCGGAGGAGGACCTGGTTAGGCAATGTGACGGCTGTCGAGAAGTTCTCATGACGCTCATGTGCGGCTCAAGAGTTGAGGATGATTCCAATTACTTGGCCGCTTTGCGACTTGAAATTTGGATATGGTTGGGCCTTTCAAAGCGGTCCAAGGACAAGAAGACCCACCTTTTGGTGGCGGTTGACAAATTTACAAAGTGGGTAGAAGCGAGCCCGTCGGCAAGTGTGGTGCAGCCACAGCGGTTCAATTCATTAAAAGGTGATTTTCGGTTTGGCTTTCCACACAAAGATATAATTGCGATAATGGTACCAATCTGTCTAAGGGTGCTATGAAGGAGTTACGTGAACGTGAGCACATCCGACAGACGTTTCATCGATGGCTCACCCACAGGTCAATAATGGCCAGAGAGAGAGAGCTAACCAAGAGATCTTCTGAGGCATCAAACCCCGACTTATGGTTCCTTTATGGCGGACGCCGGGTTGTTGGGTTGAGGAGTTACCATCGTATTATGGAGCATCAATACTACGCCCAACAGATCGACAGGATACACACCGTTCTTCATGGTCTGCGGAGCGGAGGCGGTTCTCCCCAGTGATATCCATCATGATTCACCTCGTGTAGCAGCTTATGTTGAAGCGGACAACAAGGTAGCACGACAAGACGCTTTGGACCTGTTGGATGAGGAGCGTGACATTGCAGCTGCCCGTTCGGCGATCTACCAGCAGGATCTTCATCGCTATCACAGTCGCCGAGTTAGAACCAGAACCTTTCAAGAAGGAGATTTGGTGCTCCGGCTCATCCAAGACCGTAATCGATATGCACAAGCTATCCCCACCTTGGGAGGGACCTTTCGTGATCAGCAAGAATCTGCACAACGGGTCGTACTATCTGATTGATATTCGAGAGCATAATGACTCACGTACATCAGAGGAGGAGACCAACAGGCCGTGGAACACAGCTCATCTTCGGCCCTACTTTACTTGAGCCATAGGCTCTACTTATGTACATATTATGACAATGTATATATTATGATCAATACAATAAACCGGAGCCTTAGCTAAAGCGGGGTCTCTGTTATTTTTACATCATGAGTGGTTACACGGAGTTTTTGTCTTAAAGCGGTCTTCGGTTTACCCCTTGAGTTAGCTTCTTAACAAAGCTTCATATCATGTCACTTGGGGGCTTGGTGGGTGTCCGAACCAATGCAACACCTTTTGATAGGCGAAAAGCCATCGAATCACTTGGGGACTTGGTCACATCTGAACCCGATCACGCCTCTTGATCGACCCTAAGGCCATAGAATCACTTGGGGGCTTTGGTCGAACCCGAACCATCGCTACACCTCTTGATCGGCGTAATGCCACTGCATCATTTGGGGACCTGGCTGACATGAACCATAGCTACGCCTATTGGGGGCTTGGTCGTGTCCGACCATGGTAATGCCACTTGATCGGCTCAAACAGCCTCTTTTCACAAAAGATTTTGTCTTTGCCTTTGCTTGGAATTTGTTTGTCTTTTTGCATATTTCTCTTGTTGTGTTCTTAAACCGACAATTATTAAACCGATTCATTGTCCGGTTGACGGGACACGGTTTGTTTTTCATCCGGAGACACTTTGCCTGGTTTGATTTTTGATAAACATCCTATTATGGAGTAACACGGTGTTCATCTTAACCGGAGCAGTTTACACGATAAACCGACCCTATATACACATGAGCTGTTTTCTCCTTCAAGCGGAGCGGGTTTCTTACAACTCCGCTTCAAGATTGGCACAGCCAACTTCATGCCCTACGATGGCAGGTTTCATACATTCCCATATTTTATCATATGTTTAAATCTAAGGTATTATCTTTGATTTCACATACATAGATATGATGACCCACCTGGTTATACAACCACAATGGCGTTTTAAGATTTTTTGCTACAGACAACAATTTAGCATCAGTGATTCAACGGAAGCATAAGTTGTAATAAATATGCACGAAGGCATATCAACACAAAGTGTGGCAGCTAGTCTATTACAAGGCAACACGGTGCCCAAATAAGATAATTGTTTTTTGGCATAACATAAGGAAGCGATAATGTAAACGGCTTCCGGTTCATGCTTGGTCGCCAAATTTGGCACGATGGTTGCGGGTCATCTCGCCGCTTCAACTTCGATTCCCTACCCAGCGGCTGGAAATCAACAGTTGTCCAGTCGATTCCCATTAATGCTTGGAATATAGCTTCATCATTGATCAGCAACGACGGTTCAATATCGGGAGCGTAAGTATGCTTACGGATTGGAGGTATAAGGTTCTCCGCTTCAGGAATCGGTGCAGGCACTCGTTTATTCTCGCCATTGTATTGGGCTTGATAGTGAGACAGATTTGCCTCTTGACCAATTGACAAGCCAAAGGCGCACTTCGGTTTATAGCTCGGAGATCCTCTTCTTGAATTCTGTCCCGTCTTCCTTCAAGCTTGGGAAGCCACGGGCGCTTTAACGGGATCAAATCCGGCACCACGCTTTGGCCCGGATTAAAGGCGTTTATGGCACCGGTTCTAGCAGCGATTTCTTTAATTCTTCAAACCGGCAGGAAGCATTGACAACCTTTTAATGGTGTCCTGGATCAAGGTCGGAGCTGGGTTGTTGTGAGAAGCGGTGCTGATGATCCGCTATGCATCAAAGATAGAGTTGCTCTATCAATGTATAAGAGGCTTTCAATTTCTTCCGCACGTCTGATCCCAAGTGGCCAATACGTGTCCTTGTATCATTCAAAGGGTTAATAAACCGACAATTTCATGAGAAGGCATCATTAGGTCAGAAGTTAAAAAGGCTTACCAAAGACAGCGGCGGTCATGGCATGCAATTGCCGCTTTACACTGGTCAGTTCATCCACTACTGGTTTGAGGGCAGCCTCATCATTCTCTGCCCGTTGAGTTAAAATGGCCTTTTCAGTGGCCCAATCCGCCCGCTCCTTGTTGAAGCCCTCCTTAAACTTTTCCATGACGCTTAAAGCATTGGTTAATTCATTCTTTGCTTTGGAGGTTTCAGCTTGCTGGCATTTCAGGTTTTCTTGGAGATCAGTGATTTGGTTTTCTTTCTTGTTCAGATCAGCCTACATACGAGAAAATCATTTGATAAAGATTAAGGTGTAGACTTGAAGTACCAACCCCATAACAAGTTATGCCTTTGGTACTTGGGGGCTAATGCATATTTGCTGTTCATCCTACAATTTCTATATCAAGTCCCAAGCTCAATACAAGTATTCAGTTTGGCACTTGGGGGCTAATTCTTATTTGCTCTGTCCTTGAGGGATACTGGATTTATTTTAAAAGTCCCGGTTTAACTACATTAGGTTGAACCGGCCCTTGGGGGATACTTTCCCAAAAGTACAGCTTTGCTCAGGATTATATTGGGATGTCCCGGTTTAAGTTCACATCTTAAAACCTTCACTTGGGGGCTATTAGAGTTGACAGATTGAAATATACAAGCAGAGAGTCATATGGAATTTACCTCATATTTGTCCTTCATCATATTTACCAAACCGGCTTCATAATCACGGATGGTATATAACCGGTTCAGATAACTGGAATGAAGATCTTGGGGATTCAAAGCGGCGTAAGTAGCCAAATCGGCATTCCACTTGCCTTTACCAAACACAGTAAATTCATCCTTTGCACGGTGTTTAGACAAGGCGACAGGATTACCTGGCTCGGAATGGCCAAAGCCAGTAATAACAACATCATCATCCTTGGCTTCGCCGGTTCGCACTGGGGTCGCCGGTTTCTCCGTATGCTTTGGTGGAATTGCTGTTTTATCAGTTTGAGCAGGACTCATGGGTTGATTTGAAGGGCTGTGGCATCAACATGTGCCTCTTCAACGGTAACATCATGATCTTGCAAAGGTGGGTCATTCGCATATCATCCCGGATGTGTTCTTCAGATTGGGTATTTTGGTCGGTTCAGAGCGTCGTCTTCTTCGCCGCTTTGTCCAAAGCGAGCTTTCTTGCTTGGCCTAGGCTTGGCCTCGAAAGGAAAAAAGACGGATCAGTCCAAGAAACATTGAAAGTGATATACCAAAACAGTACCATCAGAATATGACTCACCCAAGCACCGCCTTAAGTGGTGGGAGTTGGGTGGCTGACGACTCGCCGGACGAAGAATGAGAAGTCACCTGATAATCGGAGTCAGATGGATTAAGAGGTTGACGAATGCAACCCGCTTTAGGATAAGCATTGATGAAACAGTTAGAGACCTCTGAACGGCGTTTCCGAACCGGACTGTTCGGTAAACCGGTGGAGGTAACTACCTGGCCGCTGTGCCGGGTTGCGCGATGAGCTTCATGCTGTTGTGTCTTCATAAGAAAGTTTCGGTCCAAATAAGCAAGAGGGTGAGAAAATTTAACTTTCCGGTTTGCCCCACGGATTTTTACTGAAGGTAAAGGGTTTGAATCGGAATAAAGAGCGATTACATCTACAACATCAGCATGACTGACTTCAGCATCATCCTGGCAATAATCGTTATCAATAAGGCGTGTGAAAAATAAACAAAGTGAGTCAAGTTCTACCTCAAGATCCGGATTACCCACATCATCGTCAGCTGGTGGATCGGAGGAGGCAGTGGTTTTTCTTTCTATTGGCTGGTTTCTTCACAACTCTGGTCTTGGGTCGGGTTATTTTCTCCGGTTTCTCTTGTGGAGTTTTCCTGCTCCAAAATGGATCATCACCCTGTTTGAAAGATGTTAATATCAACAAAGAGTACTTAAACATAGTCAGATTTTATAAAGGCATAAGATATGAGTCTTACGGCTGGCGTTTGTTAATGGCAGAAAAGGGAGCCAGGCCGGTTTGGGCGCAAGCAGCTTCCGGTTCGTTTAACATCCTCTTAACAGCCTCAGTAACTTCATCGTCTGTCAGCTGGATCTCAATATGCCGTAGAGGGTCTTTCACATCTTACGTGTATTTGCACATCAAACCGGAGCGCAGCTTAGGGGCAGTATACTCCAAGATGTCCAAAGAATGAGCAAGATCAACTCCTGTCAACCCGTTGGCCATGAAGGCCCGGAGCTTGGATAGTTGAGGGGCATATTTTCTTCTTTCCTTAGCAGTCAGTCTGTGAGGGAGGGGATGTGTGTTGCTTAGCCGCTCCGGACGGTAACCCGGTAAAGGATTTTCTCCCTCAGGAGAGGTATCTTGCAAGAAACCATGTAGAATTCCACTCTTTGGGATGGCTGTGCAGTTTGGCGTGAGGGTAAGTGACCTCTTTCTACTTTTGAATCGCCACACCACCCAACTCAGTGTTGGGACCATCAGAAAATTCAGTGCGGCGGTTTAGATGGAAGAAATCTCTGAACAATTCAACTGTGGGCTCCTCTTGAAAGAACACATCACATATAACATGAAAGGTACATATATTGGTTATGGAGTTGGGGCCAATATCTTGTGGGCCTTGATTGGAAGTTGGCCAAGACATCCCGATAAAACTTTGAACTGGCAAATGAAGCCCGGGCTAAATGATCAGCAAAAACAACAACTTCTCCATCCTTGAGTTCGGAGGACTCTCCGGCCGGGACCCTCCAAAGTGAATGCCGTCTTTTTCCTAAAGCGCGCCGGTGCGGACTAAGTTACCCAGCTTGAGTTTCACCACTCGAGAAGGGACCCAATTACACTCGTACACTTGCTTGGCCATGGTGCAATTTGCAAAGCAGTAATACCGGTTCAAGAATATGTTGGAAGGCTATATATTGATACATTCATTGTTAAACCGGAAGAAGTTGCTTATAAACCGGAGTTCCGCAAGGTGGCAATACATAACTGGGAAATCCTGGCGGTTCAACAAGGGGACTAATGGTATATGCGGAGTTGTCAATTTCTCTACAAAGTTAAACCGCCTAGTCTGAAACACAGATGAATCAAGAGTGGACGTGCGAAAACAGGTTTCACAAAAGTATTTCACAGTTTTGGATCTGGAGCATATTCAGAAAAGAAATAAATATGCAAGGTCCAAAATGGAGCGGTACCGAATCAATGAGCAACGGTGCAGGGAGATCTATGGCCTTGAGATGCGCAAGTGACAACAGATGCTAAAAAACTACCGCTACGCAGAACAAGGATTCATAGACTTAACTAAAAGTTATCATATGAGCAAGAAGCAAGCGATGAACGCCGAAGAACATGGAAACCCTAGTACAGATCTATGGTGAAAAGATAGAAGACTTACCAGAGCTGAGGAAGAAACGGAAGACCGCCGCGATGCTCTGGTATACTCAGGGTGATGCAGCGGCCAAGGATGGTGCAGAAGTTGACGGCGGTGGTGGAGCTCCGAAGCTGGGCGGTGCGAGGAAGACGAAGCAGAGGGGCACGAAGGCAAAAAAAAGAAATGACCCTTCGGTCTTATTTATAAAGCAAGGGACATGTGTCAGGCGCGAGAATCAAGGGGCCATGAGTTTGGAAACGGAGCTGTCGCCTCGATTGTCGCAAGTCTATTAAACCAAAGAGGTATTGTGGATAGTTTTTATGACAGGTGATGTCATGCCGGTTTACGATGACTAGAGAAGATGACATCATGGCGGTTCACCCAATTACACAAAGTTGCTGAAGACGAAGTTTTTTGCTGAGGATTGACATGAACCTGTTCAAATCAATCTGGGGCCTAATGTTGGGGATATTACTACTAGGCATAAATCGGCCAGGACAGGCCGGGTTAACTTCATTATTATTTGAGTATATTAAAGCCCAAGTAGGCAGATGAGAGCTTAAGGCCCATAGCCGGTTTAAAGCCTGTAGCTGTAAACCGGCGTGGGTATGTAACTTGTATTGTAAGTTAGGAATAGCAGAGACCGAGCCGGATACATCTATAAACCAAGGCGTCGCGACTCGCGTGAACCGACAGCGCCACCCATGTATATAAGGGACGACCGGAGGCGATTGAGCATGATAGACAACAACTTCGAGACTTAGGCGAAGCTTGTTTGCTCCTAGTCTTGAAACCCCATCAATTCCATCAAAACTAGACGTAGGCTTTTACCTTCATCGAAGGGGCCGAACTAGTATAAACTCTCTTGCGTCCTTGTGTCCGCTTTAACCCCTTCAAGCTAACCCGTAGCGATGGCTCCACGACTAAGTCCTTTCATGAGGACATCTGCCGTGACAAAACTACGACAGGTTTCACTAGTGGCTTCTCTCAAGAGCATAGATATTCTACGGTGGGTGAACAAATTAATGTTGAGCAATTGACAGAATTGAGCATAGTTATGAGGTTATCTAGGTATGATCATGTATATAGGCATCACGTCCATGACAAGTAGACCAAACGATTCTCGCATCTACTACTATTACTCCACTCATCGACCGCTATCCGGCATGCATCTAGAGTACTAAGTTAAAAAACAGAGTAACGCCTTAAGCAAGATGACATGATGTAGAGGAATAAATTCATGCAATATGACAAATACCCCATCTTGTTATCCTCGATGGCAACAATACAATACGTGCCTTGCAACCCTTTACATCCTTTGGGTAAGGACACCGCACGATTGAACCCAAAGCCATGCACTTCTCCCATTGCTCGAACTACCAATCTAGTTGGCCAAACCAAACGGATAATTCGAAGAGACTTGCAAAGATAACTCAATCATACATAAAAGAATTCAGATAAGATTCAAATATTATTCATAGATAAGCTGGATCATAAACCCACAATTCATCGGTCTCAACAAACACACCGCAAAAAAGAAGATTACATCGAATCGATCTCCACGAGAGAGTCGGAGAACATTGAATTGAGATCCAAAAAGAGATAAGAAGCCATCTAGCTACTAACTATGGACCAAGGTCTGAAGTAAACTACTCACACTTCATTGGAGGGCTATGGTGTTGATGTAGAAGCCCTCTGTGGTGGATGCCCCCTCCGTGGTGTTTGAACAGGCCCCAAGATGGGATCTCGTGGATACTGAGGAAGTTGCGGCGGTGGAATTAGGTTTTGGCTCCTTGTACGATCGCTTGGGGGTCTGTGCAGTATATATAGGAGGAAGGAGTACATCGGTGGAGCTTGAGAGGCCCACGAGGCGGGGCGCGCTTAGGGGGGCGCGCCCACCTCGTGACCGCCTCGTGGCTTTCTTTGACGGAGGGTCCAAGTCTCCTGGGTCTTATCGATGAGAAAATCACGCTTCAAGATTTCATTCTGTTTGGACTCCGTTTGATATTCTGTTTCTTCGAAATACTGAAAAAGGCAAAAGACAGCAATTCTGGGCTGGGCCTCCGGTTAATAGGTTAGTCCCAAAAATAATATAAAAGTGGAAAATAAAGCCCATTATAGTCCAAAACAATAGATAAAGTAGCATGGAGCAATAAAAAATTATAGATACGTTGGAGACGTATCAAGGAGGAACCCGCCTTGCAATGCCGAAGACAAATCTGCGCGCCGGACTCATCGTCATTGAAGCCTGGTTCAGGGGCTACTGAGGGAGTCCTGGATTAGGGGGTCTCCGGATAGCCGGACTATATCCTTTGGCCGCATTGTTGGACTATGAAGATACAAGATTGAAGACTTCGCCCCGTGTCCGGGATGGGACTCTCCTTGGCGTGGAAGGCAAGCTTGGCAATACGGATATGAAGATCTCCTCCCTTGTAACCGACTACGTAACTCTAGCCCCTCTGGTGTCTATATAAACCGGAGGGTTTAGTCCATAGGATGACAACAATCATACCATAGGCTAGCTTCTAGGGTTTAGCCTCTACGATCTCGTGGTAGATCAACTCTGTAATACTCATATCATCAAGATCAATCAAGCAGGAAGTAGGGTATTACCTCCATCGAGAGGGCCCGAACCTGGGTAAACATCGTGTCCCCCGCCTCCTGTTACCATCCGCCTTAGACGCACAGTTCAGGACCCCCTACCCGAGATCCGCCGGTTTTGACACCGACAGTTGGGTTTTACCTTAATGATCTTTAGTAGTTGCGGATGCTTGCTACAGTTCAAATCATAAGTGCATATGATCCAAGAAGAGAAAATATGTTAGCTTATGCCTCTCCCTCATATGAAATTTCAATGACGACTACCAGTCTTGTTAACGATTGCCTAGGATAATTCCGCACACCGACCCATCATTATTCCACACTCGCTATTTATAATATTTAGTAATATATTCTAACTTTATGATAACAACACCTACTTTTATATTTTAGCTCTCCGATACCATGCAAAGTTATCCTCTTCATACCCACAACATAGTTTTATTTCTCGTTTCTAGTTGGAAGAAAACGCTCGTGTAATGAGAGTCGTGATCAGTGGCAGATAGGACTTGAGAGAATATTGATCTTACCTTTAGCTCCTTGTGGGTTCGACACTCCATACTTATCACTTCCACCATTGGGAATTGCTACGATGATTCCCTGCACTTGGGGATTATCAGCCACCATCGTCGAATTGTCACCCTTAGTTGTTTTCCCTATCTTAGTGCCCGCCGCATCCCAGTCATGTGTGTTCAAACTTGTCACCGAATCATCCGTTCCATCTGGGTCCTCATCCATCCGATCCGTACGAGGGCGGGGGTGATGGAGGTGAATAGTGGGAAAGAGGGCCTCCAACCTCACGCTCCACCCACACGATGAAACCGTGCCGGCTGCGGAAGATTTCGAAGAGCCCATTGATCGCGGACGGGCCGCGACACCAAATTTTGGCCCGGGCAGGAGCACCCCGAAGCCCATCCATGTCAGGCCGAACGATGGAGAGATCATCAATGACCACAACCTTGCCCACGACCCTCAGGAATTCTTTCAGAAGCGGAGCCTGTCGAAGCTTGTCCGGGATCCCAGTCACGCGCACCCAACATTCCTGTAAGCTAGAGACTACGTGGGGTTTGCTAAACAGCTCACCCACCTCGGCCTTGTGTTCACTGATTGGGAGAGTGATTGTACCATTTTTCTTGGCCATCAGCAACACATCCTTGGACGGGTACACCACCGAGAAGCAGTTCTTGCGGACTTCAGTCACTTGCCAGTCCCAATCTGAGTCCCACATATCATTAAGATCCAGGCGAAGGGATTCTTCAGTAGCTTCTCCCACCGTGACAACCACAAAAGCAGCATTTGCAGGCAGTTGAACCTCCTCTTCCACCCCTCCTTCCAGCAGGTAAAAGCCTTGTCCTTTCACCCCGAATCCATACATAACCAGCTCTGGCTTGGCCTGGCGAGCCGGACATTGATTCGAGGTGTGCCCCTCCTATTTTCACACAAAGCACATCGGCTCGAACTCACACATGATCTGAAAGTGGCCCTTGTGCCCACATTTGAAGCCAAGCACATAAAAAATGTCCCCAACCGCTTGTCGCCAAGGTAGCCAAGACGAAGCCCTAGGCCCATCCCAGGAGCATCGATCCCCCTCTCCACCACCATGGCCACGGTCACCACCACCCCACGCACCACCCGATCCCACGCCCCGCGCCTGCTGGCGGCCCGACGGCCGCTACTGGCTTTGCGGAGGGGGCAGGCCCGAGGAATGTGGGGGAAGCGGCAGAGAAGCCTCCCTCGAAGATCCCCGCCCACGCGATGCCGACCGCCGCGGCAACCTCGAGCCACGATCCGCGGGTGGGTCCCGGCCCTCCCTCGGCGGCATCTCTTGGCGCGCCGAGAGCTGGGCACGAAGATCCCTTTCGCGGGCCAGCGCGTCCCCTTCACTAGGAATCTCCGCACGGGGACGCTTGTTCCGGCCGTGCGCTTGCAGCCGGCGGTCCTTCTCCATCCGCAACCCCTCCGCCACCAGGCTCGGCGCCGCCGCCGCTGAAAGGAATCGAGCCAACCGCCCCCACCGTCGAAAATCTCTGGGAGCCGGTGGAAACCCTAGTTGAATGGCCTTATCCTCTTTCGCACCCACCACCAGCGCTTTATATGGCGCCAACGGCCTGGGCCACCAAAGACCGCACAGGGAGGGACAGATGGGCTGAGCAGGGGAAGAAGGCCCACATCTCGCGGGGGCCGAGCAGCCAGCTCAGCAAAGCTGAACCTGAAGGTTGGGCCCCGCGCCACCTCCGGCCCAACCCAGCAGACGCAGGCCCAGGGGCGACCGTCTCGCCCACCCGCAGCCCCGTTGACCCCACCAAGCCGGCGAACGGGGGAAAATCCGCGGCGGAGAACACCGCCGGCGACGAGGCCGGCCGGGCGCCATCCTCACCGCCAGATCACGTGGCCCGAGCCAACCCTCGCCGAAGGCCGTCACAAGACACGCAAGCGAGGACGGGCGCGAATAAGCGGCGCCGACAGCCATCGGGAGCGCCGCTGACCGATTTCGACCACCGCGCCAGCCCCGGAGCCAACTGGCCGGGCACGACTTCCGCCGGCGAACCTGGATCCACCCATGCGAGTCCTCTTTGCCATCGCTTAGCGGGCAGGACGAAGATAAGCATTCCGGCGCATCAATCCCTCCAATCTGGCTCCCCACACGCTCCCCACCGACGCCCGTCACACCGCCCGCCAGGCGCGGCGAGACCTCCCGCACCGCCCTGACCTCCAGCGACCCCGGCGAGGGACATGAAAGGAGCACGTCGGTGACCAGAGGAGCCCCTCCCTCACCCGAGCACAAGCTCGGCTCCTCGCTGTCATCGCCCTCATCATCGGAGTCGTCTCCCAGAAGCCAAAACCGGCCACCCACCGGAGCACCCGCACGCAGACCCGAGGCCACCTGCCTCTCCGCCTCACCGGCGGGCATCCCCACCGGCAGGATCTCCTTCCTGTAGGTGCCTCACAGCAAAGCGAAGTCGCCCGAGCGCTCCTCTCCAACGGTCATATCGCCCGAGCGCTCCTCTCCCGCGAGAATCCAAGAATGCATGCATACCACCCAATTGTGTGAGGTCCTTAGATCGAGTCCTCTTTATCACTTGTTTTGCAATATTTGGTATTATTTTCTACATAAATACTGAACATGACTTGGGCCGGCCCAGTGGGCAATTAGAGCCTTGTATCCATACGGCTTATATTGGACAACCCATTATAAAGTGGATACGACTTGTGAAAGGTCTATACTATCTTTTATACGCTTTTGTGAGAGGGGGTGTACGAAGCCGGACTCACTCAGATATAAAGCCATTGCAGCAGTGATTTGCAAGTTCGGTACACACGTACATCTACACACTTGATTTGATTGGGAAGATGTAAAGTATGCGCCTGATCATCAAATTCTCCTACTTTTGTTACGATTTTCCTTAGGTAATTTATAAAATAAGCTCAACACATTATATATAGTTCAGTGACCTAAGCCTCAATCGTTGGATGAGCCGTTGAATTTTTAGCCCATGGTTGAACAACCAAGTCCGATCCTCATTGAAACCGTGAGTGAAAACTCATGCATATGCGCCATGGGATAGTTGTCTTGCGGTTGGAAACAAATAGAATAAATAAAAGATATACATAACAAAAAAAGAACAACTACGAAATCGGAGGCAAGAATGGCTACTAAGCTTGCTTGACCAATACTTAACAGAAACTAAGTCGACCAATGGGAGAATAGCAAATCCGTTTTCACAATGAAATGGGTAAGGCCACTAAAACCAAGAGAAATTCTGCATTAGTCTATCCCGTCACAACGCTTTTGCCAGGGCCAGTATTAAGCGCAAAACAGAGCATATAGAAAATGGACCACAAAATGTTATACACTACATGAATTATTTCAAAAAAAATAATGGATGACAAAAATATAATAAGGCCATTCACAAACATTGAAACCATATATATTACACTATTTCTAGAAATCCACAATGATTAAGTTGGTAGATTAATTAACACATGTACATTGCTCAGGGTGCATTTATCATTTTTTACAAAAAAAATCTAGAACTTAATTGTGTTTTTCCAAAACCAAATAAAACAATATGAGAAAGAAAACTCTAATGCAAACATAAAATACTTTATTTGCACTTGGCACACTTCAGTTTATATGTCTTCTATTAGATTCCCATAGGTTAGATTTTTTTTAAAGAATACATAATTATGATCGCAAATTAAAGCACAAAATGTTTATAAAAATGGATAGAGTTTATGGATTCTCCAACATGACAATATATTTTGTACAAAATAATGAAATTTATACAGTGCATTTATTCTTCATACTAAATTAAAACAGACTTCACATTTTTAATAGAAAATCATATATTTAATAACGAGGTAGCACATTTTATTGGATTTCTTTGTTATCACTCCTACTTAAAAAGAACGTAAGGCTCTGAGGTCCGCTCTTCATTTGTCAACATTACGTACATTTCCTTCTCTCTCCCTCCATTTTGGTTTTTCTCACACATCTCTTGTTTTCCCACCGGCTTTTCCAAAACTTTCTTTAATTGACACACCTTTTATTTAATTACCAAGTGAAATTATGTTTTTTGGTAAGACAAATAAATGCTTAACAAATAAGTGCTGATGAAATAAATCTTAGTTGTTTACTCAATCAAATTAATATGGACAAGTAAATTACGGGCTACCTACTATAATTTTTATATCCCGTTGTAACACATGGACAATTATCTCAGATGAAAATTTTAACTAATTTTCAATTTTTTACAACTGTTACCTATAAAACTATTTAAATCCTGAAGGAATTAACATATTATCAAAAGCATTGGCACGAACGATAACATTATCAACTATGGTTACCAAAATCAAGAGATATCTATGCAGCTATAGTCTATAGTCGCCCCGATACTTAGTGACAAAGGAAACACTCATCACTAGTAACTCAACAATTACCAGTGCTATGGTGTATACTCGGTTGTTGCTGGTCAGACCCCATTAGAAACATAACATGTGGGATAACACATCCTATACAAACTGTTTCCATGTACAGGTCTACTAAAGCTCGAAACACATTTAATGGCACATACCCCAAAGATAACATATAATGCTCCCCCATATGGATTGAGCTCTATATATACTCCTGCAAACAGCGAAGTAGTACTAATTTTGAAAAAGCTGAAGCAACTCGCGTAATGTTCTCTTTCTAGTTTGGGTGATCTATAGATTAGAATTAAACCGAAGCAGATGACACGTCTCATATTTTTTTACCGTGCTGCCAATGCATCTCACTTTCACACCATTGGATGAACGTTCGCTCACTAGGGTTGGGAGGCAACAGGTAACTAAGGCGTTGCTTTTGCCGGATCAAGTCCTAAGAGCAACTCTAGCAGACCCCGCATCCGGCGCAAACCCGCATAATTCCGGCGATTATACGGGCTCGGCCCATTTTTCTGGCCAGACCAGAGCCCGCATCGGTGTCCGGCCCATAAATTTTTTTTGCCGCAGCCTGCAAGCGCAACCCCCGAGCCACTATAACTGCGGGTTGGGGGGGGGGGAGGGGGGGGGGGCAGATGCGGGTCGAAACCCTATCCTCCTCACGCTGCTGCGTTCCTCCAATTCCCCACCAGATCGCTCGATTTCGCCGCCCGGCGAGCCTTGAACCAAGTGGCGACTGGGATGAGGCAGAGCGCCACCGCCGCGCCAGATCGGCGCGCCGCAAGCGGGGCAGGGGGGGGCGTCGATGGCTCAACCACGGTGCTCGCCGCCGTCATTTGACTTGTGAGCTCGACGAGTTCGAGCTCGAGCGTGCCCTTCGCCGCCGCGCCTCCTCCGGCAACTGATCCGCGGGGAGCTCATCCGGCCACAGGTCCGCGGGGAGCTCCTCCGACTCCGATTGATCGCCCTCGGTGGGCAGCTACCGCAGGAGCTCCGGTGAGCTTAATTTTGTTGCAGTGATGCGGTAGCGTAGGCCCTGTATAGCATATCTAACCTCTATGTATGTATGTGGCGTGTATGAACTTATTTATGTGAAGAAGAATCATGTATGCTCGCGAGCTCCGGCGAGCTGTTGTTTAAATTTCTCGCGCGAAAAACTTTTTTAAATTTTAAGGGTTCATTTGCGGTTTCTAGTCTGCCGCCGTAATTTTCGGCCTGCATAATCGCCCCCGTGCGACCTGTAAACACATTTTACGGGTTGACAAAATATGGGGTTTGCTAGAGTTGCTCTAAGCGAGTTCTACAACGTACTCGCTTACACAAGACTCGATTTATCCAGCGTTTTCAGGTTAAACGCTGCTCAAACTGAGATTCCATTCAAGTTCAACTCACGCTGAGCAACATATTCTTGATGCGGAGTTGCCTGGCTAGCCATGCGCTCCCGTACAAACCAACGTGCCATCTCTACATGTAGGCGCATGAGCTGATATAACACCTTCTCATCCACTTTCCTTTTGCCTGCGAGTTGTTCGCGTGTTGCTGCTTGTGGTTATTGTTCCGTCTGAAGAAACAAGCACGTTGCTGCTTATTTCGCAAAAAAAAAAAAAGCACGTTGCTGCTTGAGGGAACGACCTAAGTGTGATTGACTGTCACATCGGACTCTTGCTCGTGACTTTGCCGGGTGCCGAGCGGAAGCTCTACGTTTTTGTGCCGTCGGTGACGCTTGCGGGCGTCGTTCTTTTCTTGAAGACGTCATGGATCTCCTCTCCATGTCAGATATCTGGGTGAAGATCCTTGCCAAGTGGGGCTAGCCAGCAACGGCACTCTGCATTGTTTTCCCTCTTGGGAGCGTTGTCTAGGAGCTTAGGTGTCCTAGGGTGTTGTGTAGGATTGTTCTCAGTGTCTCATATGTTCTCCTTCGGTAGCACATTTGCTTGTCCTCTTCACGATCCGGTTAGCCTAGGATCTGCTTTGTAAGAGGATTACCTCACCACCTTGTATCGTTCATCCGTGTACTTTGCTTGGTTTGTGTTTTTATTTAGTACGTCGATAACTGCCACACGTGTAGCAGGAAAGGTGACGCACCACACGTCTCTAATGCAAATAGATTATCACATCATCGCATGCATGTATGCGAGAATCTTTTTGGATTTTCAGTTTTTAAAATATTTTATCTCTTAAACGAAAAATCCGATTGAAGATCCGTTTTCACCATTAAATCCATCGCGACGAGATCTTCAAAAGTAGATCTCATATCGATATATTTCGATGAATTTTTTTTGTTAAAAGTTGCCATGTCTATTGCACATGAATTGTCATGATATTTACACTGAAGTTGCCATGATATGTTTCAACTATTTTCTTTTACATTTAAAAGTAAATTTTAAAATATTATAAAACGGAGAATTAAGAAACTAGACTTGCCATGCATCATAAACTAAAATTTCCATGATACATGCACTTAAAATTGCCATGGTTCAATAAAAAAAATTATTTTCATGGTCAAAGTACTGGAATTGCCATCATCAAAAAACTAAAATTACCATGATCTATAAACTAAAATTGCCACATGTCAACTTTAGTTTAAGCACTATGGCAACTATAGTGAAAACATCATGGCAACTTCTGGGCAAAAAAAAAAATTCGTCGAAACATATCAACATGGGGTCTAGTTTTGAACATCTCGTTGAGACGGATTTAATGATGAAAACAGATTTTTAGTTCGCTTTTTTATTTAGAAGATAAAACATTTTTAAGCCGAAAACCAAAAAGATTTCTGCTGATGTCATCTATTCATACGTGGCAAAATGAATGATGTGAAGGCGTGTGGGCGATCTGCAAACGCCCACACATGTAGGCGTTAGTTTTTCTGTTTATTTATAAAGGGGGGCGAAAGCCTATTTTGAGGAGTAGTAAAGTAAAGATTGAAGATAAAGGTCTTTCCTAAAAAAAGATAAAGATAGGTCTTGTTTTTAGACCAAGCTGGCAGAACCTGGCTGGTTGTGTGCCTTTAAAATGACTTTGGCCCAAGTATGGACCAACGAGGCCGATCCCGTCACCGACCAACAAGTTTGTAGGTGATCACATCCAAAATCGTGTCTAAGGGCATCTCCAGAGGCGCCCTAGGAAGGTCTCCTCAGACGATTTTTTCGCGCCGGCGCCGAAAAAACGGTCCAGTCGCGCCTTCAGGAGCCCGATTTTCGCCGGCTTGGGCCGAAAACAGCGCCGGCGGACCCAGCCCGAACCCGGCGCGTTGGGGGGGCGCACGGGGGCGCCGGGGCGAACTGTTTTGGCGCGAAAAAGACGCGGGCCAGCCACGTCAGCGACTCGGCGCCTCGTCTTCCCCCAACGGCCTCGGTTCCCGCGGGGAATCAATGGCAAGGTTGCCGCCGGTCAGCCTTGCCATTGATTCCTCACGGGCGGCGCTTCACGGGACGGCGCGTCGACGCCTCCCCTCGACGACAGCGTACACAGGCGGCCCGGCTATAAAGCCGGCGGCCTCCACTCGCTGTGCCCACACCAGCCCCTCGCCGCCGTCAGCCCCTCCCTCTCCCTGCCTCTCCCGAAAGTGCCGCCCTTGACCCTCCCTCTACCTCTCCTAAGCCCGCCCAGCCCGCCGTCGCCATGGCGTAACGCGCTTCCCGAGACGGAGGCGGCAGCTAACGGTTGCCGCCCGTTCCGCTCATGGTCAGAGTCTGGCTCTGTTCGGCGAACATCCGGCGCCGCCGGACATGCGCGCCGGGCCAACGGGTGGAGGCTCGGCCGGGGAGTGCCCATTCCCGCTGTTCGACGCCGTGGGCGGCCGAGGTACTTCGCCGAGGAGGTCGAGATCGATGCGCGCGTCCTCACCGACGCCTAACGCTCCCTTCCTCCGACGCGCCGACAACCACGCTGCTCGGGCGGCGATTTCAGCGCCGCCAGCAGCGCTTGGCGCCCACCAACGGCGCGCCCGTGGTCGGCGGTCGCGTATCAGGGACGCCACCTGCGGTGGGCGCCCCGTCAAGACACTCGAGGGCGTGCTCACCGTGACGCCCGGGTAATTAAGCTACAGTAATCCCTGCTAATGATGCCACGTCACCTCGGTTACTGTGGATAAACTCGCGTTAGTTCGGAACCTAGTTTGAATTTCAAATTCAAAATCGAGCAAACAATAAAAGTTTTCAAATATTAAAATTTAAAATGTTCGGGTGGTTCCAAATAATTCATAAGTAATTATGGTGGAGGAACCACACTTTTATAAAAGGCATAAATACTCTAAAATGTTTTGAATAGTAGCAAAAACAATTAGTTGAATTCCTTTTACAATAAATAAAATATTAAACTATTTTATTTAGTTACCCAAATTAATGTGGCAGTAGTATGTATAAGCAATACCAATTTAGGAACCGTTGGTGTATTTTGTAAAACTAAAGTAAAAGAAAACTACACATAAAACAGAAAAAAAGTAAAAGAAAAGGCAAAGCAAAAAAAAACAAAAGGAAAGAGAGAAGGCCCCCCACCGGGCTGCCCAAAGAAGCCGCCCAGTCGGCCACCGGCCCAGTCGGCCACCCCGCACTCCCCATTACCACCTCCCCCGAACCCTAACCCTCACCCGAGCCCCCCGCTCCCGCGTCCCCTCCCGGCGCCCTCGCCCACTCACCCATGTGAGGGGCGCCTGTCCGATCCCTTCCCCCGCACTCCTGCCGCCGGGCGCCCACCCCGACGCCGTCCTCTCGCCTCCTCCTCCCTCCCGATCTGGGAGCCCCAACGCCGTGCCGACCCGCCATTCACCGCCGGGGACCTCCTCGCCGGGACGCCTCGGCACTCATCGGTCGAGCCCCATGGCCCTCCTCAGGGCCGACGCTTGGCCGACGCCGTCGCTCGTCGACATGGCTGACGCCGCCTCACCGCCGGGAATGCAACTGTCTCCGTCCTCCTCATGACGCCACCTCGCCGAGCCGCCCTGCCGTCTTCAAAGGCGCCACGCCTGCCGCGTCGGATGCCACCTCGACCACCTCCTCGTCCCCCCGCTGCCCGAATCCCTACAACCCCCCTGTGAGGCCCCCTCTGTTGGAAATATGCCCTAGAGGCAATAATAAATTAGTTATTATTATATTTCCTTGTTCATGATAATCGTTTATTATTCATGCTATAATTGTATTGACCGGAACCAGCAATACATGTGTGGATACATAGACAACACCATGTCCCTAGTAAGCCTCTAGTTGACTAGCTCGTTGATCAATAGATGGTTACGGTTTCACGACCATGGACATTGGATGTCATTGATAACGGGATCACATCATTAGGAGAATGATGTGATGGACAAGACCCAATCCTAAGCCTAGCACAAAGATCGTGTAGTTCGTATGCTAAAAGCTTTTCTAATGTCAAGTATCTTTTCCTTAGACCATGAGATTGTGCAACTCCGGATACCGTAGGAATGCTTTGGGTGTACCAAACGTCACAACGTAACTGGGTGGCTATAAAGGTGCATTAAGGTATCTCCGAAAGTGTCTGCTATTGGGTTGTACGAATCGAGGCTGGGATTTGTCACTCCGTGGTAAACGGAGAGGTATCTCTGGGCCCACTCGGTAGGACATCATCATAATGTGCACAATGTGACCAAGGGGTTGATCACGGGATGATGTGTTACAGAGCGAGTAAAGAGACTTGCCGGTAACGAGATTGAACAAGGTATCGGGATACCGACGATCGAATCTCGGGCAAGTACGATACCGCTAGACAAAGGGAATTGAATACGGGATTGATTGAGTCCTTGACATCGTGGTTCATCCGATGAGATCATCGTGGAACATGTGGGAGCCAACATGGGTATCCAGATCCCGCTGTTGGTTATTGACGGAGAACGTCTAGGTCATGTCTCGCTTGTCTCCCGAACCCGTAGGGGTCTACATACACTTAAGGTTCTAAGGACGCTTAGGTTATATAGGAAGCTTGTATGTGGTTACCGAATGTTGTTTGGAGTCCCGGATGAGATCCCGGACGTCACGAGGAGTTCCGGAATGGTCCGGAGGTAAAGATTTATATATAGGAAGTCCTGTTTCGGCCATCGGGACAAGTTTCGGGGTCATCGGTATTGTACCGGGACCACCGGAAGGGTCCCGGGGGTCCACCGGGTGGGGCCACCTATCCCGGAGGGTCCCATGGGCTGAGGTGAGAAAGGATCCAGCCCAAAAGTGGGCTGGGGCGCCACTTCCCCTAGGGCCCATGCGCCTAGGGTGAAGGGGAAACCCTAAAGGAAGATTCCCATAAGGGAAGGCACCTCCTAGGTGCCTTGGGGGGGAGGACTCCTCCCCGGCCGTGCCGCCACCTTGGAGATTGGATCTCCTAGGGCTGGCGCACCCCTTGCGATCCCTATATATAGTGGGGTAGGAG
Organism: Aegilops bicornis; assembly: GCA_021605145.1. Taxonomy (NCBI): domain Eukaryota; kingdom Viridiplantae; phylum Streptophyta; class Magnoliopsida; order Poales; family Poaceae; genus Aegilops; species Aegilops bicornis. The sequence continues at coordinate 2,141,452 of JAHIAL010000033.1, read as the reverse complement.
GGCCTCTCAAACACACCTTTTGCCTTTGGTGCAGCCTCCCTCTCTCCCAAGTTCTTCTCCTCTTCTGCGGTGCTTGGCGAAGCCCTGCGGGATTGCCATGCTCCTCCATCACCACCACGCCGTTGTGCTGCTGTTGGATGGAGTCTTCCTTAACCTCTCCCTCTCTCCTTGCTGGATCAAGGCATGGGAGACGTTACCGGGCTGTACGTGTGTTGAACGCGGAGGTGCCGTGCGTTCGGCACTTGATCATCGGTGATCTGAATCACGGCAGTAATGCGACTCCATCAACCCCGTTCACTTGAACGCTTCCGCTTAACGATCTACAAGGGTATGTAGATGCACTCTCCTTCCCTCGTTGCTAGTTTCTCCATAGATAGATCTTGGTGACACGTAGGAAAATTTTGAATTTCTGCCACGTTCCCCAACAAAGGGTATCGAGCTAGGTCTATTGCGTAGATTCTTTGCACGAGTAGAACACAAAGTAGTTGTGGGCGTTGATGTTGTTCAATATGCTTACCGTTACTAGTCCAATCTTGTTTCGACGGTATTGTGGGATGAAGCGGCGGACCGACCTTACACGTACTCTTACGTGAGACGAGTTCCAAGAATGACATGCACTTGGTGCATAAGGTGGCTAGCGGGTGCGATCTCTCCCACTTTAGTCGGAACGGATTCGATGAAAAGGGTCCTTATGAAGGGTAAATAGCAATTGGCATATCACGTTGTGGTTTTATGCGTAGGTAAACGTTCTTGCTAGAAACCCATAGCAGCCACGTAAAACATGCAAACAACAATTAGAGGGCGTCTAACTTGTTTTTGCAGGGGTATGCTATGTGATGTGATATGGCCAAGAAGAATGTGATGAATGATATGTGATGTATGAGATTGATCATGTTCTTGTAATAGGATTCACGACTTGCATGTCGATGAGTATGACAACGGCCGGGAGCCATAGGAGTTGTCTTTATTTATTGTATGACCTGCGTGTCATTAAACAACGCCATGTAATTACTTTTACTTTATTGCTAACCGGTAGCCATAGTAGTAGAAGTAATAGTTGGCGAGACAACTTCATGAAGACACGATGATGGAGATCATGATGATGGAGATCATGGTGTCATGCCGGGTGACGATGATGATCATGGAGCCCGAAGATGGAGATCAATGGAGCTATATGACATTGGCCATATCATGTCACTACTATATAATTGCATGTGATGTTTATTATGTTTATGCATCTTGTTTACTTAGAAGCAGCGGTAGTAAATAAGATGATCCCTTACAACAATTTCAAGAAGTGTTCTCCCCTAGCATGCACCATTGCTACAGTTCGTCAGCTTCTAAGCACCACGTGTTGATCGGGTGTGATGGATTCTTACGTTCACATACAACGGGTGTAAAGACAGATTTACACACGCAATACACTTAGGGTTAACTTGACGAGCCTAGCATGTACAGACATGGCCTCGGAACACGGAGACCGAAAGGTCGAGCATGAGTCGTATGGTAGATACGATCAACATGAAGATGTTCACCGATGATGACTAGTCCGTCTTCACGTGATGATCGGACACGGCCTAGTTTGACTCGGATCATGTAATCACTTAGATGACCCGGAGGGATGTCTATCGAGTGGGAGTTCATAAGATGAACTTAATTATCCTGAACATAGTCAAAAGACCTTTTGCAAATTATGTCGAAAGCTCGCGCTTTAGTTCCACTTGTTTAGATATGTTCCTAGAGAAAATATAGTTGAAAGTTGAAAGTAGAGATTATGCGGACAGTAGAAAGCTTATGTCCTTAATGCACCGCACGGTGCTAAACCCCAACGTCAGTCTGTGGGATGTTGCGTAACATCGGACATACACGCGTCTTGATAACTACGTGATAGTTCAGTTAAGCGGTTTAGAGTTGAGGCATGAAAGATGTTTTTCGAAATGTCGCGGAACATATGAGATGTTTCCGGGGCTGAAATTAGGATTTCAGGCTCGTGCCCACGTCAAGAGGTATGAGACCGCCGACGATTTTCTTAGCCTACAAACTAAGGGAGAAAAGCTCAATCGTTGAGCTTGTACTCAGATTGTCTGGGTACAACAATCACTTGAATCGAGTGGGAGTTAATCTTCCGGATGAGATAGTGATGTTTCTCCAAAGTCATTGCCACCAAGCTGCTGGAGCTTCGTGATGAACTATAACATATCAGGGATAGATATGATGATCCTTGAGGTATTCGCGTTGTTTGACATCGCGAAAGTAGAAATCAAGAAGGAGCATCAATTGTTGATGGTTGGTGAAACCACTAGTTTTAAGAAGGGCAAGGGCAAGAAGGGACACTTCATGAAACGGCAAATCAGTTGCTGCTCCAGTGAAGAAACCCAAGGTTGAACCCAAACCCGAGACTAAGTGCTTCTGAAATAAGGGGAATAGTCACTAGAGCAGAATTACCCTAGATGCTTGGTAGATAAGAAGGCTGGCAAGGTCGATAGAAGTATATTGGATATACATTATGTTAATGTGTACTTTACTAGTACTCCTAGTAGCACTGTGGTATTAGATACCGGTTCGGTTGCTAAGTGTTAGTAACTCGAAATAAAAGGCTACGGAATAAACGGAGACTAGCTAAAGGAGAGCTGACGATATGTGTTGGAAGTGTTTCCAATTTGATGTGATCAAAACATCATGACGCTCCTTCTACCATCAAGATTAGTATTAAACCAATTATTGTCATTTGGTGTTTATGCGTTGAGCATAGACATGATTGGATTATGTCTAATCGCATGTCTGATTTATTCATTTAAGGAGAATAATGGTTACTCTATTTATTTGAATAACACTTTCGATGGTCTTGCACCTAAATGAATGGTTTATTGAATCTCGATCGTAGTGATACACATTTTCATGCCAAAGGTATAAGATAGTAATGATAGTACCACTTACTTGTGGCACTGCCATGTAAGTCATATTGGTGTAAAACGCATGAAGAAGCTCCATGTTGATGGATCTTTGGACTTACTCGGTTTTGAAAAGTTTGAGACATGCAAACCATGTCTATTGGTGCATACGCATGAAGAAACTCCATGCAGATGGATCGTTTGGACTCACTTGTTTTTGAATCACTTGAGATATGCAAATCATACCACATGGGCAAGATGACTGTAAAGCCTCGGTTTGGTAAGATGGAACAAGGTAGCAACCTGTTGGAAGTAACACATTTTGATGTGTGCGGTCCAATGAAGTGCTTTGAGGCATGCGATGAATATCGTTATGTTCTGACTTCACGGATGATCCGAGTAGATGTTGAGTATATTTACTTGATGAAACACAAGTCTGAATTATTGAATGGTTCAAGTAATTTCAGAGTGAAGTTTAAGATCTTCGTGACAATAGGATAGAATGTCTATAATATGATCATAGAGATGAATATCTGATTTACGAGCTTTGGCACACAATTAAGACATTGTGCAAATTGTTTCACAATTAATACCGCCTGGAACACCATAGTGTGATGGTGTGTCCGAACATCATAGTTGCACCCTATTAGATATGGTGTGTACCATGATGTCTCTTATCGAATTACCACTATCGTTCATGGGTTAGGCATTAGAGACAACCGCACTCACGTTAATGGGACACCACGTAATTCCGTTGAGACGACACCGTTTGGAGAAACCTGTTGTCGCTTTCTTAAAGTTTGGGGTCATGACGCTTATGTGGAAAAGTTTCGTGTTGATAAGCTCGAACCAAAGCGACAAAATGCATCTTCATAGGACACCCAAAACAGTTGGGTATACCTCCTAATTCAGATCCGGAAGCAATAGGGATTGTTTCTTGAATCGGGTCCTTACTCGAGGAAAAGTTCGTCTCGAAAGAATTGAATGGGAGGATGGTGGAGACTTGATGAGGTTAATGAACCGTCACTTCAACTAGTGTGTAGCAGGGCACAGGAAGTTGTTCCCATGGCACCTACACCAATTGAAGTAGAAGCTTATGATAGTGATCATGAAGTTTCGGATCAAGTCACTAACGTACCTTGTAGGGTGACAAGGATGCGAGTACTTCAGAGTGATGCATAATCGACTTAGAGGTCATGTTGCTAGACAACAATGAACCCACGAGCTATGGATAAGCGATGGTGGGCGGATTCCGACACATGGTTAGAAGCCATGAAATCCGAGATAGTATCCATATATCATAACAAAGCATGGACTTTGGTGGACTTGCCCGATGATCGGCAGGCCATTGTAATAAATGGATCTTTAAGAAGAAGACGGACGTGGACGGTAATGTCACCGTCTATGAAGCTCGACTTGTGGCAAAGAGTTTTTCACAAGTTCAAGGAGTTGACTACGATGAGATTTTCTCATCCGTAGTGATGCTTAAGTCCGTCGGAATCATGTTAGCACAAGCTGCATTTATGAAACCTGGCAGATGGATGTCCAAACGAGTTTCCTTACCAGTTTTTCGTAAGGAAAGGTTGTATGTGATACAACCAGAAAAGTTTTGTCAATCCTAAGGATGCTAAAAGGTATGCTAGCTCCAGCAATCCTTCTAAGGACTGGAGTAAGCATCTCGGAGTTGGAATATGCACTTTGATAGGATGATCAAAGATTTTGGGTCTAAACCAAGTTTATGAGAAACTTGTATTTCCAAAGAAGTGAGTGGGAGCACTATAGAATTTCTGATGAGTGTATGTTGTTGACATATTGATGATCAGAAATGACGTAGAATTTCTGGAAAGCATATAGGGTTATTTGAAAAGTGTTTTTCAAGTGAAAACCTGGATTAAGCTACTTAAACATTGAGCATCAAGATCTATGAGGATAGATCAAAAACCGCTTAATGATACTTTCAAATGAGCATATACCTTGACATGATCTTGAAGGTGTTCAAGATGGATCACCAAAGAAGAAGTTCTTGGCTGAGTTGTAAGGTATGAAGTTAAGACTTAAAAGCTCGACCACGGCAGAAAAGAGAGAAAGGACTGAAGGTCGTCCCCTATGCTATAGACGTAGGCTCTATAGTATGCTATGCTGTGGTACCGACCACTGAAGTGTGCCTTGCCATGAGTCGGTCAAGGTACAAGAATGATCCAGGAATGGGGATCATTGGACAACGGTCAAAATTGTCCTTGGAGTAAATAAGGACATGTTTCTCGATTATGGAGGTGATGAAGAGTTCGGGCGTAAAGGGTTACGTCGATGCAAGCTTTAACACCTATCCGAAGTGACTCTGAGTAGCAAACCGGATACGTATAGTGGAGCAACCATTTGGAATAGCTCCAAGTGGAGCGTGAAAGCAGCATTTACAATATGACATAGAGATTTATGCGAAATACATACGGATCTGAATATTACTGACCCGTTGACTAAGACCTCTCTCACAAGCAAAACATGATCAAACCCTGTAACTCATTGAGACTTAATCACATGGTGATGTGAACTAGTTTGAGACACTAGTAAACTCTTTGGATGTTGGTCACATGGCGATGTGACCTATTAGAGTTAATCACATGGCGATGTGAACTAGATTATTGACTCTAGTGCAAGTGGGAGACTGTTGGAAATATGCCCTAGAGGCAATAATAAATTAGTTATTATTATATTTCCTTGTTCATGATAATCGTTTATTATTCATGCTATAATTGTATTGATAGGAAACAGCAATACATGTGTGGATACATAGACAACACCATGTCCCTAGTAAGCCTCTAGTTGACTAGCTCGTTGATCAATAGATGGTTACGGTTTCCGACCATGGACATTGGATGTCATTGATAACGGGATCACATCATTAGGAGAATGATGTGATGGACAAGACCCAATCCTAAGCCTAGCACAAAGATCGTGGTAGTTCGTATGCTAAAAGCTTTTCTAATGTCAAGTATCTTTTCCTTAGACCATGAGATTGTGCAACTCCCGGATACCGTAGGAATGCTTTGGGTGTACCAAAGCGTCACAACGTAATCTGGGTGGCTATAAAGGTGCATTACAGTGTATCTCCGAAAGTGTACATTGGGTTGGCACAAATCGAGACTGGATTTGTCACTCCGTGTAATAAACGGAGAGGTATCTCTGGGCCACTCGGTAGGACATCATCATAATGTGCACAATGTGACCAAGGGGTTGATCACGGGATGATGTGTTACGGAGCAGTAAAGAGACTTGCCGATGCGAGATTGAACAAGGTATCGGGATACCGACGATCGAATCTCGGGCAAGTCTGATACCCGCTAGACAAAGGGAATTGAATACGGGATTGATTGAGTCCTTGACATCGTGGTTCATCCGATGAGATCATCGTGGAACATGTGGGAGCCAACATGGGTATCCAGATCCGCTGTTGGTTATTGACCGGAGAACGTCTAGGTCATGTGCCTTGTCTCCCGAACCCGTAGAGGGTCTACACATAAGGTTCGGTGACGCTTAGGGTTATATAGGAAGCTTGTATGTGGTTACCGAATGTTGTTCGAGTCCCAGATGAGATCCCGGACGTCACGAGGAGTTCGGAATGGTCCGGAGGTAAAGATTTATATATAGGAAGTCCTGTTTCGCCATCGGGACAAGTTTCGGGGTCATCGGTATTGTACCAGGACCACGGAAGGTCCCGAGGTCCACCGGTGGGGCCACCTATCCTGGAGGGTCCCATGGGCTGAGGTGAAGGGATCCAGCCCAAAGTGGGCTGGGCGCCACTTCCCCTAGGGCCCATGCGCCTAGGGTGAAGGGGAAACCCTAAAGGAAGATTCCCATAAGGGAAGGCACCTCCTAGGTGCCTTGGGAGGACTCCTCCACGGCCGCCGCCACCTTGGAGATTGGATCTCCTAGGGGCTGGCGCACCCCCTGGGATCCCTATATATAGTGGGGTAGGAGGGCCTCTCAAACACACCTTTTGCCTTTGGTGCAGCCCTCCTCTCTCTCGAGTTCTTCTCCTCTTCTGCGGTGCTTGTGGCGAAGCCTGTGGGGCCTGCCACGCCTCCTCCATCACCACCACGCCCGTTGTCAGTCAGCCTTTGGATGGAGTCTTCCTCAACCTCTCCTCTCTCCTTGCTTTGGATCAAGGCATGGGAGACGTCACCGGGCTGTCTCACGTGTGTTGAACGCTGGAGGTGCCGTGCGTGCTCGCACTTGATCATCGGTGATCTCGAATCACGACGAGTACGACTCCATCAACCCCGTTCACTTGAACGCCTGGCTTAACGATCTACAAGGGTATGTAGATGTACTCTCCTTCCCTCGTTGCTAGTTTCTCCATAGATAGATCTTGGTGACACGGAGGAAAATTTTGAATTTCTGCTACGTTCCCCAACACCCTCCTCCTCTCTTCCCTTGCACACCCACTTGCATGGGCCACTCATGACCAGGCGTTCCCCTACTTTCGCACATGCCAAGCGCTGGCCATCGGCATTACCACAACCTCCGCCTGCCTAGCCGCTGGCCTCCCATGCTTTCTGCCTTGTCAGCAGCCTGGCTCACCAAGAGCTCAACGCCGGCGTCTTCGCCCTGCGCATATGTGTGTGCTCTCCTCCCGTGGCCGCGCCCTTGGCCCGCATCGGCGGCGCTTCAACCAGGTTACGCCCGTATACCCAGCGCCCGCGTGCCCGTGCCCATTAAGGCCCTATGGGCCTATGATGAATAGGGCCCACACCCTTAACGTTAAAAATAATGAAAATAAAAATGCTAATTAATTAATTAATTAACTAAGTTAATTAACTTAATTAATCATGTTTAATTAACCTAATTAATCTGTTAATTAAACTAACTAGGTTAATTAGTTAACAGTCAATGACTAACAGACCCACATGTCGAGTTGACCAAGTCAACTACATTAGCCTGCTGATGTCAGCATGACATCATGCTGATGTCATAAATCCATTTTCGAATTAATTAAATAATTAATTAAATTTCAGAAATTAATAAAATCTTTAGAAAATTATATCTTTTAATCCATAACTTGGATTAAAATATTTTCAACATGAAAGTTGCTTTCGAGCAGCGAGGCGAATCCGGATACGCGGTCTCGGGTTAAATCACACGCACCCTAACATATCAAACTCGCAACTTTCCCCCTCCGCTCCTGCCTTGAAAACCACGAAACAAGGGATATTTTCCGGATGTTTCCCCCTTCACCGGTATCGCCTATCCCTACGTTAGGTCACCCCTAGCACAAGTATTTCCGCGTCTTGCTTTGTGTTACATTTGATTGCTCTGTTATTTATTGTGTTCCCCCTCCGTTACTTCTTTCCGGTAGACCCTGAGACCGATGTTTGATTCCCAGGCGGGTCGACTCACGCCACCGACGACCCTCCTTGTCTGCGAGCAACCAGGGCAAGCCCCCTTGATCACCAGGATATCGCCTTCTCTTCTCTATACCGCTTGCATTAGAGTAGTGTAGCATGTTACCGCTTCGATTAATCCTATACTTGCTGCATAGCCTTGTCCTTGCTACTCTTGTTGTTACCTTTACCTCGCTATCCTACTGCTTAGTATAGGATGCTAGTGTTCCATCGGTGGCCCTACATTCTTGTCCGCCTGCCATGCTATACTCTTTGGGCTGTGATCACTTCGGGAGGTGATCACGGGCATATACTATATACTTTACACTATTACATTACACGTGAATCTTTGTTGGAGATGGGGCTGAAAGGACAGTGGCTCCATCCCTAGAGGTGGGCACAGGTTCCCGACGGTCCCCGATCGTTACTTTGTGGCGGGCGGCAGGCAGAGTTGAGACCGCCTAGGAGAGAGGTGGGCACAGCCTGTTCGGGCGTTAGCGGATACTTAACACGCTTAACGAGATCTTGGTATTTGATCTGAGTTGGCTCTGAGCTTATACGCACTAACCATCTACGCTGGAGTAGTTATGGGTATCCCGGCGTCGTGGTATCAGCACTTGACGCCGTGGCCTTGACGTACGGCGGCGCCGGATTGGGCTGAACGCCACTAGGCTAGGTGCCGCTTCGGCGCGTTCATGGCGTCTTGAGTGTGCATTGGGCGATGGGCCTGCACCCACATGGCGCTTAGGTTTAGACCGCGTCTGGCCTCTGTTGAGCCTAGGTGGGGCTGCGGCGTGTTGATCTTCAGCGGCGGGCATGACCGAGGAAAGTGTGTCCGGCCAAATGGGATCAAGCGTCTGGTAAGATGGTGCACCCTGCAGTGAAGTTAATCTATTGAATAGCCGTGATCTTGGTGAAGACGACTTGGAGTTGTACCTTGAGCTTGACAACTAGAACCCGGATACTTGATAAACACACCCTTCCAAGTGCAGATACAAGCCGGTGGTCGCTCTCTCGTGGGGATATGAGGAGGGATCGCTTGGTAGGATTATTGCTATGTGATGTTACTTGGAGGACTTCGGATGGCCCTCTTCTACCTGTTGCAAGACCGGTGTCGAAGCGTAGTCTTCGATAAGACTAGCTATCCCCTCTTATTACGGCATTCTGCAGTTCAGTCCAGCGATATGGCCCTTTACACATATATCCATGCATATGTAGGGTAGCTCCTTGCTTGCAGTACTTTGGATGAGTACTCACGGTTGCCTTGTTCCCCTTTTCCCCTACCTCTACTCGATTGCTGCAACTGGGGCGATGGAGCCCAGGAGCGAGATGCCACCGTCGATGGCGACTACTATTCGGAGGTGCCTACTACTACGTGCAGCCCGCTGACGACGACCAGGAGTAGCTAGGAGGATCCCAGGCAGGAGGCCTGCTCCTCTTTCGATCTGTATCCCTGTTTGTGCTAGCCATCTTATGGCAACTTGTTTAACTTATGTCTGTACTCAGATATTGTTGCTTCCGCTGACTCGTCTATGATCGAGCACTTGTATTCGAGCCCTCGAGGCCCCCGGCTTGTATTATGATGCTTGTATGACTTATTTTATTTGTAGAGTTGTGTTGTGATATCTTCCGTGAGTCACGATCTTGATCATACACATTTGCGTGCATGATTAGTGTACGACGATTAAATCGGGGCGTCACAAGTTGGTATCGAGCCGATTGCCTGTAGGGAATCCTTCCACACTCCTTGGCGAAGTCGAGTCTAGACGTTGCAAAACTTTTTTACTAACATGGCTGTGTGTGTCTTACGGGCTACGTCGCCATTGGGTGGTAATGGGATCTTTTACTCCTCGACCTTTACTACGGGACACCGATCTCTCCTCTATTCGGGTTAAATGAAGTTTACTAAATCTAACATTAGGATCTCGTTATCACTTTCACCGGAGGCCCCTTATTACTAATGATCGTCTAACTGCACTGGAAGACCTCAAGATACTCTCTCCGCTGTTAACCCGAGAACTTGTGTTCATCGCGTTTGCAATTCACCTTCCACCGCTAACCCTTATGGATAACTACTTGCATTTGTTATTCTTACCTTCATCCCCAGTGGTCTTGTTATTACAAGATACCCTGAAAAACTAAATCGTTGTTTCGATAATTCCTTGAGCTTACTGCCTTGTTGTTCTTTGTCACTTGAATACCCCTACGGTTAATTCTCGCTTATCGGTATCCGCTCATCCCCGATTATTCATGTGTTTCACAAAAGTCTTCAAAATAATATTCGATCTTCGAAAATCCTCTGGAGCCTTTGGCTCTTGTAATTCTTAACTTGCTTGCATTATGGTTAATCCCATAAGTATAGAAATCTTATTGACATTCCTTGTCATTATCATTTTGAGTCATTGACTCAATATATTCTTGCGAAACACGCCAATCATCATTGATCCTTATAAATTACCTTTCAGCTGAGCTTCCATTCTTCTAAGCTGGAATTGGTTCTCGGCCAATCCAATTGTCGTTGATTGTACCCTAAGGCTATTCAACTTATCCATCCCTAATCGAGCATTGCTTGATCCTTGATTGGAGATCATAATTCCTTTTGCATTTGGCATTGATTGAGTTAGTGAGTTGTTTCTATAAACTGATCTCCTTGCATTCTTTCCTCCCCAGTTGAGTACCGATGCTCACATCGGATACCTTGTGGACCACGGATCCTTTGTTGGATTTTATCTCGACAACGCCTTCATATTCAATAACCTTGTGAGCCTTTTCTACGATACATAATGCCTTTGGTAACTTGTATTGCCTTCGCTTCCTCAACCATGCTCGCCTTGAGCTTGAGTTAATTACTTCTAAAGATTACGGTATATGATTCTAAGATGCCCGATGGGTTGAACCTATATGCCTTCCTTATTATGTGTGAACTCGAAAGTTTTCACGAGTCGTACTCTTCTTGTATTTTGCGGGATAAAATTTCAACGCTTATAACTTCATCAAAAGCGAAGTGAAGTGAATGAAAGGTTGTGCATTGGAGAAGTGGAGTCGACCTTGAACTTTGCGTTCATGCCCATGGACACGATGTACATCTTCTCATCGAAGCTTCTTTTTAAAATTAATTATTCCTTTGGTATAAGTTCATCTTATATCTGGGATCGGCCTTTTGCAATCATGGTTCCGACCATGTTCTCTTTTTAAATACCATTTCTCGTGCAAGGTTAAGCACTTGACTTCTATAGAGCAATACACGGTCCAACCTTTACTTTGATCTTGTGTCGAGTATTACCCCACGGTATCTCGAGATTATCATGGGCGCATAACTTCTTATGAGTTCTTCATCAAGTGTTACCTTCCCAATCGATTCCAATTTTTTCACGGGCTCACGAGTTATTATACACTCAAAAACACCGATGACTGAACCGAGAGTCCGCACTTTAAGGTTCAACAACTCTTGATGATAGCTTCTATAAATGCGAAGTTTGTACCCGATCACGCCCATTCCTAGTTTGTTTGGCTATATCATTGTCGTGGACGATTCTAAGCTCTGCTACCTGGGTCCTTATTCTCGGAGCACCAATTTGCGGCGATAGCTAAGCTTTACGCCGATTTTTCCTCGTCATACCCTTTCACCTTAAACAACAAGCTTGAGTTCGAGTTTGTGTCGTAGCTTGTGATTCCAATAACCTCTTGCTGCATCATTCCTTTGACTTGATGTCGTGATTGATTACATCTTCATGAAATCTCTCGACAAATGTGGCCATTGATCATCATCAACCTTATGAGCTCTTCCGAGGATATCAACCGGATTCATGAAGAGAAATACCATCCTTGCCCTCGATGAGTTGTGTTATCATCGGCCACTTATTGCCTTCCCTCCAACACAAACTTGTTGCGTGTTTTGTGTAAACCTTGAGATCCACTGCTACCAGTGAGTTCAGTCTTCCTTACCTCGGAAGTATTACCATCTCTTTTGTCAAGAATGTGGTGAGAATTTCACCACCTCTTAAGAATTCTTGATATCATAATGCTTCTTGCCATCTTCGTTCATTCCTTGGTCACCGTATTGTTTCGACCGGAATCACCGGCAATTGAGCTATGATGTGTGAATTCAAAACTTCTAGCAACCCTATTGCTTTGAAGTGAATGGGCGATAGTTCAATCTAAGTCTTCGATAATTGAATCACCATTCTAACATTGACCGCGCAACCCAACCCATATTTCGGGTGCACCGTTCAACCAATGTTTAATTATGTATGTTTTCCTCGAGCATATCCCATTATATCATTTGATATAACCAATGTCATCTTCTTGTTCACATTATCGTGGAAATCCATCCGTTGGAATTCTCGATGAATTGTCATTGAGCCCATCAGCCACCTTCTCATCCTCCTCCTTGGTTTTCTTGATGAACTATTGCTTCGTAAACCCGCTCCCATAGTTCATTTCTCGAGAATCTTGCAATGTCATTTTAAATTGGATTTGTGTTGCACCTTTTCCTCTCGGACCCCTCGAGTCTGAGGTATCATGACACCAATTGGATATGGATCTCGGCCAGATATGATGGTTGGGACAACTTTCCAAGAGTTATGATGTTGATCCTTTGATGACCGGTAACATGATGTCATGCCTAGCACCCCCCGGCCGGAGGACCTATCATTATAGATTCCTTTTCAGCATAAAGGTTATCCGATTCATCCATGGGGAAATTGTAAGACTTATTCTACAAATTATTCTCGATGGATCCTTCGTGTTTCCAAAAGTCTGATCTTCACATGAAGACCATGTCAATGCTATCTCGAAGCATGTCAATGGTACTTCCCGATTTTCAACGAGGGACATTTGAAGCAACGATGCTAAATTTATTTATCATTTATCCTAACACCGTTGTATGGGTAATATCATGAGATTCCTCCCCCCTTACCTAAATGGTTTTCTACTTTATATCCTGTCATGGATATCTTGCTCTGCTTGTCCTTGGGAAGGATATACCCTTGATATATGTGTTAAGCACATTTTCCTTCCATTGTTTTGTTCAAACTTACTTGTAAACTACTTAGCAAAGCATTGGTAATCCCCTCGCTTAGGTAAACACCTCCTGGTGTACCTTCTGCTCTAGTGTAACTCGTTTCTCTGTTGATGACTTCCAGGTAACCATGCCGATGGGCCGAGAACTTTGCCTATTGGTCCGCCTCGCTCAACGGCGGGAAAATGGTTCTCTCTTAGTCCCTCGCCCTTGGTACCGACATTGTTGACAACAAAACCGACAAAATATCCTCGACATACCTTGTTATCTTGGCCGTGCAAATATTAGCGCCTTCCCCGCCGTTAACCCGCATGGTGGGCCCATAACCTGATTCCACGGGATCGAAACCTGACTCTCCTGTACACACCACGTGTTGTCAGAGTTATTCCTCGTGCTTGACTTTTGTATGTAATTCACGGGCCACTTGCTGTTGATATATTACGGTATCGGACACAATACTTATTCTGTTGCTCTGAACCCCTTTTCACACTCTGCTTCGCCGCAATGAGCGATTGCCTATCCGGCTTGAAACCTCTTATTACACGTCTTACTTTGCTCTCGATGTGTGTCATGTGTTCCAACTCCGAGAGATACTCATATGTTTATTCACGGGATACCCCGGATGAATTCCTTATAACATCCTATCATTGTAGAGCCGCCTCTACCTACTCGTAGAAATGCGATGGAGCTCCACGAAGAAAGGGCGACAACTTCATCATGATGCTTTGGAATAAAGGATTGAAGACATCAACGAAAAGGGATTAACTTCTTCGAGAAGATCCGTTAGAATATCGTAACGAACTTTCCCTTACTCCCTCTTAAATCTCGGACGAGATTTCTTGTAATCGGAGGAGAATTGTGACGCCTTGGGTAATTAAGCTACGTGATAATCCCCGCTAATGATGCCACGCCACCTCGGTTACTGTGGATAAACTTCGCGTTAGTTCGAACCTAGTTTGAATTTCAAATTCAAAATCGAGCAAACAATAAAAGTTTTCAAATATTAAAATTTAAAAAATGTTAAGGTGGTTCCAAATAATTCATAAGTAATTATGGTGGAGGAACCACACTTTTATAAAAGGCATAAATACTCTAAAATGTTTTGAATAGTAGCAAAACAATTAGTTGAATTCCTTTTACAATAAATAAAATATTAAACTATTTTATTTAGTTACCCAAATTAATGTGGCATTAGTATGTATATAAGCAATACCAATTTAGGAACACGTTGGTGTATTTTGTAAAACTAAAGTAAAAGTGAAAAACTACACATAAAGAAAAGAAAAGTAAAAAAGAAAAGGCAAAGCAAAAAAAACAAAAGAAAGAAGGCTCCACTGAAGTTTCGCCCAAAGGCTTGCCCGTGCCCCGATCGGCCACCCACCCCGCACTCCCCATTACCACCTCCCACTTAACCCTAACCCTGTTTGATCCCCACTCTCCTCGTCCCCTCCCTGCGCTAGCCCACTCACCCACGTGAGGGCGCCTCGTCTGATCCCTTCCCCAGGCACCCGTCGCCGCTGGCGCCCACCCCGACGCCGTCCTCCTCGCCTCCTCCCCTCCCGGATCAGGAGCCCCAACGCCGTGCCCGACCCGCCATTCGCCGCCTGGGGACCCTCCCTCGCCGGGCCTCATGAGCTCATCGTCGAGTTTCGGCCCGTCCTCCTCGTGAGCCGACGCCTTTCTTGACGCTGCGCTTGTCGCTGTCGATCACATTGACGGCCGCCACCGCCAGGAATGCAACTGCCGTCTCCGTCCTCCCCGCGACGCCACCTCGTGGAGCGCCCCAGTCTTCACCGGGCGCCCACGCCCCCTACCCAGCGTCGGGACGCCCCACCTCGACCACCTCGCCCCCCATTGCCTGAATCCCTACAACCCCCCTGTGAGGCCCCTCCTCCTCTCTTCCCTTGCAGCGCCCGCCTGCTCACACCGCCAGCCACCAGGCGTCCCTCGCACCGGCTACTGGCGCCAGTGGCATCACCACAACCTCCGCCTGTCAGCTGGGCCTCCCCATGTTCCGCCTGGTCGCAGAGCTGGCCGAGGCTCAACGCCAAGCGTCTTGGGCGCCATGCTTCGGCTGTATTGCTCTCCCGCCTCGTGGCGCGCCCGTGCCCTATGGTCACATGCCGGCCTTCGGGCCAACCGGGTTACGCCAGATACCCAGCGCCGTGCAAGGTATGCCCGTGCGTTAAGGCCCTATGGGCCTATGATGCGAATAGGGCCCACACCCCGTAACGTTAAAAAATAATGAAAATAAAATGCTAATTAATTAATTAATTAACTAAGTTAATTAACTTAATTAATCATGTTTAATTAACCTAATTAATGCATTAATTAAACTAACTAGGTTAATTAGTTAACGATCCAATGACTAATGAGACCCCACATGTCGAGGTTGACCAAGTCAACTCTCATTGGACTTGTCGATGTCGACATGACATCATCTTTGATGTCATAAATCCATTTTCGAATTAATTAAATAATTAATTAAATTTCGTAAATTAATAAAATCTTTAGAAAATTATATCTTTTAATCCGTAACTTGGATTAAAATATTTTCAACATGAAAGTTGCTTTCGGAAGCGGCAGAGGCGAATCCGGATATGCAGATCAGATTCGTCCCGCCACGCACTTACCTAACATATCAAACTAGCAACTTTCCCCTCGGCTCCTGCCTGAAAACACGAAACACCGATATTTTCCCGGATGTTCCCCCTTCACCGGTAGTATCGCCTATCCCTACGTTAGGGTCACCGCTAGCACAACGTATTGCCAAGCGTCTTGCTTTGTGTTACATTTGATTGCTCTCGTTATTTATTGTGTTCCTCCTCGTTACTCCTTTCCGGTGAATTAGACCGATGTTGATTCCTCTGTGGTCGATTCACGTCAACGACGACCCCTCCTTGTCTCGAAAGCAACCAGGCAAGCCCCCTTTGATCACCAGATATCGCCTACTCTTCTCTATACTGCTTGCATTAGAGTAGTGTAGCATATTCTTGCTGGAGTTAATCCTATCTTCTTGCATAGCCTCATCCTTGCTACTCTTGTTGTTACCTTTACCGCTATCCTCTTGCTTTAGTATAGGATGCTAGTGTTCCATCGGGTCTTACATTCTTGTCCGTAAAATGGCCATGCTATACTACATCTTTGGGCTGTGATCACTTGAGGAGGTGATCACGGGCATATACTATATACTTTACACTATTACATTACTCAGATACTTCGCTCGGAGATGGGGAAATTTGAAAGGACGGTGGCTCCATCCCAGTGAGGTGGGCCTGGTTCCCCGACGGTCCCCTCGATCGTTACTTTTGTGCGAGCAACAATGAGGCAGGTTGAGACCGCCTAGGAGAGAGGTGGGCTGGCCCTGTTCGGGCGTTCGCGGATACTTAACACGCTTAACGAGATCTTGGTATTTGATCTCGAGTTGGCTACGAGCTTATACGCACTAACCATCTACGCCGAGTAGTTATGGGTATCCCGGCGTCGTGGTATCGGCCGGCACTTCGTGGACGCCACAATCAAAGCGGCGCGCTGGCCGATTGAGCTGGGCAGCCACTAGGCTAGGTACGCTTCGACGCGCCGCTGTTAACGCGTGCAGGTGTGCATTGGGCGATGGGGCCCGGACTGTGGCGCTTAGGTTTAGACCGGCGTCTGGCCTCTCTGAGCCAGCCTAGGTGGGGCTGCGGCGTGTTGATCTTCCGCGCCGGGCATGACCCGTGAAAGTGTGTCCGCCACAAATGGGATCAAGCGTCTTTGGGTAAGATGGTGCACCCTGCAGGGAAGTTAATCTATTGAATAGCCGTGATCTTGATAGCAGGACAACTTGGAGTTGTACCTTGAGCTTATGACAACTAGAACCGGATACTTGATAAAACACACCCTTCCAAGTGCGGATACAACCGGTGGTCGCTCTCTCTCGTGGATATGAGGAGGATCGCCGGGTAGGATTATTGCTATGTGATGTTACTTGGAGGACTTGGGATGGACCTCTTCTACTGTTGCAAGACCGGTGTCCGAAGTGTAGTCTTCGATAAGACTAGCTATCCCCTCTTATTCCGGCATTTCAGCGATTCAGTCCACCGATATGGCCCTTTACACATATATCCATGCATATGTAGGGTAGCTCCTTGCTTTGCAGTACTTTGGATGAGTACTCACGGTTGCCTTGTTCCCCTTTTCCCCCTACCTCTACTCGATTGCTGCAACCCAGACGATGGAGCCGAAGCGATGCCACCGTCGATGACGACTACTACTCGAGGTGCCTACTACTACGTGCAGCCGGCGACGCACCGTGAGTAGCTAGGAGGATCCTGTGCAGGGAGGGCTGCTCCTCTTTCGATCTGTATCCCAGCTTTTGTGCTAGCCATCTTATGGCAACTTGTTTAACTTATGTACGTACTCAGATATTGTTGCTTCCGCTGACTTCGTCTATGATCGAGCATTTGTATTCGAGCCCTCGAGGCCCTCGACTTGTATTATGATGCTTGTATGACTTATTTTATTTGTAGAGTTGTGTTGTGATATCGTCCCGTGAGTCCCTGATCTTGATCGTACACATTTGCGTGCATGATTAGTGTACGATTAAATCGGGGGCGTCACACTCACGTACCTCGAGGGCGGCAATGACCCGCCGTTGGCGTACCCCCCGGCGAGGGTGGCCGCCCCGGCGCAGCACCGACTCGTCGGGCCATGGGCGCCAAGGAGGTTCGACGCTTCCTCTTCTTCCTCCTCAGCGCGCCCTTCTTCCCATTCCTCCGGCTCTCCGGCGCTACTCGGCGTCAAGGCCGAGCCCGCGGCGGAGACGCCGCTCGGCCGGCGCACTCGCAGCGCCGGCATCGTCATCAACGAGGCGGCCGTGGCGCCTCGTCCTCGTCGGCTCCTCCGCGGCCGTCAAGCCAAAGACGGAGCCGGCCGGCGCCGGTGAATACGGGCAGGGCTGGCGCGGTGAAAGCGGAGCGGGCTTTGGCCGGTGAACGCGGAGTTCGGCATTTACGGCAGCGGCCCTCGAATGGGCGCGCGCCAGACTCCATTGCGTTGGAGAAGGCGGGCCGAGAGAAGGAGAAGGCGCGGTCGCCGCCCTCGCCGCCGAGAAGCGCCGCGCCGCGAGGAAAAAGCGAGTCGTCGTCTTATGACGGCAATGACGGCAGCATTTGACAGCGCCGCCGCTGTTCGCCAAAGCGGCAGCCGCTTAAAGGAGGTCAGCGAGGGCACCGCGTCCAAGGAGGAGAAGGCCGACCGGCAGCGGCGATGGCGGCGACGACTTCAGCCACTTTCTTTACTTTAGATTAGGTTAATGTAATGTTTGGGGAATTTCGTAAAACTTGCCATGGTTGGTCGAAATATAACTAGTTTTTATCATAACCGCGACGGTTTTTTTTAATCTGGCTGGCGCAGAAGCCCGGCAATTTGAGGGCCCGACTCGCCAATAGCCGGGGCGTTTTTGCTGCCGTTTGCACGTGGCGGCTTTTAGACGCCCCCTGGGAGGCCAATGGCTGGAGATGCCTTAAAAGGATCTGTATCCAAACAATCCGTGCATTATGAAAGAGACAACCTAACGTGCAGTTACGCCATAGAACAGAAGAGGCACTATCGAAGCCAACGACAAGTCCACAGCCGCGGAGGCGGCGGGGATTTGGGGATCGCTATATCAAATAACCGGGAGCTAAAATACTAATGTGTAAAGCTAGCAAGCTTTTCTTGCGGGGTTAAAAGGATTTCATTGCTTAACTGTTGGAATATTCATTCCTATATAGCAGAGGAACGTCTGCAGGTACAGAGCAAAGTTAGCAAACTAGTCGACGGAAACATCTCCTCTCACTGAATGCGCATCCCAAAAATTCTGAAATAATTCAGGAATAAATGCGAGCAAGGAACTTAGCGCGATGAAATTGGGATCTGCGGTCGATCCTCTGGTAACCATGGCGAGGTTGGTTCGCATCTGAAGACTTTGTTAATAGTCCATGTCGCTCCTGCCTTTTTTCCCTCTTATTTTCTTATTTTCTGCCACTCAATTTTTTTCCTTATTTTCTGGTTGTACAAATCTACCCTGCCGTGCTTATTTACACGTTCATACAAGATTGGAACTCGACTAGGACTTTTTTTTAATACTACTAGGACTTAGCCTGACTCCTAATCCTATACGTACACAACTAAGTAGGTTAACTTTTTTTTAGAAGAACAGGGAGGCTTCTCTCGGTTCCATTACTCGAATGAAACCAACAAAGTCGTTCGCATACATCAGCTCACTGAGCGGAGCAGTTCAGAAAGAACGAAAGGAAACTACATCAGGTTCTGATAAAAACTACAGCTACAGTATGCCCGCAAGGCTACAAACATGGCCCCCTAGATGCAGAGCAGCTCCTGGGAGGCCTTGCGAGTCTTCAACGGAGGTGCTGCCGCAGCTTGAGGCGACCAGGTTGCTGTCAGGGTCGAGATCAGGCTTGGGAATGCGGTTGCTCCGGTCTCCCACTTCTTGGAAGGAGAGGCAAAGCCATAGGCGTCGTCCGTGATCTTCAGCTTGATCCATGGATCCACCAGAGCAGTGGCGGAGCTTGAAAAAAAAAGTTGGGCGGGCCAAACTAAAGAAGAGCACTTTTTTTTCTTTCCAAATTACGAATCACAAGGACATGTCACAAGATCGAGTCCTCCATCTTGGTTATGTTGTTGTTCAGGCTGTTGTTGTTCCAATTCAAGTAAGTGCAATACATGGTCTTCCTCTACTTAAAGACCAAATCAGTTCTTCTTTGAGTCTTGATTTTCCTAGCCCATGACTATCTATATTGCAATTTGCATAAGATCATATCACCAAGCTAGAGTTGTAACTATCACTACTTCACTCGCAGGTACTGATCTGTATGTGTGGAACTGAACAAAATCTCCAAGTCAAAGAATCTGGCCATGGCTTATCAAATTGCACATGTAGCTGTGTGTGATGCGGCAGGGGGCAGGCCTGCAGCGGGCTAAGTCATGGGGGCTCGCTCAGGTCATGCGTCAGCCTTGGAGACTTGGAGTTGGAGGAGAATAACCGCAGGAATGGATGGCCGGCAGACGCACGACGCACTGGTTGCCGGTGAATGATGGGCGAGGCCGCTACGGGAGGAAGCAGAGCAGGGGCGAGGCGAGATCCCGACGCCGAGAAGAGATGTCGAGCCTGTGCGTGCCTGACACGAGGAGACGAGATGTCGTGCCTGTGCATGTGTGGGCTCGGTGGGCTGGGCTAAGATGACACATAGTTAAAAAAAATTGGGTCAAATTCCTGGGCGGGCCATGGCCCTGTTCCGCCCCTACAGAGCTCCGATGTGCTGAGAAGGCCTCCAGCCTTTCTGCAATCTCGCCCGAGGACAGCACAGTCCAGTTCTTGATAGTCCTTAGATCAACCTCAACACCTGTTTAATCGAGATCCACAAGATGTTATTGAAAATGATAGAATTTCTATATTTTCAAATACACCAAAGTACAGCAGTGCTGACAGAGTTGAGTGCTGAGTGTTTTTTTACTAGAGACCCAAAATTTAGCAACTGATTCAGAGCCAGTTCCTATGTCTACCCTAAAATGACTTGTAATCAGTGGCCAAATCTGCATAGCCACCACACATTCAAAGAATAAGTAGGCACATGTTTCAGCCTCAGAGCAGAAAACACAATCTAGAGGTTTGATAATCTGTCTTTTCACGAGGTTATCTCTGGTCATCACCTTATTGTTAGAAAAGCCGGAGAAAAACATGAATTTGATAAACTTCTACACTATATACATGGGAAGGAGGAGGGAGATCCTGAGGCAGCATGGGGAAAAGAGCCAGCTCAGCCAGCGAGGCTTGGCCGCCATCGTGGCGGGCAACATGACGAGGCAAGGCGGAAGGTAGAGTGGGCTGCAGGCTGTGACCTTTGCGGCGTTTGTCAAGGCGGCGCACGCGGACGCCATGCTCTACATTGCCATGGAGGAGGAGGATTTGGCGGAGGAGTACCGGAGGGCGGGCAAACTCCACACTACGACGAGGCCAAGGAGTGGAAGAAGCGTTTCGCCAGGGTTGCCAAATTGCACCCGTCTCCCAAGCACATGATGGAGAAGATCAATGAATATACCAAGTACCTCGAGGAAGACGAGAGGGGCGACTTGAGGATAGGCCTTTGTTCATTCATCGAGGGTGAATTTAGATTTTGAGAAATCTTCTGGTGAACAACGCTTGTTCATATTTGTATATTTGTCGGATCTTTATGTCGGTTGGTTTCCTCTTTAAATTTGTTGTTATCGTGTTAATAGATACTCAATACAACTTTCTATTAAAGTTAGTACAAAGTTAAGACACTTATTTTGAGACGGATGAAGTACTATATTAGAGAAGATTCTGTCATTTATTTACGATTTATTATCTATCTCGTGTAAGATGTTATTCCAACGATTTTGCCATCTATCTTTGTTTTAAGACGCTATAAGGCATCTTCAACGTCGACCCTCAAACCGATTGCATCCGTTTGGATGGAGTGTTTTAGACCGATTTTGTTATCCATTAAGGTACCTCATTGGTCCGTGGACCTATCTGGACCTCTGTTTTTCCGCAAATTAGAGACAAACCAGGGGAGCTTTGCGGGCGTCCGGACCGGTGACACGCATGCGACGGACACCCTGGACCCACCCCAAACCCTCTCTCGTGCCAAACGGTTGCCGCGCATAGCATTTATGCCGCCCCAGAGCGGACGCGATCTCTTACTGGTGTCAGCATTGAAGCGACACATGGGGCGAGCGCAACCCTCGTACCGCATCCCTACGTCGGGCGCCTATCCAATGCCGGGAGAATGTAACCGGATGGGACCGAAGGATATCTAAGCGCATTCAAGCCAGCCGCCCACCCGCCTTGTGTCATTAAGCGAGCACACCGGATGAGTAACCAACTCGGCGCCCCCATTGACACACTCCGTAGCTTGGCCGGCCGACATCCGGCTATTCAAACAAGGTCGCGCTTTTTGGTGGCCGCACCACACTACGTCCCGCTTCACATCCTCCTACGTGCACCACCTCCTCCATGACCGTGAGTTCTAGCGCATTGTGGGAGAGCCTCTCGATGGAGCAAAAGCACGAGTTGGCCACCCTTGTAGCCAGCTGGCAGGTCCACCATGCGATGCGGATAGAGGCCGCCTGCCGCTGTATATTTTGACTAGATTTAGGTCCAACCGCTTTTTTTAATGAAATATGTGAAAAATATAATGAATGTGCTCATGTTTAGATGAAAGTCATCTGATTTGCAGGTAATTCATTCGGTTGTTAAAATCCGGTTCGGAATGTATGCATGCATGATTGGATGGCCGGCTTTTGTGTTACTATCCGCGGATGGATACCACTTCCTAAAAGGGGCCAACGTTTAAGATGCCCTAATACCGCGCATATGTTTCCTTCAGATCCACCCCTCCCACCCTTCCCAGCGACCCAATCACACGTCTTCTTGCTACCTAGTTCCTATTCCACTTCAGCGCCGAATATAATACAAATCACAAACCGACAAAGACCCTCCACTGCACTATATTTGTAAATGGGTCAGCCCACATATATCTTTTTTCCACCACTTTTCGGGATCCTTTTTCAGTGATTTGTACTGTGTTTTTTTGGGGGATTTTCTTCTTGGTTTCCCCAGCCGATTTTCTCATTTTATTTTGCATTTCGTTTCCTTTTATTTTTTTCTTTTTGGTTTTAGTTTTCTTTGTCTTTTTTTTTATCAAATTCATGAACCTTTTCATAAATCCATGAACCTTTTTCAAAATTGTTTTTCTTTTCAAATTTCTTTGAGCTTTTTTCAAATCCGTGATTTTTTTCAATTTTCATGAACTTAAACTTTTTTTATATTTTTAAAATTATGAACTTTTCCAAGTCATAATTTGTTTAAATTGGTGTTTTTTTCTGAATACATTTTTTTTAAGATTTCACAAGCGACCAAATTTGCTCACTTTTTTAAATATCTATGAACTTTTTCTAAAGCCAATTTTTTTAAATCCATGAAGTTTTATTTTTCAAAATCGTGTTTTTTCAAAATTTATGAACTTTTAAAATTTGTGAAACTTTTAAAATTCACTAGTTTTTATTTTTTATTTTTGTTGCGTCTCTTCAAAAGTCAACGGGTGATCAGTCAACTGGTCATCCGTTGGCTGGTTGACCGTTGACTGAAACCCAAATGCGCCTTGGCGAAAGCCACCGGAACTCCTTTTTTTAGGGGAATACCGGAACTCCTAACAGGTGTAGAAGGCCCCGATTTGGGGCTCTTCTTTCTGGCTAACGTGATTATAAACGACGTGCCAGGTTAATGGGCCATAAAGAAACAGGCCCAACCTGAGCACCTGATCATATACACAGTAACAAGTTTCTTCTAAAAAAAAGTCCCACTAACAAGCCTGAAAAATTGAGGGATCTACACAGAATGGGCTGAAAAGGCGAGAGATCCACATATGATGGCCTGAAAAGCTACAGGATCTACACAGTACGGTATGTGCATGGCATGGATCAAAAATTCTATTGCCATATATGTGCAATTCTCTACAAACAAATTAAGGGAGAAGTTTCCTATAATCTACTAGTAATAATTGGGGGAGAAGTTGCCCTTATTAAGCCAATGGATTTGTTATCAAAATCACGTGTGATTTGCCTGGGCAAGAAGATGCAATTGACATGTACAAAGATCGGTTGCCATTGCGAACTGAGTGTAGCTCAGATGATTAACTTTACTTTATGTGATGGAACCAACCAACCAGGGTTCAAGTCCTATAATTGGCATTGGTGGTCGCATTTTTCTGGATTTATTTCAGGCCTTCCGACGATGTGTGTTCAGTGGAAGGAGACGACGTCCCCGTCGACTACGAAGGCATCTGTAACGACTATGTCAATCTCAAAATGGTGTGCCGGTCAGTCTCTCGGAGATGCTCACAGGGTGGGGTGTGCATGCGTACGCTCATAGAGATGAGCATATGGGTGTATGTGTCTGTCGTGCGCTAAAAAAGATCAGTTGCCATAAAAATAAAGGGGGAGATTTGTCGTGACAAGAAGCACTCAATATATGATAAACGGAAATGGCAAAAACTCTGTCTTCCCCTTGCCGAATGGATGTCCTTGCTAAAAGTTCCCTCATACAATTGCCATATACGGGTTTGGCCTATAACAAGAAAACACACAAAACCAAATTCAAAACCGCTGGTAAAAACTGAAGAGAAAGAAGAAAAAAAATGAACCCTTTGTTGGGGATCATTGCAGAAATTAAAATTTTTCTACGCATCACCAAGATCAATCTATGGAAAGACTACCAAAGAGAGAGAGGGGAGTGCATCTTCATACCCTTGAAGATCGCGATGCGGAAGCGTTACAAGAACGTGGATGCAGGAGTCGTACTCGCAGCGATTCAGATCGCGGTTGATTCCGATCTAAGCGCCGAACAACGGCGCCCGCTGCTCAACACACGTACAGCCCGGGGACGTCTCCTCCTTCTTGATCCAGCAAGGGGAGAGGAGAAGTTGAGGGAGAGCTCCTGCAGCACGACGGCGTGGTGGTGGAGTTTGCAGTTCTCCGGCAGGGCTTCGCCAAGCACTACTACTACGGAGGAGGTGTTGGGGAGGGAGAAGGCTGTGCCAGGGGAAGGGGTGCGGCTCGGGGCTGGTTTCTTGCCCTCCAAGTCCATTGGGGCGTTGGCAAAGGTGGGGGAAAGAAATCCCATCATTTCCCTTCCCCACCGATTGTTATCCCCCTTTTTTGGGGATCTTGATCTTATCCCTTCGGGACATGATCTTATTCCTTCTAAAGGGGAATCTTGGTGCGCCTTGACTAGGGGTGTGGGGCCTTGCCCCCACTACCCACGTTCATGTGGGTCCCCCCACGCAGGTGGGCCCCACTCTGGAACCTTATAGAACCTTCCCGGTACAATACCGAAAAATCCCGAACATTTTCCGGTGGCTAAAATAGGACTTCCCATATATAAATCTTTACCTCCAAACCATTCCGGAACTCCTCGTGATGTCCGGGATCTCATCCGGGACACCGAACAACATTCGGTAACTGCACACTAATTCCCATAACAACTCTAGCGTCAGCGAACCTTAAGTGTGTAGACCCTACGGGTTCGGGAATCATGCAGACATGACCGAGACAGCTCTCTGGCCAAGAACCAACAACGGCATCTGGATACTCATGTTGGCTCCTACATGTTCCACGATGATCTCATCGGATTAACCACGATGTCGGGGATTCAATCAATCCTATATACAATTCCCTTTGTCAATCGGTACGTTACTTGCCCGAGATTCGATCGTCGGTATCCCAATACCTCGTTCAATCTCGTTAACTGCAAATCACTTTTACTCGTTCCGTAACACATTATCACGTGATCAACTCTTTGGTCACATTGAGCTCATTATGATGATGTCCTACCGAGTGGGCCCAGAGATACCTCTCCGTCACACGGAGTGACAAATCGAAGATCGAATCGTGCCAACCCAATGACACTTTCGGAGATACCCGTAGTGTGCCTTTATAGCCACCGATTGCGTTGTGACGCTTTGGCACACCCAAAGCATTCCTACGGTATCCGGGAGTTGCACAATCTCATGGTCTAAGGAAATGATACTTGACATTAGAAAAGCTTTAGCGCATTTAACTACACGATCTTGTGCCATGCTTAGGATTGGGTCTTGTCCATCACATCACTCTCCTAATGATGTGATCCCGTTATCAACGACATCCAATGTCCATGGTCAGGACATCATAACCATATATTGATTAACGAGCTAGTCAACTAGAGGCTTACTAGGGACATATTGTGGTCTACGTATTCACACATGTATTACGGTCTCCGGTTAATACAATTATAGCATGAACAATAGACAATTATCATGAACAAGGAAATATAATAATAAGCATTTTATTATTGCCTCTAGGGCATATTTCCAACAGTCTGCCACTTGCACTAGAGTCAATAATCTAGTTCACATCACTATGTGATTGTAATGAATCCAAACCCTCGGGGTGTGATCATATCTCGCTTTTGAGAGAGGTTATTAGTCAACGGGTCCGAACCTTTCAGATCCGTGGTGTGCTTTACTAAATCTCTATGTCATCTTGTAGATGTAGCTACCACGCGCTACTTGGAGCTATTCCAAATAACTGCTCTACTATACGAATCCGGTTTACTACTCAGAGTCATCCGGATTAGTGTCAAAGTTTGCATCGACGTAACCCCTTTACTGACGCTAACTCTTTTACCACCTCCATAATTGAGAAAATTCCTTAGTCCACTAGTTACTAAGGATAAGTTTGACCGTTGTCATGTGATCCATTCTGGATCACTCTTGTACCCCTTTGATTGACTCATGGCAAGGCACACTTCAGGTGCGGTACACAGCATAGCATACTGTAGAGCCTGCGTCTAAAGCATAGGGGACGACCTTCGTCCTTTCTCTCTCTTCTATCATGGTCAGATCTTGAGTCTCACTCAATGCTCACACCTTATAACACAACCAAGAACTCCTTCTTTGCTGATCTTATTTGAACTCCTTCAAAATATTGTCACGGTATGTATTCATTTGAAAGTACTATTAAGCATTTTTTGAGTTATCCTTATAGATCTTGATGCTCAATGTTCAAGTAGCTTAATCCAGGTTTTCCACTGAAAAACACTTTTCAAATAACCCTATATGCTTTCTAGAAATTCTACATCATTTCTGATCAACAATATGTCAACAACAATTACTCATTAGAAATTCTATAGTGCTCCCACTCACTTCTTTGGAAATACAAGTTTCTCATAAACTTTGTATAAACCCAAAATCTTTGATCATCTCATCAAAGCGTATATTCCAACTCCGAGATGCTTACTCCAGTCCTTAGAAGGATTCCTGGAGCTTTGCATACTTGTTAGCATCTTTTAGGATTGACAAAAACCTTCTGGTTGTATCACATACAACCTTTCCTCAAGAAAATCATCGAGGAAACAATGATTTGACATCCTATCTGCAAGATTTCATAAATAATGCAGTAACTGCTAATACATTTCCAACAGACTCTTAGCATCGCTACGAGTGAGAAAGTCTCACCGCAGTCAACTCCTTGAACTTGTCGGAAAACATCTTAACGACAAGTCGAGCTTTCTTAATGGTGATACTTACCATCATTGTCCGTCTTCCTCTTAAAATCCATACATGCCCAATAGCCTTACGACCATCAAGTAGTTCTTCCAAAGTCTATACTTTGTTTTCACACATGGATCCTCTCGGATTTTATGGCCTCGAGCCACTTGTTGGAATCCGGGCCCACCATCGTTTCTCCATAGCTCGTAGGTTCATTGTTGTATAGTAACATGGCCTCCAAGACATGATTACGTACCACTCTGAAATAGTACGCATCCTTGTCGACCTACGAGGTTTGGTAGTGACTTGATCTGAAGTTTCATGATCACTATCATCAGCTTCCGCTTCAATTGGTGTAGGCGCTACAGGAACAACTTCCTGTGCCCTATTACACACTGGTTGAAGTGACGGTTCAATAACCTCATCAAGTCTCCACCATCCTCCCACCCAATTCTTTCGAGAGAAACTTTTCCTCGAGAAAGGACCCGTTTCTAGAAATAATCACTTTTGCTTCCGGATCCGAAATAGGTGGTATACCCAACTGCCTTTGGGTGTCCTATGAAGATGCATTTATCCGCTTTGGGTTCGAGCTTATCAGGCTAAACCCTTTTCACATAAGCGTCACAGCCCCAAACTTTTAAGAAATGATAGCTTAGGTTTCTCTAAACC
The DNA here is from genome assembly GCA_021605145.1 of Aegilops bicornis. Lineage (NCBI taxonomy): Eukaryota > Viridiplantae > Streptophyta > Magnoliopsida > Poales > Poaceae > Aegilops > Aegilops bicornis. The sequence continues at coordinate 2,113,404 of JAHIAL010000033.1, read as the reverse complement.
ATAGTTCATACGGTGTCATCTCAACGGAATTACGTGGTGCCCTATTTAAAGTGAATGCGGTTGTCTCTAATGCCTAACACATAAACGATAGTGGTAATTCGATAAGAGACATCATGGTTTGCACCACATCCAATAGGGTGCAGCTATGATGTTCGGACACACCATCACACTATGGTGTTCCAGGCGGCATTAGTTGTGAAACAATTTCTACAATGTCTTAGTTGTGTAACAAACACGTAACTTAGATATTCATCTCTATGATCATATCATAGACATTTTATCCTCTTGTCACGACGATCTTCAACTTCACTCTGAAATTACTTGAACCTTTCAATAATTCAGACTTGTGTTTCATCAAGTAAATGTACTTAGAATCTACTCAAATCATCTGTGAAGTAAGAGCATAACGATATTCACTGCGTGCCTCAACACTCATTGGATTGCACACATCAAATGTATTACTTCCAACAAGTTGCTCTCTTGTTTCATCTCACTGAAAACGAGGCCTTTCAGTCATCTTGCCCATGTGGTATGATTTGCATGTCTCAAGTGATTCAAAATCAAGTGAGTCCAAACGATCCATCTACATGGAGTTTCTTCATGCGTATAAACCAATAGACATGGTTCGCATGTCTCAAACTTTTGAAAAACGAGTGAGTCCAAAGATCCATCAACATGGAGCTTCTTCATGCGTTTTATACCAATATGACTCAAATGGTAGTGCCACAAGTATGTGGTATTATCATTACTATCTTATATCTTTTGGCATGACCATGTGTATCACTACGATCGAGATTCAATGAACCATTCATTTTAGGTGCAAGACCATTGAAGGTATTATTCAAATAAATAGAGTAACCATTATTCTCCTTAAATGTATAACCGTATTGCGATAAAAATGATCCAATCATGTCTATGCTCAACGCAAACACCAAATAACAATTATTAGGTTTAACACCAATCTCGATGGTAGAGGAGCATGCGATGCTTGATCACATCAACCTTGGAAACACTTCCAACACATATCGTCATCTCACCTTCAGCTAGTCTCCGTTTATTCCGTAGCTTTTTATTTCGAGTTACTAGCACTTAGCAACCGAACCGGTATTTAATACCCTGGTGCTACTAGGAGTACTAGTAAAGTACACATTATAATGTATATCTAATATACTTCTATCGGCCTTGCCAGCCTTCTCATCTACCAAGTATCTAGGGTAGTTACGCTCAAAGGATCGTTCCCCTCATTTCGAAGCACTTAGTCTTGGGTTTGGGTTCAACCTTGGGTTTCTTCACTAGAGCGACAACTGATTTGCCGTTTCATGAAGTATCCTTTCTTGCCCTTGCCCTTCTTGAAACTAGTGGTTTTACTAACCATCAACAATTGATGCTCCTATTTGATTTCTACTTTTGCGATTGTCGCGAATAGCTCAAGGATCATCATATCTATCCACGATATGTTATAGTTCATCACGAAGCTCTAGTAGCTTGGTGGCGGTGACTTTGGAGAACCATCACTATCTCATCACGGAAGATTAACTCCCACTTGATTCAAGAGATTGTAATACTCATACAATCTGAGCACATGCTTTCGGCGATTGAGCTTTTCTCCCTTAGTTTGCGAGCTTAAGAAACTTGTCAGAGGTCTCATACCTCTTGACGTGGGCACTAGCCTGAAATCCCAATTTCAGTCCTTGGAACATCTCATATGTTCTGTGATGTTTCAAAAATGTCTTTGGTGCCTCAATTCTAAACCATTTAGCATTACTGTCGTGGAATTGTCACGGCAGATGTCCTTAGTGTCAGGACTTAGTCGCGAGGCCAACGCATCTATGTGGTAGCTTGAGAGGGGTTGAGCGGAATCGAGAGATGCAACACAAGACAGGGATTTAGACAGCTTCGGGCCCCGGGAAACATCATCCAGTAACAACCCTACATGCTTTGTTTGAGGCTAGGTCTCATTATCATCACGAGGGAGTCGTCGTAAACCGGCTCTCCTCTTTGTGTCTAGCCCTAAGATTGTTTCTTCTTGCTTGTAGCTTGTCCCTCTTTGGGGAGCCCTACCTCTCCTTATATATGCTGAAGAGGCGGGTTACATGTAGAGTCCAACTCGGACTTTAACTTAAACTATTTTGACTTCCTTTTCTGGGCTTCTTAACGTCTGCCGGTTTAACATTGTCAGCCGGTTTAACATTGTCTGCCGGTTTAACACTTTCTACAGATTTAACATTGTCTGCCGGTTTAATATTGTCTGCCGGTTTAACACTGTCTGCCGGTTTACCACCAGCCGGTTTACCGTCTGTCTGAGCCATCTGTCTTGACTGACCGCCGGTTTAACATCCGCCGGTTTATCAAGTCCCGGCCGGTTTACGACTCCGGCCGGGTCATTCCAAGGGTATATCACGACATTAGCCCCAGTTTAATTTGGATTTATCCATGTTAAACTGATCACGATCATCCTTAAATCCTTGTCACTTCCTTCTTCTAGAAAATCCGGTTTAATAGGCCAGCTTCATAATCAATTTCTTGACATTGGTTTGTCACAGAGAAATATTGTGAAAAAATAACTTCCTTGACTCAGCTCCCAATGCTTAACAAAAATATTGGTCTTTGAAATACTCATCGATCTTCACCGGTTTAAGAATGTCGAACTTTGCGGTTTACAAATATTGATGGCACCGGATCATAACTGTTTGTTAACATCAGCTTTTGAAAATATACCTCTTATATGCCTATCACTTGTAGCCCTCAACTCTTAAGAAGGTAACGTAGTAACAGCTTAAGATTTGCTTCAATATGAATGTCACAAGCTTGAAGAAATCCAGGTTGTTCATCTCAATCACTAGTCGAATTGAGTATTCCACATATGTAGCCCCAAGTGCCGGGTTGTCATGCTTGCGGCAACACAGGGACTTGTAATTTCCTCATGCTCATAAAACTTCAGCAGTGCCAGCCCCAAGGGCCGGGTCATTATGCACATAATGAACAGGGACTTTATATATACTTCATTGAGAATAACATTATATTATGTAACTCCCATCATGGGGCTTGAACCCACGTTCACAAGGTTGAGAGCTTTGTGTTTTACCAACTGAGCAGTGGACCTTTCAATATAATGGATAAAAATCTTTGTACCTTGAATAGTTGACAGGAGCAATTGGTAGCCCCAAGGGCCGGCTCATTATAATATGATGAGTCGGGTCTTCAATAAGGTGAGCAAACAATGACTTTGCATTAGCCCCCAAAGTGTCATGGTGCATGCTTGCAAAATGACATGAGACTTGCATATTTGATGTAATCTCAATCGGAATAATGTAGCCCCCAAGTGCCGGGTCGTAAGCACCAGCAACTCGGGACTATTCCTTCAATTATAAAATAAATCATATCCATTGATAATATAATAGCCATTGCGCTAAAGCGACTTTGAAAACCTTAATCATAGTACTGGTTACTGATAATCATAATAAAATCCAGCCATGTTGGCTATTTGAAGATTTGAATAATATAGTCCAATGATTTATGAGCGCATGATTCCAATGGCGCAATCCAAATATATCTTGGCGACTTATAAGTCGAAAAAGAAACCAAACCGGGCTGATAGTCTCGGATTATGATTTAATCGTGTTCCGTCAATACATGGCCAGCAGTTGAACCGGATTTAATAATGTTGGGTGAAAACACAAGAGAAAAAATATTTTATCAAAAGAAAAACAGAAGCAAAGGCAAAGATAAAACCATTGCAAATGAGGCTTTACTGAGCCGATCAGATGGTGTTACCATGGTCGGACACGACCAAGCTCCCAATAAGGTGTAGCCATGGTTCAAGTCAGCCAGTCCCCAAAGCGAAACCGTGGCATTATGCCGATCAAGTGGCGTGGCAATGGTTCGGGTTCGACCAAGTCCCCAAGTGACTCTATGGCCTTAGGCCGATCAAGAGGCGTGTTGGTTCAGACTTGACCATGTCCCCAAGTGATCTGAGTGGCTAAGCCTATCAAAAGGTGTTGCATTGGTTACGACATGACCAAAGCCCCCAAGTGATCTTGTGGCATTGCGCCGATCAAGAGGTGTGACTATGGTTCAAACATGACCAAGCCCCCAAGTGATCAATAATATGATAAGCCAATAAGGCATGATACCCATGTCTGAACCGCGCATCATGGCAGCAGGTCCTCTTTGGCACCCTTTAACTTTTTGCAAGAGATAAATCCTTCTTGAACCAGGATTTGAACCGGATTTGAGAGCTTCAAAGCTTTGTGGGAGATATCTTCCCCTTGAGCCGGATTTTAAACCGGAAACCTTCTTTTTAAGCCGGAAATTTTCTGACGGCCTTTAAATTTGCACCAATATGGCGGTTTAGGGTCCTGCATTAGACAACTTTGCAAACCGGAGTAATTGCTCTTTTAAAGAAGGCAATATAAAATATATTGGATGGATTTCACCTGATATATCTGCCAGGGGTTATCCACCGTCGAGTCGACGATCACCATGGAGAAGCTGAAATTAATCACGGCCGAGTCGGCCACGGCGTTGTAGAGTCGAAATTGACGGGCGTCGTAAACCGAGAGTCGGCCGCGAGCGTCGTAAGTCGGTCTTGCAGACGGAGAAGTCGCTGCGGGCATTTGTAAACCGGTAGCGGTCGATTGTCGGTGTAGACAGATGCCAATAATGTGCTCTCTCGTATACGTGGCATGATAGCCACTCTTATAATGAGTAATTTTCCTGCACAAAGATCATAAACGAGAGTAATTGTTCTCGAAGAAATGAAGAAATATCATAAAAATTGATCGGATGGATTTCACACGATTAAATACGGACTATGGACGATCAGTACGTGGCATCCGTAGATAATTTTGCAAAAAATGTTATCCTCCCAAAAACTTCCTCACATAGATAATCTCCACGGGAATAACAATTCTAGCGGCCAGAGCACTAGTACAGAGAGCATCCGATGGATTTTTGCATGACGCTCAAGAAGGCAATCGAATTCACTCCTTTCTTTAATTTTACAGTGAGAAAGAGGGGTCTGCCTTTAAGAGAAGAAACTCCTGAGTCGGCGCCGGAAAAAATCAGCAGCCAATAGTCCTGACTCCATTGCATCGTCCCCCTTTTTTTCAAACAAGCGCAACTTTGCCTGCTGCATGGATCTACTACCAGCAACCAGAACTTGCGGGTTCGAAACCAACCAGCCGAAGCGGACGCTGGTGGGAGGAGCAGCCCGATGCGGGGAGGCGATGCGCGTGGGAGCTGCAGCGAGGAGGAGGCGGAACGGATGAAGCGCTTACGCCGTCGGCGTGAAGTGCGATAAACCGGCGCTGAGCTTCGCTCGTCGCGTCTGTGGAACATAGCGAAGCATCGCGGGGAATCGGCGACTTCGGTGATGGAGTAATACGACGGCCATGTTGGATATGGCGACTCGAGCCTGAGCAAAACAAGATCCCGACGGGTCAACACCGGGCGACTTGAGCAGCGCTGTAGCAGAGGCAGAGGCCGGCGACTGCTCGACACAGCGGAAGAGGTCCGGCATGGCAAATTAGCGGACGTAAAGGCCGTGGCACGGCTTTGGAGTTGGCCACGGCAGTTTGAAGTGGAAACAAACCGGCGGCGACTTTGGCCGAGCCGTGTCTTGACGGAGGTGACTGATGAGGCCGGGCCGCGCGGTCCCCTCAATGGCGACTTGAAGAGGCTGCACCGATGAAGGCAGGCGGAAGCGGCAATTTGGCAGCAGAGTCGTGAAGCGAGCTCGTGCAGCGGCGTCTCGTGGTGGTGACTCGGACGGGTGGAGCGGCAGGCCCAGGGAAAAGCGGCGCCGGCTTCGAGGGGAGGCGGCGACCGGCCAGGCACAGCTGCGGCCACTAGGAGAAGCGGCGCCGGTTTCGAGGAAAATCGGCGATGGAGTCCTGCGGTCCAACTTGTGGCGGGTCGCGGAGCGGCGATAACGATGGGGCGGTTTCGGTGGAGGCGTGCGGCATGATAGTGGCTCGAGTCGACCGAAGGCCATAGCGGTCGGTCAGAGAGGTTCGGCTTGCGGCGGTGGACCGGAGCACCGTGGCGGTTCTCGAGCGATTTGGGAGCAGCGGCCATTGGAGCCCGGCCACGGGCGGGTGAAACCGGCGCAGCCACATATCTGGAGCAGGCAGAGACTGGCAGAACCCGGGCGGCTCACCGACGGTTTGGAAATGGCACGGTCGGCCGACTTTAGCTAGGCATCTTCCCGGCGGTTTGGAAACAGCACGGTTCGACCCGGCGGCACTACGGGCGACTTCGGCGAAACGTAGGTCAACAGATGGTGGCTCGGCGTTGGAATGACAAGATAAAGATGCACCGGCGGCTATCGGCAGAGGTGGCCACGACGGCGACTCTGAAACAGGCGACTTAGGCTGAATCACGGCAGCGGCTTAGCAGCTTGGCGGCAAGGCATCCCCGGTGACAGAGGAGATGGCGGCCACTCGGCGAATCCGTGCTAGGCCACGGCAGCCTGAGACGCAGTAGCTCAAAGCGGCCATTTGAGGCGGAGGTGAGGCCAAAACCGGGCGGCTCCGAGGCGGAAGTGGCGGTTTGAACCGCAACCAGTCAGGCGGCTTGACAGCGCAGCGGATCAGCGGCGGTTCATGGCAGCTACTGGGACGATGCGTTGATCCGCCATAGATTAATCCGACTGGTGCGCGAGACGTGGCCGAGCACAAGGGAAGCGCTGCGGGGACGACGACTCAATACGGCACGCAGGGCAGCCAGCCGAGCGAGGGCGGCTTAGAGGTGTTCGAGTCAACGGCCCGGCCCATGGCAGCTTCGGCCGGTGCGGTAAAGGCGAAGGTGGCACCGGGCGGTGGTTCAAGATGGTGAGCGTCCGGCTCGACGCGGAGGTTATGGGTGACGGCGGCTTCCTCAGCGTTTCGGATCAGCTGCTCGGCGTTGACACAAAAAAGGCGGCTCACAGACGCCGGGTCAGTCGAGGCGGAGCAACTCGGATCCGGGTTGATGAAAGCGGGTTGACGGAGGAGTCCGGCTCACAACAGCGGAAATTCGGGGACGGCCGCGGGAGCGGGACCGGCTGCCCGTCAAGGCGAGGCTGGTGTGGTTTCAGAGGCAACACACCCGCGGCTTGCGGTGACTTGCTAGATGAAGGGACGAACCAGCAGCGGTCTTTGGACGCCGGTGGATGATGGCGCGAGGCGGATGACGACAGCAGAGCAGATGGAAACCGGCAGCGATACGGCCTGGCTGCGGATGGTGCACGGCTGAACCGGAGCTGGTATAAGCCAAGGCCACGTGGACGAGGCAAGGCGACGCGGAGGCGAAACGATAAAGCGGCGGCAATTTAACGGCAGCCAGCCGTGTGGTGAACCGGCGGCCGGCACGGAGCATCTCGAGGGCGGATTAACACAAAGAACGGCGGAGGCGCTCCGGGTCAAGGCCACAGCTGGCAATCGGGCGGGTCAACCGAGGCGTCCGAGTCCGTGGGTAAGTCGCTTTAATGGGAGTCCTTTGGAATTGATTTGGCCTCCACGCTCAAAGTAGTAGGATCAACCATTGATCTTTCGGGAGTTGTAACTTAGGATTTCTCTACGTGGAGTAGCAATAGCTTGGCCGATTGGGCCATTGACTGAATACATCGTAGCAATCCGGTATGGCCACCGATCCCGTAATGGAAAACTGCCGACGGCGTTGATTGACTGCCGCAACAGTTTGGCTTCAGCGGAAACATCCCTGCGATCTCGGCGAGTTACAACGCTTGTACTAATGCAGCCTTGATCTTCTCTTAATCTTTCAATATTGAATAGGCCGTTTTGACTGTTCGTCAATGACATGAACTTCTGTGCCGGTTCTTCTTCATCCGACGAAATACTGAGCTTCTCAAACCCTAGAAAAATCCCTCCAAGAACTCATCACCACCGTGCGCAGGCCCCACGGTGGGCGCCAACTGTCGTGGAATTGTCACGGCAGATGTCCTTAGTGTCAGGACTTAGTCGCGAGGCCAACGCATCTATGTGGTAGCTTGAGAGGGGTTGAGCGGAATCGAGAGACGCAACACAAGACAGGGATTTAGACAGCTTGGGGCCCGGAAACATCATCCGGTAAAAACCCTACATGCTTTGTTTGAGGCTAGGTCTCATTATCATCACGAGGAGTCGCCAGTAAACCGGCTCTCCTCTTTGTGTCTAGCCCTAAGATTGTTTCTTCTTGCTTGTAGCTTGTCCCTCTTTGGGGAGCCCTACCTCTCCTTATATATGCTTTGAAGGCGGGTTACATGTAGAGTCCAACTCGGACTTTAACTTAAACTATTTTGACTTCCTTTCACAGGCTTCTTAACGTCTGCCGGTTTAACATTGTCACCGGTTTAACATTGTCTGCCGGTTTAACACTTTCGCCGGTTTAACATTGTCTGTCGGTTTAACATTATGCGCGGTTTACCACCAGCGGTTTACCGTCTGTACGAGCCATCTGTCTTATTGTCCGCCGGTTTATCAAGTCCCGGCCGGTTTTACGACTCGGCGGATCATTCATGAGGTATATCGACAATTACCTGCTGAACTATCATGTAGTCATCAAAACGTGTAAGTCAGATGTTCGCAACATCCACAACTGACACTCGAGGTTCAACACACTGAGCGGTGCATTAAGAACATAATCCTTCTGCGCAGCAATGAGGACAATCCTCAGTTTACGGACCCAGTCCGCATAATTGCTACTGTCAACTCTCAACTAAATTTCTCTAGGAACAAATCTAAAACAGTAGAACCAAAGTGTGAGCTACGACATAATTTGCGAAGACCTTTTGACTATGTTCATGATAATTAAGTTCACCTAATCAAATTATTTAATGAACTCCCACTCAGATAGACATCCCTCTAGTCATCTAAGTGATACATGATCCGAGTCAACTAGGCCGTGTCCGATCATCACGTGAGACAGACTAGTCATCATCGGTGAACATCTTCATGTTGATCGTATCCACTATAAGACTCATGTCCGACCTTTCGGTCTCTTGTGTTCCGAGGCCATGTCTGTACATGCTAGGCTCAAATCAAGTCAACCTAAGTGTTTTTGCATGTGTAAATCTGGCTTACACCCGTTGTATGCGACGTTAGAATCTATCACACCCGATCATCACATGGTGCTTGAAACAACGAACTTTCGCAATGGTGCAGTTAGGGGAACACTTTCTTGAAATTTTATGAGGATCATCTTATTTATGCTACAAACGTTCTAAGCAAATAAGATGTAAAAACATGATAAACATCACATGCAATTAAATAGTGACATGATATGGCCAATATCATTTTGCTCCTTTGATCTCCATCTTGAGCGCCATGATCATCATCGTCACCGGCATGACACCATGATCTCCATCATCATGATCTCCATCGTCATGTCTTCATGAAGTTGTCTCACCAACTATTACTTCTACTACTATGGCTAACGGTTGGCAATAAGGTAAAGTAATTACATGGCGTTTTCATTGACACGCAGGTCATATAACAAATTAAGACAACTCATATGGCTCCTGCCGGTTGTCATACTCATCGACATGCAAGTCGTGATTCCTATTACAAGAACATGATCAATCTCATACATCACATATATCATTCATCACATCCTTTTGGCCATATCACATCACACGGCATATCTTTGCCAAAGAACAAGTTAGACGTCCTCTAATTGTTGTTGCAAGTTTTTACGTGGCTGCTATAGGTTTCTAGCAAGAAAGTTTCTTACCTACGCCAAAACCACAACGTGATATGCCAATTTCTATTTACCCTTCATAAGGACCCTTTTCATCGGATCTGATCCGGCTAAAGTGGGAGAGACAGACACCCGCTAGCCACCTTATGCAACTAGTACATGTCAGTCGGTGGAACCTGTCTCACATAAGCGTACGTGTAAGGTCGGTCCGGGCCGCTTCATCCCACGATGTCGCCGAATCAAGATAAGACTAGTAACGGCAAGTAAATTGAAAAAATCGATGCCCACAACAACTTGTGTTCTACTCGTGCATAGAAACTACGCATAGACTTGGCTCATGATGCCACTGTTGGGGATCGTTGCATAAATTAATTTTTTTTCTACGCATCACCAAGATCAATCTATGGAGAGACTAGCAACGAGAGAGAGAGGGGAGTGCATCTTCATACCCTTTAAGATCGCGATGCGGAAGCGTTACAAGAACGCGGATGAAGGAGTCATACTCGTAGCGATTCAGATCGCGGTTGATTCCGATCTAAGCGCCGAACAACGGCGCCTCCGCGTTCAACACACGTACAGCCCGGGGACGTCTCCTCCTTCTTGATCCAGCAAGGGGAGAGGAGAAGTTGAGGGAGAGCTCCGGCAGCACGACGGCATGGTGGTGGAGCTTGCAGTTCTCCGGCAGGGCTTCGCCAAGCACTACTACTACTACGGAGGAGGTGTTGGGGAGGGAGAGGGCTGCGCCAGGGGAAGGGGTGCGGCTCCCATGCGCCTCCCCACTATATATAGGGGTGGAGGGGGCTGGTTTCTTGCCCTCCAAGTCCATTGGGCGTTGGCAAGGTGGGTGGAAAGAAATCCCATCATTTCCCTTCCCATCGATTGTTATCCCCCTTTTTTAGGGATCTTGATCTTATCCCTTTGTGATATGATCTTATTCCTTCTAAGGGGGAATCTTGGTGCACCTTGACCAGGGGTGTGGGGCCTTGCCCCCACTACCCACGTTCATGTGGGTCCCCATGCAGGTGGGCCCCACTCCGGAACCTTCTAGAACCTTCTCGGTACAATACCGAAAAATCGAACATTTTCCGGTGGCCAAAATAGGACTTCCCATATATAAATCTTTACCTCTGGACCATTAGGAACTCCTCGTGGACGTCCGGAATCTCATCCAGATTCCGAACAACATTCGGTAACTGCACACTAATTCCCATAACAACTCTAGCGTCACCGAACCTTAAGTGTGTAGACCCTACGGGTTCGGGAATCATGCAGACATGACCGAGACTGCTCTATGGCCAATAACCAACAGCGGGATCCGGATACCCATGTTGGCTCCCACATGTTCCACGTTGATCTCATCGGATGAACCACGATGTCGGGGATTCAATCAATCCTGTATACAATTCCCTTTGTCAATCGGTACGTTACTTGCCCGAGATTCGATCGTCGGTACCCCAATACCTCGTTCAATCTCGTTACCGGCAAGTCACTTTTACTCGTTCCGTAACACATTATCACGTGATCAACTCTTTGGTCACATTGTGCTCATTAGGATGATGTCCTACCGAGTGGGCCCAGAGATACCTCTCCGTCACACGGAGTGACAAATCCCAGTCTCGAATCATGTCAACCCAACAGACACTTTCGGAGATACCCGTAGTGTGCCTTTATAGCCACCCAGAAACGTTGTGACGTAAGGCACACCCAAAGCATACCTACGGTATCCGGGAGTTGAAAAAACACATGGTCTAAGGAAATGATACCTGACATTAGAAAAGCTTTAGCAGACAAACTACACGATCTTGTACTATGCTTAGGATTGGGTCTTGTCCATCACATCATTCTCCTAATGATGTGATCCTGTTATCAACAACATCCAATGTCCATGGTCAGAAAGCTGTAACCATCTATTGATCAATGAGCTAGTCGACTAGAGGCTTACTAGGGACATATTGTTGTGGTCTACGTATTCACACATGTATTACGGTCTCTGGTTAATACAATTATAGCATGAACAATAGACAATAATCATGAACAAGGAAATATAGTAATAACCATTTTATTATTGCCTCTAGGGCATATTTCCAACACCCTTTTGCATCAAATGCTTTTGCTTGAAATTTTCCAACCAACTGCTGTTGTCCTTCCACAACTTCGTATAGATGAGAGTAGAAATTCAAAGATGGGAAGTGCGATGGTTTGGCATTGGTCTGGAGACGGGGCCTAAATGTTACGGTAAGATGGATGGGGTGTATGCACATTGATGCAGTTGTGAAGGAGGAGGATGGTTTCAAATGGCGCTTAACTGGCACATATTAGGAGTAACACATGGAGAGAAAGGTCGAGACTTGGAGGCTCCTTCGCAGATTACATAACCGGATTCAGCTCCAGTGGGGTTGCCTTGGTAATTTTAATGGAGTACTATTTAGTCATGGAAAGCAAGGGGGTGCACCTTGTGATATAGATATATGCGAAATTTTCATGATGCCCTAGACTACTGTATTCTGCTATGACCTCGGTTCCGAGTGAATGTGTAGGCCGTGTTGTTGCCACACCAGAGTGGTGTGACTGTTTCCCGACGTATAAGATCAATAATGGGGATCCCCATCACTCTAATCATCGACCGTGGTGCTGTTGCGGGATGGTAGCCTGAGGTGCAGCAGTCTACTGGTGGCGGTCGTAGGAGAACATGGGAGGTGTGGCGGGACCGGATGTTACGGAGATGGTGGTAAAGGCTCTTGGTACTTGGAGCTGGGAAGGTAGGCGATGAGAAAAGAAAAGAAAATTGTAAGTAGGGGTGGTCAGAGTGCTGCCGTTGTAGAGACAACCAAGTTAGCAGGGAACAAACTCTATGCTTTAAGCTAGAAAAGCTTGAAGAACGGGAGGACCATATATGGTAGCAGATAGATCATGCAAATTGGCTGGTTAATGGAGTGTGAAAACTGAAGAAGAGGTAGATTGGATCGGCGCACCCCATACGGTGGCTTTGAGAGGGTTTATATATACGTGATCTAGGGCACAAAGGCCTAGCAGGATATACATGAGTTATTACAGGAGATATACAAGATACTAACAACTTCCTAGATCACAACTACATGTTTAACATCCCTCTCAATCTTAACCCGTACTAGAAGATTAAGATTGCATCTATTTGATACAAAAGGCGCCTCAGCCAGTGGCTTGGTAAATATATCCGCAACCTGTTCTTTAGATGAAATGAATCAAACATCAAGAGCTTTTGCCGCAACTCTTTCTCGAACAAAGTGGAAGTCCACTTCTATGTGTTTTGTTCTCGCATGAAACACCGGGTTGGGTGACAAATAGGTAGCACCAGTTATCACACCACAAAAGGCGGAGGATGAGACATAAAGACTCCAAGCTCTCCAAGAACAGATCAGATCCATATTAGCTCCGATGTTCCATTTGTCAAGGCCTTGTATTCAGATTCAAGATGCTTGATCGTGAAACGGTGGCTTGCTTCCTTGAACTCGAAACTAGGTTGAGTCCAAGAAACACAGCAAAGCCTCCCCGTGGACCTGCGATCGTCACTTTGCATCACCTTGATCTGCATCGAGAAACAGCTCGATAGCATGGAGGAGACTTCCGTATAGACAGTCCCATCCTCGTGTATACTTGGATACCGCAAAATGCGTTTGGCTGCTGAAAAATGTACCGTGGTTGGTGCATGCAAAAATTGGCAGACTCGATTTACCGCAAAAGAGATGTCTGGCCTCGTGAGTGTTAGGTACTGAAGAGCCCCAACTAAACTGCGATAATTAGTGTTGTCATCCTGTCCAAGAAGTGTACCACTCTCCTTACTAATCTTCTCACTTGAGGACATAAGCGTGGTGGAGAACTTGCAATTTTCCATGTTTGCGGGTGAAGGATATCGCCAATGTATTTCTGTTGTGTGAGAACAAGCCCCTTAGCGATAACGTCACCTCAAATCCAAGAAAATAATGCAACAGACCAACATCTTCGAGAGCAAATGAAGCCTGAAGATCACCTAGTAGCTTGGTGGTAGCAGTGGGAGAGGAATTGGCCACAATGATATCATCAACGTGCACAAGCATAAAAATGGTGACCCCTCCGATTGAAGACAAAAAGTGATGTGTCGTCCTTGGAAGGCAGAAAACCAAGTTGTTGAAGACAAGAGCTCAACCGAGAGTACCAAGCCCGAGGAGCTTGTTTAAGACCATAAACGGCTTTCTGAAGCTTGCATAAATACCGGGGAGCAGAAGGATCTTCAAAACTAGGAGGTTGACGCATGTACACTGTCTCTTGTAGAATGCCATGAAGAAAAGCATTTTGGACGTCCAACTGCCTCAAGCACCACCCACGGGAGACTGCAATAGAAAGCACAAGACACACAGCAACAAGTTTTACAACCAGATTGAACGTGTCATCATAGTCCAAACCATACCGTTGCTTGAACCCCTTTGCAACAAGACGAGCTTTGAGGCGATCAACTGAGCCGTCTGCTTTGTGCTTGACCTTAAAAACCCATTTGCAGTCAATGATGTTGACATTGGGTGGCGGAGCAATAAGGGTCCAAGTGCCATTCTGACGAAGCGGATCAAGTTCAGCTTCCATAGCTTGGTACCAACACTGGGGACGGGCGCCTCACCGATGTCAGCGAGCTCACGTCTGATTAGGAAGGCATGTTTGAACGGGTTGTAGACGATGGTGCCATCAGTGTGTTGCTTGACATGGCTCGTGTGGTCGCGGGTCCTGGTGACCATGGCATGTCCCAGCGAAGCAGAGGATCCGGAAGCCGCAGAAGATCCAGCGGGCACGTAGCTCGGCGCAGCAGCAGGCGGATCCACCTGGGATCCCATGAGCTGCGCGTCAGGGGAGGATTCCGCGCCCATGACCGGGGACGAGCCCACACCGGTACCTCCCCGCAGCGGTAGCGGCGCCACGACGGCTCTTTGCTAAGCGTGTCAGTGCAGCAGAGGCGGCCCGATGGCGAGGCCCCATCGCTGCGGTGAGGACGAAGCGCCGCCAGGCGGGTGGGGCGGGCGGAGTGGCCCACCCGTCGCACCTGGTCCAATGGAGAGGCGGGCGTCGTCATTGCCGCAGCGTTGAAGGAGAGGCGGCGCCTCATTGTCTGCAGACACGGGATCCAGAGCGAATCAGCCTCGGGATCGTGGCGAGAATCTGCTTGGGATCCTGGGGCATCTGCTCCTGGGATCGTATATGGCACACGGGATCCTGCATCCAGATTAGCATCCAAAACAGAAGTGCAATAATTCATGTGGTCATGCAGAAAAAGGAGGATGACATGTTCTGCAACACGAGGTGGTATGGGAGCGGTTTGGGATTGAGCAAACGGAAAAATTTTCTCGTCAAACACAACATCGCGTGAAATATAGATGCGAGCTGTGGGTACATGAAGGCATTTATAGCCTTTGTGATGGATGCTATACCGAACACACATTGTTGAGAGCGAAAAGCGAGTTTGTGTGTGTTATACTGGCGCAAGTTTGGCCAACATGCGCACCCGAAGGTTCTAAGAGACGTATAGTCTGGTTTTTGGTGAAACAACTTTTCCATGGGACTAAGATTTCCTATAACACGGCTAGGAAGTCTGTTGATAAGATAGCAAGCGGATAGGTCGGCTTCATCCCAAAACCACAAGGGCATGGACGCATGTGATAAAAGTGACAAGCCCATGTCAACAATGTGACGGTGTTTTCTTTCGGCGGAGCCATTCTGTTGATGCATGTGTGGGCACGACACATGATGTGCAATACTAAGTTGACGAAAAAATGTGTTGCTAAGTTTTTCGTATTCGCCGCCTCAGTCCGATTGAACGCAAAGAGTTTTACGAGAAAGAAGGCGTTCAACATGAGCAAGAAAATCACGAAAAACGTCAAACACATCACATGTTCGTTTGAGAAGATAAATCCAAACAAATTTACTATAATCATCAATGAATGACACATAATCTTTGGAACCCACCAGATGAAGTCTTAGCGGGTCCCCACACATGTGAAAATACTAACTCCAAAGGAAAAGATGAAACACTTTCGATGACCTAGGAAAGGGAAGGCTGGTGTGCTTTGCCTTCTTGACATGCATTGCAAACATTGGTCAAAGATTGACTAGAGCGAAACGAGTTTATTGGAAGCCAAAACATCTTTGGACGACTTGAGATGACGGGTGGCCAAGCCTAAGCGTGCCAATCTTGATTGAGAGAGCCTAACCGAGGACAAGGCACGAGCTCGAGATGGCTGATGGGGTAAGGCCCATTTTCACATCTGCCTTGAAGAAGTACCCTCTTGGTAGTCAAATCCTTCATAAGAAAATGAGTAAGATAGTATTTTAGATAAGCATGATTATCAACGGCAAGACGATTAACGAGAGAAGATTCTTATGCGCATTAGGAACATGAAGGATATTGCGAAGCTGAAGATTGGCAGAGGGTGTAGGAAGAATTGCATGACCACGATGAGCTATGTGCAAACCTGACCCGTCAGCCGTATGGGTGCGGTCCCGCCCTGGATATTTCTCCCTCACAGTGAGACGATCCAGGTCAGAGGTGATGTGGTCTGTAGCACCCGTATCCGTGAACCAGGCGGGATCGCCAAGGATGGACGGAGGAGAAGCGGCGAAGCTTGCCATCTTGGAGTGTGGAGACTGGAGCAGCGTGGTTGTGGCGGCCGCACTCCCAAGCAAAGTGCCCGGCCACGGCAGCCGGCCTTTGAACGCGGTGGTCACCGCCACCAGCATGGTCACCGCGGTCACCACCACGGTTTCCACCGTAGTCGTTCTGCTGGCCGTTGCCAGTGTCGCCACGGTTGCCACGGTCACCACCACGGGCGGTGTTGTTGTAGCCACCGTGGTCGCCGTGAATTCTTGCCGCCCTTGCCTTGATGATTGCCCTTGCCGCTTGATTGGAGTTGTTGTTGTTGGCGTGGTTGGGGTTGTTGTTGTTGCAAGCTTAATGTAGTCGACGGAGGAGCCGCCCGGAGTTGAGACGAAGGCATGCGGCGTTGTACTCGCGCCCGGCGCTCAAAAGGCGATGGCATGAAGTAGAACTCCCCGAGCGTCATGCCGTCGAGGCGGGTCGTGGCATCGGTGATGAGGGGCTTGTACTCGCTGTCGAGGCTGGTGATGACGGCGGTGATGATGTCCTCATCACGCATGGCGCGGCCGACGGGAACAAGCTGGTCAGCGTTGGCGCGGACCTTGGCGAAGTATTCCGCCATGGAGAGGTTTTCCTTCCTGAAGATCGCCATGTCGGCTTGATCTCGCATACATCGGGCATTTACGACAATGGGTCTGGTACATCTCCTCGAGATGCTCCCAGATGGCACGAGTTGTGTCAAACCTATGCACCTGTTGAAGAATTTCGTCGGTGAGGGAGGCGAGCAAATAGCTGAGGACGATCTGGTCCTGACGGAACCAGGTGGCGTACTCCGGATTGGGAGCACGGACTCCCTTATCATCGGCGGGAAGCAGCCGGTCGGGAGGGCTTCGGTGCCATCGACATAGCGGTGGCATTAGCGTCTGAAGAAGCGGAAGGATCTGGGCTTTCCAGGAGAGAAAGTTGGAGGAGGTGAGCTTGGCAGTGATCAGGCTAGCGGAAGGGGGAGGCACGGCGGAAGCAGGAAGGCCGCCGAAGGGATGCCGGCAGCGAAAGGGTGGTTAGGGCAGCGGAGGAGGAGGCGGAGGCAATAGGGAAACCCATCGTGCTATTAAGCGAGAGGGCCTGATACCATGTGAAAACTGAAGAAGAGGTAGATTGGATTGGCGCACCCCATAAGGTGGCCTGAGAGGGTTTATATATATACGTGAGCTAGGGCACAAAGGCCTAGCCGGATATACATGAGTTGTTACAGGAGATATACAAGATACTAACAACTTCCTAGATCACAACTACATGTTTAACATGGAGACCGTAACACACACTATTTCTAGGCTTTGGCATCGAGCGGTAGAAAAATAATGCAATTAGTTGAGGTGGGAGGATGGAGTTACGGTAGAGGAGGAGAAAGGCATAAAGGCACTTATTACTAACTACTTTTCTTCCTTGTTTACCCCTGTGACAGGTCTTGATACTAGTGACATCGAACCATAATCCCCAAAGGTGACCATGCAAATGAACGAGTTTCTATCGGCGGAATTCACCCGAAGGAGGTTAAGAGAGCCCTTGATGATATAGGGGATCGAAAAGCTACTGGAGTGGACGGTTTCCCAATGGTCTTCTATAAACATTGGCCCTGTTTGGATACTCTAGCTCAGTTAGAGATTAGAGTTAGATTCTGGCCCTGAACCAACTCTGAACTAACTCTAACCAAAAAGGTGTTTGGTTGTCAGAGTTAGATTGACAATAAATACTCTTTCTCAATCATTTGACTACTTTAGACCATATTTCCTGCCGGATTTGGCAGTGCGAGCCCTGGCCGAGGCAGATGGGGACGCGCCCGGCAAGGAGCCGCGCTGGCCTCTCGCGCCCGACGAATCCGCCGTCCCTGCGCATGAGGAGTCGCGTTGGCCGAGCCGACGAGGGCCAGACAGCAGCGCAAGAGGCCATCTTGCTGCCGGCGGGCGGCAAGGCGTGAGGAGGCGAGGGGTATCTTTGCGGGAGAGTGAGAGAAAAATGTGTTTTTTAGTGGTCCCAAGGAAAACTAACCCAAATAAGCATTTTTTGGGTGGGTTAGATTTTTTGCATCTAACCCAAACTAACCTTCTCGTTTGGATATTTTTGGGTTAGTTGAGTCCAAACTTACCCAAACTAACTCTAACTCATGGAACCAAACAGGGCCATTATTGGCATCTTGTTGTTGATGATGTGGTGCGTGAGGTGTTGCATGTGTTGCGAGGCAGTAGTACATCGGACGGAAGTGGAAGTGCTGGTACGGTGTGGAGAAAGGGGAAGAAATGGGGCAGGCTAGGGTTCCGCTGCCGCCGTCTGGCTTAAATAGCCGGTTTCCTCCCTCAGGCGGCATGCCGAAGCGGCGCCACGCGACGCAGAGTGGAGGAGGCACCCGTCGGATCAGCGGTCTCTCCTAGTTCCTGCGTGGGCCCTATCCGTCAGTCCGACGTGACAGGCGTGCTCGGGCGCGTCCAGGCCTCCCCATATCTGCCCCAGATTTGGGTCGGATATGGGGAGTGCCCGTCAGTCCGGGCTTTTGGGCCGGCTATGAAGAGGCCGATTGGATGGCGTTTTTATGTCCGGACATTGACCGGGCAGCTTGTCCGGACTTTTGGGGCGGTTATGGGGTCTGGTTGTAGATGCTCTTAGAAGAACAAAGATCACGCGATTTTGTTCGTTCGTACACTCCTTATAGTCACATAACCTATCCATACCCAGTACGGCGTGACAGACAACAGTCCCCTCAGGTCAGCGTTGTGATCGGTTCATCTTCAGAGAAGAAGGTCACTCGACAGACGAAAGGGCGCGTGCATGAAAGTAATCAAACAAGTGCGGTTTCACCTCGAATTTGCAATGGATAATACAACAACATTAGAGACCGTCCATGGCGGCGCCCAAGCGCACGCAACGCGGCCTTATGCATCTAAGCTCCAACTTCGACAAGAGATAAAACCGTACGTAGTACAATATTTACCGCCCACCCGCATCATCATCGCCCCCTGCCCCACGATCAGTTGTGGCAGATCTTGGCGGTGGGCATGGTGATGCAGACGGGGGCGTACTTCTTCTTGGCCTCGGGGCTCCCCTTCTTGACGTCCGACTCGGCGAACGCCACACCTCCTATGGCCGACAAGGCCGCAGCGGCGGCAGCAAACACCACGGCACGGCGGCCGTCGGTGGCGGGCTCCACGGCCGCCATCTTGGCCGCCGGCTCCTGCTGGCCCTCGACCTTGGCGGCCCGGGCCACCACGAGGCCGCGGCGCGGGGCTGCCGCGCGCCGGTCGACCGCCACGGCCGCGGAGAGGGACGCCATCATGGTGAGCGACGCCATCGGGACGGAGCTGCTGTGTTGTTGGGACGATCTGCGCTGGGAATGTGTGACGATGATGCTAGTGGGGTGCGTTTTGGTGCGGGGCTATTTGGTTATGAAGATACGGCCGGCTGGGCTGCGAGGCAAGGGC
Source organism: Aegilops bicornis (assembly GCA_021605145.1). Lineage (NCBI taxonomy): Eukaryota > Viridiplantae > Streptophyta > Magnoliopsida > Poales > Poaceae > Aegilops > Aegilops bicornis. The sequence goes on along the minus strand of JAHIAL010000033.1, from coordinate 2,093,661 downwards.
GCGCCTTATCTGTCGCGGGGATGGCGTGCCCACTGGCGGGCAGCCATGTGGCGGCGGCGCGTGACATGGCTGAGGTGAGGAGAATTCTGGTTGGATAACGCTGGCGTACGGTGGATAACAAATGGGAGGACCTGGATGGAGGCCGGATGCGGATTTCTGGACCGGATGGCTGCGATCGCCATCGTGGCCCTTCGACCTCTGGTACGTCCATGATGCCCAAGAGTGCCTTCACATATCAGTGGTATCGAAGAGTTAATCGAGCGCGTCTCATCAGAAACAAAGGTGAAAAAAATGTGGGTGTTCAGGCATAGCATTTTCTTTTCCACGCAAAGTACGCACGGCATACGGATTAATGGACCAAAATGGAGTTTTGGAACGAGCAGTATTTTCGAATAGTTGGCATCCATGAGAATTTGTGAGTACCCAGGACCTCTATGAGTTTCTCGGGGTCGGCTTAAGTTTGGTTGCAGTCGATTCCGAAACAGCTTTCGGGGTTCCTTTGGGAGTCTTTTCCAACATTGCTCTGCGCAAGACTCAAACACGCTCAACACCAGTTGTCGACACGTCGGTTTGACACCGTTTCCCAAACTACTTCAGTTGCAGACTATGTCGAGAGATTTGAATTACCATCAACCATTTATTTGCTTACTCTGACTCCATCCATCCTTATTACAATCTTATTGTGTGGAGGGACTCTGCAGTGCTGTTGGTGTAGGGCCCGCCATACATCGACACGGTGTGCACCTTAGCGCCGCTTCAGGAGGAGGTGGTGTAAGGCATCGCCATGCATCAAGCAGTCGTGGTCGTCTGCCTCACGGCTGGTGGAAACTGTGCACCCTGCGGGGGTGACCATGCCTTTGCCCACTCCAATGCCACAAGGACATCCACCAACTCTGATAGCAGTCATGGATCGTCGCAGCATCGATGCAACTCATGCTGATGGCTGCAAACTCAAGGCCCTGCGGGAGTACAAGTATGCATGCAACCTCTGCTTCAAGTACGGAGAGTACTGGGGAAGCGACTGCACACCATCACCATGTAACTTCATGTCGTGGAGGAGCTCCTGGAGTTTTTGACATTGACGCTATCTTCAAACTAACAGGCAGTCTAAGCGTGTTAACTATTGCCTCAAGATGTTCCTATGTTGCTTCACACATATCTGTCCAAAAGCTGGAGCCATTGGACCCCCCCCCCCCCCCTCGCTCAGTTTTGGTATAACTCTTCTGTCACTCGACGATTGGAATGTCTCTTTTTAATGCCATATACAGGCACGAGCCACGACACTGGGGGATCACAACGACAAGTTCCTATACGTCCCAACTCTGCAATCATGGTTCGATGAGCGTGCAATTATCCAGGACCTACTGCAGCAACACTTGCAGAGAAAGTGCATGCACATGAAGCATTAGATGGACAAAAAGATATTGCACCGCACCTTCATCATGGGAGATGTAGCCTTTTTGAAGCTCCAACCATACATTCATAAATCCATCACGAATCATGCCAATCATAAGCTCTCTTGCTGCTACTAAGGCCCTTATCAAGTCATAGTCAAGATCAAAGATGTGGAGTATTGTCCGTAGCCACCAGATAGGCATTTGTGCATTTGTGTTTCACGTTTCACAACTCCGGCATGCACTGCTCCCAGGTACCGTGACTAAACCTGAGCTGCTGACTTCAATGGGTGTGCTAATGGTTCTAGCTGCCATACTTCAATAACGTTAGAACAAGAAACATTGAAGCATGATCGAGCAGGTTACGTCACGATGGTTGTATCATGCCGTGGTCAGCGACCTTTGGGTAGACAAGGTCATGCTCTAGGCTTGTTTCCTCGGTGTGGAGGCTTAGGGGCATGCCTCTTCACAAAGAAGGTGGGATGTCATCACTCCTGACATGCATACCCCCACCTGAAAGTACCACATTTGCCTCGTTAGACGCTTGAGGCACTAAGGCACTAGCCCAACCCAATAGTCCTGTGCCTAGAGCGGATTTGAGTTGCTTCCTTCTCCTCGCCACCTATTTGTCCCTCTTGAAGGAAGGCATCTAGTGGATCATCAAACACAACAAATGGTGGGGGCTTACCATTTCCCTTCCTAGTTCCTCCTATAGTGGCTAGTAGTTCCCTTGTAGTCGCTACAATGAGCTCAAATTAACCATACTTGTGAGTGATTAAGGAGAAGCAAGAGTCGATCCCTAATAATAGCTGACGCATCCAATGATCCAAATGTCCCAAGACATTGGACATGGACATTCGGTTTCTTCCCATGCCAAGCCTCGTACGGCAGGACGCCGTTGAGACTCCACGACGGAGCTTTGTTGACAGGTACACCGTCGTCTTCATCACTTCTACCAAAGGCCCCATCACAACCATGGACTTCAAGTGGTAGAGCACCATCTCACTTCCACTTGAAGTAGTTTTTTTGAGGCGAGTATGGTGTGGTGGTGTAATGCTTGATACCGTTGGCCTCGTAGAAGTTGACAAAGTCGTTGGAGTTTGACTCACCACCCAATCGGATTGGAACGCGAGGAGCGTGCACTAATGTTCATCCTTGTCTTTGGAACCTCGGGATCCCACATACCATCCCCTTCTGGGACAAGCTACGTAGCCCACCAAAAGTGAAGTTGGCCATAGCGCCTGATGAGTGTAATTTACACCCATATTTTTTCTAAATATAATCTTGATATTCCTAAGTAATTTTGGTTGTCTCAGCCTTGTTATGACCTTAACTCTTTTGTACTCCATTTTGCAATTTTTGGATAAAAAGTAAGGAATGAAAAGAAAGTAGTGGGCCTCTTGCAGGCACCCAATCCGGTACACGGGATGCCTTTGTTTCGGCCACAAAGTGCGTTGTCATGCTGAGCGCCGCTTCGACCTGACTATGAAGCCGCATCATGATGCTCCAATGTCTACCCCACTGCCTGCAATAGAGGTTGATGCAACACCGGCTGATGTGCAGTTGCAACCTGTCCTAGCGGACAAGATCGAGTTGCTTCGCACTGAGCTACGCGATTGCCTTGCGCGAGTTGGGAGTGTTCTGGGGAGAGCGGAGGCCACTCTCGTCAAACTAGAGGTTGTGTCGGTTGTGTCTTCGCCGCCTAAGCTTCAGATTGGGTCTTCAGTTGGGGAGGAAGGAAACCTCTACGGACATTTCTCCCCTCGTGCTACACCATGTCCGTCATCGATGCTTGTCATCGATGAGATAAATCTTTTGCATCCGTTTTAAAAAGAAAAGAAAAGAAAAACCAGTTGGCATGAATCGATGCAGAGGCCTCCGCTTTCACCCTCTTTTTAGAAAAGGTAACTGCATCATGCAGCTCAATTGCTTCCAGTGCATAATTACAGTACAAGTAGGTAGTGAATTACTTGCATTCATGGTGATATCTGCACATATATATAACCAGATCGAATAGCAGAGAGAGCTATGGATCCAAAGCGCAGACCTCTATATATACTCAGTAACCACATCCATCAATCAAGCCGAACGTTAGTAGCTACGGCTGTCTATTTAGAGATGGAGCACATACTAGTAGGTGATAACATGCATGCAAAGGCGTGTGTATATTCCCTTGTAAATTCATGCGTTCGGCCTGGAAGACAACGGGAATTTATGGATCTACACGAGAAATCAAGCTTGCACTGGTTTGAAAGTCTCAAGGAGTGTGTCTCTATAGGCATTCTACTAATAATTTGTAAGAAAGAGACCTTACAAATGCTCATGGACGATCTTCCTTTCACGCGGACACACCTCTCAACACGAAGGCACAACAATGTATTGGACGAGTGTGGATACGATCACCGAGCTTGCAACAGAAGAAACGCTGGTCCTACCGAGACTTTTTCATTGCAAGGAATAAATGTTCAAACTGTGTTTAAAAAATGTTCATCGTGTATTTAAAAAATATTGAATCTGCATTTAGCAAATGTTCAACAATTATTCAGATCACCATGTATTTGTAACTTCTTCAATGTGTATCTGAAAGATGTTCAATGTGCATTAAAAAATTACATGTATTTTGAAAAATATAAACCAAAAGAAATTAAAAGAGAAAAAATAAAAAATAAATAAAGATGAAAGCTGATAAAGAAACACACACACACAAAACTGCGTGGAACCCTCCCGGCCGGTGGAAAAGGTTCCACGAACCAGTCTGCGAAGCATCCCAAAACTGCTAGCTAACACAATGTATTTTTTTTCTCAAAAAAGAAAAAAACACACAATGTATTTGGCTGGCCCACTTTGTCGATTCCGGTAGGCGAGATGGATGATTGTCTTGCAACAAGTGAGACATAGCTTTTGCACTGGATAAGCATCACACCATGAGAGAGGGAGAGAGGTAGAAGAAAGGTTGAGTGGGCTGGGCCTTGTATTGAGCGTAAGTGCATAGGGGACCTGATTTTTTTTCTTTTTTCTTTCGCCCTTCTGCTAGCAAAAATGCCAGCGGTGCAATGGGTAATAAAATCGTGATCTTCAAATAAAGTTTCAAGTATTCACACTACGTGTATATACAAGTCTTTGAACATTTGTGCACCAACCGGCGTGCATGCATTCGTAAGACACGTGCATTCAAACATGCTCGCAATGGATCGATGTTCAACTTGATCTTTGATGCGAGAATTTTTTTGAGTACATCCTCGATGCATGTATGAGAAGGAAAAGAAAATGCCAGTCTCACGATGAATGAAAACTGGAGGGACCTATGACATACGAATAATTTGGAGGAACACTCATTTTTTTCACTTTTATGGGTGGTGAGATGGGTAATTTACTTCAACTTCAGTGGCAGTTTCAATGACAGATGAAAAATTCAGAGAAACAATTAATGAAGAGTTTTTTCACATATCGATGACGGGGTCGGTAGGGGCAGTTTCAATGACTAGCGGAAAAAAACAGAGGAACAGTTAATGAATAGTTTTTTCACTTACGGGTGACATGGTGGGTATTTTATTTCAACTTTATGTGCAGCTTAGGGTAGGTGGACCGACAAAAAAATCAGAGAAACGTACACCCTTTAATATTATTAGGTGTGTGTACACTAGCACATATGTCCATGCGTTGCAACGGAGAGATGATTTTTTGCAACAAGCAGCAGGAGAAATAGTTGATGTGTTCATCAAAAACGGTCTCAACGGCGGTGGGCGATAGAGCGAGGAGATGCGGTAATCTCATGGGTCATGTTTGGCCCGCGAGATCTTGATAGTGGTGGGGTTGGTCGGCGTGGCGGCGACCACCCAACTGGTACCTTTTTTTTTCTCTGGGTCCACTTCGTCTTAGAGTTGTTGTTGCGTCCTCATTTGGTAGTTGTGCGTCGACCTTCGAGGCACGGTTGCTTCGACCACTTTCTCCTACGATGAGGGAATCGGATGGATTATTAATTGCAGTGCATAAATTATGTCGCATTGACATAATCAGCGTATAACCAGGCATGAATGTTCCTTCATTATCAGGGTTTATTCTCTTCAACTATTTTTGCGCTCACGTTCCCATAAATTTTATTAATTAGAGAAAAACCAGCATATACTCTTTCATTAGCACATACCCACAATTTCTTTCCATTATAGCGAACCAGCATATTGTCTTTTATTGGCATGTGCAAGTTACCTTCGGCAATGATTTGTGGAGTCCCTCGTTCTGCTCATAATTCTTGAGACAACTTCCTCATTCTTATAGAACCTCCTTATTTCCAGACAATTTAGGGATATATAAAAACTGGTGTGATTTAGTATAAAATTTCAAGATGGGACTATTCCTATCATAATTGCAAGCTAGGTGAGTTGGTTTTATCCGTCGGCACAATAGGGAAGGTCTATATTTCAATCCCCCCGCGCCCTTTATTTTTTGCTGCTCGTCAAATCGACAAAAGAGAAATACATGGTAGGTCCAGTTTGGCCCATCAGGGGTATAACCGAAAAATTGGGAAGCTTCGTGTGGAATGGACGGAACAAAATCTATACGTATTCTTTTCTTTTCTTAGGGCAGCTGCGAGGGAGCTACTATATGACGCTACTTGCCAAATAGCGCGTGGGACGCACAACAGTTCGCGTCTGGGCCAGCCCACTGGCAGGCACCGAAATTACCTGTGTGTTTGCAAGGCATGAGTAATAATCTAAAAAACGACGTGTTGCACAAGCGAATACGTGACGTTAAAGACCCGACCATGTGCAGGCAACAAACGCCTATTGCTAACCAATGGCCAGTGCGAATATTTAAGAACATAGTGCAACGTTGGATTTAAAACATTTTTTGAAATTTTTTTAAATATGAATTGCCGAATATTATTGAACATTTTTTTAAATTACGAACAATGTTTTTAATATTCCGTCCATTAAAAAAAACATGAACAAAATTTGAAACAACATCATTTTTTGAATACAGGAACCTTTTATCAAAACTCGAACATTTTTTAATTTGTGACATACTTTTGAAATCGGAACATGTTTGAACATTTAGATCAATTTTATAAAATGTGCTTTTAAACGCGTACATTATTTTGAATCTGTCAGTATTTTACTAAAACAAAATATATATCAAATTTCGAATATTTTGAAAATACAAGTATTTTAAATCACAAACAATTTTGGAACATTTCTGAATTTGAAAATAAAATGGAATGAGAAAATAAATTAATGTTCCAAACGTGTAAGATAAGGGGAAGACGATATTGTAATTCGAACATTTTTTGAAAATATGACAAAAAGTCAAATTCTGAACTTTTTGTGAATGTTTTGAATTACGAAATAAGATAACAGTAAAAGTAAATTTGGATGGCAAAACAAAACGGGTCGGCCCAATCCTGGACGCACTGTGCGAACTCCGACTATCTAACGCTTGGGGCGAGAAATAGGGGCTGGCTCAGTCTTGGATGCACTGTGGAGCTCCGACTATATATCGCACAGGGGGGGGGGGATATTCGAAAAGTGGGCAGGCAAATAAGTGGGCTGGCTTCGCTGGGTCACAGCGTGTGTTGGCCGAGTACGAAATTCTGGATGGCTAAAAAAGCAAACGGACGCACAAAAATTTAGTACCACCTCGGATAGAAAAATAAATTGCGACGGTGAATGGATGAAAAAATCAGAGAAACTAAGATTAATTGAGGGGGCAAATCACTTCCATAATATGATTTTTTGTGTAGCCCCTCTTGTCGAAGACAAGGCCACCAGAAACTAAGATTTTCGAGTTTATATTCATATTTTGTGTAGAATTCATGATGGGGCCATCTTCACCGCTGACCTTGGTCGAGAGGAGCTACACCGACGTATTCGCTTCAATAGAGCCGCCTCTTGAAGAGGTCGTGATGGTGCGTTGCCACTTGAAGTCCGCGACGCTGTGGTGAAATGGTTCATACTGGGGTGCTTGTAGAAGTCGACTAAGTCGGGCGGAGTTTAACTTCGCCGCTACTGATCGGGCTGGAACATGGGGATCTTGCGATCACGTTCAACCTCGGTCGACCCTTTCACCTTCTGAAGAAGCTGGCGCCAGTCCTTCGACCTGATAACTTGAAGCCACATGGGCCTCAAGTAGTCATGTACGATTAACAAGAAATACCTCTTACCATCAGCGGCCGGGAGCTCGGCTCGGTGCGTCGTGGCCTAGGGAATGGCATGTAGTGCTGCTTCCCAAGGGTGCGACCAGTCGCAGAACTCCCTTTACGTGCTTGGTCGGAGAGATTCCATATAGTATGAGTAACTAGCTATGTTACCACATGTCTCTTTTTTTTCATTAATTACTTGTCACATTATCTATTTTGCCTATATATGTAATGTTATCATCTATGTTACTCTCACTGTGGGTAGTCTAAGTGCAACACTCACCCTCTAATTAAATCCGCATGGTGCATGTGAAATACAACTGCATAACTTGTTCCTCTCTGTCTCATCTTCATGAATTAAATGTGGTGTGAGGCTCAAAGCACTTCTGACGCGAAGTAGGACTAGTATAATGACAATCTGAAAAATGAGATGAGCTCTTTAAACCAGAAATAAGGGAGTAACGAACAAAAGATGAGGATCAATTCTCTAACAGAATCATACAACATTAACATTCAAGACCTATACAATAAAATGGCTTTCGAGCAGACAAATAATGATATGAGACGTTGCGCAGGTGGACACTTCAGAATAATCGACACTTTTTTAGAGTAAACTTCAGAATAATGGACATTGCGGTGTCGTCTGAATCAATTTTTTGAATTTTGATGAATCAATAATTCCTTAAAATATTTTTGAGAAAAAGAGATGTGAGAATTAAATTGGGTTAGAAGCACACAATGAAATCTATTTATAGGTTGGATGGTGTGATCCATATAAATAGGTAGAGTTGTAGGTCCTTGAGGCCACTGACTTCCAATTACTAGAACCCATACACATAGCGCAAGATCGACACTTGCGTACAATTCGCCTCATGTTAGATTTGTATGTGCTCAATTACCTGATTCTCTTCTATTTTACTTTTGAAATGTTGAGCATGGGAAGTGTCGGTGTCAAAACCGGCGGATGTCGGGTAGGGGGTCCCGAACTGTGCGTCTAGGCGGATGGTAACAGGAGACAAGGGACACGATGTTTACCCAGTTTCGGGCCCTCTTGTTGGAGATAAAACCCTACGTCCTGCTTGATTGATATTGATATTGTGGATGTTTACAAGAGTGGATCTACCACGAGATCAAGGAGGCTAAACCCTAGAAGCTAGCCTATGGTATGATTGTAAGGGTTGTTGATGTTGTATCGACTAGCCTGGCCTCGGTTTATATAATGCACGGAGGCCTAGGATAACAAGGGTCCTAGCGAATCGCGGTGGGGAGGAGTCCTTGTCTTGATCGCCAAGTCTTGTTGATTCTTCCTTGTATGCGACAGCCTGTCCCGGACTAGCCCATGAGTATACGGCCATGGGGATCCTCGGCCCAATCCAAGCCCGATCGTGGAGACGGCGTGGTGAGTACCCCTAGTCCGGGACACCGTCGAGCCCCCTGAACCGGTCTTCAAGTTTAGGGACGCTCCTCCATTCTTCGAACTGTTCTTCATCTTGATTCTTGGGTCTTGAAAACTGGTTCAACAAATCTTCTCATCTTCAATCTTGAGGATCGCCGAAATGCATTCGACGAGTTTACACGTCGGGTATCCGAGGAGCCCCTTTAAGTTTACGGCCTTTATCAATGCCTTGTTATTTTTATGCCACACATTGGGTTTGAAGTTATTCCCGGAGGCAGTGTCCTCTTGCATCCAAGCTCTAACGCCGGACTACATTCGAGGTATCCTTTGCAGCCGAGCACCAACGCCGGACTGCTTCCCAGCTCTATCGCCGGACTATGTATCCGAGCTCCAACGCCGGACGGTATCCGAGCTCCAACGCCGGACTATGCATCCGAGCTCCAACGCCGGACTGTATCCGAGGTGTCGTAAATCACCTTGGTACAAAGAAGTTTAAAGAAGTTTTAGTCGAGCTTAATGCCGGAAATGCCCTCTAGGGAGCCAGCCACTTGCATCCGAGCTATATGTCGAACTGCTTCCGAGGTGGTTAAGCACCGCGGTCATGGGCTGATTTTTGGTCAATGTTTTTTATTGATGTAATTTATTCTCTGATGAGATATATAGCCAGTAGCCCTCAAGGTATGTATCGGTCTAAAACCCGAGATGCACTTGAAGGATGACATAAGACCGCTGATCCTCAGGCACCGAGACTTCAGGTTGATTTGCAAAAATCGGGTCGAGGATCAAGTCCTAACTTCGGCGAGATACTTGGGACACAAAAGCGGCGTGCTTTCGATCCTCGAGACTCGGGTTGGGTGCGGCCGACCAACGAGGATCAAAATCTCCTCGAGCTGTATTGCACTTAAGATTTTACGCATATAACAAGCAATGCGGTAGCCCCGAGACAACTGGTCGGTGTGGCAACACCAGATCGGGGATCAATGTGCCCTTACTAATATTTGTAAATAATAAGCCCGAAGCCAGTAGCCCCCAAGCCTTAATGCGGGCACGGGATGCCGAATTAAGGATCAACATCCATAGTAAAATCACAAATTATGTGTAATGACTCTATGTATCCAAGTACTTTGCGTCATTAATGCTCGGATCTGCATTGTACAAAACTTTGTTGACCGACCATCGGCTTCCACCTCCTCGGCCAATAGCCGAGGAGTGTTTGTCCTACTTTATAAAGCCTTTATAAGGGCAAAGATTTACAACAAACAAGGCAATCTGGCCATACGGTTTTATAAACAAAGGTACGCAGAGAGACATGTTATATTCTGTTTAATGAAGAAATGTCTTCCAAAGAAAATAGTCCCGCTATCGGTTCCTTTCTTTGGGTTGTCATGCTAAGCATGATCATGAAACCTCTGCTCCAATGTAAGAGCAAAATATCGAGGATTTAGTTTGGGAGGCGATTAATAGCCCCGATAGTGTTCGGCGACGATCGAGGTCAAGCGGAAACACTTCGCCAATGAATGGCCCGTCATCATTTAATGTAGTCATCGGATCGTGACCAGTTTACACCTATTGTGACGGTCGGTTTTGACTTTCTCCATCGAGTTGCTTGACCATGCGAGCTGGAAGCACAATCGCGATGGTTCTTCCTTTGCACACCTAGCGAACAAAGCGGAACGTAGGAGGCAAGCGGGAGCCGGACAACCCAACTATTGACCGAAGACACAATTTGAAACTGATGCATATATAGCAATATCCGAGAATGTTTTGCCGAGTCTCAAAAGGTGTCGGCGTTGCCTTTGCAAGACTTGTGCTGAAAACACACAAATAGTTTAAAAAGTGCCATGGGCTCGAAAAGCCAAAAACTTACTCAAAAGATTAATGTCGAACTAAATCAAGTGTTAGAGTGCCAATCCGAAAATTGGACTTTAAAAAAAGGTGCTTCGCGTGCTTTAACTTTGCAGCGACTAAGAAGAAAAACACTTAGTATGAAACGGCTCAAATAAACATAAGAGCCCCCAAGCGACTTGGGTAAAGTTGACTATAAAATGTAGGTGACATGTAGAATGCCTTCTAGCGGATTGTAGATCGTTTGTCGTAAGCGGACCTTTTAGCTTCAACCTCTGGACCCAATAGTCCGGAGTGTGTCCGAATACCTTCGTGGTTATATAAGAACCGTGGTATGCATGGAGACAAAGGCGTAGGGGTCATTAGTCTTTATGTCAGACAAGTGCCCAACTAGTTATGTTATATTACATGGGTAATAAGAAACATCTTCGAGGGAGAATAGTTCCGTTAAGGGTTCCTTTATTTGGGATGCATGCCCTAAAGTGCATGTCAAAGCTGCTATGAAAGCGTAAAATCATCTGGGGGCAGATGGGTAAATAATTAAAAATCATCTTTTAGTTCACCGACCAGTATTCCCTTAAGAACGCTAGCTTTCGGCTTCACCTAGTCTGAGGTACACATCCGGTGACCCGGCAGTAACAATGTCGCAGAGGTGCTCCCTTTACCACCTAGCCGAACAATCGGGAACGTAGGGGTAAGCACAGGAGCCAGGACACCCAGCTTGGCCAAAACTTAAGTCATATCGATGCATATAATGGTGAATGAAAGGTACATGCGAAAGTGTGACACATGTGTTGGCCATAAAGCCCGTATTAATAAGCTTCTGTTATAGAAGCCCCCAGGTATAATGAGCGCGGGTAGCGGCGTCAAATTAATGTCTTGAACAAAGTTTCGACAAGGAAAATTTGTACAAGCAACTTTTTACGAAAAAGTATAATTCTTGGTCGAACCGAACACAAGTTAGAAATTTAAAACTTTGAGCATGAAGGCAGCTTAGCTGGTTAATGTGTTCGGTATTGACGACGCGGTCCGAGCTTGATGCGGGACAAGGTTCCATCCCCCAAGCCGGTCCCGAGGTGGAGGAGCAAGGAGCTCGGTACTCCGAAGTGGCGGCATAGCACAGTCAATGCAGGACGGCAGAGTGATGCCGAAGTCCCCGGCATGGGGTAATGAAGTGTTGACGAAGCCCCCCGTCCAGCCGAGGTGATGTCAAAGGATATATTCCGGCTGGATCATTTTCCTGTGCACAAAAAATAGTGCAGACCGGGGATAATAGTAATAATAGGAATTAAAATTTTTTTTGCATAATAAATAATTTATGCAAAGTGAGTAGTAAAAGAAATATGGCCTGGCGCCGAAGTTGATGTCGGCGAATTAAATCGGCGTAATGCAATAAAGACGTGGCAAAGCCTGGATTCGCTGGTCGGTCCGAGTTCGGATGCGGCGTTAAGCGCCGACGTGTCTGAGCTGACCGAACCATCATGCGACCGTTGATAATGCGGCCACCATTTGATAGACCTGTATACATATGCTGGACTAACGGAGTAATAATTCCTTGGGAAAAATTCACCCAAACAAGCAAAAAAGAAATACTAGGATTAATAGCACCTGGTTTATTTGTTGTAGCAATCCGGAGGAAGGTGATTCCCAAAATTGGGAGTCGATCCGGCGCACCCATTGCCTGGTCGGCTAGTGACGAAGTGTCCGGAGTAGGTTGATGAAGAGATGGCGAAGCCCCGGTCCAGCCGAGATGTCGAAGTAGGTCGGCGTGATGGACACCAGCTTGAAGAAGCAATAGTGCGGCCTCGCCGATGCAGGTCGTGACATGGTCGATGTCGACGATGAAGCGACTGCGCGGCGATGCCGGTATGCCCGCTCCGTGTAATCCGTGGGGCAGCGATGTTGGTGATGATTTATCCTTCGCGATGCGGACTCTTGTTCGACTTGCCGAGATGATGATCCGAAGAAGTTGAGCTCGGCTCAACAATGTGACGACGATGTCTAGCGCAGGTCGGCAGCCGTGGAGCAATATGGCCGGACTGGTTTGACACCAGCATGATCATGTTCAAAAGATCTTAAAGTTAATGGGATGTGTTCGGAAACAAAACACAATACCCCATACCACACTTCCTTCAAAAAGGATGTCCGAAATCCCGTTCATAAAAAAAAAGACGAACTCGGGTCGGATTCGTTTTCGCGCAGAAAACAGATTCGAAAAGTGATGCACTAATCGGAAGGTTTCCGGAGTCTGGACGGTCGGATCGAGCTGAAATTTGTAGGGGTGTTAGAAGCACACAATGAAATCTATTTATAGGTTGGATGGTGTGATCCATATAAATAGGTAGAGTTGTAGGTCCTTGAGGCCACTGACTTCCAATTACTAGAACCCATACACATAGCGCAAGATCGACACTTGCGTACAATTAAGCCTCATGTTAGATTTGTATGTGCTCAATTACCTGATTCTCTTCTATTTTACTTTTGAAATGTTGAGCATGGGAAGTGTCCAGAAAGGTCACATGTGAGTGCACAAATATTTGAACTACCTATTGACCCTGGCAGGAGTCCAAGAGATGGGCATATCATGAGAAGAAGTTGTCGTGGTGTGCTCACGGCAGATGCCATGGGTATACTTATCGAACTTGGTTGGGGCCATAGGACGTCGGTGGGTTCCGGAAGCGAGGTTGGGGACAAGCGGTGCAAGACACATGATGTACCCAGATTCGGCGCCCTCCGTGGGAGGTAACACCCCTAGTCCTACGATGCTTGCTATATGGATCACAAGTGGTTTGCAATGGTGCTCCTGGTGCTGTTTTGGGTGGTGGTGGAAGAAGAGGCTAGCTCTATACTTCACCATGTTGGTGTGGGTGTGTGAGAGGTCAAGGCTCTAGCCCTTCTACATGGTGGGTTAAAGGGGGGGTCCTTATAGCCCCAAGCGTTAGATAGTCGGAGTTCGCACAGTGCGTCCAGGATTGGGCCGACCCGTTTTGTTTCGCCATCCAAATTTACTTTTATTGTTATCTTATTTCGTAATTCAAAACATTCACAAAAAATTTCGGAACATTTCTGAATTTGAAAATAAAATGGAATGAGAAAATAAATTAATGTTCCAAACATATACGATAAGGGGAAGACAATATTGTAATACGAACATTTTTTTAAAATATGACAAAAAGTCAAATTCTGAACTTTTTGTGAATGTTTTGAATTACAAAATAAGATAACAGTAAAAGTAAATTTGGATGGCAAAACAAAACGGGTCGGCCCAATCCTGGACGCACTGTGCGAACTCCGACTATCTAACGCTTTGAGGCGAGAAATAGGGCTGGCTCAGTCTTGGATGCCTTTGTGGAGCTCAGAGCTATATATATCGCGAGGGGGGATATTGAAATGTGGGCAGGCAAATAAGTGGGCTGGCTTTGGGTCCTGGCGTGTGTTGGCAATCTGAAATTCTGGATGGCTAAAAAAGCAAGCGGACGCACAAAAATTTAGTACCACCTCGGATAGAAAAATAAATTGCGACGGTGAATGGATGAAAAAATCAGAGAAACTAAGATTAATTGAGGGCAAATCACTTCCATAATATGATTTTTGTGTAGCCCTCTTGTCGAAGACAAGGCCACGAAACTAAGATTTTCGAGTTTATATTCATATTTTGTGTAGAATTCATGATGGGGCCATCTTCACATGACCTTGGTCGAGAGGAGCTACACCGACGTATTCGCTTCAATAGAGCCGCCTCTTGAAGAGGTCGTGATGGTGCGCTGCCACTTGAAGTCCGCGACAGCTGTGGTGAAATGGTTCATCTTTGGGGTGCTTGTAGAAGTCGACTAAGTCGGCGGAGTTTAACTTCGCCCGCTTCTGATCGAGTTTGGAACTGAGGGGATCTTGCGATCACGTTCAACCTCGGTCGACCCTTTCACCTTCTGAAGAAGCTGGCGCCCGATCCTTCGACACGATAACTTGAAGCCACATGGGCCTCAAGTAATCATGTACGATTAACAAGAAATACCTCTTACCATCGGCGGCCGGGAGCTCGGCTCGGTGCGTCGTGGCCTAGGGAATGGCATGTAGTGCTTTGCTTCCCAAGGGTGCGACCGGTCGCAGAACTCCCTTTACGTGCTTGGTCGGAGAGATTCCATATAGTATGAGTAACTAGCTATGTTACCACATGTCTCTTTTTTTCATTAATTACTTGTCACATTATCTATTTTGCCTATATATGTAATGTTATCATCTATGTTACTCTCCTTTGTGGGTAGTCTAAGTGCAACACTCACCCTCTAATTAAATCCGCATGGTGCATGTGAAATACAACTGCATAACTTGTTCCTCTCTGTCTCATCTTCATGAATTAAATGTGGTGTGAGGCTCAAAGCACTTGACGCCAAGTAGGACTAGTATAATGACAATCTGAAAAATGAGATGAGCTCTTTAAACCAGAAATAAGGAAGTAACGAACAAAAGATGAGGATCAATTCTCTAACAGAATCATACAACATTAACATTCAAGACCTATACAATAAAATGGCTTTCGAGCAGACAAATAATGATAAGAGACGTTGCGCAGGTGGACACTTCAGAATAATCGACACTTTTTAGAGTAAACTTCAGAATAATGGACATTGCGGTGTCGTCTGAATCAATTTTTGAGTTTTGATGAATCAATAATTCCTTAAAATATTTTTGAGAAAAGAGATGTGAGAATTAAATTGGGTTAGAAGCACACAATGAAATCTATTTATAGGTTGGATGGTGTGATCCATATAAATAGAGTAGAGTTGTAGCTCCTTGAGGCCCTTGACTTCCAATTACTAGAACCCATACACATAGCGCAAGATCGACACTTGCGTACAATTCGCCTCATGTTAGATTTGTATGTGCTCAATTACCTGATTCTCTTCTATTTTACTTTTGAAATGTTGAGCATGGGAAGTGTCCAGAAAGGTCACATGTGAGTGCACAAATATTTGAACTACCTATTGACCTGGCAGAGTCCAAGAGATGGGCATATCATGAGAAGAAGTTGTCGTGGTGTGCTCACGGCAGATGCCATGGGTATACTTATCGAACTTGGTTGGGGCCATAGGACGTCGGTGGGTTCCGGAAGCGAGGTTGGGGACAAGCGGTGCAAGACACATGATGTACCCAGATTCGGCGCCCTCCGTGGGAGGTAACACCCCTAGTCCTACCGGTACTGCTATATGGATCACAAGAGGATTGCAATGGTGCTCCTGGAGCTGTTTTGGGTGGAGGAGGAAGAAGAGGCTAGCTCTCTTCTTCACCATGTTGGTGTGGGTGTGTGAGAGGTCAAGGCTCCAGCCCTTCTACATGGAGGGTTACAGGGGGGGTCTTATAGCCCCCCCCCCCCCGGTACAAGGGTAAATCTGAGAGAGGAAAGAATGAGCGTCTGCGAGCCTGTTGCTGCAGGAGGCCCCTGGGGTCTCCTATCAACTGACACCCAAGGGACAAGGAGCTCTGTAGGTGATGATGCATGACGAGTGCGCACTGTCCGCCCATTCATCAACAGTGTACCGCCGTAGGGCGTGGCCGTCACATCCGCGTAGGTACGGCGTGACATTGTGGTTGACTTTGGGCAGCCGGTGGCCGGGCACCCGATTCTTGGTAGCGAGCCGGCAGCCGGCACTGGGTAGCAGGAACCTGTCCGGCTCGCCGTCTTGGGACTACACAGGGATCATCCCGATGTAAGTGGTTTGTTTATGTTATTTTGGCTCTCAAACACATGGGTTTGCATGTATTTCTTAGGATAGCCAAGCCCAGAGAGATAATAGTCACTTGTATCATGGGCGAGCCACCAGAGTGCTCAAGAAGAAAATAGAGGTGTGATATATATGGTTTAGGCTACACCTACATAGAGACCTTTTATTTGCTGCGATTGTGGGTAGCATCTTGAATATGCTCATGTAAGATGTTGTCTTGGCCTATTTTAAACTAGCTCATATAAAAAAATATGGTGCTCTAGTTAGTATGCATGTTGAATTTAATCAGGCCATGGATGATGCATGCGGACCAACCAGGTTTGAACAAGATATTTATATCCGAGTCTTGTCATGTACCTAGGTTGGATATAGCATGTATACATACTATATATAAAAAGAAAAGGCATGAGAAAAGCATAGTTGTTGCACACAAGTCTCCTCCTCCAACCCTTGTAGCTTTCCAGGCTTTGCTCAAATTTAGAATTTCTTCGTCTTTCTACATATCAGTTTGCCTTTTGATCCAATACAAATGCCACACAGAAACATCTACTAGCTACATAATGCTGAGAAGTGAGAACATATTCTTCAAGGTTAGCAGAATAACCTATTTTGGCAAGGAACAAAACGTTAAAGAAGTGCCTCACAACAACATAACCAAATAATCACAACGATGTGTAGATGGACTAAAAAGCTACTACAGTTCCCACTTTATCAAAAGACAAGGGTAAAGTCCCCGACCTCTGCATCAAACGATGTACACGACCATATATTTGAAAAACTTTGGGTCGTCTTTCTCTATTCTATTGAAAGTGTATGATCCGCACAAAAGCTACAAGTTATGGAAAAATTTGGTATAGTTCGGCATCTTAATTTTCTCCAAGTCTTGTAGTTTCTAAACTTATTTTTGATCATGCTTCATAATTTTGGAATTTAGTCTTCTCCAAGAAGTATAGTTTAGTTTGGAAACTTAGTTCTGGCCAAGTTTCATAGTTTAGGAACTTAGTTTGGGCAAGTATTATGTTTAAAAACTTAGTTTGGCTTTATCCTCTATAATAAAATGAGTGAGAACAATGTACTTAGGTTATAAATGATGGTATAGTTTCTAACATAATTGTATGGTATCATATATTAGTAGCCATTATCTTCCTCATTGGACTGTCGTTGTGGAGAGAGAGAGAGAGAGAGAGAGAGACATAGAGTGAGAGACGGCTTTGCGTTTTTATTTCTCTCACTAAAAGTGTGCCCCAAATATGCTATGTGCATTTAGTTTTGTATGTTGTATGTTTTCTATATCACAAAACAGGCCAGCTAGACTGGTGGAGCTCTCCTCAGCTTGGCTTAATAGTAGCTCCACATGTTTCGGGGTAGACCTGAACCAAAGACCAGACTATGATTTGCTATAAATAAAAATCCCTTTTACGATACAAAAACACATAATATCACAATTGCAACATACAGTTGAGTTCCTTTCAGAGATCTCCATTGATCACCCTAAACTTTATTCATGATGACCTCCCTCTTTGATATCCCTATGTTCGTGGTTGGGCTTGGGAGGGAACCAGGAAGATGGAGTGCTTGCAAACCGAGTGTCTACAAGTTGGAGGTGATGGGGAGCTCGAACATGACTTGGGAGGCAAAGCATCAAACGTGATCTTGTTGTTTGGTGCTATAGTTATAGGGGAGCATTTTCCACATTCTTAGTTCGACTCGAGCTGGTCATGGGACACATTTTCATATCCTCGATCTGTTGTTGCCTTTTTTTTAAGGATTTGTATTCCCCATGAGATTTATTAGATAGCTTCTAATTCACAAACTAGTTCAGGATGTATCAAAGCCACGACCTCATTATCCGCAAAACAATGTACTGATGTCCTTCAATTTTAGTGCCATTTTATGCCCAATATGAGTTCAAAGGCTAACTACCTCTAGATGGAGAATTTTGCATTCAAATTTCATTCGAACTATTTCAGGTGGTAACTGCATGGTATCTAATTTGGGTCTTGTCGTAACCACACATCTTAGCCCCTCTCGGTAAAAAGAATTTCACTTGGTAGACAAAACCTTGTTGAAGCATACTTAAACCTAAGTATGTATATATCATAGATTGACTTGTTTGCGATGGATTAATTATATGGGCAGAACTCCCCCGTTTTTCTGTACATAATTTTCTTCCAAGGATAATATTAGCAAAAATATGGCAACATGAAAAGTTAAACATGCACAAAAGATTTACTACTCATAGCCATGTCCATATATTAAGGGCACCCGTGGAGTTCAGTGGCTAGGTTCCCTATAATGTATAGCGACGGCACTTAGCCTTCAAACGGACCCTATCTTAAGTACAAACTATGGCCAAAATCAACATGGTATTGGATGACTTGAAAATGACCGTTGGGGCGATTTTGGGCATTCTTTGATGACTCTGAAAATGAAGATGATCTCAACAACGAAGAGGGCTGGCCGGCTGCTTCGTCCTCCCCTTCCCTCAGAGCCACAACTCCTGCGAAGCTAGGTTCTCTGCATAGGAGGTTGGGGCGGTATTCGTATCCCTGCAGCCAATCTAGTGGGAGAGAAGTAGCATCATGCCGATGTCTGCGGTTTAGATGAGGCCATGGCAGTCGATTTTTGTTTTGTTTTGGGGATGTCGTTTTGGGAAGCACATATGTGCTTTTCCTTTTCATGAAGCACAACTATGCTTTTCCCTTTTCAAGTGTTGTGTTTTCCTTTTAGAAGGAAGCACAATTGTGCTTTTTTCTTTTGAGGAAGCACAACTCTACTTCTTGCGGAATCACATGTTGTGATTTCTGGCAAAAAATTCCAAAACCTAGGGAAAACCAAGTAAAAGCCAAAAAAACACGAAAACGCATGCAGAAAAAAAATCACGAGGTGCTCATAGAGTGCGACACGCTGATGTGGCTGAGCACACCACTTGACTCGCTTCGAGACACGAGGAAGTGACCTTGGGGGAACCCTAGAAGGGTAACCCCTAATTAGTTGTTCATGGGTATTGCTGGTAGTGAACGGTACCGCTTGCATTGCATCGCTTGCATCATGGGCCTAGCCAGTGACAATGAGAGAGTGTATGTCTTTCTTTTCTTTTTTTATGTTCAGTGCGTTTATTTTTCATTAGGAAAAAATCACAAATAAAAAAATATTGTGAATTCAAAAAAGTCACACGAAACAAAAAAATCTAAATTCAGGAAATGTTCAATAATTCAGAAACAAATTGAGGAACTTAAAAAATGATCATGAGATTTAAAAATGTTCATGAATTAAAAAATGTTTGTGAAATTCAAATAATGGCCGAGGACTCATAAATATTCAGGAATTCAAAAAACCTTCCTGGATAAATAAAATGTTCGTGAATTCATGAATAATACATAACTTCCTAAAAGTTCATGGATTCTTAAATATTTGTGAATTTAAAAAAATAAGAATATTGGAGGAATTAAAAATTGTTCATGGAATTCAAAAAAAATGTTTGTGAATTCCAAAAATATTCCTAAAATTGAAAAAATATTCGTGGATTCAAGAAATTTTCATGAATTCAAAAGAAGTGTGCAAATTAAAAAAAATCCCGGAGTTCAAAAAAAGCTTGTGGATTAAAAAATGATCGTGAAATTTAAAATGTTCTCAACTTTGAAAAATATTTCGGATTTAAGAAACAAATAATTTCCGTGTATTTACAAAATCACGAATTTGAAAAAATGTTCACGAATTCTAAGCAAGTTCGTGAATTTGAAAAAAAAATTAGAAAAAAATTAAACCACAACATAATGAGAAAAACAGAGAAGCTGAAAACCAAGAGATAAAACGGCTAAGAAGCTTCTCGATCCTTCCTAAAATCGCCCGCACAGAAACGCGTGATGGATCAACCTTCTCACGAGTGTGCTATTGTTCGCAACAGGCAACATATATCATTCACGGGTAATGGGCCCTTGCGTCGATCCGGTAACTACCTTGTACGAATCATGTCTATCATTCGACTCTGCTGTCGAGGAAAGGTGTTTATGGTTTGGTACTCTAGTGATCCTCACTATGCGCCAATGTTGTGAAGGAAATATGCCCTAGAGGCAATAATAAAGTTATTATTTATTTCCTTATTTCATGATAAATGTTTATTATTCATGCTAGAATTGTATTAACCGGAAACATAATACATGTGTGAATACATAGGCAAACATAGTGTCACTAGTATGCCTCTACTTGACTAGCTCGTTGATCAAAGATGGTTGTGGTTCCTAGCCATAGACATGAGTTGTCATTTGATTAACGGGATCACATCATTAGGAGAATGATGTGATTGACATGACCCATTCCGTTAGCTCAGCACCCGATTGTTTAGTATGTTGCTATTGCTTTCTTCATGACTTATACATGTTCCTATGTCTATGAGATTATGCAACTCCCGTTTACCGGACGAACACTTTGTGTTCTACCAAGCGTCTAGCGAACTGGGTGGTTATAAAGGTGCTCTACAGGTGTCTCCAAAGGTAAATGTTGGGTTGGCGTATTTCGAGATTAGGATTTGTCACTCCGATTGTCGGAGAGGTATCTCTGGGCCCTCTCGGTAATGCACATCACTTAAGCCTTGCAAGCAATGCAACTAATGAGTTAGTTGCGAGATGATGTATTACGGAACGAGTAAAGATACTTTCCGGTAACGAGATTGAACTAGGTATTGAGATACCGACGATCGAATCTCGGGCAAGTAACATACCGATGACAAAGGAAACAACGTATGTTGTTATGCGGTCTGACCGATAAAGATCTTCTTAGAATATGTGGGAGCAAATATGAGCATCCAGGTTCCGCTATTGGTTATTGACCGGAGACATGTCTCGGTCATGTCTACATAGTTCTCGAACCCGTAGGGTCCGCACGCTTAAGGTTTCGATGACCGTTTTATTATGAATTTATGAGTTTTGATGTACCGAAGGAGTTCGGAGTCCCAGATGAGATTGGGGACATGACGAGGAGTCTCGAAATGGTCGAGACATAAAGATCGATATATTGGACGACTATATTTGGACATCGGAAAGGTTCCGAGTGATTCGGGTATTTTTTAGAGTACCGGAGAGTTACGGGAATACGTATTGGGCCTTATTGGGCCATACGGGAAAGAAGGAAAAGGGCCTCAAGGGTGGCCGCACCCCTCCCCTTGGTCTGGTCCGAATTGGACTAGGGAGGGGGGCGCCCCCTTCCTTCCTTCTCCTTCTCCCTTCCTCTTCTCCTATTCCATATGGGAGGTGGAATCCTAGTAGGACTAGGGAGTCCTAGTAGGACTCCACACTTGGCGCGCCCCCTCCCTGGCCGGCCGCCTCCTCCCCTTGCTCCTTTATATACGGGGGCAGGGGGCACCCTATAGACACACAAGTTGATCTTCGTGATCGTTCCTTAGCCGTGTGCGGTGCCCACTCCACCATGTTCCACCTTGGTCATATCGTTGCGGTGCGTAGGCGAAGCCCTGCGTCGGTAGAACATCATCATCGTCACACGCCGTCGTGCTGACGGAACTCATCCCCGACACCCTGCTGGATCGGAGTCCGGGGATCGTCATCGAGCTGAATGTGTGCTGAACTCGGAGGTGCCGTGCGTTCCTACTTGGATCGGTCGGATCGTGAAGACGTACAACTACATCAACCGCGTTGTTCTAACGCTTCCGCTTTCGGTCTACGAGGGTATGTGGACAACACTCTCCCCTCTCGTTGCTCTGCATCACCATGATCTTGCGTGTGCGTAGGAAATTTTTGAAATTACTACGTTCCCCAACAGTGGCATCCGAACCCAGGTTTTATGCCTAGATGTTATATGCACGAGTAGAACACAAGTGAGTTGTGGGCGATACAAGTCATACTGCTTACCAACATGTCATACTTTGGTTGGCGGTATTGTTGGATGAAGCGGCCGGACCGACATTACGTGTGCGCTTACGCGAGACTGGTTCTACCGGCGTGCTTTGCACAATTGGTGGCTGGCGGGTGTCAGTTTCTCCAACTTTAGTTGAACCGAGTGTGGCTACGCTCGGTCCTTGAGAAGGTTAAAATAGCACTAACTTGACGAACTATCGTTGTGGTTTTGATGCGTAGGTAAGAACGGTTCTTGCTCAGCCCATAGAAGCCACGTAAAATTTGCAACAACAAAGTGGAGGACGTCTAACTTGTTTTTGCAGGGCATGTTGTGATGTGATATGGTCAAGATGTGATGATATATAAGTTGTTGTATGAGATGATCAAGTTTTTTTGAAGTTATCGGCAACTGGCAGAAGCCCTATGGTTGTCTCTTTGTTGCATAAGATGCAAGTGCCAAATAATTGCTTTCCTTTATCGCTATGCGATAGCAATAGTTGCAAGAGCAATATTTGGCGAGACGACCATGTGACGACACATTGATATAGATCAAGATGATGGAGATCATGGTGTCGTGCCGGTGACGATAGAGATCATGACAATACTTTGGAGACGGAGATCAAAGGCGCAAGATGATCATGGCCATATCATGTCATATATTTTGATTGCATATGATGTTTATCTGTTATACATCTTATTCTGTTTTGTTTGACGGTAGCATTTTAAGATGATCTCTCACTAATTATCAAGAAGTGTTCTCTCTGAGTATGCACCGTTGCGAAAGTTCTTCGTCTTTGAGACACCACGTGATGATCGGGTGTGATAGGCTCTACGTTCAAATACAACGGGTGCGAAAGCAGTTGCACACGTGGAATACTCGAGTTAAACTTGACGAGCCTAGCATATACAGATATGGCCTCCGGAACACGGAGACCCGAAGGTCGGCGTGAATCATACGATAGATATGATCAACATAGTGATGTTCACCATTGAAAACTACTCTATCTCACGTGATGATCGTACATGGTTTAGTTGATTTGGATCACGTGATCACTTAGATGACTAGAGAGATGTACATCTAAGTGGGAGTTCTTAAAGTAATATGATTAATTGAACTTAAATTTATCATGAACTTAGTTACGGTAGTATTTTGCAAATTATGTTGTAGATCAATAGCTTCGCGATGTTGCTTTCATATGTTTATTTTAATATGTTCCTAGAGAAAACTGTGTTGAAAGATGTTAGTAGCAATGATGCGGATTGAATCCGTGATCCGAGGTTTATCCTCATTGCCGCCTGTAAGAATTATGTCCTTGATGCACCGCTAGGTAGCAGACCTATTGCAGGAGCGGATGCGCATCGTTATGAATGTTTGGCTAGCTCAATATGATGACTACTTGATAGTTTAGTGCACCATGCTTAACAGCTTAGAATCGGGACTTCAAAGACGTTTTGAACGTCATGGACCATATGAGATGTTCCAGGAATTGAAGTTAATATTTCAAGCAAATACCCGAGTTGAGAGATATGAAGTCTCCAATAAGTTCTATAGCTAAAAGATGGAGGAGAATTGCTCAACTAGTGAGCATGTGCTCAGATTATGCAGGTACTTCAATCGCTTGAA
Organism: Aegilops bicornis; assembly: GCA_021605145.1. NCBI lineage: Eukaryota > Viridiplantae > Streptophyta > Magnoliopsida > Poales > Poaceae > Aegilops > Aegilops bicornis. The sequence goes on along the minus strand of JAHIAL010000033.1, from coordinate 2,069,700 downwards.
TCAAGTGTGAGTTAATCTTCCAGATAAGATAGTGATTGACAGAATTCTCTAGTCACCATCGCTAAGTTACTAGAACTTCGTGATGAACTATATGAAGGAAATATGCCCTAGAGGCAATAATAAAGTTATTATTTATTTTCTTATATCATGATAAATGTTTATTATTCATGCTAGAATTGTATTAACCGGAAACATAATACATGTGTGAATACATAGACAAGCATAGTGTCACTACTATGCCTCTACTTGACTAGCTCGTTGAATCAAACATGGTTAAGTTTCCTAGCCATGGACAAAAGAGTTGTCATTTGATTAACGGGATCACATCATTAGGAGAATGATGGATTGACATGACCCATTCCGTTAGCCTAGCACTTGATCGTTTAGTATATTGCTATTGCTTTCTTCATGACTTATACATGTTCCGGTAACTATGAGATTATGCAACCCCGTTTACGGAGGAACACTTTGGGTACTACCAAAGCGTCCTGGCAACGTAATCGGGTGATTATAAAGGAGTACTACAGGTGTCTCCAAAGGTACATGTTGGGTTGGCGTATTCGAGACTAGGTTTTGTCACTCCGATTGTCGGAGAGGTATCTCTGGGCCTTCTCGGTAATACACATCATATAAGCCTTGCAAGCATTGCAACTAATAAGTTAGTTGCGAGATGATGTATTACAGAACGAGTAAAGAGACTTGCCGGTAACGAGATTGAACTAGGTATTGGATACCGACGATCGAATCTCGGGCAAGTAACATACCGATGACAAAGGGAACAACGTATGTTGTTATGCGGTTTGACCGATAAAGATCTTCGTAGAATATGTAGGAACCAATATGGGCAACCAGGTTCCGCTATTGGTTATTGACCAAGAATAGTTCTCGGTCATGTCTACATAGTTCTCGAACCCGTAGGGTCCGCACGCAAGGTTTCGATGACAGTTATATTATGAGTTTATGAGTTTTGATGTACCGAAGGAGTTCGGAGTCCCGGATGAGATCAGAGACATGACGAGGAGTCTCGAAATGGTCGAGACGTAAAGATCGATATATTGGACGACTATATTCGGACATCGGAAAGGTTCCGAGTGATTCGAGTATTTTTGAATCTGGGAGAGTTACGGGAATACGTGTTGGGCCTTATTGGGCCATACGGGAAAAGAATGAAAAGGGCCTCGTGGGTGGCCGCACCTTCCCTTGGTCTGGTCCGAATTGGACTAGGGAAGGGGCGCCCCCTTCCTTCCTTCTCCTTTTCCCTTCCCTTTCCTTCCCTCCTACTCCTACTAATTGGAAGGGCTCCTAGTTCTACTAGGAAAGGGGGAATCCTATTCCCGGTGGGAGCAGGACTCCCCTAGGGCGCGCCATAGAGAGGGCCGGCCCTCCCCTCCTCCACTCCTTTATATACGGGGGCAAGGGGCACCCCATAGAAACACAAGTTGATCTTCGTGATCGTTCCTTAGCCGTGTGCGGTGCCCCCCTCCACCATATTCCACCTCGGTCATATCTTAGCGGTGCTTAGGCGAAGCCCTGCGCGTCGATAGAACATCATCATCGCCACCACGCCGTCGTCTTGTGGAACTCATCCCGACACTTTCTTTGGATCGGAGTCCGGGGATCGTCATCGAGTTGAGCGTGTGCTGAACTTCGGAGGTGCCGTGCGTTTGGTACTTGGATCGGTCGGATCGTGAAGACGACGACTACATCAGCAGCGTTGTCATAACGCTTCCGCTTATGGTCTACGAAGTGCGTGGACAACACTTTCCCCTCTCGTTGCTATGCATCACCATGATCTTGCGTGTGCGTGGGAAATTTTTGAAATTACTACGTTCCCCCAACGGTGGGCATCGAGCCAGGTTTTATGCGTTGATGTTATATGCACGAGTAGAACACAAGTGAGTTGTGGGCGATACAAGTCATCTTGCTTACCGGCATTGTCATACTTTGGTTGGCGGTATTGTTGGATGAAGCGGCCTGGACCGACATTACAGCAGACGCTTACGCCGAGACTGGTTCTACCGGCGTGCTTTGCACACGGTGGCTGGCGGTGTCGGTTTCTCCAACTTTAGTTGAACCGAGTGTGCTACGCCCGGTCCTTGCGAAGGTTAAAACTGCACTAACTTGACGAACTATCGTTGTGGTTTTGATGCGTAGGTAAGAACGGTTCTTGCTCAGCCCGTAGCAGCCACGTAAAAATTGCAACAACAAAGTAGAGGACGTCTAACTTGTTTTTGCGGGGCATGTTGTGATGTGATATGGTCAATACATGATGAGATATAAGTTGTTGTATAAGATGATCATGTTTTGTTGAAGTTATCGGCAATGGCGAAGCCTTACGGTTGTCTCTTTATTGCATAAGATGCAAGCGCCAAATAATTGCTTTACTTTATCGCTGTCACGATAGCAATAGTTGCAAGAGCAATAGTTGGTGAGACGACCACGTGATGACACATTGATATAGATCAAGATGATGGAGATCATGGTGCCATGCCGGTAACGATAGAGATCATGACAGTACTTTGGAGATGGAGATCAAAGGCGCAAGATGATCATGGCCATATCATGTCACATATTTTGATTGCATATGTTGTTTATCTGTTATACATCTTATCTTGCTTTGATTGACGCGGTAGCATTTTAAGATGATCTCTCACTAATTATCAAGAAGTGTTCTCCACGAGTATGCACCGTTGCCAAAGTTAAATGCGTGCCCGGACACCACGTGATGATCGGGTGTGATAAGCTCTCGTCCATCTACAACGGGTGCAAGCCAGTTTTGCACACGCGAGAATACTCGGGTTAAACTTGACGAGCCTAGCATATGCGAGATATGGCCTCGAACACGGAGACCGAAAGGTCGAGCGTGAATCATATAGTAGATATGATCAACATAGTGATGTTCACCATTGAAAACTACTCCATCTCACGTGATTATCGGACATGGTTTAGTTGATTTGGATCACGTGATCACTTAGATGACTAGAGAGATGTCTGTCTAAGTGGGAGTTCTTAAGTAATATGATTAATTGAACTTAAATTTATCATGAACTTAGTCCTGGTAGTATTTTGCAAATTATTTTATAGATCAATAGCTCGCGTTGTTGCTTCCCTATGTTTTTTGCTTCCCTATGTTTTTATATATGTTCCTAGAGAAAACTATGTTGAAAAATGTTAGTAGCAATGATGCGGACTTGGTCCGTGATCTGAGGTTTATCCTCACTGCTGCACAAAATAATTATGTCCTTGGTGCACCGCTAGGTGAAAGACCTATTGCAGGAGCGGAATCACGGGCGTTATGAGCGTTTGGCTAGCTCAATATGATAACTACTTGATAGTTTAGTGCACCATGCTTAACGGCTTAGAATCGGGACTTCAAAGGCGTTTTTGAGCGTCATGGACCATATGAGATGTTCCAGGAATTGAAGTTAATATTTCAAGCAAATACCCGAGTTGAGAGATATGAAGTCTCCAACAAGTTCTATGGCTAAAAGATGGAGGAGAATCGCTCAACTAGTGAGCATGTGGTCAGTTAATGCGGGTACTACAATCGCTTGAATCAAGTGGGAGTTAATCTTATAGATAAGATAGTGATTGACAGAGTTCTCTAGTCACCATCACCAAGTTAGTAGAACTTTGTGATGAACTATAGTATGCAAGGGATGACGAAAACAATTCCCGAGCTCTTCGTGATGTTGAAATCGACGAAGGTAGAAATCAAGAAAGAGCATCAAGTGTTGATGGTTGACAAGATCACTAGTTTCAAGAAAAGGGCAAAGGGAAAGAAAGGGAACTTCAAGTAGAATGGCAAGCAAGTTGTCACTCCCACGAAGAAGCCCAAAGCTGGAACAAAGCCTGAAATCGAGTGATTATCTTGCAAAGGAAATGGTCACTAGAAGCGGAAATGCCACGAATATTTGGTGGATAAGAATGATGGCAAAGTGAACAAGGGTATATTTCATATACTGAGTTATTGATGTGTACCTTACTACATGTTTATAGTAGTCCACAGTATTTGATACTTGTTCGGTTGCTAAAACTTAGTGACTCAAAGCAGGAGTTCTAGAATAAACAGAGACTAGTGGAGGGTGAAGTGGCGATGAGTGTTGGAAGTAGTTCCAAGATTGATATGATCATCATCGCACACTCCCTATACTTTCGGATTAGTGTTAAACCTAAATAAATGTTATTTAGCGTTTATGCGTTGAACATGAATATGATTTGATCATGTCCATTGCGTCTGATTTATTCATTTAAAGTCAAAGAATAATTGTTGTTCTGTTTACATGAATAAAACCTTCGACGGTCATACACCCAATGAAAATAGTTTGTTGGATCTCGATCGTAGTAATACACATATTCATAATATTAATGCCAAAAGATGCAAAGTTAATAATGATAGTGCAACTTATTTGTGGAACTGCCGTTTGAGTCATATCGGTGTAAAGCGCATGAAGAAACTCCATAAAGATGGATTTTTGGAATCACTTGGTTATGAATCATTTGATGCTTGCGAACCGTGCCTTGTTGGCAAGATGACTAAAACTCTGTTCTTCGGAACAATGGAATGAGCTACTGACTTGTTGGAAATAATACATGCCGATGTATGCGGTCCAATGAGTATTGATGCTTGTGGCAAGTATCGTTATTTTCTGACCTTCACAAATGATTTGAGCAGATATGAGTATATCTACTTGATGAAACATAAGTTTGAAACAATTGAAAGGTTCAAAGAATTTCAGAGTGAAGTGGAAAATCATCGTAACAAGAAAAATAAAAGCTTTACGTGATACGATCATGGAGACGAATATTTGAGTTACTGAGTTTGGCCTTGACTAAAACAATGTGGAATAGTTTCATAGCTCACGCCACATGGAACACCACAGCGTAATGGTCTGTCCGAACGTCATAACCGCACATTATTGATATGGTGCGATCTATGATGTATCTTACCGATTACCACTATCATTTTGGGGTTATGCATTAGAGACACCTACATTCACTTTAAATAGGGCACCATCAAAATCCGTTTGAGACGACGCCTTATGAACTGTGGTTTGGCAAGAAACCAAAGTTGTCGTTTCTTAAAGTTTGGGACTGCGATGCTTATGTGAAAAAGTTTCAACCTGATAAGCTCGAACCTAAATCGGAGAAGTGCGTCTTCATAGAATACTCAAAGGAAACTGTTGGGTACACCTTTTATCACAGATCCGAAGGCAAGAGTTTTGTTGCTTAATATGGATCCTTTCTAGAGAAGGAGTTTCTCTCGAAAGAAGTGAGTGGAAGGAAAGTAGAACTTGATGAGGTAATTGTACCTTCTCCCTTATTGGAAAATAGTTCATCACTGAAATCAGTTCCAAAGTGATTCCTACACCAATTGGTGAGGAAGCTAATGATGATGATCATGAAACTTGAGAACAAGTTACTACAAAACCTCGTGGGTCTTCGAGTAAGATCCGCACCAGTGGTATGGTAATCCTGTTCTAGAAGTCATGTTACTAGACCATGATGAACCTCACGAACTATGAGGAAGCGATGATGAGCCCAGATTCATGAAATGGCTTGTGGCCATGAAATGCGAGATGGGATCCATGTATGAGAACAAAGTGTGGACTTTGGTGGAGTTGCCCGATGATCGGCAAGCCATAGAAAATAAATGGATCTTCAAGAGGAAGGCGGACATCGATAGTAGTGTTACTATCTACTAAGCTCGACTTGTTGCGTAAAGGTTTTCGACAAGTTCAAGGTGTTGAATACGATGAGATTTTCTCACTCGTATCGATGCTTAAGTCTGTCCGAATCATGTTAGCAATTGCCACATTTTATGAAATCGGTAAATGGATGTCAAAACTGCATTCCTTAATGGATTTTTTAAAGAAGAGTTGTATATGATGCAACCATAAGGTTTTGTTAATCCTAAAGGTGCTAACAAAATGTGCAAGCTCCAAATGATCCATCAATGGACTGGTGTAAGCATCTCGGAGTTGGAATATACGCTTTGATGAGTTGATCAAAGCATATGGTTTTATCTGAGACTTTTAGGAAAGGCCTGTATTTACAAGAAAGTGGGTGGGAGCACTACAGCCTTTTTCGATAAGTATATGTGAATGACATATTATTAATTGGAAATGATGTAGAATTTTACGGAAAGCATAAAGGAGTGTTTAAAAGGAGTTTTTCAAAGAAAGACCTCGGTGAAGCTGCTTACACATTGAGCATCAAGATCTATATAGATAGATCAAGATGTTTGATAAGATTTTTCAATGAGTACATACCTTGATAAGATTTTGAAGTAGTTCAAAATGGAGCGATCAAAGAAGGAGTTCTTGCACGTGTTGCAAGGTGTGAAATTGAGTAAGACTCAAGACCCGACCATAGCAGAAAATAGAAAGAGAATGAAAAGTCATTCCCTATGCCTCAGTCATAGGTTCTATAAAGTATGCTATGCTGTGAACCAGACTTATTGTATACTCTGCCCTGGTTTGGCAAGGGAGTACAATAGTGATCTAATAGTAGATCACTGGACAGCAGTCAAGAATATCCTTAGTGAGGACTAAGGAGATGTTTCTCGATTATGGAGGTGATAAAAGAGCTCGTCGTAAAAGTTACATCGGTGCAAACTTTTACTGACCCAGAATGACTCTAAGTGCATAATCTGGATACATATTGAAAGTGGGAGCAATTAGCTAGAGTAGCTCCGTGCGAGCATTGTAGACATAGAACATTTGCAAAATACATACGGCTCTGTATGTGCCAGACCCGTTGACTAAACTTCTCTCACGAGCAAAACATGATCATACCTTAGTACTCTTTGGGTGTTAATCACATAGCAATGTGAACTAGATTGTTGACTCTAGTAAACCCTTTGGGTGTTGGTCACATGACGATGTGAACTATGGGTGTTCATCATATCTGAGATATGAATATTGGTGTTAAATCACATGATGATGTGAACTAGATTATTGACTCTAGTGCAAGTGGGAGACTGAAGGAAATATGCCCTAGAGACAATAATAAAGTTATTATTTATTTTCTTATATCATGATAAATGTTTATTATTCATGCTAGAATTGTATTAACAGGAAACATAATACATGTGTGAATACATAGACAAACAGATTGTCACTAGTATGCCTCTACTTGACTAGCTCGTTGAATCAAAGATGGTTAAGTTTCCTAGCCATGGACAAAAGAGTTGTCATTTGATTAGCGAGATCACATCATTAGGAGAATGATGTGATTGACATGACCCATTCCGTTAGCCTAGCACTTGATCGTTTAGTATATTGCTATTGCTTTCTTCATGACTTATACATGTTCGGTAACTATGAGATTATGCAACCCCCGTTCTGGGAGGAACACTTTGGGTACTACCAAAGCGTCCACAACGTAATCGGGTGATTATAAAGGAGTACTACAGGTGTCTCCAAAGGTACATGTTGGGTTGGCGTATTTCGAGATTAGGTTTTGTCACTCCGATTGTCGGAGAGGTATCTCTGGGCCTTCTCGGTAATACACATCATATAAGCCTTGCAAGCATTGCAACTAATAAGTTAGTTGCGAGATGATGTATTATGAGCGAGTAAAGAGACTTGCCGTAGCGAGATTGAACTAGGTATTGGATACCGACGATCGAATCTCGGGCAAGTAACATACCGATGACAAAGGGAACAACGATATGTTGTTATGCGGTTTGACCGATAAAGATCTTCGTAGAATATGTAGGAACCAATATGGGGATACAGGTTCCGCTATTGGTTATTGTTCAATTATAGTTCTCGGTCATGTCTACATAGTTCTCGAACCCGTAGGGTCCGCTCGCTTAAGGTTTCGATGTCAGATTTATTATGTGTTTTTGAGTTTTGATTTACCGAAGGAGTTCGGAGTGCCGGATTAGATCAGGGACATGACGAGGAGTCTCGAAATGGTCGAGACGTATAGATCGATTTATTGGACGACTATATTCGGACATCGGAAAGGTTCAGTGATTCGGGTATTTTTCTGAGTAGCGGATAGTTACGGGATTTCGTATTGGGCCTTATTGGGCCATACAGGAAAGAAGGAGAAGGGCCTCCAGGGTGGCCGCACCCCTTCCCTTGGTCTGGTCCGGCTTGGACTAGGGACGGGGGGCGCGCCCTTCCGGCCTTCTCCTTTTCCCTTCCCTGTCCTTCTCTCCTACTCCTACTACTTGGAAGGGCTCCTAGTTCTACTAGGAAGGGGAATCCTACTCGGTGGGAGTAGGACTCCCCTAGGGCGGCGCCATAGAGAGGGCCCTCCCTCCTCCACTCCTTTATATACGAGGGCAAGGGCACCCCATAGAAACACAAGTTGATCTTCGTGATCGTTCCTTGGCAGTGTGCGGTGCCCCTCCACCATATTCCACCTCGGTCATATCGTGGCGGTGCTTAGGCGAAGCCCTGCGTCGATAGAACATCATCATCGTCACCACGCCGTCGTCTTGTGGAACTCATCCCGACACTTTGCTGGATCGAGTCCGGGATCGTCATCGAGCTGAGCGTGTGCTGAACTCGGAGGTGCCGTACGTTTGGTACTTGGATCGGTCGGATCGTGAAGGCGTCTGACTACATCAACAGCGTTGTCATAACGCTTCCGCTTACGGTCTCTGAGTGCGTGGACAACACTCTCCCCTCTCGTTGCTATGCATCACCATGATCTTGCGTGTGCGTAGGAATTTTTTTTGAAATTACTACGTTCCCCAACACTATAGTATGCAAGGGATGACGAAAATGATTCCCAAGCTCTTGCATTGATCTTTGAAATCGGCGAAGGTAGAAATAAAAAAGATCATCTAGTGTTGATGATTGACAAGACCACTAGTTTCAAGAAAAGGGCAAAGGAAAGAAAGGGAACTTCAAGTAAAATGACAAGCAAGTTGTCACTCCTTGAAGAAGCCCAAAGCTGGACCAAAGCACGAAACTAAGTGATTCTACTGCAAAGGAAATGATCCTTTGAAGCGGAAATGCCCTGAATATTTGGTGGATAAGAAGGATGGCAAAGTGAACAAGAGTATATTTGATATACAGGTTATTGATGTGTGCCTTACTAGTGTTTATAGTAGCCCCTGAGTATTTGATACTTGTTCGGTTGCTAAGATTAGTAACTCGAAACAGGAGTTATAGAATAAACAAAGACTAGTTGAAGGGGAAGTGATGATGAGTGTTGGAAGTAGTTCCAAGATTGATATGATCATCATCACACACTCCCTATATTTTCGGGATTAGTGTTAAACCTAAATAAATGTTATTTGGCGTTTGCGTTGAGCATAAATATGATTTGATCATGTTTATTGCAATACGGTTATTCATTTAAAGTCAGAGAATAATTGTTGTTCTGTTTACATGAATAAAACCTTCAATGGTCATACACCCAATGAAAATAGTTTATTGGATCTCGATCGTAGTGATACACATATTCATAATATTGATGCCAAAATATGCAAAGTTAATAATGATAGTGCAACTTATTTGTGGCACTGCCGTTTGGGTCATATCGATGTAAAGCGCATGAAGAAACTCCATAAAGATGGATTTTCGGAATCACTTGGTTATGAATCATTTGATGCTTGCGAACCGTGCCTTTTGGGCAAGATGACTAAAACTCCGTTCTTCGGAACAATGGAACGAGCAACAAACTTGTTGGAAATAATACACACTGATGTATGCAGACCAATGAGTATTAAGGCTCGTGGCGGGTATCGTTATTTTCTGGCCTTCACAGATGATTTCAGCAAATATGGGTATGTCTACTTGATGAAACATAAGTCTGAAATAGTTGAAAGGTTCAAAGAATTTCAGAGTGAAGTGGAAATCATCGTAACAAGAAAATAAAGTTTCTACGATCTGATCATGGAGATGAATATTTAAGTTACGAGTTTGGTTTTCAATTAAAACAATGTGGAATAGTTTCACAGCTCACGCCACCTGGAACACCACAACGTTATGGTGTGTCCGAACGTCGTAACCGCACTTTATTTGATATGGTGCGATCAATGATGTCTCTTACCGATTTACCAATATCGTTTTGGGGTTATGCATTAGAGACAGCTGCATTCACGTTAAATAGGGCACCATCTAAATCCATTGAGATGACACCTTATGAACTGTGGTTTGGCAAGAAACCCAAGTTGTCATTTCTTAAAGTTTGGGGTTGCGATGCTTATGTGAAAAAGTTACATCCTGATAAGCTCAAACCCAAATCGGAGAAGTGCGTCTTCATAGAATACCCAAAGGAAACTGTTGGGTACACCTTCTATCACAGATCTGAAGGCAAAATCTCTGTTACTAAGAACGGATCCTTTCTAGAGAAGGAGTTTCTCTCGAAAGAAGTGAGTGGGAGGAAGGTAGAACTTGATGAGGTAACTGTACCTGCTCCCTTATTGGAAAGTAGTTCATCACGTAAATCAGTTCTGTGATTCCTACACCAATTTGTGAGGAAGCTAATGATGATGATCATGAAGCTTCAGATCAAGTTACTACCAAACCTCGTGGGTCTTCGAATAAGATCCGCACCAAAGTGGTATGGTAATCCTGTTCTAGAAGTCATGTTACTAGACCATGATGAACCTCACGAACTATGAGGAAGCGATGATGAGCCCAGATTCCATGAAATGACTTGAGGCCATAAAATGCGAGATAGGATCCATATATGAGAACAAAGTGTGGACTTTGGTTGACTTGCTCGATGATCGGCAAGTCAAGTTAAATAAATGGATCTTACGGAGGAAGACGGACAGCGATAGTAGTGTTACTATATACAAAGCTCGACTTGTTGCAAAGGTTTTCGACAAGTTCAAGGTGTTGAATACGATAAGATTTTCTCACCGTAATGATGCTTAAGTCTGTCCGAATCATAAAGTTAGCAATTGCCACATTTTATGAAATCTGGCAAATGGATGTCAAAACTGCATTCCTAAATGGATTTATTAAAGAAGAGTTGCATATGATGCAACCAGAAGGTTTTTTCAATCCTAAAGATGCTAACAAAATGTGCAAGCTCCAGCGATTCATCTATGGACTGGTGCAAGCATCTTAGAGTTGGAATATACGCTTTGATAAGTTGATCAAAGCATATAGTTTTATCTGGACTTGCGGTGAAGCTTTGTATTTACAATAAAGTGAGTGGGAGCACTACCGCCTTTACGATAAATATATGTGAGTAACATATTGTTGATCGAAATGGTGTAGAATTTTACGGAAAGCATAAAGGAGTATTTGAAAGGAGTTCTTTAAAAAGAAAGACCTCAGTAAAGCTACTTACATATTGAGCATCAAGATCTATTGAGATAGATCAAGATGCTTGATAAGTTTTTCAATAGGTACATACCTTGTCAAGATTTTGAAATAGTTCAAAATGGAACAGTCAAAGAAAGAGTTCTTGCCTGTGTTGCAACGGTGTAAAATTGAGTAAGACTCAAATCCCGACCACGGCAGAAAATAGAAAAGAAGAATGAAAGTCATTCCCTATGCCTTAGTCATAGGTTCTATAAAGTATGCTATGCTGTATAGCAGACCTATTGTATACCTTGCTCTGAGTTTAGCAAAGGAATGCAATTTTGATCTAATAGTAGATCACTGGACAGCGGTCAAGAATATCCTTAGTGGGGACTAAGGAGATGTTTCTCGATTATGGAGGTGATAAAAGAGTTCGTAAATTAAAAAGTTACATCGGTGCAAACTTTTACACCGATCCAGATGACTCTAAGTCTCAATCTGGATACATATTGAAAGTGGGAGAAATTAGCTAGAGTAGCTCCGTGCAGAGCATTGTAGACATAGAATATTTGCAAAATACATACGGCTCTGAATGTGACAGACCCGTTGACTAAACTTCTCTCACGAGCAAAACATGATCATACCTTAGTACTCTTTGGTTGTTAATCACATAACGATGTGAACTATATTATTGACTCTAGTAACCCTTTGGGTGTTGATAACATGACGATGTGAACTATGGGTATTAATCACATACAGATGTGAATATTGGTGTTAAATCACATGGCGATGTGAACTAGATTACTGACTCTAGTGCAATTGGGAGAATGAAGGAAATATGCCCTAGAGGCAATAATAAAGTTATTATTTATTTCCTTATTTCATGATAAACATTTATTATTCATGCTAGAATTGTATTAACCGGAAACATAATACATGTGTGAATACATAGGCAAACATAGTGTCACTAGTATGCCTCTACTTGACTAGCTCGTTGATCAAAGATGGTTGTGTTTCCTAGCCATAGACATGAGTTGTTATTTGATTAACGGGATCACATCATTAGGAGAATGATGTGATTGACTTGACCCATTCCGTTAGCTCAGCACCCGATTGTTTAGTATGTTGCTATTGCTTTCTTCATGACTTATACATGTTCCTATGACTATGAGATTATGCAACTCCCGTTTACCGGAGGAACACTTTGTGTGCTACCAAACGTCACAACGTAGCTGGGTGATTATAAAGGAGCTCTACAGGTGTCTCCAAAGGTACATGTTGGGTTGGCGTATTTCGAGATTAGGATTTGTCACTCCGATTGTCGGAGAGGTATCTCTGGGCCCTCTCGGTAATGCACATCACTTAAGCCTTGCAAGCAATGCAACTAATGAGTTAGTTGCGAGATGATGTATTACGGAACGAGTAAAGAGACTTGCCGGTAACGAGATTGAACTAGGTAATGAGATACCGACGATCGAATCTCGGGCAAGTAACATACCGATGACAAAGGGAACAACGTATGTTGTTATGCGGTTTGACCGATAAAGATCTTCGTAGAATATGTGGGAGCCAATATGAGCATCCAGGTTCCGCTTATTGGTTATTGACCGGAGACATGTCTCGGTCATGTCTACATAGTTCTCGAACCCGTGAGGGTCCTTGCAACTTAAGGTTTCGATGACAGTTTTATTATGAGTTTATGAGTTTTGATGTACCAAAGGAGTTCGGAGTCCCGGATGAGATCGGGGACATGACGAGGAGTCTCGAAATGGTCGAGACGTAAAGATCGATATATTGGACGACTATATTCAGACATCCGAAAGGTTCCAAGTGATTCGGGTATTTTTCGGAGTACCGGAGAGTTACGGGAATACGTATTGGACCTTATTGGGCCATACGGGAAAGAAGGAAAAGGGCCTCAAGGGTGGCGCACCCTCCCTTAGTCTGGTCCGGGTGGACTAGGGAAGAGGCGCCCCTTCCTTCCTTCTCCTTTTCCTTCCTCTTTTCCTGTTCCATATAGGAGGTGGAATCCTACTAGGACTAGGGAGTCCCAGTAGGACTCCACACTTGGCGCGCCCCCTCCCTGGCCGGCCGCCTCCTCCCCTTGCTCCTTTTTATACGGGGGCAGGGGGCACCCCATAGACACACAAGTTGATCTTTGTGATCGTTCCTTAGCCGTGTGTGGTGCCCGCCTCCACCATGTTCCACCTCGGTCATATTGTTGCGGTGCTTAGGCGAAGCCCTGCGTCGGTAGAACATCATCATCGTCCTGCACGCCGTCGTCTTGTGGAACTCATCCCGACACCTGCTTTGGATCGGATGCAGGGGATCGTCATCGAGCTGAGCGATGTCGAAGTCGGAGGTGTCGTACGTTCGGTACTTGGATCGGTTGGATCGTGAAGACGTACGACTACATCAACCTCGTTGTTCTAACGCTTCCGTTTTCGGTCTACGAGGGTACGTGGACAACACTCTCCCCTCTCGTTGCTATGCATCACCATGATCTTGCGTGTGCGTAGGAAATTTTTAAAATTACCACGTTCCCCAACATGTTGTTATGGCGGATAGGGGTTATGACCAGCAAGCTGCTTGTTATGGACACTGGGAGTGCCCCTCTGGTGTCGTTTGATGCCTCGTCTCGTCACAGTGCTAGTGATGGCGGATACCGTGTTGGTAGCTATGGTGGTTTAGCTAGCCACAATGGTGGCAGCTACACCTCTGGTTACAGTGGTTATTACGATGGGATACTCACAACAAAAGTGGGCGCTCTGACGGCGAATCTGGAATCTAGTGCTAATGGCGGAAGACATAATGTGAATCTAGTGCTAATGGTGGAAGGCATAATGCCTACGTTTTTCGTGATGGTGGTAGTGACCACAGCGATGGTCGTGGTGGCTATTTGATGGGTCCAGATTCAATGCAGGTCTTGCGAAGAATGTGTACTTTGGGAATTTTTACTACGGATATGGTGATCCACCTTGGTTTCATCGGAACTTTAAGCAGCCTCGTCTGAGATATCAAGGTAATGGTTTAGGTTGGCGCCACCGTGCCCCCCCTCCTCGTCATAATCCTCCGCCGTGCAACAAGAACGATGCTTCGCCGGTTTCCCTGCATCATCCTCGGGTCATACTTGTGCAAAGTGATGTGGGGTGGCCTATTCACCCTTGTGGGCTATTGATCAGCTGGTCAGCGTGGTGGTATAGTCGGTCATAACTCGAAGGGCTTCCGTGCTCGTTAGGATTTTCCTTGATCACATAAAAAATCACAAACACACGCGCATATAAACGTTTAGTCAAGGGCTCATGTCGTGCCCTCTGCTTTACTGATTACAACTTGAACATATAGCCTAACTCAAGATTACCGCTAACAATATCTCCCTAATCTTGACTCTTTGTCCTCTGTGCTTCTCCAATCTTGGCTCGTTCTAGATTCGTAACCTAAGGATCCATATCAACGTATGATCCAGACTCTCAGACTCGCTACTGTGTGGACTACACAGCCTACACCTCACGCTATATATGTCGACTATATTATGGACAACACCATCCACACATAGCCTCATGTAGAGACATGTGTCCTCATTGAATAGGCTCACCTTCCCCGGTTCTCGTCTCACTACACGCTTCATCTTGATCTCCACTTCATGTCTTCTCCCTCGGTGTGATCCACAACAGACAGCCATTCGACTGTGACATGTTTTATCTTCAACCGGTCCTCATAGAGACGAGTACTTGTACAGGAGACGACTCACTAACAAGATGACGACCGATACGTGCTAACTCGCACAACTCCTTGACTCATCTAACTCCTTTGGACGATGATCTTGATAACTGTCTGGCACCAACGCTCCCATCAATGTTCACCTTCCATTGCCTTGACGATAATAGCCATCTGTCTTCCTCCATGTTGCTCAGCTGAACAACGATCGCACGATTCACCCCTCTTACATCGCTTCATCGAATGACTATTGCCTGCCCCGAGGCGCTAGTAGGTCACCACCCCGAGGCAAGTGCGGCCTCAAATCCTCGACCATGTTCTGATAGAAATTGTTGGGATTTTCCCTCAGGATCGATCACATCAAAATCACAACCACACATGCATAAAAACGTTTAGCCAAGGTCTCATATCGTGCCCTCTATTTTACTGATTAAAACTTGAACATATAGCCTAACTTAAGTTTACCACTAACAGTTCTTTCCTTCTAGAGGAATCCGGTTGGGCCGTCTTCGCCTACCTTGTTGGTACGGGAGCTCCTGATGTTGTCTTCCAGTGTTGCGCAACCAGTGAAGGAAATATGCCCTAGAGGCAATAATAAAGTTATTATTTATTTCCTTATATCATGATAAATGTTTATTATTCATGCTAGAATTGTATTAACCGGAAACATAATACACGTGTGAATACATAGACAAACAGATTGTCACTAGTATGCCTCTACTTGACTAGCTCGTTGATCAAAGATGGTTATGTTTCCTAGCCATAGACATGAGTTGTTATTTGATTAACGGGATCACATCATTAGGAGAATGATGTGATTGACATGACCCATTCCGTTAGCTTAGCACACGATCGTTTAGTATGTTGCTATTGCTTTCTTCATGACTTATACATGTTCCTATGACTATGAGATTATGCAACTCCCGTTTACCGGAGGAACACTTTGTGTGCTACCAAACCTCACAACGTAACTGGGTGATTATAAAGTAGCTCTAGAGGTGTCTCCAAAGGTACTTGTTGGGTTGGCGTATTTCGAGATTAGGATTTGTCACTCCGATTGTCAGCGAGGTATCTCTGGGCCCTCTCGTTAATGCACATCACTTAAGCCTTGCAAGCATTGCAACTAATGAGTTAGTTGCGGGATGATGTATTACGGAGCGAGTAAAGAGACTTGCGGTAACGAGATTGAACTAGGTATTGAGATACTGACGATCGAATCTCGGCAAATAACATACCGATGACAAAGGGCACAATGTATGTTGTTATGCGGTCGACCGATAAAGATCTTCGTAGAATATGTGGGAGCCAATATGAGCATCCAGGTTCCGCTATTGGTTATTGACGGAGGCGTGTCTCGGTCAAGTCTACATAGTTCTCGAACCTGCGAGGTCCGCACGCTTAACGTTACGATGATGATTATATGATGAGTTTATATGTTTTGATGTCTTGAAGGTTGTTGAGTCTCGGATGTGATCACGGACATGACGAGGAGTCTCGAAATGGTCAAGACATGAAGATTGATATATTGGAAGCCTATGTTTGGATATTGGAAGTGTTAGGGTGAAATCGGGATTTCTAGAATAAGGAGGTTACCGGAACCCCCGGGAACTTAATGGGCCTTAGTGGGCCTTAGTGGAAGAGAGGAGGAGGCCGAGGCAGGGGGCCGCCCTCCCCCGTCCGAATAGGACAAGGAGAGGCGGCGCCCCCCCTTTCCTTCCTCCTCCACCTCTTCCCCTCTCTCTCCCTAATCCAACATGAAAGGGGAGTCCTACTCGGTAGGAGTAGGACTCCTCCGCACGCCTCCCCTTGGCGGCCGCACCTCCCCTTGCTCCTTTATATCTGAGGCAGGGGGCACCTCCTAGACACAAGTTGATCAGTTGATCTCTCCCAACCGTGCGGTGCCCCCTCCACCATAGTCCACCTCGATATCTTTGTGGCGGTGCTTAGGCGAAGCCCTGCGTCGGTAGAACATCAACATCGTCACCACGCCATTGTCTTGTGAAACTCTCCCTCAACACTCGGCTGGATCGGAGTTCGAGGGGCGTCATCGGGCTGAGCGTGTGCTAAACTTCCGGAGGTGCCATGCGTTGATACTTGATCGATCGGATCGTGAAGGCGTGCGACTACATCAACCGCATTGTGCTAACGCTTCGCTTCGGTCTCACGAGTGCGTGGACAACACTCTCCTCTCGTTGCTATGCATCACCATGATCTTTCGTAGCGTAGGAATTTTTGAAATTACTACGTTCCCCAACGATGGCATCGAGCCTGGTTTTATGCGTAGATGTCATATGCATGAGTAGAACACAAGTGAGTTGTGGGCGATATAAGTCATACTGCTTACCAGCATGTCATACTTTGGTTCGGCGGTATTGTGAAATGAAGCGGCCCGTACCGACATTACGCGTACGCTTACGCGAGACTGGTTTCACCGTTGCGAGCACTCGTTGCTTAAAGGTAACCGGCGGGTTTCTGTCTCTCTCACTTTAGTTGAACCGAGTGTGGCTACGCCGGGTCCTTGCGAAGGTTAAACAACGCCAACTTGACAAACTATCGTTGTGGTTTTGATGCGTAGGTAAGAACGGTTCTTGCTAAGCCCATAGCAGCCATGTAAAATTTGCAACAACAAAGTAGAGGGTGTCTAACTTGTTTTTGCAGGGCATGTTGTGATGTGATATGGTCAAGACGTGATGCTATATTTTATTGTATGAGATGATCATGTTTTGTAACCGAGTTATCGGCAATTGGCGAGAGCCATATGGTTGTCGCTTTATTGTATTCAATGCAATCACCCTGTAATGCTTTACTTTATCACTAAGCGGTAGCGATAGTCGTAGAAGCATGAGACTGGTGAGATGACAACGATGCTATGATGGAGATCAAGGTGTCGCGCCGGTGACGATGGTGATCATGTCGGTGCTTCGGAGATGGAGATCACAAGCACAAGATGATGATGGCCATATCATATCACTTATATTGATTGCATGTGATGTTTATCTTTTATGCATCTTATCTTGCTTTGATTGACGGTAGAATTATAAGATGATCCCTCACTAAATTATCAAAGTATAAGTGTTCTCCCTGAGTATGCACCGTTGCAAAAGTTCTTCATGTTGAGACACCACGTGATGATCGTGTGTGATAGGCTCTACGTTCAAATACAACGGGTGCAAAACAGTTGCACACGCAGAATACTTAGGTTAAACTTGACGAGCCTAGCATATAACAGATATGGCCTAGGAACACGGAGACCGAAAGGTCGAGCGTGAATCATATAGTAGATATGATCAACATAGTGATGTTCACCATTGAAAACTACTCCATTTCACGTGATGATCGGTTATGGTTTAGTTGATTTGGATCACGTGATCACTTAGAGGATTAGAGGATGTCTATCTAAGTGGGAGTTCTTAAGTAATATGATTAATTGAACTTTAATTTATCATGAACTTAGTCCTTGTAGTATTAGCATATCTATGTTCTAGATCAATAGCTCGTGTTGTTGCTTCCCTATGTTTTATATATGTTCCTAGAGAAAACTAAGTTGAAAGATGTTAGTACCAAAGATGCGTATTGGGTCCGTGATTTGAGGATTATCCTCATTGCTGCACAGAAGAATTATGTCCTTGATGCACCGCTAGGTGACAGACCTATTGCAGGAGCAGATGCAGACGTTATGAACGTTTGACAAAGCTCGGTATGATAACTACTTGATAGTTTAGTGCACCATGCTTTACGGCTTAGAACCGGGACTTCAAAAATGTTTTGAACGCCATGGAGCATATAAGATGTTCCAAGAGTTGAAATTGGTATTTCATACTCATGCCCGTGTCGAGAGGTATGAGACCTCGGACAGTACTTTGCCTACAAGATGGAGGAGAATTGCTCAGCTAGTGAGCATGTGCTCAGAATGTCTGAGTACTACAATCGCTTGAACCAAGTGGGAGTTAATCTTCCAGATAAAATAGTGATTGACAGAATTCTCTAGTCAACATCACCAAGTTAGTAGAACTTCACGATGAAATATAATATGCAAGGGATAACGGAAACGACTCCCGAGCTTTTCATAATGATGAAATCGATGAAGGGAAATCAAGAAAGAGCATCAAGTGTTGATGGTTGACCATATCACTAGTTTCAAGGAAAAGTGCAAAGGGAAGAAAGGGGAACTTCAAGAAGAACGGCAAGCAAGTTGCTGCTCAAGGGAAATAACCCAAGTCTAGACCTAAGCCTGAAACCGAAAGTGCTTCTCTTGCAAAGGGACTGGTCCTTTGAAGCGGAACTACCCCAAGTAATTGGTGGATAAGAAGGATGGCAAAGTGAACAAAGGTATATTTGATATATAGATTATTGATGTGTATTTTACTAGTGTTCGTAGCAACCCCTCGGTATTTGATCTTTGGTTCAGTTGCTAAGAGTAGTAACTCGAAACGGGAATTGCAGAATGAACAGAGATTAGTTAAGGGTGAAGTGACGATGTGTGTTGGAAGTGGTTCCAAGATTGATATGATCATCATCACACACTCCCTATACTTTCGGGATTAGTGTTGAACCTAAATAAGTGTTATTTGGTGTTTGCGTTGAGCATGAATATGATTTGATCATGTTTATTGCAATCCAATTATTCATTTAAGTAAGAGAATAAATTGTTGTTACATTTACATGAATAAAACCTTATATGGTTACACACCCAATGAAAATGGTTCGTTGGATCTCGATCGTAGTGATACACATATTCATAATATTGAAGCCAAAAGATGCAAAGTTAATAATGATAGTGCAACTTATTTGTGACACTGCCGTTTAGGTCATATTGGTGTAAAGCGCATGAAGAAACTCCATGCTGGGTTTTTGGAATCACTTGATTATGAATCACTTGATGCTTAGAACCATGCCTTATGGGCAAGATGACTAAAACGCCGTTCTCCGGAACAATGGAGCAAGCAACAGATTTGTTGGAAATCATACATACTGAGATGTATGTGGTCCGATGAATATTGAGGCTACTTAGCGGGTATCATTATTTTCTGACCTTCACAGATGATTTGAGCAGATATGGGTATATCTACTTGATGAAACATAATTCTGAAACATATGAAAAGTTCAAAGAATTTCAGAGTGAAGTGGAAAATCATCGTAACAAGAAAATAAAGTATCTACGATCTGATCGTGGAGAAGAGTATTTGAGTTACGAGTTTGGTCTTCAGTTAAAATAATGTGAAATAGTTTCACGACTCACGCCACCTGGAACACCACAGTGTAATGGTGTGTCCGAACATCATAACTGCACTTTATTAGATATGGTGCGATCTATGATGTCTCTTACCGATTTACCACTATCATTTTGGGATTATGCATTAGAGACAGCTGCATTCACATTAAATAGGGCACCGTCTAATCCCTTGAGACGACACCGTATGAACTATGGTTTGGCAAGAAACCTAAGCTGTCGTTTCTTAAAGTTTGGGGTTGCGATGCTTATGTGAAACTGTTTCATCCTGATAAGCGCAAACCCAAATCGGAAAAGTGCGTCTTCATAGGATACCCAAAAGTTACTGTTGGGTACACCTTCTATCACAGATCCGAAGGCAAGATATTCGTTGCTAAGAATGGATCCTTTCTAGAGAAGGAGTTTCTCTCGAAAGAAGTGAGTGGGAGGAAAGTAGAACTTGATGAGGTAACTGTACCTGCTCCCTTATTGGAAAGTAGTTCATCAAAGAAATTTGTTCCTGTGACTCCTACACCAATTAGTGAGGAAGCTAATGATGTTGATCATGTAACTTCAGATCAAGTTACTACTGAATCTCGTAGGTCAACCAGAGTGAGATCCGCACCAGAGTGGTACGGTAATCCTATTCTTAAGGTCATGTTACTTGACCATGATGAACCTACGAACTGTGAGGAAGCGATGATGAGCCCAGATTCCGCAAAATGGCTTGAGGTCATGAAATCTGAGATGAGATCCATGTATGAGAACAAAGTATGGACTTTGATTGACTTGCCCAATGATCGGCGAGCCATTGAGATTAAATGGATCTTCAAGAGGAAGACGGACGCTAATAGTAGTGTTACTATCTACAAAGCTAGAATTGTCGCAAAAAGGTTTTCGACAAGTTCAAGGTGTTGACTACGATGAGAGTTTCTCACTCGTATCTATGCTTAAGTCTGTCCGAATCATGTTAGCAATTGCCGCATTTTATGAAATCTGGCAAATGGATAAACAAAACTGCATTCCTTAATGGAAATAATAATTGTATATGATGCAACCAAAAGGTTTTGTCAATCCTAAAATTGCTATCAAAATATGCAAGCTCCAGCGATCCATCTATGGATTGGTGCAAGCATCTCGAAGTTGGAATATACGCTTTGATAAATTGATCAAAGGATATAGTTTTATACAGACTTGCGGTGAAGCCTGTATTTACAAGAAAGTGAGTGGGAGCACTACAGCATTTCTGATAAGTATATGCGAAGAACATATTGTTGATCGGAAATAATGTAGAATTATTCTGCAAAGCATAAAGGAGTGTTCGAAAGGAGTTTTTCAAAGAAAGACCTCGGTGAAGCATCTTACATAATAAGCATCAAGATCTATAGAGATAGATCAAGACGCTTGATAAGTTTTTTCAATGAGTACATACCTTGACAAGATTTTTGAAGTAGTTCAAAATGGAGCAGTCAAAGAAAGAGTTCTTGCACGTGTTACAAGGTGTGAAATTGAGTAATACTCAAAGCCCGACCACGGCAGAAGATAGAAAGAGAATTAAAGTCATTCCCTATGCCTTGGCCATAGGTTCTATAAAGTATGCCATGCTGTGTACCAGATCTATTGTATACCCTACACTGATTTTGGCAAGGGAGTACAATAGTGATCTAGGAATAGATCCTTTGGACTGGTCAAAATTATCCTTAGTGGAATAAAGATATGTTTCTCGATTATGGAGGTGACAAAAAGGTTCATCGTAAAGGGTTACGTCGATGCAATTTTGACACTGATCCAGATGACTCTAAATCTCAATCCGGATACATATTGAAAGTGGGAGCAATTAGCTAGAGTAGCTCCGTGCAAAGCATTGTTGACATAGAAATTTGCAAAATACATACGGATCTGAATATGGCAGACCCGTTGACTAAACTTCTCTCACAAGCAAAACATGATCACACCTTATTACTCTTTGGGTGTTAATCACATAGAGATGTGAACTAGATTATTGACTCTAGTAAACCCTTTGGGTGTTGGTCACATGACGATGTGAACTATGGGTGTTAATCACATGGTGACGTGAACTATTAATATCAAATCACATGGTGATGTGAACGAGATTATTGACTCTAGTGCAAGTGGGAGACTGAAGGAAATATGCCCTAGAGGCAATAATAAAGTTATTATTTATTTCCTTATATCATGATAAATGTTTATTATTCATGCTAGAATTGTATTAACCGGAAACATAATACATGTGTGAATACATAGACAAACAGATTGTCACTAGTATGCCTCTACTTGACTAGCTCGTTGATCAAAGATGGTTATGTTTCCTAGCCATAGACATGAGTTGTTATTTGAATAACGGGATCACATCATTAAGAGAATGATGTGATTGACATGACCCATTCCGTTAGCTTAGCACACGATCGTTTAGTATGTTGCTATTGCTTTCTTCATGACTTATACATGTTCCTATGACTATGAGATTATGCAACTCCCGTTTATCGAAGGAACACTTTGTGTGCTACCAAAGCGTCTGTAGCGAATCTGGGTGATCATAGCGGAGCTCTGAGGTGTCTCCAAAGGTACTTGTTGGGTTGGCGTATTTCGGGATTAGGATTTGTCACTCCGATTGTCGAAGAGGTATCTCTAGGCCCTCTCGATAATGCACATCACTTAAGCCTTGCATGCACTGCAACTAATGAGTTAGTTGCGGGATGATGTATTACAAAACGAGTAAAGAGACTTGCCGGTAACGAGATTGAACTAGGTATTGAGATACCGACGATCGAATTTTGGGAAAGTAACATACCGATGACAAAGGGAACAATGTATGTTGTTATGCGGTCTGACCGATAAAGATCTTCGTAGAATATGTGGGAGCCAATATGAGCATCCACGTTCCGCTATTGGTTATTGACGGAGGCGTGTCTCGGTCATGTCTACATAGTTCTCGAACCCGTAGGGTCCGCTTTTATAACATTATGATGACAGTTATATGATGAGTTTATATGTTTTGATGTACGAAGGTTGTTGAGTCCGGATGTGATCACGGACATGACGAGGAGTCTCAAAATGGTCGAGACATGAAGATTGATATATTGGAAGCCTATGTTTGGATATCGGAAGTGTTTGGGTGAAATCGGGATTTCTTAGAGTACCGGAGGTTACAGAACCCCGGAACTTAATGGGCCTTAGTGGGCCTTGTGGAAGAGAGGAGAGGAGGCCAGGGGCAGGGCCGCACGCCCTCCCCTAGTAATGCGAATAGGACAAGGAGAGAGGCGCCCCCTTTCCTTCCTCCCTCCACCTCTTCCCCTCTCTCCTAGTCCAACATGAAAAGGGGAGTCCTACTCCCGGTGGGAGTAGGACTCCTCCGGCGCCTCTCTCCCTTGGCCGGCCGCACCTCCCCTTGCTCCTTTATATCTCTGGGCGCAGGGGCACCTCTGAACACAAGTTTATCAGTTGATCTCTCCCAACCATGTGCGGTGCCCCCCCTCCACCATAGTCCACCTCGATAATACTGTAGCGGTGCTTAGGTGAAGCCCTGCGTCGGTAGAACATGAACATCGTCACCACACCGTCGTGCTGACGAAACTCTCCCTCAACACTCGGCTGGATTTGAGTTCGAGGGACGTCATTGGGCTGAACGTGTGCTGAACTCGGAGGTGCCGTGTGTTCGGTACTTGATCGGTCGGATCGTGAAGACGTACGACTACATCAACCGCATTGTGCTAACGCTTCCAATTTCGGTCTCACGAGTGCGTGGACAACACTCTCCCCTATCGTTGCTATGCATCACCATGATCTTGCGTGTGCGTAGGAAATTTTTTGAAATTACTACGTTCCCCAACAAACGGGTATGTCTTTCGAGGGTGCTGATGATCCTCCCAATCTTTCCAAGAAGAATGAAAAGGCAGCATGTTACACTAGCGGTGTTTATGGGCGTCTGATGGCTGATTATTCTAGGCATCTTGGACACCCTTCAAAGTTATGTTGTCCTTTCACCAAGGTGAAGCCGGTTATCATTACTTATGGTGTATGTACTCACAATCTTATGTTCTTCGAAACAAGGAGATCACCTAATATTCGACCTTGGTTTGTGAATGCTAAGACAGGTTTAGTTTGTGTTATTGATGGCACATTGACTGGAGATCAAGTGATTGCTCATTACAATGTTTGGTTGCAAAGGATTTTTGCTAGGAGGTAACATGTATGGGTGATGAGTCTTTTAGAGTTGATTTACGTAATAAGGCTGAACTACAAAGGTTGGTTTTTGATAATTTCAGTGTGCCTGATAGCCCATGCCCTCTTCAAGTTGCGGAGTGGATAAATCATAATGTGGTTTCTTATCAATTGGAGGATGTTTAGGTCAGATGCCATGTTATCCCTTCCAAGGCTTTCAATGGTTTATTTTCTATTTGGGATGTTGGTCATCTACTCGGCAAAACAAAGGAATCTGAGATGTCTTTCTCTCCCATGGATGGTGTCTTTGAGAGCTCGTGTGGGATTGCATGATGTGGATGTCATCCACGATGCCATTAGTTAGTTTAATGAAGAAGATGGGTTTGAATTAACATTTTGTTGGTCATGACCAAAACCGTGGGTTGAGAAGTATAACAACAATGACATTAATAAAGATAAATCTGATGATGAGCCTTGAGATGATGGTGATGATTTTAACAAGCATGCCAAAGCATATGATTAGACGATATCCAATGTTACATCTATGAGTACTTCCGACCATTACTTTGCTACCCTTGGTAAGGAATAATACAAGCACAAAGCAAGATGTGGATGCTCAGCTCTTTGCTCCCGTTTCGTCATCTTTGATTCGAGATTGGCTTTCGTCCTACGATCGATGGTGGGTGATGCCTTAGGAGAATGATCTCAATGCTGCGAGGTCAGGCTCTCTTTGTACTCCAGCGACTTTGGCTAAGTTCAAGGCACTAGCGCATCGTTCTTCACCTTCCCGGCCATTCACAGTGTTCTCACCTTGCCCGATTGTGCTTCACGTCATACCTGGCCAAACGGGCGGCCCGTGCAACACGGCCCGACCGCCGTAAATAATGCACAACGCGGCAGCACGGCCCGTCTCAACACGAATAATAATGATGCCGTGCATGCCCTGGCGGAAACTAGCTGAAGGAAATATGCCCTAGAGGCAATAATAAAGTTATTATTTATTTCCTTATTTCATGATAAATGTTTATTATTCATGCTAGAATTGTATTAACGGAAACATAATACATGTGTGAATACATAGACAAGCAGTGTCACTAGTATGCCTCTACTTGACTAGATCGTTAATTAAAGATGGTTATGTTTACTAACCATAGACTTGAGTTGTCATTTGATTATAAGGATCACTTCATTAGGAGATGGATGTGATTACCTTGACCCATTCCGGTTGCTTAGCACTTGATCGTTTTGTATGTTGCTATTGATTTCTTCATGACTTATACTTGTTCCTATGACTATGAGATTATGCAACTCCCATTTACGGAGGAACACTTTGTGTGCTACCAAAGCGTCTAGCGTAACTGAGTGATTATAAAGGAGCTCTACAGGTGTCTCCGAAGGTACATGTTGGGTTGGCGTATTTCGAGATTAGGTTTTGTCACTCCGATTGTCGGAGAGGTATCTTTGGGCCCTCTCGGTAATGCACATCACTATAAGCCTTGCAAGGAATGTAGCTAATGAGTTAGTTACAGAATGATGCATTACGTAACGAGTAAAGAGACTTGCCGGTAACGAGATTGAACTAGTTATTGGATACCGACGATCGAATCTCAGACAAGTAACATACCGATGACAAAGGGAACAATGTATGTTGTTATGCGGTTTGACCGATAAAGATCTTCGTAGAATATGTAGGAGCCAATATGAGCATCCAGGTTCCGCTATTGGTTATTGACCGGAGACATGTCTCGGTCATGTCTACATTGTTCTCGAACCCGTAGGGTCCGCACGCTTAAGGTTTCAATGACAGTTATGTTATGAGTTGTTGATCTTCGTGATCGTTCCTTAGCCGTGTGCGGTGCCCCCTCTCCACCATATTCCACCTCGGTCATATCGTTGCGGTGCTTAGGCGAAGCCCTGCGTCGGTAGAACATCATCATCGTCCTGCGCCCGTCGTCTTGTGGAACTCATCCCGACACTTTGCTGGATCGGTCCGGGATCGTCATCGAGCTGAACGTGTGCTGAACTCGGAGGTGCCGTACGTTCGGTACTTGGATCGGTCGGATCGTGAAGACGTACGACTACATCAACCGCGTTGTTATAACGCTTCCGCTTTCGGTCTACAAGGGTACGTGGACACACTCTCCCCTCTCGTTGTTATGCATCACCATGATCTTGCGTGTGCGTAGGAATTTTTTTTGAAATTACTACGTTCCCTAACAGTGGCCTCCACGTAAGAACGGTTCTTGCTCAGCCCGTAGCTGCCACGTAAAATTTGCAACAACAAAGTAGAGGACGTCTAACTTGTTTTTGCAGGGCATGTTGTGATGTGACATGGTCAAGACGTGATGCTATATTTTATTGTATGAGATGATCATGTTTTGTAACCGAAGTTATCGGCAATGGCGAGGAGCCATATGGTTGTCGCTTTATTGTATGAAATGCAAGCATACCTGTAATTGCTTTACTTTATCACTAAGCGGTAGCGATAGTCGTAGAAGCAATAGATGGTGTAACGACAAGCGATGCTACGATGGAGATCAAGGTGTCGGCGCTGGTGGCGATGGTGATCACGGCGGTGCTTAGAGATGGAGATCACAAGCACAAGATGATGATGGCCATATCATATCACTTATATTGATTGCATGTGATGTTTATCCTTTATGCATCTTATCTTGCTTTGATTGAAGGTAGCATTTTAAGATGATCTCTCACTATAAATTATCAAGAAGTGTTCTCCACTGAGTATGCACCGTTACGAAAGTTCTTCGTCTTTGAGACACCACGTGATGATCGGGTGTGATAGGCTCTACGTTCAAATACGGGTGCAAAAGCAGGTTTGCACATGCGGAATACTTTCGGGTTAAACTTGTGAGGCCTAGCATATAACAGATATGGCCTCAGAATACGGAGACCGAAAGGTCGAACGTGAATCATATAGTATATGTGATCAACATAGTGATGTTCACCATTGAAACTACTCCATCTCACGTGATGATCGGGCATTGTTTAGTTGATTTGGATCACGTGATCACTTAGATGACTAGAGATGTACATCTAAGTGGGAGTTCTTAAGTAATATGATTAATTGAACTTTAATTTATCATGAACTTAGTCCTGGTAGTATTTTGCAAATTATGTTGTAGATCAATAGCTCGTGTTGTTGCTTCCCTATGTTTTTGATATGTTCCTAGAGAAAAAAACTAAGTTGAAAAATGTTAGCAGCAATGATGCGGACTTGGTCCGTGATCCGAGGTTTATCCTCATTGCTGCCTGAAGAATTATGTCCTTGATGCAACCGCTGGGTAGCGGACCTATTGCAGGAAGCAGATCACGGGCGTTATGAGCGTTTGGCTAGCTCAATATGATGACTACTTGATAGTTTAGTGCACCATGCTTAACGGCTTAGAATCGGGACTTCAAAGGCGTTTTGAGCGTCATGGACCATATGAGATGTTCAGGAGTTGAAGTTAATATTTCCGGCAAATACCGAGTTGAGAGATATGAAGTCTCCAACAAGTTCTATAGCTAAAAGATGGAGGAGAATCTCTCAACTAGTGAGCATGTGCTCAGTTATGCAGGTACTTCAATCGCTTGAATCAAGTGGGAGTTAATCTTACGAGATAAGATAGTGATTGACAGAATTCTCTAGTCACCATCACTAAGTTACTAGAACTTCGTGATGAACTATAGTATGCAAGGGATGACGAAAACAATTCCCGAGCTCTTCGTGATGTTGAAATCAACGAAGGTAGAAATCAATAAAGAGCATCAAGTGTTGATGATTGACAAGAACACTAGATTCAAGAAAAGGGCAAAGGGAAAGAAAGGGAACTTCAAGTAGAATGGCAAGCAAGTTGTCACTCCATGAAGAAGCCCAAAGCTGGACCAAAGCCTAAAAGCGAGTGCTTACCTGCAAAGGAAATGATCCTTTGGGCAAATACCGTGAATATTTGGTGGATAAGAAGGATGGCAAAAGTGAACAAGGGTATATTTGATATCTGAGGTTATTGATGTGTGCCTTACTAGTATTTATAGTAGCCACAGTATTTGATACTTGTTAGGTTGCTAAGATTAGTAACTTGAAGCAGGAGATTCTGAGAATAAGCGAAACTAGTTGAAGGGAAGTGACGATGAGTGTTGGAAGTAGTTCCAAGATTGATATGATCATCATCACACACTCCCTATACTTTCGGGATTAGTGTTAAACCTAAATAAATGTTATTTAGCTTTTGCGTTGAGCATGAATATGATTTGATCATGTTTATTGCAATACGGTTATTCATTTAAAGTCAGAGAATAATTGTTGTTATGTTTACATGAATAAAACCTTCAATGGTCATACACCCAATGAAAATAATTTATTGGATCTCGATCGTAGTGATACACATATTCATAATATTGATGCCAAAAGATGCAAAGTTAATAATGATAGTGCAACTTATTTGTGGCACTTTGCCGTTTGGGTCATATCGATTGTAAAGCGCATGAAGAAACTCCATAAAGATGGATTTTTGGAATCACTTGGTTATGAATCATTTGATGTTTATGACCGTGCCTTTGGTGAGATGACTAAAACTCCGTTCTTCGGAACAATGGAACGAGCAACAAACTTGTTGGAAATAATACATACTGATGTATTTAGACGAATGAGTCTTAAGGCTCGTGGGGGGTATCGTTATTTTCTGACCTTCACAGATGATTTGAGCAGATATGGGTATATCTACTTGATGAAATATAAGTCTGAAATAGTTGAAAGGTTCAAAGAATTTCAGAGTGAAGTGGAAAATCATCGTAACAAGAAAATAAAGTTTCTGTGTTCTGATCGTGGAGATGAATATTTGAGTTACGAGTTTGGTCTTCAATTAAAACAATGTGGAATAGTTTCACAGCTCACGCCACCTGGAACACCACAACGTTACGGTGAGTCCAAACGTCGTAACCGTACTTTATTTTAATATGGTGCGATCAATGATGTCTCTTACCGATTTACCAATATCGTTTAGCAGTAAACCTAAGCTGTTGTTTCTTAAAGTTTGGAGTTGCGATGCTTATATGAAAAAGGTTTTCAACCTGATAAGCTCGAGCCCAAATCGGAGAAGTGCGTCTTCATAGAATACCCAAAGGAAACTGTTGGGTACACCTTCTATCACAGATCTAAAGGCAAAACATTCGTTGCTAAGAATGGATCCTTTCTAGCGAAGGAGTTTCTCTCGAAAGAAGTGAGTGGGAGGAAGGTAGAGAGCTTGATAAGGTAATTTGTACCTTCTCCCGAATTGGAAAGTAGTTCATCACAGAAATCAGTTCCAGTGATTGCTACACCAATTAGTGAGGAAGCTAATGATGATGATCATGTAACTTTAGATCAAGTTACTACCGAACCTCGTAGGTAAACCAGAGTGAGATCCGCACTTGAGGAAGATGCGGTAATCCTATTCTGGAAGTCATGTTACTAGACCATGATAAACCTATGAACTATGAGGAAGCGATGATGAGCCCAGATTCTGCAAAATGGCTTGAGGCCATAAAATCTGAGATAGGATCCATATATGAGAACAAAGTGTGGACTTCGGTTGATTTGCTCGATGATCAGCAAGTCAAGTTAAATAAATGGATCTTCAAGAGGAAGACGGACACTGATAGTAGTGTTACTATCTACAAAGCTAGACTTGTCAAAAAAGGTTTTTGACAAAGTTCAAAATGTTGAATACAATGAGATTTTCTCACTCGTATCAATGCTTAAAAGTCTGTCCAAATCATGTTAGCAATTGCCACATTTATGAAATTTGGCAAATGGATGTCAAAACTGCATTCCTTAATGGATTTATTAAAGAAGAGTTGTATATGATGCAACGGAAGGTTTTGTCAATCCTAAAGGTGCTAACAAAATGTGCAAGCTCAGCGATCCATCTATGGACTGGTGCAAGCATCTCGGAGTTGGAATATATGCTTGATTAGTTGATCAAAGCATATGGTTTTATCTGAACTTTTGGAGAAGCCTGTATTTACAAGAAAGTGAGTGGGAGCACTACTGACATTTACGATAAGTATATGTGAATGACATATTGTTGATCGGAAATAATGTAGAATTATTCTGCAAAGCATAAAGGAGTATTTGAAAGGAGTTTTTCAAAGAAGGACCTTGGTGAAGCTGCTTACAAATTGAGCATCAAGATCTATAGAGATAGATCAAGAGGCTTGATAAGTTTTTTCAATGAGTACATACCTTGACAAGATTTTGAAGTAGTTCAAAATGGAGCGATCAAAGAAAGAGTTTCTTGCCTGTGTTACAAGGTGTGAAATTGAGTAAGACTCAAATCCCGACCACGGAAGAAAATAGAAGGAGAATGAAAGTCATTCCCTATGCTTCAATCATAGGTTCTATAAAAGTATGCATGCTATGGACCAGACCTATTGTATACTCTGCCCTGGTTCGGCAAGGGAGTACAATAGTGATCTAGGAGTAGATCACTGGACATTGGTCAAAATTATCCTTAGTGGAATAAGGATATGTTTCTCGATTATGGAGGTGACGAAAGGTTCGTCGTAAAGGGTTACGTACAAGTTTTGGCACTGATCCAGATAACTCTAAGTCTTAATCTGGATACATATTGAAAGTGGGAGCAATTAGCCAGAGTAGCTCCGTGCAGAGCATTGTAGACATAGAATATTTGCAAAATACATCTGACTCTGAATGTGACAGACCCGTTGACTAAACTTCTCACACAAGCAAAACATGATCATACCTTAGTACTCTTTGGGTGTTAATCACATAGCGATGTGAAATAGATTATTGACTCTAGTAAACCCTTTGA
The DNA here is from genome assembly GCA_021605145.1 of Aegilops bicornis. NCBI lineage: Eukaryota > Viridiplantae > Streptophyta > Magnoliopsida > Poales > Poaceae > Aegilops > Aegilops bicornis. Next base: position 2,038,552 of record JAHIAL010000033.1, on the reverse strand, counting down.
GTGTTGGTCACATCACGATGTGAACTATGGGTGTTAATCACATGGTGATGTGAACTATTGCTATTAAATCACATGGTGATGTGAACTAGATTATTGACTCTAGTGCAAGTGGGATATTGAAGGAAATATGCCCTAGAGGCAAAAATAAAGATATTATTTATATCATTATTTCATGATAAATGTTTATTATTCATGCTATAATTCTATTAAAAGGAAAAATAATACATGAGATAATACATAGAAAAACAGAGTGTAACTAGTATGACTCTACTTGACTAGCTTGTTAATTAAAGAAGGTTATGTTTCCTAACCATAGACATGAGTTGTCATTTGATTAACGGGATCACATCATTAGGAGAATGATGTGATTGACTTAACCCATTCTGTTAGCTTAGCACTTGATCGTTTAGTATGTTGCTATTGCTTTCTTCATGACTTATACATGTTCCTATGACTATGAGATTATGCAACTCCCGTTTACGGAGGAACACTTTGTGTGCTACCAAGCGTCTAGCGTAGCTGGGTGATTATAAAGGAGATCTACAGGTGTCTCGAAGGTACATGTTGGGTTGGCGTATTTGAGATTAGGTTTTGTCACTCCGATTGTCGCAGAGGTATCTACAGGGCCCTCTCGGTAATGCACATCACTATAAGCCTTGCAAGGAATGTAGCTAATGAGTTAGTTACGGAATGATGCATTACGTAACGAGTAAAGAGACTTGCGATAGCGAGATTGAACTAGGTATTGGATACCGACGATCGAATCTCGGACAAGTAACATACCGATGACAAAGGGAACAACGTATGTTGTTATGCGGTTTGACCGATAAAGATCTTCGTAGAATATGTAGGAGCCAATATGAGCATCTAGTTTCCGCTATTGGTTATTGACGGGAGACATGTCTCGGTCATGTCTACATTTTTCTCAAACCCGTAGGGTCCACGCAACAAGGTTTCGATAGTGAGTTATATTATGAGTTTATGAGTTTTGATGTACGAAGGAGTTCAGAGTCCCGGATGAGATCCGGGACATGACGAAGTCTCGAAATGGTCGAGGCGTAAAGATCGATATATTGGGCGACTATATTCGGACATCGAAAAGGTTCAGTGATTGAATTATTTTTGAATCTGGAGAGTTACGGGAATACGTATTGGGCCTTATTGGGCCATACGGGAAAGAAGGAAATGGGCCTCAAGGGTGGCCGCACCCCTCCCCATTGACTAGTCCGAATTGGACTAGGGAGGGAGGCGCCCCCTTCCTTCCTTCTCCTTTTCGCTTCCCTTTCCTTCTCTCCTACTCCTACTACATGGAAGGGCTCCTAGTTCTACTAGGAAAGGGAATCCTACTCCCGGTGGGAGTAGGACTCCCTAAAGGCGCGCCATAGAGAGGGCAGCCCTCCCTCCTCCACTCCTTTATATCTGAGGGCAGGGGCACCCCATAAACACACAAGTTGATCTTCGTGATCGTTCCTTAGCCGTGTGCGGTGCCCCCCTCCACCATATTCCACCTCGGTCATATCGTTGCGGTGCTTAGGCGAAGCCCTGCGTCGGTAGAACATCATCATCGTCACCACACCGTCGTCTTGTGGAACTCATCTCCGACACCCTGCTGGATCGGAGTCCGGGGATCGTCATCGAGCTGAATGTGTGCTGAACTCGGAGGTGCCGTACGTTCGGTACTTGGATCGGTCGGATCGTGAAGACATACGACTACATCAACCGCGTTGTTATAACGCTTCCGCTTTCGGTCTACGAGGGTATGTGGACACACTCTCCTCTCTCGTTGTTATGCATCACCATGATCTTGCGTGTGCGTAGGAATTTTTTTTGAAATTACTACATTCCCTAACACTAGCAGCCCAGGCACGGCATGTAGGCTACATGGGCCGGCACGCGGCACGCCCAGGCACGCCGGTCCGTTGGAGGACGCTCGCCCGTCTGGCGCGATTTTTTCTTTTCTTCGTAATACCTCGACAACAGCAAAAAAAAGGCCAAAAATGTAGAAAATTGCAAAATCTGGTAGACTATTATGTGAGATAAATCTAAAGTTTTATTAGCACATGTACATCATTAAAACTCCCATCTGAAAGAATAAAAGAATAAAAGACATACTCTATAATTACAAAAGGATAAAAATACAAAGACTACACTATAACACTACTACTACTTAGATTCAAGCACTAATAAAATACGCATGCACTATGAAAATATTAAACATATCAGGGTATTCGTTATTTAAATAGGACATATATATTTATACTTTTCAAAAAAAACATAAACGGGTCATGCCGTGCCGGCCCGTGATGCCTAGCCTCGGGCCGAGGCACAGCCCATGGCGTGCAGCGTCTGGGCCAGCCCGTTAGCCCGGGCCGTGCCGTGCCTGGGTCATGCTGGGCCTGCGTGCTACCGGGCCGGCCCAGTTAGCACGGCCCGTTTGGCCAGCTATACTTCACGTGGTTGTTGGGTCGTCTCCGCGGCGCCTGGTTGTTGGGTCATCTCCGCAGTGTCTCATGTCATCGTCGAGGCGACCAGTGCCTATGAGTGTGATAACATCTTCGTTGGTCTACCAGTGAGGCGGTAGTGGGTCTTCCCATGCTGGCAATGGGCTTGTTTTTTTAGACAGAAGGCTCGAGACAAGCCCAGATTTGAATTAACAAAGCCATCAACCGGCCAGGGATTACATCGAACAACACCAAACAAGAAAAAGAAAACGACATAACGTCTGCTACAAAGTGCTACTAGGAAGCTTACAAGCACAAGCCCAACAACAAAATGGAAATGAAGAGATCCTCTTGACGTCATCGATGTCGTCCACCATGAATAGAGCACCAGTGCAAGGGCGGAAGCACGCTAGATTTGAGACTCCGACAATGGAAGGGACACGCCGACAATTACGTCAGGATAAGTGAGCTGCAAAAACCTGAATCGTGACCAAAGGGGACCCTACCCTTCGTCCAGGATCGAAGGACACCACACCATCGATGATGGAAACGCTTGCCCTTGCGCCAGGATGGAAGCCACGCCGAATCACCAAGTGAGAATCCCAGTGCAACCCTCATGGACTCACCGAAGTCGAGCTCTCTCCTTGGGAAAAGCCTCGCCCAAGATCACTGGTCCATTCCTAAAGAACAAAGCCATCGGGATCAAAGAGGCTGAGGAAGGAAGTGATGAAACGATGAGCAGACGCAACAAGAAATATGAGAGAACGGGGAATATCGCGGGAAGCAGGACACCATTCATCCCGGGATGAAAATGTTGCTGATGATGAGGGAGGGGAACATGATCCTCACCCTGCTTACGACACGAGGGCGTTGACCTGAGCAAGCAAAGACGGCCGCGATGCGAGATGGAGAACGGCCAAAGGAGCTGCGAAAACGCTTACCAAGTGTCGAAGAACAACACCATAGCAACGAATCAAACCACAGGACCACCGATCTACCAACACCCAAACCATCGCACCCTTGTGACACTCGAACCACCAGGGCGGCACCTCCAAGAAGGTGGCGACAAACGATGCGTCGTTGCTGCCTCATCCAGGAAGGATAAGGTTTTCACCCGGAGTAAGAGGGGGGGAGAGGGGAAAGTACTTCGACGGAGCCACCAACGAGGGGAACTAAATTAACAGATGTAGCCACTGTCGTGGCGGACACCGCCGGCCAAGGATTTCTCCCGGACTACCGCCTCTCCCTCACCCCAAATGCACCAGATCCGACGGCAAGAGGCTGCCATGGACCGACACCGACGGGGTGGATGGCACATGGAAGGGGGGAAGAAGGGCCTGCAGATCTAGCGACATCCCCCAGAGGAAGACGAAATGCAAAGACCAGTCGTCGGTGACCGCCACTGAGGGAGTCCTGGATTAGGGGTGAAGGAAATAAGCCCTAGAGGCAATAATAAAGTTATTATTTATTTCCTTATATCATGATAAATGTTTATTATTCATGCTAGAATTGTATTAACCGGAAACATAATACTTGTGTGAGTACATAGACAAGCAGTGTCACTAGTATGCCTCTACTTGACTAGCTCGTTGGTCAAAGATAGTTATGTTTCCTAGCCATAGACATGGGTTGTCATTTGATTAACGGGATCACATCATTAGGAGAATGATGTGATTGACTTGACCCATTCTGTTAGCTTAGCACTCGACCATTTAGTATGTTGCTATTGCTTTCTTCATGACTTATGCATGTTCCTATGACTATGAGATTATGCGACTCCCGTTTACCATAGGAACACTTTGTGTGCTGCCAAATGTCTGGCATGCTGGGTGATTATAAAGGTGCTCTGGGTGTCTCCGAAGGTACTTGTTGGGTTGGCGTATTTCGAGATTAGGATTTGTCACTCCGATTGTCGGAGTGGTATCTCTGGGCCCACTCGGTAATGCACATCACTTAAGCCTTGCAAGCATTGCAACTAATGAGTTAGTTGTGAGATGATGTATTACAGAACGAGTAAAGATACTTGCCGGAAACGAGATTGAACTAGGTATTGGGATACCGACGATCGAATCTCGGGCAAGTAACACACCGATGACAAAGGCAACAACGTATGTTGTTATGCGGTCTGACCGATAAAGATCTTCGTAGAATATGTGGGAGCCAATATGAGCATCCAGGTTCCGCTATTGGTTATTGATCGGAGACATGTCTCGGTCATGTCTACATAGTTCTCGAACCCGTAGGGTCCGCACGCTTAAAGTTTCGATGACAGTTATATTATGAGTTTATGAGTTTTGATGTACCGAAGGTTGTTTGGAGTCCCGGATGTGATCACGGACATGACGAGGAGTCTCGAAATGGTCGAGACATGAAGATTTATATATTGGAAGCCTATATTTGGATATCGGAAGTGTTCCGGGTGAAATCGGGATTTCACCGGAGTACCTAGGGGTTACCGGAACGCCCCGGGGGCTTAATGGGCCATAGTGAGACTTAGTGGAGAAGAGGAGAGGTGGCCAGGGCAGGGGCGTGCGCCCCTCCCCCCTAGTCCGAATTGGACAAGGAGAGGGGGGCGGCGCCCCCTTTTCTTCCTCTCTCCCTCCTCTTTCCACCCTTCTCCTAATCCAACAAGGAAGGGAGGGATGATGTCTACTACACAACCTTCTTCTTGTAGACGTTGTTGGGCCTGCAAGTGCACAGGTTTGTAGGACAGTAGCAAATTTCCCTCAAGTGGATGACCTAAGGTTTATTAATCCGTGGGAGGCGTAGGATGAAGATGGTCTCTCTCAAGCAACCCTGCAACCAAATAACAAAGAGTCTCTTGTGTCCCCAACACACCCAATACAATGGTAAATTGTATAGGTGCACTAGTTCGGCGAAGAGATGGTGATACAAGTGCAATATGGATGGTAGATATAGGTTTTTGTAATCTTAGATAATAAAAATAGCAAGGTAAGTAATGATAAAAGTGAGCACAAACGGTATTGCAATGATAGGAAAAAAGGCCTAGGGTTCATACTTTCACTAGTGCAAGTTCTCTCAACAATAATAACATAGATAGATCATATAACAAGCCCTCAACATGCAACAAAGAGTCACTCCAAAGCCACTAATAGCGGAGAACAAACGAAGAGATAATGGTAGGGTACGAAACCACCTCAAAGTTATTCTTTCGGATCGATCTATAAAAGAGTTAGTACTAGAATAACACCTTAAGACACAAATCAACCAAAACCCTAATGTCACCTAGATACTCCATTGTCACCTCAAGTATCCGTGGGCATGATTATACGATATGCATCACACAATCTCAATTCATCTATTCAACACAAAGTACTTCAAAGAGTGCCCCAAAGCTACTACCGGAGAGTCAAGAACGTGTGCCAACCCCTATGCATAGGTTCCCAATGTCACGAAACCCGCAAGTTGATCACCAAAACATACATCAAGTGGCACATGATATCCCATTGTCACGACAGATAATCATGGCAAGACATACATCAAGTGTTCTCATAAAAGACTCAATCCTATAAGATAACTTCAAAGGAGAAACTCAATTCATTACAAGAGAGTAGAGGGGGAGAAACATCATAAGATCCAAAAACAATAGCAAAGCTCGGGATACATCAAGATTGTGCCATAGAGGGAACACGAGAGAGAGAGAGAGAGAGAGAGAGAGAGAGATCAAACACATAGCTACTGGTACATGCCCTCAGCCCCGAGGGTGAACTACTCCCTCCTCGTCATGGATAGCGCCGGGATGATGAAGATGGCCACGGTGAGGGTTCCCCTTCCGACAGTCTTAGGAACAGGGTCCCGATTGGTTTTGGTGGCTCTGAGAGGCTTGCGGCGGCGGAACTCCCGATCTATCTTACATTACGGAAGTTTTAGGGTACATAGGTATATATGGGTGAAAGAATGCGTCGGTGGAGCTACGGGGGCCCACGAGGGCAGGCGGCGCCTGGGGCGCCCCCACCCTCGTGAGCACCTCCGTATCTTCGACATGGGGTCCAAGTCCATCAATTGGGTTTCCTTCCAAAAATAACTTCTCCAGTTGATTTCGTTCCGTTTGACTCCGTCGATATTCCTTTTCCTCGAAACAACTGAAATAGGCATAAAGCAACAAATGCAAAATTTGGGCCTCCGGTTAATATGTTAGTCCCAAAAATAATATAGAAGTGGATATTAAAGCCCAATATTGCCTAAAACAATAGATAAAGTAGCATGGAGCAATCAAAAATTATAGATACGTTGGAGACGTATCAGGCATCCCCAAGCTTAATTCCTGCTCGCCCTCGAGTAGGTAAATGATAAAAAAAAGAAATTTTGATGCGGAGTGATACTTTGGCATAATTTCAATATAAATCTTCTTACTTGTGGTATGAATATTCAGATCTGAAAGATTCAAGACAAAAGTTCATATTGACATAAAAATAATAATACTTCAAGCATACTAATCAAAGTAATCATGTCTTCACAAAATAGCATGGCAAAAGAAAGTTCATCCCTACAAAATCATATAGTTAGGCTATGCTTCATTTTCGTCACACAAAGATGTTCCCAACTTCTATACCCCCGATGACTAGCCAAGCAATTGTTTCATACTTAAATAATCTCAAACTTTTTCAACCTTCACGCAATACATGAGCGTGAGCCATGGATATAGCACTATGGGTGGAATAGAATATGATGATGGGGATTGTGTGGAGAAGACAAAAAAAGGAGAAATTCTCACATTGACGAGGATAATCAATGGGCTATGGATATGCCCATCAATTGATGTCAACATGAGGAGTAGGGATTGCCATGCAAAGGATGCACTAGATCTATGAATGCTCAACAAAAGAAAACTAGTGGGGTGTGCATCCAACTTGCTTGCTCATGAAGACCTAGGGCATTTGAGGAAGCCCATCGTAGGAATATACAAGCCAAGTTCTATAATGAAAAATTCCCACTAGTATAAAAGACAACTTATGAGACTCACTATATGAAAAACATGGTGCTACTTTGAAGCACAATATATGAGACTCACTACATGAAGAACAAGGTGCTACTTTGAAGCACAAGTGTGGAAAAAGAGGATAGTAACATTGCCCCCTTTTTTGGGCCTTTCTCTTTTTTTTGGCCTTTCTTTTTTTTGGGCAATGCTCTAATAATGATGATCATCACACTTCTATTGATTACAACATAAGGATTACAACTCGAAACTAGAACAAGATATGACTCTATATGAATGCCTCCAGCGGTGTGCCGGGATGGTGCAATGAATCAAGAGTGACATGTATGAAAAATAATGCATGGTGGCTTTGCCACAAATACGATGTCAACTACATGATCATGCAATGGCAATATGACAAAAGTAAAGTATGTCATGATGATGAGCGAACGGTGGAAAGTTGCATGGCAATATATCTCAGAATGGCTATGGAAATGCCATAATAGGTAGGTATGGTGGCTGTTTTGAGGAAGATATAAGGAGTTTTATGTGTGATAGAGTGTATCATATCACGGGGTTTGGATGCACCGGCGAAGTTTGCACCAACTCTCTAGGTGAGAAAGGGCAATGCACGGTACCGAAGAGGCTAGCAAAGGCGGAAAGGTAAAAGTGCGTATAATCCATGGACTCAACATTAGTCAAAAGAACTCATATACTTATTGCAAAAATTTATAAGTCATCAAAAATCAAGTACTACGCACATGCTCCTAGGGGGATAGATTGGTAGGAAAAGACCATCGCTCGTCCCCGACCTCCACTCATAAGGATGCACAAGCAGGTACACTTCATGTTTCAAATTTGTTACACAACTTTAACCATACGTGCATGCTACGGGACTTGCAAACTTCAACACAAGTATTTCTCAAATTCACAATTATCAACTAGCACGACTTTGATATTATCACCTCCATATCTCAAAACAATTATCAAGCATCAAACTTTTCTTAGTATCCAACGCACTCAAAACAAAGTTTCACATATCTTGAATACCAAGTATATTAATAATATTTAAGAAAATTACCATGCTATTTAAGACTCCCAAAATAATATAAGTGAAGCATGAGAGTTCATCTATTTCTACAAAATAAAACCACCACCGTGCTCTAAAAGATATAAGTGAAGCATTAGAGCAAATGACAAACTACTCCGAAAGATATAAGTGAAGATCAATGAGTAGTCGGATAATTATGCAACTATGTGAAGACTCTCCCATTTAATAATATCAGATCTTGGTATTTTATTCAAACAGCAAGCAAAGCTAAATAAAACTACATTGCAAGGATAGCACAACTCAAGTGAAGAAGCAAAAACTTAGGCTCAACCGATACTAACCGATAGTTGTTGAAGAAGAAAGGTGGGATGCCTACCGGGGCATCCCCAAGCTTAGATGCTCGAGACTTCTTGAAATATTATCTTGGGGTGCCTTGAAAATCCCCAAGCTTGAACTTTTGTGCCTCCTTAATTCCTCTCATATCATGGTTTCTCTTTTTATCAAAAGCTTCATTCATAACAAACTCAACAAGAACTCGTGAGATAGGTTAGTATAAACCAATGCAAAACCTTATCATTTCCTACTGTAACAAATCACTAACATTATTATTCAACATTGCATAGTAAATGCCTCTGCATATTTAATAATCCTATCATCAAATAGAATCATTAAACAAGCAAACATATGCAAACAATGCAAACATAACAGCAATCTGCCAAAACAGTACAATCTGTAAAGAATGCAAGATTGATCATACTTCCCTAACTCCAAAAATTATGAACTAAAATTCCCACTGTAATAAATTTATCAGAGATAATTATGCAAAAGGTTTCAATATTATATCATTCTCTGAATTTTCTAGGGAATTCTTGCAACAGCGGTAAACTTTCTGTTTTCAAACAGCAACATGTATACTTGCAAAATAAGCATGGCAAAGGCTATCCTTGACATTTTTATTGAAACTAAAGATGCAAAACATTATTCTAACTAACAGCAAGAAAATACTAACAAGAGAAAATGACGCTCCAAGAAAAACACATATCATGTGGTGAACAAAAATATAGCTCCAAGTAAAGTTACCGATGAACGAAGACGAAAGAGGGGATGCCTTCCGGGGCATCCCCAAGCTTAGACACTTGGTTATCCTTGAATATTACCTTGGGTGCCTTGGGAATCCCAAATCTTAGGCTCTTGCCACTCCTTATTCCATAGTCCATCGAATCTTTACCCAAAACTTGAAAACTTCAACCACACAAAACTTAACAGAAAACTCGTAAGCTCCGTTGGCGAAAGAAAACAAAACACCACTTCAAGGTACTGTAATGAACTCATTATTTATTTATATTGGTGTTAAACCTACTGTATTCCAACTTCTCTATGGTTTATAAACTATTTTACTAGCCATAGATTCATCAAAATAAGCAAACAACACAATGAAAACAGAATCTGTCAAAACAGAACAGTCTGTAGTAATCTGTAACTAACGCAAACTTCTGGAACTCCAAAAATTCTAAAATAAATTGGTGGACCTGAGGAATTTGTCTAGTAATCATCTGCAGAAATAATCAACTAAATATCACTCTCCAGTAAAAAGTTCTAGCTAATCTCGAGAGCGCTAAAGTTTTTGTTTTTTACAGCATGATCATAAAGACTTCACCCAAGTCTTCCCAAAGGTTCTACTTGGCACAAACACTAATTAAAACATAAAACCACATCTAACCAGAGGATAGATGAATTATTTATTCCTAAACAGAACCAAAAATAAAGAACAAAAATAAAAATTGGGTTGCCTCCCAACAAGCGCTAACGTTTAAAGCCCCTAGCTAGGCATGACGATTTAAATGATGCTCACATAAAGATAAGAATTGAAACATAAAGAGAGCATCATGAAGAATATGACTAGTACATTTAAGTCTAACCCACTTCCTATGCATAGGGATTTTGTGAGCAAACAACTTATGGGAACAAGAATCAACTTGCATAGGAAGGAAAAACAAGCATAGCTTCAAAACTTTAAGCACATAGAGAGGAAACTTGATATTATTGCAATTCCTACAAGCATATATTCCTCCCTCATAATAATTTTCAGTAGCATCATGAATGAATTCAACAATATAACCAGCACCTAAAGCATTCTTTTCATGATCTACTAGCATAGAAAATTTACTACTCTCCACATAAGCAAAATTCTACTCATGAATAGTAGTGGGAGCAAACTCAACAAAGTAACTATCATGTGATTGAAAATTAAGATTAGGATGACAAGTTTCATGGTTATCATTATTCTCTAAAGCATAGATGTCATCACAATAATCATCATAGATAGGAGGCATGCTTTCATCATAGTAATTTTGCTCATCAAAGCTTGGGGGACAAAAAATATCATCTTCATCAAACATAGCTTCCCCAAGCTTGTGGCTTTGCATATCATTAGCATCATGGATATTCAAGGAATTCATACTAATAACATTGCAATCATGTTCATCATTCACATATTGTATTCCAAGCATTCTATGTAATTCTTCTTCTAGTACTTGAGCACAATTTTCCTTCCCATCATTTTCATGAAAGATATTAAAAAGACGAAGCGTATGAGACAAACTCAATTCCATTTTTTTTAGTTTTCTTTTATAAACTAACTAGTACTAAAAAAGAAACAAAAAGATTCGATTGCAAGATCTAAAGATATACCTTCACTTACCTAGCCTCCCAAGAACGGCGCAGGAAAAGAGCTTGATGTCTACTACACAACCTTCTTCTTGTAGACGTTGTTGGGCACCTAAGTGCACATATTTGTAGGACAGTAGAAAATTTCCCTCAAGTGGATGACCTAAGGTTTATCAATCCGTGGGAGGCGTGGGATGAAGATGGTCTCTCTCAAGCAACCACGCAACCAAATAACAAAGAGTCTCTTGTGTCCCCAACACACCCAATACAATGGTAAATTGTATAGGTGCACTAGTTCATGAAGAGATGGTGATACAAGCGCAATATGGATGGTAGATATAGGTTTTGTAATCTGACATAATAAAAACAGCAAGGTAACTAATGATAAAAGTGAGCACAAACGGTATTGCAATGATAGGAAACAAGGCCTAGGGTTCATACTTTCACTAGTGCAAGTTCTTTCAACAATAATAACATAGATAGATCATATAACAAGCCCTCAACATGCAACAAAGAGTCACTCCAAAGCCACTAATAGCGGAGAACAAGCGTAGAGATTATGGTAGATGCGAAACCACCTCAAAGTTATTCTTTCGGATCGATATATAAAAGAGTTCGTACTAGAATAACACCTTAAGACACAAATCAACCAAAACCCTAATGTCACCTAGATACTCCATTGTCACCTCAAGTATCCGTGGGCATGATTATATGATATGCATCACACAATCTCAATTCATCTATTCAACACAAAGTACTTCAAAGAGTGCCCCAAAGCTACTACCGGAGAGTCAAGAACGTGTGCCAACCCCTATGCATAGGTTCCCAATGTCACGAAACCATAAGTTGATCACCAAAACATACATCAAGTGGCACATGATATCCCAATGTCACCACAGATAATCACGGCAAGACATACATCAAGTGTTCTCATAAAAGACTCAATCCTGTAAGATAACTTCAAGCGGGAAACTCAATTCATCACAAGAGAGTAGAGGGTGAGAAACATTATAAGATCCAAATACACTAGCAAAGCTCGGGATACATCAAGATCGTGCCATAGAGGGAACACGAGAGAGAACACGAGAGAGAGAGATCAAACACATAGCTACTGGTACATACCCTTAGCCCCGACGGTGAACTACTCCCTCCTCGTCATGGATAGCGCTTGGATGATGAAGATGGCCACCGGTGAGGGTTCCCCCAACCGGCAGGGTGCCGGAACAGGGTCCCAATTGATTTTTGGTGGCTACAGAGGCTTGCGGCAGTGGAACTCCCGATCTATCTTCTGTTCTGGAAGTTTTAGGGTACGTAGGTATATATGGGTGAAAGGAGTACGTCGGTGGAGCTACGGGGGCCCCACGAGGCAGGGGGCGTGCCCGGGGGGGAGGGCGCGCCCCCCACCCTCGTGAGCACCTCCCGTATCTTCTGACATGGGGTCCAAGTCCATCAGGTGGGTTTCCTTCCAAAAATAACTTCTCCAGTTGATTTTGTTCCGTTTTGACTCCGTCTGATATTCCTTTTCCTCGAAATACTGAAATAGGCATAAAAGCGACAAATCGAAATTTGGGCCTCCGGTTAATAGGTTAGACCCAAAAATAATATAAAAGTGGATATTAAAGCCCAATATTGCCTAAAACAGTAGATACAGTAGCATGGAGCAATCAAAAATTATAGATACGTTGGAGACGTATCAAGGGAGTCCTACTCCCGGTGGGAGTAGGACTCCTCCTGGCGCGCCTCCTCCTGGCCGGACACACCTCCCCCCCCCCCCCTTGTTCCTTTATATGCAGGGGCAGGGGCACCCCAAAGACACAACAATTGATTTGATCTTTTAGCCATGTACGGTGCCCCCCTCCACCATAGTCCACCTCGATAATACTGTAGCGGTGCTTAGACGAAGCCCTGCGTCGGTAGAACATCATCATCGTCACCATGTCGTCGTGCTGACGAAATTCTCCCTCAACAACTCTCCCTCAACACTCGGCTAGATCGGAGTTCGAGGGACGTCATCGTGCTGAACGTGTGCTGAACTCGGAGGTGTCGTGCGTTCGGTACTTGATCAGTCGGATCGTGAAGACGTACGACTACATCAACCGTGTTGTGCTAACGCTTCTGCACCACTCTCCCCTCTCGTTGCTATGCATCACCATGATCTTGCGTTAATGCGTAGGAAATTTTTGAAATTACTACATTCCCCAGCAGTGGCATCCGAGCCTGGTTTTATGCGTAGATGTCATATGCACGAGTAGAACACAAGTGAGTTGTGGGCGATATAAGTCATCTTGCTTACCGGCATGTCATACTTTGGTTGGCGGTATTGTCGGATGAACCGGCTGGACCGACATTACGCGTGCGCTTATGCGAGGCTGGTTCTCTTGGCGTGCTTTGCACACGGTGGCTGGCGGGTGTCAGTTTCTCCAACTTTAGTTGAACCGAGTGTGGCTACACCCGGTCCTTGCGAAGGTTAAAACAGCACCAACTTGACAAACTATCGTTGTGGTTTTGATGCGTAGGTAAGAATGGTTCTTGCTCAGCCCGTAGCAGCCACATAAAACTTGCAACAACGAAATAGAGGATGTCTAACTTGTTTTTGCAGGAAATGTTGTGATGTGATATGGTCAAGACATGATGCTAAATTTTATTATATGAGATGATCATGTTTTGTAACCGATTTATCGGCAATCGGCAGGAGCCATATGGTTGTCGCTTTATTGTATGCAATGCAACATACTGTAATGCTTTACTTTATCACTAAGCGGTGGAGATAGTCGTATAAGCATAAGATTGGCGAGGCGACAACGATGCTACGATGGAGATCAAGGTGTCGCGCGGTGGCGATGCTGATCATGTGATTTACGAGATGAAGATCACAAGCACAAGATGATGATGGCCATATCATATCACTTATATTGATTGCATGTGATGTTTATCTTTTATGCATCTTATCTTGCTTTGATTGACGGTAGCATTATAAGATGATCTCTCACTAAATTTCAAGATAAAAGTGTTCTCCACGAGTATGCACCGTTGCCAAAGTTCTTCGTGCCCGGACACCAAGTGATGATCGGGTGTGATAAGCTCTCGTCCATCTACAACGGGTGCAAGCCAGTTTTGCACACGTAGAATACTCGGGTTAAACTTGACGAGCCTAGCATATGCAGATATGGCCTCGGAACACCGAGACCGAAAGGTCGGCGTGAATCATATAGTAGATATGATCAACATAATGATGTTCACCATTGAAAGCTACTCCATTTCACGTGATGATCGGTTATGGTTTAGTTGATTTGGATCACGTGATCACTTACAGGATTAGAGGGATGTCTATCTAAGTGGGAGTTCTTGAGTAATATGATTAATTGAACTTAAATTTATCATGAACTTAGTACCTGATAGTATCTTGCTTGTCTATGTTGATTGTAGATAGATGGCCCGTGCTGTTGTTCCGTTGAATTTTAATGCGTTCCTTGAGAAAGCAAAGTTGAAAGATGGAGGTAGCACACTACAAGAAATATGTCAACTAGTGACCTTCTCTTAGTGACCCCAGCTGAATTGGTCGTAAACCCACGGCCATTTCGCTTGGAAGGGCTCAAACCCTGAATTGCCTTACACGAAATGGTCATAAAGTAGACAAAAGTGGTCCATGACCTTATTTCTACCTGATTACGACCAATATAAATGGTCATGAGGTTGTGAACGTGGATGCATTAGTACTTATTTCTATGACTAGGCGCCACCTCATCAGTTTTGCCTATGTGTCATGTCCATGTGGCAGTTTTTGCCCTAGGTTGTGAAGCAACCTATATTTCATCATTCTCAAAATTCCCAAAAAAATCTCATAAATTCTTTGGGTCATATCTTCATCAAATATGTAAAAAACCTTCCTTGCCTAGTTCATAAATAATTCAAAAATATTCGTTTTCCTATTTTGTTCAGAAAAACACTTTGTGAAGGAAGTACCACTTTGGCATGTCCAAATGGTATCCATTTTCTACAGTGCTTTCCTATGCTCAAATAACCATCCTCCACCAAATGCCAGCTCAATCCATTCATTATTTTGAGCCCAACTTCAACATTCGTATTTATGTCGGTGTGGTACTTTGCAAAGCAAGTACCACCTAGGCTCTTCCTTTTGAGCTGAAAATTTGTGAAGACGGTCTTCTTAATCGATCATCCTCGGCCAAAACTCACGCCCATTAGCCATGTGCATTTCTGTACCGCTAATCAAACACTTGGCTGCTTATTCATGTTTGAGCATCGATCGGTCTCCTCGTGAGAATATTATGTTGTGATTTTCTTCCTAGCACCTACAGGGGAGTGCCCAACCCACTAGACATGCCTAGGCCGCCCAGAACACATGGCAACGCCAAGGTCACTTGTGATGACCATGCGGCGGCATGCTTGAGTTCTGGCAGCTCTAGAGTTGGGGCCCTCGGCCACCGTCCAAACCTCGACGTATCGCCACCAAACCATGTATTTATGATTAAATAGGTACTTATGTAACTAGAAATGATTTTTGGAAAAAAATAAATAGCAAACTATGAGGCAGCTGCAGTTCAAATTTGACCCGCTTCCTGCTGAATCGGCGGGAATTTGTCTTTTTCACCAGAGGTGGATCAAAACTTTTGACACCCAACCATTTTGTCAATTGTGCATTAAATATGTCCTAGTATTTTATAAAAATGATTTGGTGCAATTTTGCAACAAATATATGGTAGGTCCTTCACAAAAAAACTCATTTCGGGCACTCGGAAAATGGAAAATGAATTTTCTGTGCAAAGAAAATGAAAACTCCCTTATGCAACATTGTTTGGAATTCCAAGATGCACCCTTGTGCACAATATGAGATCATTTGAACAAACTATGCCATGAATGTGGCGATAAGATTGATCATTTGGCTTGAAAGTCATGAATCTTCATGCATGATAGCTCATTTCTGAGAACACTTTTTTAAAATAATTGTCATATTAAAAGTTTATTTTTCCTGGAAACTTGGTCACATATAATGACACAATGCGAAGGTTTTCCAATTTTTTGATTTTTTTTGAATTTTTTATGCCCGTTTCAAAATGTTGTCAAAATGGCGGGCATGACCGTTCCTAGCTAGTGGTTGAATCTTTGATTTTTTTTGGTGTTTCTCTGATTAAATAAATACTTATGTAACTATAAATGATTTTTTGAAAAAAATGAAGAGCAAACAATAAGGTAGCTGCAGTTCAAATTTGACCCGCTTCCTGCTGAATCGGCGGAAATTTGTCTTTTTCACCAGAGGTGGATCAAAACTTTTGAAACCCAACCACTTTGTCATTTGTGCATTAAATATGTCTTAGTATTTTATAAAATTGATTAGGTCCAATTTTGAAACAAATATATGGTAGGTCCTTCACAAAAAAACTCATTTCGGGCACTCAAAAAATGGAAAATGAATTTTCCGTGCAAATAAAATGAAAACTCCCTTAGGAAACATTGTTTGGAATTCCAAGATGCACCCTTTTGCACAATATGAGATCATTTGAACAAACTATGCCATGAATGTGGCCATAAGATTGATCATTTGGCTTGAAAGCCATGGAATCTTCACGCATGATAGCTCATTTCTGAGAACACTTTTTTAAAGTAATTGCCGTATTACAAGTTTATAATTTTTGCTGGTAACTTGGCCACATATGATGAAACAATGCAAAGGTTTTCCAATTTTTTGATATTTTTTGAATTTTTTATGCCTGTTTCAAAATGCGATCAAAACGGCGGGAATGACCGTTCCTAGCTAGTGGTTGAATCTTGGATTTCTTTTTGGTGTTTCTCTGATTAAATAGATACTTATGTACCTAGAAATGATTTTTGGAAAAAATAAAGAGCAAACTACGAGGTAGCTGCAGTGCAAATTTGACCCGCTTCCAGCTGAATCGGCGGAAATTTGTCTTTTTCACCAGAGGTGGATCAAAACTTTTGACACCCAACCATTTGGTCAATTGTGAATAAAATATGGCCTAGTACTTTAGAAAATTTATTTGGTCCAATTTTTCAACAAATATATGGTAGGTCCTTCACAAAAAAAACTCAACTCGGGCACTCGGAAAATGGAAAATGAATTTTCCGTGCAAAGAAATTGAAAACTCCCTTAGGCAACATTGTTTGGAATTCCAAGATGCACCCTTGTGCACAATACGAGATCATTTGAACAAATTATGCCATGAATGTGGCCATAAGATTGATCATTTGGCTTGAAAGCCATGAATCTTCACGCCTGATAGCTCATTTCTGAGAACACTTTTTTAAAATAATTTCCTTCAAGTTTATTATTTTTCCTGGCAACTTGTTCATATATAATGACACAATGCGAAGGTTTTCCAATTTTTTTATTTTTTTTGAATTTTTTATGCCCGTTTCAAAATGCGGTCAAAATGGCGGGCATGACCGTTCATAGCTAGTGGTTGAATCTTGGAATTTTTGTGGTGTTTCTCTGATTAAATAGATATTTTTGTACCTATAAATGATTTTTGGAAAAAATAAAGAGAAAACTATGATGTAGCTGCAGTTCAAATTTGACCCGCTTCCCTCTTGAATCGGTGGAAATTTGTCTTTTTCACCAGGTGGATCAAAAATTTTACACCCAACCATTTGGTCAATTGTGCATTAAATATGGCCTAATATTTTAGAAAATTGATTTGGTCCAATTTGGCAACAATTATTTGGTAGGTTCTTCACAAAAAATCTCATTTTGGGCACTCAAAAAATGAAAAATAATTTTTTCGTCCAAAGGAAATGAAAACTCCCTTAGGAAACATTGTTTTCCATTCCACTATGCGCCCTTGTGCACAATATTTTTGGAAATTGATTTGGTTCAAATTTGCAACAATTATTTGTTAGGTTCTTCACAAAAAAAAACTCATTTTCGACACTTGAAAAATGGACGAGAGGTGGATGGAATACTTTTAAGAGGAAACCATTTGGTCAACTATACATAAAATACGGTCAAATATGTTCGAAAATTGTTGCGGTCCAATTTTGTAACTAATATTTGATAGGTTCATCACATAGATGAAAACAAAAAAGTGAAACAAAAAGAAAAAAACACATTTGCATAAGCTTAATTGTCATTGGTGGAGATGTTTGTGCCATGGATTGATGACTTGGCACACATCCAACCATCCATCCATCCACCCACCCACCCGCAGACCAAACCCTAACTCCACTCCTCCGTCGGACCCCTCTCCCCGATTCAGATCCACCCTTCGCCGCCGCTGCCACCTACCTCAAGCCGATCCCTTGGGCGCCTGGCGCCACCACCGCTTCTTCCTCTGCCCGCCCGACCCACCCGTCCACGATGCCTCGCTCGCCGCCTTCCGCCATGGGGCAACCCAACAAGCCTCGCCGTGGACCAACTCCTCTCCCCAACCCCGTCGCATGGGCCTCCTCTTCTTCAACCCCGGCTCTCTAGCATCGGCGCATCTGCCGCTTCCCCTCTCCCCTTCCCAAGCTGCTCATGGCGCCCAGATCTACCGCCGTCCTCTACAACCACGCCCACGCAGCGGCAGATGAAGGAGGAGTTAGGAGGCGGCGGGGCCCTTCCTCCGCCTCCGTGGTCCATGGCGTCTACGGGCCATTCCTCCGCCTCTACCTCGCCGACTCTCGCCGCCTCTGTGGAGTGAAGATCTTGGTAACGAATCCGAATTGCCTCTGTTCTGGGTTTGTTCTTCTTCCAATCCCTCCTTTCTTGATCTCACATCTCACCCCTCCTCCCCTGATTGATTCAGACATGATCGCCTCCCTCCGCTGCCTCGCTCCCCCACGGCGGTGAGGCGAGGCCGACCAGTGACAGCGGCCGTAATGCGCTCCCTCCTTCCCTTCCCTTTTCCCCTGCTCCGCTCCACTCACCTCGCTCGAGCTCTTAGATCCGTATTCCATAGGCCGTGGGACTCGGGCGGATTTGGTAGAGGTCTAGATGATGAAGGGGATCCATCATTGGAGATGAGAGGCAGATCCATTTCTCCCTCCCGTCTTGGCGGACATTTGATTGGGACATTTGAGAGAGAGAGAGGGGAGAATGCGTCGGCCTACCCAGTGCTGGCTGTACTGTCGACATGCATGCTGAATCTCATGTCTCAAACAGTTTCAGAGCTTCAGGCTATGGCAGCAGCCTCTTTACTGTATTGCCTTGATCATGTGAATGTATCTCCGCTTAGCCTGGTTCCTCCGCGTATCTGTTTTCTTTAGCAAGATCAAACATCTTGTTTTTCTTTGCTCGAGTGTTTGTTTTGCTCAAGTGTTTTTATTGTACACTTATGTTATCTGTTATTGAAATTTGCCCTGTGAATTCCTTACTGAAATTTCCTCCTGTCGAATTCTTAATGAAATTGTAAGCTTTGTTACTGAATTACAGAAGTATCCTTGCTTGTTCAAGAACAAATGTTTGACTGTATCTCCAATGCACTCAATCATTCTTTGTGATTACAGTTTTGACTGTATCTCCGGCATTGACAAATACCATTGCTTGTTCAAATTTATACTAGATTTGCTTGTTCAACACTGATAAAATATCATTGCTTGTGCATTCACAAATACCATTTTCCTCTTAGTTTTGGCCTCTTAGTTTCACAAACAAAATATGCACTATGGAGACACTTGGGCATATAAACAAGCAGTAGTAGCAGTTGTACTGGACAACTGGTTATTTTGTATCTTCTCTTTTTCAAGTAATTCTTGAG
The DNA here is from genome assembly GCA_021605145.1 of Aegilops bicornis. Lineage (NCBI taxonomy): Eukaryota > Viridiplantae > Streptophyta > Magnoliopsida > Poales > Poaceae > Aegilops > Aegilops bicornis. Next base: position 2,018,746 of record JAHIAL010000033.1, on the reverse strand, counting down.
TATCTATTAACAAAGCAACCATAGTAGTCCTCTAATTCAACTCAGTTCCATACTATTTTGTATCGTTTCTGCGGTATGTTTAATATGAGACAATATTCTAATACCTCTACATTGAATTATTTAGGCCACATAAAGGTTTGAAGCAGCCTACCCAACAATAAAGGAGCTGGCTCTTGTTGGTACTCCAGCTCTAAGGCTGTTTAGCTTGACATCATGACAACTTTTGCCGCTGGCTGTGAAGGCAATTCAAGAAAGTGAGTGGAAATGTGTTCATTACACAATCTGAGCCGGTTTAATTTTGTTTTGCAAATTCCAGTTAGCGTACCTGTGTATTATGTTCAGATAATGCAGAGCTTGACAAGGAGGCCACTGATGTGTTCATTTGGTGCTTGACTCGGAGTCCAGAGTCCTACAAGTTGTGGGTGAGCGATATTTTTGTTTTCTTTGCCTTTGTACAACTCTGTCCCATACAAGAAAGTGGCTCAGACTGATGTTTAATTTCTGTTTCCAGGACAAGCATCATGCAGAGAATAACCAAGCTACAATTTACTGCAATTCATATGTTTTGAATTCTTCAATCTTGAATTGTTCAGTGATGATAGCTATCTTGCACCGTACTATAAAATCATGGATCGGCAACTAGCTGGTTGTCAATCTGTTCTTGCTAGATGTATCATTGTTTTTCTTCTTCTAAGATAAGATGGTAGCATCACAAGTCATCCTATCATGTTGTACTAGTTCACGAAGTGTAAGATAAGATGGTGGCATCGGATGTGTGTTACGACTTGTGTTGCTTACTAGATGGATACATGCAGCTAGCTAGCAACCTGGCGATTACTAGTAAGAATATATGTGTTTAATTCTCTCCCTATACCTTGTGATTAATTCTAGGTATATCTGAGATGCCATCTACATGCGGCAACATATGGACCTGATTACATTTAGGTGCATATACTATACTTGAACAACCATTCATAGTGTGGTGTTTCAGCTAGGAATGTTGATTAATTCAGCATGCTTATGATTAATTCAACCTGTTTTTTTATATCAGGTGCTCATTGAGCTGTCTAAGAACAAGTAGATCATCATTTCACCATCTTCGGCCGCCCCAGGGTATGTCGTCTCTTTGGCCTCTTCCAGCACTTCTTCTTTGTTCCTGACTATAAAACTTGATGCATATGCCCTGTTATAAAGTGGAAAATCACTAATATCTTGTACTATCCATCTGTTGTGTTAACTTGCTCTATCTTTGGTACTTGATCATTTGCAAAATATATCTCAGTTTTATTTGTTATGAGAATGTTATATGCATGGTTTCTGTTAAATCTAAAAATCTTGCATGACAAATTTTCATCGTTATGAGAATTTTATATTCACGCAATTCACTTGATTATGTTTCTAACTTTTCATAATTTATTATTTGAGATGTTGGCCTTCATTCTTCAAAAGTTGGGTGTACAGGAGCTCTTGGAAGAAGAATCGAAGAAAAACCACACCCGACAATGCTTTTTAGCTCAATTGGAGATAGTTATGTGTGAAGCTAGTTATGTGTATATTTAGTTGTATTTTATAGCTAAATACTAGATTTGTCTGAGGATTGTAATGTACTAGTCCTTCTTGGCTGTTGTAATGTAATCTCAGTTTTGGGTGTACAGGATTGTAATGTACTTTGCTTGGCTGTTGTATGAAATATTATGCCTTATTGGCTCTTTTTGAATCACATTATCTAATTGCAGAAATATAGAACTGACCTGTGGTAATTGGTTCCCATTTGACTAGTGGGACCTACTTTAAAATGGAAAAGAAATAAAAGAAAACTAACAAATGGGCTGGAAAAAGGCCGAGGCCAAAAAAAAGTGGAGTGTAAAATGTTGTTGCCCAAAAAATAAAAGTCTATTGGGCTCGGCCCATGTAGCTGACCAAACTTGAAAGGAAATAAACAATAAATGGGCTGAATTGTTGGGCTCGGCCCATGTAAAACACTGAATCGGACCGGGCTGATCCCTATCCACGTCAGCTTGCCATGTTGTATGCCTACGTGGTCTGGGGAGGTTGCTTGTGACCAAAAATTTGGTCGTGGAATCAACGACCTTTTACATATCGCAAAGAAGGTCATGAATGTCAGTTTACGACCGCCAGCTTTTGACCTTCTGTTTTTGGTCACAAAAAGGTCGCAAATGAAAAACTATGACCTTTCAGTGACTAATAGTGGTGGTCACAAGTTGACATATTTCTTGTAGTGGCAATTACACGGACTGGGTCCGTAACTTGAGGATTATCCTCATTGCTGCACAGAAGAATTACGTCTTGGAAGCACGGCTAGGTGCCAAACCCGGCCGCAGGAGCAACACCAGATGTTATGATTATGCAGCGAGCAAAGGCGATGACTACTCGATAGTTCGGTCGCGTCATGCTTTATGGCTTAGAACCGGGACTTCAACAACGTTTTGAGCGTCATGGAGCATATGAGATGTTCCAGGAGTTGAAGTTAATATTTCAAGCAAATGCCCGGATTGAGAGATATGAAGTCTCCAATAAGTTCTACAAATTGCAAGATGGAGGAGAATAGTTACATCGGTGAGAATATACTCAAAATGTCTGGGTATAATAATCACTTGATTTAACCGGGAGTTAATATTCGGATGATAAGCGTCATTGAAAGAATTCTTCAAGTTAATCGCCACCAAGCTACAAGAGCTTCGTGATGAACTATAACATGCAAGGGATGGATAAGACGATTCCCGAGGTCTTCGCAATGCTAAAGGCTGCGGAGGTAGAAATGAAGAAGGAGCATCAAGTGTTGATGGTCAATAAGACCACCAGTTCCAAGAAAAAGGGCAAAGGGAAGAAGAAGGGGAACTTCAAGAAGAACAGCAAGCAAGTTCTTGCTTAAGAGAAGAAACCCAAGTGCGGACCTAAGCCTGAGACCGAAAGTGCTTCTACCGCAAATGTGACCGGTCCTTTGGAAGCGGAACTGACACACGTATTTGGCTGATAAGAAGGTTGGCAAGATGAACTATGGTATATGTGATATACATGTTATTGATGTGTACCTTACGAGCTCGCAGTAGCACCTGGGTATTTGATAATCTGGTTACATTGCTAATATTTGCAACTCAAAAGCAGGGGACTACGGATTGCGAACCGGCCAAGGATGAGGTGACGATGAGCGTGGGAAACGGTTCCAAAGTCGATGTGATCACCGTCGGCACGCTACCTCTACATCTACCTTCGGGATTAGTATTAGACCAAAATAATTGTTATTTGGTGCCAGCCTTGAGCATGAACATTATATCTGGATCTTGTTTGATGCGAGACGGTTATTCATTTAAATCTGAGAATAGTGGTTGTTCTATTTATATGAGTAATATCTTTTATGGTCATGCACCCTTGAAGAGTGGTCTATTTTTGATGAATCTCGATAGTAGTGATACACATATTCATAATGTTGAAGCCAAAAGATGCAGAGTTGATAATCATAGTGCAACTTATTTGTGGCACTGCCGTTGGGTCATATTGGTGTAAAGCGCATGAAGAAACTCCATACTGATGGATTTTTGGAATCACTTGATTATGAATCACTTGGTACTTGCGAACCATGCCTCATGGGCAAGATGACTAAAACGCTGTTCTCCGGTACTATGGAGAGAGCAACAGATTTGTTGGAAATCATACATACAGATGTATGTGGTCCGATGAATATTGAGGCTCGTGGCGGATATCGTTATTTTCTCACCTTCACAGATGATTTGAGCAGATATGGGTATATCTACTTAATGAAACTATAAGTCTGAAACATTTGAAAAGTTCAAAGAATTTCAGAGTGAAGTTGAAAATCATCGTAACAAGAAAATAAAGTTTCTACGATCAGATCGTGGAGGAGAATATTTGAGTTACGAGTTTGGTCTACATTTGAAACAAAGCGGAATAGTTTCGCAACTCACGCCACCCGGAACACCACAACGTAATGGTGTGTCCGAACATCGTAATCATACTTTACTAGATATGGTGCGATCTATGATGTCTCTTACTGATTTACCGCTATCGTTTTGGGGTTATGCTTTAGAGACGGCCGCATTCACGTTAAATAGGACACCATCAAAATCCGTTGAGACGACGCCTTATGAATTGTGGTTTGGCAAGAAACCAAAGTTGTCATTTCTTAAAGTTTGGGGTTGTGATGCTTATGTGAAAAAGCTTCTACCTGATAAGCTCGAACCCAAATCGGAGAAATGTGTCTTCATAGGATACCCAAAGGAGACTGTTGGGTACACCTTCTATCACAGATCCGAAGGCAAGACATTCGTTGCTAAGAATGGATCCTTTCTAGAGAAGGAGTTTCTCTTGAAAGAAGTGAGTGGGAGGAAAGTAGAACTTGATGAGTTAACCGTACCTGCTCCCTTATTGGAAAGTAGTTCATCACAGAAACCGGTTCCTGTGACGTCTATACCAATTAGTGAGGAAGTTAGTGATGATGATCATGGAACTTCAGATCAAGTTGTTACTGAACCTCGTAGGTCAACTAGAGTAAGATCCGCACCAGAGTGGTACGGTAATCCTGTTCTAGAGGTTATGTTATTAGACCATGACGAACCTACGAACTGTGAAGAAAGCGATGGTGAGCCCAGATTCCGCAAAATGGCTTGAAGCCATGAAACCTGAGATGGGATCCATGTATGAGAACAAAGTATGGACTTTGGTTGACTTGCCCGATGATCGGCAAGCCATTGAGAATAAATGATTCTTCAAGAAGAAGACCGACGCTAACGTAATAATGTTATCGTCTATAAAGCTCGACTTGTTGCGAAAGGTTTTGACAAGTTCAAGTGATTGAATATGATGAGACTTTCTCACCCGTAGCGTTGATTAAGTCTGTACGAATCATGTTAGCAATTGCCGCATTTTATGATTATGAAATTTGGCAAATGGATGTCAAAACTGCATTCCTGAATGTATTTCTAGAAGAAGAGTTGTATATGATGCAACCAGAAGGTTTTGTCGATCCAAAAGGAGCTAACAAAGTGTGCAAGCTCCAGCGATCCATTTATGGACTGGTGCAAGCTTCTCGGAGTTGGAATAAACGCGTTGATAGTGTGATCAAAGCATTTGGTTTTATCTGAGACTTTTGGAGAAGCTTTGTATTTACAAGAAGGTGAGTGGGAGCTCTGTAGCATTTATGATATTATATGTGGATGACATATTGCTGATTGGAAATGATATAGAATTTACGGATAGCATAAAGGGATACTTGAATAAGAGTTTTTCAATGAAAGACCTCGGTGAAGCTGCTTACATATTGGGTATCAAGATCTATAGAGATAGATCAAGGCGCTTAATTGGACTTTCACAAAGCACATACCTTGACAAAGTTTTGAAGAAGTTCAAAATGGATCAAGCAAAGAAAGGGTTCTTGCCTGTGTTACAAGGTGTGAAGTTGAGTAACACTCAATGCCCGGCCACAGCAGAAGATAGAGAGAAGATGAAAGATGTTCCCTATGCTTCAGCCATAGGCTCTATCATGTATGCTATGATGTGTACCAGACCTGATGTGTGCCTTGCTATAAGTCTAGCGAGGAGGTACCAAAGTAATCCAGAGTGGATCCTTTGGACGGGTCAAGAACATCCTGAAATACCTGAAAAGGACTAAGGATATATTTCTCGTTTATGGAGGTGACAAAGAGCTCATTGTAAATGGTTACGTTGATGCAAGCTTTGACACTGATCCGGACGATTCTAAATCGCAAACCGGATACGTGTTTACATTGAACGATGGAGGTGTCAGTTGGTGCAGTTCTAAACAAACCGTCATGGCGGGATTTACGTGTGAAGTGGAGTACATAGCTGCTTCGGAAGCAGCAAATGAAGGAGTCTGGATGAAGGAGTTCATATCTGATCTAGGTGTCATACCTAGTGCATCGGGTCCAATGAAAATATTTTGTGACAATACTGGAGCAATTGCCTTGGCGAAGGAATCCAGATTTCACAAGAGAACCAAGCACATCAAGAGACGCTTCAACTCCATCCGGGATCTAGTCCAGGTGGGAGACATAGAAATTTGCAAGATACATATAGATCTGAATGTTGCAGACCCGTTGACTAAGCCTCTTCCACGAGCAAAACATGATCAGCACCAAGGCTCCATGGGTGTTAGAATCATTCTTTGTGTGATCTAGATTATTGACTCTAGTGCAAGTGGGAGACTGAAGAAAATATGCCCTAGAGGCAATAATAAAGTTATTATTTATTTCCTTATATCATGATAAATGTTTATTATTCATGCTAGAATTGTATTAACCGGAAACATAATACTTGTTTGAGTACATGGACAAACAGAGTGTCACTAGTATGCCTCTACTTGACTAGCTCGTTGATCAAAGATGGTTATGTTTCCTAGCCATAGACATGGGTTGTCATTTGATTAACGGGATCACATCATTAGGAGAATGATGTGATTGACTTGACCCATTCCGTTAGCTTAGCACTCGACCGTTTAGTATGTTGCTATTGCTTTCTTCATGACTTATACGTGTTCCTATGACTATGAGATTATGCAACTCCGTTTACGGAGGAACACTTTGTGTGCTACCAAACGTCACAACTTAACTGGGTGATTATAAAGGTGCTCTACAGGTGTCTCCTAAGGTACTTGTTGGGCTGGCGTATTTTGAGATTAGGATTTGTCACTTCGATTGTCGAAGAGGTATCTCTGGGCCCACTCGGTAATGCACATCACTTAAGCCTTGCAAGCATTGCAACTAATGAGTTAGTTGCGAGATGATGTATTACAGAACGAGTAAAGAGACTTGCCGGTAACGAGATTGAACTAGGTATTTGGATACCGACGATCGAATCTCGGGCAAGCAACATACCGATGATAAAGGGAACAACGTATGATGTTATGCGGTATGACCGATAAAGATCTTCGTAGAATATGTGGGAGCCAATATGAGCATCCAGGTTCCGCTATTGGTTATTGACCGGAGACATGTCCCGGTCATGTCTACATAGTTCTCGAACCCGTAGGGTCCACGCAACAAAGTTTCGATGTGATGTTATATTATGAGTTTATGAGTTTTGATGTACCGAAGGTTGTTCGGAGTCCCGGATGTGATCACGGACATGACGAGGAGTCTCGAAATGGTCGAGACATGAAGATTGATATATTGGAAGCCTATATTTGGATATCGGAAGTGTTCTGGGTGAAATCGGGATTTTCTTAGGAGTACCAAGGTTCTGGAACGCCCAGGGGCTTAATGGGCCATAGTGGGCCTTAGTGGAGAAGAGGAGGCGGCGAGGGCAGGGGCAGCGCCCTCCCCTAGTCCGAATAGGACAAGGAGAGGCGGCACCCCCCCCTTCCTTCCTCTCGCCCTCCTCGTTCCCCCCTTCGCCTAATCCAACAAGGAAGGGAGGGAGTCCTACTCCCTGTGGGAGTAGGACTCCTCCTGGCACGCCTCCTCCTGGTCGGCCGCACCTCCCCCCCCTTGCTCCTTTATATACGGGGGCAGGGGGCACCCTAAAGACACAACAATTGATTTGATCTTTTAGTTGTGTGCGGTGCCCCCCTCCACCATAGTCCACCTCGATAATACTGTAGCGGTGTTTAGGCGAAGCCCTGCGTCGGTAGAACATCATCGTCGTCACCACGCCGCTGTGCTGATGAAACTCTCCCTCAACACTCGGTTGGATCGGAGTTCGAGGGACGTCATCGGGCTGAACGTGTGCTGAACTCGGAGGTGTCGTGCGTTCGGTACTTGATCGGTCGGATCGTGAAGGCGACGACTACATCAACCGCGTTGTGCTAACACTTCCGCTTTTGGTCTATGAGGGTACGTGGACAACACTCTCCCCTCTCGTTGCTATGCATCACCATGATCTTGCGTGTGCGTAGGAAATTTTTTGAAATTACTACATTCCCCAACAAGGGGGTCCTCGGACAGCCGAACTATGTCCTTTGGCCGGACTGCTGGACTATGAAGATACAAGAATGAAGATTTCGTCCTGTGTCCGGGTGGGACTCTCCTTTGTGTGGAAGGCAAGCTTGGCAGTTCGGATATGGAGATCTCCTCCCTTGTAACCGACTCTGTGTAACCCTAGCCCCCTCCAGTGTCTATATAAACCGGAGGGTTTAGTCCGTAGGACGCGAACAATCATAATCATAGGCTAGCTTCTAGGGTCTAGCCTCTACGATCTCATGGTAGATCAACTCTTGTAATACTCATATCATCAAGATCAATCAAGCAGGAAGTAGGGTATTACGTCCATCGAGAGGGCCCAAACACAGGTAAACATTGTGTCCCCGCCTCTGTTACCATCCGCCTTAGACGCACAGTTCGGGACCCCCTACCCGAGATCCACCGGTTTTGACACCGACATTGGTGCTTTCATTGAGAGGTCCACTGTGCCGTCGCCATAAGGCTTGATGGCTCCTTCGATCATCAACAATGATGCGATCCAGGGTGAGGTTTTCCTCCCCGGATAGATCTTCGTGATTCGTCTTGCATCGCAGGCCAACTCACTTGGCCATCTAGAGCAGATCGAGAGCTCGCCCCACAACCGTCGGTCAGGTTTGGAAATTAAGCAATGCGGCCCGATATCCGCGGAGACTTGATCTTTAACGGATTCGAGCCTATGTCGAAAGCGCCACGATCCACGACGAGCATGACCTAACGCTGCCGCTAGTGGACGGTGTTCGAGAGATCACACTGTGGTTGCTCGACCCTAAATCTAGAGCAGAGTCGCGCCCGTCCAGGGGCGGGTGGATGGACCCCGCCATGAAGGCCGCACACCTAGTGGCGATAGAGCCGAATACTGATTTCACCTCCTATGAGACCTGTGTTGCCGGACACTCGTGTTCGTCCCCGGCCACGGGCTCCGCACCGCCCGCGTCCGTGCCTATCGAACCTGATTGGGCACCGATCATGGAGTTCACCTCCATGGATATTTTCTAGCACTCGCCCTTGGGCGACGTGCTTGATTCATTAAAGTCTCTCTCCTTGTCAGGATACCCTTGGGCGAACTATGTCCGGCTCGAATGGGAAGTGGACGACGAAGAAATTCGTTCCCCACCCACCACCCACTTAATAGCCACTGTCGACGATCTATCTAACCGACATGCTCGATTTGACTCAAGACATCGACGGTATGGACGACGATGCAGGAGACGAACAGGAACCACCACCCACAGGGCGGTGGACTGCCGCCTCACCATATGATATATACATGGTGGACACCCCCAAAGAAGGCGATGGCGACAAGGCAATGGAGGATAATCCCTCTGAAGAGCAACCCAAACACCGGCGTCAGCAGCGTCGTTCTAAGCCCCGCAATAGCAAAAGCAGCGATACCAGCACAAGAAACAATAACACTACGGATAGTGCCGAAGACAAAGACGATCCCCTCCAGCCAGACCTCGCGCGAAAGGATGGACAAGCTAGCCCTAAGGAATAGGCAGCATACGGAGAATCAGAGGATGACAATTACATGCCTCTCTCCGAAGACGAGGTGAGCCTCGGCGATGAAGAGTTTATCGTGGCTGAGGATCCCGTCAAACAGGAGCGCTTCCAGCGCCGGCTTATAGCCATAGCAAATAGCCTGAAGAAAAAGCAAAAACAGCTTCAAGCTGATCAAGATCTGCTAGCGGATAGATGGACTGAGGTCCTAGCGGCCGAGGAATACGAACTCGAGCGCCCAACCAAAAATTACCCAAAGCGCATGTTGCTACCCCAACTCGAGGAGAAAGCATTAAAGCCCACGCTTCCAGCATATGATGCGGCTGACCGGCCACCCCGTGGCCCAGACAAAGTGGCGTATCAAGCCGAAGTCCAGCCCGCACCCGCCCGGTCAAACAAAAATACTAAGGCCCGGTAATCTGAAGGACTGCGAGGCGTATTGGAAAACAAAGCAGGACATGCAAGATCAATCTACGGATCACGGGCGGCGCCTCAGCGTGGCGACAACCGTCACGCTGGATATACTAAAGAAAATCCGGCGGGCGAACACAGCGAACAAGACTCGTATGAACTGCGTCGTGATATAGCGACACGTAGGCGCCGCACACCCCTATGCTTCACCGATGAAGTAATGGATCATGAATTTCAGAAGGGTTTAAACCGTAAACATTGAATCATATGATGGCACTCTGGACCCCATGGTATGGATAGAGGATTTCTTCCTCCACATTCACATGGCCCAAGGGGATGATCTACACGCCATCAAGTATCTCCCGCTAAAACTCAAAGGGCCGCTCGGCATTGGCTGAATAGCTTGCCGGCAAACTTCATTGGAAGTTGGGAGAACACAGCGAGATGCATTCTGGATAACTTCGGGGCACTTATGTCACGACCACCGGATCTTGACGATTTAAGTCACATAACACAACAGCCCGGAGAGTCGACAGAAGTGCGGACTCGGTTCCTAACTAAAAGAACCAAATTGTCGATTGTCCGGATGCGAAGCCCTAGCAGCCTTTAAACATAACATCCAGGATGGCCAGTGGCTTGCCCGACACCTCGGCCAAGAGAAGCCAAGATCCATGGCAGCCCTCACGACACTCATGACCCTCTTTTGCGCAGGCGAGGACAGTTGGTTGGCCTGTAGCAACAACACAAAGAAGCAACCACAGCAAATCGAGGCCGGAGATAATAACGGCAAACCCGGCGCAACAAACACAAGCGTCGCAAAAATGGTGATAACACCAAGACACGGCAGTCAATGCCGGATTCAAGGCTCTAAGTCCGGTCAGCGGAAAAAGCCATTCAAAAATAACAATTCGGGCCCGTCCAGTCTGGACCGCATACTTAACCGTCCATGCCAAATTCATGGCACCCTAGGAACACCAGCCAATCACACCAACAGAGAATCCTGGGTCTTCAAAAAAGCCGGCAGGTCAGGTGCCGAAAACAAGGAGAAGGGGTCCCAAAGCGATGATGGCGAAGAGGAGCCCAGATCACGGAACACAGGAGGGCAAAAGAAATTTCCCCCGCAAATCAAAACGGTGAACGTGATAAACGCTACCCATATCCCCAGCCTGGAACGGACGAGCACCCTCAGGGACATCAACCGCCGGAACCCGATCGTCCCACAATATAAACTCGGGCCGATCACCTTCAACCGCATGGATCGTCCGGTTAACACCAATCAGGGCAATCGGCCAAGACTAGTCCTAGACCCAATAATCGACGGGTTCCACCTCACACGAGTCCTTATGGATGGAGGTAGCAGTCTAAACCTGCTTTACCAGGACACAGTGCGCAAGTTGGGCATTGATCACTCGGTGATCAAACCCACTAAAACCACCTTTAGAGGTATTATACCAGGCGTGGAGGCCATTTGTACAGGCTCCATCACCCTTGAGGTAGTCTTTGGATCACCAGACAATTACCGTACCGAAGAATTAATCTTCGAAATCGTCCCTTTCTGCAGTGATTATCAGGCACTGCTTGGACGAACTGCGTTCGCTCGATTCAACACGGTGCCACATTACGCCTACCGTAAGCTCAAGATGCCCGGTCCATGTGGCGTCATCACGGTTAACGGCAAGGCCGAACCTTCCTTCAGCACCAACGAGTACACCGCTGCCTTAACAGCAAAAGCAACGAGCAGCACCCTGCAGCCGAACCTCGAGTCGACGGCCAGGCTTCCGGACACCGTCAAAGGACACCGGACTACTTCGCGGCAGGATAGCCCGGCTCATCCAGAGCTCAATTAAACACTCCAGCGAAGGCCAGGACATGCCGCACAATGGCTCAACCGCCTCCCAAGACACAAACATTTCTTACATTTCCTTGGCAGGTTCACCTTTGCGCCGACCAGGACGGGCGATATGGAGGCAGCTCGAACGCGCAAGGGAATCCTTATATATTCCCCGCGATGACCATCCGACTATACTCCGGATCCGCACGCAGCTTCTTCCCCCTGGTCTCAGCAGGTTCCACAGTCATATTTCTTTTTTATCACATTACTTGTACTCATACGCATCGACGTACTATTCAAATACAACATGTGGATTCATATGACGCTTATCTGCTGTTATTTCTTATTAAAATTCTTTCGTTAAGTGGCATCCGTACACCGTGATATGCCTTCAAATATGCCAGGGGCTTCGTTTCACTCATAATACGGCAATAAAGTCTGAACACCTTCTCGGAAGTTCGGCACCGCGAACCTATAGCATTATATGCATCAGCTCCGAATCATGTCTGGGGTCAATAGTTGGGTTTGTCCGGCTCCCATGTTTTAGTACCTTACGTTCCGCTATATCGGCTAAGGTAGCACTGGGAGAACTCTGCGATTGTGTCCCGGTTCTTCGGACGAGCACCTCAATAGATAAAGCCGAAATCCGATTGTCATGATACTGGCGAGAGCTGGTCACTGTTCGAGAGGTTGTAAATTATTTAAGGATTTCTCCCGCATAATGCCATAACCAATGCAGCGTGCGATGGATCGGTTTTCTTCCGATCAGGTGCTTATAGAGCCCCTCGTGCGGTCTTCCAAACACCAGGGGCTGCGCCTACCTTCCTAAAGCTCCTATGGCTAGGTGAGAGTGATAAAGCCCTATAGTCCGATTGCCTGGTTCGTTGTGCTGAACACCTCCTTCGAAGGACAAAAACTGGGATAAATAGTGATCAGGTTTATCCCAAACACCCCCGTACTTCTTACGCGGGGGCAGAAGCCGACGACTGGCCAATTCTCAGGACCAATATATAAAACGGCCGCGTAGGAGGATAAACTTTCATATAACATGCAATAAATAATATAAATGACCTTGTTCAAACATTACAAAGGACAACATGATTCGCATTCACGGAAATATAATGTCCTTGGTGCATAGCTCCGCCGCAAGGTAGGATCCTTTCAGGACACTTTCATAATACAATTCGGGCTTGCGGTGCTCCTTCCCCTCTGGCGGTCCCTCGGTCATCAGCTTCTCAGCATCCATCTTCCCCCAGTGCACCTTTGTGCGGGCGAAGGCCATTCGCGCACCCTCTATGTAGACCTACCGCTTGATGACGTCAAGTCGAGGGCAAGCACTTACAAGCCGCTTCACGAGCCCGAAGTAGCTGCTTGGAATCGGCTCGACGGGCCATAGCCGGATAATCAAATCCTTCATGGCTAGTTCCGCCGCCTTATGCAGTTCGATCAGCTGTTTCAGTTGATCGGCAAACGACACCGGATAATTCGGTGCCAGATACTGTGACCAGAAGAGCTTATCCGCAGTGTTCCTTTCTTCGGCTCGGTAGAATCGGGCGGCATCCGATATACTGCGGGGCAGCTTCGCAAATACCCCTGGAGAAATCCGAAATCAAAATTAGAAACATAATTTTCTCCTCAATACTTGCTTTACATGGAAAAAGCCTTACCCACCACGATCTTCCTCGCCTCTTGGATCCCCTGCAGGGCGCTTTGGGTTTCCCCCCGAGCATCGCTAGTGGCCTGATGAGCCTTGGTGAGTTCTGGTTCTTTCTCCGTTAAACTCTGCTCGAAGGTCTCACATTTCTTCATGGCCTCTTGAAGCTCCGCCAGCTTCAATAACCCCTAGCCTCGTGCTTCTCACGAAGAAGAGCTGCTCTCTGGCTGCCTTTTTCTCGGCTTCGGCCACAGCTTTCTTCAGAGCCTCGACTTCGGTCATCATCCCTAGCGCAAATCATGAAACATATTTTATCCTATTGAAAATCCATTCGCAGTAGACGCGAACAAGACTTGCGCATTGATAACCCACAAGTATAGGGGATCGCAACAGTTTTCGATAAGTAAGACTGTCGAACCCAACGAGGAGCTAAAGGTAGAACAAATATTCCCTAAAGTTCTATCGACCACCGATACAACTCTCACGCACGCTGACGCGTTTACTTTACCTAGAACAAGTATAAAACTAGAAGTACTTTGTAGGTGTTTTCGGAAAGGCTAGCAAGAAAATAAAGAGAGCGTAAACATAAACTAGGGGCTGCTTAGATAAAAACACAACTAGAGTAAATATAGCGAGTGTGGAAAAGTGGTGGTAGGGGTTGTGGAATTTTCCCTAAGCAATTGACTACGTTACTAGACCGGTAATCACTATTGCAATTCTATTTGAGGGAGAGGCATAAGCTAACATATCATCCCTTACTTGGAATTCTATGCACTTATGATTGGAACTCTAGCAAGCATCCGCATAACTACTAAAGATTCATTAAGGTAAAACCCAACCATAGCATTAAAGCATCAACTTCCCTTTTTATCCCATACATGAAACAACCTACTTACTCGGGTTTGTGTTTTAGTCACCACGCAACCCACAATAAGCAAATCATAAACATATTGCAAACCCTACAGCGGAATCCCTCACGCTTACTTGGCGACACGGAGGGCACCATAGGACAGCACCAATAATAAAACATGCAACTCAAACCAATCATAGCAATTCATCAATCATCGATAGGACAACGAAAATCTACTCGAGACATCATAGGATGGCAACACATCATTGGATAATAATATGAAGCATAAAGCACCATGTTCAAGTAGAGGGTACAGCGGGTTGCGGGAGAGTGGACCGCTGAATATAGAAGGGGAAGGTGATGGAGATGTTGGTGAAGATGAATGACGTATTGGTGAAGATCGTGGTGATGATGATGGCCCCGGCAGCGCTCGGCGCCACCGGGAAGCAAGGGGAGAGAGGCCCCTTCTTCTTCTTCTTCTTCCTTGACCTCCTCCCTAGATGGGAGAAGGGTTTCCCCTCTGGTCCTTGGCTCCCATGGCTTGGGAGGGGTGAGAGCCCCTCCAAGATTGGATCTATCTCTCTGTTTCCGCGTTCTGTTCTGGCTTTGTTTCACCGTTTCTTGTATATATGGAGATCCGTAACTCCGATTGGCCTGAAACCTTCGCCGTGATTTTTTTTCCGAATATTAGCTTTATTATGCGGCAAAAAGAAAGGCGTCAACCGCCTTCTGGTGGCCCACGAGATAGGGGCGTGCCCCACGGAGAAATGGCGTGGCCCACTCTAAGTGGGCCACCTCGGGCACCGCTTTTGTGTTGACTCTTCCTCCCAAAAATCACAAATATTCCAAAATAATTCTCCGTCTGCTTTTATCCCGTTTGGACTCCGTTTGATATTGGGTTTCTGCGAAACATAAAACATGCAACAAACAGAGGCGGCACTTGGCCTTTGGATCAATATGTTAGTCCCAAAAATAGTATAAAAAGTTGCCAAAAGTATATGAAAGTTGAATAATATTGGCATGGAACAATCAAAAATTATAGATCCGACGGAGACATATCATCATCCCCAAAGCTTAATTCCTGCTCGTCTCGAGCACGTAAATGATAAAAAGATAATTTTTGATGTGGAATGCTACCTAGCATAATCTTGATCATATGTCTAATCATGGCATGAATATTAAGACACGAGTGATTCAAGGCAATAGTCTACCCTTTGACATAAAAACAATAATACTTCAAGCATACCAACCAAGCAATTATGTCTTATTGAAATAACATAGCCAAAGAAAGCTCATCCCTACAAAATCATATAGTCTGGCTATGCTCCATCTTCACCATACAAAATATTCACATCATGCACAACCCCGATGACAAGCCAAGCAATTATTTCATACTTTTAAAGTTTCTCAAACCTTTTCAACTTTCACGCAATACATGAGCGTGAGCCATGAACATAGCACTATAGGTGGAATAGAGTATTGTGATGGGGGTTATGTGGAGAAGACAAAAAAGAAGAAAATCTCACATCAACGCGGCTAATCAACGGGCTTGCCATGCAACGGATGCAACGGATGTGAGGAGTAGGGATTTCCATGCAACGGATGCACTAGAGCTATAAGTGTATGAAAGCTCAAACTGAAACTAAGTGGGTGTGCATCCAACTTGCTTGCTCATGAAGACCTAGGGCATTTGAGGAAGCCCATCTTCAGAATATACAAGCCAAGTTCTATAATGAAAATTCCCACTAGTATATGAAAGTGATAACTCAAGAGACTCTATATGAAGAACATGGTGCTACTTTGAAGCACAAGTGTGGTAAAAGGATAGTAACATTGCCCTTCTCTCTTTTCTCTCCTTTTTTTGTTTTCTCTTTTTTTTGGGCCTTCTCTTTTTTTGGCCTTTCTCCCTTTTTATTTATTTATTTATTTATTTATTTATTTATTTATTTTTTCGTCCGGAGTCTCATCCCGACTTGTGGGGGAATCATAGTCTCCATCATCCTTTCCTCACTGGGGCAATGCTCTAATAATGATGATCATCACACTTTTATTTACTTACAACTCAATATTACAACTCGATATCTAGAACAAAGATATGACTCTATATGAATGCCTCCGTGGTCTTAGGGATGTGCAATGATCTAGCGTAGCAATGACATCAAAACGGACAAGCCATGAAAACATCATGCTAGCTATCTTATGATCATGCAAAGCAATATGACAATGAATGCTCAAGTCATGTATATGATGATGATGGAAGTTGCATGGCAATATATCTCGGAATGGTTATGGAAATGCCATGATAGGTAGGTATGGTGGCTATTTTGAGGAAGATATAATGAGGCTTATGTGTGATAGAGCGTATCGTATCACGGGGTTTGGATGCACCGACGAAGTTTGCACCAACTCTCGAGGTGAGAAAGGGCAATGCACGATGCAAGAAGAGGCTAGCAATGATGTACGGGTGAGAGTGCGATAATCCATGGACTCAACATTAGTCATAAAGAACTCACATACTTATTGCAAAAATCTATTAGTCATCGAAACAAAGTACTACGCGCAAGATGCTCCTAGGGGGATAGATTGGTAGGAAAAGACCATCGCCGTCCCCGACCGCCACTCATAAGGAAGGCAATCAATAAACACCTCATGCTCCGACTTACGTTACATAACGGTTCACCATACGTGAATGCTACGAGACTTGCAAACCTCAACACAAGTATTTCTCAATTTCACAATTACTCAACTAGCACGACTCTAATATCACCACCTTTATATCGCAAAACTATTGCAAGGAATCAAACATATCATATTCAGCGATCTACAAGTTTTATGTAGGATTTTATGACTAACCATGTGAATGACCAGTTCCTGTCATCTCTCTAAATAGATATAAATGAAGCAAGAGAGTTTAATTCTTTCTACAAAAGATATGCCCATGCTCTAACAATTATAAGTGAAGAGAAAGAGCATTCTACAAATGGCGGTTGTCTATGTAAAGAGAAACAGGCAATCCAAACTTTAAATGATATAAGCGAAGCACATGAAGCATTCTATAGCGCCACACTCAAAAGATTTAAGTGAAGTGCAATGAGCATTCTATAAATCAACCAAGGACTATCTCATACCAGCATGGTGCATAAAAGAAAAATGAAAACTAAATGCAAAAGACGCTCCAAGACTTGCACATAATGCATGAACGAAACGAATTCGAAAACATACCGATACTTGTTGAAGAAAGAGGGGATGCCTTCCGGGGCATCCCCAAGATTAGACGCTTGAGTCTCCTTGAATATTTACTTGGCGTGCCTCGGTCATCCCCAAGCTTGAGCTCTTGCCTCTCTTCCTTTTCCTCATATCGAGACATCCTCGATTAGAAACTACATCCACACAAAACTTCAATGTAAAAACTTCGGTAAGATCCGTTAGTATAATAAAGCAAATCACCACTCTAAGTACTGTTGCAAACCAATTCATATTTTGTTTTTGCATTGTGTCTACTGTAATATAACTTTTTCATGGCTTAATCCACTGATATAAATTGATAGATTCATCAAAACAAGCAAACTATGCATCAAAAACAGAATCTGTCAAAAACAGAACAGTCTGTAGCAATCTGAACATCCACCATACTTCTGGTACCCCACAAATTCTACCAAAATTAGGAAAAATAAACAATTTGTACAGAAATACAGTGAAAAAATAATCAGAACTATTTGACGTTTCAGTTAAAAATGTAAAATCGCGCACTACAGCCAAAGGTTTTGTCCCGCACCGTACAAACCAACAAGCATTGTAAACATCCTAAAGGTAAACCTTGGCACATTATTTTTATAATACAATGGAATCGTACAAGGGGATAATTATTCTTGATGAAAAGTTTCTTTAATCAAGATTCACATAGTTTCTGCGAGCATGAACAAAGTTCAAGGAGCTCTCTCACTTCAACAATGCTTGTCTCTCTCACTTTCACTTTCCTTTTTGAAAAGTTTTTGGGTTCCCCTCTTTATTTTTTTGTTTAACTATATGAAAGCACTCAACAGAGATAAAAGACTCTCTAAAACTTCCGGGTTGTCTCCCTGGCAGCGCTTTCTTTAAAGCCATTAAGCTAGGCATATAGTGCTCAAGTAATGAATCCACCCGGATCCCAAGGTATATCAAAGCCAATTTTAATTAACAATGATTTGTAATTTAGTAGTGAGCACAAAGTAACATATATCATGCAACAACTAAGTCTAACTCTCTTCCTATGCATTGGCATGTCATAAAAGAACAATTCATGCACACATAGTAAAGGCCAATGCATAGTATAAGCAGTTTCTTGCAATTCTATCGTGTTGGAAACATAAAGAGGCGGAGATGTAGTTCCTCTCTCATAATAATTGCAAGTAGGAGCAGCAAGAACATGCATATTATATCTATCTAAATCATCATGTGCAATGGTAAAAGGCAACCCATCAATATAATCCTTAATAAGCACAAACTTCTTTGATAAAGTGTAGTAGGGAGAATTCAAAAAGATAATAGGACTATCATGCGTGGGTGCAATAGCAACAATTTCATGTTTAACATAAGGAACTATAGCAAGTTCATCTCCATAAGAATAATTCATATTGGCATCTTGGCCACAAGCATAGCAAGCATCCTCAAAAGGGATATTTCAAACAAATTCAAGGGATCATAGCAATCATCATAGCAATCATCCTTCGCTAAGCACGAAGGGGAATTAAATAATGTATGAGTTGGAGGGTTACTCTCATTAGAAGGTGGGCACGGGTAGCTAATCTGCTCTTCCTCCTTTTGTTCTTCGCTCTCCTCCTCCTCATCTTTTTCATCCAATGAGCTCACAATTTCATCAATTTCTTCTTCCATAGATTCCTGCAAAATATTAATCTCTTCTTGGACAGCGGAGACTTTCTCAATAAGTGCATTAATATCGTAATTGTATTCATAATTCTCATAACAATATTTAAGGATAGCTAAATTTTCAAGTCTATAAACCGAATCATCAAAATCTTCAAACTCTTTAAACATAGATTCAATTTCATAAGCACCCATAAAAGCAACAAATTATTCTATTTGTTCCACATCATAGTAACCATATATACCATTAGCATAAGAAGCTAAGATTTCATTATCATTAAATTTGCATGAAAAGGGAAGGTGTGGAACCTTCATCCTAGAGCAACAAGTAATATCATATCTCAAGCATAGATCCTTATATACCAACGCAACATATTAATTTGATCCCATAATAGTTTCCCTTTTTGTGTCAAGCGATAATCCCTAAAGTATTCACGTCGATCCAACGTTACTCCCATAACATAGTTGAATGGGGTTTTCTCAGGATTATTAAAGTAGTACATAATATCTTTCACATAATGATCATCGAGGGTTTTAGGAGGTTCCCCATCTCCATGAGTACCAAGTACACCTAATTTTTTTTGGTATTTTGCGTTTCCTACCCATAACTAAAGATAGAAAACAACTAAGAACAGCAAATAAAAATTACTTAGTGATAAAGCAAACAAGCACACACGAGAATATTCACCCCACGCTTATGACTCCCGGAACGGCGCCAGAAAAAGGTCTTGATAACCCACAAGTATAGGGGATCGCAACAGTTTTCGATAAGTAAGAGTGTCGAACCCAACGAGGAGCTAAAGGTAGAACACCGATACAACTCTACGCACGCTTGACGTTTACTTTACCTAGAACAAGTATAAAACTAGAAGTACTTTGTAGGTGTTTTCGGAAAGGCTAGCAAGAAAATAAAGAGAGCGTAAACATAAACTAGGGGCTGCTTAGATAAAAACACAACTAAAGTAAATATAGCGAATGTAGAAAAGTGGTGGTAGGAGTTGCGGAATTGTCCCTAAGCAATTGACTACGTTACTAGACCGGTAATCACTATTGCAATTCTATTTGAGGGAGAGGCATAAGCTAACATATCATCCCTTACTTGGAATTCTATGCACTTATGATTGGAACTCTAGCAAGCATCCGCAACTACTAAAGATTCATTAAGGTAAAACCCAACCATAGCATTAAAGCATCAAGTCCCCTTTTATCCCATACGCAAACAACCTACTTACTCGGGTTTGTGTTTCACCACTCACCGCAACCCACCATAAGCAAATCATAAACATATTGCAAACCCTACAGTTGAATCCCTCACGCTATGCTGCACGGAGGGCACCATAGTACAGCACCAATAATAAAACATGCAACTCAAACCAATCATAGCAATTCATCAATCACCGATAGGACAACGAAAATCTACTCGGACATCATAGGATGGCAACACATCATTGGATAATAATATGAAGCATAAAGCACCATGTTCAAGTAGAGGGTACAGCTGGGTTGCGGAGAGTGGACCGCTGAATATAGAAGGGGAAGGTGATGGAGATGTTGGTGAAGATGACGGCGGTGTTGGTGAAGATCGCGGTGATGATGATGGCCCCAAGTAGCAGCGCTCCAGCCGCCACCGAAGCAAGGGGTGAGAGGCCCCCTTCTTCTTCTTCTTCCTTGACCTCCTCCCTAGATGGGAGAAGGGTTTCCCCTTTGGTCCTTGGCTCCCATGGCTTGGGAGGGGCGAGAGCCCCTCCGAGATTGGATCTATCTCTCTGTTTCTGCATTCTCTCCTGGCTCTGTTTCACCATTTCGTGTATATATGGAGATCCGTAACTCCGATTGGCCTGAAACCGTCGCCATGTTTTTTTCTTTGGAAAATTAGTTTTCTTACGGCAAAAGAAGAGCGTCAACCGCCTTACGGGTGGCCCACGAGATAGGGGGCATGCCCCCCTGGAGGGGTGGCGTGGCCCACTCTCGTGGCCACCTCGGGCACCGTTTCGTGTTGATTCTTCTTCCCAAAAATCACAAATATTCCAAAATAATTCTCCGTCCATTTTTATCCCGTTTGGACTCAGTTTGATATTGGGTTTCTGCGAAACATAAAACATGCAACAAACAGAATCTGCACTTTGGGCAATCGGATCAATATGTTAGTCCCAAAAAATAGTATAAAAAGTTGCCAAAAGTATATGAAAGTTGAATAATATTGGCTTGGAACAATCAAAAATTATAGATACGACGGAGACGTATCACGCATACTTTGTTTATCTCCCAACTGCATTTTCAAATGGCCAAGTTCTTCTTCGCCCGCTTCCGGACTTTGATTCAGTCCGGAGACCTCCGCAGTATGAGAGGCAGCAGCCGCTGCAGACGCCTGCATATAAAAGAGAGATAGATGTCATCAAATAAGTCTTCCTGCGAACATAAATTTGATCCCCTATCCGGTTCCTTTTTTTTCACCGAACAGTGTTTCAGGGGCTACTATCCATACCATGACATTCTTCGAAACCTCATAAAACATACCTCAAAGCCTCTTATAAGGCTGATGCAGGCTTCATTCAGTCCACTTTCAGCAGACTGAATCTTCCCAATCACCGCACCCATAAGGGCACGGTGTTCGTCGACGATGGAGGCGCTCTTCAGCGCCGCCAAGAAAGCATTTGGCACCTCTGGTTGGACAGAGATTGCCGGTGGAACAGGCACACCCCCTCCATCCAAGGGAGGTCGCCTGCTTGATTCTGGAGCCATATTGGTCTCCAGACTAATTGCGTCCCGGCTGGGAGCCAATTCAAGATGGCTCCCGCGACGATTCCCATGGGAATCGTTTCCCCATGTCTCCGGCCCCTGAAGTTTGACCTCCATGCGCCGCTTTCACTACCTCTTCCTCCCCTCCTTCGCCGGGGTACTTCTGGAACGAAGCCTCGGTGTTATCCACATGTTTCGGAGAAGGGGCCTTCGAGGGCGTCCCACTCTCCATAGCATCCGAGCTCAGCAAATCCTCTGATGAGGATTGTTCGGTGCGGGACCTTGCCGGACTACGAAAATATGGCTCAGGTCAAAATATTACACCATGATGAGACTGGACGCATAAATGTGTTCGGATTTTATACTCACGAGTTCACCAGGGGCTGGGCCTGGGATCCCACACCCGGGCTGTTGTCGGTGGCGGCAGTGGACTCTTCCAGAAGAAGAGCTTTTCCCCTTTTAGGCGACTCGGCCTCCAAGTGTATGGAGGCCGCTGTCGGTGTCAAAACCGGCGGATCTCGGGTAGGGCGTCCCGAACTGTGCTTTTAAGGCGGATGGTAACAGGAGGCAAGGGACACAATGTTTACCCAGGTTCGGGCCCTCTCTATGGAGGTAATACCCTACTTCTCGCTTGATTGATCTTGATGAATATGAGTATTACAAGAGTTGATCTACCACGAGATCGTCAAGCTAAACCCTAGAAGCTAGCCTATGGTATGATTGTTGTTGTCCTACGGACTAAACCCTCCGGTTTATATAGACACGGAGGGGCTAGGGTTACAGTAGTCGGTTACAATGTAAGGAGATCTACATATCTGTCGCCAAGCTTGCCTTCCACGCCAAGAGAGTCCCATCCGGACACGATGCACGTAAGTCTTCAATCTTGTATCTTCATAGTCCAACAGTCCGCCAAAAGGATATAGTCCGGCTGTCCGGATACCCCTAATCCGGACTCCCTCAAGAGCCCCTGAACCAAAGCTTCAATGACGATGAGTCCGGGGCATGATTGTTTTCGGCATTGCAAGGCGGGTTCCTCCTCCGAATACTCCATAGAAGATCTTGAACACAAGGATAGTGTCCGCTCTGCAAAACAAGTTCCACATTCCACCGTAGAGAGAATAATATTCACAAATCCGACCTGCTGACGTATTTGACACCATGACATCATGCCATGGCGGTTATTATCAAACCGTGTTTTTCGACCAGCCTTGGCGCATATCAGCGAGGCGGTTTCCTTGGCACGCCTTTGTCGAGCGGAGATCGTGTCCCCTTATCACAGGATTCTCATCAATACGGGCGTGAGTAACCCAATCGTGCCCGTTGGTATGACTCCTCGATTATAGGCAAGTCCCAAACGGTCACGAGGAGGACGCCTGGTATTCACCCTCTTTATAAAGAGACCAAGGCCTATCCTTTTTATTCCTCGAACTAAATTGAATCCCTCCCCGCCTCGAAGTTCCAACACCCAAAGCTCAGTCAGCGCTCGGACCTTCAACCATGTCCGGATCCAACCTTCAAGGTCGGTGGATGCCCTCCTCCGTCACGGAGGAAGGCGTCGAAAGTTAAGAGAGGCTGTGTTCTTGACCGGCGATGACATTGCGACCGTTGCCTGCTCAAGGGCAGGTCATACCTACTCCCAAACCCGGCGAGAGCGTAGTATTCATATCTCACTTCCTTCGAGGGCTAGGCCTGGCTCTGGATCCCTTCATGAGGGGGCTCATGTTCTATTACGGGCTGGACTTCCATGATTTAGCTCCGGATTCTATTCTCCACATCTCGTCTTTTATCATCGTGTGCGAAGCTTTTCTCCGCATCACCCCTCACTTCGGCCTGTGGCTCAAGACATTCCAAGTGGAGCCAAGACAATTGAGGGGAGGTATGCGAATCTTGAGGTGCTGTAATAAGCAAAAGAGCGTCGATGCCCCATGGCCCGAGGGTTCTTTCCAGGAGGTGTCCAGCTTATGGCAACAAGAATGGTTTTATGTCACAGCTCCCAGGGGTACCAAATGGGTGGCCCCACCTTCCTTTTGCTCAGGTCACCCTCCACGGCTAACGTCATGGATCAACAAGGGGCTAAACTGGGGGGCAATGAAGGACATGCCCATACTGCAGGTCGCATCCAGGATCTTCTCGAAGAGATATTGATCTGGTCACGATGAACGCAAGTAATGTTACTTAGCGAACCCTGCTACAGAACGCGTCGTCCCCTCCGTCTGTGGGAATTCAATCCGGAGGGACCGCGAGCTATTCAGCACTTCCTCGGCATGATGCCCGAGGAGATGTACAAATTGTACTTCGGACCACAACCAGTGTGTCCGGATTCCACCAAGGACGCGGGTCTGAGCTGCAATCGTCCAGATACCCAAGTAAGTCGCCCTATGGCGAACATGTGGTATTTCTATTCATCATGACATCATTACGAAAAGTCGCTCTTTGACCAGGATTTGGATAACAAAGGCGAAGATGATCAGTGTCCAGCCCCCCTCCCGAGGTCTCACCGGATCCGATACTAGTCCGGATGTTGGAGCTTGCGCCTACCAAGCGCCCTCGGGGAGGATAAAGGTGGGAAGAAAGAGGTCGACGCCTCGTGAAAGGATAACCGGGGAGAAGAAGCCAAAGCTCTCTCTCCCCAAGGAAGGAAAAGGACCGCCTCTGAAGGCCCGGAGACAATAATCTCTAAACGGTGGAAGAAATCTTCGCCAGAGGGTCCTGGCCCAGGAGATATCCTGTCCGTACAGTGCCCGCAAGGGGATCAGCCCTCCATTGAGCTGTAAGTAAAAGAAAGGGTCTAATAGTAAAAAACATCCTGCTTTACTTCTGAGGAGAATAACCGAAACATCCGTCTTGTAGTCCGGATCGTGACCCTTCTCAGAGTTCGTCTTCGGGATCTTCCTCCGGAGATGATGGAGAGCCAAACGCCTCCCCACACCATCCCGCTTACGAGGCGGGCGAATTTCGAGGTGTCATCTCGGAGGGCTCCTCCCGATCCGGCAAGGCTGAGGGTGATTCTCCTCGCCACCCAAAGTCCTCGATGATCCGGCTCTTGGAGAGCAACCGAAAGGGTCCGGCTCACTTTGTCATGCGCGGTCGGATGCCTTTGAAGGATCTGCTAGAGTAGGCAGCTATCTCAGAAGCGCACCGTGCGCTAATGGCCGCGGTGGTTGAGAGGATTTCATCCGCAGAAAGCGGGTTGCATGAAGCCTTTATGAGTCTGCTGAAAGGTTTTGAGGTACGCAAAGTGACGTGTATTTTGAACAATATCGCACATGTTTAAAAGCGTGCCTGTGCGAATAGTAGCCCCGAGACTCGTTGCCGTCGGAAACGGGCGTAAGCAGAGGATCATAGTCGCAGGTAATAATCCAGGTGTCTTCATATGCAGGTGGCAGGAGGTCCGGTGGCTAGCCGGACTTGTGAGGTTGCCGAGCTAATGCGGTGACTTGATGCGGCAGATGCCGACATCGTGCTTGTCAACAAGCGGCTTGACGAGGCGCAGGGTATGTAATTTCGCCAGATTTCAGCATATGGTAAGAGGAGCGTAATGCCAGTATCTTGAACATGTTGTGAAATGCAGATGGAGCTACGGCAATGGAGACCCTTCGGGCGGAACTTGCCCGAGCCAAAAAGCAAGCCAGGAAAAGTGATGCGGCCGCTCTAAAGTAATTTGAAGAGCTGAGGGTCAACAAGTTGCCCATTACCAAAGTAAGGAGAAGATGGCCAGGATGGCCCGTTGAGTTGAGTGATGCCACCGACCGATACCGCTTCTTGAGAAGGAAAGCCGAGCGAAGGGCGCGGAGTCGAGAGAAGGCCATGGTAGCGACCAAGGAATCCCGCTCTACAATTAGAGCGATGAAGGAGGAGCTGCGTCACGCCGGGATATCGCGGCCGGGAAGCCCTTTATGTCGCGGATGAAGTTCGTAGATCCTAAGTATGCTCCTTTGGACCGGTTGTGGAATTCGCAGACGCTTATTCGATTTGGCAGAAAAGTCTTCGTCATCGGTCGAGTTCTTCAAGGATCAAAGAGATCGTGAAGTGGAGAAGCTGTTCTGGTCGCAATTTAATGGTCCAGCGTGTTCACTTCCTCTGAATGAGCGAATAGCCGAATGGGCCGAGCTCCATAGGTTGTCCGGACTCGCCATGAGGTCAATTGTGGATCATCTGTGGCCGGCAGGGCCAAGGCCGAACAGTTACTTCAGCTTGGTGCGGCGGCTCCTTGGTGCTGTGCCGCTCATCAACGCTATGAAGAGGTCGGCGTGCATTGAGGGTGCGCGGATGGCGCTTGCCCGTGTCAAAACACACTGGGCGGAGATGGAAGCCACCGCAATTGCAGCCCCTAGTTCGGCAATTAGCCGAGTAGCCGCTTGGACAACTTTGATGAGGTCCTTGAAGGCGCTCGTTCAATAGAAGCGCAGTGCTCGAAGAATATTATGTTTGAATGACATTTATTCCCATTAAAAACAATGTTTTACGAAATTATATAAAGGCTATTTTTATACTTTTGCCTAAAAGTGTTATGATGCCTCCTGTGCGGCCGTTTATGTATATGTTTATATAACCTGAAAATTTGCAAATGTCAAGCCATTTCACGCATACAATGCGGGGGTGTTCGCAGAAGACGCATGTTCACACTTGATCCCATGTCTTGGTCCATTAAGGAGGTGATAGCGCACCGAACTAGGCAATCGGACTATATTGCTTTAACACTTTCACTTAGCCATAGGAGTTTGACAGTGGGGCTACCATATAGCCCCTGGTGGCTCCGCGCTCATCTGAATCTGGTAGCGGTCATGCACGGCCGTGAAACGGCCCTTCGTTAATGCCGAGGAATCCGGAAGATTCCGATAAGTCGTCGAGTGGTTGACCAGGTCTCTCGCTTTATCATGACAGTTTTCGGCTTTCTCTCTTGAGGTGCTCATCCGGCCAGCTTGAGGCACAATCACGATGGTTCTCACGGGTGCCACCTTAGCCGATAAAGCGGAACGTAAGGTAGCAAAACACGTGAGCCGCAAACCCAACATTTGACCAAAGACATGATTCGAGCTGATGCATATAAGGCCTAATCTCGACGACGAACACTCCCTAAGGTGTTCGGTCTTTGAAACATATATCGGGCTTAGGTGATGCCCTTGGATAATGAACCCATAGTGTCAGTGCGAGCAATATTCGATGTGGCTACATGCCAAGACGTCGGCATCCTTCTCGGTTGTATTGAGAATCCGGAGGATGTGAACAACAAAAGATAGTAAAAAGGTTTACGCAGGGTCTTAATCTAAAGAGAAACCTTTATACGGGTCCTCACATCGCGTCGCTGCATGTCTCTGTTGTCTTAGTATCACGGACGGGTGTAGCATGATCGTCATCGGTAAAAAGAGAGGTGCTTAGTGAAAAGTTGTTGTGCAAAAATTTGGTTATTATAAATAAACCATGAAAAATTGAAATGGGTAAAGATGAGCGAATTATTACGGGCGAAGCCCCGGTACCGCAAATCTATACTCTGGTGTAACCATCAAACCAATATCTATCAATGATTGGCCAGACTCATCTAACCGTGTCCGCGGTCCTAACGACCGGTCATCGTCTCTAGTGATGAGGTCATCTAGTGCTCGGCTGTTAAAGCAGCCGCATGCTCTTCTGCCGAATCTAACGGCTCAACATTTCCATGTACTGTGATGGTGCCGCGCGGACAGGGCATTTTAAGTTGGAGTAAAGTGTAATGAGGTATTGCATTGAAACGGGCGAAAGCCTCGCGTCCGAGTAGTGCTTGATAGCCACTTCGGAATGGAGCAATGTCAAAGGTTAACCTTTCGCTCCGGAGGTTGTCCGGGCGAAATAACACAACCTCTAGCGCTTAGAGAGCCCGTGCAAGTGAGCCTTCAGGTTTCAGTATTACTCCCTTGAAGGTAGTATTATTGTGGCTGATGTTTGTTGGGTTTATCCCATTTTGCGGACATTGTCCTCGGTATATCAGATTTAGACTACCGCCGCCGTCCATAAGGACTGCGTGGTAAGGTGGTATCCGTTTACTATTGGGTCCAGCACCAAGGCGGCTGATCCTTCTGTCGGATACCTATTAGGTGATCCCTGCGCTACCGAAAGTGACCGGCAGGCTGACCCGATGGCGGGACTCATGGGTGACGGGATCTATGGCTCGGTGTATTTGGAGTGCGATTTGCCTCTCCACTTTGTCACGTGGACAACATTTACCGCTTTGACTTCCGGGAATTTTTTACATCCCCGGTGTCTTCTTTGGCGAGGCGTATCCTCGCCCTCGCCGGAGTGTCCTCCCTTGTGTTCGGGCGTTTAGCTTGCCGTACTGCTTGAAGACCCAGCAATCTACGTGGGTATGATTTGCGAGTGCTTGCCGGGGTGCCGTGGATCTGACATAGTTTATCTAGAATTTTGTTTAGGCCGGTCGGTTCATCTCTGTTGCCTTTAGAGGGCTTTTTCCGTTGACCCGTCGAGAGCCTCTAAATCCGGCGCCACCGTCGTGTTGTCTGGTTGTCTTCTTTATTCCGGCGCTTGTTTTATCAAGGCGTCGCGGTTTTCCATTGCCGTCCGGGCCTTCGATGTGCTTGGGTCATTGGTGCTTCTTGAGCTAACCAGTTGTCCTCGCCTCAAAAAGCGGGTCATGAGGCTTGTTAGGGCTGCCATTGTTCTCGGCTTTTTCTGGCCAAGGTGCACAGCAAGCCATTAAATCTCGAACAGCTGTTCTTGAAAGCTGCTAGGGCTTCAAAGATCCTGGACAATCGACAATTTGGTTCTTCTTAGTGAGAAACCTGTACCAAAGCTTTGGGCTGACTCTCCGGCTGTTGAATTATATGACTCAAATCATCGGCGTCAGAATTGGACATAAGTCCCTTGAAAGTTAGTCCGAAAGCGCCCTCGAGCTCTTCCCAACTTCCAATGGAATTTTCGGGAGGCTTTTCAGCCGTGCCGAGATGGTCCTTTGAGCTTGAGGGTAAGTATTTGATGGCGTGGAGATCGTCTCCACGAGCCATGTGAATATGGAGGATGAAGTCCTCGATCCGCACCTGTGGTCCGTGGTTCCGTCGTATGCCTCTATGTTAACTGGTTTGAACCCTTCGGAAATTCAGGGTCTAATACCTCGTCGGAGAAGCATAGGGGGTGTCTGGCGATACTGTATTTGGTGTGTGCCATGGCGTTCGGACGGTTGTGGTATTTGGTGTTGGCGGAGTGCTGGAGCATGTTTCCTTGATCCGTAGATGGATCTGGTTACGCCGGCCCGTTGATGCGGGTCCTCGCGTTGTGTCATGTACTAACTTATGTGCGGCCTCGTTGGCCACCCTATCGCGGCCACGAGGTCGTCGATCCGACCGATCGGCGGTTTTGTTTTTTGGCTGTGAGGATTCGAAGGCCTCGTCATCGAACTCCGGTAGCAGCTTCTGCTTTGGGTAGCTCTTCATGGGGCGCATCGCCACCGCATTTTCTACGCCATGTCGAGCACTTTATTCCATCTACTATTGAGTGTGTTTTGTGCGGCCTTGAGCCTTTGTTTCTACTTCTTCGGACTTCTTGCGTTGGCCATAAGCCTTTCTTGCTCCAAACCTGCTTTTCCGTGATGATGCGCTCGTCGTCGTCCGGGACTGTTCTCTTGGCCCAGGAGAGCGGGTTGGTTGTCTTGATGCTCGGCGTGGCGGTCTTTCGAACAATGACTCAAGCACTTTGTTAAATCATCCGCCGGGCTTACCCTGCTCTGTCATTTGGGTCAATTTGGCTTCTTGTTGCGCCGTTGTCGCTGTTTTGCCAAGGCGGGATTTAGAGTGGCGCTTACGGCGCTGCTTTTGATTGCTTGTCGTGGGAGCTATCTTCGCTGCATCCTCGTTATTATTTTCTTTGGGTGTATCCACCATACATACGTCATATGATGAGGTGGCGGTCCGATTACTTACAATGGCGATGGTTCCTGATTAAATCTCCGGCATCGGTGTCCATACCTTCAATGTACTTGGAGTCGGCGTAGAGCATGTCGGTTAAATCGTCGACAGTGGCTACTAAGTGGGTGGTGGGTGGGGATTGAATTTCTTCGTCGTCCGCATCCCACTCTAGCCGGACATAGTTCGGCCAAGGTTCTCCAGACAGGGAGAGGGATTTCAGTGAGTTCAGTATGTCGCTGAAGGGCGAGTGCTGAAAGATGTCTGAGGAGGTGAACTCCATGATCGGCGCCCAATCGGATTCGATAGGTATGGGCGCGGGTGGTACGAAGTCCGTGGCCGAGGACAAGTCTAGCAGTTCGGCGACACGGCTCTCGTGAGGGTAAGGTCGATTCGGCTCTATCGCCACCGAGGGTGCGTCCTCGTGGTGGAGTCTATCCTCCCGTCCTCGGATGGAGCGACCGCTTTCTGGACTAGAGGTCGGAGTAGTTCTTGGCGCGATCTCCAACACCGTCCGACGGCAAAGCTATATCATGCTGCGTCGTGATCGCAAATGCGGCACACTGGCATGGGCCCGAACCCGTCGAAGATCAAGTCTCCGCGGATATCGCCGGTGTAATTCAAGTTTCCAAACCCGACACGATGGCGGGGGTAGCTTCGATCTGCTCTAGATGGACATGACGAGTTGGCTATGATGCGAAAATTGCCCGAACACGAAGATCTGTCCGGGGAGGAAAAACTCACCCTGGACCGCACCGTTGTCGATGATCGAAGGGGCCATTCAACCTTGCAGCGACGACAAAGTGGAACTCTCAATGAAAGCACCAATATCGGTGTCAAAACCGGCGGATCTTGGGTAGGGGGTCCCGAACTGTGTGTCTAAGGCGGATGGTAACAGGAGGCAAGGGACACAATGTTTACCCAGGTTCGGGCCCTCTCTATGGAGGTAATACCCTACTTCCTTCTTGATTGATCGTGATTAATATGAGTATTACAAGAGTTGATCTACCACGAGATCGTCGAGGCTAAACCCTAGAAGCTAGCCTATGTTATGATTGTTGTTGTCCTACGGACTAAACCCTCCGGTTTATATAGACACCGGAGGGGGATAGGGTTACACAGAGTCGGTTACAACAGAAGGAGATCTACATATCCAGACGCCAAGCTTGCCTTCCACGCCAAGAGAGTCCCATCCGGACACGGGACGAAGTCTTCAATCTTGTATCTTCATAGTCCAACAGTCCGGCCAAAGGATATAGTCCGGCTGTCCGGATACCCCCTAATCCAGGACTCCCTCAGCCGCCCTCTTCTTTCTTCCCCCCGCCGGGGATTCGTCTTCCTCCTCCTCCTCGTCCTCTTTGGAGGCATAATGGGCATTGGAACCTTCGGATATTGTGTCTGGAGTGCCGCGGTGATGAAGGCCACCCCGGGTCTTTTTGGCCTCCTTCTCGCCCTTCTTCTTCGGCGCCTTATACGGCGTCGGGACCAGCATCTTCGACAGAAGTGGGTTGGCCGGTCCTTCGGGCAGCGGGGCTGGACAATGGATCCGCTCCGCCTTCTTCGTCCAGCCCTAGGGAGTTGAGGAAAACACACTAAGCATTTCCTTTGAGTTATGCGGATAAAACGTAAAATAACTTACCGAGCTTGCAGGGCGGGAAAGTTGGTACCCCCGGTCCTCAGCCGAGTCCGGCCATGATTTGCCGGACTTGAATAGCACCTTCCAGATGTCTTTGTGCGAGGAGCCAAAAAGCTCTCGCAGCGTCTGATGCTTGGCCGGATCGAATTCCCACAAATTGCAAGTCCGGTGTTGACAAGGCAAGATTCGGCGAACTAACATCACCTGGACTACATTGACGAGTTCGATGTTCTTGTCTTCCATATCCTTAGCAGCGGCTATCTCAAGCACCGGCAGTTCATCGGACGAAGACCAGTTCCAGCCTTGTTTAGGCCAGGATGTAAGCGCTTGCAGAGGGGCTCGGATCGAACTTCGGGAGCAGCGGCCCATCCCGTCAGCGCCAAGCTTCGATGATGTAAAACCACCGCTGCTGCCACTCTTGACGGAATCATTAAAAGTACTTGTCGGCCATGTGACGTTGGGCATCTGCTCACCATAGCGCTCAAGACTTCAAGATGCTTTCGCCGCCCACCACCTTGGGCTTCACATTAAAGATCTTCAACCATAAGTCAAGTGTGGCGAGATGCGGAGAAAAGCCTCACACACGCACGATGAATGTCGAGATGTTGATGAAGGAATTGGGGAATAGATCATGAAAATTGATCCCGTAATAATACATGATGCCGCGAACGAACGGGTGGAGGGGAAACCCTAGCTCGCGGACAAAATGAGGAAGGAATACAACCCTCTCGTGGGGTTCCGGAGTAGGGATGATCTGTCCTGCCGTCGGGAGACGGTGGCTGATTTTCTTGGCCAGGTACCCGGCCTCCCGAAGCTTTTTGATATCCTTCTCCCGGACGGTAGAGGCCATCCACTTGCCTCCCGCTCCGGATCCGGACATTTTCGGAAGGCCTTTGTGGGCGGAGAAGATGAATGCTCGAGGCGTTGGAGCTTGAGCAAGAGGAATGGATCAGGAAGAAGAAGAAAGCGTGGAGTGCGAAAGGGAGTTCATATCCCTTATAAAGGCAGTAGCCTCCCCACTTGCTCGGGTAAAACTCGCTTATCCCCCAAGCGTTGTGATTAATGGCACGATTGGGTTACCCACACCCATATTGATGAGAATCCCGTGATAAGGGGACACGATCTCTGCTTCGACAAGACGTGCCAGGAAAACCGCCTCGCAATATGCGCAGTAGCTGGTTAAGAAAAACGGTTTGAATAATGACCGGGCCGTGGCGTGATGTCACGTTATGAAAAGTTGTCAGCAGATTAGATTTGTGGAAATATTATGCTCTCTACGGTGGTATGTGGAATTTGTTTTGCAGAGCCGACAACATCCTTGTGTTCAAAATCTTCTATGGAATATTTGGAGGAAGAACTCGCCTTGCAATGCCGAAGACAATCTGCGCGCCGGACTTATCGTCATCGAGGCCTGGTTCAGGGGCTACTGAGGGAGTCCTGGATTAGGGGGTCCTCAGACAGCCGGACTATATCCTTTGGCCGGACTGCTGGACTATGAAGATACAAGATTGAAGACTTCGTCCGTGGTCGGTGGGACTCTCCTTTGCGTGGAAGGCAAGCTTGGCGGTTCGGATATGTAGATCTCCTCCTTGTAACCGACTACGTAACCCTAACCCTCCGGTGTCTATATAAACCGGAGGGTTTAGTCATGGGACGAGAACAATCATAATCATAGGCTAGCTTCTAGGTTTAGCCTCTCACGATCTCGTGGTAGATCAACTCTTGTAATACTCATATCATCAAGATCAATCAAGCAGAAGTAAGTAGGGTATTACCTCCATCAAGAGGGCCCGAACCTGGGTAAACATTGTGTCCCCCACCTCTTGTTACCATCCGCCTTAGACGCACAGTTCGGGACCCCCTACCCGAGATCCGCTGGTTTTGACACCGACAGCTACCACCTTAACACCCGCACAGCCGAGGAGGTGGAGCAGCACCCGCGACCACAGCACGCCGAAGGGCCAGTGTCGCCACGCCATCTGAGGCCTCCACCTCGGCTTCCAAAGCTCTCCGAACGGGGCGGAGCAGCAGATCCTCGCCACCACCATCCTAGTCGGCCATACGTGCTTCCCCGGAGCCTTCTCTGGTGGTGACGAGGGGGGAGAGCAAGGAAGGCAGAGGCGCTAGCTGGGGTTGCATCTCGCTTGAGTCGTCCCGAACTGAGCGACGCCGTGGGGGAGGAGGGGCAAGAAATTCGTGATGGGCTTGTTGCCACCGGTCAGTGTGACCAGGACGCAAGTCGCTATGGGGCGGCCTGCTTATTAGGTGACCAGGGAAATCCCGATATTTTCTACAGCGCCGACCGCTCATGGATCTACGCCGTTGGTGCTGCCACCTGGTCTGCTACGCACATAGCCCTAGCCACTTCTACTTTATACTCCATCCGTTCCTAAATAAAAGCTTTTTTTAGAGATTTCAATATGGACTACATACAAAGTAAAATGAGTGATCTAAAATATGTCTATACATATGTATGTACGTATGCATGCATATATGTATTACGTATCGAAATCTTTAAAAACGCTTATATTTAGAAATGAAGGGAATATTATTCATTTGTGAATATCCTACATTGTATCTTGGGGACAGTGAAGGCCACGGGAAGTGCATTCGGTGCAGCTTGAGGCACAGGACGTGCAGGCTGCTGGGCGCCAAGACGAGGTTGTGTAACTTCATTGATACTGATTTTTCCAATAAAGGATGGATTTTATTAACTCAAAATGTAGCATCAGGAGGATACAAATATAATGAGCACACACCCGGCCTCTACACAGCTAAGATGCATATAGCCAACACAAACTCACGCACACAAAAACACGCCAGCAATAGCAAAGTCATATAGGACCAAAGCTATGCATAGGCGATGAAAAAAGAAAAAAGCCCCAAAGCGATCATATCCGCGATGGGCAAACTAGAAAAATGACCGTATCTGCACCATTCATCTTACACCACACGGACGACGAGGTTCTTCAACAGTAATGCCTTCAGGAAGGGAGCGACACTTGAGCGTCGCCATCACCGGATCCAACCACCAAGGCTAGAATTTAGGTTTTCACCCTGAAGAATCGGTCACGAGCATTCGAACAATGCCTTCAACAAGGTAACGACATAAAAATATCGCCATTGCCGTATACCCAACTTTCGGGGCAGACCTAGGCTTTCGCCCGACACTTTCGAGAGACCAAATTCTCAAGTAGCACCGCCTCGAAGTCAACGGACGTGTTGTCGCCACCACTTTTCCGCGATACCAGCAGCTACATGCGATGTGACCACCGCCGCCACACAACCATCCCCATGCATCAAGACATCGTTCATAGTTTGCATATCCACGCCGAAATCGACCACCAGATTTTTAGAGATAAAACTCTCACAAAATCAATTGATGATGATAATCCGCGGCCGAGGCCCTGCGCAGTGAAGTGATCACCACACATAGCTCGTCATCGAAGGGACTCCGGGTTTACCTCGCCGTTAATCTGGGCGAGGGAACCGGAGGCGGCCAAAGAGGGTTGTCTTCACGAAGATGAGCTCGGACAAAGGCAGGCTGGCATGGACTAACCCCAGATCAACAGATCGGTGGGGCTGCCGTTGATGTCACCGGATCGACACCGATCTCGAATCGAGCCTTCGAATCATGTGCACCATCGGCCGAGCACCGCACTGCGCTTCTTTAGCGGCCATCATGCACGGTGGACGGGCGAAGAACCGCTTCCTCCCGGACAAGACAGACGGAACTGCACCAGCGCCACCACCGCCGCCCAAGGTAGCCATCACGAGATCGCCATGGATGGAGGCCGAGCCTCACCATGGCCCACGCCACCGTCCTTGGCCCCGGCGCTTGGCTTAAGCCGCGGTGGCCTCCGTGGCGGGCGGCGAGACGGAGGCAAATGGTTGAGCCTGGCCGAGATGGGATCCCCCGAGTCGCCAGTCACGGGAGACGTGGGGGTTCAAATGGGGACGGGCAACATGGTTCCCCATTGATACTGATAATAGGTACACTGATTTGGATCTAAGATCAAAGAAAATATAAAGTAACTCATATGACTAAGAATTACAATGAATTTTCTTGTAACCATCCTTTTCACGGTATTAATATTTTCTCGAAGAAATACTCCAACAACTTCAGTAAAGAGGCTGCAATTAGATTGGAGCAACGATATTCTCACTCTTTCACCCGCACGAACATTACAGATAATGATTTTTGAAAGCGCCTTGAGTCGCCCGTCTAAAAAGATGGGAAGCCTTGATCGATGAACGTACTTAGGCAGGGGGTGATCCCCTAGAAGCGCAGGCCGCCGAATCACTGTATCTTCACCATGGTATCGGTGAAAGATTTCACCTCCACAAAGAATCAAACCAACAAAAAAAGGTTGACACAACAACATAAACTCATCAGATCTGAATAATCGAATCTGCGAGGACAGAAAACTCTCTAATCTCATGGGACTGCCAAAAGAACGAGAGGAAGTTATTCTCACAAAACTATAACGATCACTGCGTTGACGAAGAACATAGAGGTCCTCAAGATCCGAGGTGAGGTCCCCCCACCTCACAGTGCCAAGATGGCAGCTGGAGACGAGGGGACCAAAATTTCCGAGATGGCAACGGCAACGGCGGCGACGCGAGAAACCCTAGCTAGCCAGGGGTGTGTGACGTATTGATGTGCAGGCTGTTGGGTGACGAGCTGATGATGTGTCTGCCCATCGGCTGGGACTTCCTGCTACTTGGCTGTCTCTAGAAATTAGGGGCCCGATGCGAAATGCAAATTGGAGCATTAAAATGTCTAGAATGCATGTTTTTTAATAAAAGTAATTTGAATAAATTCAAAGACTGCATCAATTATAGGCTTGTCAAGATAATACCAAAAAAAGACTGAACCTGAATTTTAAACTAGCAACTATCTTGGAAATCTTCGTGAGTGGCAACTTGATTAACTAGCCTACTATATACCTTTCTTAAAAAATTGATTGATGAACTGATGCATATGCACACAATACCGAAAATTTGAAATGGGTCATACTACTATATGGTAGTATTATCTCAGTGGTTGGTCTTTCTCGAGATCCGCACGCATGCATGTATATGCATATGTATTCAACTCTGGCAGTGAATTAAGCACAGTAGCAACGCGACTTGTCTTTTGTTAGTTATGAGGCCCAACTGTCTTGGTCCAGTCGGTCCTAGTCTAATTGCATTTTTCAGGACCGACGGGCTATGCCACCTGGGCCGCCTCTCTCCCACCCACGGTCTGGCCCACCGATTTGCTCAAGTTTCCAGCTGCATTTATGATGTAAAGCCATATCCCCTCCGTTGTAAATTTGGATCCCCATTCTTCTTTGCTCAAGCCTTCGTAGCCATGTCTTCTTTTTCCTCCACGCAGCAAGCGCCGAACACCGAGCTGCTTCCGCTGATCCCCTGCCGCCAGATGTCTTCGGGAAGTGAACAGTGACATCTCCACCGGCGGGAAGAAGCCAGGCAATCGCTACTACAGATGCATCCTTTGGAGTGTGAGTGCTGAATTGCAAACTCAGATCTCGTTCTTCATCTTTGCTTCTGGTACAGATTTTGATTTGTTGCTCTTTCTGTTATTTCCAGTCTCGTCAGTATGGGTTCTTCGAGTGGCAGGAGACTTACCGTGCCGTGCTGCAGTCCGTCAGAGCCCGTTCTCTGTTACGCCACCGTCCCCAGCCTATCCCGCGCGGGTTTTCTTTTTCTTCGTCTCGCCACGGCATGGGTCGGCGAAAGGCTTAGCTAAGATAAACCCATTGCCCCGCAGCCCATCCAACCAAACATGTGGCGACGACATAAATGCTGCTGAAGGCAAAAAAAGAAGAAAAAAAAGAAGTGAAAACCCCCAACCCTTCGAGACATAACGCGGTTTTTCTTTTCTTTTTATTACTTTATATCCCCCCAAACGCAACAGCACACAAGAGCAGGAACCGAGGGCTCCACACGCGCGTTAAATGCAAATAGATTACCAACGGAAATTCTGTACCATAGTGCATGAACTTCGTCCTGACATGGACTGCCGGTCCACCTCCGTCAGATGCTACCGGCCTCGCACCTGCCTTACCCCGCGTATTCATACAGTATCTGCTCGCCATACAGCTACGCCACCTCATTTCCTTTATTTTCTGGTTATAGCGCTTGCCGCATTCAATGCAGCGAACCTGCCTGATCTATGCGAATGAATGGCTGGGATAATCTCTATCTCTACTATCTAAAAAAAACGTAGTGTTCCGTTTCCCCTCTTACGTTAAATCAAGCCTCTCGTCAGACGACCCCTCGCCCCGATTTTCTTTTCTCCCTCCCGACCCACCTCTCGGCCCACTCGATTTTCTTTCCCCTCCGGTTTTCTCCATCACGGTTTTCTCCTCTGCTTGCATCTCACGCCGGGCGTCCCACCGCTCCCGACCTCCACCTTCGCCCAAGAAGCCCTCCTGCGCACTCCTATCTCTTCTTCTTCTTCTCCCTTCCTTTCCTCTCTCTCACAAATCTTGTCTCTGGCCCATGGATCCCGACGTGGAGCTCCAGTGCGGCCCGATCTGACCTGGGAGCCAGATCCGTGAGTCTCCGCCTCGCTGCATGCCTCCATGGTCCGCTGCCTTCCAAATCTTCTCGGCAAGACAAGCGCTCATTCGCCCGCCGATCCCATGCCATGGTCGCCTCGCTCCGAGCGACACAGCATGGCCGCCTCTACGCCTCTCATAAGTGGGCCTCTGTGACCGGATCTGTGAAAGTCTGCGCGCCTCGCTCATGACGCCTCCATGGTCCTCCGTCTTCCGGCGTCGGCCGCACTTGCAGCCCGCCGCCGTCCATGCCATGGTCGCCTCTCCTCGAGCAGCGTGCCATGGCCGCCTCCCGCCTCTCCGCAAGTGGCCGATGCGCCTGCCCTAGCAGATTAATGGAGGGCGCTGCCGACGTCGGTTCATGCCTTGGTTCACCTGCTTCCTGATGTCCAATTCTTTTTGTTGTTGCTATATTCAACCTCATCTCTGAAATTTTACATCTTCCTGTGTTGCTGTGCAGGTGTATCAAATTTCACAAGGTCAGAGATTATTGAACCATCTGGTTAGGAAGAACTTGTTCATGCTTTTCTTTGTGAACACCAAATTTTTTTATCTGGTAGGTAAAAGATAAAGATTTTCAGTTTAATTATCTTCAAAATTCTGTGTATGGGGAAGTGCCTGGCGGTGGTGGTTGGGCACTTGAGCTTGGAGCTGGCCAGGGCAGTGGATGGGGAAGAGGAGATTGCTGCTACTGTTGTCGCTTTGTGTATGCTACATCTGCAAAATTCTGTGTATGTGCTGATGCTGCTAAATACAGGACGATGCATTATATTCTTCCTCTATCAATCTTTAAATTCATTATCATTTTTATTTTATTTTTCTGAATGTTGTTCTTTAATCTAATTGTTTTTTTTTTTGTGGTGCAGGTAAGTCAATCCTAGCCGAGTTTTGTATTGTTACCCTTTGTGGTGACTGCTACACGATCCTGTAATGCATTCTAGGAGTGTTGTTTCTTTCAGTTGTTTCAATTACTAGATTAGCAGCAAAATGCATCCATGTCAATGTTGGATTTTACTTCCTGATTCTCATTCCAAGTTCTGCAGGAAAGAAACAAGGAGAATACCAACCACATCAGCTTCCGAGTCCGTCGACAATCCGAGCTTTGTATCTTTGAGGTTTCAGATATTTGAGTATTATTATTTTCTTGTCAGTGAAGGTTATCATGTTTTCACACCCGCTCTATAATGTTTCAAGGAAAAATGTCAAACATTGTTACCTTTGTAAAGAGTTCATATCATCTAATGTAATATGCAAATTGCAAAACAATCTGATAAATTCATTTTATTTCTTGAATTGTGAAATGGGAGATATTGCTTTTGTGATTATTGCTCAGTGTGATATGCTTATGGTACACCTTTGTACTTATGTTCCTACAAAATTAAGTTCCACAAGTATGCAAAGTACTATTTGGTGTCGTAATATATCATGCCAGGTAGCTCCACATAAAGGTTCATTTTTGCAACAAATATTGTTGTCCGTAGCAAGGCACAAGGATTTTAGCTACGCCTGTAAATATTAATGAGTCAGTTGCTGGAGCACCAGAGCTTGCTCAAGAAGAGTGCACTGTGGATCGTGCTACTGAACGAGGATGAGAAGGACGCCCACAACAAGGAACCGAGAAGATGGATGCGCATGGAGAAGAACACGACAATGACATGTGATGTGCATGAGGATCATAAATATATATCTTAGACATGATTGAAGTTGAACCACTAAAATACATATGCCCCCGGTGCAACGCACGGGCATTGTCCTAGTGCTAGTATATAGTAGTATGACCCATATCGCTGCTCTCACACAATACTCACTATAATACTGCCTCCAATCTGTATTCCTTGTCACTCAAACAGATATATCTAGCACTAAAATACATCTAGATACATCTCTTTGAGCGACAGGTAATATGCATCGGAGGAAGTATAATTATTCAACAGCACAAAATAGTCTAAATAAAATAGTGATTTAGTTCAAGAGGCCGCATTTTCGTCATTTCATCTCAGGAAAGATAGATTGGTTGATGGGAACTCCTATTTGGCGACCTGGGCGTTTGACGTCGCGGAAAAACGCACTCACCCCTGCACGAGCCATGTTCGGCCGGCCAATAGGCGGGGCCAGACACTCCCTATTTTTTATTTGTTTACTTTTCCCTTTTTTGCTTTTTTAAAATAATTCAATATTTCAAAAAAGTTCAAGAATTCAAAATAATTGCGAATTTTGAAAAAAAATGTCCCCGAAATCATAAAATGATTGTGAATTCAGAAAAAAATGTTCATGATTTTCAAAAAATGTTCGAGAAAACATAAAAATGTTCACGTATTAAGAAAAATGTTGGCATATTCAAAAAATGTACATGAGTTTGAAAAATGTTTGCATATTCAAAAAATGTTCAAGAACTTGAAAAAAACTTGAGAATTGAAACAATATCCATGATTTTTTTTTTTGCAAAACGAAAATATGTTCGGATTTCAAAAAATCTCAAATTTCAAAAAAACTTATTGGTTGAAAAAAATTATGAACTCGAAAATTTTCATGCATTTCAAAAAAAATGTTCAAGCAAAGTTGGGCCTTCCGCTGCATGCTTCGTACACACTGCCAGTGGTGATCAATATTCGCACCCATCGTATAGCTTCTGACGCACAATTACAGTAGCAAGCAAAGAATACTAGTAACCTGATAAGTTCTGACCACGAGGAACGAACTGGTAATTTCTGCAATTACCAGTGACTGGGTTTCTGAGTGCTCGTCACGACTATAGCTGTTTCTTCAGTGGGGCATAGAGATCTCTTAATTTTGGTAATTATCATTCTTACCAATTTCCTTAATTACTATGTTTATCCATTAAAGATTTAAAAATATTCATAAGTAATGGTAGAGAATTAGCTACAATTTTCATCTGAAATCACAAAGAAATCCAACAAAATGTTGATTTGTGGATCGGATTTTTGTGGTTGTTCAACCATGGGAGTTTTTGGTTGCTAAATTATAATGCTTTGAACTTGTTTATAAGTTGGCTCAGAAAAATCATCTCAAAAATCGGAGAATTTGATAATCAGGCGCATACTTAACATCTTCCCAATCTGCGCATCAAGCTTACTAATTACTGCTCCAAAGGCTTTACATTTGATGTGAAACAAATGGGTTGCCTGTAAAAATTACAGAGATTTGTACACTCTCTAACAGGGACAAGTAAATAATTCAAAAACTAAGTCCAGGTTAAGCAGAGCAACCTCTGTAGTACGTACAATTTAAGAGGTTGTATCTGCACAAGAATCAGACCAAATACAAGAGGTGCAAAAACATCTTCCTGGCTTCAAGACCAGGAGAAAGTGAATGAAAATGTCAGAAGCAAGAATCCAATGCAACAGTAAAGCACACGACGTCGTCCATTCTAGCAACAACATGACTATTTATTTAGACTGAAAACAGCCACCATCAGCACAAAGTTACAAGATGACACTTTCAGAACACATCTAACTACAGTTCACCACATTAGATGAGGAGACTAGATGAGGTGAACTTGACTATTTAACCAGACCGAATAGCAGCCACAAACCCACAAGCAGAAACACTGTTACAATATGACAATGTCAGATGACACTGTCAGAAGACAGCTACCTACAGAATTCATCAGACAAGGACCAGGAAGGGAACACAAGAATCAGACCAGGAAACTAGGCGGAGGTGAACTTGGTGACGGCCTTGGTGCCCTCGGAGACGGCGTGCTTGGCGAGCTCGCCCGGGAGGACGAGGCGGACGGAGGTCTGGATCTCCCGGGACGTGATGGTGGGCTTCTTGTTGTACCGCGCGAGCTTGGCGGACTCGCCGGCGAGCTTCTCGAAGATGTCGTTGATGAAGGAGTTCATGATGGACATGGCCTTGGAGGAGATGCCAATGTCCGGGTGCACCTGCTTGAGCACCTTGAAGATGTAGATCTTGTACGTCTCCACGCTCTTCTTGGCCTTCTTCTTCCCCTTCTTGTCGCCGCCCTCCTTGGACGCCGGCACCTTCTTCTCCGCCTTGGGCTTCTTGCCCGCGGGGTCTTCTCCACCGGCTTCTTCTCGGCTGCCTTGGGGGCCATGGATGCTGCGGCGGCGGCTGCTGAGGGCGAGAGAAAAGTTTGGCTGGGCTGGAGTAGTAGAGAGAAGGAAGCGACGGATTGGAAGGCAGATGGGCCGGACTCTTTATAGGTAGGGAGGAGACAAGTGGGCGCTGATTGGTGGACCTGTGAGCGCCCCGGATCGGTGACGTGCAGGGATATGAGCCGTTCGCAGCTTTTTCCAATGGACGGACCGGATGCGCTTCGACGCGGATCGGTGATGTGGCGAAAACGTGCGTGTAGCAGTTGGAGGAGGAGCCAGCCGACGTCTCTGTGGCGGGAACTTTGAAAGTTTGGGGGTTACCCCACTCGGGCCCCAGCTGCCAGTGATAGTAGTACTTGATTGTTTTGACCAAGGATGTGAGCGTGAGCAATGATAGAAAATACTCCGTCACTAATTCGGGAGGGATGTTGTAGTCACGTATGTAGATCTTAGAAGCTGTTGCATTTTGGAACCCAACCGAAAAACCATACCGAAAATAAATCCAACCGAACCAATTTTATGATTTTCTGGTTTCGGTGTGGTATGGACTTTTCATACCATTTTGAACTTTGAGTTTATGGTACATACCAATAACTCGAATGGTTAACCGAATAAACCGAAGTTTGGAGTATTTCTTGAGGCGAACAACTATATGAGTTGTCGTTTTTCTTGTACATGAGCCAGATTGCCTAAGAAGCACGTGCATTTTCCATGTAACATAGTCATTTTTTTCTAAAAAAATGTTAAGCAGGTCCATAACCACCAAGGTATGAATTCATGCATGCATATATCCTTACATATATAGTTATATACTACTCCCTCTGTTGCATAATATAAGAATGTTTTTGACACTACACTAATGTAAAAAACGTTCTTGTATTATGGGACGGAGGGAGTATTTGTGTAAAATAGTACGTGTATTGAGTTATAAAATTGTAAATTATTACTACGTCATTCTCAAATTCGCGACAACTTTGGTTATTATGGTATATACCGAAATCATGCCGAAATAATTTGGTATGTACCGAAACCGAACCATATTTTAATTTCAAACCATATTTAACTAAGTATTACTACCATACAAACAAAAAACGTATAAACCAAACCATGTAAACCGAATGCAAGTGAATAGAAGTGTCTGTGCAATGTACACATTTCCTAGCACC
The DNA here is from genome assembly GCA_021605145.1 of Aegilops bicornis. Classification (NCBI taxonomy): domain Eukaryota; kingdom Viridiplantae; phylum Streptophyta; class Magnoliopsida; order Poales; family Poaceae; genus Aegilops; species Aegilops bicornis. Next base: position 1,975,610 of record JAHIAL010000033.1, on the reverse strand, counting down.
AATCTCGATTCAACAAGGTAACAATCCTTTATGCATCACATTCTGTGCACTCGACCACGTTGTGGTGTGCACCCTCACTTTGCTTCAACTGTCATAGGCCAGGCGCCACCGCACCCAACACTAGTCGACTCAGGAAGTGGCGAGAGAGAGAGAGAGAGAGAGAGAGAGAGAGAGAGAGAGGCCACTGGTCGGGGTGGCGATGAGGCGAGTTGCTTCCCAGAAGATGGAGGCAAGGTCCACGGCCGTCGGGTGGGAAGGCCATGAGGCTCTTGTCCGGCTCACTAGTTGGGGAGGCTTTCAGACGGTAAAAGGAGATATGTCGCCAACATGCTCGTCCTCGATGACGGCCACCTCCTCTTGGACGCCCCAGACGAGGCATGCAACCACCAAGCTTGGGGAGGCCACAAAGATGAGTCATCGATAAATCACTGCCTCCTCCCACCGAATAAACCAAGTTTGGAGTATTTCTTCAAAGTAACAACCATATGAGTTGTCGTTTTTCTTGTACATGAGCCAGATTGCCTAATAAGCACGTACATTTTCCATGTAACATAGTCATTTTTCTCTAAAAGAATGTTAAGCAGGTCCATAACCACCAAGGTATGAATTCATGCATGCATATATCCTTACATATATAGTTATATACTACTCCCTCTGTTGCATAATATAAGATTGTTTTTGACACTACACTAATGTAAAAAACGTTCTTGTATTATGGGATTTCCATAGACATTCCTCAAAACAGCCACCATACCTACCTATCATGGCATTTCCATAGACATTCCAAGATATATTGCCATGCAACTTACCACTGTTCCGTTTACTATGACACGCTCCATCATTGTCATATTGCTTTGCATGATCATGTAGTTTACGTTGTATTTTGGGCAAAGCCACCATTCATAATTCTTTCATACATGTCACTCTTGATTCATTGCATATCCCGGTACACCGCCGGAGGCATTCACATAGAGTCATATTTTGTTCTAAGTATTGAGTTGTAATTGTTGAGTTGTAAGAAAATAAAAGTGTGATGATCATAATTTTTAGAGCATTGTCCTAAGTGAGGAAAGGATGATGGAGACTATGATTCCTCCACAAGTCGTGATGAGACTCCGGACTAAAAAAAAGAGGCCATAAAAAAAGGCCCAAATAAACAAATGAGAGAAAAATAGAGAAGAGACAATGTTACTATCCTTTTACCACACTTGTGCTTCAAAGTAGCACCATGATCTTCATGATAGAGAGTCTCCTATGATATCACTTTCATTTACTAGTGGGAAATTTTCATTATAGAACTTGGCTTGCATATTCCAATGATGGGCTTCCTCAAAATACCCTAGGTCTTCGTGAGCAAGCGAGTTGGATGCACACCCACTTAGTTTGTTTTGTTGAGCTTTCATATACTTATAGCTCTAGTGCATCTGTTGCATGGCAATCCCTACTCACTCACATTGATATCTATTGATGGGCATCTCCATAGCCCGTTGATACGCCTAGTTGATGTGAGACTATCTTCTCCTTTTTGTCTTCTCCACAACCACCATTCTATTTCACATATAGTGCTATGTCCATGGCTCACGCTCATGTATTGCGTGAAGATTGAAAAAGTTTTAGAACGTCAAAAGTATGAAACAATTGCTTGGCTTGTCATCGGGGTTGTGCATGATTTAAATATTTCGTGTGGTGAAGATAGAGCATAGCCAGACTATATGATTTTGTAGGGATAACTTTCTTTGTCCATGTTATTTTGAGAAGACATAATTGCTTGTTAGTATGCTTGAAGTATTATTATTTTTATGTCAATATTGAACTTTTATCTTGAATCTTCGGATCTGAATATTCATACCACAATTAAGAAGAATTACATTGAAATTATGCCAAGTAGCATTCCACATCAAAAATTTTGCTTTATCATTTACCTACTCAAGACGGCGTGAATTAAGCTTGGGGATGCTTGATACGTCTCCAACGTATCTATTATTTTTGATTGCTCAATGCTATATTATATTCTGTTTTGGACATTATTGGGCTTTATTGTTCACTTTTATATTATTCTTGGGACTAACCTATTATCCGGAGGCCCAGCCTGTAATTGCTGTTTTTTTGCCTGTTTTAGAGTTTCGCAGAAAAGAATATCAAACGGAGTCCAAACGAATGAAACCTTCGGAACGTGATTTTCGAACGAACATGATCCAGAGACTTGGACCTCACGTCAAGGAAGCTTCCAGGAAGCCACGAGGTAGGGAGCGCCACCCCCAAAGCGCGCCTCCACCTCATGGGCCCCCTGTTGCTCCAATCGACGCATTCTTCCTCCTATATATAACTACGTACCCCCAAACTACCAGATACGGAGCCAAAAACCTAATTCCACCGCCACAACCTTCTGTACCCACGAGATCCCATCTTGGGGCCTGTTTCGGAGCTCCGCCGGAAGGGGCCTCGATCACGGAGGGCTTCTACATCAACACCATAGCCTCTCCAATGAAGCGTGAGTAGTTTACCTTAGACCTTCGGGTCCATAGTTATTAGCTAGATGGCTTCTTCTCTCTTTTTGGATCTCAATACAATGTTCTCCCCTCTCGTGGAGATCTTTTCGATGTAATCTTCTTTTTATGTGTGTTTGTTGAGATCTATGAATTGTGGGTTTATGATCAAGTTTATCTATGAACAATATTTGAATCTTCCGAATTCTTTTATGCATGATTGGTTATCTTTGCAAGTCTCTTCAATTATCATTTTGGTTTGGCCTACTAGATTGATCTTTCTTGCAATGGGAGAAGTACTTAGCTTTGGGTTCAATCTTGCGGTGTCCTTTCCCAAAGGATGAGGGGGCAAAGAAGGCACGTATTGTATTGTTGCCATTGAGGATAACAAGATGGGGTTTTTATCATATTGCATGAATTTATCTCTACATCATGTCATCTTGCTTATATGCTACTCGTTCTTATGAACTTAATACTCTAGATGCATGCTGGATAGCGGTCGATGTGTGGAGTAATAGTAGTAGATGCAGGCAGGAGTCAGTTTACTTGTCTCAGACGTCATGCCTATATGCGTGATCATACCTAGATATTCTCATAACTATGCTCAATTCTGTCAATTGCTCAACAGTAATTTGTTCACCCACCGTAAAATACTTATGCTCTTGAGAGAAGCCACTAGTGAAACCTATGGCCCCCGGGTCTATATTCCATCATATTAATCTTCCAACACTTAGTTATTTCCGTTGCTTTTTATTTTACCTTGCATCTTTATCATAAAAATACCAAAAATATTATCTTATCATTTCTATCAAATCTCACTCGTAAGTGACCTGTAGGGATTGACAACCCTTATCGCGTTGGTTACAGGATTTATTTGTTTGTATAGGTGCGAGGGACTCATGTAGCCTCCTACTGGATTGATACCTTGGTTCTCAAAAACTGAGGGAAATACTTATGCTACTTTGCTGCATCACCCTTTCCTCTTCAAGGGAAAACCAACGCAGTGCTCAAGAGGTAGCAGTGCCGTACGTTCGGTACTTGATCGGTCGGAACGAGAAGAAGTTCGACTACATCAACCGCGTTGTCAAATGCTTCTGCCTTCAGTCTACGAGGGTACGTAGACACACTCTCCCCCTCTCATTGCTATTCATCTCCTAGATAGATCTTGCGTGAGCGTAGGAATTTTTTGAAATTGCATGCTATGTTTCCCAACAGTGGCATTCGAGCCAGGTCTATGCGTAGATGATATGCAGGAGTAGAACACAAAGAGGTTTGGGCGGTGATAGTCATACTGCTTACCACCAATGTCTTATTTTGATTCGGCGGTATTGTTAGATGAAGCGCCCTGCACCAACCTTACATGACCACGTTCATGAGACCGGTTCCACCGGCTGCATATGCAACTAGTTTTGCATAAAGGTGGTCAAGGGTGTCTGCTTCTCCAACTTTAGTTGAATCGAATTTGACTGCGGCCAGTCCTTGTTGAAGGTTAAAATATCAAACTTGACAAAACACCATTGTGGTTTTGATGCGTAGGTAAGAACGGTTCTTGCTAGAAGCCCGTAGCAGCCACGTAAAACTTGCAACAACAACAAAGTAGAGGACGTCTAACTTGTTTCTGGAGGGCATGTTGTGATGGTGATATGGTCAAGACATGATGTGATATACGTTGTTGTATGAGATGATCATGTTTTTTAAAAGTTGTCGGCAACTGGCAGGAGCCTTATGGTTGTCGCTTTATTGTAAGAAATGCAAATGCCATGTAATTGCTTTACTATATCACTATGTGTTAGCGATAGTTGTAGAAGCAATAGTTGGTGAGACGACCACAACGCAATGATGGAGATCAAGGTGTCGAGCCGGTGATGATGGAGATCATGACGATGCTTTAAAGATGGAGATCAAAAGCACAAGATGATGATGGCCATATCATGTCACATATTTCGATTGCATGTGATGTTTATCTTTTATATGCATCTTATTTGGCTTAGTACGGTAGTATCATTATAAGATGATCCCTTAACTAAATTTCAAGGTATAAGTGTTCTCCCTGAGTATGCACTGCCAGAAAGTTCTTCATGCCGAGACACCACGTGATGATCAGTGTGATGTGCTCTATGTTCACATACAACGGGTGCAAGACAGTTTTGCACATGCGGAATACTCCGGTTAAACTTGACGAGCCTAGCATGTACAAACATGGCCTCGGAACACTGGAGACCGAAAGGTCGGACGTGAATCATATAGTAGATATGATCAACATATAGATGTTCACCATTGATGACTACTCCATCTCACGTGATGATTGGACATGGTTTAGTTGATTTGGATCACGTATCATTTAGATGACTTGAGGGATGTCTATCTAAGTGGGAGTTCTTTAGTAATTTGATTAACTAAACTTAATTTATCATGAACTTAGTCCTGATAGTATTTGCATATCTATGTTGTAGATCAATAGCTCGCGTATATCTCCCATGTTTTATTTTGATATGTTCCTAGGGAAACTAAGTTGAAAGATGATAGTAGCAATGATGTGGACTCGATCAGTGATCTGAGGTTTATCCTCATTGCTGCACAAAAGAATTATGTCCTTGATGCACCGCTAGGTGACAAACCTATTGCAGGAGCATATGCAGACGTTATGAACGTTTGGCAAGCTCGATATGATGACTACTTAATAGTTTAGTGCGCCATGCTTTACGACTTAGAACCGGGACTTCAAAAACGCTTTTGAAAGCCACGAGCATATGAGATGTTCCAGTAGCTGAAATTGGTATTTCAGACTCATACCCGTGTCGAGAGGTATGAGACCTCTGACAAGTACTTTGCCTACAAGATGGAGGAGAATAGCTCAACTAGTGAGCATGTGCTCAGAATGTCTGAACACTACAATCGCTTGAATCAAGTGGGAGTTAATCTTCCAGATAAGATAGTGATTGACAGAGTTCTCTAGTCACTATCACCAAGCTAGTAGAACTTTGTGATGAACTATAATGTGCAAGGGATAATGGAAAAGATTCCCAGCTCTTCTAATGTCAAATCGGGCGAAGGTAGAAATCAAGAAAGAGCATCAAGTGTTGATGGTTAACAAGACCTCTAGTTTCAAGAAAAAGGGCAAAGGAAAAGAAAGGGAACTTCAAGAAGAATGACAAGCAAGTTGTCACTCCCGTGAAGAAGCCCAAAGCTAGACCTAAGCCCCGAAACTGGGTGCTTCTAACGCAAAGGGAATGGCCAATCGAAGCGGAACTACCCCAAATACTTGGCATATAAGAAGGATGGCAAAGTGAACAAAGGTATATTTGATATACATGTTATTGATGTGTACTTTACTAGTGTTCATAGTAACCCTGTGGTATTTGATACCGGTTTAGTTGCTAAGATTAGCAACTCGAAACAGGAGTTGCAAAATGAACAGAGACTAGTTAAGGGCAAGGTGACGATGTGTGTTGGAAGTGATTCCAAGGTTGATAAGATAACCATCGCACACTCCCTCTACCTTCGGGATTAGTGTTGGACCTAAATAAATGTTATTTGGTGTTTGCGTTGAGCCTGAATATGACTTGATCATGTTTATTGCGATACAATTATTCATTTAAGTCAGAGAATAATTGTTGTTCTATTTACATGAATAAAACCTTCTATGGTCATACACCCAATGTAAATGATTTATTGAATCTCGATCGTAGTGATACACATATTCATAATATTGATGCCAAAAGATGCAAACTTGATAATGATAGTGCAACATATTTGTGGCACTGCCGTTTAGGTCATATTGGTGTAAAGCGCATGAAGAAACTCCATGCAGATGGACTTTTGGAATCACTTGATTATGAATCATTTGATACTTGCGAACCATGCCTCATGGGCAAGATGACTAAAGCTCCGTTCTCCGGAACAATGGGGCGAGCCAATGACTTATTGGAATAATACATACCGATGTATGCGGTCCGATGAGTGTTGAGGCTCGCGGCAGGTATCATTATTTTCTAGCCTTCACAGATGATTTGAGCAGGTATGGGTATATCTACTTAATGAAACACAAGTCTGAAACATTTGAAAAGTTCAAAGAATTTCAGAGTGAAGTGGAGAATCATCTTAACAAGAAAATAAAGTTTCTACGATCTGATCGTGGAGGCGAATATTTGAGTTACGAGTTTGGCCTTCATTTAAAACAATGTGGAATAGTTTCACAACTCACGCCACCTGGAACACCACAGTGTAATGGTGTGTCCGAACGTTGTAACAGTACTTTATTAGATATGGTGCGATCTATGATGTCTCTTACGGATTTACCACTATCGTTTGGGTTTATGTATTAGAGACAGCTGCATTCACCTTAAATAGGGCACCGTCTAAATCCATTGAGACGACATCGTATGAACTATGGTTTGGCAAGAAACCTAGGCTGTCGTTTCTTAAAGTTTGGGGTTGCGACACTTATGTCAAAAGGCTTCAGCCTGATAAGCTCGAACCCAGATCGGAGAAGTGCATCTTCATAGGATACCCTATGGAAACAATTGGGTACACCTTCTACCACAGATCCGAAGGCAAGATCTTTGTTGCCAAGAATGGAACCTTTCTAGAGAAGGAGTTTCTCTCGAAAGAAGTGAGTGGGAGGAAAGTAGAACTTGATGAGGTAATTGTACCTTCTCTCGAATTGGAAAGTAGCACATCAGTAAAATCTGTTCCCGTGATGCCTACACCAACTAGTGAGGAAGCTAATGACGATGATCATGAAACTTCAGATCAAGTTACTACTGGACCTCGTAGGTCGAACAAAGCATGTTCCGCACCAGAGTGGTACGGTAATCCTGTCCTGGAAGTCATGTTACTAGACCATGGCGAACCTATGAACTATGAAGAAGCTATGATGAGCCTAAATACCGACAGATGGCTTGAGGCCATGAAATCTGAGATAGGATCCATGTATGAGAACAAAGTGTGGACTTTGGTGGACTTGCCCGATGATCCGCAAGCCATAGAAAATAAATGGATCTTCAAGAAGAAGACTCACGCTGATGGTAATTTTACTGTCTACAAAGCTCGACTTGTCGCAAGAGGTTTTTGACAAGTTCAAGGGGTTGACTATGATGAGACTTTCTCACCCGTAGCGATGCTAAAGTCCATTTGAATAATGTTAGCAATTGCCGCATTTTATGATTATGAAATCTGGCAAATGGATGTCAAAACTGCATTCCTTAATGGATATCTCAAAGAAGAGTTGTATATGATGCAACCAAAAGGTTTTGTCGATCCTAAAGGTGCTAATGCTACCTCTTGAGCACTGCGTTGGTTTTTCCCTTGAAGAGGAAAGGGTGATGCAGTAAAGTAGCGTAAGTATTTCCCTCAATTTTTTTGAGAAACTAAGGTATCAATCCAAAGAGGATACCACACTCAAGTCCCTCAGACCTACACAAACAAATAAGAACCTCGCAACCAACGCGATAAAGGGGTTGTCAATCCCTTCACTACGATTTAGAGTGAGATCTGATAGATATGATAAGATAATATTTTTGGTATTTTTATGATAAAGACTAAAAGGAAAGAAAGCAAAATAAATGGCGCCAGAAATAGCTTGTTGACGGGAGATTAATATGATGAGAAATAGACCCCGGGGCCATAGGTTTCACTAGTGGCTTCTCTCAAGAGCATAAGTATTACGGTGGGTAAACGAATTACTGTCGAGCAATTGAAAGAATTGAGCATAGTTATGAGAATATCTAGGTATGATCATGTATATAGGCATCACGCTTGTGACAAGTAGACCGACTCTCGCCTCGCATCTACTACTATTACTCCACACATCGACCGCTATCCAAAGATGCATCTAGAGTATTAAGTTCATAAGAACTGAGTAACGCTTTAAGCAAGATGACATGATGTAGAGGGATAAACTCAAGCAATATGATATAAACCCCATCTTGTTATCATCGATGGCAACAATACAATACGTGCCTTCTTGCTGCCCTACTTGTCACCGGGAAAGGACACCGCAAGATTGAACCCAAAGCTAAGCACTTCTCCCATTGCAAGAAAGATCAATCTAGTAGGACAAACCAAACCGATAATTCAAGAAGAGACTTGCAAAGATAACCAATCATACATAAAAGAATTCAGAGAAGATTCAAATATTGTTCATAGATAACTTGATCATAAACCCACAATTCATCGGTCCCAACAAACACACCGCAAAAGAAGATTACATCGAATAGATCTCCACGAGAATCGTGGAGAACTTTGTATTGAGATCCAAAGAGAGAGAGAAGAAGCCATCTAGCTAATAACTATGGACCCAAAGGTCTGAGGTAAACTACTCACACATCATCGGAGAGGCTGTGGTGTTGATGTAGAAGCCCTCCATGATCAATGCCCCCAGGAGGCTTAAAAGGCCCCAAGATGGAATCTCACGGGCATGTAAGGTTGCGGCGGTGGAATTAGGTTTTTGTGGATGCCTCCGATGGTTTGGGGTACATAGGTATATATAGGAGGAAGAAGCACGCTTGGGAGCAACATGGCCCCCACGAGGGTGGAGGGCGCGCCTCGGGAGGGGGAGGCGCGCCCCGCCTGCGTGCTCTCCTCGTTGATTTCTCGACGTGGACTCCAAGTCCTCCGGATCACGCTTGTTCCAAAATCACGCTCCCGAAGGTTTCATTCCGCTTGGACCTGCTTGATATTCTTTTTCTCACGAAACACTAAAATAGGCAAAAACAACAATTTTGGTTGGGCCTCCGTTTAATAGGTTAGTCCCAAAAATAATATAACAGTGTATAATAAAGCCCATTAAACATCCAAAACAGAATATAATATAGCATGGAACAATAAAAAATTATAGATATGTTGGAGACGTGTCAAGCATCCTCAAGCTTAATTCCTGCTCATCCTCGAGTAGGTAAATGATAAAAACAGAATTTTTGACGTGGAATGCTACTTGACATAATTTTCAATGTAATTCTCTTAATTGTGGTATGAATGTTCAGATCCGGAAGTTTCAAGACAAAAGTTTAATATTTGACATAAAAATAATAATACTTCAAGCATACTAATGAAGCAATTATGTCTTATCAAAATAACATGGCCAAAGAAAGTTATCCCTACAAAATCATATAGTCTGGCTATGCTCTATCTTCATTACACAAAGTATTTAATCATGCACAACCCCGATGACAAGCCAAGAAATTGTTTCATACTTTTGGTTTTCTCAAACTTTTTCAATCTTCACGCGATACATGAGGGTGAGCCATGGACATAGCACTATATGTGGAATAGAATGGTGGTTGTGGAGAAGACAAAAAGGGAGAAGATAGTCTCACATCAACTAGGGCGATCAATCAAGGGCTATGGAGATGCCCATGAATAGATATCAATGTGAGTGAGTAGGGATTTCCATGCAACGGATGCGCTAGAGCTATAAGTATATGAAAGCTCAACAAAAGAAATTAAGTGGGTGTGCATCCAACTCGCTTGCTCACGAAGACCTAGGGCATTTTGAGGAAGCCCATCATTGGAATGTACAAGCCAAGTTCTATAATGTAAATTTCCCACTAGTATATGAAAGTGACAACATAAGAGACTCTCTATCATGAAGATCATGGTGCTACTTTGAAGCACAAGTGTGGAAAAAGGATAGTAGCATTGTCCCTTGATACTTCTCCAACGTATCTACTTTTCCAAACACTTTTGCCCTTGTCTTGGACTCTAACTTGCATGATTTGAATGAAACTAACCCGGACTGACGCTGGTTTCAGCAGAATTACCATGATGTTGTTTTATGTGTAGAAAAGAAAAGTTCTTTAATGTCCCGGAAATCCACGGAGGCACTTTTTGGAATTTATAAGAATTATTGGGCTTAAAGAAATACAATTGGGGCCTGTGGCCTGTCCATTAAGATGTGGGGGCGCCCCTATCTCGTGGGCCCCTCGGACCTCCTCCCGACCTCAACTCCAACTCCATATATTCCGGCCTCGAGGAGAAAAATCAGGGAGAAAGTTTCATCGCGCTTTCACGACACGTAGCCGCCGCCAAGCCCTAATCTCTCCTGGAGGGCTGATCTCGAGTCCGCTCGGCTCCGGAGAGGGGATTCGTCACGTCGTCATCATCAACCATCCTCCATCACCAATTTCATGATGCTCACCGCCGTGCGTGAGTAATTCCATCGTAGGTTTGCTAGACGGTGATGGGTTGGATGAGATTTACCATGTAATCAAGTTAGTTTTGTTAGGGTTTATTCCCTAGTATCCACTATGTTCTGAGATTGATGTTGCTATGACTTTGCTATGCTTAATGCTTGTCACTAGGGCTCGAGTGCCATGATTTCAGATCTGAACCTATTATGTTTTCATGAATATATGTGTGTTCTGGATCCTATCTTGCTAGTCTATAGTCACCTATTATGTGTTATGATCTGACAACCCCGAAGTGACAATAATCGGGATACTTCTCGGTGATGACCGTAGTTTGAGGAGTTCATGTATTCACTATGTGTTAATGCTTTGGTCCGGTTCTCTATTAAAAGGAGGCCTTAATATCCCTTAGCTTCAGAAGGACCCCGCAAGAACGGGAGGGTAGGGACAAAAGATGTCATACAAGTTCTTTTCCATAAGCACGTATGACTATTTACTAATACATGCCTACATTACATTAATGAATTGGAGCTAGTTCTATATCACCCTATGTTATAACTATTGCATGAGGAATCGTGATCCCAAGCATAATTATCCATCAATCGATCCATTGCCTACGAGCTTTTCACATATTGTTCTTCGCTTATTTACTTTTCCGTTGTCATTGTTACATAACTACTACAAAAACCCAAAACATTTGTCTTTACTTTGTTACCAAGAATTACCTTTATTATCATACCACTTTTGCTACTAAACACTTTTGCTGCAGATACTAAGTTATCCGTGTGGTTGAATTGACAACTCAATCGCTAATACTCAAGAATATTCTTTGGCTCCCTTGTGTCGAATCAATAAATTTGGGTTGAATACTTCACCCTCGAAGTCGCTATGCGATCCCCTATACTTGTGGGTTATCAAGACCCGGTTTCGGGGACGTTCGGGAGCATAGCTCTATTCTCTCGAGTCACTTGGGATTTATATCTGTTGATCACTATGAAGAACTTGAAAGACGCTAAAACCAAGATTTTGCCCTCAACTACAAGGGGAGGTAAGGAACCGCCATCTAGCTCGCACTAGATTCTCCTTCCGTTATTAGTAAGCTTTCATACACCTAAACCTCGCCATCGCTATGAATTCGATATGTCGCATGTTATTGATGATGCCACTTCGCTATGCATGATGAAACTACTGCATGCATGATACTACTTTGCCATTAGGTGAATTTCTTGATGAACAACTTGCTAGAGTTAGGGGATGAAATTATCAAGATCCCACATCGATGATAGTGATGATGAAGGTTCCCCCAATGATTATGTATTACCTGTTGTTCCTAAGGGTTATGTTATGAATGAAAAAGCTACTATGGAAATTCTTGCTTGTAATGATAGAAATGATCTTAAGAAATTATTAGCTAAATGGAAGCAAATAGCCTCTTTAATGCTAGAATGAAACCCGATCCTCGCTTTTGCTACTTCACCTATCCGTATTCTTGATAAGGATTATGAATTCTCCGTTGATCCCGATATTATTACTTTAGTTGAATCTGATCCTTTTATGGCCTTGATTCTCAAACTCATCGTGGCACATCTTACCAAGTTGAATGATATAGCCACCCTATTTACTAATAATGAGAAGTCTCGCTATTTATATATCCTTAAGATATTTCTGCTTCTCATTAAAGGGTGATGCTAAGACTTTGTATAATTCTCTTGCTCCCGGTTGTGTGCGTAGTCCCTGTGGATATGATTTATTAGTTCTCTCGCTAAATATTTCCCTGCTCATAAGAAACAACTACCTTTATGGAAATATATAATTTTGTGCAAATCAAAGAAGAGAGTCTCCCACAAGCTTGGTGGAGGCTTCTCCGTTACATTTAATGCTTTGCCCGATCATCTTCTTAAGAAAAATGAAATACTTGATATCTTTTATAATGGACTAACCGATGCTTCCAAGGACTACTTGGATAGTTGTGCCGGTTGTGTTTTCAGGAAAGAACAATGATCAAGTTGAAATACTATTGAATAATATGTCGACTAATGAAAATAATTGGACTCTTCCGAGCCAGTTCCTCAAGTAATTCTTCGAACCAATTGAGCCAACTCCACGAGCCTATTCCTAAACCCACTCCAAGAAGAGAGGTGTTTTATTTCTCAAATTCCAAGATATGCAAGAGGCAAAGAAATCAATGAAAGAAAAAGGTATTAAAGTCAAGATGTTAAGAATTTACCTCCTATTGAAGAAATACATGGTCTTAATTTCATCACCAAGAACCACATTGTCTTGATAACCCGACACAGGTACTAAAGGTAAATTCTCTCTATAGATATGATAAAGTTGAAATACCCTCTACTAAATTTCATAGCCCATGCTTAGATGAATTTCATGACTTTAGGGCTAGGCAAGAAAGTTTTAATGCTTATGTTGGTAGAGAGTTAAAGAATAATGCTTTCGAGATAGGACGTGTAGGTGATAACTGCTAGAGTTAAAGATGAACTTCACCGCTGCTAGCAAATATGCTTCTATGGTTGCTACTCAAGCTGAGCAAGTACTTAAAGCTCAAAATGATTTGCTTGATGAATTGAATAATAAAATGACTTTGCCGTTAGAGTGGCTACTAGAATCGGTAGAATGACTCAGAACCTTTGTATCCTGAAGGCCACCCTAAGAGAATCGAGCAAGATTCTCGGAGAAATAATTTAGAGGCACCTAGTCTTCTAAAAAGAAGAAGAAGAAAACGATAGAACTTTGCATGCTTCTAGTGAACCTCGTCAGACACACCCGAGAATCCCAATGATATTTCTATTTCTAATCTTTGAAACACAATCAGTGATGAACATGAACCTAGTGATAATGTTAATGATAATGTTCATGTTGATGCTCAACCTAGCAAAGAAAATGATGTAGAGATTGAACCTCATTGCTGATCTTGATAACCCACAATCAATCTAATCAACGTTATGATAAGAGAGATTTCGTTGCTAGGAAGCACGGTAAGAAGAAAGAGAACCATGGGTTCGTAAACCCATGCCCTTTCCTCCTAAACCATCCAAGTCAAAGGATGATGAAGATTTTGAGCGCTTTGTCAAATGATAAGACCTATTTTCACGTATGCGCTTAACTGATATGCTTAAAGTAAATCCTTATGCTAAGTATATGAAGGATATCATCACAAATAAAAGAAAGATACCATAAGTTGAAATTTCCACCATGCTTGCTAATTACACTTTTAAAGGTGGAATACCAAAGAAACTTGGAGATCCGGGTGTACCAACTATACCATGCTCTATTAAAAGGAATTATGTTTGAACTGCATTATGTGATCTTGGAGCCGGTGTTAGTGTTACGCCTCTCTCTTTATATCGTAGACTTGAATTGAATAAGTTGACACCTACTGAAATATCTTTGTAAATGGCTGATAAATCAACTGCTATACCTATCGGTATTTGTGAGGATGTGCCTGTTGTGGTTGCAAATGTCACTATCTTAACGGACTTTGTTATTCTTGATATTCCTGAGGACCTATAGTATGTCTATTATCCTTGGTAGACCTTTTTCTTAACACCGTAGGGGCTGTTATTGATTGCAACAAAGGCAATGTCACTTTTCATGTTAATGGTAATGAGCATACAAAGACACTTTCTCCGAGGAAACAATCAAGTTCATAGCATCAATTCTATTGAAAAAGTTCCAACTTCATTCTTGGAGGTTTTGAATTTCCTCTCCTACCTGCCAAGAAAAAGTATGATATTCTTATTGTTGGGGATTTTCACATCCCCGCTGAGGTAACTTAGTGTTATTCAAATTTCTCCTGCTCTGCGTGCTATTCGGAATGAGTTTGTTAATCTAGACTTGATCAACCTTGTTAGTGGGTTCATTTTGATGATCATGAGATGGATGAAACTAGAAGGCACAACCTTCCTGACCTCTCTTTTTACTTTCTCGTTATTTAGAATAAATAAAGCAAAATAGCATTATCCTCTATTTTCTGAATTATCCGTGCATTAAAAAATAGTCCGAAAATAAAAGTGCTCCAAATGCCCTGCAAATCTAGTATGATTTTTTCTGGAATATTTGAGGATTTTAGGCACTGAAAACACTGCAGGAGGGCCAAGCACAAGGCCACAAGAGGAGGGCGCACTTCAGCAGAGGCGCGCCTGCCTCGTGGGCCCTCGGTGGCTCCCCTCCACTTATGCCAAAGCACTCCACACACTTCATCTTCCACCCAAAAAATCCCCATCCAGCTCAAGCACGAGTTCTAGCTCATTTTGCTGCGATTTTCGATCTCCTTGCTCAAAGCTCCATTCACGAAACTGCTTTGGGAGATTGTTGCTTGGTATGTGACTCCTACATTGGTCCAATTAGTTTCTGTTCTAGTGCTTTATCCATTGCAAATTTTGCTGCATAGGTGACCATGTTCTTGAGCTTGCATGTTATATTTTGAGGTCCCAAGCAATTCCAATGCATGATATAGGCTCTAGGCACTTGTAGGAGAAGTTGCTATCAATCTTGTTTAGTTTTATTCACTTTTATTTTGAAGTTACTAAAATTTCAGAAATTTTCAGAAAATGTTAAGGAGGCTCTTTAATGGCTCTTCTAGCCAAAGCTCTAAGGAAAAACAAGACAAAGAGAAGGAAAAACCCAAGCATAATCTTCCTCACTTAGCGGAAATACGGTCGTGTGAATGGCCATGTGAGGATTTCTTGAAAGAAGTTTAATTCATGAAGACTTTTATGCTTTAATCGAGACCCAGCTCCTCACCGTTTCATCAACGTAATGAATGGATCAAGATCTCTTACTTACCAATACTTTCGCGGCAAAACTTTTATTATTATCCTAAGAAATCACCACCGCAAGATCATTTCATTTTTATGATGAATTCAAAGAAATGTCTTTACGCCATTTTTGGCGCTTGTATGTAGGATACCTTATGAGGGAGAATTAGATGAACGCCATCGTGAAGATGTGGGTGGCTTTGTTAATACTATTGCTGTAGAGGAGCCAAAGAAGGGCTCCGAGGCGAAGGTCTCTAGCATACACTTTCCTGTTTTATGCTATTTTGCTATATTTGCTAGTAGATGCTTGATGGGTCATGGAAATAGTGGAAATTTGATCGATCCAGATATTATCATTATTCATCATGCTATGCTAGGAGACAATACTTTTTAGTATGGGCGCCTCGTTGCTAAAACGGCTAGCCCTAAATCGCATAAAAGGTCAGATATTTGGAGGTATCTATGTCGCACGTCTTGGCTTGAACATTTTCAGATACCCATTAGGCACCATGAGGAGGAGGAGACAAAATTGCCTCCTGACATTTTAGATTACAAGAGCATGGTGGCACACAAGTTTATTGTTGACAACAAAGAGAAGATGCTCTTGTATAACCTTAGATTTAATAAGAAACACAATGAGACTATTATTTTGCCTACGCCTCTGTTGTTTGATTTGACTGCAGATAATTTTCTTGTTACACCTAAGCGGTGTACAATCACCGAGCTCAAGCTTTTACTCCGTAACTCGAACTCGAGCCGAACCTGAATCGGACCCTTATCGTGCATCATCTCGTCCGGTGGGATCCGGAGATGACCAGCCGATGGTATCTCGATAACACCCCCATTACACCGGGAGAGTGGCGGCGGTCCTTGGTACTGACCAACTTAGGCCAAAAGCCTAAGCTTGGGGAGTACGATATTCTCACCGACTTTACATTCATGTTCACACACTAGTCGTCGGTGCTCATACTCTTTCATTGTATTATCCATGCTAGTTTAATTTTCTTTTTCTAGTTTTCTTTTTGTGTGTTGATAAACCTTAAGAGAAACCAAACAAATTAGTTAGTTTAATTTCCATGCTTGTAGTAGAAATTAAAATGAAAATCCAAAAATATTTCTAGTTCTTCTTCTTGCTTGTTGGGAGCTTTCCCATGTAAATAGTTTTTTTTCTTTTCTTTCTTTTGGGGGTCGAGAAGACCATATTGAAAATGCTTAGTGGCTCTCATATGCATGATTGTTTATTTAATTTAGAGCCCATATTACTTGTCTTCTCTCTCGGGTTGAATGCTTGAAGATTCCAGCTTAGTCCAATGCACGTGCACTCTTATTATTATACACATCGCTCGGTCGTATGAAAGTGAAAGGCAATAATGATTTATATATGATGGACTTATTGGGATGAGAAAAGCTGGTATGAACTTCGACCTCTCTTGTTTTTGTAAATATGATGAGTTCATCGCTTCTAAGTCGACTTATTATGAAGTAAACATATTTGCAATGACATTTAGAGATTAGAGTTACTTGTGCCATGCTTGATTAGCTATGAGTTATAATGGTTTACCTTATGTACAACATGCTATTAGAATGATTATGATGTGGTATGATGGGATGGTATCCTCCTTTGAATGAATTGAGTGACTCGACTTGGCACATGTTCACGCATGTAGTTGAAACAAATCAACATAGCCTTCATGATATTTATGTTCATGGTAGATTATATCCTACTCATGCTTGTTCTCGGTGAATTAATTTTAATGCATGTTTCACGATTGTTGTCGCTTCTCTTAGTCTGGTCGCTTCCAGTCTTTTTGCTAACCTTCAATTGTACTAAGCGGGAATACCGCTTGTGCATCCAAACTCCTTAAACCCCAAAGTTGTTCCATATGAGTCCACTATATCTTCCTATATACGTGTATTTACTGCCGTTCCAAGTAAATTTGTATGTGCCAAACTCCAAACTTTCAAATGAAATTCTATTTTGTATGCTCGAGCAGCTCATGTTACAACTAGGGCTGCCTATATCTTCCATGCTAGGTGGGTTATTCTCAAGAGGAGTGGACTCCGCTCCTCATTCACGAGAAAGGGCCAAGAATCGGATGCCCAAATTCCCATGATCCAAAAAGATCAAAGCAAATCAAAATATTTAAACAAAACTCCCCTGTGCTGTTGTATGTTGGAGGCACTCGTTGTTTTGAGCAAGCCATGGATTGATGCTTGTTGGTGGTTGGGGAGTATAAACCTTTACCATTCTGCTTTGGGAACCGCCTATAATGCATGTAGTATGGAAGATACAACCATCTCATAGTTGTTGCGCTGACAGGAAAGTATGCCTTCAAAATGTTATTCAATCTCCATTTTAAAATCGAAGCTCGCACCTCTACAAGTCCTCGCTTCTCTGCGAAAGGGCCTATCTATTTACTTTTATGTTGAGTCATCACCCTTCTTATTAAAAGCACTACTGGAGAGCACACCGTCATTTGCATTCATTATTATTGGTTTATATTGGGTATGACTTGACCGGATCTCTTTTACCATGAATTACAATGTTTAGTCACCCTTGATCTTTAAAGGTGCTTTGCATTTATGTCTTATGTGTCTCGTAAAGGGATAGCGTAGATACCATTTTGTTATATCAAGTTATAATTATTTTGAGAAAGTGTTGTCATCCGAGTTTTATTATTATGGCTCGCTAGCTGATTACGTTATTGATATGAGTAGTTGTGAGACCTATGTGTTATTGTGAGTATGGTTAGTTCATAATATTTGCTGAAACTTGAATGCTGGCTTTTCATGTTTACAACAACAAGAGCAAACCGAGTTTGTAAAAGTTTTTCTTTATCACTTTTAGTTTATCAACTGAATTGCTTGAGGACAAGCAAAGGTTTAAGCTTGCGGGAGTTGATACGTCTCCAGCGTATGTACTTTTCCAAACACTTTTGCCCTTGTTTTGGACTCTAACTTGCATGATTTGAATGAAACTAACCGACCGACGCTGTTTTCAAGCAGTAACTACCATGATGTTGTTTTATGTGTAGAAAAGAAAAGTTCTCGAATGTCTTGGAAATCCACGGAGGCACTTTTTGGAATTTATAAGAATTATTGGGCGAAAGAAATACACTGGGGGCCCAGGGCCTGTCCACGAGACAGATGGGGCTACTCTATCTCGTGGGCCCCTTGACCTCCTCCGACCTCAACTCCAACTCCATATATTCCGTATTGGGGAGAAAAAAATCAGGAGAAAGTTTCATCGCTGCTTTCACGACACGGAGCCGCCGCCAAGCCCTAATCTCTCTGGGAGGGCTGATCTGGAGTCCGCTCGGGGCTCGGAGAGGGGGATTCGTCATCGTCATCATCAACCATCCTCCATCACCAATTTCATGATGCTCATCGCCGTATGCGTGAGTAATTCCATCGTAGGCTTGCTGGACGGTGATGGGTTGGATGAGATTTACCATGTAATCAAGTAAGTTTTGTTAGGGGTTGATCCCTAGTATCCACTATGTTCTGAGATTGATTTTTCTATGACTTTGCTATGCTTAATGCTTGTCACTAGGGCCCGAGTGCCATGATTTCAGATCTGAACCTATTATGTTTTCATGAATATATGTGTGTTCGGATCCTATCTTGCAAGTCTATAGTCACCTATTATGTGTTATGATCCGACAACCTCAAGTGACAATAATCGGGATACTTCTCGGTGATGACCGTAGTTTGAGGAGTTCATGTATTCACTATGTGTTAATGCTTTGGTCCGGTTCTCTATTAAAAGGAGGCCTTAATATCCCTTAGTTTCGTAAGGACCTCTACCGCAACGGAGGGTAGGACAAAGATGTCATACAAGTTCTTTTCCATAAGCACGTATGACTATTTACTAATACATGCCTACATTACATTGATGAATTGGAGCTAGTTCTATATCACCCTATGTTATAACTATTGCATGAGGAATCGTGATCCTAAGCATAATTATCGATCACTGATCCATTGCCCTCTGAGCTTTTCACATATTGTTCTTTTCGCTTATTTACTTTTTCCGTTCTTTCTTGTTACAACTACTAAAAAAAACCCAAAAACATTTGTCTTTACTTTTGTTACCGTTACCTTTATTATCATACCACTTTTGCTACATATACTAAGTTATCCACGTGTGGTTGAATTGACAACTCAACTGCTAATACTCAAGAATATTCTTTGGCTCCCCTTGTGTTGAATCAATAAATTTGGGTTGAATACTCTACCCTCGAAAGCTGTTGAGATCCCCTATACTTGTGTGTTATCATCCCTTCTCTCTTTTTCTCTCATTTTTATGGCATTTTTATGGCCTTTCTCTCTCTTTTTTATTTAGTCCGGAGTCTCATCCCGACTTACGGGGGAATCATAGTCTCCATCATCCTTTCCTCACTTGGGACAATGCTCTAATATTGATGATCATCACACTTTTATTTTCTTAGAACTCAAGAATTACAACTCAATACTTAGAACAACAATATGATTCTATGTGAATGCCTCCGGCGGAATACTGGGATATGCAATGAATCAAGAGTGACATGTATGAAAGAATTATGAATGGTGGCTTTGCCACAAATACGATGTCAACTACATGATGATGCAAAGCAATATGACAATGATGAGACGTGTCATAGTAAACGGAACGGTGGTAAGTTGCATGGCAATATATCTCGTAATGGCTATGGAAATGCCATGATAGGTAGGTATGGTGGCTGTTTTGAGGAAGGTATATGGTGGGTTTATGATACCGGCGAAAAGTGCACGGTATTAGAGAAGCTAGCAATGGTGGAAGGATGAGAGTGCGTATAATCCATGGACTCAACATTATTCATAAATAACTCATATACTTGTTGGAAAAATCTATTAGTTATCAAAACATAGTATTCCGCACATGCTCCTAGGGGGATAGATTGGTAGGAAAAGACCATCACTCGTCCCCGACCGCCACTCATAAGGAAGACAATCAATAAATAAATCATGCTCCAACTTCATCACATAACGGTTCACTTCAAAGACGTGCATGCTACGGGAATCATAAAACTTTAACACAAGTATTTCTCAAATTCAAAACTACTCAACTAGCACGACTCTAATATTACCATCTTCATATCTCAAAACAATTATCAAGCATCAAACTTCTCATAGCATTCAACACACTCATAAGATTTTTTTTCTTTACTAATCTTGGATGCCTATCATAATTAAAGAAAATTACCACGCGGTTTTGTAGGACTCTCAAAATAATATAAGTGAAGCATGAGAGAACAATAGTTTCTATAAAACAAATCCACCACCGTGCTCTAAAAGATATAAGTGAATCACTAGAGCAAAAACTATATAGCTCAAAAGATATAATTGAAGCACATAGAGTATTCTAACAAATTCTGAATCAAGTGTGTCTCTCTCAAAATATGTGTAAAGCAAGGATGATTGTGGCAAACTAACAAATAAAGACTCAAATCATACAAGATGCTCCAAGCAAAACACATATCATGTGGTGAATAAAAATATAGCTCCAAGTAAATTTACCAATGGATGAGGACGAAAGAGGGCATGCCTTCCGGGGCATCCCCAAGATTTGGCTTTTTGGTGTCCTTAGATTATCTTTGGGTGCCATGGGCATCCCCAAGCTTAAGCTCTTCCCACTCCTTGTTCCATACTCCATGAAATCTTTACCCAAAACTTCAAAACTTCACAACACAAAACTTAACAGAAAATCTCGTGAGCTCCGTTAACGAAAGAAAACAAAACACCACTTCAAGGTACTGTAATGAACTCATTATTTATTTATATTGGTGTTAAACCTACTGTATTCCAACTTCTCAATGGTTTATAAACTATTTTACTAGCCATAGATTCATCAAAATAAGCAAACAACACACGAAAAACAGAATCTGTAAAAAACAGAACAATCTATAGTAATCTGTAACTAACACAAACTTCTGGAACTCAAAAAATTCAGCCAAAATGGGAAGACCTAAATAATTTTTTTATTGATCTGCTGCTATTGGAATCAATATTTTATCATGTTCTGGTGATTTTTAAAAATTGTTTTCGTAAACAGAAAGTTTCTGGAATTTTCAGCAAGATCAAATAACTATCATCCAAGAAATTCCTATAGGTTTAACTTGGCACAAAAACTAATTAAAACACAAAAACAAATCTAACCAGAGGCTAGATCAAATATTTATTCCTAAACAGAAGCAAAAAGCAAAAAAACTAAAAATAAAAGTGGGTTGCCTCCCAACAAGCGCTATCGTTTAACGCCCCTAGCTAGGCATAAAAGCAAGGATAGATCTAGGTATTGACATCTTTGGTAGGCAATCCATAGGTGGCTCTCGTAATAGATTCATAAGGTAATTTAATTTTATTTCTAGGGAAGTGTTCCATGCCTTTCCTTAACGGAAATTGGAATCTAATATTCCCTTCTTTCATATCAATGATTGCACCAATCGTTCTAAGGAAAGGTCTACCAAGAATAATAGGACATGAAGGATTGCAATCTATATCAAGAACAATAAAATCTATGGGCTCATAATTCCTACTTGCAACAATAAGAACCTCATTAATTCTTCCCATAGGTTTTTTAATAGTGGAATCCGCAAGGTGTAAGTTTAAAGAGCAATCATCAAATTCGCGGAAACCTAACAAATCACACAAAGTTTTTGGAATCATGGAAACACTAGCACCCAAATCACACAAAGCATAGCATTCATGATCTTTAATTTTAATTTTAATAGTAGGTTCCCACTCATCATAAAGTTTTATAGGGATAGAAACTTCCAAATCGAGTTTTTCTTCATAAGATTGCATTAAAGCATCAACGATATGTTTAGTAAAATCCTTATTTTGACTATAAGCATGAGGAGAATTTAGCACGGATTGCAACAAGGAAATACAATATATCAAAGAGCAATTATCATAATTAAATTCCTTGATATCCAAGATAGTGGGTTCATTGCTATCTAAAGTTTTAACTTCTTCAATCCCACTTTTACCAATTTTATCATCAAGATCTAAAAACTCTGAATTTTTGGGATGCCTTCTAGGTAAAGGTAACTCATATTCAGTCCCATCATTATCAAGATTCATATTGCAAAACAAAGATTTACTAGGGGACACATCAATAACTTTTAGATCTTCATCCTTGTTCTCAAATTTTTTAGAAGAACACGCTTTCACAAGGCAATCTTTCTTAGCACGCATCCTAGCGGTTCTTTCTTTGCATTCATCAATGGAAATTCTAATAGCTTTGAGAGACTCATTGATATCATGCTTAGGAGGAATAGATCTAAGTTTCAAAGAATCAACATCAAGAGAAATTCTATCAACGTTCCTAGCCAATTCATCAACTTTAAGCAATTTTTCTTCAAGCAAAGCATTAATTTTTTTTGCAAATTCATAAACTCCTTAACACTAGTCTCAAATTCAGAGGCATCTTATTAAAATTTCCATAAGAATTGTTGTAGGAATTACCATAATTATTAGAGAAATTACTAGGATATGGCCTAGGATTAAAGTTTCCTCTATACGCGTTGTTACCAAAATTATTCCTACCAACAAAATTCTCATCGATAGATTCATTATTATTCTCAATCAAAGTAGACAAATGCATATCATTAGGATCAGAAGAAACACTCTTAGTAGCAAATAATTTCATAAGTTCATCCATCTTTCCACTCAAAACATTAATTTCTTCTATTGCATGCACCTTTTTACTAGTAGATCTTTCATCGTGCCATTGAGAATAATTAACCATAATATTATCTAGTAGTTTAGTAGCTTCTCCTAAAGTGATTTCAAATAAAAGTGCCTCCCGCGGCCGAATCTAAAAGATTTCTAGAAGCAAAATTCAATCCGGCATAACAATTTTGTATAATCATCCACAAATTCAAACCATTAGTAGGGCAATTACGTATCATTAAGTTCATTCTCTCCCAAGCTTGTGCAACATGTTCATGATCAAGTTGCTTAAAATTCATAATATCGCTTCTAAGAGAGATGATTTTAGTGGGAGGAAAATACTTAGAGATAAAAGCATCTTTGCACTTATTCCATGAATCAATACTATTTTTAGGCAAAGATGAAAACCAAGCTTTAGCACGATCTCTAAGCAAAAAAGGAAATAGCTTCAATTTAACAATATCATTGTCCACATATTTCTTCATTTGCATATCACACAAATCAACAAAGATATTTAGATGGGTAGCTGCATCTTCAATCGGAAGGTCATGAATTGATCTTCGTGACAAGATTCAACAAAGCAGCATTGATTTCACAAGATTCAGTATTGGTAAGAGGAGCAACCGGAGTGCTAAGGAAATCTTTATTCTTGGTATTGGTAAAGTAACATAATTTGGTATTATCTTGAGCCATCGTGACAAGCAAGCAATCCAACACACGAACAAACAAAAAGCAAGCGAAAAAGAGGCGAACAAAAAAGAGAGGCGAACAAAATGGCAAGGGTGAAGTGGGGGAGAGGAAAACGAGAGGCAAATGGCAAATAATGTAATGCGGGAGATAAGGGTTTGTGATGGGTACTTGGTATGTTGACTTTTGCATAGACCTACCCGGCAACGGCGCCAGAAATGGCTCGTTGTCGGGAGTCAAATCTTGACTTGACTTGGCGCGAATCTCCCTGGCAACGGCGCCAGAAATCCTTCTTGCTACCTCTTGAGCATTGCGTTAGTTTTTCCCTTGAAGAGGAAAGGGTGATGCAGTAAAGTAGCGTAAGTATTTCCCTCAGTTCTTGACAACCAAGGTATCAATCCAGTAGGAGACCACGCTCAAGTCCCTCGCACCTACACAAACAAATAAGAACCTCACAACCAACACGACAAAGGGGTTGTCAATCCCTTCATGGTCGCTTACGAGAGTGAGATCTGATAGATATGATAAGATAATATTTTTGGTATTTTTATGATAAAGACTAAAAGTAAAGAAAGCAAAATAAACGGCGCCAGAAACAGCTTGTTGTCGGGATATTAATATGATGGAAAATAGACCCCGGGCCATAGGTTTCACTAGTGGCTTCTCTCAAGAGCATAAGTATTACAAAGGTCGTGAAAACGAATTCATCGCCGAGCAATTGATAGAACTGAGCATAGTTATGAGAATATCTAGGTATGATCATGTATATAGGCATCACGTCCGTGACAAGTAGACCGACTCCTGCCTGCATCTACTACTATTACTCCACACATCTACCGCTATCCAGCATGCATCTAGAGTATTAAGTTCATTAGAACGGAGTAAAGCTTTAAGCAAGATGACATGATGTAGAGGGATAAACTCATGCAATATGATATAAACCCCATCTTGTTATCCTCGATGGCAACAATACATTACGTGCCTTTGTCGCCTCGTTGTCACTGGAAAAGGACACCGCAAGATTGAACCCAAAGCTAAGCACTTCTCCCATTGCAAGAAAGATCAATCTAGTAGGCCAAACCAAATTGATAATTGATACGTCTCCAACGTATCTATAATTTTTGATTGCTTCATGCTATATTATATTCTATTTTAGATGATTAATGGGCTTTACTAAGCACTTTTATACGATTTTTTGGAATAACCTATTGACCCAGAGCCCAGTGCCAGTTCCTTCTTTTTCCCTTGTTTTAGTATTTCGCAGAAAAGGAATATCAAACGGAATCCAAACGGAATGAAACCTTCGGAAAAGTTATTTTTGGAACTGAAGCAATCCAGGGGACTTGGAGTGCACGTCAGGGAATCAACATGGAGGGCACGAGGCAGGGGGGCACACCCTCCACCCTCGTGGGCCCCTCGTGGCTCCCCTGACGTATTTCTTCCTCCTATATATATCAATATACCCTAAAACTTTCGGGGAACAGAATAGATCGGGAGCTCCGCCGCTGCAAGCCTCTGTAGCCACCAAACACCAATCGGGACCCTGTTCTGGCACCCTGTCGGAGGGGGTATCCCTCACCGGTGGCCATCTTCATCATCCCGGCGCTCTCATGACGAGGAGGGAGTAGTTCACCCTTGGGGCTTAGGGTATGTACCAGTAGCTATGTGTTTGATCTCTCTCTCTCGTGTTCTTGAGATGATACGATCTTGATGTATCGCGAGCTTTGCTATTATAGTTGGATCTTATGATGTTTCTCCCCTCTACTCTCTTGTAATAGATTGAGTTTTCCTTTGAAGTTATCTTATCGGATTGAGTCTTTAATGATTTGAGAACACTTGATGTATGTCTTGCATGCGGGATAACCTGTGGTGACAATGGGTTTATTATATTGATTCACTTGATGTATGTTTTGGTGATCAACTTATGGGTTCCGCCATGAACCTATGTATAGGGGTTGGCACACGTTTTCGTCTTGACTCTCCCAGTAGAAACTTTGGGGCACTCTTTGAGGTTCTACGTGTTGGTTGAATAGATGAATCTGAGATTGTGTGATGCATATCGTATAATCATACCCACGGATACTTAAGGTGACATTGGAGTATCTAGGTGACATTAGGTTTTGGTTGATGTGTGTCTTAAGGTGTTATTTTACTACGAACTCTAGGGCTGTTTGTGACACTTATAGGAATAACCCAATGGATTGATCGAAAAGAATAACTTTGAGGTGGTTTCGCATTGCCCTACCATAATGTCTTTGTTTGTTCTCCACTATTAGTGACTTTGGAGCGACTCTTTTTTTGCATGTTGAGGATAGTTATATGATCCAATTATGTTATTATTGTTGAGAGAACTTGCACTAGTGAAAGTATGAACCCTAGGCCTTGTTTCCTAGCATTGCAATACCGTTTACGCTCAGTTTTATCATTAGTTACCTTGCTGTTTTAATATTTTCAGATTACAAAAACCTATATCCACCATCCATATTGCACTTGTATCACCATCTCTTCGCCGAACTAGTGCACCTATACAATTTACCATTGTATTGGGCGTGTTGGGGACACAAGAAACTCTTTGTTATTTGGTTGCAGGGTTGCTTGAGAGAGACCATCTTCATCCTACGCCTCCCACGGATTAATAAACCTTGGGTCATCATCTTGAGGGAAATTTGCTACTGTCCTACAAACCTCTGCACTTGGAGGCCCAACAACGTCTACAAGAAAAAGGTTGCGTAGTAGACATCAAGCTCTTTTCTCAAGCGCCATTCTTGGGGAGGTGAGTGCTTGAAGGTATATCTTTAGATCTTGCAATCGAATCTTTTTGTTTCTTGTTTTAGCACTAGTTTAGTTTATAAAACAAAACTACAAAAAAATGGAATTGAGTTTGTCTCATACGCTTCATCTTTTTAATATCTTTCGTGAAAATGATGGAAAGGAAAATTGTGCTCAAGTGCTAGAAGAAGAATGCATTAGAATGTTTGGCACTAAATATTTATATGATGAGCATGATTGCAATGTTGTTAGTATGAATTCCTTGAATATCCATGATGCTAATGATAGGCAAAGCCACAAGCTTGGGGAAGCTATGTTTGATGAAGATGATATTTTTTGTCCCCCAAGCTTTGATGAGCAAATTTACTATGATGAAAGCATGCTTCCTATCTATGATGATTATTGTGATGACACGTATGCTTCAAAGAATAATGATAACCATGAAACTTTTCATCTTGATCTTAATTTTCAATCACATGATAGTTATTTTGTTGAATTTGCTCCCACTATTGTTCATGAGAAGAATTTTGCTTATGTGGAGAGTAATAAAATTTCTATGCTTGTAGATCATGAAAAGAATGCTTTAGGTGCTTGTTATATTGTTGAATTCATTCATGATGCTACTGAAAATTATTATGAGGGAGGAATATATGCTTGTAGGAATTGCAATAATATCAAGTTTCCTCTCTATGTGCTTAAAATCTTGAAGTTATGCTTGTTTTGCCTTCCTATGCTAGTTGATTATTGTTCCCATAAGTTGTTTGCTCACAAAATCCCTATGCATAGGAATTGGGTTAGACTTAAATGTGCTAGTCATATTCTTCATGATGCTCTCTTTATGTTTCAATTCTTATGTCTTATGTGAGCATCATTGAAATCATCATGCCTAGCTAGGGGCTTTAAACGTTAGCGCTTGTTGGGAGGCAACCCAATTTTATTTTAGTTTCTTGCTTTTTGGTTCTGTCTAGAAATAAATAATCCATATAGCTTCTGTTTAGATGTGTTTTGTGTTTTAATTAGTGTTTGTTCCAAGTAGAACCTTTGGGAAGACTTGGGTGAAGTCTTTATGATCATGCTGTAAAAAACAGAAACTTTAAGCTCACGAGATTAGCTAAAACTTTTTACTGGAGAGTGATATTTAGTTGATTATTTTTGCATATGATTACTAGACAAATTCCTCAGGTCCACCAATTTATTTTAGAATTTTTTGAGTTCCAGAAGTTTGCGTTAGTTACAGATTACTACAGACTGTTCTGTTTTTTACAGATTCTGATTTTTGTGTGTTGTTTGCTTATTTTGATGACTCTATGGCTAGTAAAATAGTTTATAGACCATAGAGAAGTTGGAATACAGTAGGTTTAACACCAATATAAATAAAGAATGAGTTCAATACAGTACCTTGAAGTGGTGTTTTGTTTTCTTAAGCTAACGAAGCTCACGAGATTTCTGTTAAGTTTTGTGTTGTGAAGTTTTCAAGTTTTGGGTAAAGATTCGATGGACTATGGAATAAGGAGTGGCAAGAGCCTAATATTGGGTATGCCCAAGGAACCCCAAGGTAATATTCAAGGATAACCAAGAGCCTAAGCTTGGGTATGCCCCGGATGGCATCCCCTCTTTCGTCTTTGTTCATCGGTAACTTTACTTGGAGCTATATTTTTATTCACCACATGATATGTGGTTTGCTTGGAGCGTCATTTTATTTTCTTTAGCTTTGCTTGCTGTTTTAATAAAATACCAAGATCTGAAATTATTAAATGGGATAGTCTTCACATAGTTGCATAATTATCCGATTACTCATTGATCTTCACTTATATCTTTTGAGCTATATAGTTTTTGCTCTAGTGCTTCACTTATATCTTTTAGAGCACGGTGGTGGTTTTGTTTTATAGAAACTATTATTATCTCATGCTTCAGTTATATTATTTTGAGAGTCTTAAACAGCATGGTAATGTGCTTAATCCTAATATGCTAGGTATTCAAAACTAGTAAAAACTTTCTTATGAGTGTGTTGAATACTAAGAGAAGTTTGATGCTTGATGATTGTTTTGAGATATGGAGGTAGTGATATTAAAGTTGTGCTAGTTGAGTAGTTGTGAATTTGAGAAATACTTGTGTTGAAGTATGCAAGTCCCGTAGCATGCACGTATGGTAAACGTTATGTAACAAATTTGAAACATGAGGTGTTCTTCGATTGTCCTCCTTATGAGTGGCGGTCGGGGAATGACGATGGTCTTTTCCTACCAACCTATCCCCCTAGGAGCATGCGGCGTAGTGCTTGGTTTTTGATGACTTTTAGATTTTTGCAATAAGTATGTGAGTTCTTTATGACTAATGTTGAGTCCATGGGTTATCACGACTCTCACCTTTCCATCATTGCTAGCCTCTTCGGGTACCATGCATTGCCCTTTCTCACATTGAGAGTTGGTGCAAACTTCACGGCATCCAAACCCTATGATATGATACGCTCTTTCACACATAAACCTCCTTATATCTTCCTCAAAACAGCCACCATACCTACCTGTTGGGGAACGTTGCAGAAAATTAAAATTTTCCTACGGTTTCACCAAGATCTATCTATGAGTTCATCTAAGCAACAAGTCAAGGGAGTGAGTTTGCATCTACATACCACTTGTAGATCGAAAGTAAAGCTGCTCGAGGGAGTGGTGATGATGGAGTCGTTCCCAACGTGATTCCGATCACCGGCGGCTGCTGCCGAAAGGACAGCACCTCCGCGTTCAACACACGTCACGGGATTTACGGCAGCGTCTCCTCCGTCTTGATCCAGCAAGGAGGAAGGAGAGGTTGAGGAAGACAACTCCAATGGCAGCACGACGGCATGGTGCGGTTGGTGCGAGAAGTTCTCCGGCGTGGCTTCGCCAAGCTCAGACGGAGAAGGAGAGGTGTTGGGAGGGAGGGCTGCGCCTTCAATTGCTCTGGTTGCAACCCTCCCTCACCCCTCTATATATAGGGAGGAGAGGGCAAGGGGCCGCCCATATAGGGGGAAACCCTAGATGGGGGCGGCGGCCAAAGGGGAGAGGGAAAAGGGGTGGCTTGCCCCCCAAGCTAGGGGGGCGCCCCCTTTAGCCCTTTAGGGTTTCCCCTCCCCAAACCCTAGCCGCATGGGCCTAGGTGGGGAGGCGCGCCCAGCCCACTAGGGGCTGGCTCCCTCTCCCACACAGCCCATGTGCCCCCCCCGGGAGGGGTGGCCCCTCCCGGTGGAGCCGGAACCCTTCCTATGGGCCCCAAGATACACCAGTATGCCCTCAAACTTTCGGTGTCCGTTTGACAACTTCCCATATATAAATCTTTACCTCGGACTATTCCGGAACTCCTCGTGGACGTCCGGGATCTCATCCGGGACTCGAACAACATTCGGTAATCACATACAAGTCTTCCTAATAACCCTAGCGCCACCGAACCTTATGTGTGTAGACCCTACGGGTTCGGGAGACATGCGAACATGACCGAGACGCCTCCGGTCAATAACCAACAATGGGATCCGGATACCCATGTTGGCTCCCACATGCTCCTCGATGATGTCATCGGATGAACCCACGATGTCAAGGGTTCAAGCAACCCCAGATACTATTCCCTTTGTCGACGGTATGTTACTTGCCCGAGACTCGATCGCTTGTATCCCAATACCTCGTTCGGTCTCAAGCATCGGCAAGTCACTTTACTCGCATCACCGTAATGCATGATCCCGTGACGGACACTTGGTCACTTTGAGCTCATTTTGATGATGCACTACCGAAAGTGGGCCCAGTGATACCTCTCCGCCATACGGAGTGACAAATCTGTCTCGATCCGTGTCAACCCAATGAGACACTTTCGGAGATACCTGTAGTGCACCTTTATAGTCACCCGATTCACGTTGTGGACGTTTGGTACACCCAAAGCACTCCCTACCAGATCCGGGAGTTACACGATCTCATGGTCTAAGGAAGAGATACTTGACATTGGAAAAGCTATAGCAAAACGAACTACACGATCTTGTGCCATGCTTAGGATTGGGTCTTGTCCATCACGTCATTCTCCTAATGACGTGATCCCGTTGTCAATGACATCTGATGTCCATAGTCGGGAAACCATGACTATCTGTTGACCAACGAGCTAGTCAACTAGAGGCTTACTAGGGACGTATGGTAGTCTATGTATTCACACGTGTATTACGATTTCCGGATAATACAGTTATAGCATGAATAAAAGACAATTATCATGAACAAGGAAATATAATAATAATGCTTTTATTATTGCATCTATGGCATATTTCCAATAGTCTGCCACTTGCACTAGAGTCAATAATCTAGTTACATTGTGATGAATCGAACACCCATAGAGTTACGGTGTTGATCATGTTTTGCCCGTGAGGAAGAGGTTTAGTCAATGGATCTGCGACATTCAGATCCGTATGCACTTTACAAATTTCTATGTCTCCATCTTGAACATTTTCACGGATGGAGTTGAAGCGACGCTTGATGTGCTTGGTCTTCTTGTGAAACACGGGCTCCTTGGCAAGGGCAATAGCTCCGGTGTTGTCACAGAAGAGTTTGATCGGCCCCGACGCATTGGGTATGACTCCTAGGTCGGTGATGAACTTCTTCACCCAAATTGCTTCATGCGCGCCTCCGAGGCTGCCATGTACTCCGCTTCACATGTAGATCCCGCCACGACGCTCTACTTGCGGTACCACGACTTATTGCTCCACCATTCAACATATACACGTATCCGGTTTGTGACTTAGAGTCATCCAGATACGTGTCAAAGCTAGCATCGACGTAACCCTTTACGATTTAGCTCTTCGTCACCTCCATAAGCGAAACATGTCCTTTGTCCTTTTGGTACTTTAGGATATTCTTGACCGCTGTCCGGTTTTTCCTTGCCGGGATTACTTTTGGTACCTTCCTACCAAACTTACGGCAAGGTTTACATCAGTCCGGTACACGGCATGGCATACATAATAGATCCTATGGCTGAGGCATAGGGGATGACGCTCATCTCTTCTTTATCTTTTGTCGTGGTCGGGCATTGAGCTGAGCTCAATTTCACACCTTGCAGCATAGGCAAGAACCCTTTCTTGACTGATCCATTTTGAACTTCTTCAAAATCTTATCAAGGTATGTGCTTTGTGAAAGACCTATGAGGCTTCTCGATCTATCTCTATAGATCTTGATGCCTAATATATAAGCAGCTTCTACAAGGTCCTTCATTGAAAAACTTTTATTCAAGTAGGCCTTAATGCTGTCCAAGAGTTCTATATTATTTCCCATCAAAAGTATGTCATCTACATATAATATGAGAAATGCTCTGAGCTCCCACTCACTTTCTTGTAAACGCAGGCTTCTCCATAAGTGCGCAAGATAAACCCAAACGCTTTGATCATCTCATCAAAGCGAATGTTCCAACTCCGAGATGCTTGCACCAGCCCATAAATGGAGCAATTTGGAGCTTGCATACTTTGTCTGCATTCTTAGGATCGACAAAACCTTCCGGCTGCATCATATACAACTCTTCCTTAAGATATCCGTTAAGGAACGCTGTTTTGACGTCCATATGCCATATCTCATAATCATAGTATGCGGTAATTTCTAACATGATTCGGACGGACTTAAGCTTCGCTACGGGAGAGAAAGTCTCATCGTAGTCAATCCCTTGAACTTGTCAATAACCCTTAGCGACAAGTCGAGCTTTATAGATGGTAACATTACCATCCGTCGAGTCTTCTTCTTAAAGATCCATTTATTTTCTATCGCTCGCCGATCATCGGGCAAGTTTGTCAAAGTCCATGCTTTGTTTTCATACATGGATCCTATCTCGGATTTCATGGCTTCGAGCCATTTGTTGGAATCCGGGCCCACCATCGCTTCTTCATAGTTCAAGGTTCACCGTTGTTCAACAACATGATTTCGGTGATAGGGTTGCTTGGTACCACTGCAGTGCGGGCGTGTCCTAGTGGACCCTCTGAAGTTCAGTAGCAACTTGATCTGAAGTACCTTGATCATCGTCATTATTTTCCTCTTCAGTTGGTGTAGGCATCACAGGAACATTTTCCCGAGCTGCACTACTATCCCGTTCAAGAGGTAGTACTTCATCGAGTTCTACTTTCCTCCCACTTACTTCTTTCGAGAGAAACTCTTTTCAGAAAGGTTCCGTTCTTGGCAACAAAGATCTTGCCTTCGGATTTAAGGTAGAAGGTATACCCAAGGGTTTCCTTAGGGTATCCTATGAAGACGCATTTTCCGACTTGGGTTCGAGCTTTTGAGGTTGAAGTTTCTTGACATAAGCATCGCATCCCCAAACTTTTAGAAAGCGACAGCTTAGGTTTCTTCCCAAACCATAATTCATAATGTGTCGTCTCAACGGATTTAGATGGTGCCCTATTTAAAGTGAATGTAGCTGTCTCTAGAGCGTATCCCCAAAAGATAGCGGTAAATCGGTAAGAGACATCATAGATCGCACCATATCCAATAGAGTGCGATTACGACGTTCGGACACACCGTTCTGTTGAGGTGTTCCAGCGGCGTGAGTTGTGAAACGATTCCACATTTTCTTAAGTGTGTGCCAAATTCGTGACTTAAATATTCTCCTCCACGATCCGATCATAAGAATTTTATCTTTCGGTCAAGTTGATTCTCTACCTCATTCTGAAATTCCTTGAACTTTTCAAAGGTCTCGGACTTGTGTTTCATCAAGTAGACATACCCATATCTACTCAAGTCATCGTGAGAGTGAGAACATAACGATATCCTCCATGAGCCTCAACACTCATTGGACCGCACACATCGGTATGTATGATTTCCAATAAGTTGGTTGCTCGCTCCATTGTTCCGAGAACGGAGTCTTGGTCATCTTGCCCATGAGGCATGGTTCGCATGTGTCAAAATGATTCATAATCCAGAGACTCCGTAAGTCCATCGACATGGAGCTTCTTCATGCGCTTGACACCAATGTGACCAAGGCGGCGTATGCCACAAGTATGTGGGACTATCGTTATCAACTTTACATCTTTTGGTATTCACACTATGAACATGTGTAACATTACGCTCGAGATTCATTAAGAATAAACCATTGACTATCGGAGCATGACCATAAAACATTTCTCTCATATAAATAGAACAACCATTATTCTCGGATTTAAATGAGTAGCCATCTCGTATTAAATGAGATCCGGATACAATGTTCATGCTCAAACTTGGCACCAAATAGCAATTATTAAGGTTTATAACTAATCCCGTGAGGTAAATGTAGAGGTAGCGTGCCGACGGCGATCACATCGACCTTGGAACCATTCCCGACGCCAAGATCGTCACCTCGTCCTTTGCCGATCTCCGTTTATTCCGCAGCTCTGGCCGTGAGTTACAAATATGAGCAACAGCACCGGTATCAAATACCGGGAGTTACTACGAGTCTTGGTAAGGTACACATCAATTACATGTATATCAAATATACCTTTGGTGTTGGCTGGCCTTCTTGTCCGCTAAGTATTTGGGGCAGTTCCGCTCAAAGGGCCCTTCCCTTTGCAATAAAAGCACTTTCTGTCTCGAGGCTTGGGTCCATTCTTTGACTTCTTCTTCCGGCAACTTGCTTCACCGGGCGCGGCAACTCTCTTTGCCGTCCTTCTTGAAGTTCTTCTTGCCCTTGCCCTTCTTGAACTTAGTGGTCTTATTGACCATCAACACTTGATGTTCTTTCTTGATTTCAACCTCTCACGACTTCAAAGATTGAGAATGCCGAATGGTCTTCACCATCCCTGCATATTGTAGTTCATCACAAAGCTCTTGTAGCTTGGTGGGAGCGATCAAGGATTCTGTCAATGACCGCCTCGTCCGGGAGGTTTATGTCCAGTTGGGACAAAGCGGTGATGCAAACCCGGACATTTTGAGTATGTGCTCACCGATTGTAACTGCTTTTCCTCCATCTTACAACTATAGAACTTGTCGGAGACTTCATATCTCTCGACCGGGCATGAGCTTGGAAAACTAGTTTCAGCTCCTCGAACATCTCATATGCTCCGTGTTGCTCAAAACGCTTTTGGAGCCCGGTTCTAAGTGTAAAAGCATGCCGCCTTGAGCGAGGAGTAATCATCAGACCGAGACTGCCAAGCGTTCATAACGTCTTGGTTCTCTCGGGATGGGTGCTTCACCTAAGCGCTCCTTCTAGGACATATTGTTTCTTGGCAGCTATGAGGATAATCCTCAAGTTCGGACCAGTCCAGAATAGTTGCTGCCATCATCTTTCGATTGGTTTCTCTAGGAACAGCGTTGAAGTTCATGGTGACATGAGCGTTGGCCATTTGATCTACAAGACATATTATGCAAAAGTTTTAGACTAAGTTCATGACAATTAAGTTCATCTAATCAAATTAAAATGAACTCCCACTCAGATTAGACATCCCTCTAGTCATCTAAGTGTTACACGATCCGAAGTCGACTAGGCCGTGTCCGATCATCACGTGAGACGGACTAGTCATCGATGGTGAACATTCTCATGTTGATCGTATCTTCCATACGACTCGTGTTCGACCTTTCGGTCTCCGTGTTCCGAGGCCATGTCACGTACATGCTAGGCTCGTCAAGTTAACCCTAAGTGTTTACTGCGTGTGTAAATCTGTCTTACACCCGTTGTATGTGAACGTAAGAATCCATCACACCCGATCATCACGTGGTGCTTAGAAGCGACGAACTTTAGCAACGGTGCACGCTTAGGGAGAACACTTCTTGAAATTGTTTAAGGGATCATCTTGTTTACTACCGCTGCTCTAAGTAAACAAGATGCATAAACATAATAAACATCACATGCAATTATATAATAGTGACATGATATGGCCAATATCATAAAACTCCATTGATCTCCATCTTCGGGCTCCATGATCATCTTGTCACCGCATGACACCATGATCTCCATCATCATGATCTCCATCATTGTGTCTTCATGAAGTTGTCACGCCAATGACTACTTCTACTTCTATGGCTAAGGCGTTTAGCAATAAAGTAAAAGCAAGTTACATGGCGTTCTTCAATGACACGCAGGTCATACAAAAAATAAAGACAACTCCTATGGCTCCTGCCGGTTGTCATACTCATCGACATGCAAGTCGTGATTCCTATTACAAGAACGTGATCTCATACATCACAATGTGTCATTCATCATTTATCACAACTTGGCCATATCACATCACATGACAATTGCTGCAAAAACAAGTTAGACGTCCTCTAATTGTTGTTGCATCTTTTACGTGGCTGCAATTGGGTTCTAGCAAGAACGTTTTCTTACCTACGAATAACCACAACGTGATTTTGTCAACTTCTATTTACCCTTCATAAGGACCCTTTTCATCGAATCCACTTCAACTAAAGTGGAGAGAGCAGACACCCGCCACCCACCTTATGCAACTAGTGCATGTTAGTCGGTGGAACCGGTCTCACGTAAGCGTCACGTGTAAGGTTGGTCGCTGCTTCATCCCACAATACCAAGCAAGATACGACTAGTAACGACAAGCAAGTTGACAAGACCTACGCCCACAACAAAATTGTGTTCTACTCGTGCAAAGAGAACTACGCATAGACCTAGCTCTGATACCTCTGTTGGGGAATGTAGCGACCTGACCCAAAATCGGTCAAATCTCTGTGTCTGTACCATCCCAAGATCATGCTGGTACTCACAGTACATCGATAAAGTAATCAAAGTTCAATCACACCTGAATATCATTAAACGATTCTCATATAGAGTCTTTATTACAAGGGAATAAATTCGGCTCAAGGCCAACTCATGAGAAATAAACTACTAATGTCATGAGCGTCGAAGATAAGCGAGTCCATCCAGACTCCAAGGGCAATCGCCAAGCTGGAGCATAGCCTCACTCTGATCGGAATATACCTACGCAACATAAGGCGTTGCAGCCATGTAGGTCGACTTTTTGGAATAAGCCGGCAAGTCATGAAGAACAACAATAATAAACTTACTAACACTATATGCATTTTGGGTGGAGCTCTAAGTTTCATCATTTTGCGTAAAGCCAAATTTTATCCTACTACTGATGGACTTGTTTGCAATTTACTACAAATTGTTGGTAGTTATTGAGATGGTTCCGCCAACCAAAATCTCGTTCCCAAATTATTAAGTCATAAACCCCTCAAATTAATTCTTTAGTCTTAGTGTTGAGAACTCCGAATACTTCCAAGGTCCGAGGGCTCAAATGTCCGTAATCGGGGACACGGCTAATCGATTAGATCTTTAAACTCTGCAGAGGTTTGCGCACTTTCCCATAAGAATCATTCCCTCCTTTTAAAGTCTTACGCCTTTGCATGGTGTTTGAAGGCGGACCAGATAAACAGGTCTTCCAAAGAGTTCTTACAGCCACTTGCGGTACCCATCCAATCCTACCGTTTCTTCTACATCTCGTAGTACCGGCCCAGTCAGCGTCACTACTAGGGTCAACCCAGCCAGAGCCCATAATGGCTTGCGGCTGCACAGTAAGCTTTGGTCATGGGGCATCCATCCTTCTCTTCGTGGTGGGTGAAGCTTTCCATGAGGATGTCATGGCGCTTCTCCATGCATCCCGGCCACCACTGGGTGCTCCAGGGTGCCCGTCAACCGTCCTCCACCCAGTAGTGATTTTCCGAAGTCCTTCTTGATCATTGTAGTTCATGGGGTTGTCATCATCATTGACTCTCACATCTTGCTTATGAATATCACTCATACCCAAAACCGAGTCTCTGAGCATAGCAAAGTAACTACTAAATCCGGGGGTCATGCAAGGGGAATTGGTTCATCCTACCACATGATACTACTCAAGTTTAATGACTTCAAGATTTCACTATCGCATGCATGGTGGGGTGGTGACAACTACTAATGCACAAAAAACATAGGTATAGAAATAACATGATCAAGACTTGCCTTCTTTGATGATCCTCGTAAGCTAAAGAGTCGTAGTAGCAAGCTTAGCACTCCAGGAAACTCTACCGAGACAAACAATAACACAATAAGCACAAAGTAATAGGATCACACAACATAACAAAGTAACATAACACAACAAAACAATCAAAACCAAATCCAAAAGAAAATCTCAAAGGAAAATCCAGTCAAAGTTTTTCCTACTCCA
This sequence comes from Aegilops bicornis, assembly GCA_021605145.1. Taxonomy (NCBI): domain Eukaryota; kingdom Viridiplantae; phylum Streptophyta; class Magnoliopsida; order Poales; family Poaceae; genus Aegilops; species Aegilops bicornis. The sequence goes on along the minus strand of JAHIAL010000033.1, from coordinate 1,937,977 downwards.
AACAATAACTAAAATAGTTTTTATATAACAAAAATTCCTTAATATAACCTAATCATGATTTTAAGTTGACTTAACAGAAAAGGTTTCACTAAGCAACTAGGAGCAAAAAGAATTAATTAAAAGCTATTATAAAACTCATTTTAGGCCTAATCCAATTTCTATTAAGAAAGTAATTTAAAAACTTTTATTAATTATAAATAAAAGTTCATCTACTAGAATGACAGAAACTAACCTAGAATAACTAATCACAAGTAAAAATAAATTAATTTACGAATTAATTTAATAGGAAAACAAGAACTAGTTAATTAATTAGGATTAATAGGATTCTGCTTAGAACTAATTATTTATTAATCCTAAAATACCCAAGTTAATTTCTAGGGTTTGGCAATGACAAAATAAAGTTGGGACAAAAAGAATCATGCAAAAATAATTTTTCTAACTAAAGTTATAGCAGATTTACTATTCTGACTAAAACTAAAATAAAGCAATTTTAATTATTTTAACATAGCTAAATATATATTCTACAGAAACTACATAAAATTTGCAATCCAACAAAAAAAAAGAATCATCTAAAAATAATAAACAGAATAAAAGATATCAATTTTTGAAAGCAGAAACTATTCGCTAAAATAGAAAATCAAAATAAAAGAAAAAGGCCAAATGGGCCTAAAGCGTATACAATGTCGTTAAATAGTCTAAACGGGCCCTAGGGTTAAACTAAAGCGAGCAATGGGGACTAATAAAAATAAACCTAACTAAAATAAACCAGGACGAACCGGGCGGTTTTATTTTAAGCAGCGTACCCTTGAGGGTCTAATCTACGCCGTTCATCACGCATCGGACGGGGGGAGGGGATTCCGGCGACTTACCGGACCTCGGCGGCGGCGGCGGCGACGGCGACGAGTGCGTTGAGGGCTCCGGTCGTCGGGGAGGTCGACGGAGTGGCCGGGCGGGTGCGGGAGAGCTCGGGGGAGCGTCTGGTGGAGTCGGGGGAGATCGGGGGTGGCTAGGGGGGCGACGGCGACGACATTGGCGGCGGCGGAAGGCTCGGGCTCCGGTGAGCTCGGGTGAGAGGGAGAGGGGTCCGCGAGGGGCTAGGGGAATGGGAGTGCGGGCGTCGGCTTAAATAGTGGGGCCTCGGCCATGCTTGGGCGATCGGGCGGATCGACATCCGGATCCTGAGATCCGCGATCGGCGGCGGTGGCGAGTGGCGTGGGGCGGGGTTGACGAGGTGGGGTCCATTGCGAGAGAGAGGGAGGGCGAAGCAGTCTTGGGCGTGAGCGAAGGGGATTTGGCGGCAGGTGTGCTGACGGCCGGGCTGGCTGTTGGCCAAGTGGGCAGTGTTGCGGGCAGTAGTCTGGTTGGCCGGGCTGGGTGCTTTGGTGGCGCCAGGGGTTTTTTTTATTTTTAAATAAAACAAAAACAAAAATAAAACATTATCTATAAATATTTTATATAGGGTATATATATACCAAAATGATCAGGGGAATATTCCCTTTCATTTGAACATTTTTCCAAAGGCAAAATCCAAACTTTATAAAAATCCATTTTTTTCAAATTCAAATAAAATTCAGATTTGAATCCAAATCTTTTGGCAATGTTTTCCTCTGATATTTTTGGAGTGTCATGTTTGCTCCTCTCATACTTTTGATCAAGTATTTATCGGGCATAGTTTTGAAATGTTTCCCACATGCCAAAGTTTGAATTCAAATTCAAAACTCAAATTTCTCTGAAACTTCAAATGGCATTCAAATTCAAACAGGATGCATAGGATGCTTAGCTATAATTGTAAAACATTCCAAATAGGAAATTTGGGATGTTACAGGGAACGTTGCAGAAAATTAAAATTTTCCTACGGTTTCACCAAGATCTATCTATGAGTTCATCTAAGCAACAAGTCAAGGGAGTGAGTTTGCATCTACATACCACTTGTAGATCGATGCAGGAAGCGTTCGAGGGAGTGGTGATGATGGAGTCGTTCCCAACGTGATTCCGATCACCGATGGCCAAGCGTTGAAAGGACAGCACCTCCGCGTTCAACACTGCGTGCGGAGACTGACGGCGTCTCCTCCGTCTTGATCCAGCAAGGAGGAAGGAGAGGTTGAGGAAGACAACTCCAATGGCAGCGACGGCGTGGTGCGGTTGGTCTGAAGTTCTCCGGCAGGGCTTCGCCAAGCTCGCACGAGAAGGAGAGGTGTTGGGAGGGAGGGGCTGCGCCTTCAATTTATGCATTGCAACCTCCCTCACCCTCTATATATAGGAGGAGAGGGCAGGGGGGCCGCCATCTAGGGAAACCCTAGATGGGGGCGGCCAAAGGGAGAGGGAAAAGGGGTGGCTTGCCCCCAAGCTAGGGCGCCTCTTTAGCCCTTTAGGGTTTCCTCCCCAAACCCTAGCCGCATGGGCCTAGGTGGGGGCGCACCCAGCCCACTAGGGGCTGGCTCCCTCTCCACACAGCCCATGTGGCCCCCGGAGGGTGGCCCCTCGGTGGCCCCCTGTACACATCTTGGTATACCTCGAAACTTTCCGGAGTCCGTTTAACCACTTTCCATATATAAATCTTTACCTCAGGACCATTAGGAACTCCTCGTGACGTCCGAGATCTCATCCGGACTCCGAACAACATTCGGTAATCACAAACTTGTCTTCCTAATAACCCTAGCGTCACCAGAACCTTAAGTGTGTAGACCCTCACGGGTTCGGAGACATCTGAGACATGACCGAGACGACCTCGGTCAATAACCAACAGCGGGATCTCGATACCCATGTTGGCTCCCACATGTTCCTCGATGTTGTCATCGGATGAACCACGATGTCAAGGGTTCAAGCTACCCGTATTCTATTCCCTTTGTCAGACGGTATGTTACTTGCGAGACTCGATCGTCGGGTATCCCAATACCTCGTTTAGTCTCGTTACGGCAAGTCACTTTACTCGTGCCGTAATGCATGATCCGTGACGAGACACTTGGTCACTTTGAGCTCATTATGATGATGCACTACCGAGTGGGCCCATGATACCTCTCCGTGTCTGGAGTGACAAATCCCATCTCGATCCGTGTCAACCCGGTCAATCACTTTCGGAGATACTGTAGTGCACCTTTATAGTCACCCAGTTTACGTTGTGACGTTTGGTACACCAAAGCACTCCTACGGTATCCGGAGTTACACGATCTCATGGTCTAAGGAAGAGATACTTGACATTGGAAAAGCTCTAGTAAAACGAACTACTACGATCTTGTGCCATGCTTAGGATTGGGTCTTGTCCATCACGTCATTCTCCTAATGGCGTGATCCCGCTTATCAATGACATCCGATGTCCATAGTCGGAAACCATGACTATCATTGACCAACGAGCTAGTCAAGTAGACGCTTACTAGGGACGTATGGTAGTCTATGTATTCACACGTGTATTACGATTTCCGGATAATAAAGTTATAGCATGAATAAAAGACAATTATCATGAACAAGGAAATATAATAATAATGCTTTTATTATTGCCTCTAGGGCATATTTCCAACACTACCTATTATGGCATTTCCATAGCCATTCCGAGATATATTGCCATGCAACTTTCCACCGTTTCATTCATCCTGACACGCTCCATTATTGTCATATTGCTTTGCATGATCATGTAGTTGATGAGTATTTGTGGCAAAGCCACCATTCATAATTCTTTCATACATGTCACTCTTGGTTCATTGCATATCCCGATAATCACCGAGGCATTCATATAGAGTCATACTTTGTTCTAGTATCGAGTTGTAATCATTGAGTTGTAAATAAATAGAAGTGTGATGATCATCATTTTCTAGAGCATTGTCCCAAGTGAGGAATAAAAAGAGAAAGGCCAAAAAAGGAGAAGGCCCAAAAAATGAGAGAAAAGAGAGAAGGGACAATGTTACTATCCTTTTACCACACTTGTGCTTCAAAGTAGCATCATAATCTTCATGATAGAGAGAGTCTCTTGTTTTGTCATTTTCATATACTAGTGGGAATTTTTCATTATAGAACTTGGCTTGTATATTCCAACAATCCAAGGCGTCCTCAAATGCCCTAGGTCTTCGTGGAGCAAGCAAGTTGGATGCACATCACTTAGTTTCTTTTGAGCTTTTATACATTTGTAGCTCTAGTGCATCCGTTGCATGGCAATCCCTACTCCTTGCATTAACATCACTCAATGGGCATCTCTATAGCTCATTGATTAGCCGCGTTGATGTGAGACTTTCTCCTTTTTTGTCTTCTCCACATAACCCCCATCATTATATTCTATTCCACCCATAGTGCTATATCCATGGCTCACGCTCATGTATTGCGTGAAGGTTGAAAAAGTTTGAGATTACTTCTAAAGTATGAAACAATTGCTTGGCTTGTCATCGGGGTTCTGCATGATGAGAGCATTCTTGTGTGACGAAAATGGAGCATGACTAAACTATATGATTTTGTAGGGATGAACTTTCTTTGGCCATGCTATTTTGAGAGGACATAATTGCTTAGTTAGTATGCTTGAAGTATTATTACTTTTATGTCAATATGAACTTTTATCTTGAATCTTTCGGATCTGAATATTCATACCACAATTAAGAGGTTACATTAAAAAGTATGCCAAGTAGCATTCCGCATCAAAAATTCTGTTTTTATCATTTACCTACTCGAGGACGAAAGGTGAATTAAGCTTGGGGATGCTTGATACGTCTCCAACGTATCTATAATTTTTTATTGCTTCATGCTATATTATATTATGTTTTGGATGATTAATGGACTTTACTAAGCACTTTTATATGATTTTTGGGACTGACCTATTGACCCAGAGCCCAGTGCCAGTTCCTGTTATTTCCCGTGTTTCAGTGTTTCGCAGAAAAGGAATATCAAACGGAGTCCAAACGGAATGAAACATTCGGAAAAGTTATTTTTGGAACGGAAGCAATCCAGGGGACGTGGAGTGCACGTCAGGGAATCAACGAGGAGGGCACGAGGAAGGGGGGCGCTCCCCCCCCCCGGGGGCCCCCCCCCCCCCCGGGGGCCCCCCGTGGCTCCTCCGACGTATTTCTTCCTCCTATATATATCAATATACCCTAAAACCTTGAGGGAATGTAATAGATCGGGACTGTTCCAAAGACCTTCGTCGGAGGGGGGATCCCTCACCGGTGGCCATCTTCATCATCCCGACGCTCTCCATGACGAGGAGGGAGTAGTTCACCCTCGGGGCTTAGGGTATGTACGAGTAGCTATGTGTTTGATCTCTCTCTCTCTCTCTCTCTCTCTCTCTCTCTCGTGTTCTTGAGATGATACGATCTTGATGTATCACGAGCTTTGCTATTATAGTTGGATCTTATGATGTTTCTCCCCCTCTACTCTCTTGTAATAGATTGAGTTTTCCCTTTGAAGTTATCTTATCGGATTGAGTCTTTAATGATTTGAGAACACTTGATGTATGTCTTATGTGGGACAATCTGCGGTGACAATGGGTTATTATATTGATTCACTTGATGTATGTTTTGGTGATCAACTATGCGGGTTCCGCCTATGAACCTATGTATAGGGGTTGGCACACGTTTTCGTCTTGACTCTCCGGTAGAAACTTTGGGGCACTCTTTGAGGTTACGTGTGTTGGTTGAATAGATGAATCTGAGATTGTGTGATGCATATCGTATAATCATACCCACGGATACTTGAGGTGACATTGAGTATCTAGGTGACATTAGGGTTTTGGTTGATGTGTGTCTTAAGGTGTTATTTTACTACGAACTCTAGGGCTGTGTGTGACACTTATAGGAATAGCCCAATGGATTGATTGGAAAGAATAACTTGGAGGTGGTTTCGTACCCTACCATAATGTCTTGGTTTGTTCTCCACTATCAGTGACTTTGGAGCGACTCTTTTTTGCATGATGAGGGATAGTTATATGATCCAATTATGTTAGTATTGTTGAAAGAACTTGCACTAGTGAAAGTATGAACCCTAGGCCTTGTTTCCTAGCATTGCAATACCGCTTACGCCACTTTTATCATTAGTTACCTTGCTGTTTTATATTTTCAGATTACAAAAACCTATATCTACCATCCATATTGCACTTGTATCACCATCTCTTCGCCAAACTAGTGCACCTATACAATTTACCATTGTATTGGGTGTGTTGGGGACACAATAAACTCTTTGTTATTTGGTTGCAGGGTTGCTTGAGAGAGACCATCTTCATCCTACGCCTCCCACGGATTGATAAACCTTAGGTCATCCACTTGAGGGAAATTTGCTACTGTCCTACAAACCTCTGCACTTGGAGGCCCAACAACGTCTACAAGAAGAAGGTTGCATAGTAGACATCAATAATTCGAAGAGACTTGCAAAGATAACCAATCATACATAAAAGAATTCAGAGAAGATTCAAATATTGTTCATAGATAAACTTGAACATAAACCCACAATTCATCGGTCCCGACAAACACACCGCAAAAGAAGATTACATCGAATAGATATCCACGAGAATCGTGGCGAACTTTGTATTGAGATCCTAAGAGAGAGAAGAAGCCATCTAGCTAATAACTATGGACCCGAAGGTTTGAGGTAAACTACTCACACATCATCGGAGAGGCTATGGTGTTGATGTAGAAGCCCTCCATGATCAACTCCCCCTCCGCCACAGTGCCGGAAAAGGCCCCAAGATGGGATCTCACAGGTACAGAAGGTTGCGGCGGTGGAATTAGGTTTTCATGGATGCCTCTCGATGGTTTGGGGTACGAGGTATATATAGGAGGAAGAAGTACGCCGGTGGAGCAACATGGGCCCCCACGAGGGTGGAGGCCGCGCTGGGAGGGAGGTAGGGCGCCCCGCCTCGTGCTCTCCTCGTTGATTTCTTGGCGTGGAGTCCAAGTCCTCCGGATCACGCTTGTTCAAAAATCACGTTCTGAAGGTTTCATTCCATTTGGACTCCGTTTGATATTCTTTTTCTGTGAAACCGAAATAGGCAAAAACAACAATTTGAAATTTGGGCTTCCGGTTAATAGGTTAGTCCCAAAAATAATATAAAAGTGTATAATAAAGCCCATTAAACATCCAAAGCAGAATATAATATAGCATGGAACAATAGAAAATTATAGATACGTTGGAGACGTATCAGCTAAAAAAGTGTGCAAGCTCCAACAATCCATCTATGGACTGGTGCAAGCATCTTGGAGTTGGAATATATGCTTTGATGAGGTGATCAACGCATATAGTTTTATACAGACTTACGGTGAAGCCTGTATTTACAAGGAAGTGAGTGGGAGCACTACAACCTTTCTGATAAGTATATGTGAATAACATATTGTTGATCAGAAATGATGTAGAATTTTTTGGAAAGTATAAAGGAGTGTTGAAAGGAGTTTTTTCAAAGAAAGACCTCGGTGAAGCTACTTATATATTGGGCATCAAGATCTATAGAGATAGATCAAGACGCTTAATAGGACTTTCACAAAGCACATACCTTGACAAAGTTTTGAAGAAGTTCAAAATGGATCAGTTAAAGAAAGGGTTCTTGCCTGTGTTGCAAGGTGTGAAGTTGAGTAAGACTCAAATCCCGACCACGGCAGAAGATAGAGAGAGAATGAAATTCATTCCCTATAGCCATAGGTTCTATAAAGCATGCCATACTGCGTACCAGACCTGTTGTGTGCCTTGCCAATGAGTTTGGCAAGGGGGTACAATAGTGATCCAGGAGTAGATCACTAGACAACGGTCAAAATTATCCTTAGAGGACTAAGGAAATATTTCTCGTTTATGGAGGTGATAAAGAGTTTGTCGTAAAGAGTTACGTCGATGCAAGCTTTTACACCGATCCAGATAACTCTAAGTCTCAATCTGGATATGTATTGAAGGTGGGAGCAATTAGCTAGAGTAGCTCCATGAAGAGCATTGTAGACATAGAAATTTGCAAAATACATGCGGATCTGAATGTGGCAGACCCGTTGACTAAACTTCTCTCACAAGCAAAACATGATCACACCTTAGTACTCTTTGGGTGTTAATCACATAGCGACGTGAACTAGATTATTGACTCTAGTAAATCCTTTGGGTGTTGATCACATGGCGATGTGAACTATGGGTGTTAATCACATAAAGATGTGAACTATTGGTGTTAAATCACATGGCGATGTGAACTAAATTATTGATTCTAGTGCAAGTGGGAGACTGAAGGAAATATGCCCTAGAGGCAATAATAAAGTTGTTATTTTATATTTCCTTATATCATGATAAATGTTTATTATTCATGCTAGCATTGTATTAACCGAAACTTGATACATGTGTGGATACATAGACAAAACACCGTGTCCCTAGTAAGCCTCTACTAGACTAGCTCGTTAATCAAAGATGGTTAAGTTTCCTAACCATAGACATATGTTGTTATTTGATGAACGGGATCACATCATTAGGAGAATGATGTGATGGACAAGACCCATCCGTTAGCATAGCTTTTTGATCGCTCAGTTTATTGCTATTGCTTTCTTCATGTCAAATACATATTCATATGACTATGAGATTATGCAACTCCTGTATACCGGAGGAATGCCTTGTGTGCTATCAAATGTCACAACGTAACTGGGTTATAAAGATGCTCTATAGGTATCTCTGAAGGTGTTTGTTGGGTTGGCATAGATTGAGATTAGAATTTGTCACTCTGAGTATCGGAGAGGTATCTCTAGGCCCTCTCGGTAATGCACATCATAAGAAGCCTTGCAAGCAAAGTGACTAATGAGTTAGTTGCAGCACGATGCATTACGAAATGAGTAAAGAGACTTGCCGGTAACGAGATTGAACTACGTATAAAGATACTGACGACCGAATCTCGGGCAAGTAACATACCGATGACAAAGGGAATAACGCATTTTGTCATAACGGTTCGACTGATAAAGATCTTCGTATAATATGTGGGAGCCAGTATGAGCATCCAGGTTCCACTATTGGTTATTGACCGGAGAGGTGTCTCGGTCATGTCTACATAGTTCTCGAACCCGTAGGGTCTGCATGCTTAACGTTCGATGACGATTTTGTATTATATGAGTTATGTGATTTGGTGACCGAATGTTGTTCGGAGTCCTAGATGAGATCACAAACATGACGAGGAGTCTCAAAATGGTCGAGAGGTAAAGATTCATATATAGGACGATAGTATTCGGACACCGGAAGTGTTCCAGAGGGTACCGGGTACATATCGGGTCACCGGAAGGGGTTCCGGGCACCCCCGACAAAAGATATGGGCCTTATGGGCCAAGAGGGGAAACACACCAGCCACAAGGGGCTGGTGCGCCCCCACATATGGGCCAGCCTAAGTGGAGAAGGAAAGGGGAGGAGGAAAGGAAAGAGAGGTAATAGGATTCCCCCTTCCTTCCACCTCTCCCTTCTTTCCTTCCCCCTTCCGTATACATGGAAAGGGGGGGGGGGGGGGGCGCAGGGCATGGCAGGGCCCCAAGGGGGCGGCGGCCAAGCCCTAGGGCGCCCTGGCTGCCTCCCCACCCCTACCACCTATATATATGTGGGGAGGGGCGCCTCATGATACGTCCATTTTGCATCATGTTTTCTTACTGTTATTTATAGTGTTTTCATCCATAATAATGCTTTTTGGAGTAATTCTAATGCATTTTTTCTCATAATTTGCAAGGTACACACCAAGAGGGAGAATTCCGGCAGCTGGAAATCTGGACTTGAAAAAGCTACGTCAGGTGATACGTCCATTTTGCATCATGCTTTTATATCAATATTTATTGCGTTATGGGCTGTTATTACACATTATGTCACAATACTTATGTCTATTCTCTCTTATTTTACAAGGTTTACATAAGGAGGGAGAATGCAAGCGACAATTTGGAATTCAGGGCCGAAAAGGAGCAAATATTAGAGACCTATTCGCACAACTCCAAAAGTCACGAAACTCCACGAAAAGTTATTTTTGGAAATAATAAAAATACTGGAAGAAGAATCTACGTCAGGGGGGCCTCCACCTGTCCACGAGGGTGGGGGGCAGGCCCTACCCCCCTAGGCGCGCCCCTGCCTCGTGGGCCCCTTGTTGGCTCTCCAATGCCCATCTTTTGGTATATGAAGTCTTTCGTCCGAAGAAAAATCATAAGCAAGCTTTCGGGACGAGACTCCGCCGCCACGAGGCGGAACCTTGGCGGAACCAATCTAGGGCCCCGATAGAGCTGTTCTGCCGGGGACACTTCCCTCCGGGAGGGGGAAATCATCGCCATCGTCATCACGAACGCTCCTCTCATCGGGAGAGGGCAATCTCCATCACATCTTCACCAGCACCATCTGCTCTCAAACCCTAGTTCATCTCTTGTATCCAATTCTTGTCTCTAAGTCCGGATTGGTACCGTGAGGTTGCTAGTAGTGTTGATTACTCCTTGTAGTTGATGCTAGTTGGTTTATTTGATGGAAGATCATGTGTTCAGATCCTTTGTGCATATTAATACCCTCTCGATTATGAACATGAATATGCTTTGTGAGTAATTACGCTTGTTCCTCGTGACATGGGAGAAGTCTTGCTATTAGTAGTCATGTGAATTTGGTATTCGCTCGATATTTTGATGAGATGTATGTTGTCTATCCTCTAGTGGTGTTATGTGAATGTTTCACTACATAACACTTCACCATTATTTGGGCCTAGAGGAAGGCATTGGGAAGTAATAAGTAGATGATGGGTTGCTAGAGTGACAGAAGCTTAAACCCTAGTTTATACGTTGCTTCGTAAGGGGCTGATTTGGATCCATATGTTTCATGCTATGGTTAGGTTTACCTTAATACTTTTGTTGTAGTTGCGGATGCTTGCAATAGAGGTTAATCATAAGTGGGATGCTTGTCCAAGTAAGGGCAGCACCCAAGAACCGGTCCACCCACATATCAAATTATCAAAGTACCTAACGCGAATCATATGAACGTGATGACAACTAGCTTGACGATAATGCCCATGTGTCCTTGGGAGCGCTTTTCTCTATATAAGAGTTTTTCCAGGCTTGTCCTTTGCTACAAAAAGGATTGGGCCACCTTGCTGCACTTTATTTACTTTTGTTACTTGTTGCTCGTTACCAATTATCTTATCACAAAACTATCTCATTACCTATAATTTTAGTGCTTGCAGAGAATACCTTGCTGAAAACCGCTTATCATTTCTTTCTGCTCCTCGTTGGGTTCGACACTCTTACTTATCGAAAGGACTATGATAGTTCCCCTATACTTGTGGGTCATCAAGACCCTTTTACGGCGCCGCTTCCGGGAGTGAAGCGCCTTTGGTAGGTGGAATTTGGTAAGGAAAATTTATATAGTGTGCTGAAATTCATCGTCACTTGTTACTATGGAAAGTAATCCTTTGAGGGCTTGTTCGGGTATCTTCACCCCGACCAAGAGAGTAAAGAGTTGCTCCTCAACCTACTGAACCTACTGAAAATGAAAATGCCTACTTTGAAATTCCTTCGGGTATGTTAGAAAAACCGCTAGCTAATCCTTTTGCAGGAGATGGAACACCTAATCTATGTGGATGAAGTTTGTGGATTATTTAAGCTTGCAGGTATACCCGATGATATTATTAAGAAGAAGGTCTTCCCTTTATCTTTGAAGGGAGATGCATTGACATGGTATAGGCTATGTGATGATATGGGCTCATGGAACTACAAACGATTGAAATTGGAATTTCATCAGAAGTTTTATCCTATGCATCTTGTTCATCGTGATCGCAATTATATATATAATTTTTGGCCTCGCGAAGGAGAAAGCATCGCTCAAGCTTGGGGAGGCTTAAATCAATGTTATATTCATGCCCCAATCATGAGCTCCCAAGAGAAATAATTATTCAAAGTTTTTATGCTCGGCTTTCTGATAACAAGCGCACCATGCTCGATACTTCTTGTCTTTGGTTCTTTTATGATGAAGACTATTGAATTCAAATGGGATTTATTGGATAGAATTAAACGCAACTCTGAAGATTGGGATCTCGACGAAGGTAAGGAGTCAGGTATGACACCTAAGTTTCATTGTGTTAAATCCTTTATGGATACCGATGTTTTCCGTAAGTTTAGCACTAAATATGGACTTGACTCTGAGATAGTAGCTTCTTTCTGTGAATCTTTTGCTGCTTATGTTGATCTCCCTAAGGAGAAGTGGTTTAAATATCATCCTCCCATAGAAGTAAAAGTAGCTGCACCTATTAAAGTTGAAGAAAGGACTATCACTTATAATGATCTTATTGTTCCTACTTCTTATGTTGAGAAACCACCTTTCCCTGTTAGGATAAAGGATCATGCTAAAGCTTCAACTATGGTCCGTAAAAGCAATATTTGAACTTATACACCTCCTGAGCAAATTAAAGTTGAACCTAATATTGCTATTGTTAAAGATCTCTTGTCTGATAATATCGATGGGCATGTTATTCATTTCCGTGATGAAACTGCTAGAATTGCCAAACGTTGTGCTAAAGATGAACATAGACCGGTGGTAGGCATGCCTATTATTTCTGTTAAAATAGGAGATCATTGTTATCATGGCTTATGTGACATGGGTGCCAGTGCTAGTGCAATACCTATTGACTTATACAAAGAAATTAAGCATGATATTGCACCTACTGAGTTAGAAGATATTGATGTGACAATTAAACTTGCCAATAGAGATACTATTTCACCAATGGGAATTGTTATAGATGTTGGAGTCTTGTGTGGGAAAACTAAATATCCTGCTGATTTTCTTGTTCTTGGTTCCCACAAGATAGCTTTTGTCCCATTATATTTGGTAGACCCTTCTTAAACACTGTTAATGCTAGGATAGATTGCGAAAAGGATGTTGTTACTATAGGTTTGGGTGATATGTCTCATGAGTTTAATTTCTCTAAATTTCGTAGACAACACTGTGAAGAAGAATTGCCTAGTAAGGATGAAATTATTGGTCTTGCTTCTATTGCCGCATTCTCCTAGTGATCCTTTAGAATAATATTTGCTAGACCATGAAAATGATATGTCTATGAATGAAAGAAGGAAATAGATGAAGTATTCTTTAAACAGAACCTATCCTCAAACACAATTTGCTGTTGAAATCCTAGGGGATCCTCCTCCACCCAAGGGTGATCCCGTGTTTGAGCTTAAACCGTTACGTGATACTCTTAAATATGCTTATCCTGATGAAAAGAAGATATATCCTGTTATTATTAGTGCTAACCTTTGAAAGCATGAAGAAGAGAGATTATTGAAAACTCTGAAGAAGCACTGTGCTGCTATTGGATATACTCTTGATGATCTTAAGGGCATTAGTGCCACTCCATGTCAACACAAGATAAATTTGGAGAAAGATGCCAAACCCGTTATTGATCATCAACGACGTTAAATCCTAATATGAAAGAATTGGTAAGAAAGGAAATATTAAAGCTCCTTGAAGCATGTATAATTTATCCCGTTGCTGATAGTCAGTGGGTAAGTCTTGTTCATTGTGTTCCTAAGAAAGGAGGTATTACTGTTGTTCCTAATGATAAAGATGAATTGATTCCGCAAAGAATTATTACAGGTTATAGAATGGTAATTGATTTCCGCAAATTAAATAAAGCTACTAAAAAGATCATTACCCCTACCTTTCATCGATCAAATGCTAGAAAGATTATCCAAACATACACATTTTTTTGCTTTCTAGATGGTCATTCGGTTTCTCTCAAATACATGTCACCCAATGATCAATCAAAGACCACTTTTACTTGCCCTTTCGGTACTTTTGCTTATAGACGATGCCTTTTGGTTTATGTAATGCAATCGCTACCTTCCAAAGATGCATGATGGCTATATTCTCTGACTTTTGTGAAAAGATTTGTGAGGTTTTCATGGACGATTTCTCCGCCTATGGATCCTCTTTTGATGATTGCTTGAGCAACCTTGATCGAGTTTTGCAGAGATGTGAAGAAACTAATCTTGTCTTGAATTGGGAAAAGTGCCACTTTATGGTTAATGAAGGTATTGCCTTGGGGCATAAAGTTTCTGAAAGAGGTATTGAAGTTGATAAAGCCAAGGTTGATGCTATTGAAAAGATGCCATGTCCCAAGGACATTAAAGGTATAAGAAGTTTCCTTGGTCACGCTGGTTTTTATAGGAGGTTCATTAAGGACTTCTAAAAAATTTCTCAGCCTCTGACTAATTTATTCAAAAAGATATACCATTTGTCTTTGATGATGATTGTGTAGAAGCATTTGAAATACTTAAGAAAGCATTGATCTCTGCACCTATTGTTCAAATTACCAATTGATTGAATTTACCCTTTGAAATTATGTGTGATGCTAGTGATTATCTTTGTAGGTGATGTTCTAGCGTAAATAGTTGATAAGAAATTAAATGTTATTCAATATGCTAGTAAAAATCTAGACAATGCTCAGAGAAATTATGCTACTACTGAAAAAGAATTCTTAGCAGTTGTATTTGCTTGTGATAAGTTCAGACCTTATATTGTTGATTCTAAAGTAACTATTCACACGGATCATGCTGCTATTAAATATCTTATGGAAAAGAAAGATGCTAAACCTAGACTTATTAGATGGGTTCTCTTGCTACAAGAATTTGATTTGCATATTATTGATTGAAAGGGAGCTGAGAACCCCATTGCAGACAACTTGTCTAGGTTAGAAAATGTTCTTGATGACCCACTACCTATTGATGATAGCTTTCTCGATGAGCAATTAAATGTCATAAATACTACTCAGATCGCTCCATGGTATGTCGATTATGCTAATTACATCGTTGCTAAATTCATACCACCTAGTTTCACATACCAACAAAAGAAAAAGTTTTTCTATGATTTGAGACATTACTTACGGGATGACCCACATCTTTATAAAGAAGGAGTAGATGGTGTTATTAGACGTTGTGTACCGAGCATGAACAGAACAAATCCTACGCAAGTGTCACTCCGAGGCTTATGGAGGACACCGCTACCGGGAGATGTAACTGCACATAAGGTTTTGCAATACGGTTTTTATTGGCCTACTCTCTTCAATGATGCTCGTAAGTTTGTTTTATCTTGTGATGATTGTATAAGAATTGGTAATATTATTAGACGCCAAGAAATGCCTATGAATTATTCACTTGTTATTGAACCGTTTGATGTTTGGGGCTTTGATTATATGGGACCTTTTCCTCGCCTCTAATGGATACACACATATTTTAGTTGCTGTTGATTACGTTACTAAGTGGGTAGAAGCTATTCCAACTAGTAGTGCTGATCATAGCACTTCTATTAAAATGCTTAAAGAAGTTATTTTTCTGAGGTTTGGAGTGCCTAGATATCTAATGACTGATGTTGGTTCACATTTTATTCATGGTGCTTTCCGAAAAATGCTTGCTAAGTATGATGTTAATCATAGAATTGCATCTCCTTATAACCCACAGTCTAGTGGTCAAGTAGAATTGAGCAATAGAGAGCTCAAATTAATTTTGCAGAAGACTCTTAATAGATCTAGAAAGAATTGGTCCAAGAAACATGAGGATGCATTATGGGCCTATAGAACTGCATATAAAAATCCTATGGGTATATCTCCATATAAAATGGTTTATGGAAAAGCATGTCACTTACCTCTCGAACTAGAACATAAGGCTTATTGGGCTATTAAAGAGCTCAATTATGATTTCAAACTTGTCGAGAATAGGTTATTTGACATTAGCTCACTTCATGAATGGAGAACACAAGCCTATGAAAATGCCAAATTGTTTAAAGAAAAAGTTAAAAGATGGCATGACAAAAGGATACAAAAGCGTGAGTTTAATGTAGGTGATTATGTATTGCTATACAACTCTCGTTTAAGATTTTTTGCAGGAGAACGTCTTTCTAAATGGGAAGGTCCTTACATTATCGAGGAGGTCTATCGTTCCGGCGCCATAAAAATCAACAACTTCGAAGGCACAAATCCAAAGGTGGTGAACGGTAAAAGAATCAAACATTATATCTCAGGTAATCCCATAAATGTTGAAACCAATGTTATTGAAACCGTAACCCCGGAGGAATACATAAGGGACACTTTCCGAAACATTTCAGACTCCGAAAAGGAATAGGTATGTGGTACGGTAAGTAAACCGACTCCAAAACAGTTCTAAAGGCAATTTTTCTCCGTTTTGGAATATTTAGAAAAATAGAAAAAATAAGAAGCAGTCCAGGAAGGACATGAGGTCTCCACGAGGGTGGAGGGCGCGTCCTACTTCTCGGCGCGCCTCTATCTTGTGGGCACCTCGTGCTCTCCGGACTCCGCTTTTCTTGCATGATACGATTTTGGTCGGTAAAAAATCATTATATAATCTCCCGAAGGTTGTGACTCTGTATCACGCAGCTTGTCCTCCTCATTCTTGTTTCGGGCTGTTTTCATCGGGGTTGTCAAGGCTGTGCATCATGTCGTCCCCCTCCTTCAACAATGGTGACAACGATGCTTGGCTAATGAAGATAGAGCTAAAGAGGGAAGAACCCATGGAGATCAACAAGGATGAAGGGATCAAGAAGGCCATGGAGGACCAAGTTCCGGCAACAGAAGACATTCTTCAACTTGATCACAATCTTCTTACCCCAACTGAGATCGAAGCTTTCAAGATGATTGACCTAGCTCAGATACAAAACAAGTATCTCACACGTGAAAATATTTTTGTTGAAGGAGCATATTGTTGCACTCAAGGGCATTATTCAAGTCGGAGGATCTCTTCACGCTCGATGTGCGACTACCCATCATCACCACAATCCTTCACCAAAGAAAGGAGACATAATCACATGGGTATGGGCACTCCTTGGCAACCGCCAAGCTTGGGGAGGTGCCCCGGTATCGCATCACCACCACATCTCTATCTTTACCGTTTTCTTAGTTCGATCCTTTTAGTAGTATCTTGATCTAGTAGAATAAAGTTTTGGCATGATCTAGTTTTGAGTTTTGCTTTATGATCTCTCTATGTAATCGAGTCCGTGAGCTATATAATAAAGATTAGTGTTGAGTCAACGGCTTGATTATTTTGCATGATCTTGAGTGAATAAAGGAAAAGAGAAAAGAATAAAAAGAAATAAAAAGAGATCATATTGATCTTATGGAGAGTAATGACTTCACATAGAAAGAGTATGATGATTAAAAGTTGTTGAGAGTTGACAAACATAGCTTTGGTCATCGTTGCAATTAATAGGAAGAAATAAAGAAAGAGAGGTTTCACATATAAATATACTATCTTGGACATCTTTTATGATTGGGAGCACTCATTAAAATATGACATGCTAAAGAGTTGATGTTGGACAAGGAAGACAACGTAATGGGTTATGTTTTCTTATATCTGAGATAAAGTATATTGTCATGGATCATCCAACATGTTGAGCTTGCCTTTCCCCATCATGCTAGCCAAATTCTTTGCACCAAGTAGAGATACTACTTGTGCTTCCAAATACCCTTAAACCAGTTTTGCCATGAGAGTCCACCATATCTACTTATGGATTGAGTAAGATCCTTCAAGTAAGTTGTCATCGGTGCAAGCAATAAAAATTGCTCTCTAAATATGTATGATTGATTGGTGTGGTGAAATAAGCTTTATACGATCTTGTGATATGGAAGAAATAAAAGCTAATGATCGCATAATAAAGGTTCATATCACAAGTGGCAATATAAAGTGACGTTCTTTCACATTAAGATTTTGTGCACACAACCTTGAAAGCGCATGGCAACCTCTGCTTCTCTCTGAAGGGCCTATCTGTTACATTATTATCTTCTACCTTATGCAAGAGTCATGGTGATCTTCACCTTTCCTTTTTACATTTTATCCTTTGGCAAGCATGTGGTGTTGGAAAGATCACGATATATATATATATATATATATATATATATATATATATATATATATATATATATATATATATATATATATCTAATTGGATATGGATTAGCATGAATTATTATTGTTGACATTACCCTTGAGGGAAAAGGTTGGGAGGCGAAACTATAAGCCCTATCTTTCTCTGTGGTCCGATTAAAACTCCGTAACCACAAGTATTGCGTGAGTGTTAGCAATTACGAAAGACTAAATGATAGTTGAGTATGTGGACTTGCTAGAAAGCTCTGACATAGACTCTTTCTGATGTTATGATAAATTGCAATTGCCTCAATGACTGAGATTATAGTTTGTTAGTTCTCAATAAAGTTTTTGATTCATACTTTGCATTGTGAATAGATTATTACTTGAGCATAAGAAATCATATGACAATATCCATATATGTTGCTGTTATGAGAATAATCATGATGCCCTCATGTCCGTATTTTATTTTATCGACACCTCTACCTCTAAACATGTGGACATATTTATCGTTATTGGCTTCCGCTTGAGGACAAGCGAGGTCTAAGCTTGGGGGAATTGATACGTCCATTTTGCATCATGCTTTTATATCGAAATTTATTGCATTATGGGCTGTTATTACACATTATGTCACAATACTTATGTCTATCCTCTCTTATTTTACAAGGTTTACATAAGGAGGGAGAATGCTTACAAATGGAATTTTAATGAAAAAGGAGCAAATATTAGAAACCTATTCGCATAACTCCAAAAGTCCTGAAACTCCACGAAAGTTATTTTTGGAAATAATAAAAAATACTAGAATAAGAATCTATGTCGTGGGGGCCTCCACCGTCCCACGAGGGTGGGGGCACGCCACCCTCGGGCGCGCCTCGCCTCATGGGCCCCCTGTTGGCTCTCCGATGCCCATCTTCTGGTGTATGAAGTCTTTCGTCCGAAGAAAAAATCATAAGAAAGCTTTCGGGACGAGACTCCGCCGCCACGAGGCGGAACCTTGGCGGAACCAATCTAGGGCTCCGGCAGAGCTGTTCTGTCGGGGACACTTCCCTCCGGGAGGGGGAAGTCATCGCCATCGTCATCACCAACTCTCCTCTCATCGGGAGAGGGCAATGTCCATCACATCTTCACCAGCACCATCTCCTCTCAAACCCTAGTTCATCTCTTGTATCCAATTCTTGTCTCTAAGTCCAGGATTGGTACCCGTAGGTTGCTAGTAGTGTTGATTACTCCTTGTAGTTGATGCTAGTTGGTTTATTTGGTGGAAGATCATATGTTCAGATCCTTTATGCATATTAATACCCTCTGATTATGAACATGAATATGCTTTGTGAGTAGTTACATTTGTTCCTCGTGACATGGGAGAAGTCTTGCTATTAGTAGTCATGTGATTTTGTATTCGTTCGATATTTTGATGAGATGTATGTTGTCTATCCTCTAGTGGTGTTATGTGAACGTCGACTACATAACACTTCACCATTATTTGGGCCTAGAGGAAGGCATTGGGAAGTAATAAGTAGATGATGGGTCGCTAGAGTGACGTAAGCTTAAACCCTAGTTTATGCGTTGCTTCGTAAGGGCTGATTTGGATCCATATGTTTCATGCTATGGTTAGGTTTACCTTAATAATTTTGTTGTAGTTGCGGATGCTTGCAATAGAGGTTAATCATAAGTGGGATGCTTGTCCAAGTAAGGGCAGCACCCAAGCACCGTCCACCCACATATCAAATTATCAAAGTACCTAACGCTAATCATATGAACGTGATGAAAACTAGCTTGACGATAATTCCCATGTGTCCTCGGAGCGCTTTTGTCTATATAAGAGTTTGTCCAGGCTTGTCGTTTCGTTGCTACAAAAAGGATGGGGCCACCTTCTTTGACTTTATTTACTTTTGTTACTTGTTGCTCGTTACCAATTATCTTATCACAAAACTATCTCATTACCTATAATTTCAAAGGTTTGCAGAGAATACCTTGCTGAAAACCGCTTATCATTTCCTTCTGCTCCTCGTTGGGTTCGACACTCTTACTTATCGAAAGGACTACGATAGATCCCCTATACTTGTGGGTCAACATCAGGCCACCTATTCTGCACAACTCCAAATGAGCTGAAACTTCACGAGATTTTTTATGGATTATTTGAGAACATCGAGCCAATAAACACCGTGAGGGGGGGCCACCAGGTGGGCACAACCCACCGTGGGGCGCTGCCAGCCCCCAGCGCCGCGCCTTTGGTGGGTTGTGGCTCTCCCTGGCCACCTCCCAAGTGCCCATCTTTTGGTATATAAGTCATTTTGACCTAGAAAAAATAAAGAGAAGACTTTCAGGACGGATAGCCGCCCGTCTCGAGGCGGAACTTGGGCAGAGCACTTTGCCCTCTAGCGGAGCGATTCTACCGGGGGAACTTCCCTCCCGGAGGGTGAAATCATCATCATCACCGCCAACAACTCTCCCATCTTGGGGAGGGCAATCTCCATCAACATCTTCACCAGCACCATCTCATCTCAAACCCTAGTTCATCTCTTGTATTCAATCTTGTTACCAGAACTATAGATTGTCGCTAGGCGGTGACTAGTAGTGTTGATTACATCTTGTGGTTGATTACTATATGGTTTATTTGGTGGAAGATTATATGTTTAGATCCATTATGCATATCAATACCCCTCTGATCATGAGCATGTTGATTATTTGTGAGTAGTTACTTTTGTTCTTGAGGTCACGGGAGAAATCATGTTGCAAGTAATCATGTGAACTTGATATGTGTTCGATATTTTGATAGTATGCATGTTGTGATTCCCTTAGTGGTGTCATGTGAACGCCGACTACATGACACTTCACCATATTTGGGCCTAAGGGAATGCATTGTGAGTAGTAAATAGATGGTGGGTTGCGAGAGTGATGTAAACTTAAACCCCAGCTTTATGCACTATTCCGTAAGGGACCGATTGGATCCTAGAGTTTAATGCTATGGTTAGAATTTATTCTTAATACTTTTCTCGTAGTTGTGGATGCTTGCGGAGGGTTAATAAATAGTAGGAGGTTTGTTCAAGTAAGAACAACATCTAAGCACCGGTCCACCCACATATCAAATTATCAAAGTAGCGAACACAAATCAAACCAACATGATGAAAGTGACTAGATGAAATTCCCGTGTACCTCAAGAACGCTTTGCTTATCATAAGAGACCGTTTTGGCCTGGTGGCTCGTGCTGGTGTTCGGCCACCAGTAGTCTCCGCGAGGTGCGCTGGCTGTGGTGGTTTCCATGCGCTTCTTCATCGACGTGTTGTCTGTCATTGGTGGTCTTGCCGGCGCCGGTGCAACTGGATGTGCGGTTGAGGTGTTGGGAGCTTGGAATGAGAACCCTGTCACGACCTTGGGCCTATGACCAGTGATGGCGACGTTTGCGGACGCCGTTGACCTTCTTGGGGCATCACTGAATTTTTGCCTCACCCCTCCTTGGGCCAGGCCACCGTGGTAGCTCCGGAGGAAACCCTTGATCCTGTGTGGTCGGATGATGACGGCGCCTTGGCGTCGTACTCCCTCTTGAGGGATTTGTCTTTGGAGCTTGACATTGGCAAGAGGGACCATTCGAAGGTGTTGGTGTTGGCGTCAGGGCTTCTATGGCAGCGGAGTCCTCATTGTCGGGTGATAAAGATGAGCAACATGATATACACCAGATCCATGGTCCAAGAGAGAATAGATGGATAAACGCAAGCAACCATGCCACTAGACGGCGTCCTTCATGATGAACCAGGGCCAATCACATCACACGCGGGGTTGGGGGTTATGGCGACCCTAGCAGGCAGGGAAGCCTGAAGGAAAGGGCTGGAGACTAACAGGTGGTGGGGGACTCCACCATAACAAGCTGTCGCAGGATGGGCCAACGATGGGACGAACATGAGAAATGAGGGGGCTAATCTAATTACGACCATAGTTTGAAAAATCTGACTGCAGCGATCGAACCAGAAAAAACCGGAACCAGTTATTCCACCGGTTTTTAAGCACGACAGTATTAATTCGCAACTCAGACCAATGAGAACCTCAGAGACCGAAAGCGGTTTCTTCATGGAACCGGCTAATAAACCGGACAAATAACTAGTGTGAAGAACGATGGGACGAACATGGGATATGAGGTGGCTAATATAATTACAACATAGTTTAAAACGGGACCAGACCGACGCTTGAGCCAGAAAACCTGAATCGCTACTGCCGCTTTTAAGCACAAAAGACCGACCCAAGAACTAGACCAATGAGAACTCATCAGCCACCGAAAGCGGTTTTCTCATGGAACCACTAAAAAACCGGGCCGTCAAACTAGTGTGGAGAGAAATTGAAAAAAATTGGTGCATGTAGTGGGATTCGATCCCAAGTCATGGGCGCTATTTCGATAAGCACCTCAACTACCCTCCTTTGTTGTCTAATAGGAAACCACTTCTATTTGATCCTATTTTAGTTTTATATTAGCATATATTATGGGAAAAACTTACCTTCTGCCGGCCAATCTCGCGCCCACGTCCGCCGACTCCGTGTCCTTTGGATCGTCGTTTGATCCAACGGCCGATAGCACCCCGCACCCATGCACATGGGTCTGCAGATCATCTGCTGTTTCAGAAACGATTTCTGCAACTGAGAGTGTGTTTCAAAGCTCTGTGGTGGTTAGATCCAGCCCAGAGAGGCGAGCCATACTTGCACTGGGACAAAGGCAGCGCTGGGTGGTCAACGGCGCTAAGCGATCATGGCTGCATCAGCCACGCTGGACAACGATGACATGATCTGAGGTCGCTGACGGCTGCACAAGCAATAGGTGGGCATCCTTTCCCCGCTAGATCCACACATTTTCCCCCAATCCTGCAGGGGCGAAATTAAGGGAGGGATGCGGTGGTGGCCGGTGGTGGTGGTGCCCGTCACAGGCTGGTGTGCTCCCACATGGCGGCGTGCTTCTGCAAAAACAAGGGCAATGGTGTTACTGCTCTATTACGGTTGGCTGGCAGCGCTTAATGACGGCGACAACGGTGTTTCGCACACTATTTTCATTTGCAAAATTTTCTGCAACATTACCTATGTTGCAAAAGTTCTTCCACAACATCACCGTTGTTCCAAAAGAAAGAAAGAAGGAAAAAAAATATTCTGCAACACGACCTATGTCGCATAAAAAAAATCCGCAACACGACCTATGTTGTAAAAAAAATCCGCAACACAACCTATGTTGGAAAAAAAATCCGCAACACAACCTCTATGAAAATGTTGTTTCTGCAACAAGGTCTTTGTTGCAAAGGTAGAACAACATGTTTAGCGACTAGATTGTGTTAAATCTAACGCTTTATGAGGCGGAGGATCTTTTAAAAGATCCGCCGGCCGACACGTAACATTATTTGATGGTAAAATACCAAAGAATCGAACCGGTGAACCGGGCGAGTCTGATCAAGAGGAATCTAAACCGAAGGTGTTACTGCCTGGCTGATTACGCCTACTCCTCCGTCCCTACCGTAAAATACGCCTTATATTATGTGACCGAGGGAGTAGTTCTTAGGGCACCAAAGGAATCTAATCGAGGAAGCTAATTCAACTTAGAAAGTTAAGTTTATGCTTAAACTTGGTCGATCCAAAAGAGATTTAGTAAATACTTATAGCAACTCCAACGGGGCGACCTATTTTGTTTGTCCATGTCTGTTTAGGTCAACACGATAAACACCGCCTAACGCTACCGATTCCATTCCCAAGCCGTCGTTCGCACAGGTCCGCTGGCCGACCCATTTTCGCCCAAAATTGCGCTTCGAATGCGCTGCATCAGACGGACGCCAAGACGTCCCCTCGGTGTCCGCCACGGTCCCACGTATGCCACCCAACTATCGCCCATCGCCTAATTTATGACGACCACCGACACCGGGTCCACTAGTCACCAAAGGCTCAAAGTGAAGCCCATTTACTTAGAGCAACTTCAACGGGGCGAACCATTTCGTCCACCCATGTCCGCTTGGGTCGGTAGGACAAAAACACCGCCCAACGCCGACCCATTCCCAAAAGTCAGCCCTTCTTCGACGTTCAAGGCCGACCCATTTCCAGCCCAAAATTGCGCTCGAAATGCGCTTAAGACAGACGCTGTCAGCGCTGCCTCCCTCGGTGTTCGCCATGTCCCACTTGGCGGCCACCCAAGTATCACCCGTCGCCTAATTTATGATGACCATCGATACCGGGCCCACTAGTCAGCTAGTGGAAGCGTCCTTTTTTAACCCACGTGTGCGGTGGGGGGCGGCCTCATCCACTTCCATCCACATCTAGACCCGCCACCCCATTCGTGCTTCCTCGCAGGCGACAGCCCAAACCCTAGAAATGGGCCTCTTCGGGCAAAGAATGGCCGCTAGCCGCAAGGGGCAAGTCAACTCGACGCCTCATCCTCCTCCTCAGGCTCCTCCTCCCTCCTCCGTCCAAGACGTGACGCGGTCGGTCGTCGGCGCTCGCACATCCCGGGGCACCAAGCGCGGTGACACCGGAATCTGGTGTAGCCGCTGCTTTACCCCTCGACGTGAGATTGTTGCAGACCATCGCGGCACCTCGATCCGCAACGGATCCCGTGCCGGGCGTGATTCCGCGTGGACACAAGCGCTCATGACGAGGAGGTGCGCATAGCGCCGGGCGAAGATTCACGCCGCAGCAGCGGACGCCGAAAGTACGCCGCCGACTTCACAACTGGAGGCCTGGTTTTCCCTCGAACACGAAGAAGGGGCCGCGGCTAGAAGGCCGACGCCAACCTACGCTTCCACCGCCGCTTCGCTGGTAGAGCTGAGGAAATGGAGGCGGAGGCGGGTACCAAGTCGCCGAGCGAGGCCCCTGCAAGACGCGCGGGGGCTAGCCGGCTCGAGCGAGGACGTGCATTGGTATGGGCTGGAGCAAGCCCTGCCTTGTCGGCGGCGGGGACTCCGCCCACACTCGCTTTTTCGCCCCGCCACCGCCGCCGCCATCGCCGAGCCCAAGCGTGATCCGAGCGACGCGGAAGCTTCCTCGCCTTCCACCCACTTGGCTGGGGAGGCTCACACGTGGACCGACGAGTACCGCGAGTGGGGCGAAAGGCTCGTCCACTATGCCGCGACGCCGAGGAGGAGGCGCCCACCTTGAGCGCCGAAGGCGACCGCTTGCACCGAGGAGACCGACCAGCGGCGCAGATGTCAGGAGCAAAGCAAGGCCATGACGCAGAGGCGCTGCAACTTGAGGTGGAGGAGGAGGAGCGCGCCTGACGAGCCGCAATGCCGGGCGCTTCAGCAGACGCCGAGGAGGTGAGGCCGCCTTTGGTAGTACAAACGACGTCGGTAGGCCGGGCCTTCTACTCCGTCTTCATCGACCTCACTGGTGGCGATGGCGACGTCAAGGGCAAGGGCAAGGCGGACGACGTCTAGAACAGCGTGCGGACGGCACATACTTTTTTTAAGTTTTTAATTAATGTTTAATTAGGTTTAAGTGGACTTTGGCCAGCGGTTGACCGGCTGCTTTAATGTTTAATTATGTTTATTTCTGCGACCTGTTTTTTCCTACGAGGGTAGATTTTGGTCTGCCTCCCGTTGGGCGGTTAAGCCGACCCATTTGAAAATGCGGACGTGCACGTCCACCTGACCGACTTAAATGGACGAAAAGCGGATAAAACGTGCGTCCGTTTGGGTCGTCGCGTGGGAGTTGCTCTTAATATTGTTAGTTTTTCATAAAACTCCTAGGTGTTTTGTCGGGAATGCCCCTACCGAACGTCCCAAATCACACGTCGAACCACCGCAGCCCCTCCCTCCCTTCGTAAATCAGACCACAAGGGCTACCTGGCTGTGTCCCTGATACACGGGGCCGAGAAAAGAAGCAGCGGAGGAGGGCCACACGTGGTCAAAGGCGGCAGCGAGTGAGGGCGGTGTCACTGGTGTGAGCAGGACACAGTGAGCGGCAATGAACGGACTGGATCGAAACTAGCACCTGATCGAACGGCCACCATTGGAATGACCGTGAGAACCCCTCTCAGGTTCAGGAAGCTTCCAGCGGTTTCTTTCTCGCCCTGGACTACTTTCCCTCTCTTTTCCCCCAGATCAGCTCCAGAGCTCTCCCGGCGACCGGCGACCGGCGCACCTCTTCTCGCCGGCACTTCTCCCCTTCCGGCGCAGCTCTTCGACGGATCACCTAGCTCGCCACATCGGCGGTAAGATTCCTGTTTCTTCTCCTCCGCCCCCCTTCTCTCCCATCTTCTTCTTCTTCTTCTAAAGTTCTAATCCTCTCTCCCCTTCTTTTTTCTCTCTCGAAGGCAGATGGCAGATCCCGGCGCCGGCGGTGACCTTTGGGCGGTCCTTGGACGCGCTCTGTTCATGTTGGTGACTTCCCTTTCCCCGATCGCAGCGTCGTACGGCGTGTTCTTGCTGCGCAACAAGCTCAGGCGGCCGAAGCAGAAGAAGGTGAAGGAGGAGCAGGATCTGCGGCGGCACCAGCTTTTCCGGCGCGAGCAGGAGCCTGGGCACAGGTGGCCGGCCTGCAGGCCGCCCTTGCCCGGAAGCACGATCTTGCCGTTGCCGGTAAGTGACGGAGGCACACTTGCTATGCGCTTTTAGTTCTTCGTTGGTGCTTGGTGTGCCCGTGTGATCTTCAACTGTGCCCATCTGACAATTAATCCTGTGCCCTAGGAGTAGGAAGCGATGCCCCTTGCTTGTTTAGAAGCATCTGATGCCTGTCACCAACTTGATCTAGTTTTATTAGTATGTAGTTTGAACTAGCCTGTGTCAAGTTTTATTAGTATGTACTCCCTCTGTAAACTAATATAAGAGCATTTAAACAACTAGAGTAGTGATCTAAACACTCTTATATTAGTTTACGGAGGGAGTACTACGTAGTAGTTTGAACCATCCTCAGTGGAGAAGGCACCTACATACGTATAAACTAGAAATCAGGAATGACCTATTCCAAAAAATACTGGAGAATGGGCTTGTGTTTCAGTCTTTATGCCCGACTCCAGCCTGTGTTTCAGTAATGCACACCACTATTTGTTATGACCAAGCCGCAGAGCATCTGCATTACCAAACGGCGATTTAACATCAAGGCAAATGGAATGCACTAGATAAACACAGATCGAATATGTTTTAAAACACACAGGCACGTGTCTATGATTACAGCTTGACATCCATGGGAACACTGGTGCAAAAAGAGAAGGCATGCGTGAGTCCCAGAGCAAGTGCCTGAATAAACAAGATGAGCACTTGGCTCACAAGAGGAGCGTGACAGGGGCAGAGTAATGGATCGATCTATAGGCTCTCTGAAGTAGTAGCGATTCAATCGACATTCTGGTAGCGCCGAATGGAGATACACGAACTAGGGTCCGGTGGAAAGGGGAAAGTGGTAGCCGCCGTTTCGTCTGATCCTCTGGATGGGAAGAGCTGCCTCGACTCCGTCCTCAAGTAGCGATCTCCTGGGCTTCAGTGAACCCACTCGGGTCCATGGACTCGTGGGTTGGGCCGCTGGTCTCGCTACTGGGCAGCTGCCGACGTTGGGAGGCCTCGCCTGCTGGGTCTTCGCTGTCACGACATCCCTCTTCTTGAGACGAGGCTTGCCCCCAAGCCTCAGAATGTGGAAACCTGGCCTTGATGCTGTCCTTGTCCTCCCAAGTGGTGCTGAGGGTGGCAGAATTCGACCACCTGATCTTAACTTGTTCATGCATGGAATTGTTCTTCCAGCGCTAGCGAGTTTGCAGAACCTCAACTGGCACAGCAAGATCGTCAGTGCAGTGCGGTAATTGATTTTCGACAACCATACCTGGAAGTAGAGCACGGCGCAGAAGTGACACATGAAACACTGGATGAATGGTGGCTTGAGGTGGCAGCTGGAGTTTGAATGCTACGTCGTTGATTTTGTCGATGATGGTGAATGGTCCGTAGTACTTGTAGCTCAGCTTGTGATTAGCTCTCGGAGCGACTGAAGATTGGATGTAAGGTTGCAGCTTGAGAAAAACGCCTCCCCACGGTGAAAGTGCGGAAAGACCGCTTTCTTGTCACTTGTCGCTTCATGATCTGTTGTGCTCTATTCAGATGTCACAGAAAGGTGGCTTGTATCGCTTTCTTTTTCGTCCGACCATGCTTGAAGCGCCGGGACAAAACAAGTCTTTGTTGGCTGAAATTCCCCAGTGCCGAGGGTCAGAACCAAACATGGCTTTGAAAGGGGTCATCCCAATAGCTGAATGATGAGCATTGTTGTACCAAACTGAGCCAGAGGTATCCAAAAACTCCACCGCTCGGGACAAGCTTGAGTGAAACAGCGGAGGAAAGTTTCGACGATCGATTGACACGCCTGGGCTTTGTCCGTCCGTCTGAGGATGGTTTGTCAGGTCTGAAGTCTCGAAGTTTAGTGCCGCTGCACGAAACAACTCTTGCCGTAAATGACTTGT
The DNA here is from genome assembly GCA_021605145.1 of Aegilops bicornis. Classification (NCBI taxonomy): domain Eukaryota; kingdom Viridiplantae; phylum Streptophyta; class Magnoliopsida; order Poales; family Poaceae; genus Aegilops; species Aegilops bicornis. The sequence continues at coordinate 1,909,801 of JAHIAL010000033.1, read as the reverse complement.
GAACACCGGATCTCTCACGAGACGATCGCCTCGGGTAATCCATGAATCTTGTAGATCCGGCTCATGTAAAGCTTGGCCACCGGCGATCGCTGTGGTACGGGTGGGCTAAACGGCAGAAATAGGCGAATTTTGTGCGCTTGTCGATTATCACCGATGGCAGTTGAACCTCTTTGGATTGTGGTAAGCCATCCACGAAATCCATGGAAATAAGATCCCAAGTTTAGTCTTTGGAATAGGTAGAGGTAGCAAGAGCTCGGAGATCTTTAGCGATCCGGCTTTGGCTTGTTGACAGATTCGACAACAACGCACGTATCGAGCACTTGTGCTTTCATCTTTGGCCACGCAAATGTACCGGGCCGGATGCGACGGTAGGTTACTAGGAACCCCGAGCTTCTCCTGTGGGGCCGCCGTGAAAGGCTGAAATAATTTTTTGTTGGATTTGTGTACTCCCTCCGAGCCAGATTCTGCCTCTGAATCGAAGAACTCCTTGCTGAAGAGAGAAACGACCCTTGGGGTCATCGCGAATTGACAGTTGTTCCAGCAGACGCGACGCATGGTTGTTGCTGTTATAACTGTTGACCACATCTTCGAGCCATGCTGGTTGGCAGGAGGATACTGCAAAAAGAGTGTCCTGGGTGTTGGATCTGGACAGAGCATCAACGCCTGTGTTTTCAGTTCCTTTCTTGTAGCGAATGCGATATCTCAGACCTAAAAGCTTGGTGAAAGCTTTCTGCTGCCAGGGAGTGGTCAGACGTTGCTCTTCCAAATGAGTCAGACTTTTTTGATCTGTGAGGATATCGAACTCAGAGTGTTGCAGGTAAGGGCGCCACTGATCCACTACAACGACAATTGCTAGGTACTCTTTCTCGTATGTAGACAACCCCTGGTAACGCGGTCTGAGTGCTTTGCTCATAAAGGCTATCGGGTGCCCTTGCTGCTGCAGGATGGCCCCTATGCCACGATCACTAGCATCAGTTTCGATGACGAAACGCTGTTGAAAGTTGGGCAGTGCGAGAACAGGTGCTGAGATCAATTGTTGTTTGAGAACCTGAAAAGCTATCTCGGTTGTGTCTGTCCAGACGAATGGGACCCCTTTCTTGAGCAGATTGAACAAGGGTCTGGCAATGACTCCAAAATTCCTCACAAATCGCCGATAATACCCTAAGAAGACCAGAAATCGCAAGACCTCCTTGGTGCAAAGTTAGTGATGTCTAGTTCGCCATCGCTGTGATCTTGGTCTGTCAACAAACCCCCGAGAACTCGGATGACGTGGCTCAGGTACGAGATTTGTCGCTGTCCAAAAACACATTTGCTCAACTTTGCCTTCCAACTGTCCTTCCGCAGGAGCCCCTGTAATCGACGACGCACGACGCAGCATATCGATTGACAAAGTGCTTCAGCAGTGTGGAGCGTGATCGCCCGATGAAGATTCTTGGGAGCACCAAGAAGGCCGAATGAAACCACTTTGAATTGAAATGGCCTTGATGGGTTTGGAAAGTCTGTCTTGTATTCTTCCCCTGGAGCCAACCGAATTTGGTGATAGCCTGCTCGAAGGTCCAGCTTGGAAAACCAAGCAACACCGTGGAGTTCATCCAAAAGTTCTTCGATAACTGGAACTAGAAATTTGGCCACGACTGTGAGGGCATTAAGGTGACGGTAATCAATGCATAGACGCCAGGTTCCATCCTTTTTCTTGACCAAAATGACAGGTGATGCGAACAGGCTAGTGCTTCTCTGAATGACACCCGATCTGAGCAACTCCTCCACCTGGGTTTCTATCTCCGTCTTATGCTCGGGCTTGTGACGGTACGGTCTGACATTTACTGGTTGTGCCCCTGGTATCAGAGGAATCTTGTGATCACAAGACCGGCGTGGAGGAAGGCCGGTTGGTTCCTCAAAGACATCTGAGAATTCGTCCACAACTTCTTGAATGCATGCTGGAGTTGGGGTGGGGTTGCTGGTTTCCTGCATCACCACGCACAGGTGAATGATGTGTGACACTGCCCCTTTGCTGCACAGCCCTTGCAGTTGAATGTTGTTGATGGACTCACAGGTAGTGGACACAGCATCGTGCCCAACTAGACGCAGGGGTCCTGCTGGCGATGGGATCTCCAGAAAACGCGCGCGCCAGTCAACTACCATAGGACTATGCTCCTCGAGCCAATCCATGCCAAGAATTGTGTCATAAGTCCCCAATGACAACACCTTCAGATCAGTGAAGAACTCGTGCCCTTGCGAATACCACCCGCAGCGAGGAATGAAGTTAGAGCAGAGCATTTCACCCCCATCTGCCACTCTGACTCGTCCCCGGCTTGGGAAGAGGTTGCACGCCAAGCGAGGAGTGACGCAAGTCGCAAGGCCGACGAAGGAATTGGAACTGCCTGAATCAACCAGAAGGAGCACCTCGCGTCCTTGAATCCATGCGCGGAGCTGAAAAGCTTTGGCAGAGACTCCCCGCGTGATGTACCGGCTGTGGAGATAGCCATAATCGTGTCATCGTAGCCTTCGCTTTGCGCACTTGGGAATCGAGGAAGTTGTCGAGGCCGATCATGTCGAAAGCTCGCCGACGACGCGGTACCGCATGTATGTGGGGCACACGTGATCATGCCCCCATCGCCGCGAGATTTTGAAACAGAGCTCGCGGCTCGACGCAGAGTCCCGCAGCCGCCTTTGATTTTGGATGATCGACGCGTACGCCTGCTTCCGTTCCGCGTCGATCGGTGGCGACGCGAGGTGGTGCTTGGCGCGTTGGAGGCGGTGGCGGTGTAATGGTGTTGCTTGGCGCGGGCCTGGTCTCCGTGGTCTTGGTGTGTGTCCGCGAGCCCCTTCCGCCACTTCTTCTTGCGATTCTTGAGCGCACACGCGATGTCCAAATCGGCGGTCACGCACCATGACAATCGCTTCGATGTCTTGCCTCGTGCCCTCGACAAAACGGGTAAGAAAATAGTAAGGGTGAATGGATTAGAATATGAATTCAAATGATTAATAATCGCTTCAATCTTTCAATGTAATCACATCGTGGTCGTTTGTCAATAGAGTAAAACTGGCGTATGAGTGTTTGGTGTCGATCACGCCAACCGGGTGCATAGCAATGCCGTGAACGAAGTTCCAATCGAACTTCGCCTAGGCAATGGATGGATGCAGCTGACGCCGGCCGGGTCTGAGAAGTTCGGTCCGCCACAGAACCCGGAAAGACGGAGTAATCCAACATGGTGAAATCGCTCACAAAGAGTTTTCCACATGTTGGGATTTTCACCGGAAAACTGCGGGAATGTGATAGATGGATGCGCCTGGCCCAAACCCGTGAGCATTTGGTTGGTGTGGGAAAATGGAGACTGCAGGGGTGGTGTGACAGGAACGGAGCTCGTACCGTTAGCCGGGAGCGGCGGCGGCGTCAAGAGGGACGCCGCCGATGGCCCCCGTAGGATCTGGAAATCGCCGTGGCCATCGGGCCCTTGGGTCTTGCTTGGTGCGCCATTACCGGGGCACGATCGCCCGTCCGATTTAGCCTTGGGGCGCCGCTTGTGCTTGCTGCAGCGCCGTGACGGCGTCGCTCAGATCCGTCACATGACGCTCGAGATCGGGGCGCCAGGAGAGCAGATCGTCGATCTTAGTCGATGTGGACTGTTGCGCCTTGGTGAGGCCGTCGATCGCGGCCTCAATCTTGTTCTCGAAACGGGTGAGGAAGGCGGAAACGCCTGGATCCATGGCCTCTCGCGCTTGTCGCACTCCTCTCGTCTCGATGAGATGCGCCAGAGCGAAGCGGGAAGGAGTGGTGGCTGGTCTCGATACCGTATGATAGGGGCGAGTAATGGATCGATCTATAGGCTCTTCAAGTAGTAGCGATTCAATCGACATGTGCCCGGCGCGCTTCGAATGGAGATACACGAACTAGGGTTCGGTGGAAAGGGGAAAGTGGTAGCCGCCGTTTTGTCTGATCCTCTGGATGGGAGGAGCTGCCTCGACTCCGTCCTCAAGTAGCGATCTCCTGGGCTTCAGTGAACCCACTCGGGTCCATGGACTCGTGGGTTGGGCCGCTTGGTCTGAGTCAGGCGGCAAGGCTGCGCCGACAAGGGGGAGGGCACCGATGGGTCTTATTGTCGGGATCGCCGACAGAGGTAGGGGTGAAGCCTGAACATTTTCTTGCACACCCGGAGGAGTAACACTAGCTAGATCACTTGTCGAAAAAGATAACTCGTGCCACATGCACATCTACCAGCTTGAGCTTCAGTTGGCATTGTGCTTTGAATCGATACACTGGATCTGCGTTCAACAAGCTACACATCGGCAACAAAACCAGCTTTTTGCACCAAAGAAGAATGGGTTGACCTTGCAACATGGCTTCTTGAAGAGCCGCAAGCCTTTCCCTCTCTTTAGTTTCAGCAACCATCTGCACTTTGGGTTCAGGTTCTTTTGCGGTGAAGTTGCACCGAATTGGCATCCAAGCAACCGATCTGAATAGAGCACTCCGAGCAAAGCAAACACCTGTGAAATTATATAAAAAACGGCGATTTAAGATTAAGGCAAATGGAATGCACTACATAAACACAATGAATAAGCTTTAAACACTGGGCACATGTCTATAATCACTACCGACATCCATGGTGGAATTACATCCACTTCCACATCATCATCAGGATGGAAGCTAAATAGAATCCCCAATTTGAATTGCCACAATCCGGGCATGGCATGAGCAGCAAGATCTCATTGGCCGCAGAGGAAGACAGGCTAGGCTCTAGATCGAAGAAGTAGTCACCAGGGCGAGACGGTAAGGAGCGGCGAGCGCCGCCGTGTGTGGGCTAGGGCTGGCCCGTGGAGGAGGAGATGAAGGTAGAAGGAGGCGGATGGTGGGTGCCTGATCAACAAAATCAAGCATACTGCCTATAGCTCAGGAACCTGTGGCCGTCTCAAATTCTCAATACAGTTCCTGATGCTTTTTAGCCGATAAGAATTGAGTTCTTAGTGAAAGATCGATCCATTCTCATGTGTTCGTATTTTGTGATTACTTTTTACAGCAAACAAAAATTAGCAACAAGCCAGTACTGCCTTGATGCAAGATTAATTAGGAGTTGTGCCAGCATTGTGTTTCTTGCGATCCACATTTGTATGTGCAACTAAATCCTTAAACAAAGCACAAACACGAAATGGAGAAGAACTCTACTACTTTGAAAGGTGGATTTTCATCCAATTAGGTTGTGAGCTCAATGTTAATTCTAGATATCGTCTAGACAGAAGGAATTGTGTTGAGGGTCATATCTTTGAGTAACGTCGTGAAATCTTCTTATTCATGTAGATCTAACGATCGAGCAGCTGGCGTCTTGGTGACGTTACCGATTGTTGCTTAATTATCTCGATGGTCACCATCATGACCGTAATGTTTCTAGTTTAGTTAATCCTACTTGACCATCATGACCGTAATGTTTCTAGTAGTTAATCCTACTCTGTGCTTGTCTTCTAACTCTCCTAACTCTGCATACACTCAAGTTAAACATTGCAGCTATAGTGTATCATGAACAAGGTAGGTCGAGTCCACCAATGTGCACCTATAAACCATGCAAAAGCACGGATGACATCGTGTTTCCCGGGAGCACCCGGAAACATAGCACATGTTAAATATCGCAAGAATGGTACCTTGGACGCTTGCTCGTAAGAAGCGGTAAAACGTCTTGCCCTCATTGGGCGGCGTGTTAATGTTCGTGTTATATAGCAGGGGAGCCAAACCCTAGATGGCTTACATGCATGCGGTTACATGAGATAAGAGAGAATCAAGATACAACTTGAGGGAGAAGGAAACCGAGAGGAGATATATCTCATACAAACTACCTCCTAGCTATATCTCTATATCCCAACTATATACCGCACATATGTTATGTTTAACACCCCCCCCTTAATCACAACTTTATCAGGTTGAGATTACGTTTAAACTCTTCAAAGCTTCGAATGGGCAAGGCTTTTGTAAACCCATCTGCAACTTGATCTCTGGAGTGAATGAACCGAATATCAAGCTCTTTCCGTGCAACTCTTTCTCTGAAAAAATAAAAGTCTATCTCTATGTGCTTTGTTCTGGCATGAAAGACTGGATTTGCAGATAAGTAGGTGGCACCAAGATTATCACACCACAAACATGGGGTTTTAGAACTTCGAATACCAAGTTCCTTTAGCATTGATTGAACCTATATGATCTCAGCTGTAGCATTTGCTAATGCCTTGTACTCTGCCTCTGTGCTAGACCTAGACACTGTGGCCTGTTTTCTTGCACACCATGAGATCAAGTTTGGTCCAAAAAATATAGCAAATCCACCAGTGGAGCGTCATCATCCGCATGACCTACCCAATCGTAATCGAGAAAGCACTAACAAGAGTTGAGGATGACTTGTCAAGTTGAGACCAATGCTCAAAGTATGTTTGACATATCGACAATGCGCTTTGCAGCAGTCCAATGAATAGTGGTGGGAGCATGCAGAAACCCGACATACCTTGTCGACAAAGAACGAGATATCGTGGCCTTGTTAAAGTCAAATCTTGTAATGCACCTACCAAACTCCTGTACTTTGTACTATCCTCTTGATTCAAGAGTTGCCCATACATGAGAGATAGCTTTTCTGAGCTAGATAATGGAGTGAAAGAGGATTTACAACCTTGCAAGCCTGCCTTTCTTACCAAATCGGTTGCATACTTCTCTTGAGAGAGATGAATTCCATCCTTGTGATTCTTCACCTCAATCCCAAGAAAAAAAAAATGCAAATCTCCAAGATCCTTGAGAGCAAATTCTGCACTTAAATCCTTCAACAATGATGCAATGGCCTCACTAGATGAACTTGTAACAATAATATCATCAACATAAATGAGAACAAATATGCATGTATTGAGCTTATTGTAAATAAACAGTGAGGTGTCTGACTTGGAAGGGACAAAACCAAGTGATTGCATCTTGTGACTAAGACGGAGTACCACGCCCTTGGAGCCCGCTTCAAGCCATAGAGTGCTTTATCAAGTTTGCAAACAAACGAGGGATTAGACTTGCTCTCAAACCCAGGGAGGTTGTTTCATATACACCTCTTCTTCCGTAACACCATGAAGAAACGCGCTCGCACGCCTAGCTATCCGAGACTCCATCCTCTCGGACACAACAATGGGATGTAACAAGGCAAATTGTGGCAGCTTTTAACAATGTGACTAAATGTATCCCTCATAATCAATACCATATCTTTGCTTAAAACCTTTAGCAACAAGCCTAGCCTTTGTATCTATCAATGGTTCCATCAGATTTCCTTTTAACTCCTCGAACACCCACTTGCAATCTATAAGATTTTTACCTTGGCCGTGGGGAACTAAATGCCATGTTTCATTTTTTCTTCAAAGGCTACATATTCTTCCATCATTGCTTTTCTCCACTTATCATCTCCAAGTGCCTCATCCAAGGTTCTCGGTTCGGCATGTTCATCTGTAGAACAAACGAGGCCATATTTGCTCAGATTTTTGTAATTAATGGGTTGAGTTACACCTTTTTATAGCCGCTGCGGAGGCGCTCGGATCGCATCATCGGCCGAAGATCCGGAGGCATGCACACGGCCAGATCCTCTGCATGTGATCCCGAGGTAGATTCGGCTGGAACACCCGCGCGGATCCTCTGTGGCTGCAAAGACGTGGATTTGAAAGTTGGACCAAATTACAGAAGATCCTTCGGCGCACCTCGACACGCCGGGCTCATCATGAGCCAATGATTGCGCGGGGCCACGAGGATCAGCACCAAAAATCTCGCGCGCGGCCGGGCCATTTCGCCGCCCTCCCGGCTGGTCGGGTCAAGACGCGAACTCAGACCAAGGCTTCGTCGGCCGCCTTCGGGCCCGGCCATTGTAGCAAAGCGCGGTTGGTCGGTGAATCGCACGCTCGCTTCCGGTGGGGCCGCCGCTGGCATCGGGAAGCCACCGGTAGAGGGCTGGTCCACACGCCGCGATTCCATCGTCAAGCCGGTTGCGACGCGGTTTACAAAGACAGATCCCGCGGATCTGCTGAAAGGCCTAGTTCAAGGCCGATCCCAAGGGGATTTTCTCCCCAAATCCGGACACAGCTAATATGGCACTTGGGGGCCATTTTCTTCATCATTTTCTTCGCTGATTGTTCCTGCAACGTCACAAGAGATCTCAGGTGCACCATTAGGAGGGTTAGTCAACATAGAATCATCACAAGTAATTCCCCCATGATCAAGGCCGGTGAGAGAAGAGGGTAGAAGTAGAATTTCTTTGTGAAGTAAGGCACCGGCGTTGGGATGATGATCAGTGAAAGGAAACTTTGTTTCGTCAAAAACAACATCACGGGAGATATAAACTCGCCTGTTAGACACATCTAGGCACTTGACACCTTTGTGTTGGGCACTATACCCAAGAAATACACATTGCTTTGATCAAAACATAAGTTTGCGTTGATTGTATGGATTAAGATTAGGCCAACATGCACACTCCCAAAAACACGAGAGAGACGTGTAGTCAGTTTGGTGTGGAGTAGCCGTTCTCTTTGGAGTTTCATTATTGATAACGCGACTAGGGAGCATGTTAATGATGTGAACAAAGTGAGAAAAAGCTTCATCCTGTAATTTCAAAGGCATAGAGGCGCCCGACTAAGAGAGCTAGGCCAACCTCAACAATGTGCCTGTGGCTTATGCTTCAGCAGAGCTGCTTGTTGGTGGCGTGGGGGCATGACACATGGTGAGAGATGCCGAGAGTTTGAAAGAAAGAGTTTAATTTCTCATATTCTCCGGCCTCACGATTGGACAACAAGTATTTTGCTGTCAAATTGGTGTTCAACGAGAGCTTGAAAGTTCTTAAAAACTTGAAAAACATCAGATCTTTTCTTAAGAAGATAAATCCAAGAGAATTTACTGTAGTTGTCGTGGAATTGTCACGGCAGATGTCCTAGGGTGAGGACTTAGTCATGAGGCCAACGCATCTATGTGGTAGCTTGAGAGGGGTTGAGCGGAATCGAGAGACGCAACACAAGACAGGGATTTAGATAGCTTCGGGCCCCGGGAAACATCATCCGGTAAAAACCCAACATGTTGTTTGAGGCTAGGTCTCATTATCATCACGAGGGAGTCGCCGTAAACCGGCTCTCCTCTTTGTGTCTAGCCCTAAGATTGTTTTTTCTTGCTTGTAGCCTGTCCCTCCTTATATATGTTGAAGGGGCGGGTTACATGTGGAGTCCTATTAGGATTAGGACTAGTCTATCTCTAATGCAAACCGGGATACAAGTCCTGGTCTTAACTCCTTGTAAGGTAAATATTCCTCATGCCTTTCCTCTTAAACCGCCCACAATAGTTGAACCGGCCTTTCATGAACCGCCAGACGGGCCACCGGTCTTGTCGCTCCTCCTCGACCCGTCACCCGGGTCACCAAAGTGAGTTACAACGTCTCCGGCGGGTTCGGTAAATTGCCAGAATGCAGGCGGGTCTGAGGATGAATATCGCCAAGTGCCGCCGACCTCAAATAAATCGCCAAGTCCGTAGGGTTAACTTCGCCGGTTTACACCGCTGGGTATATCCCCGACAATGAGTCATCAATAAAACTCACATACTATGTATGTTACACTCATCGAAGTTAAAAGGGGACCCCAAACATCTGAAAAAATTAATTGAAATGGTTTGGTAGACACACTAGTGGATATAGGATAGGGTAGCTGATGACTCTTAGTTTGTTGACAGGAATCACAAATAGTTTCAATATTGCGCTCACCAACAAACGGGAGTTTATTTTTTCTAAGTAATTTTTCAACTAAAGAAAAAGAAGCATGTCCTAAACGATCATGCCATCGCAGTGGAGGAAAGCTTGATAGCACCACAAGCTTTTATTCAGTCTCCCCAAGCTCCTAATCAACGGGTAGAGTCCACGAATGCATCTATCTCGATAGAGAATTCTCCTTGTCACCTGATCCTTGATCAAAAAGAAGTAGGGGTGAAACTCAAGGAAGACATGATTATCAAGAGCAATTTTATGGACGGAGAGAAGACTGTTGTCAAAGACATTAGGAACATGCAAAATTTTCCTAAGATGGATTTTACGAGAAGGGGTACTAAAACTTGAATGACCAATGTGACGAATCTCCATACCTTCACCACTAGTCAGTGGTGGATTTGGTCCTTGTCATGTATTTATCCTTCATGGTCACCTTCTCGAGCTCACAGGTGATGTGGTTGGTGGTGCCAATTTGTCGACATAACCAGTTGGTGTCGATGCCGTGAGGAGCCATCTGCGGCCACGCCACCTTGTCATCATCTTGAGAGGAGTCGCCATCCTCTTCATAGCGGTACCAGCAATCTTTTGTCGTGGTGCCCCAACTTGCCACATATCCGCGCAGCGAGGAGCATCAGCGTGGCGCGAGAGGTTTCCACCACCGCTGGCGAAGTTCGGTTGTTGGAGGAAGCACGCTTGGCCAACAAGTGGAGTTGGAGCCGCCACCGCTTTCGCCTCCACTGACCTCCTCGCCTGCGGAGAAGCTGCCAGCCGAGAGGAGCTGCCGCGACCGCGAGACGCCGAGTTCGCGGAGGACTTGAAACTGCCGCCACTGGACCCGTGGAAGTGCACCATCCTCTGATCGAAGTTGGAGAGCATTGCGAACAACTCATCGAGGGTGACAAGGGTCACCTTGTGGCGTCAGAAGCGTAGATCAGAGGCTGGTAGTCGCCAGACGAGCCCATGGATGATGTAGGGACATGAGCTCATCGCCGAGGATCGCCTTGCCGCTTCGCCGGCCCATTTCGTCCCGGGCAGAGCCACGCATGGTGGCGGGCGCAGGGAGGCGACGAGAGGTTGCCCTTCAAGGCATTGATGAGATAGGTGCGAATATTGTTGATCGCGACTTCACCGACAGACGAGTACATGCCATGAAGGCCGTCTGCATCAAGGCGCTGGTGGGCGACTGTGGTCACCGTGAGGAGCACCTCCTTTGTGAGGTTGCTCGGCGGTGTAGCCAAGGACCTGCTGGTCCTCCCGAACCCATATTGGGTGGAAGGGTTGGGCGTTGAAGTCTGCTTGCCTTCTTTTGTCGAGGGTGACGAAAGCAAGCTTTGCCGGCTCGGGCCGGGTGCCGTCGGCGTAGGCCGAAGACCCGGCGCCACGCAGCTTGGGGGATCATCTCACAGGCGCCACAAAGACGTAAGTCTGCAAGGGATAGCTTCTTGGTGACACTGGCCATTGAGACTAGCCGGAGGGAAGCGCCGAGGAGGAAGACATGGTGGCTTTGGCACAGATGGTTTTTGGTAGCTAGATGAGTTGAAGAAGAGGGACTCGACACCATGTATGAAGCGGTAAACGCCTTGCCCTGTTAGGGGCGACGTTGCAGTGTTATATAGCAGGCAGCCAAAACCCTAGATGACTTACATGCATGGACATTACAGGAGATAAGAGAGAATCAAGATACAACTTGAGGGAGAAGAAAACCGAGAGGAGATATATCTCATACAAACTACCTCCTAGCTATATCTCTATATCCCAACTATATACCGCACATGTGTTATGTTTAACACTGCCCACATATGTACTCCGAGGTCATCTATGTTACAGTGGGTTCGTCTTCACTAAATGAAGTGGTTAGCTCTGGGATTCTTTCATTAGAGTCAGCTTAACTTAGTGCCCTTTTTAGTCATGCAATTCCTTCAATTCATCCTAATTGATTACGTACTTCCAAGTACCAAATCTTTACTTCTTTTCAGAAATATGACATGCAGTAGCAGCAATGAAATTAAAGTGTTTGTAGTAGCAGATAAATTAACATGATGTGCAGCGCATGTATCTCATGTAACTACCTAGCTCTATAAAAATAAGTTTCAGAGGAGCAAGCAACTATGGACGAGCTTTCTTTGATTTCTGATCTCCCCGGATCCCATTCTTGCCTTCCATGCTGAGCTCACTCTCTTTGAGGTATTTCCACATGTTTCAGCTAATTAGGCCTGGGAGGCAACAGGAAATTAAGGTGCACGATGCCCTTCAGTGGTGTTGGTGTCATCACTTATCCACGTGGCACCACATACATTGGTGGGTGTACCTAGCCTTATCCTTCTAGTAAATCTATGGATGCACCACATACAGCTTATGCAACACCCGAGGGAGATTGGAGGGATTTTGGATCCTAGGGGATTTAATTCCCCTCGACCCCCTTCAAATCTACCTCAACCGAACAAGCCCTTAGGCAAGAATGGTCATATGCTAGCTTAATTGGGCTTGGAAGACACCAGGAATCTATAACATTGCGAGAGGCTACAGGCTGATATATAAGAAAGATACCTCCTTTGATTCCACGACTACAGGAATAAGTGGAACATTTATTTGGAAAACTGTAGCTGATTGATCTTCTAATATCAAGCACAATGGTAGCTATGTCGGATTTAACAGAGTTCCATCTTTACCTAGTCAGCGTCTTATGTTGAGTTCACTTGTCTTCATTGAGAAGATATATATGCCTGATCACTAATCAAGGGTACTGCGTGTAGCTCAGAGACCTGTGGCCATCTCAAATTCTGGTTTGTCCCTAGCGCTTTTCGTCCGCCAATTCGTCTTTCTGCCGCATGTCGAACTCTTCGATCTGGACGCTGCCGAGTTCTGGTCTTCCCCATAGAGGTCTATACAGATTGACGTATGTCTCCCCTGATATCCAGGACGGAAACTTTCTGGTCGCACACGATCATATTATCAGCCAGCATGGACTTATGAGGGTGCGGCATGAAGCTTCGCTTTCTTATCGGTGAGTCATGAGACATGTCTAAATCAAGATTTCCAAGGCACTGATAGAGGTAGAGAAAGTCATGGCTGCTGCGATAACAAAACGAACAAACTCCATCACCATCGATCACTACCAATCACCGTCTAAAATTCGTTGGCCAAAATGTGAAAGGTGGTTTTTCTTTACCTTGTTGGCATTTTGTCGTCTAAAATTCGTTGGCCAAAATGTGAAAGGTGGTTTTTCTTTACCTTGTCGGCGTTTTATTGAGCAATTGGCAGCCACGACCCTTCTTGATGGTTGCGCCCGCGGTGCAGTCACCGCCGAGGTCATCGGAGACGCTACATGAGCCGCCAGACGTGGACGAGGCATCGTACTGGTCTTCTTCTTCCTCTTCTTATCGGCCTCTGTAGGATCGGAAGTATGTCTAGCGGGGGGGTGTGATTAGACTACTTGATCAAATAAAAATCTAGCCTTTTCCAATTTTAGTTCTTGGCTGATTTTAGCAACTTAGCACAAGTCAAGCAATCAACCTACACATCCAATTCTAAGAGTATAGCAGCGGAATGTAAAACAATTGCATATGAAGGGAAAGAGATGAGTTTGAAGGAGCAAGCGCCAATGTTGACACGAAGATTTTTATCCGTGGTTCCGATAGGTGGTGCTATCGTACATCTATGTTGATGGAGACTTCAACCCATTTAAGGTTAACTTGCACATTGTGAGTCCACGGAGGGCTCCACCCACGAAGGGTCCACGAATAAGCAACCTTGTCTATCCCACCATGGCCATCGCCCATGAAGGACTTGCCTCACTCGGGTAGATCTTCACGAAGTAGGCGATCTCCTTGCCCTTACAAACTCCTTGGTTCAACTCCACAATCTTGCTCTGAGGCTCCCAAGTGACACCTAGCCAATCTAGGAGACACCACTCTCCAAAAAGTAACAAATGGTGTGTTGATGATGAACTCCTTGCTCTTGTGCTTAAAATGATAGTCTCCCCAACACTCAACTCTCTCTCATAGGATTGGATTTGGTGGAAAGAAGATTTGAGCGGAAAGCAACTTGGGGAAGGCTAGAGATCAAGATTTATGTGGTTGGAATGGAATATCTTGACCTCAACACAAGTGTAGTTGGTTCTCTCTCAGAAAATATGTATTGAAAGTGTAGGCATGTTCTGATGGCTCTCTCCATGAATCAAGAGTGGGTGGAGGGGTATATATAGCCTCCACACAAAATCTAACCGTTACACACAAATCACCAAACTCGGCGGGACCGAATCATGAAACTCGGTCAGACCGATTTAGTTCAAAATGTGAATGTTAGGATTCTCGGGGGACCGACTGGATCAACTCGATGGGACCGATGTCATTAGGGTTAGGGCATAACGTAATCTCGGTGAGACCGATTACACAAACTCGATGAGACCGATTTTGGTAATAGTCAAACAGAGAGTTGGTCAGGCAAACTCGTTGGGACCGATTCGCTCATCTCGGTTGGACCGAAACGTTACGAAAGGGAAACGGAGAGTTAGCATTGCAATCTCGGTGGGACCGATCACTCATCTCGGTTTGCTCAATCAAACGCTACGTAAAAGGAAACAGAGAGATTACAACCCATCTCGGTGGGACCGAGATCCCTATCGGTGGGACCGAACTGATTAGGGTTTCTGGCAGTGGCTATGACAACTGAACTCGGTGGCTCCGAATATGAAATTTCGGTGCGGACGAGGACTTTTTGGTTTAGGACATATGTGGATATGAGAAAGTAGTTGAGGGTTTTGGAGCATATCACTAAGCATTTTGAGCAAGAGCCTCATTAATCCCTTCTTAATAGTATTGGCTTTTCCTATAGACTCAATGTGATCTTGGATCACTAAAATAAAAAATGTAGAGTCTTGTGCTTTGAGCTTGAGCCAATCCTTTGTCCTTAGCATTTTGAAGGGTCCACTTTCTAATCCATGCCATGCCAATCATTGAGCTTTTCTGAAATATTCATCTTGGAATAGCATTAGCTTAATGAGCTATATGTTGTTAGGAATTACGAAAACCACCTAGGGATAGTTGCACTTTCAATCTCCCCCTTTTTGTAATTGATGACAACATATAGATCAAAGCTTCGACAAATGATAAATAGTATTGAAAAACATCGATGTTTTGAGAAGTATGTGATAAGCAAGAGCTCCCCCTAAATTTGTGCATTATTTAAGATTTGCTTTTGAATGCAAATGCACAATCGATTAGTCTCATGGGTTACTCTTCCATGTCACATACATCTTTGTGGAGCGCTCGAAATGATGGAGATTAAAAACATGCACTCATCACCAAGCAAAGTGAATGATCATAATAGGATATGAAAGATAGCATTATCCAACAAGCATTAAGGGTAGCATATGATCAAACACATGATCAAACAAGTATCTCACAAGGACACAGTAGTATCACACAAGCACGCAATAAAGTTTCAAAACCAAACCAAATAAGTGCAAAGAGAGATAAAAACCAACACTCTCTCTCTCAAAGTTTATGATCTATACATTTTCTCCCCCTTTGGAAAAAAGTTACCAAAAAAGTTTGAAAATGCATAGTGCTAAACGACTCTCGTGCTTGATCTTGGGAGGTGGTGTTGAGAGAAATCCAAGGGCGAAGGCTTCATGAAGTAGCCGGAGCCGGTGGAGTAGTCATTGGACTTGGAACTGGAGCCGTGTAGCTGCTTGGTCAGTCAAGGCTGTAGCTCTAGTGTCAGTCACTGGCACTGCAGCAGATCTCTGTCCTCTGGGCACTCTAGCAAATGCATCTGTTGTAGACTTGCCCTTCTTCTCCTCTGCTTCCTCCTGAAGTTGCTTAACTGCAGTTTGGATTTCAGTTACCTTGACATCAAGGTCATAGAATTTTGTCTCAATAATCCTTTCCAAGCTCTCCTGGTTCTTGGTCAGGGTGGCCAAGCCCTGCTCAATCCTGAGAGTGGATTTGATCAGATATCCAAGCTGGTCTTGCTTGCTTTTCAAGAATACCTGAGATGCCTCTTCCACAGGTGGCATCTTTGCGACTTTCTCACTTTAGCCTTCTCTCTCTTTTCTTGTGCTTGCATAGATGATGGTTCATTCTCAGTCATGACAACTGTGTTGCCCTCAAATTGAGGGTAGATGGGCAGGTGCTCCCTATCCAAAATGTACTTGCCTTCGCCCATCTATGAGTTGATTATCTCCTCAATTTGTGGGGCATATCCACAACTTCTCTTACGATCAACTGCAGTCCTCTTGATTTTTCCACAATCGTGCTCATAACCTTGAACTTTTGTGGGACATCAAATATATGCAAGAGGTTTATGGCATGTCCTCACGATCATCTTGTGATCCCCGACTTGGGTAGCGATGTGTGCCTTAGAATCCAATTGATAGTTGGCGGACTGCATAACAAATAGTGTCTGATTCAAACTTATGTGTATCCAAAGCAAAGATTCGGGATCTCTTTATACATGTTGGCCATAGAGTTGTGGTCCTTCTTCTTCTTTGCATAGATATCAAGTCATCCTCATGTTCTTGAGGAGCATTGATCAATTGAGCCCATTCTTCAACTGTGAGATCGGGTACCTAGCACCCTCAGGACATCCACACAATCCTTCCATCCGGATAGAAGTGTGCAATGGAGTAAAATTGCATAATGAGCTCATCATTCAACTTGGGTGAACTTGAGCCACAAACTTATCAACTCCACATGCCATGAAGCTATCATATACACTGTGGAAGTGATCCACATTCTCCTTGATGAACTCCTACCAACCCATCTCATGTCATACACTATGGGCTTCTTGTCAAGTAGAATTGTCTCATAGAAGTCCCGCTGTTCCTTAGTGTGGAATCTGTTGTCCACAACAGTCCTTCTCCCTGGTAGCATATGGATCACTCTCTCCATAGTCTCAATCTCGAATCCTTCCCGATTTTCATATTCTACGCAACTAGGTGTGCATCATTGTGATCGGGGATCTTGGGCTTCACTCTCTCAAACAACAAGTAATCATCATCTTCTTCTTCAAGACTTGAGGCACCGAGCCTTGTTTTTTCCCTCAAAGCAGTATGTTCCTAGTGCTCCTCTTGGGTTTTGGCCTTGAGCCGGAGTGCAGTCTTAGGAGCAGATTTGGGCTTAGATGGAGCAGCCGACGATTTGATTGCATCTCCCATAAGCTTTTTGAGCTTTGGGTCTTGGTGCAACATCCTCTTCCTCTTCCTCTTCTTCTAATCTCTCATCATAGATGGTTTCAATAACTTTCAGCAATGGTCTTCTTGACCCTTTCTTTTCTCTTCTTCCCATCTCCAGTTTCCTTGTGTTCAAGAGTGAACTCCATTGTTTCTCCCGTGGCAACTTTTCTTGGCTTAGACATGGGATGTCTTCTTGCTGGCATCTTTGTTTTCAGACCTGGCTTAGTTGGCAACAGAGATGAGCCATACTCTTTCTTGACACTTTCTTCTTTGAAGTGGCTTCATCTTCAATGACCCACATAATCTTCATCTTCAGAGTAAGAAGTTCTCTTCTTTCTTGTCCTGGTGGCAGCCTTTTGCAGATTGCTTGGAGTGCTCCTGATGCCTTCATCATAGCTGCTAGAGGGACTAGTGCCCTCACTCAAATAAACCTGTTCCTCTGGCTTTTTCTGGCTATCACTTTGGTAGACATCTTGCAGGCAAACTGTCAGCAGCCCTATGAATAGGTTATAGATGAGGTAGAGAGATGAGCATCACAAAGTGCAGGAGTTTTTGCAAAACTGACGACTTAAAAACTTAGTTTTAATTCTTCACAGAAAGCATTTCGGATCTACCGATTTGTAAACTCAGTGATACCGAAGCAGCTTTTGGAACCTGAACTAGTGAACTCGGTTAGACCGAGTCATACCGGGTGGTACCGAGGCTAACTAGGGTTTTAAAGAGAATCGAACTCGGTCACACCGATTCGCAATTTTCGGTCGGACCAAAAATGCGTATGCACTGGCCTAAGCCAAAATTGGTGAGACCGATTTCTACAACTCGGTCGGTCCGAGATGAGTTCATGAAACCTAACCCTAAATTTTCAAATCAAAACTAATCTACTGGATGATTTTCTTTGGGAGATGATTTCAATCATGGCAAGAATCATGGCAAAGCAATGTGCTAAGAATCGGAGTTAAGGATTAGCACAATGATCAAGTTCATACCCTAGTTCTGACGAACTTTACTTTCACGGTGCAACCGTGGCGCCGGGTAATCAAGCTACAGAACCTCTGGTAATGATGCCACGTCACCTCGATTATTGTCGATAATCTTGCGTTAGCTCAAAACCGATTCAAATTTAATTAAATTGAATTAAAGGCAAACATCAAAAGTTTTCAAACTTTAAAACAGAAATGTTCGAGTTGTGCCAAATAATGCAAAGGTAATTGTGATGAAGAAACCCCACTTTTATAAAATGTTTAAATACTCTAAAATGAATAAAACAGTGGCAAATACAATTATTAAATGCTTTAAAAATAATAAACATTTTCAAAACTAAATTGTTATAAGTATTAAACTATTGTGGCAGTGGCATAATTTGTAAAATCTATTTAGGTGCCACTTTGGTAATTTACTAAAACTAAAACAAAAGGAAACTAAAAGAAAGCAAAATAGCAAATAAAAAATAAGAAAAGGGAAAGAACCCCGCTTCCCCAACCCGAAGCCAGCCTAGTCGGCCACCCCACCAGCCGGCCTAACTGCAAAGGCCAACCGCCAGCCCACCCCTGCTTCCCTTATCCACCCACCTATCAAACCCTAACCTACCCACCTCGATCACCACTCCTCTCCCTCACTCCGACCGATCGAGATCGGGCGACCACGCCCGGATCGCCGTCGCCGCTGTTGCCTTCGCCTCTCCTCACGCGACTCCCCACTCCCTCGCTACTCGCCCTCCTCTCGGGCGCCGCGCCGAGGCGATCGCCGCCCACTTGTCGGCCAGCGCCTCCTCCTCACGCCTCCCTTCACGCTTCGTGGAATGACTGCCGCCTGTCAGCTCGACCTGATGCATCGCCGCCTCGACGCCCGCTAGTGTTTTCGTCCTTCTCCACGGCGTCGCTTTTGCTGGACGCCTCACAACCTTCTCGCCGACGCTGGCGGTTCCAACGCTGTCGCTGTTGCTGCCCGCCGGAAGCTGCCCCCACTCGCCGGATTCGGATCGGCACTGAAGCCATCCGGCCACGCCGCTGCCGCCGTCACCGTCACCTCGCCCGAGCCGCTTCGACATCGCCGCTTGCCAGCCTCCAACTCTGCCTCACGGACCTCCCGACTCCACCCCGAGCCATCGCTTCAACCCTACTCCGCGCCGTGAGCACCTTCGCCTCTCCTCTCGTTGCTGTCCTTGGCCGCGTGTTCGCACGCGCAGAACGCTCACTTCGCCGCCGCTTCGCAGGTCGCTACAGCTACCGCGCTGTCCTGCCGTGGTCACCGCTTCGCCGAGGTCACCGCTCGCCCACGCTGCCACCTCACACAGGCATGCGTGTCGCCTTCCTGCGTGGACATGGCGCCTGGCGACGCCCTGTACGTCGCCTCGGCACGGCCTTCAAGACTGCCCATGGCTTGTCGCCAGCCCGCCAGCTGGCACAGCCTGCCGGCCTCGGCCTCAGGCAGGGCGCTACTGGTGTGCCCAAAGACTCCACGCCACCAGAATCCAAGACCTTAGGCTTCTGGCCATCGGTAGAGGGGCCCCGCCCTAGAACGGTTTCAAAAAAAAGGAATTAAATAAATAAATAAATAAATAAATGGATAAATAGATAATAATAATATATAATAAGTAAATAATTAATATTAAATTTAATTAATTAACTAAATAATTAACTTAACTAATCTTGTTTAGTTGAACTAATTAAACTTGATTAACCTAGTCACTTAGGTTAGTTAATTAATCTGATAGGTTAATTATCACCCAATGACAGGTGGGTCCCATCGACCCACACGCCAGTTGACCAGTCAATGGTCAACGCGTTATCACGACATCACTCGATGTCATGTCGACGCTATCATTTACTATTACGGATAATGTTGGATTTAAATAAATAATTAAATAAAATAAAAATGATTAAATCTTTAGAAAATCATATCTTTTAAGCCGTGAATCGGATTAAAATATTTTTCAACATGAAAGTTACTCGTAACGCACGAGACGATTCGGATAATGCAACCTGCTCATCCGCCACACCTCTAACCTATCGAATCACAACTTTCCCTCCGCTCCTCATAAACGCCGAACGCCTTGGGATCCTTTCCTGATGTTTCCCCACCTTCAGATCACCACATATCGCGTTAGGGCATGCCTAGCATCACGCTTTTGCTTTGTTATGCATCGTCATGCATCTGTTTGATTAAATATTCATTGATCTTCCCCTTCTTCCGCCAGACACCGAGACCGGCCGCTGCCGCTGCCAAGACGACTACGGAGTTGACGCACTCTCTCTCTTGCCAGAGCAACCAGGCAAGCCCCCTGATCACCGTGAGATATCGCTTACTCTCCTCTCGCAGACGCTTGCATTAGAGTAGTATAGCATGTTATCGCTTTACTGCTATTCCTATCCTCGATGCATAGCTTTGTCCTTGTTACATCATACTTTTACCGCAATCCTACATGCTTAGTATATAGATGCTAGTATTCCATCTATGGCCCCTGCATTCTTGTCCGTCTGCTGTGTTATACTATCGGGCCGAGATCACTGGGAGGTGATCTCGGTATATACTATATACTTTATACATGATACATGTGGAGACTAAAGTCGGGTCGGCCGGGTGGAGCACCCGCGAGTGGATCTTTGTGGCGAGCCGACAGGCAGGTGAGACCGCCTAGAGAGAGGTGGGCCTGCCCCTGCTCGCATTCAAGCGGATACTTAACACGCTTAACGAGATCTTGGTATTTGATCCGAGTCTGGCACACGGGCCTATACGCACTAACCAACAACGGGAAAGATATGGGCACTGCCGTAGTATCGGCCAAAGCACTTCGTGGACGCCAATGATCGGCGGCGGTAGCGTGCGATTAGAACGTAAGCCTGCGCTTGTATTAATGGGGCTAGTTACGCTTTCGTCCGCCCTGCGAACGCAGGTGTGTTCATTGGGCGATGGGCCTGCACTTCGCAGGCGCTTTTGGTTTAGACCGGAAGCGTCTTTTGGGCCTCTCTGTGCCTAGGTCGAAGGGCTGCGACGTGTTGATCTTCCGCGGCCGGGCATGACCTGGTGAAAGTGTGTCCTGGCCAAATGGGATCAAGCGTGTTGGGTTATGTGGTGCACCCCTAGTGAAGTTAATCTATTCGAATAGTGATCTTCAAGATTAACGGAGGGCGACTTGGAGTTGTACCTTGACCTTATGACAACTAGAACCGGATACTTAATAAAACACACCCTTCCAAGTGCGGATACAACCCGGTGGTCGCTCTCTCTCGTGGTTACGAGGAGGGATCGCCGGGTAGGATTATGCTATCACGATGCTACTTGGAGGACTTGATCGCTCTCTTCTACATGTTGCAAGACGGAGGCTGCTGGTATAGTCTTCGGTAGGATTAGCTATCCCCTATTATTCGGGCATTACGTAGTTCACTCCACAAAGATGGCCCTTTACACATATATCCATGCATATGTAGTGTAGCTCCTTGCTTATAGTACTTTGGATGAGTACTCACGGTTGCCTTGTTCCCCCTTTTCCCCCTCTCTTTACCCAGTTGCTGCAAGCTGCAGACGATGGAGCCCGTGAGGCACGCCACCGTCGATGACGACTACTACACTGGAGGCGCCTACTACTACGTGCAGCCATGATTTACGGCGACCTGAGTAGTTAGGAGGATCCCAGTGCGGAGTATTCGCGCCTCTTCGATCTGTATCCTGGTTGTGTACGATTGAATTCCAAGGCCACAAGTTGGTATCGAGCCGACCGCTCAGGAATCCCCCTTCCAACTCCTTGGCCGAAGTCGAGTCTAGACTTTACAAAACTTTTACTAACATGGCTGTGCGGCCCATGGGCCCACGTCGCCATTGGGTGGTATTAGGATCTTTTACTCCTCGACCTTTACTCTGGGATTCTGAACGCTCTTCTATTCGGGTTAAACGAATTTTTTTTTACTAAAAACTAACTTTAGGTTCTCGAAAATACTTTCTCCCGGAGAGGCCCTTCAGTCCAGATGATCACCGACTGCACCAGAAGATTTCGGAGATACTCTTTGATATTCTCTCGAGACTTTGTGCCCATCACTTTTGCTATTCTCGACCACCGATAAATCCTTACGGATAACTACTTACACTTGCCATTCTTACGATCATCCCCCATTGATCTTGTTATTACAAGATACCCCGAAGTTTTCTCTATTGTTCCGAGAATACTTCGCGGCTTCGCCTAGCAGTTCCTTGCCACATGAATACCCTTCAAATAAATCCTCGCGACTTGTCGAGTATCCGCTCATCCCGATTGTTCATGAGTCTCACAAAAGTCTTCAAAATACTATTCGATCTTCCGAAAATCCTCTCTGGAACCTTTGGCTCTTGAAATTCTTGCTTTGCTCGCATTATGGTTAATCCCATAAGTCTCGTAGTCTTATTGACATTCCTTGTCATTATCATTTTGGGTCTATTGACTCAATATGTTTGCGAATACACACAATCATCATTGATCCTTATAAATTACCTTTCCGGCTGAGCTGCCATTCTTTTAATTGGAATTGGTTCTCGACCAATCCAATTGTCGTTGATTGTACCCTAAGGCTATTCAACTTATCCATCCCTAATCAGAGCATTGCTTCTGATCCCTTGATTTGGAAATCATAAAATTTCTTTGCATTAAGCTTTGAATTACTCAGTTGTTTCTATAATCCGATGCCTTGGCATTCCTTCTTCCTCTCGATTGAGTACCGATACTCACATCAGCCCGTTGCCAGGGACCGCCATAACCATTGCGGGTTATTATCCGACAAAGTCCTCCACAACCAAAATTCTTGTGAGTTCTCCACTTGATACATAATGTCTTTGGTAAGTTGTATCCTCTACTTTTGTCAACCATGCTCTACTATCGAGCTTGTGTTACTTACTCTTGAAGTTTGTGGTATATGTTCCTAAGAGGCCCCGATGGTTTGGACATATTCCTTCTCTAATATGTGTGAACCCTAAAACTACTACGGGTCATACTCTCACCGGGTGTTATGTCGATAAAATTATAACGACAACTTCGTTGAAGACGGGAAGTGAATGAAAGGTTATGCATTGAAGAAGTGGGAGTCGACCTTGAACTTTGTGTTCATGCCCATGGACCCGATGTAGATCTTGTCATGGAAGCTTCTTGTAACAATAATTATCCCCTTGATATAATTTCATCTTATATCTGGGATTTGGTCTTTTGCAAACGTGGTTTTCGACCATAGTTTTCTTCTTTGATCCCATTTCTCGGACAAGTTTAAGCACTTGTCTTCTACAAAGCAATACCAGTCCAACCTCTATTTTGATCTCGCTGAGTAAAGTAATACTCTCTGGTATCTCGACATTATCACAGAACTGCATAACCTCTTATGAGTTCTTCATCAAGTACTACATCCTCACCGATTCCAATTTTTCACGGGCTTCGAGTTTTTTTTAAACACTCAAAGACACCGATAACTGAACCGAGTCCGCATTACAGTTCAACAACTCTTACTAATATTCTTTACTTACGAGTTTTTACCCGATCATGTCATTCCTAGCCTGATCGGCTATATCATTGTTGTGTTAAATCTTAAGCTGTGCTACTGGTCCTTCTTCCTCGGTACACAATTTTTTTCTGTTGAGCTAATCTTACGTTGATTTCCTTGTCTTATCATTCCACCTCGGACAACAAGCTCGGTTTCGAGAGTTTGTGTCATACCCATGGTTCCAATAACCTCTTGCTTCATCATTCCTTTGACTTGATGTCATCACGATCGATTACATCTTCGGGTAATCTCTCGATAAATGTGTCGTGATCATTATCAACATTACGAGCTCTTCCGAATATTAATCAAATTCATGATGAGAATTGCCATCCCTTGCCCTCGATGATTTGGGCTACCATCGACAACATTATTGCATTTCCGCAACACAAAACTTGTTCTAGATTTGCGTTGTACCATGAGTTCCTTGCTATCCGACTTATGTTATGCTCTACCTTGGAGTATTACCATCTTTTTATGTCAAGGATGTCGTGAGAATTTCACCACCTCTTAAGAATTCTTGATATAGGTGATACTTCTTGCCATATCCGTTCATTCCTTGGTCGCGAGTTCAAAACTTCTAGCAACCCTATTGCTTTGAAGTTAATAGTCGGCCGTTCATTCTTAGACTATTTATTATTGAATCACCATTCCAGTGTTGGCCGTGCAACCCAGCCCATATTTCGGGTGCAACTTTCAACCATTGTTAAATTGTGTATGTTTTCCTCGAGCATACATCAATATATCATCTTGATCGACAAATGTTATCTTCTTGGTCACATAATTGTGGAATCCATCCTTCGGAAATCTTGATGAATTGTCATTTGAGTTCATCAGCCACCTCCTTGTCCTCTCCTTGGGTTAATGATGAACTCTTGTTAACGGAAATTATTCCATAGTTCATTTCCGAGAATCTTGATGTTATCTCGTCAATTTGTGTCGCACCTTTTTATGCTCCTCGGCGTCGTGAGTTTGAGGTATCTCGACACCAATCAGATCTGAATCTCGGTCGAGATATGATGGTTGGAACATATTTCCAAGAATTATAACAATGGTCTTCATGTGACCCGGTAAGGTGATGTCGTGCCTAGCACACCTGGCGGAGAGCCCTATTGTATAGTTTCCTTTTCACCAGGGCTATCCTTTCTTCCATGAGGAAATTGTAAGACTTATTCTATAAGTTCTTCTTGATGGACCCTTTTGTTTCCAAAGTCCGAACTTTGCTTGAAGACCATGCAATGCTATCTCGAAGCATGTCTGTGGTACTCCATTCATCAACAAGAACATTTGAAGCACAATGCTAAATTCTCTTTATCAATTATTCCAACACCGTTGTATGGGTAACGTCATGAAATTCCTCTCCCTTTACCTCAACGGTTCTCACGTTCCTATTACATCATGGATATCATGCCCGCTTGTCCTTGGGAAGGATATACCCTGAAATATGTGTGTATACATTTTCCTCCCCATTGTTACATTTAATCTGATAATCACATTTTCCTTTCCATGGTTTGGTTTAACCTTTCTTGTGATCTATATGATCTAAGCAGAAATATTCTCCTGCTTATGTAAACACCTCGGTGTACAATTACATCGGCAAGACCACATTACTATTCTTGATGACATTACGGTAGCCACCGATGGGCGAGAACTTTGCCTAATGGTCCGCCTTCGTTCAACGAAAGCGAGGAAAAATGGTTCTCTTCGTCCCTCGCCCTTGGTACCGACATTGTTGCCGACATAATCGACAGGCTACCTCGACATGCTTTGATTACATGATCATGCAAGACGTCTGCTTCTTCCTACTTTTAACCCACATGGTGGGCCCATAACCTACAGTTTAGGAGGATCGAAACCCGACTCTCTGTACAACCTTTGTTTCTAATGGTTTTTCCTCACGCTTGGCTTCGCATTTAATTCACGAGCCACCTTCCTTGAGATCATGGTACCTTCTTACCATGCTCTCGATATTTTCTTCGTTCCTACCGAGAGTAACTTTCGCCACCTTCCATGGGTTATCTACTAGATAGCCAACCTTGCAGAGGTCCATTCCTCGGGAGTTACTCCTTGTCCTTCGTACGATCGATGAAGACTTCAGAGAAAGGATGGCGAATCCATCATGATGACACAGGGCAGAGAAATGAAGACTTCAACATGATGGATCGGCCTCTTCGAGAAGAGCAACCAAGACCGAGAAGACCCGTTAGAATTTCGTAACGAAATTTTCCCCTTAGTCCCCTCTTAAATCTCGGGAATGACGAGATTTCTTGTAGTGGAGGAGAATTGTGACGCCGGGTAATCAAGCTCTGATAACCCTCTGGTAATGATGCCGCTAGCGTCACCTCGATTATTGTCGATAATCTTACGTTAGCTCAAAACCGATTCAAATTTAAAATTGAATTAAAGGCAAACATCAAAAGTTTTCAAACTTTAAAACTAAAATGTTCGAGTTGTGCCAAATAATGCAAAGGTAATCGTGATGAAGAAACCCCACTTTTATAAAATCTTTAATTACTCTAAAATGAATAAAAGCGATGGCAAATACAATTATTTAAATGCTTTAAAAATAATAAACATTTTCAAAACTAAATTGTTATAAGTATTAAACTATTGTGGCAGTGGCATAATTTGTAAAATCTATTTAGGTGCCACTTTGGTAATTTACTAAAACTAAAACTAAAGGAAACTAAAAGAAAGCAAAAATAGCAAATAAAAATAAGAAAAGGAAAGAACCCCGCTTCCCACTCGGCTGAACTCCAGTACCGGTTAGCCACCCCACCAAAGTCGGGCCCAACTGGCAAAGGCCAACCGCCACCCCACCCGCTACTCCATTATCCACCCACCTACCGAAACCCTAACCTACCCACTCCCCGATCCCCACTCCCCCCACTCTCCCCTCACTCCCCCGATCTGGATCGAGATTGGGGCGACCACGCCACCGCCCCGGATCGCCGTCGCCGTTGCCTTCGCCTCTCCTCGCGCGACCCCGCTCCCTCGCTACTCGCTCCCTCCTCTCGGGCGCCCGCGCCGAGGCGATCGCCGCCCGCCCGGCGCCAGCGCCGCCCCAGCCTCCTCCTCGCGGCTCCTTCCCTCGCGCCTCCACGTCGTCTGACGCTGCCGCCCGTCGCCCGACCTCGATGCATCGCCAGCCCCGACGCCTGCCGTGCCTTCGCTCCTCCTCCATGGCGTCGCCTTCTTTGGGCGCCCGTCAACCTCCTCGCCTCGGCGCCCATGGTTCCAGCGCCCGTCGCCGTTGCTGCCTCGCCAGCTGCCCCCCCCCCCTCATTTGGATGCAGATCGGCACCGAGCCGATCCCGGGGCGGCCTTCGCCGCCGTCGGCCGTCACCTCGCCCGGAGCCGCCCCATCGCCGTCGCTCATCGCCTCCCCAACTCTGCCTCACCGGACCTCCCGAGCTCCACCCGAGCAGCTGCCCGAACCCTACTCCGTGAGCACCCAGCCTCTCCCTCTCCCCGTCGTCTTGATGCGTGCCCATGACGCGCTACGCTCACTCGGCGTTGCCCCTACGCTTGCGTCGTGTACGCGCAGCTGTCCCGTTGTGGTCACCGCCCGCCCACCACGCCACCTCCCCCGGCGCTGTCTTGGCGTCTTTCGTGGACATGCGCCTGGCGGCGCCCGCCTCTGCCCCGCCGCCTCGGCCGGCCCGCTCGCGTTGGCCGGGTGGCCTCGCGCCGTCGCCCGGGCACGGCCGGCTGCCTCGCCTCCCCTCGGCGTGGTGGGCACTGGGTGCGTCCGCACCCACACGTCCGTAACCCACACCGCTAGGCCAGACCCAGCGACTAGGGGCCCGCCTTGAAACGGTTTCAAAAAAGGAATTAAATAAATAAATAAATAAATAAATGGATAAATAGATAATAATAATATATAATAAGTAAATAATTAATATTAAATTTAATTAATTAACTTAACGAATCTTGTTTAGTTGAACTAATTAAACTTGATTAACCTAATCACTTAGGTTAGTTAATTAATCTGATAGGTTAATTATCACCCAATGAGAGGTGGGTCCCACTTTGGACCCTACGTCGTCAATTGACCAGGTCAATGGTCAGCGTTGATTCTTGACATCACTCGATGTCATCTTTGACGTCATCATTTACTATTCTGGATAATGTTGGATTTAAATAAATAATTAAATAAAATAAAAAATGATTAAATCTTTAGAAAATCATATCTTTTAATCCGTAACTCGGATTAAAATATTTTCAACATGAAAGTTGCTCAGAACGGCGAGGCGATTCGGATCGCAACCCGTTAAATCCGTCACACCCCTCTAACGTATCGAACTCGCAACTTTCCCCCTCGGCTCCTCACTTAGAAAGCAGCGAAGCAGCGTGGATCCTTTCCGGATGTTTCCCCTTCACCAGTATCACCACATACCGCGTTAGGGCACGCCTAGCATCACGCTTTGCTTTGTCATGCATCGTCATGCATCTGTTTGCTTAAATATTCATTGATCTTCCCCTCTTCTTCCGCTGAACACCGAGACCGGCTGACTGCTGCTTGCCCAAGACGACTATGGAGTTGTGACCCCTCTCTCTTGCCAGAGCAACCAGGCAAGCCCCCTTGATCACCGGATATCGCCTACTCTCCTCTATATTGCTTGCATTAGAGTAGTATAGCATCTTACGCTTTACATTATTCCTATCCTGATGCATAGCCTGTCCTTGTTACTACTGTTGTTACCTTTCCCTGCAATCCTACATGCTTAGTATAGGATGCTAGTATTCCATCTGTGGCCCTGCATTCTTGTCCGTCTGTTGTGCTATACTATCGGGCCGAGATCACTCGGGAGGTGATCTCGGGTATACTATATACTTTATACATGATACATGTGGAGACAAAAGTCGAGATTAATTTGGTGGAGCACCATGAGTTGATCTTTATGGCGGAGCGGCAGGCAGGTTTGAGACCGCCTAGGAGAGAGGTGGGCTCGGCCTGCTCGCATTCGCGGATACTTAACACGCTTAACGAGATCTTGGTATTTGATCCGAGTGCTCTACGGGCCTATACGCACTAACCAACTACGTGGGAAAGATATGGGCACTCGGCGTCGTGGTATCGGTAGAAGCACTTCGTGATGTCGGCCGGTGGCGGTAGCGCGCCCGGATTGGAACGTAAGCCTGCTCTTGTATTAAGGGGCTAGATTACGCTTTGACGCCCTACTTAGCGTGCAGTGTGTGCATTGGGCGATGGGCCCAGACCCCTGTGCGCTTAGAGTTTGAACCGGCGTCTTTGGCCTCTCTGTTGTGCCTAGGTGGGGCTGCGACGTGTTGATCTTCAGCGGCGGGCATGACCCAGGAAAGTGTGTCCGCCAAATGGGATCAAGCGTGTTGGGTTATGTGGTGCACCCCAGGAAGTTAATCTATTGAATAGCCGTGATCTTGATGAACAGGGCGACTTGGAGTTGTACCTTGACCTTATGACAACTAGAACCGGATACTTAATAAAACACACCCTTCCAAGTGCAGATACAACCCGGTGGTCGCTCTCTCTCGGGGTTACGAGGAGGATCGCGGGTAGGATTATGCTATCTGATGCTACTTGGAGGACTTGATCTGCTCTCTTCTACATGTTGCAAGGCGGAGGCTGCGAGCGTAGTCTTGGCGGATTAGCTATCCTCTTATTACGGCATTACGCATTCGGTCCACGAGATGGCCCTTTACACATATATCCATGCATATGTAGTGTAGCTCCTTGCTTGCAGTACTTTGGATGAGTACTCATGGTTGCCTTTGTTCCCCTTTTCCCCCTCTCTTTACCCGGTTACGCAACTGCAGACGATGGAGCCAGGAGCAGACGCCACCGTCGATGGCGACTACTACTGGAGGCGCCTACTACTACGTGCGGCCCAGCAGACTGACGACGGTGAGTAGTTAGGAGGATCCCAGGCGAGGCACGAGCCTCTTTCGATCTGTATCCCGGTTTGTGCTAGCCATCTTATGGCAACTTGTTTAACTTACGTGCGTACTCAGATATTGTTGCTTCGTGACTTCGTCTATGATCGAGCATTTGTATTCGAGCCCTCAAGGCCCTTGGCTTGTATTATGATGCTTGTATGACTTATTTATGTTTTAGAGTTGTGTTGTGATATCTTCCCGTGAGTCCCTGATCTTGATCGTACACATTTGCGTGCATGATTAGTGTACGATTGAATCGGGGGCGTCACAGCAACGGCAGTGAAGATTTCCGTTGACGGCAGCGGAGACCAGCGGCGGGAGGTCGTTGGTGACAAGAGGATGATCCGGAGACCAGAGGAGGCAGAGTAGGTTACGTGCGGGCGAAGAGGTTCGGAGAAATTTCCAAAATTTTGACCCGGCGGTATATATAACCTGATCCTGTCGGTGTGACCGAGTGGAACGACTCGGTGGCACCGAGATGCAAAACTGCAAGCAGTTACTGCAACTCGGTGTGACTGAAAAGTTATAATCGGTTGCACCGAGATTGGAAACCCTAGATCAACTTGGTGACTCGGTAGGACCGAAAAGGATGAATCGGCCAGACCGAGATGCACAAAGAGGTTTTGGAGATGTAAGTCTATGACAAATCGGGATCTCCGAGTGCTCCTCACATAGAGTGGTTCGAATCTGACTTGATCAAACTTTGTGATGTAGCATGAGTAGAGTTTGAGACGAGAAAAGCATAGATAGCTAGAGGGTGTTCTTAGGCATTATTGTCCATCCATTTGGCAAAAAGAGAAAAATTCAAACAATCAAAGCAACAAATGGATGTCCTTGAATGAGTAAAATATGCAACCAACATGCTCACACAATAAAATGGCAAATGAAATATGTGACAAAGCATGCACAAACATTCTAGCATCTATCAAGCAATTGGCGATGACTAGGTCATCTATATATGAGTATATTGACATAGGAGTCAAATGAGAACACTTGATCATAGGTCATACTCATCGTTTAAGCACAAGTGGGGTTACCACTTTTACATAAAGCATTGTTGTGATCACACCATTAGAGTTGCTTTAGCTCATTGATTTGAGTAAAGCTCCCCCTAGATGTGAAATCCCCCCTAAGAGGGATGAACTAACCTTGGGTTTTGTCGATGATGACTTCATGTAGGTGTTGAAGATGTAGATGCTCAATGTTGATGTAGATCATTCGGAACAATCCTTTGGAGTGAGTTGCACTTTCAATACCTACTGCGGGTTAGTCCCACAAGGAACAAACGAGGATATCCATAGACATAGAGTGATGCATAAACAAGATGATGTCCATGAAAGCATTA
The DNA here is from genome assembly GCA_021605145.1 of Aegilops bicornis. Lineage (NCBI taxonomy): Eukaryota > Viridiplantae > Streptophyta > Magnoliopsida > Poales > Poaceae > Aegilops > Aegilops bicornis. The sequence continues at coordinate 1,879,141 of JAHIAL010000033.1, read as the reverse complement.
GGTTACCTTGTCCCTTGTCTTACCAACAAGAGGGTTTGTGACTCCTTGAACTAGTGCAAGATATGGAAGTTGTTTGCACTTGTCCTTGCCAAAATGATAAGAGTGAAGTATGTTGGCGGAGTCACCCTCAAGAACTCTCTAGTTCTTCTTCTTCGGGATCCACATCATCTTTATGGGAATCCTTCGAATCGTAGTTGTGCTTGATGAAGTAGAACTTGATGTAGTCTTGGGAACCCACTTGACCAAGGCTTTAGGTGCTTCTTCAAATGCATCAATTTTCTCTTGAAGCTTGTCCTTGCCTTTTTACTTGTGGTCTTGTGGTGGAAGATCATCTTGAGCTTGTGTTCCTTTGAAAGAAGTAGGATCATACTTCTCTTGTTGAGGAACAAACTTCTTCTTGGGGTATTGATCTTCTTCCCACTCAACTCCATTGGCATTGAACTTTCGTTCAAAACCAACACCTTGATTCTTCGGTGTCTTCCTTGCTTGCGCTAATTTCCTCAAATTGCTTACTTAAGGCAAGACTCTTGTAAACACCTTTCTCTATGATCCCTTCAATAAGCTATTTTCTTGCTCAAGTGTAACTTGGCGAAGAGAATCATTAGTGGAATCAAGAGAACTACTAGAAGCAACAACATTGGATTTAGCATGATAGTTGTTACTACTAGATAAGGAACCTTTCTTGTTCTTGTTGCTAGATTTAACTTATGGCATGTAAGTAGACAAGAGTAAATGCTTGGCAACGTAAGAAGAACTTTTCTTGCGAAGATCATCATTGATTGCCTTTAAAAACTCATGCTCTTGCTCAAGGTTGAACTTTTCAAAGCGTAGCTTGTCATGAGTCTTTAAAAGTTCTCGATGATTTTCCAAGGTAGTTTCATGAGCTAACTTAAGAGTGTTTAGTTCTTTAGTTAGACACTCAATCTCCTTCTTATCATCATCATTCTTTTATTTTGATTAGCATGATTAATTGACGTTTCATCATAGTTTTCATCACTAGAGTTGTCAACAAGTAAATCATCATCACCTAGCAAATCATCTTCATCACTATTGAAATCAACATACTCGGGATGTGTTACCTTTGGACCTTTGGCCATAAATCAACTTCCAATTCATTCATATGGTGAGTCAAATATGACGTAGGAGTTGGTTGACACAAGTGCTAGGCGGCAACACCTTCATCTTGAGTATATTGGTCGGAGTGATAACTTCTTTCGGAGTGATTAGCCGGAGTCGGGCCGGATACCCATTCACCAACATGAGCTTGATTTCTTCTTTTGTGTAGCTCCTTGATGACTTTTCCTTCCTTTCCGAATCCTTGCTTCTCGAGGAGGGTCTTCGTTCATAACGATCATCTCTACTCCTCCTTTCTCTTGGTGGTGATTCTTCTATTTTACTTCTTCTTTTGGGAGAATCTTCTCTTATTTTGTGGGGTCCGTACACTCATTGGAGTAGTGTCCGGGTCTTCCACAATTGTAAAAATTTCGCTCACGACTAGAAGATCTTTTGTCATTGTAGGACCTTGACTTGGAGCTTCTTTCTTCGCTTCTACTCTTGTAGAACTTGTTGAAGTTCTTAACCATTAAGCTCAATTCTTCATTGAAGGTTTGCTTCTCACTTGATGATGTGGGAGCATCACACGAGGCTTTGTAAGCACCACTTGACTTGTTGTGAAGCTCTTCCTTATCCTTGAGTGACATCTCATGAGCAACAATTCTTCCAATGACTTGTTGGCTTGAGATCTTTGTAATTAGGCATCATTTGGATCAATGTGCACTGCGGTATCATATTTTTCCATCCAAGGCTCTTAGGATCTTCTTGATGATGAATCTATCGGGTCATCTCTTCACTTCCTAAGCGGCAATCTCATTGTGATGAGAGCAAGCCTAGAGTACATTTCAGCAACACCTTCACCATCCTTCATTTTGAACTTGTCAAGTTGACTTTGAAGCACATCCAATTTGGATTCCTTCAATGGTCGGTACCTTCGTGCATATCAATCAAAGTATCCCAAATTTCCTTTGCATTCTCAAGGCGGCTGATTTTGTTGAATTCTTGAGGCACAATCCGTTGAAGAGAATATCACAAGCTTGAGCATTGTATTGTAGCATCTTCAACTCTTCCATGCGGTAGCTTCACGGTTCAGTTCTCTCCCATCAAAGAATTCACCTTGCAAGCCAATACACACAATAGCCCAAGCAGTGAGGTTATGTCCAAGAATATGCATTTTCATCTTATGCTTCCAACTAGCAAAATTAGTACCATCAAAGTAAGGACCTCTCGGTGGTAATTTCCCTCGCTAGACGCCATACTCTCCTAGGTTGTGAAACCAAGGCTATGACCACCAAAAGCTATGGAAATCAAAGCAAATGGAGACCAAAGCTCTGATACCACTTGTAGGATCGGAAGTATGTCTAGAGGGGGGTGATTAGACTACTTGACCAAATAAAAATCTAGCCTTTTTCCAATTTTAGTTCTTGGCAGATTTTAGCAACTTAGCACAAGTCAAGCAATCAACATACACATGCAATTCTAAGAGTATAGCGGTGGAATGTAAAACAATTGCATATGAAGGTAAAGAGATGAGTTTGAAGGAGCAAGCATAATGTTGACCACGGAGATTTTTTATCAAGTGGTTCCGATAGAGTGGTGCTATCCTACATCCACGTTGATGCGGACTTCAACCCCACGAAGGGTAACGGTTGCGCAAGTCCACGGAGGGCTCCACCCATGAACGGTCCATGAAGAAGCAACCTTGTCTATCCCACCATGGTCGTCGCCCACGAAGGACTTGCCTCACTCGGGTAGATCTTCACGAAGTAGGCGATATCCTTGCCCTTACAAACTCCTTGGTTCAACTCCACAATCTTATCGAACGCTCCCAAGTGACACCTAGCCAATCTAGGAGACACCACTCTCCAAAAAGTAACAGATGGTGTGTTGATGATGAACTCCTTGCTCTTGTGCTTCAAATGATAGTCTCCCCAACACTCAACTCTCTCTCATAGGATTGGATTTGGCGGAAAGAAGATTTGAGTGGAAAGCAACTTGGGGAAGGCTAGAGATCAAGATTTATGTGGTTGGAATGGAATATCTTGACCTCAACACAAGTGTAGGTGGTTCTCTCTCAGAAAATATGTTATTGGAAGTGTAGGCATGTTCTGATGGCTCTCTCCACGAATGAATAGTGGGTGGAGGGGTATATATAGCCTCCACACAAAATCTAACCGTTACACACAAATCACCAAACTTGGTGGGACCGAATCATGAAACTCGGTCGGACCAATTTAGTTCAAAATGTGAACATTAGGATTCTCGATTGGGACCCGGTGGAATTGACTCGGTGGGACCGATGTCATTAGAGTTAGGACAAAAGCGTAATCTCGGTGAGACCGATTACACAAACTTCGGTGAGACCGATTTTGGTAATAGTCAAGCGAGAGAGTTGGTCGGGCAAACTTGGTGGGACCGATTCGCTCATCTCGGTTGGACGAAAGCGTTACGAAAGAGAAACGGAGAGTTTGCATTGCAATCTTGGTGGGACTGATCGCTCATCTCGTTTTGACCGAAACGTTACGACAAGGAAACAGAGAGATTACAACCCCATCTCGGTGGGACCGAGATCCCTATTGGTGAGACCGAATTGATTAGGGTTTCTGGCTGTGGCTATGACAACTGAACTCGGTGGCTCCGGATTTGAAATTTTGGTGGGGCCGAGTTGGACTTTTTGGTTTAGGACATATGTGGATATGAGAAAGTAGTGGAGGGTTTTGGAGCATATCACTAAGCATTTTGAGCAAGAGCCTCATTAAGCAACACCTCATCCCTTCTTAATAGTATTGACTTTTCCTATAGACTCAATGTGATCTTGGATCACTAAAATAAAAAATGTAGAGTCTTGTGCTTTGAGCTTGAGCCAATCCTTTGTCCTTAGCATTTTGAAGGGTCCACTTTCTAATCCATGCCATGCCAATCATTGAGCTTTCCTGAAATATTCATCTTGGAATAGCATTAGCTGAATGAGCTATATGTTGTTAGGAATTACCAAAACCACCCAGGGATAGTTGCACTTTCAGCCTCCTTTGCGAGAGCCGCCGCCACTGTCGATTTTCAAGCTCTCTTGGCTCTAGCAGGAGCGGCGGCGGGCCGTCGCCACCCCAGTGGCCTTTGCCGAGGTTGAAGCCGGAGCTTGAGGCCGGTTGAGATTTTTTATCCCCAACTAAGGGAGTCCTGGATTAGGGGGTGTCCGGATGGCCGGACTATGACCTTTGGCCGGACTCCTGTACCATGAAGATACATGATTGAAGACTTCGTCCCGTGTCCGGATGGGACTTTCCTTGGCGTGGAAGGAAAGGTTGGTGATACGGATATGTAGATCTCCTACCATTGTAACCGACTCTGTGTAACCCTAACCCTCTTGATTGCCTATATAAACGGAGGGTTTTAGTAAAATGGGGCGAACACAAATCATACCATAGGCTAGCTTCTAGGGTTTAGCCTCTACGATCTCGTGGTAGATCAACTCTTGTACTACCCATATCATCAATATTAATCAAGCGAGTAGGGTTTTACCTCCATCGAGAGGTCCGAACACAGGTAAAAACTGTCGTGTCCCTTGTCTCCTGTTACCATCCGCCTAGGCCTTGATTCGGGACCCCTACCGAGATCCACGGTTTTGACACCGACATTGGTGCTTTCATTGAGAGTTCCTCTGTGCCGTCATCTTTAGGCCGATGGCTCCTCGATCATCAACAACGTGCGCTCCGGTGTGACTTTTCTCCCGGACAAATCTTACGTGTTCGGCGGCTTTGCTGCGGGCAATTAAGCTTGGCCATCTGGAGCAGATTGAAAGCTCGCCCCTGGCCACCACTTCAGATTTGGAAGTTTGAACTACACGGTAGCGTCCGTGGAGACTTGATCTTCGGGACGGGTTTGAGCCACAGCCAAGCGCCGCCGCATCACGAGGGCATGATCTAGCTCTGCCGCAAGCGGTGTCTGGAGGCCGCACCGATGTCCGCTCGACCTTAGGCTCGGGCCGACTCGCCCGATCGAGGGCGGGTGGCTGGACACCGCCTCGGGGCTGCGATCTTCTGGCGATTGAGCCGTACACCTACCCGTCCTTTGCGGCTTCGTGACTCAAGGTGCGGACTCCTCTTGGACTCAGAACCTTCGCGCCCCAATCGAATCCGATTGGGCGCCCGATCGAGAATTCGCTTTGCGCGGACATCTTTTGCTTTTCGCCCTTTGGCGACATCCTGAACTCACTAACGTCTCTCTCTCTATCAGGAGAGCCTGGCGGATTATGGTCGGGAAGGTTGGGATCTGAGCAGCGAAGAAATTCAAAGCCCACCACCACCCACTTCGTAGCCACTATCGATGATTTAACCGACATGCTCGACTTGACTCGAAAGACATCGGCGGTATGGGCGGCGATGCGGTGACGATCAAGAACCGGCGCCCACGAGGGCCTTTGGAAAACCACCTCGTCATCACGACATATACATGGTGGACATCCCATAAGATGGGAATGGCGATGGAACAGCGGAGGATGACCCTCAAGAAACAGCCTAAGCGCGGCGTCGTGGCGCCGCTCTAAATCCGCCACGGCAAAAGCGGTGATTCCGGCACGGAGACAATAACACCGGGACGGTGCGAAGACAACCCCCTCGGTGGGATTCCAGCGATGGAGGATGGAGAAGCCAGCCCTCGTGAGAGGCGGCGAGAAAAGAGAGGTAGGGCGATAATTACATGCCTCCCTCCGAAGATGAGGCAAGCCTCGTGACGACAGCAATTAAATGCGTCGTGCCCGAGATCCCGTCGAACAAGAGCGTTTCAAGCGCAGGCTTATGGCCACACGGCAAGCAGCCTCAAGAAAAGCAGCAACGACTTAGAGCTGACCAAGACTTGCTAGGCGGCAGATGGAATGAAGTCCTTGCGGTGAAGAGTATGAACTTCGGCGCCCCTCAAGAGCTACCCAAAGCGCAGGCTGCTACCCGATTAGAGGAGGAAGCACCCAAACCTACATCACCAGCGCATGATACGGTGGTGGCCACCTCGTGGCATGACGGAAGAAGGCCTCTCGGCCCTCAACTCAAGCCGCACCCGGCGCGCTCAAAAGATACCAATGCGCGGGGAAATGCGCCAGACCTGCGAGATATATTGGAGGACAAGGCAAGGCAAACAAGATCAATCTACGGATCGCGTGGGCGCCCCATGACACGTGACGATAACCGTCACGCCGGACATGGCAACTCGGCCGAGCCGAACCACGATGAACAAAGCTCATTTGAGCTGCGTCGCGATATAATATCTGGGCGCCGCACACCCACTATGCTTCACAGATGAAGTGATGGATCATCAAATCCACGAGGGTTTCAAACCCGTAAACATTGAATCATACGATGGCACAACAGATCCTGCGGTTTGGATCGAGGACTATCTCCTTCACATCCACATGGCCCGCGGTGATGATCTACACGCCATCAAATACCTCTCAAGCTTAAAGGACCAGCCCGGCATTGGCTTAACAGCTTGCCCGGTGAGTCAATTGGTTGTTGGGAAGACACGGAAGCCGCATTCCTCGACAATTTCCGGGCACATATATGCGACCACGAGCCGATGACCTAAGCCACATAATTCAGCAGCGGAGGAATCGGCGAGAAAAATTGGACACGGTTCCTAACCAAGAAAAATCAAATCGTCGATTGTCCGGGATCACGAGGCCCTTGCAGCCTTCAAACACAACATCATGACGAGTGGCTTGCCCGGCACCTAGGACAGGAAAAGCGAAATCCATGGCAGCACTCACAACACTCATGACCGGCTTTTGCGGCGGAGAGGACAACTGGCTAGCTTCGTAGTAACAACATGACCAAGAGCCCTTGTAATTCGGATACCAAGGGCGGTAATGGCGGTCGCGTCGCAACAAGCACAAAGCGCGCGTGCTTGGCGATAATGCTGAGATCTGACGATCAATGCGGATTGAGAGGCTCTAAACCCGGTCGTGGAAAAATCCATTTAAAAAGAAATCTGCGGGCCCGTCCAATTTGGACGAATACTTTCGATCGCTCGTGCGGATACACGGCACCCCGAAAAACCAGCCAACCACACCAACGAGGGATTGTTGGGTGTTCAAGCAGGCAGGCAAGTTAAATGCGAAAACAATGACAAGGGGCTGCATAAGCGATGGCGAGGAGGAGCCCGGCCCGAGCGATAGAGGACATAAGGGCTTTCCCCACAAGTGCAGACGGTGAACATGATATCGCATAACCCACATACCCAAAAGGGGCGGAAGCGTGCACTAAGGGGCGTATATGCGATGGAGCTAGTCGCCCCAAAGTTCAACCCGTGGTCTTCTGCCCGATCACTTTTGATCGAAGGACCACCCACTAGCATCCGCCATGGCAGATTCGCCGCATTGGTTCTAGACCCAATCATTGTGGATTTCACCTCACTAGAGTCCCTAATGGGCCGGGCGGCAGCTTTGAACCTGCTTTATCGAGGATCTGGTGTGCAAAATGGGCATAGACCCATCAAGGATTAAACCCACGAAGGCGACCTTTAAAGGCGTCATACCGGGTGTAGAGGCCAAGCTGTACGAGCTCGGTTACACTTGAAGTGGTCTTGGATCCCCGATAACTTCGAGCGAGGAGTTAATCTTCGACATAGTCCCGTTCGCGCGGCTATCACGCCTTTGCTCGGACGAACCGCATTGCAAAGTTCAATGCGGTGCCGCACTCACGCATATCTCAAGCTCAAGATGCGGTCCTCGAGTCATTACGGTCAATGGAAACACCGAACGCTCTCTCCGGACGGAGGAGCATATGGCGGCCCTCGCGGCGGAAGTACAAAGCAGCCTCTTAAGGCAATTCTCTAGTAAACGTCCGGACACCGTCAAGCGCGCCCGGAGTAACCTACAACAAGACCGCCTGGCACGTTCCGAGCACGCATAGCAATGCGGCCCAAACCCCAGCCCTCGCGAAATCGTGAAACCAGTACTACGCGTACATAATTACGCTCTGGAAATTTCATGGGCATAGGGAGAGGGACACGACCACGGCATGCCCAGAATACGGCTCAACCGCACCAGGGGCTCCCGATTGTGTCATTCTTTTCTTTTCTTCTTTCTTTTGTACTTTCAGGACTCCGTTCTCCACGAAGCCCAGTCCGGCGGTAGAATCGCCCGAACACACGATGCAACAACCGGGGAAGCTGACTTCGTCGAGTGTCGGTGGTCTCTATTACGAGTAGTATACCTGTTTTACATACCATCCCGACTTACCTGGAGAGAGGACATGTTAAAAGTCCGTCCCTTGCTTATCGCACTATTTGTATCGTTCTGCTCTTCTTGCAGCCCTCTTGAATAAACAATACATAGCTTACGCCTATTATTGAATTCCTTTTTTCTATATATATATGTTCAGTTATGACATTGTGCAACCATACACTTTGGTACGGGCAATACACCAGGGGCTCAAGTACCCCACAATATGGTGTGATAAGTCCGAACACTTTCACAAGTGCGGCACCCGGAACTTATAGCATTATATCATCGGCTCCGAATCATGTCTTGCGTCAATAGTTGGGTTTTCCCGGCTCCCATGTTTTGGTACCTTATGTTTCGTTATATCGGCTAAGGTATTTGGGAGAACCACTGCGATTGTGCCGGTTGAGCTGGGTTAAGCACCTCGGTGGAGAAAGCTAAAACTGACCGTCATGATAGGGTGAGAGCGGTGCGTTGTTCGAGAGGTTTTGAGTCCCTAAAGACTTATGCCGCTTCGAGCTAAGAGTCGGCATTGTCCGACCTAAGCGTGGATAGCGCCCGAACTCGGTCTTCGAATACAAGGGCTTAGCTGAAATTTAAAATTATAGAATTCTATGGCTAAGTGAGAGTGTTCAAGCATTATAGTCCGGTTGCCTTGTTAGATTGCGTTGAGCACCTCCTCGAAGGACCCAAGAATGGGAACAAGAGCGCTCAAGTTTATCGAACACCCGGCTTTTCGTGGCATGGGGGAAATTTGAAACCGACGACTCGCCATCTCTCAAATTTAATAAGCGGCCGCCTACGAGAAGGTAATATTTTAAATTCAAAAGTGTTGCCTAAGCGCATATGAACAAGTTTTCAGCGTACATGATAACAAATGCGAGTCTACTAAAAATTACATCTTTGGAGCATTCACCGCTATAAAGGCGGGCACCCTTGAGACACCCTCATAATACATTTCAGGCTTGTGATGCTCCTTGCCGGTGGTGGTCCGTCAGTCACAAGCTTCTCGGCGTCCATCTTGCCCAGTGCACCTTAGCATGGGCAAGGGCCCCTCTGAGCACCTTCGATCTGAGCGGAGGCGCTTGATGACTTCAACCCATGGACAGGCGTCCACCGGCCGCCTCACCAGCCAGTAGCTCCCGGGCATGGCTTCCTTAGGCCCACGGCCGAACTATGAGGCCCTTCATGGCTGTTCGGCCACCTTATGGAGCTCGACTAGCTGATTCAAGCTGGTCGCTTAAGGGCACGGGTGTCCGGCTTGACATCTTGAGACCAGAACACCTTCTCCGCCAAGCTTCCCTCCTCGGCTCGATAGAATGCGGTGACATCAGGACCTGCTTGAGGGAAGATCTGCGAATGCTCCTTGAGCTCGGATTCAGGTTAAATGTGAGATAATTCACTTTCACATGCTTGCTTTGCATATACAATGCCTTACCCGCTATCTTCTTCATCGCCTCAATTTCTGGAAGGCTTTTTGGGCTTGACCTTAGCAGCTTTAGGCGCTCTCAAGGGCCAGCGGCTCGGACTCTCGAGTCTTTGAGTCACGCTCCAAACTCTCGTGTTTTTCCACGAGAGCCTGGAGCTCTTGCCGCACCTCCGCCACCCGCGCCTCTTGCTTCTCTCGCTCGGTGCGCTCCACGGCCGCATCACTTTCGGCCTTGGACACCGCTTCCTTCAGGGTCGCCACCTCGTTCGGGGCCCCTGCAATATTCACGTTATTCCTGTCATTTTTTTGCAACCACATCTTTTAGATACTCCCATAAGGTCTTACTTACCTTCCTTGTCCTCGAGCTGCTTTTTGGCAAGGCCGAGCTCGTTCTCGGACCGCTCGAGGCTCTGCTTCAATGCATCAACCTCCACTTGGTCGGTCTGGCGAGGTCGATAAGCCTTGACCTGCATTCCCATATTGACATACTTACTTAGACTCTTGCGTATATCTTTTTAGATCCTCGGTTCGGCTTTTTCTTTCCGAACACCAAAGCTGAGCATCGAGAGCTCTTGTCTATGTGGTAATATTTTTACATATCTTAAATACTCAAAGCCTGTTAGAAGGCTGGCACATGCTTCAGTCAGCCCGCTCTTGGCGGACTGAACTTTCTGGACCACCACACTCATAACGGTGCAGTGCTCCTCATCGATGGAAGCGCCGTTAAGCGCCTCCATCAAATCATCCGGTGCCTCCGGTTGGACGGAGGTCACCGGCGTCGCCGATCTTGCCCTTCTTCTGAAGAATTGCTTTGGTCTGAGTCGGCCACGAGGCGGAACTTAAAGCCCTTTGGGGTTTTATCCCTTTGCGTCCGAGTCCGGAGGTCGCCTTTGTGGCGCCTCGGGGCCACCTCTTCTGGCTGGGCCCCTTTGGGACTCCACCCGGCGTCATCCGCGGGCGGGAGGAGGCAGGCGGTCGGAAATGAGGTGCTATTCACATCCGGCGAATCGAGGAGCCGCTCGATGAAGCGTCGAGCCCGTCCTTGGGCGGGCTGCATGATTATATTCGGCGTTAGAAGATGTTGTGCGACAAATGGAACGCCATGAGTTATTCTGATGTCCGGACACTTACGATTTCGCCAGGGGCTTGGTCCTTGGTGGGCACTCCTCTCCGCCGTCATCGGTGTTGGTGATGTAGTCCGGAGGGAGGGTCCTTCCTTTCTTGGACCCTCCGGCCTCCCTAGTTGGGGCGGCCTTCCTTTTCTTTTCTCCCCCCGCTGGGGGAGAGGCCTCTTTTTCCTCCTCCTTGTCTTCGTGGGAGGAGTCCGCCTCGGAGTCATCGGACGATGAGTCAAGCGACACACAGCTCCGGAACTCCTTGAGTTCCGTGGCCTTCTTCTTGGCCTTCTTCTCCGGCACCACGTAAGGTGCGGGAACCAGCAACCCATCAATCGAGGCGTCCGCTGGGTCTTCACGGCAAGGGCCGGACAGTCAACCTGTGGGACGTCTTCTGCCAGTCTGTCAAAGAGTGAGGAGTTTTAGATCCGCAAAGAGTCAAACTATGAAAATAGAGTCCCGTAAAGGGTAAAATAGCTTACCTCGCTGGCTTGATGCCGCGAGCTGAATCCGCGATCTTAGGTAGCGGATGCGGGAGCCTCGGCGCCCTTGAACAACACCTTCCAGGCATCTTCGTACATAGTGTCGAAGAGTCGGCTCAAGGTTCCGTGCTGTGCCAGATCAAACTCCCACAAGTTGAAGGCCCGTTGTAGGCATGGGAGGATCCGGCGGATGAGCATAACCTGGACTACGTTGACAAGCTTGAGCTTCTTGTCCACCAGGTTTCGGACCTTGCAGTTTGGAGTCGGTCGGCTCTTCCAAATTACCCCATGTCAGGCCCGTCTCTTTCCATGAGGTGAGCCGTGTAGGGAAGTCAGATCGGAATTCGGGGGCCGCTGCCCATTGAGAGTCGCGCGGCTCGGTGATGTAGAACCACCCCGATTGCCACCCCTTTATGGTCTCCACAAAGGAGCCCTCGAGCCATAGGGCGTTGGCCATCTTGCCTACCATGGCACCTCCGCACTCCGGCTTGGCGGACGCCCACTACCTTCGGCTTGACATTGAAGGTCTTGACCATAAGCTGAAGTGGGGCTGAATCAGGAAGGAAGGCCTACGCACCTGACGATAAACGCCGAGATGTTGAGGATGAAATTCGGGGCCAGATCGTGGAAATCTAGGCTGTAATAGAACATGAGCCCCCGGACAAATGGGTGAAATGGAAACCCTAGTCCCATGGAGGAAGTGGGGAGAATACCACCCTCTCATGGGGCACAGGGGTGGGGATGAGCTGCCCCTTGTCGGGGAGCCTATGCAGCGATGTCGTCGGACAAGCATCCGGCCTTCCGCAGCTTTTGATGTGCCCCTCCATGTGGAAGAGGCCATCCACTTGCCTCCCGCTCCGGACATAGTTGGAGAAAGGTTGAGGTGGGATGTGCGGACTTAGGCGCCCGGAGCTTCAGTCTTGTGAAATGGTAAGCAAAGGAGGAAGAAGGCGTGTGTGAAAAAGTGGATCTTTATCCCCTTATATGGACGGACAAAGCTATGCGTCCCCACCGGCATGATAAAACTCGCTTATCTCCCAAGCGCCGTAATCAATGGCACGGTTGGGTTACCCACACCCGTATTGATGAGAATCCCAGAATAAGGGACACGATCTACTGCTTTGACAAGGCGTGCCAAGGAAACCGCCTCGCTAAGCAGCGCTTTGAGGTGGGACGGTAAAAATGATTCGAATAAAGGCTTGAGTGGTGGTGTGATGTCACGCTGCGGAATACGTCGGTGATTGAACTTGTGTAAATATTATTCTCTCTACGGTGGTATGTGGAACTTATTTTGCGAGCGGACACTATCCTTGTGTTCAAAATCTTCTATGAAGTATTCGGAGGAGGAACCCGCCTTGCAATGCCGAAGACAATATGCGGCGCGGACTCGTCGTCATTGAAGCCTCGTTCGAGAGCTCTTGAGGAGTCTGGATTAGGGGTGTCCGGATGGCGGACTATGACCTTTGGCGGACTCTGGACTATGAAGCTACAAGATTGAAGACTTCGTCCCGTGTGGGATGGGACTTTCCTTGGCGTGGAAGGCAAGCTTGGCGATGTCTGGATATGTAGATCTCCTACCATTGTAACCCGACTCTGTAACCCTAACCCTCTTCGGTGCTTATATAAACCGGAGGGTTTTAGTCCGTAGGACGAACAACAATCATACCATAGGCTAGCTTCTAGGGTTTGGCCTCTCTGATCTCGTGGTAGATCAACTCTTGTACTACCCATATCATCAATATTAATCAAGCAGGAGTAGGGTTTTACCTCCATCGAGCGGGCCCGAACCTAGGTAAAATATCGTGTCACTTGTCTCCTGTTACCATCCGCCTAGACGCACAGTTCGGGACCCCCTACCCGAGATCCGCCGGTTTTGACACCGACACCAACCTTTTCTTCGGCACGGGCGGCGGCGCGGTGGTGGTTTCCGTCGGCGACAAGCCGGTGGGGTGGCAGAAGGGCCCAAGCTATCCATTCTGGCGAGAGGGCTGGTCATCGGTGGCGGCGGCGGCACGTGGGGCCAGCTGCGGTGGGAATGGAGCATGGATCACTAACAACAATCATGGAAACATTGAACTTAATGTTAACAGGCTGACATCAACATTATTTAGCAACTTTGGAGCAAGATTACAACAAGCTACAGCAGGCTATAAATGCAACCAGGCGCATGGATGGATAGATCATAACATGTATAACAAAACATCCTTAGTGAACATCTCCAGATTATGCATAGAATGACTTGTAGCAGCAGGTTTACATAGCATCACAAAATAACAGGTTTAGCCTAGCAAAACAGCAACAACAAGTACCCTACTTAACAAGCTTTATGCACTCATTACAAGAGTCAAAAAAATACATGGATTGCACCCCTGTAACCATGGCATGATGTAGCTCAAAACACATGTGGACATTAATCTCATAGGATGCACACATCAAAGGCAATAAAAATGACAAATCATCAAGTTCTGTTAACAGACAGCAGTTAACATCATATAGCACTCTTGCAACGATGATTAGGGCATCAAGATCACCTCCAATAAACATGGCACAATGGAACAAAATGTAAAGCATCTCATTAGGAACACTTCGATATATCATGCATGCAAAACGGTGCAGCGATGACAGAGTTATGATGCAATGAACATGGGCACATGAATGCAAATATTTGAAGGACTTGGCCGATTTTGAAAAAAATACATGGCGCAGTATAACTATACGACGCATAGGCGAGTCTTAAGCGGGCAGCTCACCGGCGGGCTTGTGGGCGGAGGGAAGGAGGAGGCTGGGCCGTGGCCCACGTGGAGTCTTCCTCCTCCCGATCCCTCTGGATCGGGGAAGAAGGCGAGGCGGCGGCGGCGACCGTGGTCAATGCGGCGGCGCGATGCGGGAGGGTCGAGGGCAGCGGAGGGCGGGATCCTCCAGATCGAGCGGAGGAACCATTCGGTGAGATCCAGCGGCTAGGCGTCGAGGTTCATGGCGGAACTCAACAAAGGCGGCCATGGGTTCTGCGGGAGGAGAGGCTACGGGTTAGGGAGAGGAGAAGAAGAGCGAGGGAGGAGGAGGTGGGATGGCGCTCATCCCAGTTTGCCGTGGCCAGGCTGCAAGGCGGCGAGGAGGCGGCCGTGGCGGGGATGGACGGCGGCTGGATCGAGGCTCCTCCCCTCGGCCCTGATTCTGAGCCTTGAATCCACCTTGGCCGGGCACCTGTGAGCTCCTCCGAGCCCAGATCGGGGCCAGGCGGGCTGGTGCTTGGGCAGGAGGGCAGCGGAGAGGTGGGAGGTGGCAGGCGGCGTGGCAGTGAGGGAGTGGAGGAGGCTGGCGGTTCTTGTGGCCTTGAGTGGTGGCAGCCTTTGGGACGGCGCCAAGTGGCGGGAGAGAGGTTGGCCGGCCCAGGATTTCGAGGGAAGCGCTGATTCGAGGAGGGAGGCGGTGGGAGGTAGGGAAGGCTAGGGATGCCCAAAATGAACTAGGGTGTCCATTTATAGGCGAGGATGGCTAGGGTTTGGGTTTAGGGGTTTTAGGAGGCGATTCAGACCTCCGTCGCGATCTGACAATCCCGGAAAGGAGGGGGTTTAGGTGGGCTGCGGGTGGGTTGTGAAGAGTGCTAGGGCTGAGGGGAGAGAAGAGGAGTGCAACCCGGTGGCAGATCTCGGAGACCAAAGCGTCCGACGAAAAAACCGGTTATATTGCGGTTGTAGGCTGAAGCAGTTGGGCTATCAAATGGACTCGAATCTGTGAAACTTGGCGGCGGTCTGTCTACACTATAATAAGACCGCACGACAAGTTGCAACCCATTCGAGAACATTTTTATGCCACTTATAAAATAATATTTCGCGGAGTGCAGCGGTAGCGTGCGAGTGTGGTCGAGCTTCCGAGCGGACATGGCGAGAACCAGGAAGACCCGAGCGGATGCAAGTTTTCAAAAACATGCGAGATGAAATGCAGATGATGACATGATAACATGCAACACGCAAGCAAATGACATCGAAATGACGGCGAATATCTGGCGGACACCTGGCGCATCGAATCCGGGGCGTTACACCCTTAGGCAAGAATGGTCATGTGCTAGCTTAATTGGGCTTGGGAGACACCAGGGATCTATAACATTGCGGGTATATAAGAAAGATACCTCATTTGATTCCACGACGACAGGAATAAGTGGAACATTTATTTGGAGAAGCTGGTGATTGATCTTCTAGTATCAAGCACAACGGTAGCTATGTCGGGTTTACAACAGAGTTCCATCTTTACCTAGTCAGCGTCTTATGTTTAGTTCTGTTGTCTTCATTGAGAAAGATATGCCTGATCACTAATCAAGCGTCTTGCGAATAGCTCAGGGACCCGTGCCCATCTCAAATTCTGGTTTGTCCCTAGCGCTTTTCGTCCGTGAATTCGCCTTTCTGCGCCGTATGTAAACCTCTTTGACATGAATGGCGAGTTCGGTCTTCCATATCGGAGATCTATATGGATTGACGTATGTCTCCCTTGGATATCCTGATAGACAATTTTCTGGTCACACACGATCAGATTACCAGCCATCACAGTCTTGTGAGGGCATGGCATGAAGCTTCGCTTTCTTATCGATGTCATGGGACATGTCTAAATCAAGATTTTCAAGGCATTAATAGAGAGGGAGAAAGTCATGGCTACCGCGATTGGAGGTTTTGAAGCTTTGGTGGAAGAGTGTATTGGATGCGATGAAGACTGTGTGCCAGGTGGTTGGTGACTTGTAACAGCGGCATCGGCAAGCGGGCGCGGCAGCACGGAGGACTACATTTTTAGTGGTGTTCCTCGAGTACCGAGTCTCGATTCCTGGGGTGAAGACCCAAGGTCTGGCCTTTATTGGTTGTACCTGGCAATGACCTTGTTGAAGTCATTGTTTTTAGGTGAAATTGGACTTTCTCCAGGATGAAAACCCAAGATCTTCGATCGGGCAACGACAACGCTTATGCATTGTTTACTTTCTGGAGGTGTTGCTTTTGGAGAACTTCTTTTGTAATTCGGGTGTTGTCTTCGGTGATGGTTAGAGTGATGATGCGGCTAGTGATTGATCATTGTGACGGGGTCTTTTTGTTTTTTTCTGTTATTTTTTATTTTCTGTTTTGGTTGTGTATTCTTGATTTTTTGGACATCTTGTTGGTACGGAGGCCAGGCGTAATTGGTATCTTAGTGATATTAATATATTTTCTTTGTCAAAAAAATCTCAAATTCTCAATACAGTTCCTGCCTATCTTTAGCGGATAAGAATTGAGTTCTTAGTGATAGATCGATCCAGTCTCACGCATTTGTATTTCTGATTAGTTTTTACAGCAAAAAAATTTCAGCAACAAGCGGCGCTCCCTTGATGTGAGATTAATTAGCGGTGACTTGTAGCAGCGGGGCTCATATGAACAATTGAATCTTTAATGAAGCATACGCATACAACTAGATCCCTTAACGAAGCACGAACAGAAGTTGGAGAAAAACTCTACTACTTTGAAGGGAAAACTAACCGTTCCTTAGAGCATCTCTAACCATTCCGTTATATTTTAGAGGAGCAAACGAACCTCCTATCCTTTACATGAGTATATTTGCTCCTCTTAAAAGTGTGGTTTCTAACCGAGCCCCTAAACTTAAAGGGTTATTTATCATTTTGCCCTCAGTGGTGTCCATGTGCTCAGTTTTGCCCTTAGATGCGAATTGCGCTCGGTTTTGCCCCTAGTCCATGCACAACTACTATGACGAGGCCAAACGGCCATATTTGAGTCCATTACATCCGCGGCGTTAGTGGTTGTGGGTCGGAGCTTACACGTGGGACCCGGCGTGGATGTGGGTCGGAGGCGACATGTAGGCCCGTGCAACTAAATCCCCAAATCATTCGTAGGATTCTAGCTCAATCTGCCCATCCATGACCGGCTGTCTGTCTTGCCCGCCGCCACCTGCGCCCATGACGGCACACCTGCCACCGGTACTGCACGGCCTGCTCCGCGCTACAAATCCTGCACCTCGCTCCACGGCTACTGCGCCCGCCACCTTCACCGCATACGCCACGGGTGGGCGCCCCGCCACTGCTTGACCAGCATGGCCTCCTTCCGTCGCCCGAGAGTGCTCAAGGTGGGGGCTGCTAGAGCTGTTTGAACTAGGAGGAAGAACCATAGGGCGAAATGGCGAGCAACGGCGACCCCGGAGTATTTGGCGAGGCAGGCATGGGGCCGGAGATCCGTCGCGTCCATGACTGGGTTCCCGAGGGGTAAGTCTCGCCTCCTGTTTAGATTGAGCTTAGTTGTGCATTTGAACACTCGAGTAGGTTTGCCCAATTAGTGTGCTGATTGCGTCTCTGTTTTTCGCTGGTTAGGATGGAGTTGCAGTTTGCTTTCTTGGTGCACATTAGAAGGGATCGGTACATGTTCGATGGAAAGGATAAGAAGAAATACCAAGAAGGTTTCGATTATCGGTTGCCAATGGCTAGTAATTGGAGTTTCAGACAATTTGGTGAGGTAATTTGTAGCCAATATCCTTGGGGTTTGCTTGATGAAGTGGTATACAAATACTATGATGGGGAAAAGAAATGGGTGACGGTTAGTAATGATGAAGAGCTAGTTACCATGTTTGTTAGGCATAAAGAGAAAGATAAATTTCATGTGAGGCTGCAAGTTGATGTGCTTGAGCAGGCATTTGGACCTAGGATGATGGAGTGCAACATCTGGGGAGAACCAAGTCGTCCTAATGACATCTCTAGCGAGCAGTTCGATTGGTGCCGGCGGCGTGGTGGCTCGACAAGTGTGGCGACAGCGGTAGGGTCCCCTTGAAGTGGAGCTGATGACTACAATGCAGGGGTTGATGAAGAGAAGCTATATTCTGATGTTATTTGGAATTTCTGACGGGCACCTCGGGCTGAAAACCAAGATGAGGCTCACAATGCAGTCCGTGTGATGATGGCCAGCGGTGGGTGAGGGCGAAGACCTTGCAGCTGTTGAATGAGACCCTTTGAACCCTCATATGGAAGAAGGTACAGTTTTGCATCCATGAATGAGTATAGAAATGCACTTGTGACATCTTGCATCAAGGTAGAGCGTACTTTCAAAGTTGACAAGAGCGATCAAATGCACGTTCTGAGTGCCTTTGTCCATTGAGGGTTGTCCATGGAGGTTGCTCGCATCTAAAATGCGAAATAGCACTAATGTTCAGGTCAAGTGAACCCTTTTAAGCACACATGCAGGGAATCAACCCTTAGGAAGGATACAATCGGTAGAGCCAAGTCAAGATGGGTGGCGGAAGAAGTAAATAAGTGGGTGAAAGAAAACCGGCAAGTGGATCCAAAGGAATTGCGGAAGAACATCAAAGATAAGTTCAAGATAGATTTACCATACATGAGGTTGTTCAATGGTAAACAACATGCTATGGATTCTATTTATAGTAGCTGGCAGAAAGCTTTCAATTGTTGTATTCATTCAAAGGTGAAGTGGAGAGGACAAGCCCAGGTAGTATTGTAGATATTGATCACCACACCATGGAGTACACATTCAGGGGAGTGACAAAGACCAAGGAATGCTTTAGGAGGGTTTTTATCTACTTTGAGGCTTGTCACCAGGGGTTTTGGCGGCTGCAGGCCTGGTTGGCTATTGATGCCACTTTTCTCAGGGAGGTTTAAAGGCCAGTTAGTAGCAGCTTGTGCAGTTGATGCACACAGTTTTGTATTTCCGATTGCCTACGGTTGTCTTTGGAGGCAGTCCGAGAGAGTTGGACTTGGTTTTTGCATAATCTCTGGCTATTGCACATCCCAATGGGTTGGTCATTCATCTGAGATGCTTGCAAAGGTTTAGAAGTGGCCGTGGACAATGTGTTCTGGAGGTAGAGCATAGGGAATGCATGCGTCACCTTGCTGCAAAGTTCATGAAGAAATTCAAAGGAAAGGTGTATACCGACAATTTATAGCCAACATCTTTGACTTGTAGTGTGAAGAAGCACAACTACCACTTGAGGCGATTATACATGAATCCCAAAGTGAAGGAATACTTGGAAACACAGCACTCCAAGTTATGGGCGAAGCCAATTAGTGGTGAGCAAAGCTGACTATGTGCACAATAATCTATACGATCTTTCAACTCAACGATCCCGAAAACTAAAGGGTCATTATGTGGTGGATTTGCTTAGCGGGATAAGGACGAGAATACATGCAGAAATTTCATTATCGTGCGAGAATAGCCGAGGCAAAATTCATGGGCCACATTATCATCCCTGCCGTGATGAATGAACTGAAGCATAAAACAACAGGCTTGGAAATGAACATGACTCTTTGCTCGGGTACCACAGCAGAGATATCATATTTGGATAAAGGGAAAAGGGAATGGAGATATCCAGTGGATTTAGAAGGTAGAAATTGCAGTTGTAGACAATGGCAGATAACTGGGTTGCCATGCATTCATGCCTTGTTTTTCATCACTTCTCTCCCAGGTCCAGCAAGGAACATACAATAGTATGTGCATGATTACTACTCTGTTGCAAGGTTCAAAGCCACATATGCTTATGCCTTGCACGCTATGGAGGAAAATAACAATGGGACATGGTGGACCCTGGATTCAAGCTTTGCGCTCCAGTGAAGAGAGCAGCAGGTAGACCAAGGAAGAGTCGAATCAGACCTCGCAGCGAAGGAGTTGGACTTGGAGCGAGGAAGCGTAAGTGCACAAGGTGTGGTGGGTCTGGTCATTTCGGTAAGTATTGTGATAACACAGTGGATCCATGATATGTCTCCAACGTATCTATAATTTTTGATTGCTCCATGCTATATTATCTACTGTTTTAGGCAATATTGGGCTTTATTATCCACTTTTATATTATTTTTGGGACTAACCTATTAATGGGAGGCCCGGCCTGATTCTTTGTTTTATGCCTATTTCGGTGTTTCGAGGAAAAGGAATATCGAGACGGAGTCAAAAGCGAACGAAATCAAGCTGGAGAAGTTATTTTTGGAAGGAAAGCAACCCGAGGAACTTGGAGTGCACGTCGGGGAGATACAGGCTGCCACGAGGGTGGGCGCCCACCCCAGGCGCCCCCCTGCCTCGTGGGGCCACTGTAGCTCCACCGCCGTACTCCTTTCACCCATATATACCTACGTACCCTCAAACTTCCAGAACAGAAGATAGATCGGAAGTTCCGCCACCGCAAGCCTCTGTAGCTACAAAAAACCTCTCGGGAGCCCGTTCCGGCGCCCTTGGGAGGGTCCCATCACCGTGGCCATCTTCATCATCCGGTGCTATCCATGACGAGGAGGAGAAGTTCACCCTCGGGGCTGAGGGTATGTACCAGTAGCTATGTGTTTGATCTCTCTCTCTCTCTCTCTCTCTCTCTCTCTCTCTCTCTCGTGTTCCCTCTATGGCACGATCTTGATGTATCCCGAGCTTTGCTATTGTAGTTGGATCTTATGTTGTTTCTCCCCCTCTACTCTCTTGTGATGAATTGAGTTTCCCCTTTTGAAGTTATCTTATCGGATTGAGTCTTTTATGAGAACACTTGATGTATGTCTTGCCGTGCTTATCTGTGGTGACAATGGGATATCATGTGCCACTTGATGTATGTTTTGGTGACCAACTTGCAGGTTCCGCCCATGAACCTATGCATAGGGGTTGGCACACGTTCTTGACTCTCCCATGTAGAAACTTTGGGGCACTCTTTGAAGTACTTTTATGTTGGTTGGATGAATCTGAGATTGTGTGATGCATATCGTATAATCACACCCACGGATACTTGAGGTGACAATGGAGTATCTAGGTGACATTAGGGTTTTGGTTGATTTGTATCTTAAGGTGTTATTCTAGTACAAACTCTAGGGCTGTTTGTGACACTTATAGGAATAGCCCACCGGATTGATTGGAAAGAATAACTTGAGGTGGTTTCGTACCCTACCATAATCTCTACGTTTGTTCTCCGCTATTAGTTTCTTTGGAGTGACACTTTGTTGCATGTTTAGGGATTGTTATATGATCTATCTATGTTATTATTGTTGAGAGAACTTGCACTAGTGAAAGTATGAACCCTAGGCCTTGTTTCCTATCATTGTAATACCGTTTACGCTCACTTTTATCATTAGTTACCTTGCTGTTTTTATATTTTCAGATTACAAAAACCTATATCTACCATCCATATTGCACTTGTATCACCATCTCTTCGCGAACTAGTGCACCTATACAATTTACCATTGTATTGGGTGTGTTGGGGACACAAGAGACTCTTTGCTATTTGGTTCTTGAGGGTTGCTTGAGAGAGACCATCTTCATCCCTCGCCTCCCACGGATTGATAAACCTTAGGTCATCCACTTGAGGAAATTTACTCTTGTCCTACAAACCTGTGCACTTGCAGGCCTAAGAACGTCTACAAGAAGAAGGTTGTGTAGTAGACATCATGCTCTTTCTGGCGCCGTTGCGGGAGGCTAGGTAAGTGAAGGTATATCTTTAGATCTTGCAATCGAATCTTTTTGTTTCTTGTTTTTAGCACTAGTCTAGTTTACAAAAGAAAACTACAAAAAATGGTATTGAGTTTGTCTCATACGCTTCATCTTTTAATATCTTTCGTGAGTATGATGGAAAGGAAAATTGTACCAAAGTGTTAGAAGAAGAATGCATTAGAATGTTTGGCACTAAATATTTGAATGATGAGCATGATTGCAATGTTGTTAGTATGAATTCCTTGAATATCCATGATGCTAATGATATGCAAAGCCACAAGCTTGGGGAAGCTATGTTTGATGAAGATGATAATTTTTGTCCCCCAAGCTTTGATGAGAAAATTTACTATGATGAAATCATGCCTCCTATCTATGATGATTATTGTGATGACACGTATGCTTTAAAGAATAATGATAACCATGAAACTTGTCATCTTGATCTTAATTCTCAATAACATGATAGTTATTTAGTTGAGTTTGCTCCCACTATTATTCATGAGAAGAATTTTGCTTATGTGGAGAGTAATAAAATTTCTATGCTAGTAGATCATGAAAAGAATGATTTAGGTGCTGGTTATATTGTTGAATTCATTCATGATGCTACTGAAAATTATTATGAGGGAGGAACATATGCTTGTAGGAATTGCAATAATATCAAGTTTCCTCTCTATGTGCTTAAAGTTTTAAAGTTATGCTTGTTTTACCTTCCTATGCAAGATGATTCTTGTTCCCATAAGTTGTTTGCTCACAAAATCCCTATGCATAGGAAGTGGGTTAGACTTAAATGTGCTAGTCATATTCTTCATGATGATCTCTTTATGTTTTAATTCTTATCTTTTATGTGAGCATCATTGAAATCATCATGCCTAGCTAGGGGCATTAAACGTTAGCGCTTGTTGGGAGGCAACCCAATTTTATTTTAGTTTCTTGCTTTTGGGTTCTGTTTAGGAATAAATAATCCATCTAGCTTCTGTTTAGATGTGGTTTTATGTTTTAATTAGTGTTTGTGCCAAGTAGAACCTTTGGGAAGACTTGGGTGAAGTCTATATGATCATGCTGTAAAAAACAGAAACTTTAGCGCTCACGAGATTAGCTAGAACTTTTTAATGGAAAGTGATATTTAGTTGATTCTTTTTGCAGATGATTACTAGACAAATCCCTCAGGTCCTTCAATTTATTGTAGAATTTTTGGAGTTCCAGAAGTTTGCGTTAGTTGCAGATTACTACAGACTGTTCTTTTTTTGACAGATTCTGTTTTCATTGTGTTGTTTGCTTATTTTGATGAATCTATGGCTAGTAAAATAGTTTTTAATTCATAGAGAAGTTGGAATACAGTAGGTTTAACACCAATATAAATAAATAATGAGTTCATTACAGTACCTTGAAGTGGTGTTTTGTTTTGTTTCGCTAACGGAGCTCTCGAGTTTTCTGTTAAGTTTTGTGTTGTGAAGTTTTCAAGTTTTGGGTAAAGATTCGATTGACTATGGAATAAGGAGTGGAAAGAGCATAAGCTTGGGGATGACCAAGACACCCCAAGGTAATATTCAAGGATAACCAAGAGCCTAAGCTTGGGGATGCCCGGAAGGCATCCCTCTTTAAATCTTCGTTCATCGGTAACTTTACTTGGAGCTATATTTTTATTCACCACATGATATGTGTTTTGCTTGGAGCGTCATTTTATTTTCTTTAGCTTTGCTTGCTGTTAGTTAGAATAATGTTTTGCATCTATAGTTTCAATAAAAATGTCAAGGATAGCCTTTGCCATGCTTATTTTGCAAGTATGCATGTTGCTGTTTGAAAACAGAAAGTTTACCGCTGTTGCAAAAATTCCTTAGAAAAGTCAGATAGTGGTATAATGTTGATTCTTTTTGCATATTGAGCTCTGATAAATTTATTACAGTGGGAATTTTATTTCATAATTTTTGGAGTCAGGGAAGTATTGATACTCTTGCATTCTTTACAGATTGTACTGATTTGGCAGATTGCTGTTATGTTTGCATTGTTTGCATATGCTTGCTTGTTTAATGATTCTATTTGATGATAGGAGTATTAAATATGCAGAGGCATTTAGTATGACATGTTGAATAATAATTTTATTGATTTGCTACAGTTGAAAATGATAAGGTTTTTTGCATTGGTTTATACTAACCTATCTCACGAGTTCTTGTTGAGTTTGGTGTGGATGAAGCTTTTGAGAAATAGAGAAACCGTGATATGAGAGGAATTAAGGAGACATAGAAGCTCAAGCTTGGGGATGCCCAAGGCACCCCAAGATAATATTTCAAAAAGTCTCAAGCATCTAAGCTTGGGGATGCCCCGGTAGGCATCCCACCTTTCTTCTTCAACAATTATCGGTTAGTATCGGTTGAACCTAAGTTTTTGCTTCTTCACATGATGTGTGCTATCCTTGCAGTGTCATTTTATTTAGTTTTTCTTGCTGTTTGAATAAAGTATCAAGATCTGAAATTCTTAAATGTTAGAGAGTCTTCACATAGTTCGCGTAATTATCAGGCTACTCATTGATCTTCACTTATATCTTTTCGGATGGTTTGTCATTTGCTCTAGTACTTCACTTATATCTTTTAGAGCATGGTGGTGGTTTTATTTTGAAGAAAGAGATGAACTCTCATGCTTCACTTATATTATTTTGAGAGTCTTAAATAGCATGGTAATTTGCTTAAATAATCCTAATATGCTAGGCATACAAGATTTGTATGAATTCTTATGAGTGTGTTGAATACTAAGAAAAGATTGATGCTTGATAATTGTTTTGAGATATAGAGATGGTGATATTAGAGTCATGCTAGTTGAGTAGTTGTGAATTTGATAAATACTTGTGTTAAAGTTTGTGATTCCCGTAGCATGCGTATGGTGAACCGTTATGTGATGAAGTCGGAGCATGATTTATTTATTGATTGTCTTCTTATGAGTGGCGGTCGGGGAATGACGATGGTCTTTTCCTACCAATCTATCCCCTAGGAGCATGCACGTAATACTTTGCTTTGATAACTTCTAGATTTTTGCAATAAGTATATGAGTTCTTTATGACTAATGTTGAGTCCATGGATTATCGCACTTTTCCTTCCTTCCACCATTGCTAGCCCTCTAATACACTTTTACCTTCCCGGTATCATACACCCACCATATACCTTCCTCAAAACAGCCACCATACCTACCTATCATGGCATTTGCATAGCCATTCTGAGATATATTGCCATGTAATTTTCCACCGTTCCATTTACTATGACACGCTCCATCATTGTCATATTGCTAGCATGATCATGTAGTTGACATCGTATTTGTGGCAAAGCCACCGTTCATAATTCTTTCATACATGTCACTCTTGATTCATTGCACATCCCGGTACACCGCCGAAGGCATTCATATAGAGTCATATTTTGTTCTAAGTATCGAGTTGTAATTCTTGAGTTGTAAGTAAATAAAAGTGTGATGATCATCATTATTAGAGCATTGTCCCAGTGAGGAAAGGATGATGGAGACTATGATTCCCCCACAAGTCGGTATGAGACTCCGGACGAAAAAAAGAAAAAAAGAAAAAAAAGAGGCCATTAAAAAAGAGAAAAGGCCCAAATAAATAAAATAAAAAAATGAGAGAAAAAGAGAGAAGGGACAATGCTACTATCCTTTTATCACGCTTGTGCTTCAATGTAGCACCATGATCTTCATGATAGAGAGTCTCGTATGTTGTCACTTTCATATACTAGTGTGCATTTTTCATTATAGAACTTGGCTTGTATATTCCAATGATGGGCTTCCTCAAAATGCCCTAGGTCTTCGTGAGCAAGCAAGTTGGATGCACACCCACTTAGTTTATTTTGTTGAGCTTTCATATACTTATAGCTCTAGTGCATCCGTTGCATGGCAATCCCTACTCACTCACATTGATATCTATTGATGGGCATCTCCATATCCCGTTGATACGCCTAGTGTTGGGGAACGTAGTAATTCAAAAAAAATTCCTACGCACACGCAAGATCATGGTGATGCATAGCAACGAGAGGGAAGAGTGTTGTACACGTACCCTCGTGAGACCGTGGCGGGCGTTATGACAACGCGGTTGATGTAGTCGTAAATGCGTCTTCACGATCCGACCGATCCAAGTACCCGAGCGTCACGGCACCTCGAGTTCGGCTGCGTTACGCTCGATGGCGATCCCGGACTCCGATCCGGCAGGGTGTCGGGGGATGAGTTCCGTCGGCCGCGATGGCGTGGTAGCGATGATGATGTTCTACCGGCGGGGCTTCGCCTAAGCACCGCAGCGATATGACCGATGTGGAATATGGTGGAGGGGCACCGCCTGCGGCTAAGAGCGATCACGAAGATCAACTTGTGTGTCTTGGGGTGCCCCTTGCCGCCGTATATAAAGGAGCAAGGGGGAGGCCGGCCGTCCCTAGGGGCGCGCCAGGGAGGAATCCTCTTCCTAGTGGGAGTAGGATTCCCTTTCCTAATCCCACTAGCAAGGAGGAAGGGGAAGGAAAGAGGGGAGAGGGAGAGGAAAGAGGGGCACCCCCTCCTAGTCAGTCGGACTCCCCATGGGGGGGGGGCACCTCCTGGGCTGCTGCCCTCTCTCTCCCCTCAGGCCCACTAAGGCCCAATACTTCCCTGGGGGGTTCGGTAACCCCTTGGCACTCCGGTTTTCTCGAAATCACCGGAACAATTCAGATTGTCGAATATAGTCGTCCAATATATCCAATCTTTATGTCTCGACCATTTAGAGACTCCTCGTCATGTCCGTGATCACATCCGGGACTCGAACAACCTTGGTACATCAAAACTTGTAAACTCATAATAAAATTGTCATTTATAGCGTTAAGCGTCACGGACCCTACGGGTTCGAGAACTATGTAGACATGACCTAGAAGCTGTTTCGGTCAATAACCAATAGCGGAACACGGATGCTCATATTGGCTCCTACATATTCTCACGAAGATCTTTATCGGTCAAACCGCATAACAACATACGTTGTTCCCTTTGTCATCGGTATGTTACTTGTCCGAGATTCGATCGTCGGTATCCAATACCTAGTTCAATCTCGTTACCGGCAAGTCTCTTTACTCGTTATGTAATGCATCATTCGTAACTAACTTGTACCTTCGGAGTGATGTGCATTACCGAGAGGGCCTAGAGATACCTCTCCGACAATCGGAGTGACAAATCCTAATCTCGAAATACGCCAACCCAACATGTACCTTCGGAGACACTGTAGAGCACCTTTATAATCACCCGATTACGTTGTGACGTTTGGTAGCACACAAAGTGTTCTCTGATAAGCGGAGTTGCACAATCTCATAGTCATAGGAACATGTATAAGTCATGAAGAAAGCAATAGCAACATACTAAACGATCGTGTGCTAAGCTAACGGAATAGGTCATGTCAATCACATCATTCTCCTAATTATGTGATCCCGTTAATCAAATGACAACTCATTTCTATGGCTAGGAAACATAACCATCTTTGATCAACGAGCTAGTCTAGTAGAGACATACTAGTGACACTCTGTTTGTCTATATATTCACACATGTATTATGTTTTCGGTTAATACAATTCTAGCATGAATAATAAACATTTATCATGAAATAAGGAAATAAATAATAACTTTATTATTTCCTCTAGGGCATATTTCCTTCAGTCTCCCACTTGCACTAGAGTCAATAATCTAGTTCACATCATCATGTGATTCAACACCAATATACACATCTGTATGTGATTAACACCCATAGTTCACATCGTCATGTGACCAACACCCAAAGGGTTTACTAGAGTCAATAATCTAGTTCACATCGCTATGTGATTAACACCCAAAGAGTACTAAGGTATGATCATGTTTTGCTCGTGAGAGAAGCTTAGTCGGCCAGAATTCTGTCATATTCGAGCCGTATGTATTTTGCAAATATTCTATGTCTACAATGCTCTGCATGGAGCTACTCTAGCTAATTGCTCCCAATTTCAATATGTATCCAGATTGAGACTTAGTCATCTGGATCGGTGTAAAAAGCTTGCATCGATGTAACTCTTTACGACGGGCTCTTTTATCACCTCCATAATCGAGAAATATTTCCTTAGTCCTCACTAAGGATGTTCTTTACCAATGTCCGATGATCTACTCCTAGATCACTATTGTACTCCTTGTCAAATTCAGAGCAAGGTATACAATAGGAGTGCGGTACATAGCATAACATACTTTATAGAACCTATGGTCGAGGCATAGGGAATGACTTTCATTCTCTTTTCTATTTTCTACCGTGGTCGGGATTTGAGTCTTACTCAATTTCACACCTTTGCAACACAGGCAAGAACTTTTCTTTATTTGTTCCATTTGAACTACTTCAAAATCTTGACAAGGTATGTACTTATTGAAAAAACTTATCAAGCGTCTTGATCTATCTCAATAGATCTTGATGCTCAATATGTAAGTAGCTTTCTTGAGGTCTTCCTTTTAAAGAACTCCTTTCAAATACTCCTTTATGCTTTCTAGAAAAATTCTACATCATTTACGATCAACAATATGTTACTCACATATATTTATCGAGAAAGGCGGTAGTCTCCCACTCACTTTATTGTAAATACAGGCTTCACCACAAGTACGTATAAAAAACTATATGCTTTGATCAACTTATCAAAGCGTGTATTCTAACTACGAGATGCTTGCACCAGTCCATAGATGGATCGTTGGAGCTTGCACATTTTGTTAGCACCTTTAGGATTGACAAAACCTTCTGGTTGCATCATATACAACTCATCTTTAAGAAAACCATTAAAGAATGCAGTTTTGACAGCCATTTGCCAGATTTCATAAAATTTGGCACTTGCTAACATGATTCGGACAGACTTAAGCATCGCTACAGTTGAGAAAATCTCATTGTAGTCCACACCTTGAACTTGTCAAAAACCTTTTTGTGACAAATCGAGCTTTATGAATAGTAACACTACTATCGGCATATGTCTTCCTCTTGAAGATCCATTTATACAATATGGCTTGCCGATCATCGGCAACTCCACCAAAGTCCACACTTTGTTCTCATACATGGATCCCATCTCAGATTTCATGGCCTCAAGCCATTTCACGGAATCTGGGCTCATCATCGCTTCCTCATAGTTCGTAGGTTTATCATGGTCTAGTAACATGACTTCCAGAATAGGATTACCGTACCACTCTGGTGCGGATCTTGCTCTGGTTGACCTACGAAGTTTGGTAATAACTTGATCTGAAGTTTCATGATCATCATCATTAGCTTCCTCACTAATTAGTGTAGGCATCCTTTGGAACTGATTTGTTGATGAACTAGTTTCAATTAGGGAGAAGGTACAAATTACCTTACCAAGCTCTACTTTCCTCCCACTCACTTCTTTCGAGAGAAACTCCTTCTCTGGAAAGGATCCATTTTAGCAACGAATATTTTCCCTTCGGATCTGTGATAGAAGGTGTACCTAACAGTTTCCTTTGGGTATTCTATGAAGACACACTTCTCCGATTTGGGTTAGAGCTTATCGGTTGAAGCTTTTTCACATAAACATCGCAGCCCCAAACTTTAAGAAAGCTACGTGACTTAGGTTTCTTTGCTAAACCATAGTTCATACGATTGTCGTCTCAGCAGGATTTAGATGGTGCCCTATTTAAAGTGAATGCAGCTATCTCTAATGCATAACCCCAAAGCGATAGTGGTAAATTGGTAAGATACATGATAGATCGCACCATATCCAATAAAGTCTTGATTCTGACGTTCGGACACACCATTATGCTGTGGTGTTCCATATGGCGTGAGTTGCGAAACTTTTTCACATTGTTTCAAATGAAGACCAAACTCGTAACTCAAATATTCATCTCCACGATCAGATCGTAGAAACTTTGTTTTTCTTGTTACGATGATTTTCCACTTCACTCTGAAATTCTTTGAACTTTTCAAATGTTTCAGACTTATGTTTCATCAAGTAGATATACCCATATCTGCTCAAATCATCTGTGAAGGTCAGAAAATAATGATACATGCCATGAGCCTTAACACTCATCGGATCGCATACATCGGTATGTATTATTTCCAATAAGTCGATGAGTTCGTTCCATTGTTCCGGAGCGGAGTTTTAGTCATCTTGCCCAAAAGGCACGGTTCGCAAGCATCAAATGATTCATAACCAAGTGATTCCGAAGATCCATCTTTATGGAGTTTCTTCATGCGCTTTACACCGATATGATCTAACGGCGGTGCCACAAATAAGTTGTGCTATCATTATTAACTTTGCATCTTTTGGCATCAATATTATGAATATGTGTATCACTACGATTGAGATCCAACAAACTATTTTCATTGGGTGTATGACCATTTGAAGGTTTTATTCATGTAAACGAAACAACAATTATTCTCTGACTTTAAATGAATAACCGTATTGCAATAAACATGATCAAATCATATTCATGCTCAACGCAAACACCAAATAACATTTATTTAGGTTTAACACTAATCCCGAAAGTATAGGGAGTGTGCGATGATGATCATATCAATCTTGGAACTACTTCCAACACTCATCGTCACTTCCCCTTCAACTAGTCTCTCGCTTGATACGTAACTCTGCTTGAGTTACTAATCTTAGCAACCTAACAAGTATCAAATACTCAGGGGCTACTATAAACACTAGTAAGGCACACATCAATAACTTTGTATATCAAATATACTCTTGTTCACTTTGCCATCCTTCTTATCCACCAAATATTGAGGCATTTCCACTTCCAAAGTGACCATTTCCTTTGCGAGTGTAATAACTGAGTTTGTGCTTTGGTCCAGCTTTGGTCTTCTTCACGGGAGTGACAACTTGTTTGCCATTCTACTTGAAGTTTCCCTTTCTTTCCTTTGCCCTTTTCTTGAAACTAGTGGTCTTGTCAATCATCAACACTTGATGCTCTTTCTTGATTTCTACCTTTGTCGATTTCAACATCACGAAGAGCTCGGGAATCGTTTTGTCATCCCTTGCATACTATAGTTCATCACGAAGTTCTAGTAACTTAGTGATGGTGACTAGAGAATTACATCAATCACTATCTTATCCGGAAGATTAACTCCCACTTGATTCAAGCGATTGAAGTACCGGACAATCTGAGCACATGCTCACTAGTTGAGCGATTCTCCTCCATCTTTTAGCTATAGAACTTGTTGGAGACTTCATATCTCTCAACTCGGGTATTTGCTTGAAATATTAACTTCAATTCTGGAACATCTCATATGGTCCATGACGTTCAAAACGTCTTTGAAGTCCTGATTCTAAGCCGCGTTTAAGCATGGTGCACTAAACTATCAAGTAGTCATCTTTTGAGCTAGCCATAGCGTTCATAACGATACGCATTCCGCTCCTGCAATAGGTTTGTCACTAGCGGTGCATCAAGGACATGATTCTTCTGTGCAGCAATGAGGATAAACCTTAGATCACGGATCTAATCCGCATCATTGCTACTAACATCTTTCAACACAGTTTTCTCTAGGAACATATCAAAATAAACATATGAAAGCAACAACGCGAGCTATTGATCTATAACATAATTTGTAAAATACTACGGGACTAAGTTCATGATAAATTTAAGTTCAATTAATCATATTACTTAAGAACTCCCACTTAGACAGACATCTCTCTAGTCATCTAAGTGATCACGTGATCCAAACCAACTAAACCATGTCCGATCATCACGTGAGATGGAGTAGTTTTCAATGGTGAAAATCACTATGTTGATCATATCTACTATATGATTCACGCTCGACCTTTCGGTCTCCGTGTTCCGAGGCCATATCTGTATATGCTAGGCTCGTCAAGTTTAACTCGATTATTCTGCGTTATGCAACTGTTTTGCACCCGTTGTATTTGAGCGTAGAGCCTATCACACCCGATCATCACGTGGTGTCTCAAAGACGAAGAACTTTTCATAGCGGTGCATACTCGGGGAGAACACTTCTTGATAATTAATGAGAGATCATCTTAAAATGCTACCGTCAATCAAAGCAAGATAAGATGCATAAAGGATAAACATCACATGCAATCAATATAAGTGATATGATATGGCCATCATCATCTTGTGCTTGTGATCTCCATCTCCGAAGCACCGTCGTGATCACCATCGTCACCGGCGCGACACCTTGATCTCCATCGTAGCATTGTTGTCGTCTCGCCAAACTTATGCTTCTACGACTATCGCTACTTCTTAGTGATATAGTAAAGCATTACAGGGCGATTGCATATACAATAAAGCGACAACCATATGGCTCTCTCGCCCGGTTACCCGATAACTTCGGTTACAAAACATGATCATCTCATATAATAAAATATAGCATCACGTCTTGACCATATCACATCACAACATGCCTGCAAAAACAAGTTAGAGCGTCCTCTACTTTGTTGTTGCAAGTTTTACGTAAGCTGCTATGGGCTTAGCAAGAACCGTTCTTACCTACGCATCAAAACCACAGCGATAGTTCGTCAAGTTAGTGTTGTTTTAACCTTCGCAAGGACCGGGCGTAGCCACACTCGATTCAACTAAAGTTGGAGAAAGCAGACACCCGCCAGCCACATGTGCAAAGCACGTCGGTAGAACCAGTCTCGCCAGAAGCGACGCGTAATGTCGGTCCGGGCCGCTTCATCCAACAATACCGCCAAACCAAAATATGACATCTTTGGTAAGCGATGACTTGTATCGCCCACAACTCACTTGTGTTCTACTCATGCATATAACATCTCGCATAAAACCTGGCTCGGATGCCTTTGTTGGGGAACGTAGTAATTCAAAAAATTCCCTACGCACACGCAAGATCATGGTGATGCATAGCAACGAGAGGAGAGTGTTGTCCACGTACCCTCGTGAGACCGTGTCAGAGCGTTATGACAACGCGGTTGATGTAGTCATACGTCTTCACGATCCGACCGATCCAAGTACACCGAGCGTCACGGCACCTCCGAGTTCAGCACACGCTCAGCTTTCGATGGCGATCCTCGGGACTCCGATCTAGCAGGGTGTTGGGGATGAGTTCCACAAGACGACGCGGCATGGTGATGATGATGATGTTCTACCGACGCGAGGCTTCACCTAAGCACCGCAACGATATGACCGAGGTGGAATATGGTGGAGGGGGCACCGCACACGGCTAAGGAACGACATCACGAAGATCAACTTGTGTGTCTTGGGGTGCCCCCGCTTGCGTATATAAAGGAACAAGGGGGAGGCCGGCCCGCCCTAGGGCGCGGCTAAGGAGGAATCCTCCTCCTAGTGGGAGTAGGATTCCCCTTTCCTAGTCCCACTAGGAAGGAGGAAGGGGAAGGAAAGAGAGGAGAGGGAGAGGAAAGAGGCTGCACCCCCTCCCTAGTCCAATTCGGACTCCCCATGGGGGGGGGCGCCACCTCCTGGGCTGCTACCCTCTCTCTCCCGTCAGGCCCACTAAGGCCCAATACTTCCCCGGGGGGTTCCGGTAACCCCTCCGGCACTCCGGTTTTCTCCGAAATCACCCGGAACAATTCCGGTGTCCGAATATAGTCGTCCAATATATCAATCTTTATGTCTCAACAATTTTGAGACTCCTCGTCATGTCCGTGATCACATCCTGGACTCCGAACAACCTTCGGTACATCAAAACTTGTAAACTCATAATAAAACTATCATCATAACGTTAAGCATGCGGACCCTACGGGTTCGAGAACTATGTAGACATGACCTAGAACTGTTTCCGGTCAATAACCAATAGCGGAACCTGGATGCTCATATTGGCTCCTACATATTCTACGAAGATCTTTATCCATCAAACCGCATAACAACATACGTTGTTCCCTTTGTCATCGGTATGTTACTTGTCCGAGATTCGATCGTCGGTATCCAATACCTAGTTCAATCTCGTTACGGCAAGTCTCTTTACTCGTTACGTAATGCATCATTCCGTAACTAACTCATTAGCTACATTGCTTGCAAGGCTTGTAGTGATGTGCATTACCGAGAGGGCAGAGATACCTCTCCGACAATCGGAGTGACAAATCATAATCTCGAAATCGCCAACCCAACATGTACCTTCGGAGACACCTGTAGAGCACCTTTATAATCACCCGATTACGTTGTGGACGTTTGGTAGCACACAAAGTGTTCCTCCGGTAAACGGAGTTGCATAATCTCATAGTCATAGAAACATGTATAAGTCATGAAGAAAGCAATAGCAACATACTAAACGATCGTGTGCTAAGCTAACGGAATGGGTCATGTCAATCACATCATTCTCCCAATGATGTGATCCCGTTAATCAAATGACAACCCATGTCTATGGCTAGGAAACATAACCATCTTTGATCAACGAGCTAGTCTAGTAGAGGCATACTAGTGACACTCTGTTTGTCTATATATTCACACATGTATTATGTTTCCGGTTAATAAAATTCTAGCATGAATAATAAACATTTATCATGAAATAAGGAAATAAATAATAACTTTATTATTGCCTCTAGGGCATATTTCCTTCACCTAGTTGATGTGAGACTATCTTCCCCTCTTTTTGTCTTCTCCACAACCACCATTCTATTCCACATATAATGCTATATCCATTGCTCACGCTCATGTATTGCGTGAAGATTGAAAAAAGTTTTGAGAATGTCAAAAGTATGAAACAATTGCTTGGCTTGTCATCGGGGTTGTGCATGATTTAAATATTTTGTGTGGTGAAGATAGAGCATAGCCAGACTATATGATTTTGTAGCGATGAACTTTCTTTTGCCATGCTATTTTGAGAAGACATAATTGCTTAGTTAGTATGCTTGAAGTATTATTATTTTTATGTCAATATGAACTTTTGTCTTCAATCTTATGGATCTCAATATTCATATCACAATGAAGAAGATTTACATTGAAATTATGCCAAGTAGCACTCTGCATCAAAAATTATCTTTTTTATCATTTACCTACTCGAGGACGAGCAGGAATTAAGCTTAGGGATGCTTGATACGTCTCCAACGTATCTATAATTTTAGTTGCTCCATGCTATATTATCTACTGTTTTAGGCAATATTGGGCTTTATTATCCACTTTTATATTATTTTTGGGACTAACCTATTAACCGGAGGCCCATTGATTTCTTGTTTTTATGCCTATTTAGGTGTTTCGAGGAAAGCGAATATCGGGCGGAGTCAAAACGAACGAAATCAAGCTGGAGAAGTTATTTTTGGAAGGAAAGCAACCCAGAACTTGGAGTGCACGTCGAGGAGATATGGGCTGCCCACGAGGTGGGGGAAGCGCGCCCACCCACCGCACGCCTACCTCGTGGGGCCCCGTAGCTCCACCGACGTACTCCTTTCACCCATATATACCTTGCACTCCTAAAACTTCGAGCAGAAGATAGATTGGAAGTTCCGCCACCGCAAGCCTCTGTAGCCACCAAAACCTCTCGAGAGCCTGGGTTCGGCGCCTGGGAGGGGATCCCATCACCGGTGGCCATCTTCATCATCCGGCGCTATCCATGACGAGGAGTAGTTCACCCTCGAAATTTGAGGGTATGTACCAAGTAGCTATGTGTTTGATCTCTCTCTCTCTCTCTCTCGTGTTCTCTCTCGTGTTCCCTCTATGGCACGATCTTGATGTATCCAGGCTTTGCTATTGTAGTTGGATCTTATGATGTTTCTCCCCTCTTCTCTCTTGTGATGAATTGAGTTTCCCCTTTTGAAGTTATCTTATCGGATTGAGTCTTTGCGAGAACACTTGATGGATGTCTTGTCGTGCTTATCTGTGGTGACAATGGGATATCATGTGTCACTTGATGTATGTTTTGGTGACCAACTTGCGGGTTCCGCCCATGAACCTATGCATAAGGGTTGGCACACGTTCTTGACTCTCCGGTAGAAACTTTGGGGCATTCTTTGAAGTAGTTTTATGTTGGTTGGATGAATCCGAGATTGTGTGATGCATATCGTATAATCATACCCACGGATACTTGAGGTGACAATGGAGTATCTAGGTGACACTAGGGTTTTGGTTGATTTGTATCTTAAGGTGTTATTCTAGTACGAACTCTAGGGATGTTTGTGACACTTATAGGAATAGCCCACGGATTGATTGGAAAGAATAACTTTGAGGTGGTTTCAGTACCCTACCATAATCTCTACGTTTGTTCTCCGCTATTAGTGTCTTTGGAGTGACTCTTTGTTGCATGTTGAGGGATTGTTATATGATCTATCTATGTTATTATTGTTGAGAGAACTTGCACTAGTGAAAGTATAAACCCTAGGCCTTGTTTCCTATCATTGCAATACCGTTTACGCTCACTTTTATCATTAGTTACCTTGCTGTTTTTATATTTTCAGATTACAAAAACCTATATCTACCATCCATATTGCACTTGTATCACCATCTCTTCGGCCGAACTAGTGCACCTATACAATTTACCATTGTATTGGGTGTGTTGGGGACACAAGAGACTCTTTGCTATTTGGTTGTAGGGTTGCTTGAGAGAGACCATCTTCATCCTACGCCTCCCATGGATTGATAAACCTTAGGTCATCCACTCGAGGGAAATTTGCTACTGTCCTACAAACTTGTACACTTGCAGGCCCAACAACGTCTACAAGAAGAAGGTTGTGTAGTAGACATCAATCCAGCGTTCAGAGAGAGTTTCGATGAAGGCTTCGATGAAAATTTTGGTCAGCAACCGGTTGCCTCAGATGATGAAAATGATGGTCAACAGCCGGTTGCATCAGATGAGGATTTTGACGAGGTTCCAAATGATGATAGTCAACAGCCGCATGATTTTGACGATGATCCAAAATATCCTCCAAATAATGATCCAAGTGAGGCTCCAAATGTTTATCCAAGTGAGTCTCCAAATAGTGATCATGGTGATCCAAGTGAGGCTCCAAATGATGATCCAAGTGAGGCTCCAAATGGTGATCAACCTTCTGTTGTTGTGAGTTCTGCTAGGTATGTAAATCTTGCAAGGGTCAAAAACTATTGTACGTTTATCACTTGACATGATCTCATTACCCTTTATGTTTTGCACAGCTCTATGATAGGTTTGAAGAAGACGCGCAAGATACCGACAACCAAGAGGAGAAGAGAAGAAGCAATGAGCACAAGGTGCACGAGGAGCAAAGTGATGGCAAGAAGCTTAAGGAACAGAGAGAAGCCCCAACGCTATATATGAATAATTATGAAACATTATGAATAATGTTGTATTCTGTTGGATGATGTTGGACCTATGTTAGAACTACGTTTGACATGATGTTTAAATCTGTTGGATGATATTTGAATGAGTACATGGTTTTTCCCTTTTTTGATTTTTTTTGAATTTTGTTTTGCTCATTTGAATTCTGGTCAAACCTAACTTTGACAAAGATTTAAACAAGTCTAAAACATCAAAATGAAAAACTAAGCTTGGATCCTTCTTAGTCAATCCAAAATGAAGCTGTGGTGAGGTTTTTGAAATTGTCATGAAAAATGTGCTAAAAGAGGGGTCCAAAGGTAGGGTAAACGGCCTCATTTCTAAGTAAGGTTTTTTCGACCTTGTCTAAATCAGCCAAATAACTTTCCTACACATATATTCTATATATACGAGACTATGTGCGCTGGTTTTTCCATTTTTGATTTTTTAATTTGTTTTTGCTCATTTGAATTCTGGTCAAACTTAACTTTGACCAAGATTTAAACAAGTGTAAAACATCAAAATGAAAAACTAAGCCTGGATCCTTCTTAGTCACTCCAAAATGAAGCTGTGGTGAGTTTTTTCAAATTTTCATGTTCATTTCCCCAAAACACTTCTCTTCACTTCATATAAGAGAGTTTGAGATACTCGAGATATCACACAATACACATGTACTTATCGTTCAAATGTATGTAAACTTTGTCATCAACTTAAATCGTTACTATATGACATAAGAAGACTATGTGCGCAGGTTTTTTATTTTTCTGATTTTTATTTAATTTATTATGCTCATTTGAAATCTGGTCAAACATAGCTTTGACTGCTCCAAACCCCTCCCAAACCCCGCTAACCCTAGCGCTGAACAAGGACTGTTCATCTAACCCTAGCGGCGATCAAGGGCTGCCGATCTAACCCTACTAGAAGGAATATGCGGGTAGGAGGGGGGCGATCCGCGAGATGCAATCTGATTGGCTGGGAGATTGTTTTTTTAAACAAATATCGGGCGCGCTGGATGGACCGTTGGGCCGTCTCGTTGTCTGGGCACGAGGCGGCGATAAATAGTCTGTCTCACCTTTCTGTGCCTTTCATGCATGGGAGGCGGCGACGTGGGTTTGCATGCGCGGGAGGCGGACGTGCATGCATGCGAGCGAGGTGCGCTAGGCGAGCTAGGCTAGCGAGGCGAGCTAGGTGGTTCAGGGCAGTGGTTCAGGGCAGCGAGTCAGATGCACCGCCCGGTCATAGAGCTATGCAGTGATTCTGATGCACGCATGCGCCCCATGCATCATTTTCGTGCAAAAATTAAAGAGTGCAAAACATAACGGATACACACACGCGCCCGGATTCACACACGCACCATTCTCATCCTTTATCTCTTCCTCTCCCACCCACAGGCCTATAAATGGGGTGCCTCTCTTCCTCTCCCACCCACAAGCCAGATCCGATCCATTCTCTCCAACTTCAAATACCAAAGCGACCGAGCCCTCCCCAAGTGAGACCAAGTGAAGATGTAGTTCAATGGGCCGACCTTCAACCGTCCGCCTGTCATGCCGGAGCTGCGCTACCCACCGGGTCTGCTTGTGGAGAGGGAGCTTCGTGTGTGGGCTATTTCAAGGTGGAGGGGTTCCGTCGAACTCACCCGCGCCTTCCTCAGAGCCGGCTATGCCCACCTCCCACGCGGCTCGCCGAGGATGTTCACCCTCAACGAGGTTCGTGACTGCGGCGGCATCCTCCTACTTCTCACGGTCACCTTCACCAACCCGTTTGACGCGCGCGAGCTCCTCGGCCAAATCTTTTGGTGCGGCTGCGAGGCCATCTTCTTCACCGTGTACAACATCTACACCAACTACAAGATCATATTCCCCACTCCATGCCAGATGCACTCCCTTCTCTACGAGGGGGAGGAGGAGGTGTGAAGATGAAGATGGTGTTGAAGGGGGGCGCACGGCCAAGGTGAAAGAAGGAGGTCAAGATGAAGATGTTCAAGCCCGGAGTCAAGCTCGTCATGTTTCATTTTATTTTGTTGCTTTTTCTATAATAGGTAGCCGTGTCATGTTTCGTCATGTGTCCGTGAACTTAATATTGTAATGGTACGGTGTATTGCATCTTATCTAAGTTATTAGGGTTTATTATGTGTGTTAAATAATGTCCGTGCCCAAACATATCATTTCTTCCCTAAACCAAGTCATGAAGTTCGAGAACTTGTGGTTTTCATTAATGAAAATCGGAGGGGGTGAGAAGCCCTCTGGTTCATTCAAAAAAAAACTAAGTCATGAACTAACAAGCAAATTTGTTCCCTTTAAATCCTAAACCAAGTGCCACTCTAACCCTAAACAAGTGCCACTCTAACCAAAATCATGTGGCAGTGCAATCATACATTTTCAATCTTCCAACCCTCCAAAATTTCAGTGCAAAACAAAGGAAAACCACTCACGCGTGTGCAAACATTCACGATCTCACTATTTTTTTTGACAAATTTCACAGTCTCACTATGTATACCTTCCTTCCCTACGCATGTCAAAGTCTTGCCATCTGTCTTAGCGGTTACCAGCGCAGCCCTAAACACCACAAACCCACGCGGTCCTGGGTTCGAGTCCCCAGCCGCACCAATTTTTTGTGCATTTTCCGCCCTTCATTTTTTAGACAAATTATTTTTTTCTCAATGTAATGCCCTTAAATAATGTTCATTTATTTTGGCACCGGGTGTAAACCTCTACCAGAGTTGAGGCACATTTTCCATGACATTTTGATCTTTGATTTAAATCACGGTGTATTTGAATTGGATTAATTAAATTGCTATTAAATATTTAACAACTCCAAAAAGTTTCTAACCTTAATTGTTTGGCTCTGGAATAATTCAATTAGCTTCCACAAAAAGTTTTAGCATTATGATTTACTGCCTAAATTAAATCAGAACAGAAAATAGAAAAACACGCAAGAGAACCCCCGAATGGGCCTAATTGGATGCAGTTGACCCATTAGTCTAGCCTGCACTTGGTTCTACGCTCTGAATTTGGCCCAAGAGCAACCTTTTTTTTGACAGAAAGGCAGAGCAGAGAGCTGCATTTGATTGATGAAAAGTTTCTGAATTCCTCATTTCTTCTCCTTTTTTCAACATATTTAAATGGTGGTCACTTCTTCTCTATTTTTCAACATTTAAACAACTTTGACCAACATTTAAACCAGGTGAATTTCTCATACAATTTCAAGATTACAAATTCCTCCATAATTCATGCCTTTCCATACATTTTCAACATTACAACCAGTGTGATTACCATACCTACAAATGCCCAAAAGTATTTGCAAATGGGTATTGGTAGTGCTTGATCTTCAAGCTTCCTAGCCTTCTTCTTCAACATCCTCAGCTCAGCATGACTCTCTGTCGGTGCGTGCTTCGCCCTCCATATCTTCTTCCGGAGCTCATGCTGCGGCCACTGCCGTTCGTGGCAGCATGCAACCATTCTTCATGCTCTTCTTGCAGTTCATTCATCAGAGTCTTGGCCACAACATCAACCCAAAGAAAGAAGCATGTCACCTGCATGAACACCAAACAGATCAACCCATTGCTCAAAGATCACGACCACGAAAAATGGTGCAATTGCCCCGATTCTTACCCCATTCTCGCTGCACACGTAGAACAGATGATTCTGGTTCCTCGGTGTGTGAGAAACCCTCCGATCAACGCCCGCCCGACACCGCGGACATACGAAGACAGGCATGTCCACACGCGCCCGGCTCTGCTTCCGTGAGGTGGCGCTGGAGCTTGAGGAAGACATGGAGCTCGGAGTCGAAGGGGATCTCACGCCACCGCGCCCTCCACAGCTAGCTTCCCACCAACGTGCCCTCCACAGCTAGCTTCCCAACGTCGTGCTCCCTCTCTCTCTCGTCGTGGTCACCGCCGTGCTCTCTGTCGCCATGGTCACCGCCGCTGTCGCCCGCTTATATAGCACACCCTCAACGGCTCTCTGCTCAACGGCTCTCTGCTGGGTCCCACAAGCCATGCGTGCAATGACCTGAATTAAATTGGCCATCTCTGCCGCCTGGTCCCACCTGTAAGGGCCGAGTGAAAAGGTTGACCTGACGGAGACGACAGAGTTCACGGAATGAGTCGGTGCGCACGGACTAGGGGAAAAACTGAGCACAATTCGCATCCGAGGGCAAAACTGAGTACATGGACACCACTGAGGGCAAAAGGATAATTAACCCAAACTTAAATCCCTATAGCTTATATTTTTTTTCATGTATTTCGTCGAACACTTGCGACACAACACAAACAATACACATACAAGCTAGAAGGTGGCTCTCGATCGTGTGGCCTCGTGTCGCGGAGCCGTCCGGTGGCAAGGTGACAGTGGTGGTGCCGTGACCGGCTGCAACCAATGCTCCCGTTTACAAAGATGACGAGCTTCTTTGGCAATATCAGCGACTGGATAGTACCACCTCGCCATCATCCAAGAACAGATCCTTGATGGCAATGCCGTCCTCCACAA
The DNA here is from genome assembly GCA_021605145.1 of Aegilops bicornis. Lineage (NCBI taxonomy): Eukaryota > Viridiplantae > Streptophyta > Magnoliopsida > Poales > Poaceae > Aegilops > Aegilops bicornis. The sequence continues at coordinate 1,837,788 of JAHIAL010000033.1, read as the reverse complement.
GCACAAGCAGGAGGTGGAACACACTACAGCGTGCACACGCCGTCATCTGGACACGACAAAGTGGAGCTCCTTTCGGAGCTGTGTTTCGATCACTTCCCAAAGCTGCTACCAGGAAGGCGGTGGGGTCCAACTGGGTGTCTACCGCTAGGGATGACGAGAAGGAGCACCGTCGTGGCTAGAGATGATGGAAAGGACGAAAAAAATGTCGGAATCTTGCCGGAATTTCGCGGCAGGAGGTCAGCAGGGTGTCAGCGGTGGCGTGTGGTGGCTGGCGGAGGCAAGGAGAGCGGCACTGGAGTGGATGCCGAGGCAGAGCGGTGGGCGAGAATGGACGCACGGATGTGTGAATGAGTATATTTAAGGACCACGACGGCCGCGGAGGATAAATTATCCTCCTCTAACCATTATAAAGGGATCGGTTAGGTGCATGGTAGTGGAGGAAACGTGAATTTATTCTTGTCTAACCGATTATAAGAGAACGGTTAAAGATGCTCCTAGGTACCGAGATGTTAATTCTAGATATCTGCTAGACAGAAGGAATTGTGTTGAGGGTCATTTCTTCAGTGACATCGTGAGATCTTAGGCTGCTTCCAATGCTTTGGTGCTTACATGAGGTGCTAAGGGCATTAGAAACTTTAGCAACTAGTCTCGCCAATGCATAGGTGCTTAGCTTTTGTAGCTAAGCTTCCCTCATTAAATTGTTTAATACTTAAACTCATTCATGTATTGGTTGGCAGTCATTTTGCATAGGTCTACGTGCTTAGCACCGTTTTCTTTCGGGGTCATCATAATGTTCTCTCTCCTCTTTAATTGCTTTGCCATCTCACTTTTTTGCCTATGTGGCATCCTTAGCACCTGTACATCGTGGAGCACTGGAAAGGACCTTATTCATGTACTGTAGATCTAATGACCGAGCAAGTGGCATCCTGGAAAGGTTACCGATTGTTGCCATCGTGAATATCATGACCATGATGTTTCTAGTTCAGTTAATGCCAGTCTGTGCTTGTCTTCTAACTCTTCTAACACATCACACACTCAAGTTAAACAATGCAGCTGTAGTGTACATATCATGAACAAACAAAGCCTTCCCCATGCAAAAATTTGGTAGGTCAAGTTTCCTTTGGATCAAACCAAACAGACTCACAGTCCACCAGTGTGCATCTATAAACCATGCAAAAGCCCTGATGTCTTGATTTGACATTGTGTTTTCAGGGAGCACCCAGAAACAAAGCACATGTTAAACATTGCAGCAATAGTACCCAGACGCATGTCCTCAAATGTGCTGAGAGGTCATCCATATTACAGTGGGTTTGTCTTCCATAAATGAAGTGGTTAGCTCAAGGATTCTTTCATTGGAGTAGCTTAACTCAGTGCCCTTTTGCTGGCTCAATCCCTTTCTTCAATTCATCAGAATCGACATCAGATTTCCAAGTACTAAATCTTTACTTCTTTTCAGAACTATGATATGCAGTAGCAACAATGAAATTAAAGTGTCAAATTAGCAGTAGCTGATAAATAACCATGATGTGCAGTGCATGTATCATTAACAAGCTAGCTCTATGAAAAGAAGTTTTAGAGGAGCATGCAACTATGGACAAGCTTCTTTTGATTATTGATCTCCCCGGACCTTACTCTTGCCTTCCATGCTGAAAATAGGAATGGGAGGCAACCTGAAATTAAGGTGCACGCGCGAAGTCCATTGGTGTCTGATAAAAAAGAAGCATACTTATAGCTCAAAGGGTCATGTCAAATTCTCAGTGAAATATCATCACATTCTCAAGCATTGTACTTTCTATTTTGTAATAACTTTCTAGAGCAAAAAAATCATCAACAAGCAGTTACTCCCTTGATGCAAGATTAATTGATGCAAGATTAATTGGAGCTGTGCCATCTAGTATTTCAGATTTATTAAACTTGATATAGACTGATAAACTTCCAAACCAACACTTGACATGTATCTTGGTAAAAAAAGTGAACCCTTAGTAACACGGTCTTTGTATTCTCGAAGAAAAAAAACGGTCTCTTTCAACACAAAACCACTCAGATTATTGTAAACTAGTATAATCTGTTGAAATTATTGGGTCTAGCCCATATAATAATTCATATTTTCTTCCAATAATTCAAGGGAAATCCCAGAGGCTTATGAAACCCATTCATGCATGACAAGGTGGTGCAAAAAATACATGTATGCGCTGCTTTGTTTCTATCATGCAAGAAAGAAGTTGAGACGAATGATGCATAAATGGGAGAAGAAACTGAACACTTCATGTGTTTTTAGTGCGCTCGTTTCTTCTCTCCTTAGTGGTGTTTAGTGTGTCTGTTTAATGGTGTTTATTGCACCGGTTTCTCTTCTACCAACGAAGGGCCAGTTTCAACTCTTCTCACGTATATAGGAGGTCGCTCCTCTACAGGCAAGAATAACGACTCTTCGTCTCATCCCAAAGCATCGCGCCACTTATCTCTTTCCCATCTCGCTTCCCAGCGTGCACCGGGGAGTGAGACAACAGGCCTCCGAAACCCCACCTCTTGTGATCTGGTACGGAGAGGGGCGATTAGGTTTTTGGGGAGTGCCTATGCACGACTGCTGGATTTTTGTTCATCATGGCTGCGAACGACAAGTTCCCCAACGACGACTTCTTCCCCGAAGTTGACGACCTCTTCCACGACATGACGAACGACATTTCTACATCTTCTACTGTTGTTTCGTACGTCATCTTATCCTCTCTGTCAGGGCTAGCATTTGATTTACTGCTACTAGTGATCGACATGGATATGTTGCTTGTTGCTTATTATCTCAACTGCATTATTAGTTTCAACAATCAGTTGCACGTTTCAATTGTTCCTCTCTATCATGTTGATCATGTTTTACCTATTGTTTTTTTCTATTAAACATAACGGAAAAAATCCTAATTATTCAACAATCCAAAAACCTAAAATGTGTAGGCAATTTTCTTCTATTGCTCTTGCTGCAGCTCTCAAGCCTGCATCGTTTGGGGGTGTCAACTATAAGAGGTAGTGTGCTAGGGCTGTTCTTTGGCTTACCACCATGAACTATTTTCATGCCTCTAAAGGCAAGCGAGAGGGAGAGCCGATCACGGCAGAGCAAGCTTTCAGCAATGCAGACACCCTCTTGAGGTGCTGTTCGAGTGTTCTTGGTGACAAGATTGTCGATCCATTCATGACTATCATGGCGGTAAGGATATGTGGGATGCGCCGAGGCCAAGTTTGGGGTTGCGACGCAGAAGTGAGTTGTATATCATGGAACAGTATCATGACTACAAGATGACTGATGACCGCTCCGTTGTTGAGCAGGCTCATGAGGTTGATCGATCACTAAAGAACTTGAGCATCTCCACTGTGCGTTAACGGACAAATTCATTGTCGGGGGCATCATTGCCAAGCTTCCACCTTCGTGGAGGAATTTTGCTACCTCTGTGAAGTACAAGAGGCAAGAGTTTACTGTTGTCAATCTTATTGGCACTCTTGGTGTGGAAGAAAAGGCGAGGGCAAAATACACATGTGCTCGTTTTCACGAGGGGAATTCTAGTGCCAACTTGGTACATAAGAAAAATTTCCAACCTCACAAACCCAAGGACAAAAACAACGACGCGGGCAAAGGAAAGTTTGACGTCAAGAACAAAGTCCAACAACCTGCCAACTACAAGAAGAAGAAGGAGACACGTAAGAAGAAAGGAAAATGTGATGTATGCAGAAGTGAGAATCATTGGGCTTCATCCTGCAATGACCGCTGAGACATGCGTCAAAATGAGAACAGCGGCAAAACCGCCAATGTTGTTATTGGCGATGTCGAAATGAAAGATGTCGGGTATGGTAAATTTCATACGGTTCTTTTAGTATGTCATTCTCCTGATTGGTGGATTGACATTGGTGCCAATATACATGTGTGTTCTGACATCAACATGCTTTCTTCTTATCAGCTCGCAAGAACTACACCCGTGCTGATGGGGAACATGTCTCATGCTTCTGTTCATGGTGTTGGTACGGTCGATCTGAAGTTTACTTCGAGAAAGATCATGCAGCCGAAGAATGTGCAGCATGTCCCTTTTATAAATAAAAATATTTTTAGCGGCTCTCGTTTGTGTCAAGATGACTATAAGTTGGTGTTTGAGTCCAATAAGGTTGTAGTGTCCAAGTGTGGACAATTTGTTGGAAAGGGCTATGAGACGAAGGCTTGTTCCGCTTATCTTTGTCAGACTTTTACACTAAAGTCATTAGTCACATTTGCGGTGAAACTAAATCAAATGTTCGGCATTCACGACTTTGTCATATTAACTTTGGTTGCATGACGCGGCTAGCAAATTTGAGTTTAATCCTGAAATTCACAATTGTGAAAGGTTCTAAGTGCCAAGTGTGTGTGCAAGTGAAGCAACCTCGCAAGTCTCATACGACTGCTGAAGCGAGGAATTTGGCACCACTTGAACTCATACATTCAGATCTTTGCGAGATGAATGGTGTGTTGAAGAAAGGTGGAAAAAGATATTTCATGACTCTAATTGATGACTCTACTAGATATTGCATGATATATATGTTGAAAACAAAAGATGAGGCTTTTCCCTACATTAAAATCTATAAAGCCGAAGTAGAGAATCAACTCGATCGAAAGACCAAAAGGCTTAGCTAAGACCATGGTGGAGAGTTTTTTTCAAAGGAGTTCAATTTATTCTGTGAGGAACATGGTATAATCCATGAGAGGACGCCTCCTTATTCACCCCAGTCAAATGGGGTTGCCAAACGAAAGAACCGCACTCTAACTGATTTGGTTAATGCCATGTTAGACACAGCGGGACTTTCCAAGGAATGGTGGGTGGAGGCTTTGATGACTGCAAGTCATGTCCTAAATGGAGTTCCCATGAAGAATAAAGAGACTACCCCGTTTGATGAATGGGAAAGGAAAAGGCTTAAACTCTCCTACTTACGAACTTGGGATTGTTTGGCTAAAGTCAACGTGCCAATTACCAAGAAGGGTAAGTTTCGACCAAAAAACAGTTGATTGTGTTTTCTTAGGATACACTTTGCATAGCATTGGCTATAGATTTCTAGTGGTAAAATCCGAGGTACTTGACATGAATGTTGGTACAATCATGGAGTCGAATGATACGACTTTCTTTGAGGATATGTTTTTTCCTATGAAAGATATGCCCAGCTCATCTAATCAGAGGTCAGAGATAACTCCTGAACCTTTTGTTCAATTGGAACATTCTGAGCAGGAACACACTGAGATTCATCAGGAGGATAACAATGAAGCTCCTAGAAGGGGCAAGAGACAAAGAACCACAAATTCATTTGGTGAAGATTTCATTGTGTACCTCGTGAATGATACCCCCACCTCTATTTCAGAAGCTTATGCATATTCTGATGCTGACTACTGGAAAGAAGTTGTGCATAGTGAGATGGATTCCATCATGGCTAAGAGGACATGGGAGATCACTGATCATCCTTATGGGTGTAAACCTATAGGGTGTAAGTGGGCGTTTAAGAAAAAGCTTAGGCCCGATGGTACAATTGAAAAGTACAAGGCACGGCTCGAAGCCAAGGGATATACCCAAAAAGAAGGTGAAGATTTGTTTGATACTTATGCGCCTGTTGCTAGATTGACCACTATTCGAGTACTACTCTCATTGGCTGCCTCACACAATCTTCTCGTTCATCAAATGGACGTTAAGACAACTTTCCTCAATGGAGAGTTGGAGGAAATTTACATGGAACAACTTTGATGGTTTTGTAGTAGATGGTCATGAAGAAAAATTTTGCAAATTGTTGAAATCTCTGTATGATTTGAGACAAGCACGTAAGCAATGGCACGAGAAGTTCGAAAGAACTTTGACATCTATGGGCTTTGTTGCAAATGAAGCTGACAAGTGTGTGTACTGTCACCATGGTGGGGGTGAGGGAGTTATATTTTGTTTGTATGTTGACGACATACTTATATTTGGAACAAATCTCAAGGTCATTGAGGAAGTGAAAGATTTTCTGAACCAAAACTTTGAGATGAAAGACCTTGGAGTAGCTGATGTTATCTTGAACATCAAGCTTTTTAGAGGTGGTGATGGTGGGATCACTCTATTGCAGTCTCACTACGTGGAGAAGATTCTGGATTGCTTTGGATATTCAGATTGCAAACCTTCTCCGACACCTTATGATCCGAGTGTTTTGATTCAGAAGAACGAAGGAGAAACAAAGGATCAATTGAGATATTCTTAAATCATTGGCTTTGCTTATGTATTTATGTAGTGCTACGAGGCCTGACATCTCATTTTCTGTGAGTAAACTAAGCCATTTTTTTTCAAACCCGGGAGATGTTCATTGGCATGCTCTTGAGAGAATAATGCGCTATCTGAAAGGTACTGCGAGTTATGGACTTCACTATACCGGGTATCCAAGAGTACTTGAAGGTTATAGTGATGCGGATTGGATATCTGATGTTGACGAGCTTAAAGCCACAAGTGGTTATGTGTTTACACTTGGTGGTGCTGCTGTTTCCTGGAAGTCATGCAAGTAGACCATCTTAACAAGGTCAACAATGGAAGCAGAACTCACAGCGTCAGACATGACAACAGTTGAGGCAGAATGGCTTCGAGAACTTTTGATGGACTTGCTGGTGGTTGAAAAAACCCCAGCTATTCTAATGAACTATGATAATCAAACTGTGATCGTCAAGGTAAACAGTTCTAAGGATAATAAGAAGTCATCAAGACATGTGAGAAGGAGATTGAAATCTGTCAGGTTCATGAGAAACTCCGGAGTTATAGTGTTGGACTATATAAACACATCAAGGAATCTGGCAGATCCCTTCATAAAGGGTAAGTCATGAAACGTGATAGACATTGCATCGAAGGAGATGGGATTGAGACCCACTACATAGGTTGTTCATGGTGGTAACCCATTCTTTGTGATCGGAGATCCCGTGAATTAGAATTGGCGAGACAAGCTATTGAATAACTAAGAGGAGAATATTTATTTTGTAAAGATCCACTTCGTTATGATGCAATTTTCTCCTAATCTGTATGGTAGGTTGATATTTATCTTATTGTGTTCTGAATGGCTTGGGTAGGCAAAGATGTTGTCCTACAGAACATCTACAAAAACACACCTATATGAGTTAGACTGTTAAAGGTCGCAGTCTGTGAGAGTTGGATGTTCTCTCATAAACTCATGAAGAGGCCCCGGAGTACGTATATGCTCCTACCCGCGGGAAAGTTTTCAGTGATCTAGTATCGGTCAAGGCTTTTACTTTTTTTTAGAAAAAGAGGAGGACCCCCGGCCTCTGCATCTGGACGATGCATGCAACCACTTTATTAATTATTCACATACAAGACCTTACAAAGTCATACAACAGTAAGACTAGAGCCACCGTCTAGGCAACATTTGTCGCTACTCATATCCAGTTGATGTAGTGATGCTAATAGTCTGGGCCTAATACCAAACAGACCTCGCAGCCAAACCTAACATCTAATACCTGAGGTCCCAACCAGGACGCCTGCCAGGTATGGGGCACCCACCAGTCCGGCGCACTCCTCAACCAGGACGCCTGCCGGGTATGAGGCCGCCGCATCCACCTGCCACCAATCCATCTTCAGTGTTGTACTGCTGTATCTACCTTGCCCGGTCTAGCTGTCGTCGATGCCACGACGACGCTAGACAGCGCCACCATCCTGCTCTCGTCCATCATCACACGCCCACCGGCGAGACCCCGCTGCTCCATGCTGCTGAGACCCGCCGTTGACGTTGTGCCAGATGTTACGCCACTCCTCCGACGTGAAACACCACCTGTTGCCACTGGTCCCATCCCCTCCGCCTGTAGTTCCTCAAACCGAGCACCCAAACGCCCAGGCGGTGCCTCCAAAAGAAGGGTGCGGCACACGCAGTGCCGCCGCCGCCCAATCTAAGGAGATTTAGGGTTTTCATCTGGGCATGGGGCCGGGGTGGATGGCAGGGACCTCGACGACGCCTGCAAGGAGGAGAACGACGACCATAGTTGTCGCCACCGTCGGGATGAACGGGTCATCCAGAGTTTCCTCCGGTGCGATGTCACCTCTACCAGCCCCCCCGACCGCACCGAGGCCGACGACCGCGATCGTAAGCCACCAAGTGCAGCGGGAGAGAGCCTACAGCGCGGAGGAGATCCGCCGATGACTCACCGCCCACGCTGTCAAGACGACGTCCATCCACCCCCCACGAACGTCGCCAGCCGAGGGCGCCATCGCCATGCCTAACGAGGCCGCCGCCCCTGGTCCAGGTTCCTCCACGACGGCTAGAGTGGCGAGATCCGCCACGAGCAACGAGATTCGACCGCAGCGCGGCCGACGCCATCGCCCAAGCCCGCCGTCGACCGATCCCGCCGCCGCCGGGAGCCCGCACGCTGCCGGGAGTCCCACACCCATGGATCTGGGCACCCGTGCACCGCCGCGAGTCCGCCGCCTCCGGGATCCGCCACACCGTCGGGAGGGCCGCACCCCGCGGATCAGGACGCCCGCGCCGCCGCGGATCCGGGAACGGGAGGAGAGACCCTCCGCCGCCGCCGTCGCACGCACGGGCTTTGCCCGGCGCCGACCATCGGCAGCGGCGGAGGGGGAGAAGGGCGCTGGAGGGACTAGGCGGCGGCTAAGCCCTCCCGAGTCGCCCGCGGGGGAGGCGACGCGAGAGCACCTGATACTACAACATATGGCTGATCCAAAAACTTGTTTGCACAAAAGTTGCAGTTCAAAGCGTACTCCACTGTTCAAGTTGTGAATGAGTGTAGCATTGAGTTCTAGGTGGAAGTTCAACTTAACAGTCTGCATCGAAACACCGGTATATAAACAATGTTTTGGAGCGATAGGCAAATTTTATGTGCCTCTAGGATCTGGTGGGGGATTGTTGGAATTATTGGGTCTAGCCCATATAATAATTCATATTTTCTTCCAATAATTCAAGGGAAATCCCAGAGGCTTATGTGGCCCATTCATGCATGACAAGGTGGTGTGAAAAATACATGTATGCGCTGCTTTGTTTCTATCATGCAAGAAAGAAGTTGAAACGAATGATGCATACATGGGAGAAGAAATTGAACACTTCATGTGTTTTTAGTGCGCTCGTTTCTACTCTCCTTAATGGTGTTTAGTGCGTCTGTTTAATGGTGTCTATTGCACCGGTTTCTCTTCTACTAACGAAGGGCCAGTTTCAACTCTTCTCATGTATATAGGAGGTCGCTCCTCTTCAGGCAAGAATAACGACTCTTCGTCTCATTCAAAAGCATCGCGCCACTTATCTCTTTCCCATCTCGCTTTCCGGCGTGCACCGGGGAGTGAGACAGCAGGCCTCTGAAACCCCGCCTCATGTGACCCAATACGGGAGAGGGGCGATTACGTTTTTGGGGAGTGTCTCCGCACGACTGCTGGATTTTTGTTCATCATGGCTGTGAACGACAAGTTCCCCAACGACGACTTCTTCCGCGAAGTTGATGACCTCTTCGACGACATGACGAACTACACGTCTACATCTTCTGCTGCTGTTTCGTATCTTATCCTCTTTGTCAGGGCTAGCATTTGATTTACTGCTACTAGCGATCGACATGGATATGTTGCTTGTTGCTTATTATCTCAATTGCATGATTAGTTTCAACAATCAGTTGCATGTTTCAATTGTTCTCTCTATCATGTTGATCATGTTTCACCTATTGTTTTTTTGGATTAAACATAATGGAAAAATCACTAATTATTCAACAATCCAAAAACCTAAAATGGTTCCTAATTATTCAACATAATCCAGGGGTCATCTTTTAACAATGAGAAAGCTAACAAATCAGCAGAAGCGATGTAAAATGTGGTCATGAAAAATGATGATTCTGTAAAATGCAGTTTCAGAGCATGAAAGTGAATCGTTGTACTACTAAGGAGATGGATTAGGGAAGCAAGCCATTGTTGCTGGAGGTCAATTGCAGGAAAGGAGTTACGGAGGGATGGAGAAGATAGGTAGCGGGCGGCGCTCAAAGATTGAAACGTGGCAGGAGGGGTGGCGGTGGTCGGCGAAGATGCAAAAGGGGCAGGCGGAGATGAGTACGGGACACAACACGGTGGAGAACTGTCTGCAGTCGGCGGAGTGGTGTAGGAGAGGGCCCTGAGGGAGTGGGGCAGGAGGCTAGCGGCGTGGTGCAGGAGGGGGCCGCCAAGGAGCAGGGAGGGGGCGACTGAGATGAGCAAAAGGGAGGATGTGGAAAGCTGAGTTGGGGAGAGGTGACCGTGAAGACGCTGAGCAGGAGGACACTACGGAATAATGGACACTCTGCCATGCCGTGAGAATCTATGTTCTGGTGAATCAAATTAAATAATTCCGTGAAACATTTGTGAGGAAAAGATATATGAGAATTGAATTGCTTTACAAGTAGGTTGGTATGGTGTGATCCAAATAAATAGGTAGAGTTGTAGCTCCATGAGGTACTTCCGGTTATTAGAACTCATACACATACCGCCATATTGACCCTTACGTACAATCCACCTCATGTTGGGTTTTTATGTGCAATTACCCGATTCGGTTTTATTTTACTTTTGAAACTTGAGAATGGGAAGTGTCTGGAAAGGTGACATATGATTGGCTGGTCCAATTGGTGGGTTCAGTTCGTGCATGTGTGTTTCGATAGTTCTGGGGTATGACCGTCCTATTCGCTTGTCCCGTATGTGTGCCTCTTTCGATTGGGTTGGTGGACCCAACTAAGTACGTGTGTGTGCCCTATTGATGGGTACTTTAAAAGATCAGATCTATTATAAAGATTCATCACAGAACAAAGCACCTCAAACATAATAAATATTACGACAAGGTCTATAGACCACCAAACAAACATTGTGGCCGCCGGAACAAGTTGCCAACACGCCCTGTCGCCACTCCCATACACGGGTTTGGCAGACCTTATTGATGATAGCTGGGAATTCTTCGTGCATAGGCCTCTAAGAACGAGCGCCTCGAAGCCGAAGTCGTCGCCATTTAAACCTTGAATCGATCTGAAGAGCTTGACACCAAATTCTGACGTTGCGTACACAAGGCGAGAACCCTAATCTCGCCGCCCCGAGGAACTGGCAGGAATCCACGTCGGAACTTCGTCTAATCTGCTCCAGTGGACGAACTTGAGGAAGATCATAGCCCGGAAAATGAACATGAAGAAACACCGCCATCCGTCCGAGCTGCCCCTGCGAGGAATAAAACCCTGCCTATCTACTAGTCGGAGCCAAGGCAACAATATTCCCCTTCCCGCCATCGGTCACCAGAGCAGCTGGCAGAGGGGAGGCGAATCCACGGGCTTGCCGGCGGAGATCGAGGGGAGGAAGGCTTTCCCTTAGCCGCCTTGCGAAAGGGTAGATAGAAGCCACTGTAACTCGATTGGTGGGTTCTTCTTCCCGGCCAGGTGCGTTCTCTTTTATTTATGTTTCATATCATGGTCTTCTTACCAATACGTGGTGAGTTGAAAAGAATTACTAGTTGGGTTCAGTTTGAATTTCTTTATAAGCCATTCTCTCTCCCAATTCAAGAGGATAGAGAAACTGCCTTAATGATTGTTCTTGCCCTTGACTGTCAATTCGATTCTTCGTCTATAACAATTGAGGTCGCTTTAGGTTATATATTCTGCCCACTTCAACTGTGCTCCGTTGCATTAGCTATGTCTTGTGAAGTGAACCAATCAATTAATCTCGTAGTATGCCGATCTTTGGTTTTGTGAACAGAGTAACCAATCTCATGCTATGTTTGTTGTGCCACCAAAGTTGTTCAGAAATTTGTAAACTGATGGTAATAGAAACAAAATAATTCACTTGAATGATTTGTGTGTAGAATAATGTATTGGCAGTTACGAATATAGTTGGCGTCTTTTTACAATTTCTATAAATGGTAGAAGTTTACCTCGAGGTCTGCAAGACATCTATGTTCCAGAATCCAGATTTCGGTGTTTTAATAAGATTCTTGAAGCTAATGCTGCTGCACAATACCTTCTCTTTTACCTTTTCATTTCTTTTGGGAGAAAGACGATGTCGCTCTTTCTTAGGAAATTGTTTACTAGATGGAACAATAGTCACCGTACAGAGTTCTTGTACCAAATATTTTTTGTGTGCAACTTAGATCGATTTTCGTATCCATTTATTGTATAATATTATTATGCAGAAATGCCATGGGAGACCAGAAGCTCAACGTCAAATGGGAAGAGGTGAGTGTTGCACTGATTTAAGTTGCACACAGATATTCTCCGTTCGGACTTACTTGTCTCGAAAATGGATGTATCTAAAACTAAAATACGTCTAGATACATCCATTTTTGCGACAAGTAATTCCGAACGGAGGGAGTATTTCTAGATTATCTCCACTTATGGCTGAGAGGTCCTGGGTACGAACCGGCCTCCTTGCAGAATTACTATGCAATGGAAAGACCGTCTAGAAATTTCCTTTCCCAGACACACTTTGTGTGGGAGCTTTCACCACCATCTACACCCTTTTTTAGTGTTTCGCTGATCAGTACAACGTTACCCCATTATTTTTTCCTGTTTCTTGATTATGTTCCTTCATGGTTTGCAGATGATCAGGTATTTCGTTCTTATACTTCTGCCAACCGTTCACCGACAGGACTATGGGTAACCGCACCAGGATGATGACAGAGTAGATGGACTGAAGTAGGAGGCTGCCAGAGATGGGGAATTCATGCTCGGCGCGTACTTTGGTTGGACTAATTAATACCCCCTGCGACTTTAGGTTCATCGTAATTGACTGATCTTAATGTCAGGTGCTAAGTTATCAAATTTCTTTTCTGACATATACATGAATGGCACTTTTTGGTTGGGCAATGTAGAATTAGTTCGTCTCTTGATTGGAAATGTATTATTGTGTATGTACTTAAACTGTAAAAGAGTTCTAACAGGTTTTGAGGAACATCTATTGTGCTTTGTGCTGTTATTTTGTTCCATTATGCTTATGTAGCTAAGCTTTCAACTATATTGAAATCTTCCATGGGTCTTTTCTTGACTGTTATGAAATCTTTCAGTATTCTGCTAATGCAAAGAACAAAACTTTCTATATGCATATTAGGACCCTAAACTGCATGACGATGTTTCTCTTGCTATTATAATAAAGACAAGAGTTGGGTTTCTCTTGTTAATTGCAATAATAAGTCTTTGCTACTCTAATCTGAACCTATTTGTTTTATTCGCTGTTTCCATTTGCAAAATAGCTGCAAAACATCCAGGTAATGGGGCACTGCCCATGAAATGTTTGAAATGTCATTTGCATTGCTATATTGTTTGCTGAGCACTTTATTTTACTTCTTTATGAGTCTCTCAGTCTCCCAATGCATCAAGTTTGTTAATTTGTCCATGCAGGCATTCTGGGTTTTAGACTAAACCAAAATCTAGTTCTTAAAAGAACGAAGCCCACCATGTGCGTCATTTCTCTTAAGCATCATCATCAAGTAAACATGTTTAATATACCTATCATTAGGGTTAAGGCTACCGAGCTTGGGTTTAGTTCGTATGGTTGGTAGCAATATTTTTTTAATCATTGAATGTAAATATTCATCGCATCTGGACCTATGCTTAATCATATAGAAGTACTAATTCCATGTCTTTATGTGTTGTTTTCATCTTTGTGGAACATCATCTTTTACATATTACACCAGCCTAACTATGACAGCGTATAGAAACATGTTCAGAAATAGATAAAGCAACAACTCTTGCCTCTTAGATAAAAAAACCAAGGTAGTCTTAAGAGTAACACCACATTATTTGGCATACACTTTAACGCCAACTTATGTCTCACGGGTCAGTTGACGCAACAGGTCATCTAGTGAGCATAATACTGAGATGTTTCTACGACTCCCAGAGAAATTCAGGCAATTTATCTGAACCTGAAGCGCGTACGCACGCTGGACATGTGTTACATCTCGAACTGTGCGTACCCGAATCAGTAAATCGATGAACCTGTAATAACTTTTAACTAATCTCGATTTTCTTGTTCTTCTTCAGCCATCGTGTTATCCCGAAAATGCATGCACCTGAGCTGTGCTGATCAAGAGGAAGACACATGGATGATCCCGCCGCGGCCGCCGGCGCCTTCTTTTGGCTCCCCGGGCCGCTGTGGCCCCATAAGTCCGGCCATGGGTGGATGGGTCCTGTTGCCGCCAGCGCCTTGACTCAGAGGCGCCGCTCTTGCCGCCGCACTCATCAGCTCTAGCGGGAGGGGAGAGGCCGCATGGATGATCCCACCCTGGCCGCCGGCGCCCTCTGCCGGCGCGCCTGGCCGCTGCGGCGCGGGGGCGGCGAATGACGGACGGATCGCCCCACCGGCGCCTTCTCTCGAGGCTGGGAGCGCCCTTGCCGTGGCCCCCATGAACTGGCTCGGGAGGGATGACACGTACCGGACCAGCTGGAGGAGGAACGAAGGTGAAGGCGACGCCATCGCCGATTAGCTGCGGCAAAGGTGGAACGAGCACAAGCTTTTGGCGACCGGTCTGGTTCGTGCAACGGTGTAAAATTATCGTCTCTTCTTTCTCCCTTTCTCGGTCGTCTTTTAATGGGTCGCTAGCTGTGTTTCTTTTCTATGGATGCCGCTGACGAGCTCTATTCATGGGGGGCCGCGTCGTGGACGCGCGCGGAGCAAGCTCGGGGGCGACCCAAGTTAGCCACTGAACCGGTCCGAGTCACCAAACCATATCGATCGTCCGCGTGGAATGCTCCATCTCCGGTCGCTTGCGACTCGCAGGAACTCCGAGACTTTGAATGAATCCAACGTATACGTACGGTTTAGTTTAGGACGCCGATATCCGCCGAACGTTCGGTCTGGGGCTCTTTCAGACCGAACGAGTCGTCCAGTGCGGGGGTGCCAATAGATCGAACGATGCCGTTCGGGAGGAGAAGCCCAGCCCGAACACCATCACTCTAGGCTTTTTTGCGTTGAATAAAAGAAAAATAAAGCCCAGTTTACCCAAAAACTATTTTGGCTAAGAAAGCCCACTTCTGGCTGTGAATAATAAAGGTTGGATTTTGCCATACTCAACAAAAATTGAAATGGTCCAAAAATAATTTTTTCGTGATAGATATATAAGATAAAGAACAAGATACTACTAAAAAATCACTATGGGTTGAAGCCAAAAAATTGCCATGATCTTTATAAGCAAAATTTTCCATGGTAAAAAATCTTTTAATGCAAATGTCAAAAAGATAAAAGTTCATGGCAATTTTTCATCTCTACCATGATGGCAAGAAAATGTAGATTAAAAATCTGTATGCTATTTTTACTATATAAATGAAGAGACAAAAAATGTGGATTAAAAATTGCCATCATGTTGAGCAGAAACAAAAATGCACAATCTTTTGTTTAGTAGTAATTGCAATGTTTTGTAAAGTAAATGTACCATAATCAAATATAAGCAAAATTACCATGAATGGTGGTAAAGGACAAAAATTGCCATCGATGCAAAGTATTTTTGCCATGGCAAAAATAGAAGTCAAACTTGCCATGCTCCATATGTTAAATAAAAATTGTCATATAATAAAAGCTAATTTTGCCATGGCAATAAAAAGGTTAATTTTGCCATGGTAAAAATTTGCTATGTATGTTAAGTTAATTTTCCATGTACTTACAAGTAAAGATGTCATGTAAATTAAGGTAAAAATTAGCCATGGCAACTTAATAATAAAAATTTTGACATGGCAAAAAAGAGTAAAATTTGCGATGTATGTTCGAGTAAATTTGCCATCTACTTACAAGTAAAGTTGCCATGGCAATTAAGGTAAAAATTTGCCATGGCAAGTTAATAGTACATTTTTTGACATAGCAAAACAGAGTAAAATTTGCCATTTATGTTCAAGTAAATTTGCCATGTACTTACAACTAAAGTTGCCATGGCAATTAAGGTAAAATTTTGCCATGGTAACTTAAAAGTAAAAAAATTTGACATGGCAAAGAAAAGTAAAATTTACAGGATAATCTCCTCTTAACAAGCATGATTCAGCACAAACACTCACAGTTCAGTCAAAAAGCATGATTTGCACAAAAATCTTAACAATGCCATGTTGGTAATTTTGAAAAGCACGTGAATAGGTTATTCTAGGGCGAGGATGTCAATGAGGAAGCCGCGGCAGCCGTTGGTCTTGACGAAGTGGCACTACAGCTCCAACCCCGGCCTGTATCTCATGGCAACTTAGTACAAAAATATGTTTTTCATGAACATACAAATAACCAGGGATTAACCATCCTAGTTGGCACGAGAGATGTGAGCAAAAATTGCCATGTTTATGAATTGGTGACACTGGACAACTCAACTGGTAGATGTAGTTCATGTTTATCATATACTTTACTAGTGAAAATTGCCATGAGCTACTAATATAAATTGCTGGAAAATTGGGCCTCCAAATTTCTTCCCTGCAAAAAATTGGGCGACAACCGCCGATACTACAGGAGGCAAAATGGCCATGACAACTCTATTACTGAATGAAACTACAAATTGAACTAACCATAGTAACTATTGGCTCAAAAATTGCCAACACATCTACTGCACATATCAAAAAATGCATCAATTTGTCATGGCAAGATATTGTTGTTTCCCAAACAAAAACATGACAAGAATGCAGTATGGGTGCACATCAACTTGCCTTCCCTGCAAAACAAAAAATGCCATCATTTTTAGGGAGAATGCAAAATTATCTGTGACTTGCCATGAGCTCCAGAACATACCACATACCTTGCCCCCCGGATGACATGACCACCACCAAGATACCATACCCGCAACCTCCGGCGCCTGCAATCCCTCTCGAAGGCCATGGCGTCAGCCGCCGCCATCGCCGCCTGCAACCACCAGTGACGGCGGCTGGTCTCCTCTCGCTGGATGCAAAGGCGTCGCGGTGGGTCTGGTTGGGAGGACGAGGCCTCTCGCCCACCACGGGAGCGCGCTTGAACATCTCCGTTGGTCGCGCCACAGACCGTGGAAGCATCATCTCCTGCCCTGCGAGTTCGCCGCCAAGCTGCCGTCGCCGTGGTGCTTGCCATCACGCACCGGCCACCATGGCTCGTCGGCACCAGCTTTGCGCTCGCGCACTTCTCCCCAGCCATCGATGCGGTAGTGGCCACCACCAGCTCCTGCTGCCGCCATGACCACACCTGGCCCACCACCACCACCCCAAGCAAAATCCCGCCCGCCCCGCATCAAACGCTGCGTGGATCCGCTGGACTGCCGCCACAGAAGACCACGACCTAAATCGATGGAGAGTGAAGAGCTGGAGCTCGCCGGTGGAGAGGATTAGGAACCTCTGAGATCGTGGGATAAGAGGATGAGTGGGTGAGAAGAGAACAGGGGGCATGAAGAAAAGGAGGGTGGCGGCGGCGAGCAGATAAGTGAAAATATCATTCGGCGTGACTTTGGCTGGACGCGAACGATTCCCTGACGATGACATGGCGAGGATTGTGCGCCAAGATTGGCGAACTCGATCCAACGGGAACAAGGGCGTTCATGACGGGAGCTCGGAAAACTGTCGTTCGGGCATTATCGTTACTGTTAGTTTAACGACATGGATGCGTTCGTGTGAGCATGGCTCAGGTGGCAATTAGTCAATGGCGATAGCTGAAGCGCGTGTTGAGCTACACTTGTGCATAGCTGTAGTTGTCCATTCCCCAAGTACATATCTGTCATTCGGATCTTAGCCGTAGACGATACCACCATTGTACGTGAATGGTACGTGCTATATACTCCTATATGCCCCGGAAATGTCGTTTGGTGGCCGAGCTGCCTGGCGCTCGTTATCCTGTACGTTAGGTTAGGTAGGGATCAGTGGCAGACGCGGGCAAACGTGTTTTATTCGCTTGTATTTTACCATGTAGCCATTTACCAACCACCGTATTCCTCTTTTATTGTCAGTGCCATACCATGTCAATCAATGGGTCGTACCAGTGCATGCACACGTACCTTCATACAATCGAACATGTTCAAATGAGAATCGTGAGGAACATGGGCACCCGTGTGGCTTGATATGCCTGTCCAAACTTGCTAGCCGTTTAGTAAAACGTTATTCAAATACTGGGTACCGAGCAGTTAAATTGTCTTGCCGTTGCATGCGTGTCAGAGCATCTCCAACAGTTCATAAAAAAAGTCCCCCAATAATCACCTATCAGGGCTCTTTAATAACATTTTTATGATTATTGGGATGGACGCTCCAGCAGTTTCCTGAACGCCCCCCAATAATAAGTTTGACATCCAGAGGACACATTTGTTACTTGGTAGGTAATGACGCGGGGGTGCTCCAGCGGCTATTCCGGCGGTTCGACGAAGGTCAGGCGGCACTCCCGAATGATAATAATTTTTCATGGTTCAGTACAGACCATATGGTCAATCAAACAAACGAATCGCTTAGCTCCGCCCCTGCCGGCGATGCTCTGGCATCTTTTTATTACGCGATGAAGTTTTTTAGAACGATGAACATTCTTAAAACATGATCATTTTTAATACATGTTGACATCTTTTAAAATCACGACGAACATATTTAAAGTACAAAGAACCTTTTCGAAGACACGATGACCATATTTTTAAAACACGACGACCATTTTAGATACATGGTGGATAATTCTAAAATACACACTAAGAACAGTTTTGATCGCGGCGCCACGCGATGAACCTTTTTTGGAAAACATGATGGATATTTTTAAGACACGACGGACATTTTTAATACACGACGGACATTTTTGAAATACAAGTCTATTTAAACATGTTCATCGTGTATTTTGAAGAACGGGCATCGTGTTTTTAATAAAATATTCATCTTTGTATTTAAAAAAATGTTCACTGTGTCGTAAAACAAGCTTTTTGTACTTTCAAAGTGTTTATCATCCATTTAAAAAACTGCTCATCATGTGTTAAAAATGTCCGTCGTCTTTATAAAAAATGTTCATTGTGTATCGAGAAATAAGGGATCGAGTCACTCCCGCGCCTCCTCAGAGCTCAGCTGGCCGCTCGATCCGTTTTCCTGATGCGATTCTGGGAGTTGGATCGAGAGGTGGAAGGAGCTGGGCCGTCGGATAAAAAAATGAGCTCCTGTAGCAATGAATAGTTACCGCCATCAGAAAGATCTCGTACACCGCTGTAAAATCGGTGCCTCACCAGCCTCCGTGAGAACCCTAGCCGCCTCCTCGATGGGGTCCTTCTCCCCTTCCTAGCTGCCGCCGCCTCGCCGTCTCGCCCGTCTGGCCCGCCATTGCCTCGCCTGGCCCCCGCCGCCTCATTGCCCGCCGCTTCGCCTGCCTCAGACGCTGGTTGTGGCCGATGATCATGGCCTCACAGAAGACAATGAGCTTGTCTCTCTCCACTGCGTCCTCTCCTCCTGCCGGATTCGGCCACACGGCCACCACTGGCCACCCGACCACTTCGCTCGTGGTTAGGGTTTGGTGTTGGCTCCAACATCGGCGGCCATGGGGTCAAGGCCTCCTCTCTGCCTCTGGTCGGTTCATCCCTCCCCTCCTTCCTCCTCCTCCTCTTCCTCTCTACTCTTTCTAATCCCTCTCTTCTTTTGTAGCAAGATAGGAGAGGAGAGGGATTGAGCCTGCAGCTCCACACGTGCTTCAATTCGATTTGGAGTAGAGCAATTGATGTGCTCCTACAAATGCCAGAGAAGATAGGATGGACGAGAGCACATCATTGCAGGATTATTATTGATGGGGTGTCGAGACATGTGTCCGAACTACCTCATGTGATCGATGAAAGAGGGCAGGTGGTCACCTCCTTGATATCCATGCCAAGAAGGATTATATTGTCCGCTTTTAGCATTTTGTTCATATATATGCCATTCAAGAATAATCATGGGTCTTGAGATACAGAGATACTGTAGTGTGTGCCCTATGCTGATTATTATAATTTGGTATGAATTTGGTATGAGGTGTTTGTGTGTTTGGATGCTCTTCAACTTTTCTGGTTATACCAGATACTAATCTACAATTCTATATATGCCATGCTATTCGGCTTTTCATTTTCTTGATCTACCTGAATCCAAAAATAAGAGAAGGATGCATCCACAAGCCTCCTCAGCGATTTGGAAGATCCGACCGTCCATCTCGATTCCTTGATGCGTTTCCAGCCATCGGATCGAGAGCCGGGAGGATCTGGGGCTTGGATCTGGAAGAAACACTTTGGAATGAATAGTAATGGCAACATAATGTAAATACCATGCCTCACCAGTGGCATTTTGGTAATTCGCGTGGTGGGGTATAAAAGGGCGGCTCCTGGTGAACCCTAGCCGCCGCCTCGCTGCCTCGCCCGCCCCGCCGCCGCGCCTTGCTTCTCTCCTCCCTCCAAACCCTAGACCGCCGCCGCCGCCGCCGCCGCTGTGCCATATCCTCCCCGCCCACGGCCACGCTGATCACCGCCATCTGCCGACGACGCCAGGAAGAAAGCGGCGAGAGGGAGGGCGAGAAGCTCAGGGCGCTTGTCGCAGCCTCACTCACCGGGACGGCGCTTGGAGTCCGCTCGACGACGCCGACGGCGGGACGTCGCCGGCGCTGCGGCGCCACGCCGGCCCGCTGAAGTTCGCCCTCGATGGCGTGTCCGCCGGGCGACGAGGGCTGGAGCCCTAGCCCGCTCACTACCACACTCGCGCTGATGCCGCCGCTTTGCTCCCCACGCCGCCCGCCTCCGCCGCCTCCGCCGCCTCACGCTCGCCCTCGCCCGTCGCGTCTTCTCCTCCTCCCGCCCTCTCGGTGCTCCTACCAGCGGCGAGCAACGAGAGAAGAACGGCCACGGGCCTCTCCCTCGGTGGCCAGCGCCCGGCCAGCTCTCCCTCCGCATGAGGCTCCTCGCCTCGTGGGGCTGGCGGCCTCATGTATGGACGACTCGTCGCCGGGCGCCTCCTTCAACTAGATCCTCAGGCGCCAAGAAGGCCGTTGCTGCCTCCTGCAAGGACGAACCAGACGCCGCCGCCTGTGTCCCTCCTCCCTCCTCCCAAACTTCTCCTCCACTCCATGCTGTACTTCAATCCCTCAACATTAGTAAATTTCTGTTTATTTAGTTGATTATTGTGTCGCCTCCATTTATTTTTGATAGATGAGGACATGTTAGTGATGGATGTCGGGATGGTGGTGTACCCATACTTTCATGAACTTTTGTGTGATTAGTGGTTTGGAAGAAGATGAATCACATGGATGATTGCTGGAAATATATTCTCTGATGCTATATTGGTGATGCAGGTGAGCTGATTTGGACCTTTTCATCTTGGTCTGTGCAGAATTGGAGCCTTTGAATGATTTGAATGGAGCATATGTATGCATGCTACGGTTCATCTTAGGTGAGTGCGAATCTTCAAAGATCTGTCCCCATGTCGCCTGGAAGATGCTTTTAACTGCTTTTATTATCAATGATATCAAATTGGTAGCAGCCTTTGAGTGGTGGCAAGATTATGTGCATAGTATACTTTCAGTACTTGCGGATCCTTGGTTCCTTGCTTGGCGTGGGATATAAGAAGTTGTTTTATGTTCTGTGGATGCACAAGCAGCAGAAGTCAAACTTCCTCCTTCTCAGCTCATTGCAGGTGGTTCAGGCACGGGCCGTTGATGCAGATCAATCAAGTGTCCTCCTCTTTAATTATTTGGATTGGTGGCGCACTGGTGAGCCATGACTATTGGTGCTTAGATTGTGCATAGTGTAATTGATGTTTCGCAGACCTACAAGTAATCAACACTGCATTTCTATGTGCGTTTGGTAAAATGGAAATGAGAAGTAGACACATGCCTCATGTGCCTTCTTGTTCAGTAGGACAGCCTGCTCCCAAGGTTTACGAGTCGATGAGTCGTTCCGAGGTTGAGACTCATAGACTAAACGTGACTAATTTCATCCGGATATATACTAGCTATTTGCTAGGAAATGGTATTACTAAAATCATTCTTATACAGACTACCAAATATTAGTGGCTTGGGCACTTTCGAGGGCTGCTGCTTGGATTCTTCATGTGATTTGAATATTTATACAAGCCCTTTGTGTACAAGTTTGTTGATAAATTGGTGATGGCTTGTTTCCAAGTGGTTTAGTTGGTCAAGTATCGATCAGTAGATTATTCATACCTTTGCTTTGATGAACACAAGGATGATACATTCAAAATCTGTTCAACAAAAGAAGATATGTACAATACTATTACTATTTCTATTTCCGAGAGTGATGTCGGGATAATGAAGCTCTGTTTGCAAAGCATTTTCTTCGGTAGGTTTCTTTACTTGCTTACTAAACCTTCCATTTAACTATACTATGGCCATAAAGCAACATATTGTCTTATGGTGGTTCACAAAAAGCTTCCCGGTTCTTAGAATTAGAATTATATCGATCACTTAAATTATTTTATTCATCACCTGCAAGCCAACCATCTCTATTCAAAATTGAACTTAGGCTGCCACCACTTGGTGCTTAGCAGGAGAGGCACAACCTCCGCACAATCAAGAGATTGGACATGGCTTCCATGAAGAATTTCATCAAGTGATCGCAGATGATCCATGTGTCCATCTATCTCTCAATCTTGAGTCCCTTGTGGCTGAAAGCTGAGATGCCATGTCTTTGTGAGATGCCAATGACATTATAATTTGATGCCTGTAGCAGCTTATTTATTTTCATTGAAATGATTTTATACCCTCTGTTAGTAGCCATTTTCCTTTTTTTAATGCCACCAAATTAAATGCCATCGTTTCCAATGTGTGTGTGACAAATTCTGCTCTAAACAAATATATGAGACGCACAAATGCACAAATGAGTGTTCATGTCTAATTGTTATGACATGTGTAATTATATTTTGATCCAAATTCCTGAACAAGCATAGGTATGAATACTAATGTCAATGCAATTTCTCTCTTCCTAGGACTCCAGCAGCAACCATATTATCAAAGGGTCAAGGAGCAACAATTTGATATGCATCCGTGATAAAGAAGGTAAAACTTGAATATAGCCTCCTGCAACATTATAAGATTACTTTGTGGTACAAAATATCATGCACTGTCTTACACATAATTGTTGGCCATTCTAAAAATATGGATTCTACATTGAATTTGTCTTGGACTTCTTAATTTAACCTCTGTGCATGTTCTTATGACATTGAATTTGAGCGAGCGAGCGAGAGGAGTACATTACTTATTCCACTTCTAAGCTACGCTTGTGCCCCTGTTCCTACGAAGTGTATGGATGTGCCTATAACTAAACATAAAAATAGGATAGACACTAAATCCTTTGAAGGAGCAGAGATTGTAACTACACAGAAGTACACTGGACTAACAATATGTTTACTACCATTTTTTCGTGAATAGAGTAGTGACAATAAGATTGTTACTTGATGTACAGAGTCACAGTATATGAGTTGTATTTGACCTTTTATATGATCTCAACTTTACTATTCCTACCATCGTATGTTTGCGGATTACCGTTAACGCATAATTTTGTTTCTCAGAGCACCGGTAGCAACCACATCATGAAAGGGTCGGATTTAACGACGATCCGATATGCATTGTCGACAGTGAAGGTTAAATTTCAGTGCACTCTCTTGCAGCACGATCATTCTGTACTATCTTTTGTTCTTGCTACATTTCTGTGCTATTTATGTAACATCCTAATTCTTACTCCCTCTGTCGCTCTTTGATGGATCATGTCCATGTTTTACTGGAACGCGATATTGGAATGTTTTGATTGCTTCTCCATGTAATTGTTCTTTCATTGATTTTTTAAAGTTTTCCTGTCATTATTTCTGGTGGCCAGCTCATGGGTTGGCTCCCTCCTCCCCATCGGACCTGGCAGGAGGATGAGCGCCCTCCCGTGACCGGGCACACCCCTGTCGCCGTGCCACCGCTGCCGCCTGCCCCCATCCTCAACCTCACGCCGCCCAGCGCCTCCTCCCTACCCCTTGGCACTCAAGAGGAGGAGTGCAGGAAGCTCGTGGGTCACCTCCCTCCTCCTCCTCAGAGTCGTGGGCTCACGCAGACGCACTGTAACAGCCTAACAGAGTTGGTCCTTGAGCCCCGCAACTGCTCGATGTTTTGTGCACCAGGGAGTGGGCTCGAGGCTGATGCAGCTTAAGTAATTTGCGCCCATGATTAAGTGTTCAGGCACCGGGTTAACTCCTTCCGGTCTCATGTGCAGAGTGGAATGAATGATTTGGTTTAGTATGGTGGTGCATGTAATTGTTGATATTGGAGTCAGTTACCTTTACATGCTTAAACACTTTGTTAATTGTCTGCAGTACAGAATTTGCATGTTGTTGCAACAAATGGTTTGGTTTAGAGTTTTCATATAGTGTGAAGAAGATCAATACTAAGTGGAATGGATCACCGTTAAGTTCTATCCAATGTTGTTCTTGGCCTAAACGATTTGGTCCGATCCTGAAGAGAGCAATAGCATCCGGATCCAAAGTAATTAGTCGTGACGTTTGTTGGCATAATGTATTAAACCTTTATCCTTTTGGTATATCATTGTTGCATTTCCTATGAAAACGCACTACGATATGTAATAGACTTTGGTACTCTAGACATTTTTGTTTTTCTTAACTTATGAAATATAAATCATGCCTAACCAGGCTGGCTATGGCGAGTGCGGGTGGGGTGCGGCAAGCCGCACTTCCTATCTAGTTGGTACTATAGAGATGTCTGATGTATGCGCGCATGTGTGTTTAGGCAGTTTAGCCTCCTATTAGTTTCAACAATTGGTTTTGAGTTTAGGAGAATCAAGGAGGTTCTGTTAGGAGAACTTGCTTTTGTTTTCCATGGTTAATTAATCACTGGACTATTCAAAAGCAGTGCCATCATTGCTATTAGGAGAATCAAGGAGGTTCTGATAGTCCTTTACATTTAGTGTATGATGGTCACATTTGTATTGACATCAAAATTCAGATTTAGTATGTTTATTGGAAGACCTTACTTATATTACTGAATCATGAATATCATTTGATCTTCTAAGAAATAGTTCTCCTGGATATTCCAAGTTATACCTGCTCATACATCTGTTATATTACAATTTGTTTGCTTGTCAAATGTTCATGGTTTCAGATTAGAAGTATGCAGTAGCATCCATATCCAATGTAACTAATGTGTTACAGGCTTTAGTGTTTTATTTTGATGGACCAATGTGCATCTTCTCTGAGACAGAAAATTAGGGGGAGTGATAGCTCTTGGATAGTTAGCCATTATGATAGAATAATAAATAAAACTGTCGGTTAATGGCTTATAGAACTGGTCTTAATAATAGAATTTCAGCACTGTTAGAACACTCAAACATGCTCGTGGAAGCAATCTGAGGCCTTCACCCGATGCTTGGACCATATTACGAGCCTTCCTATTTGCGCAGAATACCTTTGCTGAAACTAAGCATTCAACAGATAATACCTGCACTGGATAGTCTAATATGTGGCGTACCACTTCGCTATCGATATTGTCTTACACTTCTTAATTCTACGCTACATTGTACCATTAAACAGACTATGCAATTTCTTCTAGCACCTACGCCGTTGGATGGATGATGTTTACAGAAGAATAGAGTTCTTCCCGTAGCACTTCACGCCCAAGAAAGAGCCCATGGACGCTGCCGATGGTCTGTCCACAAGTAAGAGCGACATGGATCCGTCACCAAGGTGATGATACTCATGGCAGAACGAACAATGGCTGTCAAAGGCTTGTTTGATTTTCGACCGCTTCCTTTAATTCTGGGTGTACTGACACGGTTGCTGTTCTTGTCCTGTAATAAACTGTCCACGCAGGCGTTCTTGGACCCCGAAACGAGTCAAGGGAGCTTCGTCGTGAAAGTGCGTTATATCGACTAGAGGGGGGGGGGGGGGTGAATAGGCGATTTTTATGAATTCTTCACTGAGGAATTTGCGGTGAGGAAATTCCTTAGTGAAGAAATACTTGCAGCGGAATAAGTACTTTCGAAGTAAGCGTGACAGATTACAAGCATAGTCATCATGATGAAATGAAGACAATCATAGAGTACAGAAAGCGTAATCACAGGATAACACAAGATGAAGACAAACAGACTGAAGAAATTGAACTGAGGAAATTGAGAAAGTCTTCAGTCAAAGTCTTCGAACACAGATATGACAAACACTCAACACAGTTATGAGGAAATGAAAGGGTTGAGGAAATAGAACCAGTTAGGTTGGTGAAGACAATGATTTGGTAGACCAGTTCAAGCTGCTGTCTCGGTTATGCGTCTGGTTGGAAGCGGCTGAGTATTTAAACTCGAGGACACAGTCCGGACACCCGATCATCGAAAGCACGCAGCTCAGGACACCAAGTCCTCACCGTATTCTCCTTGAACTAAGGTCACGCAGACCTCGTCCAATCACTCGTGGTAAGTCTTCAGGCGACTTCCAAACCTTCACAGACTTGGTCACCCGGCAATCCACAATTCCTCTTGGATGCTCTAGACCTTGACGCCTAACCGTCTGGAAGAAGCACAGTCTTCAAAGGTAACAAGCGTCGGATCCACGCAGGATCAATTTCTTCATTGATGCTCAATCACTTTGGGTTTGTTGGGGTTTGGTTTTGGGTTTTCCTCACTTTTGGGTTTTTCCTCACTTGATGATTTTCACTCAAAGTCCTCGGAGGATGGGTTGCTCTCAAATGACAAGTGTCAAGTTCTCTCGAGCAGCCAACCAGCTAGTGGTTGTAGGGGCGGCTATTTATAGCCTAGGGAGCAGCCCGACATGATAAGACATAAATGCCCTTCAATGATAGGACAGTTAGGTGGATAAGATATTTTTGGACAGGCGGCAAGCAGCAACAATGATCGGAAATTTGACTCTCAAATTCCTCGTGGCTATCATGTTCCTCATCGTGTAGGCAATTCGACTGGCGAATTCCTAACTCCTCGGTCAGAACAAATTCCTCAAATGACTGTAAGAGCTTCGTCTACATCCTTTGAAGAAATTGATCGAACTGTATGAGATTTCCAAAAGCTTCACTTTCGAAGGAATTGGTAGGTGTAGGATTTTGAGTTGAGCATCAAATGGAAATTTTTCCTTAGTATTTCCTCGACCCCTTTAACAAAGACGGTGTTTCCTATGACTCAAGAAAGAGAAAAATGAAACTACGAAAACAAAAGTCTTCACGCTTCATGTTCCTCAAATGAATATCAAGTCTTCAAGGTCACACCAATTTCTTCACTTTCAAAGTCTTCAGAAAGTCTTCAGAATATCAAAGTCTTCACTCGAAGAACTTCATTTTAGGGTCGACTTTCACTGTGAATATCAAACTCCTCATAGACTTATAGACCTGTGTACACTCACAAACGCATTAGTTACTTAACCTATAAGTCTTCAATACACCAAAATCACAAAGGGGCACTAGATGCACTTACAATCTCCCCCTTTTTGGTGATTGATGACAACATAGGTTAAGTTTTCAACGGGGATAAACATATGAAGTGTAAATACTGATAATGAGGAATTTGATTGCAAGATATAGAAGAACTCCCCACGAAGATGTGCATAGTGAGGAATTTGCTTTTGAGGCAATGCACATTTGAAGAATTGAATCATGGAGATCTGCCCCTATATCTTGTAATTCATACACGCATTTGACATATAATATGAGGAATTTGAAATGCATGATGAAATATGGTGGTTGATGCTATGCAATGCATGCAAAATAATGCATAAAGAGTATCAGAGCCCAAAATAATGCGTATGAGGGATTTGATACTTTTGCATGAGTATCAGATCATAGAGCAAGAGCATAATGCATCAAAAGTATCAAAGCACCATCGGGTTTAAGATTACAACTCGGTCCAATAAAAGGTTTCAGAAGAACGAGAGTTGTAACTTAATAAAATACTGTATATAGACAAAAACTAGACCCGCTTGAAGACTAACTCAAATTTCTCCCCTTTGTCATCGAATGACCAAAAGGATCAAACCGAGGACTAACGCTCTTGAGGAATTTCAAGTTTAAGACGGAGCGCTTGACATTGTCGGGTTGTTTGTTGAAGTAGGACCAGCAGCAGTGTCTTCCAAGTCTTCATTTTCATCAGTGTCGCGATCTGAAGAATAGGAGCTGGCCACCAAGGAAGGAACTTTGACTTTCTTGAATTTCTTCGGAGGAGGTGCAGACCAGTCAAAGTCTTCCTTGAGACCCATTGAAGTCAGTTCTTCTTCACTATAGACATGTGAAAGAACAGCCCAGGTGCGCTTGAAGGTTTCATGAAGGTAGTAGTGGTTTTTCTTCACTGCATTGTGTGTTGAGGTCATGTTGTGAAGAAGAGTACCAAACCGACGTTTGACCCACTTTATGATTGCGATCAACCTTCCGATGAAGACCGAGGAGTAATTCACGATCGCCATCACCACAGGTGCGATTCCTTGAGGATTTTGCTTGGTGAGGTATTTGCTGCCGAGTCATGTGTGGCGAGTCATCATTGGTGGAGTAGGATCTTGCTTTGCATAAACTGGCTGTCCATCCAATGGACGAATGCCTTCATCTATCACAGCGATAGCCTTGCCCTTGTCATCACCGAGGTAATTGTCCGTTTGAGGACTTCAATCGGGGCAAGTAGGCTGCAGTGGTTCAGAGTGTCGACCTTTGTAATTGAGTGAAGACCTTGACCCGATGAATCTCATAATCCAAAGGCGCATAAGGCTTCAGCTCAAGCGGTGATATAGCAATGTTTGCCGAGAGTCCTCATGAAGAAATCATGGAAGTTGACGGGACGCCATGGATGATGTTGAAAAGCATATTCTTCATGATGCCAACGACTTCTTCATCGTTCGAGTCGTGGCCTTTGATAGGACTCATAGTCTTCGTCGAATCCGATAGACCGTCCGAGGCACATATAATAATTCCTTGGCGAGGAATTTGGTTCTTGGGGCCTGCCTTGGCTTCAAAGGCTTCATCAACACTTGCATATAGTGATTTGAAAGTTCTTTTTCTTCATAGATACGACGTGCACCATCAAGCGGAGGACTGAGTGGTAGGGCACGAAGCAATTCACTTGTCGGTGCCTTATAGTGAGTATTTTCGGTCATCCAATCTAAGACCCATGAATTTATGTCTTCAGCGTCTCCGGTGATATGCAGGATTGCATAGAACTGAATAATTAGCTCTTCATTCCAGTCACAAATATCAGTGCAGAAGTTTAGAAGTCCTGTGTCGTAAAGAACACTGAGGACCGGCTCAAAGCCTGGCAGCGACTCCATATCCACATGAGGAATATGAGCATGATCGAAGATTTTATCCTTGTTGAAAAGCAATCGAGGAATAGAAGTTGGCTTGATTGGCAGTCGAGCGCCTCTTCCTAATGCGACCGAGAATCATAAGGATTATATTGATTGAAGAACACGTGCTCGGCAAAGAAATCTTCAGCCTTGAACTTTTGCTTGGTTGAGAACGGATTCTTTGCTTGGGCAGAGGGTGTCGATGAGTTGCATCACCACCTCCGGAATCACAAGTTCAGGTTCTTCAGCCTGAGGAATTTCTTGTTCCTCAACTTGTGCATTCTGAGGATTAGTAGCAGCAGCAGTTTCATCAGCACTAGCGGCTGGAATTTCTTCATGCACAGAACCAATGGATTGATTTTCTTGAGTCTATTTGGACAGTTTGTGCGGGGAGTGAGGAACTTGTTGAGCCGGGGTGAAGAGAGGAGTATTGGGATCTTGACTTTCCCAAAAGTCATCATTGATCACTGGTGTGGTGCATCCAATATCCACATCTTCATTTTCAGCTTCCTCGATTACCAGCTTGAGGAATTTCATAGTCCGATGAGGAAATAAGCGGGGTTGAAGGGATTGCTTCCACTTCAATTTCTTCATCAATTTTCTCTGACGAAGCAGCAGATTGATGTTCTTCATCAGATCTGATCGGGATCTCATAGTCTTCTCCAAAAGGAACTACTTCCTTTGATGGTATGGAGGTAATTGGAACAACATCAATTGGGTTTTCAAGTGAGCTGGTCATTGGCTTCATTTTCTTCGGCAGTAGAAGAATCACGCCTTGGTGATGCTTTCCTTTTCTTCACAAAGAGCTCGTTCTGCAGCCTTGGTTTTCTTCACATCGTAAGCGAGATGGAAGAATTGGAGTTGAAGTTGGCGCAGGAGGAGCTGAGGAATTTGGTGCAGTTTCATCGGAAAGGCGGTCTGATTTCCACGGCTTGAGCAATTTCTTCAGCGCACCACTAGTGGGTGCCTGGCAGTTCTTCGGTAGTGGGATGGGATCATCAGCCTCGAATCAACATTTTCATCAGAATTTGAATGACATCAAGTGCTGGTATTTTTCTTCAAGAGGGCTGAAGCAGAGGCTCGTACTGAGGAATTTCATGTTGCCTTGGGGCAGCAACATTTGTGAATTTCTTCGTCAGGTTGATGAATCTGGTCTTGGCTCCTTGCCAATCAGCATAGTATGAATCGAAGTTTTTGCTGAGGTCTTGAATTTCAGTTTGGATTTGGAGAAGTTCCTCAGGTGTCATCCTGACAACGTTTTTCTTCAGGTACTTCTCCTTCCTATATTGAGCCTTTTTGATTTCCCTCGCCTTTTCATACTTCCATTTTTCTTCAGCTATGAAGTGAGTCAACATATGACTTTGTCCAGGTGTCAATTGAAGGTCGTGCAGAGGGTATTGGGATCATTGTGCCGTAGATCAATAAAGTCGAGGACTTTCTTGGTCCAATAGCGATGGGTACAGATGTTCCTTTGGCTCTAGCGGCCTTTACTTGACGGTCTCTAATGATTCCAGCAAGTTCTTCATCAGATGCCTCATCATCAGATGGTACATGGAATAAACACCTTTGAAGAATTTGAAGAAAATTTGAGAATCAAAGCGAGTAATAAAAGTAACTTTTAATTTACCCGAAGTGAAGAACACGCATTTAACTGAGAAGAACAGTTGGGAAGTTCGTCTGTTCAGATCTTCCACGCCCTAACTTGGCAGAGGAAGACAGCTACGGCTGACGGCGGAGTGAGGATTTCATGGTCGGCGCGCGAGTACGTCGGCGACGAGGTCAAGGCAGTGAAGCTTTTCCTCACCGGCGACGATGGAGTAGCGGCGGCGCTAGGGTTTTGAGGAGCTCGAGCGGGAGAGAGAGGTCGAGCGCAGTAAAAGAGTGAGGAAGGGAGAGAGGGGTATTTATAGACACGGTGAAAAACGGATCGTCCGAAGATTTAGGACGAACATGCCCCTGACCGCTTCCCTTCTCACGACATGTGTCACCCACGTCTTGTGTAGTGGAGATCGTGCACGATCGTGGGTGAATAAAGTAATGCATCGTGGGATGCGTAGCGGTTTGAGCGGCAAAAAACGAAGGTTTGGATAAGATTAGTTTTAAAGTGCCGTTCGCAATTTCTTCAAATTATCAAGAACACAGTGAAGAATTTGAGCGAGTTTCAAAGTAGAACGCACATGAAGAATTTGTGAATGGATTGGGTTGAGTATAGCATATAGGGGAAAGGGTCCGATCACATTCACTTAGCGTAAAAGCGACTTGAAGAATTAGCCATAAGTGAATGTCAGAGGACATAAATCCATATATATATATATATATATATATATATATATAGCCAATGAAGAAAAGGCGACGGAAATAGTGAAGATTTTGCAAAGTTGAAGAATTTGAAAAACTGAAGAATTTCAAAAAGCGAGGAAAAATTCAAATTGAAGATTTTCAACTTTGGTGGTGGCGTGACCCACCGTATAAGAATGATGATTTCAGACACCGCATTACAATTGTCGTAGGGTTACGAGAATCAAATTCTTCATTAATTTCGTCACACTAAGAGTGTTATTCTTCATTGATTGAAGATAAACATTTCTTCATGTGTTGCACATCTAAGTCATCAATTTTGCATAAGTGTTAGGATGTGTGTCCTTTTCAAAGAACATTCAAGATTCTAAGATATTTAGCTCACACCGCAATTTGCTAAATCTCTTCTCATCCAAGGGCTTAGTGAAGATATCATTAGCTGTTCTTGATCTTCACGTGCTTTCGATGGAGATGTCGCCTTCAACACATGATCACGAAGAAAATGATGACGAATTTGAATGTGCTTTGTCTTCGAAAGTGCTGAATCGGGTTGTGAGCAATCTTGATGGCACTCTCATTGTCACAATAGAGAGGCACATTCTTCACGTTGATGCCGTAGTCCTTGAGGGTTTGCTTCATCCATAGTAATTGAGCACAACACGAGCCAAAGAAAATGTATTCAGCTTCGCATGATAGATAGTGATACATGATTCGCTTTCTTCGAGGACCAATGGACCAAAGATCGTCCGAGGAAATGACAAGTACCGGATGTTGACTTGCGGTCCACACGATCACCAAAGATAGTCGAGTCGGAATATCCAATAAGATCAAAAGTAGAGCCCTTGGGGTACCATAATCCTAGTGTTGGTGTGTGAGCTAGATATCGAAGAATATGCTTCATGACCTTATGGTGTGATTCCTTCGGTGTAGCTTGAAATCGGGCACACATGCAAACACTAAGCATTATATCTGGCCTAGATGCACATAAGTACAATAAAGAGCCAATCATGGAGCGGTATACCTTGTGATCGAAGTCAATACCATTTTCATCAGTGCATAGATGGCCATTTGTGGGCATAGGAATTTTGACACCTTTGCAATCTTGCATGCGAATTTCTTGAGGACATCTTTGAGGTATTTCTCACGAGATATGAATATGCCATTGTGTTGTTGACGAATTTGAAGACCTAAGAAGAATTTCAACTCTCCCATCATAGACATTTGATATTCTTCACTCATCATGTAGGCAAATTCATCACATGCCCGAGGGGCTTGCTTCAGGCCATAGAGGGCCTTATTTAGTCTGAAGACTTTGTCAGGATTCTTTGGATCTTCAAAACCTGGGGGTTGAGCAACATATACTTCTTCCTCAAGCTTACCATTGAGGAATGCACTTTTCACATCCATTTGATATAAAGTGATATTGTGATGGTTAGCATAGGCGAGTAACATGCGAATAGACTCAAGTCTAGCAACAGTGCAAAAGTTTCATCGAAATCAATTCCTTCAACCTGTGTGTAGCCTTGAGCTACTAGTCGTGCCTTATTCCTCACCACAAGACCATTTTCATCTTGCTTGTTGCGATAGATCCACTTTGTGCCAATGATATTATGCTTGCGAGGATCTGGACGTTTGACCAGTTCCCAGGACGTTGTTGAGCTCGAACTGATGTAATTCTTCTTGCATGGCCTGAATCCACTCCGGCTCCGAAATGCTTCATCTACCTTAGTGGGCTCTGTGATAGAGACAAAAGCATAGTGCCCACAAAAGTTAGATAAATGTGAAGCTTTTGAGCGTGTGAGAGGACTGGCGCTTCAATGTCATCGATGATCTTGTCAACTTGCACTTCTTTTTGCAACGCGAGGATGAGCTGGTTGTCGTCGAGGAATTTGATCATTTTCCTCAGCACCATTTTCTTCACCTTATCTTCAGTGCATCGACCTTGACGTTCTTCGCGTCTGGGAATGAATTCTTGACAGTTTCTTCAAGAGGGAATGACATCCTCGGTTGCCTTGAACACGATAGAATCCTCGGTGCTGGTTAAATCTAACACAGAAGGTAGGTGCTCTCTTTGCGAGCCATTAGTTTCATCGAACCGCACATCTACTGATGTCAACAATCTTGTGTAGAGTGATGTTGAAGACTCTGTAGGTGTGCGAGTCCTTTCCGTAACCAAGCATAAAACCTTCATGTGCTTTTCGGTGCAAATTTAGAGTTGTGGTGAGGATCTCTAATCCAGCATTTAGCAGAAGACTTTGAAATAACTTACATTGGGTTTCTTGCCTGTGAGGAGTTCAGAGGCAGTCGACTTGAAGAATCTGTTAAGCTATCCTCTGTGGATGATGTGGCACGCAGGGTCACTTGCTTCACTCCCGAAACGACCCGGCGTTTTGTATTCATCAAGCATAGTGCGAGCCATCTCAACAAGAGTTACGTTCTTGCGCTCCACGACGCCATTACTTTGAGGAGTATAGGGAGCGAGATAACTCATGAGTAATACCAAGTTCATCAAGATAGTCATCAAGACCGAATTCTTGAACTCAGTTCCATTGTCACTTCGATGTGCTTGATCTTCACACCAAAGTTGGTTGAAGCCCTCGAGGAAAATCGCTTGAAGACTTCATGAACTTCATGCTTGTAAGTAACAATGTGTACCCATGTGTAACGAGAGTAATCATCAACAATAACAAAGCCATATAGTGATGCTTCATTAACGGCAATTTGAATAATGATTGGGACCAAAGAGGTCCATGTGAAGCAATTGAAGGGACGAGTAGTGGTCATGATAGTCTTCGCTAGATGCTTGGCCTTGGTCATTTTCCAGCTTCATAGGCTCCGCATAGGTGATCCTTGAGGAATTTGACATTCTCAATGCCAATGACATGCTTCTTCTTCGCAAGCGTGTGCAAATTCCTCATGCCTGCGTGACCAAGTCGTCGATGCCATAGCCAGCTTGACCTTGAAGCTTTTGCAAGTAGACACCACGGCTGGTTGTGGTCCTGTGGAAAAATCAACAATATACAAGTCTCCTCTCCTAAAGCCTTGAAGACTTTGGAATTGTCGACTTCCATAATCACAACACACCGATACTTGCCAAAGATGACAACCATATCAAGATCACAAAGCATTGAGGCTGACATGAGGTTATATCCTAAAGACTCAACAAGCATGACTTTGTCCATGTGCATGTCCTTAGAGATAGCAACCTTACCAAGTCCCAATACGACTTTTGCCTTTGTCAAAGAAAGATGATATGCTTGAGATGTGACGGTGATAAGGTAGCATCCATCAATAGATTCTTGTCACCCGTCATGTGATTTGTACATCCACTATCGAGAACCCACTCGGTGGCTTTGAGTTGATCGTCCTGCCGGATGAATTAGTACAACTTACGATCTCATATACTTCATCGGTGAAGAATATGATATCAAGTTCATCGAGATGAATTTCATCGGCCAAGATTCAGATAAGCAAGATGAGGACGTGTGAAATGAAAGTTCATTTCATCATGATTAGCCTGCGTCCTTCGAGCAAGTTTGTCAGTCCCCAAGAAATTTTTAGGACGTTAAGGCACGTCTGGAGACTTGACCCTGCAGAAGAGATTAGTTCTTTTCTTCACCACCCACATCTGAAGGGGTGGCAAAGAGTTCATCATTCTCATGAAAGCACCATACGAGAATGGTGGCATAGAGGCCAAACCATTTCGTTTCACATAAGATGGGTTAGGGTAAGCATATGAATAAGCGGAGAAATTCTTCGAGGACTTATGAACATATTGGTTTGAAGAATAATGCACATATTCATAGCCCTTAGCTCTACCCTGCGAAACAGAGTTGTTAGCACGATGATAATCATATGAGGACTTTGATCCTTTTGAGGAATTTGATCCACGTGAGGAATTTGGTCCGTATGAGGACTTGGATCCATATGAAGAATTAGGTCCATATGAAGAATTTGATCTGGGGTTCCTATTCTTCACTGGTGGTGTCATGAGGACATTCACACGAAGACTTTCAAGGTACTTCTTGGGAACCCAGATTTTCTTCATAGGGGAACCGTTCCTGCAGTTAGTGCCAACATATCTAGCAAATACTTCACCATTCTGATTTTTGAACAGTTTATAGTTGGAGGCAAATAACTCATCAGCAGAATGAGGAAATTCACATGAAAAACCAGATAAGGTAGATGGATCAACTGGAGGTCCCTTTGCAGCAACCCATGAGGTTTTGGGGTCTTGCTTTCGGGCTTCGATAAGTTCCATCGGCATTTAATTTCCTCTCAAATCGATACCCTCTTTCCTAGGGTTTCTGTTGAGGATCTGCTTTTTAAGCACATCACAAAGAGTCTGATGCCCTTTGAGGCTTTTGTACATGCCTGTCATGATGCATCGTCAGTGTTACTAGCAATGTCCTCAGATGAGGAATTAGTGATAGCAGAGGCAGGTGAAGAATTTGTAACAGTTGAAGCATTTGAACATTCAGGTGAAGAATTAGCAGATTCACGTTCAATGCACTTTAAGCATGGAGGAACAAATTCTTCTTGAGAAGCGCTGATTTGTTGATCAAGTAATGAATCGTGCTCCTTCTGAAGATCTTCATAACTTGCTCTTAGCTTCTCAAGATCTTGCTTTCTTTGAAGAAATTCATAAGAAAGTTTCTCATGATCAGATAAGAGAGTGTTATGATGACCTTGAAGGTTATCAAGCCTAGACTGAAGTCTCTGAAGATTTTCAGTCAGGGCTTGAGTGCGATCCATTTCTTCACCTAACATATCATCACTCTTATCTAGCATGTTTTGAACCTTTTCAAAAGCCCTTTGTTGTTTTATAGCAATTTTAGCAAGTTTAGAGTAGGCTGGGCTTGAGATCCTCATCGATTCATTTTCACTTTGGATTCAGAGGAGGTGAAATTGAGTACCTTGGCACCTTTTGCCATGAAGCAATAGGTGGGGCGTAGTCATCATTTTCCTCATCGGGCTTGTCGGTGAGTCGGTTTCTTGAGTTGAAGATGGACTTGCTAACATAAGCAGTAGTAAGAGCGAGACTAGCCACACCAGATTCGGATTCTTGAGACTCCTCCTCTTCTTCATTTTCCTCAGATTCAGCTTGAGTCCATTTCCTTGCCAATGAATGCCCGAGCCTTTTTGGAGCTGCTCTTCTTGTGAGAAGAAGGTTTTGAGGATTTTGATGATGAAGATTTTGATGATTTCTTCTTCTTCTTCACGCCATCGTAACTGTAATCCTTGTATTTCTTCTTCTTGAGTTCCTTTTCCCAATCGAGGACAATCTTGAATGTAGTGACCAGGTTTCTTGCATTTGTGGCAAAGTCTTCTCTTATAGTCCTTTGGATGAGGAATCACTG
The DNA here is from genome assembly GCA_021605145.1 of Aegilops bicornis. Lineage (NCBI taxonomy): Eukaryota > Viridiplantae > Streptophyta > Magnoliopsida > Poales > Poaceae > Aegilops > Aegilops bicornis. Next base: position 1,800,960 of record JAHIAL010000033.1, on the reverse strand, counting down.
TTTCTTGAGGATTTTCCAAAGCGACCACGCTTTTGAGAGCTTCAGGAATTTCTTCACGATGCTAGCTCTGGCTCAATTCTTGAGGATCACCAAGGCTACTATCGAGTCTTCACTCTCGATTTAGACACGACCTTGGCCTTCGTGAGCACGTGGTTTGCCATAGCTCGAACCATAGAGATCTCTCTTCTCGTAAGCTGAAACTCATGAGTATTTAGCCTTCGAGGATATCGGCAGGATCAAGAGCCTTGTAGTCAGCCCGTTCTTGTATCATCAAGCGGAGTATCAAATGAGGAATCAAAAGCGATCTTAGCAATTTCTTCACCACCTCATGGTCGGTGATGTCAAGCACCAGCGCTTGAAGCTCATTTGAGATGTCGATGAGGCGATCGAAGGTTTGTTGAACATTTTCGTTTTCGAGTCTTTTGAAGCGGTTGAAGAGATTGCGAAGAACATCAATTCGAGAGTCACGCTGAGTTGAGACTCCTTCATTTACTTTGGACAGCCTATCCCAGATAAGCTTAGCAGTTTCCAAAGCACTCACTCTTCCATACTGTCCTTTACTCAGATGGCCACATATGATATTCTTCGCTTGAGAATTGAGTTGCTTGAATCTCTTCACATCGGTAGAGAGTTCAAAGTGAGGGTGTGATGGGGGAACACCATTTTCCACAACATACCGTAGATCGTTGTCAATTGCCTCAAGATGCATTCGCATCTTGTTCTTCCAATAGGGTAGTCCGTTCCATCGAAGGTAGGACACCCACCGAGACCTTGATCATACTGCGGTCGACATAACTAAAACTCCGGTGGTTAAACCAAAATCACCTGAGAACAAGGGAGTACCTTGCTCGATACCAATTGAAAGTGCGTTATATCGACTAGAGGGGGTGAATAGGCGATTTTTATGAATTCTTCAACGAGGAATTTGCGGTGAGGAAATTCCTTAGTGAAGAAATACTATGACGGAATAAGTACTCGAAGTAAGCGTGACAGATTACAAGCATAGTCATCATGATGAAATGAAGACAATCACAGAGCGACGAAAAGCGTAATCACGAGGATAACACAAGATGAAGACAAAGCGGTGAAGAAATAGAACTGAGGAAATTGAGAAAGTCTTGATCAAAGTCTTCGCATACAGATATGACAAACACTCAACACGCTTATGAGGAAATGAAAGGGTTGAGGAAATAGAACGATTAGGTTGGTGAAGACAATGATTTGGTAGACCAGTTCAACCGCTGTCTCAAGTTATGCGTCAGTTGGAAGTAATTTGAGTATTTAAACTCGAGGACACACAGCCCCGGGACACCCGGCCATCGAAAGCACGCAGCTCGTGACACCAAGTCCTCACCGTATTCTCCTTGAACTAAGGTCACGCAGACCTCGTCCAATCACTCGTGGTAAGTCTTGAGCGACTTCCAAACCTTCACAGACTTTGGTCACCCGGCAATCCACAATTCCTCTTGGATGCTCTAGACCTTGGCGCCTAACCGTCTGGAAGAAGCACAGTCTTCAAAGGTAACAAGCGTCGGATCCACGCAGGATCAATTTCTTGATGATGCTCAATCACTTTGGGTTTGTTGGGATTTGGTTTTTGGGTTTTTCCTCACTTTTGGGTTTTTCCTCACTTGATGATTTTCACTCAAAGTCCTCGGAGGATGGGTTGCTCTCAAATGACAAGTGTCAAGTTCTCTCGGAGCAGCCAACCAGCTAGTGGTTGAAGGGGGCGGCTATTTATAGCCTAGGGAGCAGCCCGACATGATAAGACATAAATGCCCTTCAATGATATGACCGTTAGGTGGATAAGATATTTTGGGATTTGGCGCGCTAAGACAAAGAATGATCGGAAATTTGACTCTCAAATTCCTCGGGGCTATCATGTTCCTCCTTTGTGTAGGCAATTACATGGCGAATTCTAACTCCTCGATCGAACAAATTCCTCGGCGACCGGAAGAGCTTCGTCTACATCCTTTGAAGAAATTGGTGAACTGTATGAGATTTCCAAAAGCTTCACTCGAAGGAATTGGTAGGTGTAGGATTTTGAGTTGAGCATCAAATGGAAATTTTTCCTTAGTATTTCCTCGACCCCTTTAACGATGCAGTGTTTCCTATGACTCAAGAAAGAGAAAATGAAACTACGAAAACAAAAGTCTTCACGCTTCATGTTCCTCAAATGAATATCAAGTCTTCAAGGTCACACCAATTTCTTCACTTTCAAAGTCTTGAAAGTCTTGATTATCAAAGTCTTGAGTTGAAGAACTTCATTTTTAGGGTCGACTTTCACCGTGAATATCAAACTCCTCATAGACTTATAGACACGTATACACTCACAAACGCATTAGTTACTTAACCTATAAGTCTTCAATACACCAAAATCACTAAGGGGCACTAGATGCACTTACACGTCGCTTCTGCAACTGTTGTCTATTCCTCGCATTAGGTGGTCTTCCAGCAACAAGGATGACGACAAGGTTACAATGTTTTCTAACTACCTCTGTTTCGTCATGTATCACGAATCCTGTCTTACAAGTACACCAACGGTTTTCACTGTTATCAGATCGAATTGACAAGAGCTGAAGTAGAATCATTATGAAGCAAAATTGCCGATGCCGATGAAAGGGAGTCCCAGCTAAAAGCCCGGTATGATGAAGTACCCCTTCAATATTCAGCCTCAACGTTTGTGTGGATTTTCACCTGAACCTAAGTGTCTGTTTATATTCAGTGTCTTTTTCTCCGTCATATGTGATTCATACAGTTTAGCATTGCAGGTTAGAAAATATTGACGAAGCCTTGAGATATGCATTCCTTTCCGGGTACCTCCATATCAGAAGTGTACGTAAGAAACCAGTGCACTTTTGTTTGCTTGCCCCAAAAACAGCTTCATTTGTGTGACAGTTGTTCCACAGACTGATGACTCTAAATGATCTCTTGTGCATTGCAGAGATGGACTCAACTTCCTGGGGAGCCACCTATCATAGACGATGCCGACGTCCTACCCCAACGACGGCGGTCGACCACAACCTCCCTCTCCGGTGAGTGAGCCCATCTCCTACCTCTGGCTCCCTCTCTTTCTCTTGTGCTGCTCTAGGTTGGTTGCCTGTAGCTTTTTGTGCTTGTTATGTGCTTGCCTGTAGCTTTTTGTTTTAGTTAAACAATTATGTTTTCCGTTTCTGCATTGGGACCCCATAGTAGATGCGAGCATTAATTTCTTGGAAGTTATTTGCCACCCCTGCCAATGCGGCGACCATGGCCACTACATCGAAAAGAAAGGTACTAACTAAACTACATACATATTCTAGAATGTAGTAGCAGTGAATTCTTGCTTAGCACCCTGGAGTCATGGACAGATTCCAGGACTCCAGGCAACAATTTCGGTCCAAATTGCATTGCTTTTGGCATAACTAATTCCACTGCATCTTGTTATTGCTTGGACCAACTGCTATGTACTGAACCTATTTATATCTATGCCATCCTTCGGATGTATGCTTGCTATATTAGATTTGTCATTTTCAGCAATCACTCTGATTTCCCTATGCATCCGTGGGTACTTACATAAATATATAATCTACCTTGCCATAGACCTATGTCATTGTTAGGGTAAAAATGGTCATTGCATTTAGATCCTTACAAAAATGAATTGTTGTATATCTGTCTCGGGTTAATAATATCCATGGTGCTTTTCATTGGGATGCTGATGTTTTAAAGGTATTAGGTTCCCGATATTTTAAGCAAGAAAAAATGATCAACTATGTCAGCTATTCATATTCCTCTGAACTGATTAATTTATTTCGACTGTTGTTACTTTCTACAGACAACAAAATCTATTAGGCCCACTTGTGCTGGATTGGGCTCAACCAAATTATAAAAGAGTAGCAAATGAGAGGAATACAAGAAGTCAAGAAGACACCCTTCTCTCCATGTCTAAGTTTCCACGATTACCTACTTTGGATCCGGAAGTGCGGCTACGGCGACCGCGACATAGTCAAGGTACAAACCCTACCCCGCTCGATTGATCTCTGTCGACGAATCTTGGTACACTCTTGCCCCTCATGCCTCTCCATGGTTCTCCTGCTCGCTCCCTTATACAGGAGAGCTAATTCTTATGTTTCTGGTACAGATATACCACATATATGTTCATATATATAGTACTAAAATGCTTTTATTAGCCAATTACTTTTGCAGTTTTTTCTTAAGGATTACTCAATCAGGGGAAACTTTAATTAGGACTTCGAAACTTCTTTTGTATTTTTAGACCCAGGTAGATTGTAGACAAAAAGAGAAATGCTTTTATTAACCTATTACTAAAATGCTTTTATTTCCATGTATTCTTTTGTAATCACATATCACTTTCTAACTTCCCATGTAACCGAGTTAGAAAGTGATATGTGATTACAATGATCTACAAATGATGCCAACTACTGCGGTTACATGGATTGCTGAATCTTACATGTCATCGTTCTTTTGGAAGCTCCTTGCCTTTGTTGTATATTTTTGTGTTAAATAAACTTCCCATTTTTGTTGCAGGAGATTCTAGGAAACTTAGCAATGGCGGGGCTCTGAGCTCAATCCTCACCACCACCAAATAGATGATGATGATGCACAAGTGGATGGTCCATCCGAAGATGGTATGACAGGTGACAACTTCACTTTGCAAGTTCTCATTTCTGTCTTTCTCATAGAGCTGGACAAGTGGATCTTAGGTTATTCTCTACTTTGGTCAATTATAGTAGTAGTTGTGTAACAGTGTCTAATTTTCATCCATGTCATAATGGTATTCCACAATGTTTATCATGGAACTCTTTCTGCTATGTAATCTCCAATTCTGTTTTACCTATAGGTTTGGTTGATTTACACTTGATTCCTAAAAAAAGGTGTACTTCTTTGAGTGGGGTGAATTCGTATATATTTTTTAGCTGTACAAGTAGGATAAGACCACTAGTAGAAAAAGGGCTTTTAGTCCCGGTTCATAAGGGCCTTTAGTCCCGGTTCTGGAACCGGAACTAAAGGGTCGTTACTAAAGCCTCCCCCTTTAGTCCCGGTTCTAACACGAACCGGGACTAACGGCTCTCCACGTGGCCGCTGCCTGGAGGTCCACCTTTAGTCCCAGTTGGTAACACCAACCGGTACTAGAGGAATTTTTATGATTTTTTTAAAAACAAAATTTAAATTTTTTTTGGATTTTTTTATTTTCAAATTTCTGAATTATTTTAACCTCTCATCTCTAATCACCCCTCATCACCGCTCAATTTAACCTCTAATCTCTAATCACCCATCATCATTCCAAATCATCTAACTTCGGACGGTCACCCATCCTCTCACTACTTGACTGATGCACGCTTAACTTCCGGGTTCTATTCTCCCTCGTTCCCAAGTCTGCACTTGTTGTTTTCCTGACAATAGTAAGATGTCAATCCTATTAACCTTAGGAATTTAGGTTGAGCATGAAGTCACACATTTCACTGTTTGAGTTTGAAACTATTATTCTAAAAAATAACACTAATATTTAGTAACACTAATATTTCTTGAATAATTAGTTTGATCATTGTTTGACCACAATTTGACCATAGTTTGACCAGATTTGACCAAAATTCAAAAAAACTGAAATAATTATTTAGTAACACTAATATTCTTGAATAATTATTTAGTAACACTAATATTTCTTGAATAATTAGTTTGACCATTGTTTGACTACTGATTTGACCATAGTTTGACCAGATTTGACCAAAATTCAAAAAACTGAAATAATTATTTAGTAACACTAATATTCTTGAATAATTATTTAGTAACACTAATACTTCTTGAATAAGTAGTTTGACCATAGTTTGACCAGATTTAACAAAAATTCAAAAAAAAACTGAAATTTGATGAATTTTTTGCCTCCAGATCTTAAAAGCCCCGTAACTTTTTTTCTGATAGGTTTTTGAGGATTTTGAAAATGATTAACGGGGTTCCCCCGATTAAATTTGCATGTAACTTTTCGAGTAGATGATTTTTCATATAAAAAACTTTTTCATCCGAGTTAGTATGCAAAAGTTATGCCCATTTTACTAAATTCTAGAGAGATTTTGCAAATAAAGTCGAAATTCACATTTGCAAATTTTCCCAACAACTAGACCACATATCACATGGGAAACTTATTTTCTTTTTTTTTGACATTTTCATCATTTTCTTTTATTTTTTTTTAAAACTGAAAAGGCGATCCGGGAGGGTAGAGTTTGAAAATGGGACCTTTAGTACCGGTTCGTGCCATGAACTAGTACTAATGCCTCAAACCCCATTAGTACCGGTTGGTGGCTCGAACCGGGACTAAAGGTCTAACCTTTAGTACTGGTTGGTGCCACGAACCGGTACTAATGGGCATCGCACCCTTTAGTCCCGGTTCGTGGCACCAACCGGGACTAAAAGGTCCAGACGAACCGGGACAAATGGCCCACTTGGCCCCTTGGCTCACGAATCGGGACTAATGCCCCCATTAGTCCCGGTTCTAGACTGAACCGGGACTAATGGGCTAACCCAGCCTGGACCAAAGCCCTCTTTTCTACTAGTGGACCCCACTGCTATTTTTATGAAAAGCAAGCCAACACTATTTTTTTGTGAAGTGTACAGGAGGAATGTAGGTGAAATCATATTTGATGCATATTCCCTTTGTTCTGACTTTTGTTTGATACATAGTTTATTTTAGAAAATATATAGGATATATCCAATAGGGCAAGTTTATGGTTCCATTTCTCTTTACGATGCTTATATGAAGAATGTAGATAAAAAATATTTCACATGCCATTTCAGTTTCTAAAATTTCACTCAAACTCTAACAATTTGCATATATTTGCTTTTTCTTCTGTTTATATTCCACAATGATAAGGTTTTCTTATTTCAAAATTAGTATTAAGAAAACTGTGTTCTTCCTAGAGCACCGGCAGCAACCACATCATGAAAGGGTCGAGGGAAGATTATCTGAGATGTGTCACTGAAAGCGAAGGTAAAATTCCAATACAGCACCTTCATATTACCTGCCAATTCACAAGTGCATGTTCTGTATCAAAATTAACTGTTCCCTCTTTGTTACTTTGGTATATGTTCTGAATGGGTTGATGAATATCTTGTTATATGCAGTTTCAAAGCTTCATTACATTGTAGCAGGGAAAATTGGTATGAAGATTGTGCAGCACCATGCCTTAGCCAGTTCCTTAATTTGGCTAGAACAGAGGGCTAATCTTCTTACTCATTTGCCGCCTAATTTATATGGTTCTGCTATGAACCATTCCTACTTTGGCAATAAATTGCATCACTTTATGCCATAGAAGAACCATATAAATCAGTATCCGGCGACGGTGACGCGGGGGTAGGCACGGGGAGGGGTGGTGAGCCTCCGGCGGCTGGGTTCCCCCAGATCGCCCGGGTTCAGCGACACCTAATTTATATGGTACATATTGAACAGAGGGCCCAAATATGTACAAGTGGATATGATCGTTAGATTATTCGATTTGGACATTGTAGTAGCTACCAATAGTACAGTTTACTTCTTTATCCTCCTATTGCCACTAACTAAATCTCTCTGCTTTCTTCCTTTTGCTCATGGCCCTATGAAAGGTTGAATGTCAAGACGACGAAGAAGATCAGGTGGATCTATCCACAAAATATGCTTCCGTGGAACTACATAGGTTATTTGTCTCGCATTGCTGCTGTGGCTTGATTTTGCTGTATGAGAAGTACATTGTATCAAAATTGATGTGGATTGATCGTCTGGTCTCGCTTTTGGAAAAGTATATATTTACATTCCTCATGAACTTCAAGACGAATGGTTCTACTACAAAATCCCTCATGGTTGCTTTGCATTTTGTACATGTGATTGCCTTGCCTTCTTCCATGACTTTGGAAAATGATCATATACCAAATAGCAATAGTATTGCGGTTGCTTAAAAGCTGGGATAAAACGTTCAGCCAGGCACCACGCGCCAAGGCGCGTTTCCGATCTAGTTCAAAATATTAACTGTGATTTTCAAAAAGGTTCATTGTGTATTAAAAAATTTCACGCATCAAAATTGTCCATAGTGTATTTACAAATTGCATCGTAAAGGTCATCGTGCCTTTGAGAAAATATTCATAGTGTATTTAAAAAAAATGTTCACCGTTTCTTAAAAAAAATCGTGGTACTCTAAAAATGTTCATCGTGTTTTCAAGAAATATTCATCTTGTATTTGTGAAATGTTCATCACTTAAACACAGTCATCATGTGTTTTAAGAAAGTTCATCATGATATTAAAAGAACTTCGTCTTGTAATAAAAATTACCTTGCATTAAATTGTACATAGTGTATTTCAAAATTGTTCATCTATAGTTCAGAAAAATGACTCGTCATGTTAAAGAAAGCGATCACACTGTTCAAAAATATATTCATGCACTTTTTAAGAAAGTGTTCATGCAGTTTTAAGAAAATATTTGCGTATTTTAAAAGTCGTTCATGTATTTTAAAAGATCTGCCCACCACGCCCATCTACCTTATTTATTATTCCCATTGGCCTAGCCCCACGAGCATCTCTGCAAATTCAAATCCGCCCATAGCACCACTGCACCACGCACATGTTCAGGCGAACACTCAACTCACCGGAGGCTCATGTATAATGCGAGCACACCTGCCCACGGCACCTCTGTATATCATGAAAATCTATCGCGTATATAGGAAAGAAAAACCTACAGCGCACCTATCCCAATGGCCGGACGCTGGGCTGTGATTCCGAGACTCATGTAGCTCGGCCTCTAAAACGCCTGACTCTATATGCCCCTGATAACATGAATACAAAGTGTGTTGCATCAAATATTTCCTCTACATGCTATCAGCCTTCTCTCGATCCTCTTCCTAGCCCCCGCCGCCGCCACTCTTCTCTGGCCGCCGCCACCGCCGCTACTCTCCTAACCACCACTGCCGCCGCCATCTTCTCTAGCTGCCGCTACTACTCCCTTAGTCATCGCCGCCGCCGCTACTTCCCTTAGCCGCCGCTGCCGCTACTACAACCACATCTCTCTCTCTCTCTCTCTCTCTCTCTCTCTCTCTCTCTCTCAAACGCTAAACCCCCAGCCCTCGCCGCTGCTGCCACCTATAGCCGGCGCCGCCACTTCTCTTCATCCAGCCGCCGCCGCCACCCATCTATCCAAACCTAACCCTACCCAACACAGCTGCTTTTGCTCCCCACCATGCACTACATGGACTCCCCAGTACTTCTCCTCCCTACCCACACCCATCTGTTTGCCTATCCCTCTTCTTCAGTCGCCGTCCTCCCCAATGGGATTTCGCGCAGGGCCTCTTCTTCATCGGCACCACCTCCACCGCGCTACCCGCCCCCATTACCCCTAGCAGATCGGGACTGCATCCGATGGCACCAGCGGAGGGGGGCGGGCAATGGCTCGTAGCGCGCCACCACCACCGGCCCTCCCAGCCCGGACCGGCAGCCCTCCTTGACGTGGAGTGGTGGGCTCATCCACACTCCCTCTATGTCGGTGCCGTGCGCGCTAGCCGCTGGTCTCTATGGCCCCCCTCGGCCGCCAGGCCTTCCCCGGGGCGCTGCAACCGCCGTCGTACGGTGCGCCCACAGGACCCGCCAGCTACACCTCAGTCCCGCCAGGTCACCCGACACCATCTCTATGGAATCCTATGTTGCTGACGACTCCGAACCGGAGCACCTTCGAGCTTATCCGGTGTCGTTAGCAATTGGTTCATGGATACCGGTGCAAGTGCTCACATGGCGTCCAAGCCCCGTAACATGTCATTTTCATACCCCACTACCACCACTTCCCGAGTAAATTGCAAAAAACCACCACAATTTGGGACCCTAATTCAAAAAACAACCACCATTCGGTTTTTTTTTCAAAAAATCACCAACGTTGTGGTGATAGTTTTCAGAAAACATTGATGACATGATAAGCAGCGTTTGATACGGAATCTGAAGGATGGGTCCCACTTGTAAGTGATGACATGGACAAAAAATACATGCCGTTTTGCCTGGACCGTCAAGTTGATATAGGGCCCACCAGCCAGTATCTCCACTCCTCACTCTCTCTCCTGCATTTTATCAGGCCATCTCCACCGCGCGACCCCAAACGGACGTCCGTTTTGTCCGGATTCTGTCCGTTTGGGTAGGGATTTGGGGTCGTGTCCGGGCGTGTCCTGGGATGCAGTGGCCGTGCGCCCAGCGCGCGGCCGCATCCGTTTACCCTATCCTGTCCGTCAGGGCAAAAAATGCCCATATTCTCATCAAAATTAGTTTGCACGTCCAAATATTTTTCTGAAAATTAAAATAGTTTTACAACCCAATTGAAATTGTCCTTAATAAAAAAGTTTTACAACCAAATCGAAATTGTCCTGACTGAACATAAAATGAACCAATACATCTATTGGTTGCCAATGTGATCCCACACGTGTTCAACCAAGTCATTTTGAAGATTCAAATGGCTGTGCCAATCATGCATCTCACGGTGGAATTGCACAAATTGTTCAAATGTGGCCGGGTCTTGTGCGAGGGCTCAATATTTTCACCTTGATAATCAAATCCTTGGTCGAAGATACTCTCATCACGCTCGTCCTCGACGATCATGTTGTGCATGATCACACAAGCAGTCATCACCTCCCAAAGCTTCCTTTCATTCCATAACAATGCAGGGTTTCAAACGATACCCCACCGGGATTGAAGCACACCGAAAGCAAGTTCCACATCCTTTCTAGTACTGTCTTGCATTTGGGAAAATCTTGTTGGGGAATGTTGCAGAAAATTAAAAAATTTCCTACGGTTTCACCAAGATCCATCTATGAGTTCATCTAAGCAACGAGTCATGGGAGAGTGATTGCATCTACATACCACTTGTAGATCATGTGCGGAAGCGTTCAATGGAAAGGGGATGATGGAGTCGTACTCGCCGTGATCCAAATCACCGATGACCAAGTGCTGAGCGGACGGCACCTCCGCGTTCAACACTGCGTGCGGAGTAGATGGCGTCTCCTCCTTCTTGATCCGGCAAGGGGAAGGAGAGGTTGAGGAAGAAGGCTGCTTTGCGGCGAGGGCTTCGCCAAGCACTCAATGCCGTCGTGCTGCTGCTGGAGCCTTCTTCCTCAACCTCTCCTTCCCTTGCTGGATCAAGAAGGAGGAGACGCCATCTACTCCGATGACGGTGTTGAACGCGGAGGTGCTGTCCGCTCAAAGACTTGGTCATCGGTGATTTGGATCACGGCGAGTACGACTCCATCATCCTGCTCCATTGAACGCTCGCACGCGATCTACAAGTGGTATGTAGATGCAATCACTCTCCCATGACTCGCTGTTAGATGAACTCATAGATGGATCTTGGTGAAACCGTAGGAAAAATTTTAATTTTCTCGCAACATTCCCCAACAAAGGGTATCGAGCTAGGTCTATGCGTAGTTCTCTATTGCACGAAGTAGAACACAATTTGTTGTGGGCGTAGATGTTGTCAACTTTCTTGCCGCTACTAGTCTTATCTTGCTTCAGCGTTATTGCGGGATGAAGCGGCCGGACCGACCTTACACGCACGCTTACGTGAGACTGGTTCCACCGGTCGACATGCACTAGTTGCATAAGGTGGCTAGCGGGTGTCCTGTCTCTCCCACTTTAGTTGGAGCGGATTCGATGAAAAGGGTCCTTATGAAGGGTAAATAGAAGTTGACAAATCACGTTGTGGCTTTCACGTAGGTAAGAAAACGTTCTTGCTAGAACCCTATTGCAGCCACGTAAAACTTGCAACAACAATTAGAGGACGTCTAACTTGTTTTTGCGGCAAGTGTTTTGTGATATGATATGGCCAAAGTTGTGATGAATGATGAATGATATATGTGATGTATGAGATCATGTTCTTGTAATAGGAATCACGACTTGCATGTCGATGAGTATGACAACGGCAGGAGCCATAGGAGTTGTCTTTATTTTTATATGACTGCGTGTGTCATTGAAGAACGCCATGTAAATTACTTTACTTTATTGCTAAGCGTTAGCCATAGAAGTAGAAGTAGTCGTTGGCGTGACAACTTCATGAAGACACGATGATGGAGATCATGATGATGGAGATCATGGTGTCATGCCGGGTGACAGGATGATCATGGAGCCCGAAGATGGAGATCAAAGGAGCTATATGATATTGGCCATATCATGTCACTACTATATATAATTGCATGTGATGTTTATTATGTTTTATGCATCTTGTTTACTTAGAACAGCGGTAGTAAATAAGATGATCCCTCATAACAATTTCAAGAAAGTGTTCTCCTAACTATGCACCATTGCTAAAGTTAAATCGTTTGAAGCACCACATGATGATCGGGTGTGATAGATCCTTACGTTCACATACAACGGTGTAAGACAGTTTTACACATGCAATACACTTAGGTTAACTTGACGAGCCTAGCATGTACAGACATGGCCTCGGAACACAAGAGACCGAAAGGTCGAACATGAGTCGTATGGAAGATACGATCAACATAGAGATGTTCACCGACGATGACTAGTCCGCCTCACGTGATGATCGAACACGGCCTAGTCGACTCGGATCATGTATCACTTAGATGACTAGAGGGATGTCGAATCTGAGTGGGAGTTCATTAAATAATTTGATTAGATGAACTTTATTATCATGAACAATAGTCTAAAATCTTTCCAAAATGTCTTGTAGATCAAATGGCCAACGCACATGTCACTATGAACTTCAACGCGTTCCTAGAGAAAACCAAAATTTGAAAGATGATGGCGGCAACTATTCGGACTGGATGCGGAACACGAGGATTATCCTCATAGCTGCCGAGAAACAATATGTCCTAGAAGCACCGCTAGGTGAAGCACTCATCCCAGAACCAAGGCGTTATGAACGCTTGGCAGTCTCGTCTTGATGATTACTCCCTCGTTCGATGCGGCATGCTTCTGACTTAGAACCGGGGCTCCAAAAGCGTTTTGAGCAACACGGAGCATATGAGATGTTCGAGGAGCTGAAACTAGTTTTCCAAGCTCATGCCCGGTCGAGAGATATTAAGTCTCCGACAAGTTCTCTGATTGTAAGATGGAGGAAAATAGTTACATCGGTGAGCACATACTCAAAATGTCCTGGGTTGCACAACTTTGTCCTAGTTGGACATTAACCTCTCGGACGAGGCGGTCATTGATGAGAATCCTTGATCGCTCCCACCAAGCTACAAGAGCTTTGTGATGAACTACAATATGCGGGGATGGTGAAAACTATTCTGAAGTATTTTCAATGCTGAAGTCGTGAGAGGTAGAAATCAAGAAGGAGCATCAAGTGTTGATGGTCAATAAAACCACTAAGTTTAAGAAGGGCAAGGGTAAGAAGAACTTCAAGAAGGACGCCAAGGATGTTGCCGCTTCGTAAGCCGATTACTGGAAGAAGTCAAAGAATGGACCCAAGCACGAGATCGAGTGCTTTTATTGCAAAGGGAAGGAGTCCTTTGAAGCGGAACTGCCCCAAATACTTAGCAGACAAGAAGGCCGGCAACACTAAAGGTATATTTGATATACATGTAATTGATGTGTACCTTACCAGTACTCGTAGTAACTCCTGGGTATTTGATACCGGTGACGTTGCTCATATATGTAACTCACAGCAGGAGCTGCGGAATAAACGGAGACTGGCGAAGGACGAGGTGACGATCTTGGCGTCGAGAATGGTTCCAAGGTCGATGTGATCGCCGTCGGCACGCTACCTCTACATTTACCTCTGGGATTAGTATTAAACCTCAATAATTGTTATTTAGTGCCAAGTTTGAGCATGAACATTGTATCAGGATCTCGTTTAATACGAGATGGCTACTCATTTAAATCCGAGAATAATGGTTGTTCTCTTTATATGAGAGAAATGTTTTATGGTCATGCTCCGATGGTCAATGGTTTATTCTTAATGAATCTCGAACGTAATGTTACACATGTTCATAGTGTGAATACCAAAAGATGTAAAGTTGATAACGATAGTCCCACATACTTGTGGTCGCCGCCTTTGGTCACATTGGTGTCAAGCGCATGAAGAAGCTCCATCTTGATGGACTTTTAGAGTCTCTCGATTATGAATCATTTGACACATGCGAACCATGCCTCATGGGCAAGATGACCAAGACTCCGTTCTCCGTAAGAATGGAGCGAGCAACCAACTTATTGGAAATCATACATACCGATGTGTGCGGTCCAATGAGTGTTGAGGCTCATGGAGGATATCGTTATGTTCTCACTCTCGCGATGACTTATGTAGATATGGGTATGTCTACTTGATGAAACACAAGTCGAGACCTTTGAAAAGTTCAAGGAATTTCAGAATGAAGTAGAGAATCAACGTGACCGAAAGATAAAATTCTTGCGATCAGATCGTGGAGGAGAATATTTAAGTCACGAATTTGGTACACACTTAAGGAAATGTGGAATCGTTTCACAACTCACGCCGCTGGAACACCTCAGCGTAAGGTGTGTCGAACGTCGTAATCGCACTCTATTGGATATGGTGCGATCTATGATGTCTCTTCTTGATTTACCGCTATCATTTTGGGGATACGCTCTAGAGACAGCTACATTCACTTTAAATAGGGCACCGTCTAAATCCGTTGAGACGACACCGTATGAATTATGGTTCGGGAAGAAACCTAAGCTATCGTTTCTAAAAGTTTGGGGATGCGATGCTTATGTCAAGAAACTTCAACACGAAAAGCTCGAACCCAAGTCGGAAAATGCGTCTTCATAGGATACCCTAAGGAAACCATTGGGTATACCTTCTACCTTAGATCCGAAGGCAAGATCTTTGTTGTCAAGAACGGATCCTTTACGGAAAAGAGTTTCTCTCGAAAGGAGTAAGTGGGAGGAAAGTAGAACTCGATGAAGTACTACCTCTTGAACCGGAAAGTAGTGCAGCTCAGGAAAATGTTCTGTGGTGCCTACACCCCCGGAGAGGAAATTAATGATGATGATCAAGGTACTTGAGATCAAGTTGCTCTTGAACTTCGTGGGTCCACTAGGACACGTTCCGCACTGCAGTGGTAAGGCAACCCTATCCCGGAAATCATGTTGTTAGACAATGGTGAACCTTGAACTATGAAGAAGCGATGGCGGGCCCAGATTCCAACAAATGGCTTGAAGCCATGCAATCCGAGATAGGATCCATGTATGAAAACAAAGTATGGACTTTGACAGACTTGCCCGATGATCGGCGACGATAGAAAACAAATGGATCTTTAAGAAGAAGACGTGGCGCGGATGGTAATGTTACCATCTATAAAGCTCGACTTGTCGCTAAGGGTTATCGACAAGTTCAAGGGATTGACTACGATGAGACTTTCTCTCCCGTAGCGAAGCTTAAGTCCGTCCGAATCATGTTAGCAATAGCCGCATACTATGATTATGAGATATGGCAGATGGACGTCAAAACGGCATTCCTTGACGGTTACCTTAAGGAAGAGCTATATATGATGCAGCCGGAAGGTTTTGTCGATCCTAAGAATGCTAACAAGGTATGCAAGCTCCAAATGATCCATTTATGGGCTGGTGCAAGCATCTCGGAGTTGGAACATTCGCTTTGATAAGATGATCAAAGCGTTTGGGTTTATCTTGACTTATGGAGAAGCCTGCGTTTACAAGAAAGTGAGTGGGAGCTCAGAGCATTTCTCATATTATATGTAGATGACATACTTTTGATGGGAAATGATATAGAACTTTTGGACAACATTAAGGCCTACTTGAATAAGAGTTTTTCAATGAAGGACCTTGGAGAAGCTGCTTACATATTAGGCATCAAAATCTATAGGGATAGATCGAGACGCCTCATAGGTCTTTCACAAAGCACATACCTTGATAAGATTTTGAAGAAGTTCAAAATGGATCAGTCCAAGAAAGGGTTCTTGCCTGTTTTGCAAGGTGTGAAATTGAGCTCAGCTCAATGCCCGACCACGGCAAAAGATAAAGAAGAGATGAGTGTCATCCCTATGCCTCGACCATAGGATCTATTATGTATGCCATGCTGTGTACGGACTGATGTAAACCTTGCCGTAAGTTTGGTAGGAAGGTACCAAAGTAATCCCGGCAAGGAACACCGGACAATGATCAAGAATATCTGAAGTACACGAAAAGGACAAAGGACATGTTTCTCGTTTATGGAGGGGACGAAGAGCTTCGTCAGAAGGGTTATGTCGACGCTTAGCTTCGACACGGTCTGGATGACTCAAAGTCACAAACCGGATACGTGTATATGTTGAATGGTGGAGCGATGGTGGTGCAGCTGCAAGCAGGCGTCGTGGCGGGATCTACATGTGAAGCGGAGTACATGGCAGCCTCGGAGGCAGCACATGAAGCAATTTGGGTGAAGGAGTTCATCACCGACCTAGGAGTCATACCCAATGCGTCGAGCCGATCAAACTCTTCTGTGACAACACCGGAGCTATTGCACTTGCCAAGGAGCCGGGTTTCACAAGAAGACCCGAGCACATCAAGCGCCGCTTCAACTCCATTCGTGAAAATGTTCAAGATGGGGACATAGAAATTTGCAAAGTGCATACGGATCTGAATGTCGCAGATCCGTTGACTAAACCTCTTCCATGGGCAAAACATGATCAACACCAGAACTCTATGTGTGTTCAATTCATCACAATGTAACTAGATTATTGACTCTAGTGCAAGTGGGAGACTGTTGGAAATATGCCCTAGAGGCAATAATAAAAGTATTATTATTATATTTCCTTGTTCATGATAATTGTCTTTTATTCATGCTATAATTGTATTATCCGGAAATCGTAATACACGTGTGAATACATAGACCACAATATGTCCCTAGGGAGCCTCTAGTTGACTAGCTCGTTGATCAACCGATAGTCATGGTTTCACGACTATGGATATTGGATGTCGTTGATAACGGGATCACATCATTAGGAGAATGATGTGATCGACAAGACAATCCTAAGCATAGCACAAGATCATGTAGTTCGTTTTGCTAGTGCTTTTCCAATGTGAAGTATCTCTTCCTTAGACCATGAGATCGTGTAACTCCCGGATACCGTAGGAGTGCTTTGGGTGTACCAAGCGTCCTGGCGAATCGGGTGACTATAAAGGTGCATTACAGGTATCTCCGAAAGTGTCTGTTGGGTTGACCTGAGATCGAGGCTGGGATTTGTCACTCCGTATGACGGAGAGAATGCAGTAGTGCATCATCATAATGAGCTCAAAGTGACCAAGTGTTTGGTCACGGGATCATGCATTACTGATGCGAGTAAAGTGACTTGCGGCAGCGAGATTGAGCGAGGTATTGGGATACCGACGATCGAATCTCGGGCAAGTAACATACCGTCGACAAAGGGAATAGTATCACGGGGTTGATTGAATCCTCGACATCGTGGTTCATCCGATGATATCATCGAGGAGCATGTGGGAGCCAACATGGGTATCCAGATCCCGCTGTTGGTTATTGCCGAGAGCCGTCTCGGTCATGTCTGCGTGTCTACCGAACCCGTAGGGTCTACACACTTAAGGTTCGGTGGCGCTAGGGTTGTATGAATATGAGTATGCAGCAAACGAATGTTGTTCGAGTCCCGGATGAGATCCCGGACGTCACGAGGAGTTCGGAATGGTCCGGAGGTAAAGATTTATATATGGGAAGTCTTATTTTGGTCCGGAAAAGTTCCGGCGTTATCGGTATTGTACCGGGAGTGCGAAAGGGGCGGGGGTTCCACCAGGGTCCACCTGCCTGGGGGCACATGGGCTGTAGGGGGTGCGCCTTGGCCTATATGGGCCAAGGGCACCAGCCCCAAGAGGCCCATGCGCCAAGAGAGATAAGGGAGGGAGAGTCCTAAAAGGGGAAGGCACCTCCTAGGTGCCTTGGGGAGGATGGACTCCTCCCCCCATTTGGCCGCACCCCTTCCTTGGAGGAAGGGGCAAGGCTGCGCCCCCCCCCTCTCTCTCTTGCCCCTATATAAAGGGAGGGGAGGGAGGGGCAGCCGCACCCCAATAGGCTTGCCGCCTCCCTCCTCCCTGCTACACGTCCTCCTCCTCCCGTAGTTGCTCGTGAAGCCTGCCGGAGTTCTGCTGCATCCACCACCACGCCCGTCGGCTGCTGGATCATCATCAACCTCTCCTTCCCTCGCTGGATTAAGAAGGAGGAGGCGTCATCCGCTCCGTCGCGTGTGTTGAACGCGGAGGTGCTGTCCGTTCAGCACTTGGTCATCCGTGATCTGAATCACGGAAAGTACGACTCCATCATCCCCGTTCCATTGAACGCTTCCGCACGCGATCTACAAGTGGTATGTAGATGCAAGCACTCTCCCATGACTCGTTGCTAGATGAACTCATAGATGGATCTTGGTGAGACCGTAGGAAATTTTTAATTTTACATAGCGTTCTCCAACAGTGGTATCAGAGCTAGGTCTATGCGTAGTTCTCTATTGCACGAGTAGAACACAATCTGTTGTGGGCGTAGATGTTGTCAACTCTCTTGCCGCTACTAGTCTTATCTTGCTTCAGCGGTATTGTGGGATGAAGCGGCCCGGACCGACCTTACACGTACGCTTACGTGAGACAGTTCCACCGAATCGACATGCACTAGTTGCATAAGGTGGCTAGCGGTGTCTGTCTCTCCCACTTTAGTTGGAGAGGATTCGATGAAAAGGGTCCTTATGAAGGGTAAATAGAAGTTGACAAATCACTTTGTGGCTTTCACGTAGGTAAGAAAACATTCTTGCTAGAAGAGGTTGAGGAAGAAGGCTCCAGCAGCAGCACGACGGTGTGGTGTTGGTGGAGAGGCAGTACTCCGACAGGGCTTCGCCAAGCACTCAACGGAGGAGGAGAGGTGTTGGGGAGGGGAGGGGCTGCGCCTTGGATCAGGTGTTCAGCCCTCCCCTCGCCCCTCTATTTATAGGGGAACGGGGAAGGGGGCCGGCCCCCTCTAGATGAGATCTAGAGGGGGGCGGCGGCTGTGGAGGGGGCTTGCCCCCAAGCAAGGGCGCCCCCACTAGGGTTCCCCAACCCCTAGGCGCATGGGCCGGGCGGCCCAGCCTTCCAGGGGCTGGTTCCCTGTCCCTTGCGGCCCATGAAGCGCTCCGAGAGGGGTGGCCCCTCCCGGTGGACCCCCGGAACCCCTCCGGTGGCCCCGGTACAATACCGATATGCCCCAGAAACTTTCCGGTGTCCGTATGACAACTTCCCATATATAACTCTTCACCTCGGACCATTCCGGAACTCCTCGTGCCGTCCGGGATCTCATCCGGGACTCCGAACAACATTCGGTAATCACATACAAGTCTTCCTAATAACCCTAGCGTCACCGAACCTTAAGTGTGTAGACCCTACGGGTTCGGGAGACATGCAAACATGACCGAGACGGCTCTCCGGTCAATAACCAGCAGCGGGATCTGGATACCCATGTTGGCTCCCACATGCTCCTCGATGATATCATCGGATGAACCACGATGTCGAGGATTCAATCAACCCCGTATACTATTCCCTTTGTCAGACGGTATGTTACTTGCCCGAGATTCGATCGTCGGTATCCCAATACCTCGTTCAATCTTCGCCGGCAAGTCACTTTACTCATACCGTAATGCATGATCCCGTGACCAAACACTTGGTCACTTTGAGCTCATTATGATGATGCACTACCGAGTGGGCCTGATGGATACCTCTCCGTCATACGGAGTGAAAAATCCCAGTCTCGATCCGTGTCAACCCAATGAGACACTTTCGGAGATACCTGTAGTGCACCTTTATAGTCACCCGATTCGTTGTGGACGTTTGGTACACCCAAAGCACTCCCTACGGTATCCGGGAGTTACACGATCTCATGGTCTAAGGAAGAGATACTTGACATTGGAAAAGCTCTAGCAAAATGAACTACTACGATCTTGTGCTATGCTTAGGATTGGGTCTTGTCCATCACATCATTCTCCTAATGATGTGATCCCGTTATCAACGACATCCAATGTCCATAGTCAGGAAACCATGACTATCTGTTGATCAACGAGCTAGTCAACTAGAGGCTCCCTAGGGACATATTGTGGTCTATGTATTCACACGTGTATTACGATTTCCGGATAATACAATTATAGCATGAATAAAAGACAATTATCATGAACAAGGAAATATAATAATAATACTTTTATTATTGCCTCTAGGGCATATTTCCAACAAATCTCTTTCCCTTCTCACATTGGGGTTTCGAGATCGTCTTCACAAAAGTTGACCACTGAGGATATATACCATCAGCTAGATAGTATCCCTTGTTGTACTGGTGGCCGTTGATCTCAAATTTGACAGGTGGGGAGTGGCCTTCTCCAAGCCCATCGAAGGCGGAGAACGCAGCTGCACGTTGATATCATTGTGAGAACCTGCCATGCCGAAGAAAGAATGCCATATCCAAAGATCCTGCGAAGCCACCGCTTCTAATATGACAGTGCACGCGTTGACATGCCCCTTGTACTGGCCCTGTCAAGCAAATGGACAGTTCTTCCACTCCCAGTGCATACAATCTATGCTACCTAGTGATGTCTACTACACAACCTTCTTCTTGTAGACGTTGTTGGGCCTGCAAGTGCATAGGTTTGTAGGACAGTAGCAAATTTTCCTCAAGTGGATGACCTAAGGTTTATCAATCCGTAGGAGGCGTAGGATGAAGATGGTCTCTCTCAAACAACCCTGCAACCAAATAACAAAAAGTCTCTTGTGTCCCCAACACACCCAATACAATAGCAAATTGTATAGGTGCACTAGTTCGGCGAAGAGATGGTGATACAAGTGCAATATGGATGGTAGATATAGGTTTTTGTAATCTGAAATAATAAAAACAGCAAGGCAACTAATGATTAAAGTGAGCACAAATGGTATTGCAATGATAGGAAACAAGGCCTAGGGTTCATACTTTCACTAGTGCAAGTTCTCTCAACAATAATAACACAGATAGATCATATAACAATCCCTCAACATGCAACAATGAGTCAATCCAAAGCCACTAATAGCGGAGAACAAACGTAGAGATTATGATAGGGTACGAAACCACCTCAAAGTCATTCTTTCGGATCGGTCTATTCAAGAGTTCGTACTAGAATAACACCTTAAGACACAAATCAACCAAAACCCTGATGTCACCTAGATACTCCATTGTCACCTCAAGTATCCGTGGGCATGATTATACGATATGCATCACACAATCTCAGATTCATCCAACCAACACAAAGTACTTCAAAGAGTGCCCCAAAGTTTGTACCGGAGAGTCAAGAAAACGTGTGCCAACCCCTATGCATAGGTTCATGGGCGAAACCCAAGTTGGTCACCAAAACATACATCAAGTGGCACGTGATATCCCATTGTCACCACAGATAAACACGACAAGACATACATCAAATGTTCTCAAATAAAGACTCAATCCGATAAGATAACTTCAAGAGGGAAACTCAATTCATCACAAGAGAGTAGAGGGGGAGAAACATCATAAGATCCAACTACAATAGCAAAGCTCGCGATACATCAAGATTGTGCCATAGAGGAACACGAGAGAGAACACGAGAGAGAGAGATCAAACACATAGCTCTTTGGTACATACCCTCAGCCCCGAGGGTGAACTACTCCCTCCTTGTCATGGAGAGCGCCGGGATGATGAAGATGGCCACCGGTGATGGGTTCCCCCCTCCGGCAGGTAATGGGAGCAGACTCCCGAGAGGTTTTGGTGGCTACAGAGGCTTGCGGCAGCGTGAACTCCGATCTATCTTGATATTCGATGGTTTTAGGGTACGTGAGGCTTATATAGGCGAAAGAAGTCGGTCGGGAGGTGCTCGAGGGGCCCACGAGACAGGGGTCGCTACTGTAGGGGTGGGGGCCCCTATCTCGTGGGCTCCTCGAGGATCTTCCCAATTGATCTCCAAGCCTCCGGGATGATAATCTTCCAAAAAAATACGTTCTTGAAGGTTTCATTCCGTTTGGACTCCGTTTGATATTCCTTTCCTTGAAATCAAACAGTAATAAAACAGCAATATGGGCTGGGCCTCTCATTAATAGGTTAGTCGCAAAAGTAATATAAAAGTTAATAATAAAGCCCAATATTGCCCAAAACAGGTAGATAATATAGTATGGAGCAATAAAATTATAGATACGTTGGAGACGTATCAAGCATCTAAGCTTAATTCCTGCTCGTCCTCGAGTAGGTAAATGATAAAAAGATAATTTTTGATGTGGAATGCTAGTTGGCATAATTTCATTGTAATTCTTCTTAATTGTGGTATGAATATTCAGATCTGAAAGATTCAAGACAAAAGTTTAATATTGACATAAAAATAATAATACTGCAAGCATACTAACAAAGCAATCATGTCTTCTCAAAATAACATGGCCAAAGAAAGTTATCCCTACAAAATCATATAGTCTGGCTATGCTCTAACTTCACCACACAAAGTATTTAAATCATGCACAACCCCGATGACAATCCCAGCAATTGTTTCATACTTTTGACATTCTCAAACTTTTTCAATCTTCACGCAATACATGAGCGTGAGCCATGGACATAGCACTATAGGTGGAATAGAATGGTGGTTGTGGAGGAGACAAAAAGGAGAAGATAGTCTCACATCGACTAGGCGTATCAACGGGCTATGGAGATGCCCATCAATAGATATCAATGTGAGTGAGTAGGGATTGCCATGCAATGGATGCACTAGAGCTATAAGCATTTGAAAGCTCAACAAAAGAAACTAAGTAGGTGTGCATCCAACTCGCTTGCTCACGAAGACCTAGGGCATTTTGAGGAAGCCCATCACTGGGATATACAAGCCTAGTTCTATAATTAAAATTCCCACTAGTATATGAAAGTGACAACATAGGAGACTCTTTATCATGAAGATCATGGTGCTACTTTGAAGCACAAGTGTGGTAAGAGGATAGTAGCATTGTCCCTTCTCTCTTTTTCTCTCATTTTTTTTATTTTTTTATTTTTTTATTATTTGGGCCTTTTCTTTTTTTATGGCCCCTTTTTTTCTCTTTTTTTATTTTTCGTCCGGAGTCTCATCCCTACTTGTGGGGGAATCATAGTCTCCATCATCTTTCCTCACTGGGACAATGCTCTAATTATGAAGATCATCACACTTTTATTTACTTACAACTCAAGAATTCCAACTCGATTCTTAGAACAAAATATGACTCTATATGAATGCCTCCGTGATGTATGCAGGATATGCAATGAATCAAGAGTGACATGTATGAAGGAATTGTGAATGGTGGCTTTGCCACAAATACGATGTCAACTACATGATCATGCTAGCAATATGACAATGATGGAGCGTGTCATAATAAACGGAACGGTGGAAAGTTGCATGGCAATATATCTCGGAATGGCTATGGAAATGCCATGATAGGTAGGTATGGTGGCTGTTTTGAGGAAGATATATGGTGGGTGTATGATATCGGCGAAAAGTGCGCGGTATTAGAGAGGCTAGCAATAGTGGAAAGGTGAGAGTGCGTATAATCCATGGACTCAACATTAGTCATAAAGAACTCATATACTTATTGCAAAAATCTACAAGTTATCAAAGCAAAGTATTACGCGCATGCTCCTAGGGGGATAGATTGGTAGGAAAAGACCATCGCTCTTCCCCGACCGCCACTCATAAGGAAGACAATCAATAAATAAATCATGCTCCGACTTCATCACATAACGGTTCACCATACGTGCATGCTACGGGAATCACAAACTTTAACACAAGTATCTCTCAAATTCCCAACTACTCAACTAGCATGACTCTAATATCACTACTTCCATATCTCAAAACAATCATCAAGCATCAAACTTCTCTTAGTATTCAACACACTCATAAGAAAGTCTTTACTATTTTTTAATACCTAGCATATTAAGATTATTTAAGCAAATTACCATGCTATTTAAGACTCTCAAAATAATATAAGTGAAGCATAAGAGTTCATCTATTTCTTCAAAATAAAACCAGCACCGTGCTCTAAAAGATATAAGTGAAGTACTAGAGCAAATGACAAACTACTTAAAGAAAGATATAAGTGAAGATCAATGAGTAGTCAAATAATTATACAACTATGTGAAGACTCTCTAATATTTAAGAATTTTAGATCTTGGTATTTTATTCAAACATCAAGCAAAGCTAAAGAAAATGACATGACACTCCAAGCAAAACACATATCATGTGGTGAATAAAAATATAGCTCCAAGTAAAGTTACCGATGAACGAAGACGAAAGAGGGGATGCCTTCCGGGGCATCCCCAAGCTTAGACGCTTGGTTGTCCTTGAATATTACCTTGGGGTGCCTTGGAATCCCCAATCTTAGGCTCTTTCCACTCCTTATTCCATAGTCCATCAAATCTTTACCCAAAACTTGAAAACTTCACAACACAAAACTTAACAGAAATCTCGTAAGCTCTGTTAGTGAAAGAAAACAAAACACCACTTCAAGGTACTGTAATGAACTCATTATTTATTTATATTGGTAACCTACTGTATTCCAACTTCCCTATGGTTTATAAAATATTTTACTAGCCATAGAGTCATCAAATAAGCAAACAACACACGAAAAACAGAATCTGTCAAAAACAGAACAGTCTGTAGTAATCTGTAACTAACGCAAACTTCTGGAACTCCAAAAATTCTAAACTAAATTGGTGGACCTGAGGAATTTGTCTAGTAATCATCTGCAAAAAGAATCAACTAAATATCACTCTCCAGTAAAAAGTTGAAGCTTATCTCGTGAGCGCTAAAGTTTCTGTTTTTTACAGCATGATCATAAAGACTTCACCCAAGTCTTCCCAAAGGTTCTACTAGGCACAAACACTAATTAAAACACAAAAACACATTTAAACAGAAGCTAGATGGATTATTTATTCCTAAACAGAACCAAAAAGTAAGAAACTAAAATAAAATTGGGTTGCCTCCCAACAAGCGCTATCGTTTAACGCCCCTAGCTAGGCATGATGATTTCAATGATGCTCACATAAAAGATAAGAATTGAAACGTAAAGAGAGCATCATGAAGAATATTACTAGCACATTTAATTATAACCCACTTCCTATGCATAGGGATTTTGTGAGCAAAAATCTTATGGGAACAATAATCAACAAGCATAGGAAGGTAAAACAAGCATAGTTTGAAGATTTTAAGCACATAGAGAGGAAACTTGGCATTATTGCGATTCCTACAAGCATATGTTCCTCCCTCATAATAATTTTCAGTAGCATCATGCATGAATACAACAATATAAACAGCACCTAAAGCATTATTTTCATGATCTACAAGCATAGAATTTTTACTACTCTCCACATAAGCAAAATTATTCTCATTCGGAATAGTAGTGGGAGCAAACTCAACAAAATAACTATCATGTGAGGCATAATCCAATTGAAAACTAAAATCATGATGACAAGTTTCATGGTTATCATTATTCTTAATAGCATACAAGTCATCACAATAATCATCATAGATAGCAACTTTGTTCTCATAATCAATTGGAACCTCTTCCGGAATAGTGGAATCATTACTAAATAAAGTTGACACTCTTCCAAATCCACTTTCATATTCATCACAATAAGATTCAACATCCTCCAAAATAGTGGGATCACTACTTCCTAAAGTTGACACTCTTCCAAACCCACTTTCATCAATATAATCATCATAAATAGGAGGCATGCTTTCATCATAACAACTATTCTCATCAAAACTTGGGGGACAAAAAATATCATCTTCATCAAACATAGCTTCCCCAAGCTTGTGGCTTTGCATATCATTAGCATCATGGATATTCAAGGAATTCATACTAACAACATTGCAATCATGCTCATCATTCAAAAATCTAGTACCAAACATTTTATAAACTTCTTCTTCTAGCACTTGAGCACATTTTTCCTTTCCATCAAACTCACGAAAGATATTAAAAAGACGAAGCGTATGAGACAAACTCAATTTCATTTTTTTGTAGTTTTCTTTTATAAACTAAACTAGTGATAAAACAAGAAACAAAAATATTCGATTGCAAGATCTAAAGATATACCTTCAAGCACTCACCTCCCCGGCAACGGCGCCAGAAAAGAGCTTGATGTCTACTACACAACCTTCTTCTTGTAGACGTTGTTGGGCCTGCAAGTGCACATGTTTGTAGGACAAGAGTAAATTTTCCTCAAGTG
Organism: Aegilops bicornis; assembly: GCA_021605145.1. Lineage (NCBI taxonomy): Eukaryota > Viridiplantae > Streptophyta > Magnoliopsida > Poales > Poaceae > Aegilops > Aegilops bicornis. The sequence continues at coordinate 1,774,809 of JAHIAL010000033.1, read as the reverse complement.
GATGACCTAAGGTTTATCAATCCGTAGGAGGCGAGGGATGAAGATGGTCTCTCTCAAACAACCCTGCAACCAAATAACAAAAAGTCTCTTGTGTCCCCAACACACCCAATACAATAGCAAATTGTATAGGTGCACTAGTTCGCGAAGAGATGGTGATACAAGTGCAATATGGATGGTAGATATAGGTTTTGTAATCTGAAATAATAAAAACAGCAAGGCAACTAATGATAAAAGTGAGCACAAATGGTATTGCAATGATAGGAAACAAGGCCTAGGGTTCATACTTTCACTAGTGCAAGTTCTCTCAACAATAATAACACAGATAGATCATATAACAATCCCTCAACATGCAACAAAGAGTCACACCAAAGCCACTAATAGCAGAGAACAAACATAGAAATTATGGTAGGGTACGAAACCACCTCAAAGTCATTCTTTCGGATCGATCTATTCAAGAGTTCGTACTAGAATAACACCTTAAGACACAAATCAACCAAAACCCTGATGTCACCTAGATAATCCATTGTCACCTCAAGTATCCATGGGCATGATTATACGATATGCATCACATAATCTCAGATTCATCCAATCAACACAAAGTACTTCAAAGAGTGCCCCAAAGTTTCTACCGAGAGTCAAGAAAACGTGTGCCAACCCCTATGCATAGGTTCATGGGCGGAACCCGCAAGTTGGTCACCAAAACATACATCAAGTGGCACGTGATATCCCATTGTCACCACAGATAAACACGGCAAGACATATGCTACCTCTTGAGCACTATGTTGGATTTCCCGAAGAGGAGAGGATGATGCAGCAAAGTAGCATAAGTATTTCCCTCAGTTTTTGAGAACCAAGGTATCAATCCAAGAGGAGGCCACGCACAAGTCCCTCGTGACTGCACAAAACGATAGCTCCTCGCAACCAACGCGATTAGGGGTTGTCAATCCTTCACGGTCACTTACGGAGTGAGATCTAATAGAGATGATAAATAATATTTTTGGTATTTTTTTGGTATAGAGATGCAAAGTAAAAGTAAAAGGCAAACTAAAAACAAAGCAAGTATTAAAAGTGATGGAGATTGATATGATGAGAATAGACCCGGGGGCCATAGATTTCACTAGTGGCTTCTCTCAAGAGCATAAGTATTCTACGGTGGGTGAACAAAGTACTGTTGAGCAATTGACAGAGTTGAGCATAGTTATGAGTATATCTAGGTATGATCATGTGTATAGGCATCACGTTCGAGACAAGTAGACCGAAACGATTCTGCATCTACTACTATTACTCCACTCATCGACCGCTATCCAGCATGCATCTAGAGTATTAAGTTAAAAACAGAGTAACGCATGTAAGCAAGATGACATGATGTAGAGGGATAAATTCATGCAATATGATAAAAACCCCATCTTGTTATCCTCGATGGCAACAATACAATCGTGCCTTGGTGCCCCTTACATCCTTTGGGAAAGGGCACCGCAAGATTGAACCCAAAGCTAAGCACTTCTCCCATTGCAAGAACTACCAATCTAGTTGGCCAAACCAAGCGGATAATTCAAAGAGACTTGCAAAGATAACCAATCATACATAAAAGAATTCAGAGAAGATTCAAATATTATTCATAGATAATCTGGATCATAAACCCACAATTCATCGGTCTCAACAAACACACCGCAAAAAAAGAAGATTACATGAATAGATCTCCACGAGAGAGGGGAGAACATTGTATTGAGATCCAAAAGAGAGAAGAAGCCTTCTAGCTACTAGCTATGGACCCGTGAGGTCTGAAGTAAACTACTCAAACTTCATCGGAGGGCTATGGTGATGATGTAGAAGCCCTCCATGGTGGATGCCCCCTCCGTGAGCTCGAACAGAACCCCAAGATGGGATCTCGTGGATACTGGGAAGTTCTTGGCCGGTGGAATTAGGTTTTGGCTCCCGTTACGATCGTTTGGGGGTATGTAGGTATATATAGGAGGACGGAGTACGTCGGTGGAGCAACAGGGGCCCATGAGGTGAGGCGCGCCCCCACCTCGTGACCGCCTCTTTTGTTCCTTGGAGTAGGGTCCAAGTCCCCTGGATCATGTTCGGTGAGAAAATCACGTTTCCGAAGGTTTCATTCCGTTTGGACTCTATCGGTGTCAAAACCGGCGGATCTCGGGTAGGGGGTCCCGAACTGTGCGTCTAGGTGGATGGTAACAGGAGACAAGGGACACGATGTTTTTACCTATGTTCCGGCCCTCTCGATGGAGGTAAAACCCTACTCCTGCTTGATTAATATTGATGATATGGGTAGTACAAGAGTAGATCTACCACGAGATCGAGAGGCTAAACCCTAGAAGCTAGCCTATGGTATGATTGTTGTTCGTCCTACGGACTAAAACCCTCCGGTTTATATAGACATCGAAGAGGGCTAGGGTTACACAGAGTCAGTTACAATGGGAGGAGATTTACATATCCGTATCGCCAAGCTTGCCTTCCGCACCAAGGAAAGTCCCATCCGGACACGGGACGAAGTCTTCAATCTTGTATCTTCATAGTCCAGAGTCGGCCAAAGGTCATAGTCCGGCCATCCGGACACCCCTAATCCAGTACTCCTCGGTAGTCTCCTGAACTGAGGCTTCAATGACGATTTAGTCCGGGCGCAGATTGTCTTCGGCATTGCAAGGCGGGTTCCTCCTCCGAATACTTCATAGAAGATTTTGAACACTAGGATAGTGTTCGGCTCTGCAAAATAAGTTCCACATACCACCGTAGAGAGAATAATATTTACACAAACTTAATCTGCTGACGTATTCCGTAGCGTGACATCACACCACGGCCAAGCCTTTATTCGAATTGGTTTTACTGTCCCACCTCAGCGCGTTTAGCGAGGCGGTTTCCTTGGCACGTCTTGTCGAAGCAGAGGTCGTGTCCCCTTATTCCGGGATTCTCATCAATACGGGCGTGGGTAACCCAACCATGCCATTAATTACGGCGCTTGGGAGATAAGCGAGTTTTACCCGAGGCTGGTGGGGGCACATAGTTTAAATCCGCCCATATAAGGGATAAGGATCCACCTTTTCCATCTACACCTTCTTCCTCCTTTGCTTATCCATTTTCAAGACTCGAGCTCCAGGCGCCCAAGCCCGCACATCCCACCTCAACCTTCTCCAGCCATGTCCGGAGCGGAGACAAGTGGATGGTCTCCTCCGTCCACGGAGGGACTCATCAAAAAGCTGAGGGAGGCGGATACTTGTCTAACGACATCGCCGCGGCTCCGGATAAGGGCAGCTCATCCCCACCCGAGGGCCCCATGAGAGGGTGGTGTTCCTCACCCATTTCCTCCATGGACTAGGTTTCCCACTTCACCCATTTGTCCGGGGCTCATGTTCTACTACTACGGCTGGATTTCCATGATCTGGCCCCGAACTTCATCCTCAATATCTCGGCGTTTATAAATGGGTGTGCGAAACCTTCCTCCGCATCAAGCCCCACTTCGACTTATGGCTGAAGACCTTCAATGTCAAGTCAAGGTAGTGGGCGGCCAGCAAGCGAGTCTTGAGGCGCCATGGTGGGCAAGATGCCCAACGTTATATGGCTCGAGGCTCCTTCGTAGAGACCATAAAGGGGTGGCAATCGGGTGGTTCTATATCACCGCGAACGCGTGACCCCGAATGGGCAGCGGCCCTCGAATTCCAATGCATCCCCACACGGCTCACCTCACGGAAAGAGAAGGGCATGTCGTGGGGTAATTAGGAAGAGCGGACGGACTCCAAACTGCGTCCAAGACACGGTGGACAAGAAGGTTAAACTCACAACATAGTCCAGGTCATCCTCATCCGCCGGATCCTCCCGTGTCAACGACGGGCTTTTAACTTGTGGGAGTTCGACCTGGCCCAGCACCAAACTCTGACCAGGCTCTTTGACACAACGCACGAGGATGCCTGGAAGGTGCTATTCAAGGGCGCCGAGGTTCCCCCTCCCATTACCGAGGATCGCGATACCGCGCGAAGCGCCAAGCCAGCGTAGTAAGCTTATTTTACCCTTTACGGGATAATTGTTTTTCATTGTTTGACTCTATGCAGGATCTAAGCTCCCGTTCCTTTGACAGGCATGGCAGTAGAAGTCCGGAAAGATCGACTGTCCGGCTCCTTTGCCCGAAGACCTGTGGATGCCCGCTGAGCAGGCTCTTGGCTCCGGCACCTTACGCGGTGCCAGAGAAGAAGGCCAAGAAAAAGGCCACGGGAACTCGAAAGAGTTCCCGGCGCTCGACGGTGTCGGATTCATCGTCCGATGACTCCGAGGCGCGCTCCTCCCCCGAAGACGAGGAGGAGGAAGAAGAGGCCTCTCCCCCTCCAGCGGGGGGATGACAGAAAAGGAAGGCCGCCCCAACAGGGGGGCCGGAGGGTCCAAGAAGGGAAGGACCCTTCCTCCGGACTACTCCACCAACCCCGACGACGGCGAAGAGGAGTGGCCATCCAGGGCCAAGCCCCTAGCAAAATCGTAAGTATCCGAATACCAGAATAACTCATGGCGTTCCTTTATTGCACAGTATCTTCTGACGCCGAATATAATCATGCAGTTCGCCCGCGGCCCAGCTCGACGCTTCGTCGAGCGGATCCTCGATTCGCGTCGGATGTGAATAGTCTTTCACTCCCATTGCTACCTCCCTCGTCCCCTACAGACGATGCCGAGGTGGATTCCCAAAAGGATCCAAGCCAGGAGGAGGAGGTGGTCACGAGGCGCAAGGCGCGACCTCCGGACTCAGCGCAAAGGGGTAAAACCCCAAGGGCTCCAAGTCCGGCCCTAGGTCGGACACCGCACCGGACCTTGAGTGGTTCCGGAGTCCGTGGCGGCCCCACAGTAAGAAGGGCAAGTTTACGACGCCGGTGACCTCCGCCCAACCGAGGCACGGATAATTCTTGGAGGTGCTTAACTTGGCGCCTCCATCGACGAGAGCACCGCACTATGATGAGTGTGGTGACCGGAGAAGGTTCGATCCGCCAAGAGCAGGTGACGAAGCCTCGTGCCAGCCTTCTAACAGGCTTTGATGTATGTATTTAAGATATGTAAAAATATTACCGCATAGGCGGTAGCCTCTGATGCTCGGTTTGGTGTTAGGAAAGAAAAGCCAAGTGAGGATCTAAAAGATATCTCTGTGAGTCTAACATAAGTATGTCAATATGGGAATGCAGAGCTGCGCTGCTGACCTCTGCCAGACCGATCATGGAGGTCGATGCATTGAAGCAGAGCCTCGGCGGTCCGAGAACGAGCTCAGCCTTGCCAAAAAGCAGCTCGAGGACAAGGAAGGTAAGTAATACCTTATGTAAGTATATAAAAGATGTGGTTGCAAAAATGACAGGACCAGCGTGAGTATTGCAGGGGCCCACGAGCGAGGTGGCGACCTGAAGGAGCGCTGTCCAAAGGCCGAAACAATGCGGCCGTGGAGGCGACCGGCGAGAGAAGCAGGAGGCACGAGTGGCGGAGCTGCGGCAAGAGCTCCGTGCTCTCGTGGAAAAACATGAGAGGTTGGAGCTTGACTCAAAGACTCGAGAGTCCGAGCTCGCCTCGGCCCTTGAGCGCCAAATCTGCTAAGGCGAAGCCCAAAAAGCCCTCCAGTGAAATTGAGGCGATGAAGAAGATAGCGGCGGGTAAGACATTCTTTATGCAAAGCAAGCACATGAAAGTGAATTACTTGTTACTTACCCGAGTCCGGAGCTCTCCGGGAGCATTCAGAGATCTTCCCGCAGTGTGTCCGACACTTGCCGCATTCTACCGACTCCAAGGAGGGAGCTCGACGGAGAAGGTGTTCTGGTCTCAAGATTATCTTTGAGGCGGACACCAGCGCGCTTGAGCGACCAGCTGAAGCAGCTGGTTGAGCTCCATAAGGTGGCCGAACAGGCCATGAAGGGTCTCGTCGTCCGGCTGTGGCCTGGGGAAGCCATGCCTGGGAGCTACTTCGGGCTGGTGAGGCGGCTGGTGGACGCCTATCCATGGATTGAAGACATCAACCGTTCCGTATGCATCGAAGGTGCCCGTAGGGCCCTTGCCCGTGCTAAAGTGCACTGGGGCAAGATGGACGCTGAGAAGCTTGTGACGGACGGACCACCGCCGGGCAAGGAGTGAAGGAAATATGCCCTAGAGGCAATAATAAAGTTATTATTTATTTTCTTATATCATGATAAATGTTTATTATTCATGCTAGAATTGTATTAACCGGAAACATAATACATGTGTGAATACATAGACAAACACAGTGTCACTAGTATGCCTCTACTTGACTAGCTCGTTGAATCAAAGATGGTTAAGTTTCCTAGCCATGGACAAAAGAGTTGTCATTTGATTAACGGGATCACATCATTAGGAGAATGATGTGATTGACATGACCCATTCCGTTAGCCTAGCACTTGATCGCTTTAGTATGTTGCTATTGCTTTCTTCATGACTTATACATGTTCTGTAACTATGAGATTATGCAACTCCTGCTTACCGGAGGAACACTTTAGGTGCTACCAAACGTCACAACGTAATCGGGTGATTATAAAGGAGTACTACAGGTGTCTCCAAAGGTACATGTTGGGTTGGCGTATTTCGAGATTAGGTTTTGTCACTCCGATTGTTGGAGAGGTATCTGGGCCCTCTCGGTAATGCACATCACTATAAGCCTTGCAAGCAATGTAGCTAATGAGTTAGTTACGGAATGATGCATTACGGAACAAGTAAAGAGACTTGCCGGTAACGAGATTGAACTAGGTATTGGATACCGACGATCGAATCTCGGGCAAGTAACATATCTTGATGACAAAGGGAACAACGTATGTTGTTATGCGGTTTGACCGATAAAGATCTTCATAGAATATGTAGGAGCCAATATGGGCATCCAGGTTCCGCTATTGGTTATTGACCGAGAATAGTTCTAGGTCATGTCTACATAGTTCTCGAACCCGTAGGGTCCGCACGCTTAACGTTACGATGGCGACGCTTTTATTATGAGTTTATGAGTTTTGATGTACCGAAGGAGTTGGAGTCCCGGATGAGATCGGGGACATGACGAAGAGTCTCGAAATGGTCGAGACGTAAAGATCGATATATTGGACGACTATATTCGGAGTTCGGAAAGGTTCCGAGTGATTCGGGTATTTTTCGGAGTACCGGAGAGTTACAGGAATTCGTATTGGGCCTCTTTGGGCCATACAGGAAAGGAAAGAAAGGGCCAAAAGAGTGGCGCACCTCCCCTTGGACTAGTCCGAATTGGACTAGGGAGGCGCACCTTCCTTCCTTCTCCTTCTCTCTTCCCTTTCCTTCTCTCCTACTCCTACTACATGGAAGGGTTCCTAGTAGGACTAGGAAGGGGAATCCTACTCAGGTGGGAGTAGGACTCTAGGCGCGCCATAGAGAGCCGGCCCTCCCTCCTCCACTCCTTTTATATCTGAGGCGAGGGCACCCCATGAAAAACACACAAGTTGATCTCACGGATCGTTCCTTAGCCGTGTGCGGTGCCCCTCCACCATATTCCACCTCGGTCATATCGTCATGAGTTTAGGCGAAGCCTGCGCCGTAGAGCATCATCATCGTCACCACACCGTCGTCTTGACGGAACTCATCCCGACACTTTGCTGGATCAAGTCCGGGATTGTCATCGAGCTGAGCGTGTGCTGAACTCGGAGGTGCCGTGACGTTCGGTACTTGGATCAGTCGGATCGTGAAGACGCATTTACTACATCAACCGCGTTGTCATAACGCTTCCGCTTACGGTCTACGAGGGTACGTGGACATACACTCTCCCCTCTCGTTGCTATACCATCACCATGATCTTGCGTGTGCCTAGGAAATTTTTTGAAATTGCTACGTTCCCCAACAGTGGCATCCGAGCCCAGGTTTTATGCGTTGATGTTATATGCACGAGTAGAACACAAGTGAGTTGTGGGCGATACAAGTCATACTGCTTACCAGCATGTCATACTTTGGTTCGGCGGTATTGTTGGATGAAGCGGCCCGGACCGACATTACGCCAGACGCTTACGCCGAGACTGGTTCTACCGACGTGCTTTGCACACAATTGTGTGGCGGGTGTCGGTTTCTCCAACTTTAGTTGAACTGAAAGTGGCTACGCCTGGTCCTTGCGAAGGTTAAAACAGCACTAACTTGACGAACTATCGTTGTGGTTTTGATGCGTAGGTAAGAACGGTTCTTGCTCAGCCCGTAGCAGCCACGTAAAACTTGCAACAACAAAGTAGAGGACGTCTAACTTGGTTTTGCAGGGCATGTTGTGATGTGATATGGTCAAGACGTGATGAGATATAAGTTGTTGTATGAGATGATCATGTTTTGTTGAAGTTATCGAATCGGCGGAAGCCCTATGGTTGTCTCTTTGTTGCATAAAGATGCAAGTGCCAAATAATTGCTTTACTTTATCGCTATGCGATAGCAATAGTTGCAAGAGCAATAGTTGGCGAGACGACCATGTCACAACACATTGATATAGATCAAGATGATGAAGATCATGGTGTCGTGCCGGTAACAATAGAGATCATGACAATACTTTGGAGATGGAGATCAAAGGCGCAAGATGATCATGGCCATATCATGTCACGTATTTTGATTGCATATGATGTTTATCTGTTATACATCTTATTCTGCTTTGATTGACGGTAGCATTTTAAGATGATCTCTCACTAATTATCAAGAAGTGTTCTCTCTGAGTATGCAGATTGCCAAAGTTCGTCGTGCCCGCACACCACGTGATGATCGGGTGTGATAAGCTCTACGTCCATCTACAACGGGTGCAAGCCAGTTTTGCACACGCGGAATACTCGAGTTAAACTTGACGAGCCTAGCATATGCAAAAGATATGGCCTCCGAACACGGAGACCGAAAGGTCGGCGTGAATCATATAGTAGATATGATCAACATAGTGATGTTCACCATTGAAAACTACTCCATCTCACGTGATGATCGGTTATGGTTTAGTTGATTTGGATCACGTGATCACTTAGATGACTAGAGAGATGTCTGTCTAAGTGGGAGTTCTTAAGTAATATGATTAATTGAACTTAAATTTATCATGAACTTAGTCTGGTAGTATTTTTGCAAATTATGTTGTAGATCAATAGCTCGCGTTGTTGCTTTCAAATGTTTATTTTGATATGTTCCTAGAGAAAATTGTGTTGAAAGATGTTAGTAGCAATGATGCGGATTGGATCCGTGATCTGAGGTTTATCCTCATTGCTGCATAGAAGAATTATGTCCTTAATGCACCGCTAGGTGACAGACCTATTGCAGGAGCAGATGCAGACATTATGAACGTTTGGCTAGCTCAATATGAGCAGATGCAGATGTTATGAACGTTTGGCTAGCTCAATATGATGACTACTTGATAGTTTAGTGCACCATGCTTAACGGCTTAGAATCGGGACTTCAAAGATGTTTTGAACGTCATGGACCATATAAGATGTTCCAGAATTGAAGTTAATATTTCAAGCAAATACCCGAGTTGAGAGATATGAAGTCTCCAACAAGTTCTATAGCTAAAAGATGAAGGAGAATCGCTCAACTAGTGAGCATGTGCTCAGATTGTCTGAGTACTTCAATCGCTTGAATCAAGTGGGAGTTAATCTTCCAGATAAGATAGTGATTGACAGAATTCTCTAGTCACCATCACTAAGTTAGTAGAACTTCGTGATGAACTATAGTATGCAAGGGATGACGAAAAAGATTCTCGAGCTCTTCGCGATGCTAAAATCGTGAAGGTAGAAATCAAGAAAAACATCAAGTGTTGATGGTTGACAAGACCACTAGTCTCAAGGAAAGGGCAAAGGGAAGAAGGGGAACTTCAAAAGGAACGGCAAGCAAGTTGTTGCTCGAGTGAAGAAGCCCAAGTCTGGACCTAAGCACGAGACTAAGTGCTTTTGCTGCAATGGAACTGGTCACTCGGCGGAACTACCCCAAATACTTGGCGGATAAGAAGGATGGCAAAGTGAACAAAGGTATACTTGATATACAGATTATTGATGTGTATTTTACTAGTATTCATAAAAAACCCTGGGTATTTGATACCGGTTCAGTTGCAAAGATTAGTAACTTCAAAGCGAGAGTTGAAGAATGAACAGAAACTAGTTGAAGGGAAGTGACGATGAGTGTTGGAAGTAGTTCCAAGATTGATATGATCATCATCGCACACTCCCTATACTTTCGGGATTAGTGTTAAACCTAAATAAATGTTATTTGGCGTTTCGTTGAGCATAAATATGATTTGATCATGTTTATTGCAATACGATTATTCATTTAAAGTCAAAGAATAATTGTTGTTACATTTACATGAATAAAACCTTCAATGGTCACACACCCAATAAAATAGTTTGTTGGATCTCGATCGTAGTGATACACATATTCGTAATATTGATGCCAAAATATGCAAAGTTAATAATGATAGTGCAACTCATTTGTGGCACTGCCGTTTAGGTCATATTGGTGTAAAGCGCATGAAGAAACTCCATGCTTTGATGGGATTTTGGAATCACTTGATGCTTGCGAACCATGCCTTATGGGCAAGATGACTAAAGACTACATTCTCCGGAACAATGGAGCGAGCAAATGACTTATTGGAAATAATACATCTTGATGTATGCGGTCCGATGAGTGTTAAAACTCACGGCAAGTATCGTTATTTTCTCGACCTTCACGGAAAGATTTGAGCAGATATGGGTATATCTACTTGATGAAACATAAGTGCGAAATAGTTGAAAGGTTCAAAGAATTTCAGAGTGAAGTGGAAAAATCATCGTAACAAGAAAATAAAATTTCTGCGATCCGATCGCGAGACGAATATTTGAGTTACGAGTTTGGTCTTCAATTAAAACAACGTGGAATAGTTTCACAGCTCACGCCACCGAACACCACAACGTTATGGTGTGTCCGAACGTCAGAATAACCGCACTTTATTAGATATGGTGCGATCTATGATGTCTCTTACTGATTTACCATTATCGTTTTGGGGTTATGCATTAGAGACAGCTGCATTCACGTTAAAAGGGCACCATATAAAATCCGTTGAGACGACACCGTATGAATTATGGTTTAGCAAGAAACCAAAGTTGTCGTTTCTTAAAGTTTGGGTTCGCGATGCTTATGTGAAAAAGTTTCAACATGATAAGCTTGAACCCAAATCGGAAAAGTGCGTCTTCATAGGATACCCAAAATGTTGGGTACACCTTCTATCACAGATCCGAAAGGCAAGACATTAAGTAGCTAAGAATGGATCCTTTCTAGAGAAGGAGTTTCTCTCGAAAGAAGTGAGTGGGAGGAAAGTATAACTTGATGAGGTAAATGTACCTGCACCTTATTTGGAAAGTAGTTCATCACAGAAATCGGTTCCTGTGACTACTACACCAATTAGTGAGGAAGCTAATGATGATGATCATGTTACTTCAGATCAAGTTGCTACCAAACCTCGTAGGTAAACCAGAGTGAGATCTGCACCAGAGTGGTACGGTAATCCTGTTGGAGGTCATGTTACTTGACCATGACAAACCTACGAACTATGAGGAAGCAATGATGGGCCCAGATTCCGCGAAATGGTTTGAGGCCATGAAATCTGAGATGTTATCCATGTATGAGAACAAAGTATGGACTTTGATTGACTTGCCCAAATGATCGTGCAGCCATTGAGATTAAATGGATCTTTAAGAGGAAGACGGACGCTGATAGTAGTGTTATTTACTATCTACAAAGCTAGAATTGTCGCAAAAGGTTTTCGACAAGTTCAAGGTGTTGACTACGATGAGAGTTTCTCACTCGTATCTATGCTTAAGTCTGTCTGAATCATGTTAGCAATTACCACATTTTATGAAATCTGGCAAATGGATGTCAAAAACTGCATTCCTTAATGAATTTATTAAAGAAGAGTTGTATATGATGCAACCAGAAAGTTTTGTCAATCCTAAAGATGCTAACAAAGTGTGCAAGCTCAGCGATCCATCTATGGACTGGTGCAAGCATCTCGGAGTTGGAATATACGGCTTTGATGAGTTGATCAAAGCATATGGTTTTATCAGACTTTTGAAGAAGCACGTATTTACAAGAAAGTGAGTGGGAGCTCTGTAGCATTTCTAAAATTATATGTGGATGACATATTGTTAATTGGAAATGATATGGAAATTCTGGATAGCATGAAAGGATACATGAATAAGAGTTTTTCAAAGCAAGACCTCGGTGAAGCTGCTTACACATTGAGCATCAAGATCTATATAGATAGATCAGGACGCTTGATAAGATTTTTCAATGAGTACTTACCTTGATAAATTTTTGAAATAGTTCAAAATGGAACAGTCAAAGAAGGAGTTCTTGCCCGTGATGCAAAGGTATGAAGTTGAGTAAGACTCAAGACCCGACCATGGCAGAAAATAGAAAGAGAATGAAAGGTCATTCCCTATGCCTCCTCATATGTTCTATAAAATGCACGCTATCTTGTGAACTGGACCTATTGTATACCTTGCTCTGAGTTTGACAAAGGAATACAATTTTGATCTAATAGTAGATCACTTTGACAGCGGAAGTCAAGAATATCCTTAGTAAGGACTAAGGAGATGTTTCTAGATTATGGAGGTGATAAAAGAGTTTGTTGTAAAAGTTACATCAATGCAAACTTTTACACTGATCCAAATGACTCTAAGTCTCAATCTGGATACATATTGAAAGTGGGAGCAATTAAGCTAGAGTAGCTCCATGCAGAGCATTGAACACATAGAATATTTGCAAAATACATACGGCTCTGAATGTGACAGACCCGTTGATTAAGCTTCTCTCACAAGCAAAACATGATCATACCTTGGTAGTACTCTTTGGGTGTTAATCACATAGCGATGTGAACTAGATTATTGACTCTAGTAAACCCTTTGGGTGTTGATCACATGACGATGTGAACTATGGGTATTAATCACATCTTGATGTGAATATTAGTGTTAAATCACATGGCGATGTGAACTAGATTATTGACTCTAGTGCAAGTGGGAGGCCTGAAGGAAATATGCCCTAGAGGCAATAATAAAGTTATTATTTATTTTCTTATATCATGATAAATGTTTATTATTCATGCTAGAATTGTATTAACGGAAACATAATACATGTGTGAATACATAGACAAACACAGTGTCACTAGTATGCCTCTACTTGACTAGCTCGTTGAATCAAAGATGGTTAAGTTTCCTAGCCATGGACAAAAGAGTTGTCATTTGATTAACAGGATCACATCATTAGGAGAATGATGTGATTGACATGACCCATTCCGTTAGCCTAGCACTTGATCGTTTAGTATGTTGCTATTGCTTTCTTCATGACTTATACATGTTCCTGTAACTATGAGATTATGCAACTCCTGCCACGGAGGAACACTTTAGGTGCTACCAAAGCGTCACAACGTAATCGGGTGATTATAAAGGAGTACTACAGGTGTCTCCAAAGGTACATGTTGGGTTGGCGTATTTCGAGATTAGGTTTTGTCACTCCGATTGTCGGAGAGGTATCTCTAGGCACTCTCGGTAATGCACATCACTATAAGCCTTGCAAGCAATGTAGCTAATGATTTGAGTTACTGGAATGATGCATTACGGAACGAGTAAAGAGACTTGCCGTAACGAGATTGAACTAGGTATTGGATACCGACGATCGAATCTCGGGCAAGTAACATATCGATGACAAAGGGAACAACGATGTTGTTATGCGGTTTGACCGATAAAGATCTTAAGTAGAATATGTAGGAGCCAATATGGGCATCCGTGTTCCGCTATTGGTTATTGACCGAGAATAGTTCTAGGTCATGTCTACATAGTTCTCGAACCCGTAGGGTCCGCACGCTTAACGCTACGATGGCGATGCTTTTATTATGAGTTTATGAGTTTTGATGTACCGAAGGAGTTCGAGTCCGGATGAGATCGGGGACATGACGAGGAGTCTCAAATGGTCGATACGTAAAGATCGATATATTGGATGACTATATTCGATTTCGGAAAGGTTCCGAGTGATTCGGGTATTTTTGGGAGTACCGGAGAGTTACGGAATTCGTATTGGGCCTCTTTGGGCCATACGGGAAAGGAAAGAAAGGGCCAAAGAGTGGCCGCACTCTCCCTTGGACTAGTCCGAATTGGACTAGGAGGGGGGGGCGACCTTCCTTCCTTCTCCTTCTCTCTTCCCTTTCCTTCTCTCCTACTCCTACTACATGGAAGGGTTCCTAGTTGGACTAGGAAAGGGGAATCCTACTCCCGGTGGGAGTAGGACTCCCCTAGGGCGCGCCATAGAGAGGCCGCCTCCCTCCTCCACTCCTTTATATACGGGGGCAGGGGGCACCCATGAAAAACACACAAGTTGATCTACGGATCGTTCCTTAGCCGTGTCGGTGCCCCTCCACCATATTCCACCTCGGTCATATCGTCATGAGTTTAGGTGAAGCCCCGCGCCGTAGAAACATCATCATCGTCCACGCCTGTCGTCGACGTGGAACTCATCCCCGACACTTTGCTGGATCGGAGTCCGGGATTGTCATCGAGCTGAGCAGCGTGCTGAACTCGGAGGTGCCGCACGTTCGGTACTTGGATCGGTCGGATCGTGAAGACGTGCGACTACATCAACCGCGTTGTCATAACGCTTCGCTTACGGTCTCACGAGGGCACGTGGACATACACTCTCCCCTCTCGTTGCTATACCATCACCATGATCTTGCGTGTGCGTAGGAATTTTTTTGAAATTGCTATGTTCCCCAACAAGGAGCATCACAAGCCCGAGATGTATTGTGAGGGCGTCCTGAAGGGTGCCCGCCTTATTGCGGATGAATGCTCCAAAGATGTAATTTTTTAGTAAACTCGCATTTGTGATCCTATACGCTGAAAACTTGTTCATATGCGCTAAGCAACGCTTTTGAATTTAAAATATTACCTTCTGTGCGGCCGTTTATTAAATTTGAGAGATGGCGAGTCGTCAGCTTCTGCCCCCATGCCACGAGTGCTGGGGTGTTCGGGATAAACTTGAGCGCTCTTTTTTCCCATTCTTGGGTCCTTCGAGGGAGGCGCTCAACACAGCGAACAAGGCAATCGGACTATAATGCTTGAACACTCTCACTTAGCCATAGAATTCTATAATTTTAAATTTCGGCGAAGCCCCTAGTATTCGAAGACCGAGTTCGGGCGCTTATCACGCCTAGGCGGACAAAGCCGGCACCTTCGCTCTAAGCGGCATAAGTCTTTAAGGACTCGAAAACCTCTCGAACAGCGACCAGCTCTCGCCCTATCATGACGGTCAGCTTTTAGCTTTCTCCATCGAGGTGCTTAGCCCAGCTCAACCGGGCACAATCGCAGTGGTTCTCCCAGCTTACCTTAGCCGATATAACGGAACATAAGGTACCAAAACATGGGAGCCGGGCAAACCCAACTATTGACCCAAGACATGATTCGAGTCGATGTATATAATGCTATAAGTTCGGGTGCCGACTTGTGAAAGTGTTCGGACTTATCACACCGTATTTGGGGTACTTAAGCCCCTGGTGTATTTGGCCGTACCAAAGTGTACGGGTGCAACATGTCATTAATGAACATATACAGATAAAAAAGGAATGGAATAATAGACAAAAGCTATGTATTGTTTATTCGAAAAGGCTGCGGTAAAAGCAAAACGATACAAATAGTGCGATAAGCAAAGGATGGGACTATTTGACATGTCCCCCTCCAGGGGCGAGCTGCGGGATGATATGTGAAACAAGTATATTGCTCGTTATAGAGACCACCTGGACATTCGACGTAGCTTTATGCTTCCCTGGCTGTTGCATCGTGTGTTCGGGCGATTCTCTTGCGGACAGGCCTTCCAGAGCGGAGTCCTGAAAGTAAGAAAAAAGAATGACAAACTCGGGAGCCCCTAGTGCGGTTGAGCCGCATTTTGGGCATGCCGTGGTCGTGCCCCTCCCCCTATGCCCATGGTATTTCCAGAGCGTAATTATGTACGCGTAGTACTGGTTTCGCAATTTCGCGAGGGCTGGGGTTGGGGGCATCGCTACGCATGCTCGGAACGTGCCAGCGGTCTTGTTGTAGGTTACTCGGTAGCGGCTTGACGGTGTCCAGACGTTTAATAGCCGGACTCGAGAATTGCCTTGAGAGGCTGCTTTGTACTTCCGCCGCGAGGGCCGCCATATGCTCCTCCGTTCGGAGAGAGCGTTCGGTATTTCCATTGACCGTAATGACTCCTCGAGGGCCTGGCATCTTGAGCTTGAGGTATGCGTAGTGTGGCACCGCGTTGAACTTTGCAAATGCGGTTTGTCCGAGCAGTGCATGATAGCCACTGCGGAACGGGACTATGTCAAGATTAACCTCGCTCGTAAATTATCTAGGGATCCGAAGACCACTTCAAGTGTAACTGAGCCTGTATAGTTGGCCTCTACACCTGATATGACGCCTTTAAAGGTCGTCTTTGTGGGTTTGATCCTTGAGGGATCTATGCCCATTTTTTGCACTGTATCCTGATAAAGCAGGTTCATGCTGCTGTCGCTGTCCATCAGGACTCTAGTGAGGTGAAATCCGTCAATGATTGGGTCTAGAACCAATGCGGCGAATCCGCCATTGCGGATGCTAGTGGGGTGGTCCCTTCGATCAAAAGTGATCGGGCAGGAGGATCACGGGTTGAACTTTGGGGCGACTGGCTCCATCGCATATACGTCCCTGAGTGCACGCTTCCGCTCCCTTTTGGGTATGTGGGTTGCATATATCATGTTCACCGTCCGCACTTGTGGGGGGAAGCCCTTCTGTCCCCTATTGTTCGGCGGCCTGGGCTCCTCCTCGTCATTGCTATGCAGCCCCTTGTCATTGTTTTCGGTGTTTAACTTGTTTGCTCGCTTGAACACCCAACAATCCCTATTGGTGTGGTTATTGGTTTTTCGTGGGTGCCGTGTATCCGCACGAGCGATCGAGTATTCGGGTCCAAATTGGACGGGCCCGGAGTATTTCTTTTGAATGGCTTTTTTCCACGACCGGGATTAGAGCCTCCGAATCCGCATTGACTACCGTATCCTCAGCATTATCGCCGTTAATGCACGCGCGCTTTGTGCTTGTTATGACGCTGACCTGCCATTGTTGTCCTTGTTATCCGAATTACCAAGACTCTTGGTCATGTTATTACTACGAGCTAGCCAGCTGTCTTCTCCCGCGCAAAAGCGGGTCATGAGTGTTGTGAGGGCTGCCATGGATTTCGGCTTTTCCTGTCCTAGGTGCCGGGCAAGCCATTCGTCATGGATGTTATGCTTGAAGGCTGTGAGGGCCTCTGCGTCTGGACAGTCGACTATTTGATTTTTCTTAGTTAGGAACCGTGTCCAGAATTGTCTGGCCGATTCCTCTGGCTGCTGAATTATGTGGCTTAGGTCATCGGCATCTGGTGGTCGCACATAGGTGCCACTGGAAATTGTCGAGGAATGCGGCTTCTGTGTCCTCCCAACAACCAATTGACTCACGGCAAGCTGTTAAGCCAATGCTGAGCTGGTCCTTTAAGCTTTAGTGGGAGGTATCTGATGGCGTGTAGATCATCACCGCGGGCCATGTGGATATGAAGGAGATAGTCCTCGATCCATACCGCAGGGTCTGTTGTGCCATCGTATGTTTCAATGTTCACTGGTTTGAAACCCTCGGGGATTTGATGATCCATTACTTCATCTGTGAAGCATAGTTGGTGTGCGGCGCCTCTGTACTGGGCTATATCACGACGTAGCTCAAATGAGCTTTGTTCATCAGAATTCGCCCGGCCGAATTGCCATATCCGGCATGACGGTTATAAATCGCCACGCGGTCGTGGGGCCCACGCGATCCGTGAGATCGATCTTATTTGCCTTGCCTTGTCCTCCAATATATCTCGCAGGTCTGGGCGATTTCTGCGGCCTTGGTATTCTTTTGAGCGGCGCTGGGTGCGGCTTGAGTGGAGGGCCGAGAGCCTCTCCTGTCATGGGCCACGAGGTGGCTTGGCGGGCCGCATCATGCGTTATGGCGATGTAGTTTTATGTGCTTCCTCCTCTAATCTAGTAGCTTGCGCTTTGGGTAGCTCTTGGAGGGCGTTCAAGTTCAGATTCTTCGCCGCAAGGACTTCAGTCCATCTGTCGGCTTAGCAAGTCTTGGTCAAGAGAATGCCCTTGGGGAAAGACAAGGGAGGAACGAAGAAAACCGAACCCTATGTGCTACGCATCCTAACTGGGAATTGTTACCTCCCAAGGAGGATAGTCGGGAAGGGGAGGCTAAAGCCTCCTCCCCGCTGCTGAAGAAGAGGAGGGCCAGCCGAAGATTTGGAGGCGTAGATGCCCAAATTAGGGAAAAAGACATCCCCAGGGGGCCTTGCACGGACGGGCACCCTCACCGCACCATGCCCTCCAACGGGCCAGCCCTCCACCAAGATGTAAGTTAATTTTTAATTCGAAGGTACTGCGTTCCTCCTAGATCAATAACCAGGATTCATCTTTCGTAGTCCGGCTAGCAGCCCTTCTCGACCCCACCTACCTCTCCGGCTCATGAAGCGGGCGACACTGAGGTGTCGTCACGGAGGAGTCCGGATCTGCCGAAGACGGAAGCCAATGTGTCAGCCCCCCTGAGCCCGGAGCGTTTGGCTCCTGCTAAGGGGCGATGGGGAGGGTCAGACTGCAGCGATGTCCGGCCGACGCGATCGACGGGTTTCACTGGAGCGAAGCTGCCGGAGGAGCACCGGGCCATTAATGAGCGCGGTGCTCAAGAAGATTTCGGTCCGCCATAAGCGGTTTGAATGAAGCATTTACAAGTCTGCTCAGAGGCTTTGAGGTATGTACTAAAGAATACACTAGTTTTGGCTGTGAGGCACGCATTAGGTGTGCTCCATATAGATAGTAGCCCCTGAGATTGTGGTTGCCCGCCCTAGGCGGCAAACGGGGGATCATAAATTAACGAATGCACTGTAAATATGTGCAGTACTCATGGGTCCGCCGTAGACCAAATTCGTTGAAGTTTCCGAACTGACCAGTGCAGATTCGATCGATTGATGCCGATATCACGCCGGTGAACGAAAGCGTTGGACAAATCACAAGGTATGTGCTCAGCCTTCCTTTGTATAGGAAAATACGGAGGCGGCATGGTATTAATGTAATATGTTCGGACTGCAGATGGTGCTTTGCCGGTGGAGGCCCCGAGGGCGAGCTTGCTCAAGCCAAGGAACAAGCTCGAGTTAGCAATGCGGGTACGCCCTAAAGGCGGTGAAGAATTGAGAGCCGAATAGGCTGCTCATCGCCAGAAGCGAGGAAAAGGTAGCCGAAATGGCTGTGGAGTTAAAAATGCCATCGACAGTATGAGCTCCTTAAAAGGAGCATAAGGATAGTTTGGCCGAATGGACAAGGCATGTAATGCCACCAAGGAATAATGCATGCGCTTCGAGGTGCGCGGAGGAACTTTAACAGGCCGTAAAATCGCGATCGGAGGCTCTTACTTGCTACGGACGAAGTTTTCGATCCGGCACGCTCCCATGGATGGGCGCTGGAGTCTTGCTTGACGCGAGCGCGGATTTGGCGAAGAGTACGGCCGACGCTGCCAAGTTCTTCGAGGATCGGGTGATAAGGAAGTGGAGAAGCTTTTTCTGGTCGCAATTCAATGCTCCCACTCGCATGCCGTTAAGTGACAAGATGGCTACCAGAGCAGAGCTTCACAGTGCTGTCCGGTCTTGCAATGCGGTCTGTGATAGACCATCTTTGGCCGAAAGGGCCTAAGTTTATACGCTTACTTTGGCTTGGTGCAGCAATTCCTTGGGGCCGTGCCTCGATCGAAGCCATGAGGAGGTCGGGCGTGCATAGAGGGTGCACGAATGGCTCTTGCCTGCCAAGTTAAAGCCTATTGGGCGGATATGGAGGCCACCATTATAGCGACCCAAGATCCCAAGTGGGGGCCAATATCCGCCAAGCACTACTTGGCGCAGAGTCAAGGTGCCTGCCTAATAGAGGCGCAGTGCTCGAAGAATGTCTTATTCAAGTGATGAATCGAATTATTGTAAGAACAATGTTATTTTGGTTATAAGGCTATATTTATACTTTTGCCCGAAAGTATTGTTGTGTCCTCAATGTATATATATATATATATATATATATATATATATATATATATATATATATATATATATATATATATATATATATATATATATATATATATATATATATATGTATGTATATATATATATATATACATATATGTATGAATGTGTAATCCGAAAGATAGCAGTCGTCGGCTTCAGCCCCCACGCAAACAATGCGGGGGTGTTCGCAAAAAATATGCTTAATCACACTTGATCCAACGTCTTGGTCCATGAAGGAGGTGATCGCACGTCGAACTAGGCAACCGGACTATATAGCTGTAACACTTTCGCTTAGCCATGGGAATCTAATGTTGGGGCTACTATGTAGCCCCTGGTACATTCGCGTGCATCCAAATATGGGCGCGTGTGTACATCACCGGGAAATGGTCCTTCATTAATGCGGAGGGATCCTAAAGATTCCGATAAGTCTTCAAGTGGTTGAACAGTCTCTCGCTGTATCATGACAGCCATTTTCGGCTTTCTACCGAGGTGCTCGTCCGAATAACCAGGGCACAATCGCAGTAGTTCTCCTTTGGCCACCTTAGCCGATAATAATCTAACGTATAGGCGGCAAACCCAGAGCCGGAAAACCCAACATTTGACCAAAGACATGATTCGAGCTGTTGCATATAAGGCCAAACTCGTGGACGCTTAACACTCCGAAGGTATTCGGACTTTATAATAGTCGATGGGCTCAAGAATGCCCATTCATTATAAACCCTGTGTTTCCAGTGCGATGCGTTAATCTATCGTGACGAGATGCCAAAAACGGCAGTATCCTCTGTGGGTATGGAACCCATGGGATGGTTAAACAACAAGAGGCAATAGAAAAGGTTTACACAGGGGCTTAATCTAAAAAGAAACCTGTTGAACGGGGCCCTGCTGCGTATGCGCCTTTGTCTCCGTTGTGCGCCAGATCCGGAAGGGTATCAGCGTGAACGTTGTCTCGTGGAAAAGGGAAAACTCGCAGGGAGTACAAAAGCGTAAGTATGCGATGGATAAAAGTGTAAGCCATTGGCCTGCCAATAAGGTTGAGCCAAGTGTGGGGCTTTATTAGGTAATTATAGCCCCTGGTATCCACTATAGGATTACATATATGGTGCCCTGGTTCGATCTGGGCCACCGGACTCGCCTAATCGTGTCCCCGGTCTTAACGACCGGGTCATATTTTTTGGAGGTAAACATAGTCCGGCCGCGAGGGCCATCGCGTGTTCCTCTGCGCGTGACGAGCGCTCTGTTATTCCGCTAACGGTGATGACTCCACGTGGACCGGGCATCTTGAGAGTAAGGTAGCCATAGTGCGGCAATGCGTTGAAACGGGCGAAGGCCGTTCTTCCAAGCAATGCATGATAGTTGCTTTGGAAGGGTGCGATGATGAAGAGTAGCTCTTCTCAGTAGTTGCTGGAGTGCGAATGTTACCTCCAAAGATGACGGAGCCCCGTGGGCTTCAACGCCGTATCACCCTTCAAAGGTGGTGTCGCTTTGGTTAATTTCGGATGGGTTCATCCCCATCCTGCGGATAGTGTCCTCATATATTAAATTGAGACTACTGCCGCCGTCCATGAGGACGTGGGTGAGATGGTATCCGTCGATTATTGGGTCAAGCACCAAGGCCTCTGATCCTCCGCGCTGAATACTAGTTCGGTCGTCCAAGTGATCGAAGGTGATCGGATAGGGCATTCGGTGGTTAGGTGTGAGTACGATGGGCTCTATATCGAGCGCGTCTCTATGCGCTGCTCGCCTCCTCCTGGATGTGTGAGTCGCGTGGATCATGTTCACTTTTTTAACCTCTGGCGGGAATTTTTTCTGTCCTTCAGTGTTCGTCTTCACTTGGTGTTTCCCTTCCCTTGTGTTCGGCATTTAATTTGTCGGCCTGCTTGAAGATCCAGCACTCTCTGTGCATGTGGTTTGCAGGTTTGACAGGGGTACCATGAATTTGGCATAGTCTGTCTAGGACTCTATTCAGACCAGACGGTCCCTCTTTGCTGCCTTTAGATGGCTTATTTTGCTGATTAGGTCGAGAGCCCCTGAATCCGGCATTAACCATCGTGGTTATCCGGCTCTCTTCCTTATTTTGGTGTTTGTTTTATGACGTCGTGGCTTCCGTTGCCATCCCTTATTTCGGATGTCTTTGGGTCGGCTGGTGCCTTTACGGGCTAGCTAGCTATCTTCTCCCGCACAAAAGCGGGTCATAAGGCTTGTTAGGGCTGCCATTGTCCTTGGCTTTTCTTGGCCGAGGTGTCCGGCGAGCCACTCGTCCACGGATGTCTTGTGTTTGAATGCCGCTAAGGCTTCGGCATCCGGATGACCAACAATTTGATTCTTCTTAGTGAGGAATCTGTTCCAAAGCTTGCGGGCGGATTCTCTGGGCTGTTGGACTATGTGGCTTAAGTCGTCAGCATCCGGAGGCCAGACATAGGTCCCTTGAAAATTGGCCCTGAAAGCATCCTCAAGTTCCTCCCAGCTCCCAATTGAATTTTCGGGGAGACTTTTCAACCAGTGCCGAGATGGGGAGGTATTTGATGGCGTTAAGGTCATCCCCACGAGCCATATGTATGTGCAGGATAAAGTCCTCGATCCAGACCCACAGATGCGTGCAGCCCGTCATTAATGCCTCTATGTTCACAGGTTTAAAGCCCTGTGGAAATTCATGGTCGATGCTTCATCGGTAAAGCACGGGGGTGAGCAGCCCCTCCGTGTCCGGACGTCTTGTGGCATGCCGTCGGCTGTTGTTATGTCCGGTGTTTACTCCGGACTGGTGTTCGATTGGCGTAATCGTTTTGGTGACCATAGTCCCTCGCCGAGGTGTGTCCATAAATGGACCTGGCCATGCCGGCTTTCTTATTCAGGTGTTCACGTGGATCGTGCGCGGCGTCGGTAGCCGCTTTGTTGTGGTTATGAAGTGGTGCAGCTTCGTCGTCGAATTCTGGCAGTAGCTTGCGTTTTGGATAGCTCTTTGTATGGCGATCATCGCCGTGTCTTTCTTCAGTGTCTAGCACTTTATTCCATCTGCGGTTGAGCATTTCCTGCACGGCTTTGAGTTGTTGCTTCTGCTTCTTTAGACTTCTTGTGGTGGCCATAAGCTTTCTGTGGAGGTTATCTCGTTCCACATGTTTTTCCGGGCTTTCATCGTTATCCGGACTGTTTTCCTGTGCTGGATCGTTTTGATGACCTCGTCCATCGGGATCATTGTCCTCGCCGCCCGCTTGAATCGTGTTGAGTTGACCTGGTTCGGCCCCGGCTCCATCGCTGGGTCCGTATGGTCGTTGTTGCCTTTCGAGTTGATTGTAGTGTCGATCCCTCCGGTGCTCTTGTCACTATTTTTACTTCTTTGGACTTAGAACGCGCGTCGCACCATCGCTTTGGCTTTTATGCAGGGTTTTAACGTCCGGATTGTCGCTTTTGGCCTCTTTGGGCGTATCCACCATGTATATGTCGTGGTGACGAGGGGAAGTCCAGCGCCCATAGATTCGAATCTTCTCGGCATCGTAGTCCATACCGTCATTGTCTTCGGAGTCGAAGTCAGGCATGTCGGTTAAATCATCGACCGTGGCTATGAAGTGGGTGGTGGGTAGGCAACGAATTTCTTCGTCGCCTGCTTCCCACTCGAACTGAAGATAGTTTGGCCCAGAAATTTCTGTCGAAGAGAGAGTTTTCAACGAGTTCAGCATGTCGCCAAAGGGCGAGTGCTGAAAGATGTCCGCGGCGGTGAACTCCATTACCGGAGCCCAACCTGGCTCGACCGGCTCGGGAGTGCGCAGACCGGACTCAACATCCGGATACGAATCCGGGGGTCCAGAGTCATAGGACACCACAAAGGTAACGCCCGTGTTCGTCTCCACCGCAGATAAGTGTGCGATCTGCAGGCGGGGTCCAGCCATCCGCCCCTGTAACGCGCCTACTCCGGATTTAGATCCGAGGCTACTGCGGGGGTGATACCCTGAGCTTTGTCCGACAGCAGGCCTAAGCCGTGCTCGTCGTGACTGTCCGGTGCTCCTGGGAGGAAAGTCTTGCCCTAGACAGCGTCGTTGATGATGATTGAAGGAGCCATCGAGCTCGACAAATGACGGCAGAGGAACTCTCAATGAAAGCACCAATGTCGGTGTCAAAACCAAAGCAGATCTAGGGTAGGGGTCCCGATGCAAGGCGTCAAGGATGATGGTAACAGGAAGCAAGGGAAGCAGATGTTTACCTGTGTTCGGGCCCCTCTCGATGGAGGTAAAACCCTACTTCTGCTTGATTAATATTGATGATATGGGTAGTACAAGAGTAGATCTACCACGAGATCATAGAGGCTAAACCCTAAGAGCTAGCCTATGATGGTATGATTGTAATTGTGATGATCGGCCTTCTAAGGACCAACCTCTCCGATTTATATAGACACCGGAGAGGGCTAGGGGTTTACATGGAGTCGGTTACAAGGAAGGAAATATAATATCCGGATCGCCAAGCTTGCCTTCCACGCCAAGGAAAGTCCCATCCGGACACGGGCCAAGTCTTGAGTCTTGTATCTTCACGCTTCAATAGTCCGGACGTTGTACACAGTCCGGCTGTCCGGATACCCCTAATCCAGGACTCCCTCACCAAGCAAAACACTTATCATGTGGTGAATAAAAATATAGCTCCAAGTAAATTACCGATGGAAGTAGACGAAAGAGGGGATGCCTTCCGGGGCATCCCCAAGCTTTGACTTTTTGGTGTCATTGGATTATCTTGGGGGTGCCATGGGCATCCCCAAGCTTAGGCTCTTGCCAGTCCTTGTTCCATAATCCATCAAAAGAATTTACCCAAAACTTGAAAACTTCACAACACAAAACTCAATAGAAATCTCGTGAGCTCTGCTAGAGAAAGAAAACAAAAGACTACTTTAAGGTACTGTAATGAACTCATTCTTTCTTTATATTGGTGTTAAACCTACTGTATTCCAACTTCTCTATGGATTATAAACTATTTTACTAACCATAGATTCATCAAAATAAGCAAACAACACACGATAAACAGAATCTGTGAAAAACAGAACAGTCTGTAGTAATCTGTAACTAACGCAAACTTCTGGAACTCCAAAAATTCTACCAAAATTAGAAGGCCTAGACAATTTTTTTATTGATCAGCAGCAATTGGAATCATTATTTTATCACGTTATGGTGATTTTAATAATTCGGGCACTGAGCGCAAAGTTTCTGGAAATTACAGCAAGATCAGATAACTATCATCCAAGAAGATCCAATAGGTTTAACTTGGCACAAATACTAATTAAAACATAAAACCACATCTAAACAGAGGCTAAAAGGATTATTTATTCCTAAACAGAAGCAAAAGCAAAAAAACTAAAAATAATATTGGGTTGCCTCCCAACAAGCGCTATCGTTTAACGCCATAGCTTGGCATAAAAGCAAGGATAGATCTAGGTATTGCCATATTTGGTAGGCAATCCATAGGTGGCTCTCATGATAGATTCATATGGTAATTTTATTTTCTTTCTAGGGAAGTGTTCCATGCCCTTCTTTAAGGGAAATTGGAATCTAATATTTCCTTCCTTCATATCAATAATTGCACCAATCGTTGCAAGGAAAGGTCTACCAAGAATAATAGGACATGAAGGATTGCAATCTATATCAAGAACAATAAAATCTACGGGCACATAATTCCTATTTGCAACAATAAGGACATCATTAATTCTTCCCATAGGCTTTTTGATAGTGGAATCCGCAAGATGCAAGTTTAGAGAGCAATCATCGAAGTCACGGAAATCTAGCAAATCACACAAAGTTTTGGGGATAGTAGAGACACTAGCACCAAAATCACACAAGGCATGAAACTCATAATTTTTAATTTTAATTTTAATAGTAGGTTCCCACTCATCATAGAGCTTTCTAGGATAGAGACTTTCAACTCAAGTTTTTCTTCATAAGATTGCATCAAGGCATCAACAATGTGTTCGGTAAAGGCCTTATTTTGACTATAAACATGAGGAGAATTTAGTACGGATTGCAACAAGGAAATACAATCAATTAAAGAGCAATTTTCATAATTAAATTCCTTGAGATCCAAAATAGTGGGTTTAGCAACATCTAGGTTTTTATTTCTTTCAATCCCACACTTATCAATTTCATCATCAAGATCTAAAAACTCCGAATTCTTAGAACGCCTTCTAGGTAAAGGAAGATCATATTCAGTTTCATCAAGATTCATGTTGCAAAACAAAGATTTAATGGGGGACACATCAATAACTTTTAGATCTTCATCTTGATTTTCATAGGAATTGGAAGAACACGCTTTAATAAAGGCATCATTGGAAGCACGCTGTCGGTGTCAAAACCGGCAGATCTCGGGTAGGGGGTCCCGAACTGTGCGTCTAGGCGGATGGTAACAGGAGACAAGGGACACGATGTTTTACCCAGGTTCGGGCCCTCTCGATGGAGGTAATACCCTACCTCTGCTTGATTAATATTGATGATATGGGTAGTACAAGAGTAGATCTACCACGAGATCAAGGAGGCTAAACCCTAGAAGCTAGCCTATGGTATGATTGTTGTTCTTCCTACGGACTAAAACCCTCTGGTTTATATAGACACCCGGATAGGTTAGGGTTACACAGAGTCGATTATAATGGTAGGAGATCTACATATCCACATCGCCAAGCTTGCCTTCCACGCCATGGAAAGTCCCATCCGGACACGGGACGAAGTCTTCAATCTTGTATCTTCATAGTCTTGGAGTCCGGCCATGACGATAGTCCGGCTATCCGGACACCCCTAGTCCGCTATCCGGACACCCCTAGTCCGGGACTCCTCAAGAGCCCACGAACCAGGCTTCAATGACGACGAGTCCGGCAAGATATTGTCTTTGGCATTGCAAGGCGGGTTCCTCCTCCGAATACTTCATAGAAGGTTTTGAACACAAGGATAGTGTACGGCTCTGCAAAACAAGTTCCACATAACACCGTAGAGAGTATAATTTTGCGAGATCTGTCGACGTATTCAGCGGGCGTGACATCACACCACGGCCGTGCCTTTATATGAATCGCTTTTCTGCTCCACCTCGGCGTGTTTAGCGAGCGGTTTCCTTGGCACGCCTTATCAAAGCATAGATCGTGCCCCCTTATTCCGGGATTCTCATCAGTACGGACGTGGGTAACCCATCCGCGCCATTGATTACGGCGCTTGGGAAATAAGCGAGTTTTACAAGGCTGGTGGGGGACGCATAGCTTCGTCCGCCCATATAAGGGGATAAGGATCCACCTTTTCACCTACGCCTTCTTCCTCCTTTGCTTATCCATTTCCGCGCACTCGAGCTCCAGTGCCCAAGTCCGCACATCCCACCTCGACCTTTCTCCAACCATGTCAGGAGCGGGAGGCAGGTGGATGGCCTCCTCTCACACGGAGGGGCACATCACAAGATCAAGGGAGGCCGGATACTTGTCCGCAACATCACAGACAGCTGCCGATGCGGGGCAGCTCATTCCAA
This sequence comes from Aegilops bicornis, assembly GCA_021605145.1. Classification (NCBI taxonomy): domain Eukaryota; kingdom Viridiplantae; phylum Streptophyta; class Magnoliopsida; order Poales; family Poaceae; genus Aegilops; species Aegilops bicornis. The sequence continues at coordinate 1,747,263 of JAHIAL010000033.1, read as the reverse complement.
TCCCCGGGCCCCATGAGAGGGTAGTGTTTCTACCCCACTTCCTCCGCGGAGTAGGTTTTCCACTTCACCCATTTGTCCGGGGGCTCATGTTCTACTATGGCCTGGACTTCCACGACCTGGCCCCGAATTTCATCCTCAACATCTCGGCGTTTATCGTCGTGTGAGGCCTTCCTCCGCATCCAGCCCCAATTCGCTTATGGTCAAGATCTTCAACGTCCGGCCGAAGGTAGTGGGCGGCCGTCAAGCGGAGTGCGGAGGCGCCATGGTTGGCAAGATGGCCAAGGTCCTATGTCTCGAGGGCGCCTTTGTGGAGACAATAAAGGTTTGGCAATCGGGGTGGTTCTACATCACCGAGCCACGCGACCCCGAATGGGTGGCGGCCCCAAATTCAGATCTGGCTTCCCCACACGGCTCTCGTCATTGAAAGAGACGGGCCTGACGTGGGGGGATACGGAAGAGCTATCCGGACTCCAGACATGCGTCCGAAACCTGGTGGACAAGAATCTCAGGCTTGTCGACGTAATCCAGGTGATGCTCATCCGCCGGATTCTCCCATGCCAACAACGGGCCTTCAACTTGTGGGAGTTCGATCCGGCACAGCACCGAACCTTGAGCCGGCTCTTGATACTACGCACGAAGATGCCCGGAAGAGTGTTGTTCAAAAGCCCCAAAGATCCGCTACCAAAGATCGCAGAGATAAATTTCGCAGCGTCCACCCGGTGAGGTAAGTTATTTTACCCTTTACGGGACTCTTTTTCATAGATTGACTCTACGCTGGGATCTAAAACTCCCTAATCTTTGACAAGACTGGTCAAGAGGTCGGACAGATTAATCCGGCTCCTTTGCCGGAAGATCCGGAGGACGCCTGATTAACGGGTCAAGGCTCTTGGCTCGGCGCCCATGTGGTGCCGAGAAGAAGGCCAAGAAGGAGGCCACGAGAACTCAAGGAGCTCCCGACGCCAAAGCCTGTCAAATTCTGAAGCGTAATCTTCTCCTAAGGACGCAGGAGGAAGAAGAAGAAGCTCCTCCCTAGCGGGGAGGAAAAGAAAGGAAGACCGCCTAACGGGAGGCCGAGGGTCCAAGAAGGAAGAACCCTTCCTCCGGACTTCTCCACCAACGCCGACGGCGACGCAGGAGGATTGGCCAACAAGGGCCAAGCCCTCGGCGAGATCGTAAATGTCCGGATACCCACGGCTTTTTCATAATTGCATAGTGTTCTCTAATGCCGAACAATCATGCAGCCCGCCAAGGGCGAAGTTCACCGATTCATCGAAGCGGGTCCTCGGGCTCGCCGGAAATGGAGAGTACTTTCGCCCGACCGCCTCGCGCCTCACGCTGGGGACGACGCCACAGTGGGGCCCCAAGGGGGGCTTGGTCAAGAGGAGGTAGCGCAGAGGTGCCACAAGGCGACCTCCTGACTCAAAGGCGCCATGGGGGCAAGACTCAGGGGCTCTAAGCCCGACCCCTCATTCGGACTCCATGCCGGAACCATCAGCGGTTCAAGTCCGGACAGCGGATCCTTCGCAAGAAGGAAGACGCCGTGTCCTCCGGCCCAACCGGAGGCACCGGATAGCTCATCGAGGCGCTCAACGGCGCCTCCATCGAGGAGGAGCACCAGATCGTTATGAGTGCGGTGATCCAGATACCTGGCCCGCCAAGAGCGGATCGACCGAGGCCTGTATCACCTTCTAACAGCTTTGAGGTAAGTTTAAAACATATAAAAATATTACCGCATAGACAGTAGCCCTCGATGCTTAGTTTGGTGTTCGTAAAGAAAAAGCCGGACTAAGGATCTAAAAAGATATCATGAGGAGTCTAACATAAGTATGTCAATATGGGAATGCAGGCTGCATTTTGACCTGCCACAGACCGACCGCAGAGGTCAATGCATTGAAGGTAACCTCGAAGCGGTCGGAGAACGAGCTGGGACAAGCCAAGAAGCAGCTCGAGGACAAGGAAGGTAAGTAATACCTTATTAAAGAAATACCTTATGGAAAAGGTTTTGGTTGCAAAAATAACAGGAATAACATGGGTACCAAGTAGGGGCCATTAACGAGGTGGAGACCACGAAGGAAGCGGTGTCCGTGGCCGAAAAACAGAGCTGACTTAACGCACTGAGCGAGAGAAGGGAGAGGCGAGCTGGCCAAGGTACGGCAAGAGCTCCAAGCTCGTGGAAAAACAAGAGGGTTTGGAGGCGTGACTCGAGGACTCGAGAGTCCGAGCTCGCCTGCTCCTCTTGAGAGTGCCAAAGCTGCGAAGGCTGAGGCCCAAAAAGCCCTCCAAGAAATTGAAGCACTAAAGAAGATAGCGGTGGTAAGGCATTCTTTATGCAAAGCAAGAATGTAAAAGTCAATTACCTATTACTTACCGGATTCGGAGCCTCCAGAGCATTCGCAGATTTGCCCCGTAGAGGCCCGATGTCGATGCCAAGATTCTACCGCGCCAGTGACGGAGCTCCACGGAGAAAGGTGTTCGGTCTCAATATGCCGAGGTCGGACATCCGGTGCCCTCTAAGCGACCAGCTGAAGCAGCTGGTCGAGCTCCACAAGGTCGCCGAACAGGCCATGAAGGGCCTTATAAGCGGGTTGTGGCCATTGGAGGCCATGCCCGGAGCTACTTGACTGCTTGGTGCAGCGGCCGGTGGATGCCTATCCGCGGCTTGAAGTCATCAAGCGCTCAAATGCGCATTGAAGGGGTCCGTGGGCCCTTGCGCGTGCTAAAGTGCACTGGGCAAGCTAGATGCGGAGAAGCTTGTGACGGACGGGCCACCAAAGGGCCATGAGCATCGCACGCCCGAAATGTACTATGAGGGCCTCCTGAAGGGTGCCCGCCGAATAGCGGATGAGTGCTCCAGAGATGTAATTTTTGAATAGACTCGCATTTGTTATCCTGTACGCTGAAAACTTGTTCATATGCGCTAAGCAACGCTTTTATTAATTTAAAATATTACCTTCAGGCGGCCGCTTATCGAATATGAGAGATGGCAAGTCGTTATTTCAGCCCCCATGCCACGAAAGTGCCGGGTGTTCGGATAAACTTAAGCAATCTTGTTCCCATTCTTGGGTCCATCTAGGTAGGCGCTCAACACAACGAACAAGGCAACCGGACTTATAATGCTTGAACACTCTCACTTAGCCATAGAATTCTATAATTTTAAATTTCGGCGAAGCCCCTAATATTCGGAAGACCGAGTTCGGGCGCCATCCACGCCTTTGGCGGAGAATTCAGTTCCTCGCCTAAGCGGCATAAGTCTTTAGGGACCCGAGAAAACCTCTCGACGTTGATGACCGGCTCTCGCCTTATCATGACGCTCAGTTTTAGCTTTCTCCAATCGAGGTGCTCGACCCAGCATAACTGGGCACAATCGCGATGGTTCTCCGATGCAACCTTAGCCGATATATAGCGGAACGTAAGGTACCAAAACACGGAGCCGGCAAACCCAACTATTGACCCAAGACATGATTCGGAGCCAATTCATATAATGCTATAAGTTCGGGTGCCGCACTTGTGAAAGTGTTCGGACTTATCACACCATAATTTTGGGATACTTAAGCCCTCGGTGTATTGGCCGTACTAAAGTGTACGTTGCAACATGTCATGAAAAGAACATATGTATATATAAAGGAAGTAGAGCAATAATAAGCAAAAGCTATGTATTGTTTTTTTTAAAAGGTACTGCAATGGAAGCAGAACGATACAAATAGTGCGATAAGCAAGGGATGGGACTATCTAACATGTCCCCCTCCAGGTAAGCTGCTCATGGATGGTATGTAAAACAGGTATAATGCTCGTAATAGAGACCACTGAACACTCGACGTGGCTTTCCGCTTCCACAGCTGTTGCATCGTGAGTTCGGGCGATTCAAGTGCAGACAGGACTTCTCAAAGACGGAGTCCCGAAAGTAAAAAAAGGAAGAAAAAGGAAACGTAAAAAGAAAGAAATGACACAAACGGGGCCTCTCGGTGCGGTCGAGCCGCATTCTTGGCGTATGTTGTCTTGCCTCCCCATATGCCCATGGTATCTCCAGAGCATAATCATGTGCGCGTAATACTAGCTTTCGCAATTTCGCGAGGGCTGGGGTTGGGGCCGGATTGCTACCGTGCTTGAATCGTGCTGTGGTCTTGTTGCAGGTTACTCCGGGCGCTGGCGGTGTCCGGATGCTTAGTGGCCGGACTCGAGAATTGCCGTGAGAGGCTGCTTTGCACCTCCGGGCCATGAGGGCGCCGTATGCTCCTCCGCTCGGAGAGAGGCGTTCGGTGTTTCCATTGACCGTGATTACTCCTCGAGGGCCCGCATCTTGAGCTTGAGGTATGCGAGAAAGCGGCACCGCATTGAATTTTGCAAATGCGGTTCGCCCAAGCAGTGCATGATAGCCGCCATGCGGAATGGGACGATGTCAAGATTAACTCTTCGCTCGGAAGTTATCCGGGATCCGAAGACCACTTGAGTGTAACTGAGCCCGCATAACTGGCCTCTACACCCGGTATGACGCCTTTAAAGGTCGCCTTTGTAGGTTTAATCCTTGAGGGGTCAATGCCCATTTTATGCGATCGTATCCGATAACGCAGGTTCAGTGCAGCCGCCGCCCATCAGGACTCGGTGAGGTGAAATCCGTCGATAATTGGGTCAAGAACCAATGCGCGAAGCCGCCGTGACGGATGCTAGTGGGGTGGTCCTTCGATCGAAGGTGATCGGGCAGGAAGACCATGGGTTGAACTGGGCGATCGGCTCCATCGCATATACGCCCTTTAGTGCACGCTTCCGCTCCCTTTTGGGTATGTGGGTTATGATATCATGTTCACCGTCCGCACTTGTGTAGGAAAACCCTTCTGTCATTTATTGTTCGGTGGCCGGGGCTCTTCCTCGTCATCGCTATGCAGCCCCTTGTCATTGAGTTCGGCACTTAACTTGCCTGCTCGCTTGAACACCCAACAGTCCTGTTGGTGTGATTGGCTGGTTTTTCGGGGGTGCCATGTATCCGCACAAGCGATCGAGTATTCGGTCCAAGTTGGACGGGCCTCGGTATTTATTTTGAATGGCTTCTTCCACGACCGGGTTTAGAGTCTCAATCCGCATTGACGGCCGTATCTTGAGTATTATCGACGGGCACGCGGGCGCTTTGTTCTTGTTGCGACGTGACCTGCCATTGCTGTCCTTGGTATCCGGACTATCGTGGATGTTTGGCCAAGTTGTTGCTTCGAGCTAGCTAGCTGTCCTCTCCCGCACAAAAGCGAGTCATGAGGGTTGTGAGGGCTGCCATAGATTTCGCTTTTCCTGTCCTAGGTGCCGCAAGCCACCTCGTCATGCGGATGTTATGTTTGAAGGCTGCAAGGGCCTCTGCATCCGGAGACCAATGATTTGATTTTTCTTTGTTAGGAACCGAGTCCGTAATTGTCCGGGCGGATTCTTCCGGCTGCTGAATTATGTGGCTAAGGTCATCGGCGTGTGGTGGTCGCACATATGTGCCCCGAAGTTATCAAGGAATGCGGCTTCCGTGTCCTCCCAACAACCAATTGATTCTACCGGCAAGCTATTGAGCCAATGTCGAGCTGGTCCTTTAAGCTTGAGCGGAGGTATTTGATGGCATGTAGATCATCACCGCGGGCCATGTGGATATGGAGGAGATAGTCCTCGACCCGCATCATGGGATCTGTGGGTACCATCATATGATTCGATGTTTACGGGCTTGAAGCCCTCGGGATTTGATGATCCATTACTTCATCTATGAAGCATAGTGGGTGTCTGGCGCATCAGACCTGTATTGGGCTATATCACGACGTAGCTCATATGAGCTTTGTCTCATCGTGTTCGCCCAGCCGGTTTTTATCAGATCCGGCCATGACGGTAATCATCCCGCTGCTGTTGGCGCCCACGCGATCCGTAGATCGATCTTGTATGTTTTGCCTTATCCTCCAATATATCTCGCAAGTCCGCTGCGTTTTCCGTGCCTTGGTACTTTTTGAGCGCGCGTCGGGGTGTGGCTTGAGCGGAGGGCGAGAGGTTTCTTCGTCCGCGCCACGGGTGGCCGGTCTGCCTTGTCGTCTTATTTGGCGACTTGGGGTGCTTCCTCCTCTAGTCGAGGCAACGGCTCGCGCTTGGGGTAGCTTTTGAGGGGCGCTCGAGTTCATACTCTTCGCTGCAAGGACTTCAATCCATCCGCTACCTAGCAGGTGTCTTGATCAGCTATAAGTTGTTGCTGCTTTTTCTTGAGGCTGCTTGCCGTGGCTATAAGCCCGCGCTTTGAAACGCCCTGCTCGGGCGGGATCCTCGTGCACGACAAATTGGGTTGTCCCGAGGCTTGCCTCATCTTCGGAGGGAGGCGCATAATTATCGCCCTCGACCTCTCTTTTTCATGCAGACCGTCGTGCGGACTTGCTTCTCCCTCCTCGCTGAGTCCTGCCGAGGGCGTTCTCTTCAAGACCGTCTGCGGTGTTATTATCTCCCGTGCGAATCACCGCTTTTATTGTGGCGGGATTTAGAGCGGCGCCACCGACATCGGGCGCTTCGGTGTTTCTTGAGGGGTCATCCTCCGTTGTTCCATCGCTGCTCCCATCTTTTGGGATGTCCACCATGTATATGTCATATGACGAGGTGGCCTTCCAAAGGCCCTCGTAGGGCGCTGGGTCTTGGTTGTCTCCGGTTGTCGTCCCATACCGTCGATGTCTTCGGTTAAATCATCGGCAAGTGGCTACAAAGTGGGTGGTGGGTGGGCGTTGAATTTCTTCGTCCGTCTGCGATCCCCAACCTTCCCGTCCGTAGTCCGCCAGGCTCTCCGGATAAAGAGAGAGACTTTAGTGAATTCAGGATGTCGCCAAAGGGCGAAAAGTGCCGAAAGATGTCCGCGACGATGAACTCCATGACCGGCGCCCAATCGGATTCGATTGGCAGGGCGCGAGGGTTCGGAGTTCGGAGAGGAGTCCGCACTTCGAGTCGAGGTCTTCGCAGCGACAGGGATGGAGTTCGCTCGATCACCGTGAGAGATTGTAGCCCCGAGGCGGTGTCCAACCACTCGCCCTCGATCGGGGAATCGGCCCGGATTAAGGGTCGGAGCGGACATCGTGCGCGCCTCTGTGGCAATCGCTGCTGCAGAGCTAGATCATGCCCATCCGCATAAAGGCGGCATGCTTGGTACGTGGCTCGAATCCGTCAAGATCAAGTCTCCGCGATATCGCCGTATAGTTCAAACTTCCAAATCTGACCTGATGGCTGGGGCGCAGCTTTTCGATCTGCTCCAGATGGCCAAGGTTAATTGGCCGCAGCAAAGCCGCCGAACACAAAGATCTCGCCCCGGAGAAAAGTCTCACCCTGGACTGCGCCGTTGTTGATGATCGGAGGAGCCATCGGGCCTATCGGCGACGACACAGAGGAACTCTCAATGAAAGCACCAACGTCGGTGTCAAACCGGCGGATCTCGGGTAGGGGGTCCCGAACTATGCGTCTAGGCGGATGGTAACAGGAAACAAGGGACACGATGTTTTTACCCAGTGTTCGGGCCCTCTCGATGGAGGTAATACCCTACCCCGCTTGATTAATATTTATGATATGGGTAGTACAAGAGTAGATCTACCACGAGATCAAGGAGGCTAAACCCTAGAAGCTAGCCTATGGTATGATTGTTGTTCGTCCCCACGGACTAAAACCCTCCGGTTTATATAGACACCGGATAGGTTAGGGTTACACAGTAGTCGGGTTATAATGGTAGGAGATCTACATATCAGTATCGCCAAGCTTGCCTTCCACGCCTAGGAAAGTCCCATCCGGACACGGGACGAAGTCTTCAATCTTGTATCTTCATAGTCTTGGAGTCCGGCCGCGACGATAGTCCGGCTATCCGGACACCCCCTAGTCCGGCTATCCAGACACCACCTAGTCCGGGACTCCCTCACACGCATCCTAGTGGTTCTTTCTTTGCACTCATCAATGGAAATTATCATAGCTTTGAGAGACTCATTGATATCATGGTTAGGAGGAATAGATCTACGCTTTAAAGAATCAATTTCAAGAGAAATTCTATCAACATTCCTAGCCAAATCATCAACTTTAAGCAATTTCTCTTCAAGCAAAGCATTAAAATTCTTTTGTGAATTCATAAACTCTTTAACACTACTCTTAAATTCAGAGGGCATCTTATTAAAATTTCCATAAGAGTTTTTGTAGGAATTTCCATAATTATTAGGAGGATTACTAGGATAAGGCCTAGGATTAAAATTCCTCTATACGGCGTTGTTACAAAAATTATTCCTACCAACAAAATTCACATCCATAGATTCATTATTATTCTCAATCAAAGTAGACAAAGGCATATCATTAGGATCAGAAGAAACACTCTTAGTAGCAAATAATTTCATATGTTCATCCATCTTTCCACTCAAAACATTAATTTCTTCTATCGCATGCACTTTTTATTAGTAGATCTTTCAAGGTGCCATTGAGAATAATTAACCATAATATTATTTAGAATTTTAGTAGCATCTCCTAGAGTGATTTCCATAAAAGTGCCTCCAGCGTCTAATCTAAAAGATTTCTAGAAGCAAAATTCAATCCGGCATAAAAGTTTGGTATAATCATCCACAAGTTCAAACCATGAGTAGGACAATTACGTATCATTAATTTCATTCTCTCCCAAGCTTGTGCAACATGTTCATGATCAAGTTGCTTAAAATTCATAATATCGTTCCTAAGAGAGATAATTTTAGCGGGAGGAAAATACTTAGATGTAAAAGCATCTTTGCACTTGTTCCAAGAATCAATACTATTTTTAGGCAGAGATGAAAACCACGCTTTAGCACGATCTCTAAGCGAAAAGGGAAATAGCTTCATCTTAACGACATCATTATCGACATCTTTTTCTTTTGCATATCACATAAATCAACGAAGCTTATTCAGATGAGTAGCGGCATCTTCACTAGGAAGGCCGTGAATTGATCTTTCATAACAAGATTCAACAAGGCAGTATTGATTTCACAAGATTCAGTATTGGCAAGAGGAGCAATCGGAGTGCTAAGGAAATCATATTATTGGTGTTGGTGAAGTCACACAATTTGGTAGCATCTTGAGCCATTGCGATAAACAAGCAATCCAACACACGAGCAAAAAAAAGGCAAGCGAGAAGGTAACGGGAAAAAGGAGAGGAGGATGATGCAGCAAAGTAGCGTAAGTATTTCTCTCGGTTTTTGAGAACCAAGGTATCAATCCGTAGGAGGCCACGCACAAGTCCCTCGTACCTGCATTAAAACGATAGCTCCTCGAAACCAACGCAATTAGGGGTTGTCAATCCCTTCACGGTCACTTACGTAGAGTGAGATCCGATAGAGATGATAAATAATATTTTTTGTATTTTTTGGTATAGAGATGCAAAGTAAAAAGTAAAAGGCAAAGTAAAAACAAAGCAAGTATTAAAGTGATGGAGATTGATATGATGAGAATAGACCGGGGCCATAGATTTCACTAGTGGCTTCTCTCAAGAGCATAAGTATTCTACGTGTGGGTGAACAAATTATCTTGTTGAGGAATTGACAGAATTGAGCATAGTTATGAGTATATCTAGGTATGATCATGTATATAGGCATCACGTCCGAGACAAGTAGACCGAAAAGATTCTACATCTACTACTATTACTCCACTCATCGACCGCTATCCAACATGCATCTAGAATATTAAGTTAAAAACAGAGTAACGCCTTAAGCAAGATGACCTGATGTAGAGGGATAAATTCATGCAATATGATAAAAACCCCATCTTGTTATCCTCGATGGCAACAATACAATACGTGCCTTCTTGCCCCTTACACATCGGGGAAAGGACACTGCAAGATTGAACCCAAAGCTAAGCACTTCTCCCATTGCAAGAACTACCAATCTAGATGGCCAAACCAAACGGATAATTCGAAGGGACTTGCAAAGATAACCAATCATACATAAAAGAATTCAGAGAAGATTCAAATATTATTCATAGATAATCTGGATCATAAACCCACAATTCATCGGTCTCAACAAACACACCGCAAAAAGAAGATTACATCGAATAGATCTCCACGAGAGAGGGGGAGAACATTGTATTGAGATCCAAAAAGAGAGAAGAAGTCATCTAGCTACTAGCTATGGACCCGTAGGTCTGAAGTAAACTACTCACACTTCATCGGAGGGGCTATGGTGATGATGTAGAAGCCCTCCATGGTGGATGCCCCCTCCGGCGGAGCTCCGGAATAGGCCCCAAGATGGGATCTCGTGGACACTGAGGAAGTTGCGGCGGTGGAATTAGGGTTTTTGGCTCCCCGCTACGATCGCTTGGGGTAATGAGGTATATAGGAGGAAGGAGTACGTCGGTGGAGCAACAGGGGGCCCACGAGGCGGGCGCGCCCCCACCCTCGTGTTGCGCCTCTTTTGTTCCTTGGAGTAGGGTCCAAGTCCTCGGATCACGTTCGTGAGGAAATCACGTTCCGAAGGTTTCATTCCGTTTGGACTCCGTTTGATATCCCGTTTCTTGAAACACTGAAATACGCAAAAAACAGCACAATTAATTTGGGCCTCCGGTTAATAGGTTAGTCCCAAAAATAATATAAAAGTGGAAAATAAAGCCCAATATAGTCCAAAACAGTAGGTAAAGTAGCATGAAGCAATCAAAAATTATAGATACGTTGGAGACGTATCAACATACATCAAGTGTTCTCAAATAAAGACTCAATCCGATAAGATAACTTCAAGAGGGAAACTCAATTCATCACAAGAGAGTAGAGGGGGAGAAACATCATAAGATCCAACTACAATAGCAAAGCTCGCGATACATCAAGATCGTGCCCTAGAGGGAACACAAGAGAGAACACGAGAGAGAGAGATCAAACACATAGCTATCGGTACATACCCTCACCTCGAGGGTGAACTACTCCTCCTCGTCCATGGAGAGCGCCGGGATGATGAAGATGGCCACCGTGATGGGTTCCCAGGAGGGTGCCGGGACGGACTCTGAGAGGTTTTGGTGGCTACAGAGGCTTTAAGTGTGAACTCTGATCTATCTTGATATTTGATGGTTTTAGGGTACGTAGGCTTATATAGGCGAAAGAATTCGGTCGGGAGGTGCTCGAGGGGCCCACGAGACAGGGGGCGCGCCCTATAGGGGGGCGGGGGCGCCCCCTATCTCCTGGGCTCCGCGAGGATCTTCTGACTTGATCTCCAAGCCTCCAGGATGATAATCTTCCAAAAAAACATGTTGTCGAAGGTTTCATTCCGTTTGGACTCCGTTCGATATTCCTTTCCTTTGAAATACTGAAACAGGAAATAAAACAGGAATATGGGCTGGGCCTCTGGATAATAGGTTAGTCCCAAAAGTAATATAAAAGTGAATAATAAAGCCCAATATTGCCCAAAACAGTAGATAATATAGCATGGAGCAATCAAAAATTATAGATACGTTGGAGACATATCACCTAGCATGCCTGGAAAGCCTCTAGCTGGGTTGGTCGCCAACAATCTCTTTGTATCAGCGGCAGTTGGCTGCCTCAAGTACTCTGGGCCAAACACCTCGATCACAGCCTGGCAAAACTTGTACATTGACATCAGACATGTTGTCTTACTCATACGCACATACTCATCCACCAGACGCTTAGAATTCCATATATGCAAGCATGCGGATGGCCGCAGGCATTACGGTAAGAGGAGAATCCAAGCTTGCCAAGGGCATCCGTCTTGCACTGGCGAAGTATGGGTCATCAAACTAACCACTCCTCTCGGATACGATTGAACACATGCCTTGCCATACAAAAACGGCGATTTAAATTTATCCGGCTTGAAGAGCGGGGTGTTGGCAAAGTAATCGGCATAGAGCGGTATGCGTGGCCTCTCTCCCCTGCTATGTTCAGGGTTAGGGGAGCACGGCCGTGAGTGACCGCATCGAGGAAGCTGTTGCTGAATATGGTCGTGAACGACTAGTGCAGCCACCACAAGATCTTCATCATCCGACGACGAATCGTCCGATGAACAAAGGAAGTGATGGAAGAAAAACTCGTCTCCACTGTCCATACATTTGTTGGCAAAATGTCGAACACCTTGCGACCGTGGTGGCCGATACATCCCCGTCGTATCTACTTTTCCAAACACTTTTTCCCTTGTTTTGGTCTCTAACTTGTATGATTTGAATGGAACTAACCCGGACTGACGCAGTTTTCAGCAGAATTGCCATGATGTTATTTTATGTCAGAAAACAAAAGTTCCTGGAATGACACAGAAACTCCACGGGATGTCTTATAAAAAATAATAAAAAATCCTCGCCAAAGATGAAGACCAGGGGGCCCACACCCTATCCACGAGGGTGGGGGCGCCCCCACCCCCCTCCTGGGCGTGCCCCCCTACCTCGTGGGCCCCCTGGAGACCCTCCGATGCCAACTCCAACTCTATTTATTGGCTTTCGGGGAGAAAAAAATCAGGGAGAAAGAATCATCGCCTTTTATGATACGGAGCCGCCGCCAAGCCCTAATCTCTCTCGGGAGGGCTGATCTGGAGTCCGCTCTGGGCCCGGAGAGGGGATTCGTCGCCGCGTCATCATCAACCATCCTCCATCACCAATTTCATGATGCTCACCGCCAGGCGTGAGTAATTCCATCGTGAGGCTTGCTGGACGGTGATGGGTTGGATGAGATTTATCATGTAATTGAGTTAGTTTTGTTAGGGTTTGATCCCTAGTATCCACTATGTTCTGAGATTGATGTTGCTATGACTTTGCTATGCTTAACGCTTGTCACTAGGGCCCGAGTGCCATGATTTCAGATCTGAACCTATTATGTTTCCATGAATATATGTGTGTTCTTGATCCTATCTTGCAAATCTATAGTCGCCTATTATGTGTTATGATCCACAACCTCAAGTGACAATAATCGGGATACTTCTCGGTGATGACTATAGTTTGAGGAGTTCATGTATTCACTATGTGCTAATGCTTTGTTCCGGTTCTCTATTAAAAGGAGGCATTAATATCCCTTAGTTTCATTAGGACCCCGCTGCCACGGGAGGGTAGGACAAAAGATGTCATGCAAGTTCTTTCCATAAGGCGTATGACTATTTACTAATACATGCCTACATTATATTGATGAATTGGAGCTAGTTCTGTGTCACCCTATGTTATGACTGTTACATGACGAACCGCATCCCGCATAATTATCCATCATCGATCCTAAGTGCTCACGAGCTTTCCATATACTGGTCTTCGCTTATTTACTTTTCCGCTGCAACCCGTTACAATCACGCAAAATACCAAAAACATTACTTTTGTCAGTTCAGACTTTTGTTACCGTTACCATCACTATCATATTACTTTGCTAATAAACACTTTGCTGCAGATACTAAGCTTCCGTGTGGTTGAATTGACAACTCAGCTGCTAATACTTGAGAATATTCTTTGGCTCCTTGTGTCGAATCAATAAATTTGGGTTGAATACTCTACCCTCGAAAAACTATTGCGATCCCCTATACTTGTGGGTTATCAAGAGCATTTTAAAGCGCATGTTAAGAGCATAGCTCTATTCTTTGAGTCACTTGGGATTTATATCTGCTGGACACTATGAAGAACTTGAAAGAGGCTAAGACAACAATTTATCCCTCAACTACGAGGGGAGGTAAGGAACTGCCATCTAGCTCTCGCACTTGATTCACCTTCTCCGTTATGAGTAAGCTAGCGACACCTAAACCCGCTTACATTATTCGCTTTGATATGTCGCATGTTATTGATGATGCCACTCGCTATGCATGATACTTATGATGAAACTACTTCTATGCTTGATACCACCGTGCCCCTTGGTGAATTTCTAGATGAACAACTTTCTAGGTCTAGAGAAATAGAAATTATTGAAACCGAATACAATGATGAAAGTGATGATGAAAATATGCCCGCTATTCTCGAGGGTTATCTTTTTGATGCGGAATCTTCTCGCAACTATTTTTGCCTCGCCAGGATAGATATGAACTTAAGAGGATGCTAGTTAAATGGAGTAAAGAATCTCTTAGAGATAGGATGAGACCTGACCTTGCTTTTGCTACTTCACCTATCTCGTGTTCTCGATAAGGATTATTATGAATTCTCCGCTGATCCCGATATATAATTACTTTGGTTGAATCTGATCCTTTTTATGGCTATGAATCAAACTGTTGTGGCACATCTTACTAAGTTAAATGATATAGCTGCCCTATTTACTAATGATGAGAGATCGCTACTTTTATATACTCAAAATATTTCCATTCTCATTAAAGGGTGATGCTAAGATATGGTTTAATTCTCTTGATCCTCGGTTGCGCGTAGCCCTGTGATATGATTTATTACTTCTCTGCTATATATTTCCCTCCTCATAAGAAACAAGCTGCTTTGAGGGAAATATACAACTTCGTGCAAATTGAAGAAGAGAGTCTCCCACAAGCTTGGGGGAGGCTTCTCAAGCTACTTAATGATTTGCCTGATCATCCTCTTAAGAAACCTGAAATACTTGATATCTTTTATAATGGACTAATCGATGCTTCCAGAGATTACCTGGATAGTTGTGCTGGTTCTCTTTTCAGGGAAAGAACACCGGATGATGCTGAAATTCTATTGAATAATATGTTGACAAATGAAAATAATTGGGCACCTCCTGAGCCAACTCCCGAGGCAGCTCCTGAGCCAATTCGAGCCTATTCCTAAACCAATTCAAGAAGAGAGGTGTTCTATTTACGAGTCCCGGAGATATGCAAGAGGCAAAGAAATCTATGAAAGAAAAAAGGTATTAAAGCTGAAGATGTTAAGAATTTACCTCCTATTGAAGAAATACATGGTCTTGATTTACCTTTGTTGAAGAAGTATATGATCTCAATCCTTTATTCATCAAGAACCTCCCGATGCCGATATCCCTACTACGGGTAGTAAAGGTAAATTCTCTCTATAGATATGACAAAGTCAAGTCCCTCCTACTAAAATTGCTAGTCGGTGCTTGGATGAGTTTGATGACTTTATGTTTAAGCAAGATGACTTTAATGCTTATTTTGGTAGACAATTGAAACAGAATACCTTTATGATTAAACGCTTGAGTGATTATATGGATAATATTAGAGGTGAACTTAAACTTGTGAGCAAACATGCTTCTATGGTTACCACTCAAGTAGAACAAGTACTTAAAGCTCAGAAAGAAGTGCTTGATGAAATGAACAGTAAGAAAAATGATTATGCTGTTAGAGTGGCTACTAGGACTGGTAGAATGACTCAGGAAGCTTTGTATCCTGAAGGCCACCCTAAGAGAATCGAGCAAGATTCTCAAAGAAATAATATTGATATGCCTAGTTCTTCTAAAAGGAAGAAAAGAAAAATGATAGGACTATCCAAACTTCTAGTGAACCTATTGCTTTGAACCACCTCGTAATCCAAAATGATATCTCTATGTCCGATGCTGAAACACAACTGCGGTAATGAACATGAACCTAGTGAAAATGTTAATGATGATGTTCATGATGATGCTCAACCTAGTAATGATAATGATGTAGAAGTTGAACCTGTTGTTGATCTTAATAACCCATAATCAAAGAATCAACGTTATGATAAGAGAGACTTCGTTGCTAGGAAACATGGTTAAGAAAGAGAACCATGGGTTCAGAAACACATGCCTTTTCCCCCTAAACCATCCAAGAAAAAGGATGATGAGGATTTTGAGCGCTTTCTTTGAAATGATTAGACCTATCTTTTATGTATGCGATTAATCGATGTTCTCAAAACAAATCCTTATGCTAAGTATATGAAAGATATTATTACAAATAAAAAGAAAGATACTGAAGCTGAAATTTCCACCATGCTTGCTAATTATACTTTTAAGGGTGGAATACCAAAGAAACTTGGAGATCGAGGAGTACCTACTATACCATGCTCCATTAAGAGAAATTATGTTAAACCGCTTTATGTGATCTTGGAGCCGGTGTTAGTGTTATGCCTCTCTCTTTTATATCATAGACTTGACTTAAAGAATAAGTTGACACCTACTGAAATATCTTTGCAAATGGCTGATAAATCAACTGCTATACCTGTCGGTATTTGTGAGGATGTGCCTGTTGTGGTTGCAAACGTTACTATTTTAACGGACTTTGTTATTCTTGATATTCCCGAGGATGATAGTATGTCTATTATTCTTGGAAGACCTTTCTTTAATACTGCAGGGGCTGTTATTGATTGCAACAAAGGCAATGTCACTTTTCATGTTAATGGTAATGAGCATACGGTACAATTTCCGAGGAAACAACCTCAAGTTTATAGCATCAACTCTATTGGAAAAATTCCATCGAGTATATTTGGATGTTTTGAATTTCCTCTCCCCATCACAAGAAGAAGTATGATATACTTATTATTGGGGATGTCCATATCCTCGCTTGAGGTAACATAGCGTTATTCAAATTTCTCCGGTTTCATGTTAATCGGAATGAGTTTGTTAACAAGACTTGATCAACCTTGTTAGTGGATTCCTTTTGATGAGCATGAGACGGATGAAACTAGAAGCACAACCTTCTGTATTCTCTTTATATTTTCTCGTTATTTAGTAGAAATAAAGTAAAATAGTATTTTTCCGTCTGCTTCCGATTTACCGTGCAATATAAAAATATCCCGAAAATAAAAGTCCTCGTAATGCCATGCCATTTTAATATGATTTTTCGGGAATATTTGAGGATTTTAGTGCAAAATTACCCGGGAGCTGCCACTGCCACGAGGGTGGAGGGCGCGCCTACCCCTGGGCGCGCCTTGTGGGCCCACGGTGGCCCTCCTCCACTTATCCCTGCACCCATCTTCTTCCTCTGCCTCACACAAACCCGAAAAACTAACTCAAGCACGAGTTCCAGCCCCTGTTGCTGTGATTTTCGATCTCCTTGCTCAAAGCACCTCTCGCAAAACTACTTGGGAGATTGTTCCTTGGTATGTGACTCCTCCATTGGTCCAATTAGTTTTTGTTCTAGTGCTTTTATTCATTGCAAATTTGTGTTGCATAGGTGACCATGTTCTTGAGCTTGCATGTCAAATTTATATGGTTCCAAGTAGTTCTAATGCTTGATATATGCTCTAGGCACTTGTATGAGTAGTTGCTATCAGTTAATTGAAGTTGGTTCACTTTTGTTTGAAGTTACTAAAAATTTCAGAATTATTTTTCAGAGAAAACAATATGTTTAGGAAGATGTTCCAAGGTGGTTCTTCAAGGAAGCAAGGTCCCAGGCTTGCAATGTGTGATGCTGACGAGGAACCACCAAGAGACGATCTTGTGAGGCCCTGTGAATGGCCTTTGGAAAATTTTATGAATCAAGCGGGAATCAAAGAAGAATTTAGCGCATATTTGCGCAATGCCGGTCTTGAGGACTTTGAAGTCGACAAATGCCCTCAAAGTATCATGATCTCACAAGTTCATTTGTGAGGAGGTTTGAGTTTTCATCTTCGCGTAATTCTCCTTCCTACCATGTTTGACCTTTTATGACAAATCTTATACCATGGACTTAGAGGATTTCACTTTTGCTTGCAAACTTCCATCTTGGGGTAGTGTTAGAGATCCCCCTAAATCTGAATATTGAGATTTTCTTGCTAGAATAACTGTGGGGGAATCTAGAGATATAACACAAGCCACTATAGGGAGCATTTACTTTCCTGCTATACATTATTTTGCTCTCTTCATAGGTAGATGCATAAACGCGAAGGGTGAAGCATGTCACATGTGTGCCTCGATCTCAAAGATTCTCGTAAGTGCTGTGTCAGGTGACCAATCTTATCATATGGGAGCCATTGTAGCTCGTAGGTTGCATCATAATAGACATAACGGAGATTTCTTTGGAGGAATTTATGCAACCCGCTTAGCTAATTTTCTTGAGATAGACATTCGTGAGGGTGATATGGAGTTACCCCCTGCTTATTTAGATTTTGATTCTATGGTTTCCCACCAGTTTGTTGAGAGGACTGAACCACCTCTCCAAAGATCGACTAATCTTTAACAAACGGCATGTTGTCCATATTACTCTTCCTGCTCCTGCCTTCTTTGATTCTCGGGCAAGAGGAAGATATATTATTACCAGAGAGGAGGCAGATGAGTACGAGAGGAGAGCGGAGGCGGCTCGACGCCACGCTGCAGCTCAGGAGGCGATAGCCGCTGCATCATAGTACGACCCCAGCTACACCTACGGGTATCAGCCAGGCTATCCCTGGCAATAGACCAACTTAGGCCAAAAGCCTAAGCTTGGGGGAGTACGTATTTCTCACCGACATTACATTTATGCTCATACACTCTCATTGCTAGATGTCGGTGCTCATACTCTTTCACTGTATTATCCATGCTAGTTTATTTTCTTTTTCCTGCTTTCTTCTTGTGTGTTTAATAAACCTTAGAAAAAAAACCAAACACCAAAAAAAATTAGTAGTAGTTTATTTTTCCTGCTGTAGTAGTTATAATTAAAAGAAAACCCAAAAATATTTCCTGCTCTTCTTTTGCTTGTTGGGAGCTTTCATGTAAATAGTTTTTAATTCTTTTCTTTTCTTTGGGGTCAAGAGGGAGAAGGCCATAATTAAATTGTTGAAGTGGCTCTTATATGCATCATTGTTGATTTAACCAAGAGCCCATATTGCCTTTGTCTTCTCCTCGCTTATTGAATGCTCGCATGATTCCAAATTAGTCCAATGCACGTGCACTCTTATTATTATTCACAACGTTCGGTCGTTCAAGTGTAAGGCAAATATGATGACATATAGGATGGACTGACTCAGATGGGAAAAGCTGGTATGAACTCTAACCTATTTTGTTTTTGTAAATATGATGACTCCATCGTTCTTGATTCAGCTTATTATGAATAAACTTGTTTGCAATGACAATTAGAGATCATAGTTGCTTGTTCCATGCTTGATTAGCTACAAGTTATAATGGTTTACCTTGCGTGCCAACATGCTATTAAAATGGTTGTGATATGGTATGATGGGGTGGTATCCTCCTTTGAATGATTTAAGTGACTTGACTTGGCACATGTTCACGCATGTAGTTGAAACAAATCAACATAGCCTTCACGATATTTATGTTCATGGTGGATTATATCCTACTCATGCTTGTATTTAATGTTTATTAATTTTAATGCATGTTCATGACCTGTTGTCGCTCTCTAGTTGGTCGCTTCCCAGTCTTTTGCTAGCCTTCACTTGTACTAAGCGGGAATACTGCTTGTGCATCCAATCCCTTAAAACCCAAAGTTATTCCATATGAGTCCACTATACCTTCCTATATGCGGTATCTACCTGCCATAGCAAGTAAATTTGTATGTGCCAAACTCTAAACCTTCAAATAAATATTCTGTTTTGCATGCTCGAATAGCTCATATATCAACTAGTGCTGCCCTTATCTTTCGTGTTAGGCGGGTTATTCTCAAGAGGAGTGGACTCCGCTCCTCACTTACGAGAAAATGGCTGGTCACCGGGATGCCCAGTCCCATGCTTTATGCAAACTAAATCAAAATAATTGCAAACAAAACTCCCCCTGGGACCCGTTGAATGTTGGAGGCACTCGTTGTTTCGAGCAAGCCATGGATTGATGTTTGTGGAGGAGGGGGAGTATAAACTTTACCATTCTATTTGGGAACCGCCTATAATTTGTTTAGCATGGAAGATATCTTCATCTCTTAGTTGTTATGTTGACAATGAAAGTATGCCGCTCAATATATAATTTATCTCTATTTCAAAACCAAGCTCTGGCACCTCTACAAATCCCTGCTTCCCTCTGCGAAGGGCCTATCTATTTACTTTTATGTTGAGTCATCACCTCTTATTAAAAAGCACTAGCCGGAGAGCACAGTTGTCATTTGCATTCATTCTGTTAATTTATATCGGGTATGACTATGATTGGATCTCTTCTACCATGAATTACCATGTCTAGTCAGTCCTTGATCTTTGAAGGTGCTCTGCATTTATGTTTTATGTCTCGTAAAGGGCTAGCGAGATACCATCTTGTTATATCATATTATGATTGTTTTGAGAAAGTGTTGTCATCCGAGATTTATTATTATGGCTTGCTAGCTGATTATGTTATTGATATGAGTAAACATGAGACCTGAGAATTATTGCAAATGTGGTTAGTTATAATCTTTGCTGAAAACCTGAATGCTGGCTTGACATAGGGCAAACAGAGTTTGTAAAAGTTTTTCTTTTTCTCTTTCAGTTTGTCAACTGAATTGCTTGAGGACAAGCAAGGGTTTAAGCTTAGGGGAGTTGATACGTCTCCGTCAGATTCTACTTTTTCCAAACACTTTTGCCCTTGTTTTGGTCTCTAACTTGTATGATTTGAATGGAACTAACCCGGACCGACGTTGTTTTCAAAGAAGATTGCCATGATGTTGTTTTATGTGCGGAAAACAAAAGTTCTCGGAATGACCTGAAACTCCATGGGATGTCTTATAAAAAATAATAAAAAATCATCGCCAAAGATGAAGACCAGGGGGCCCACACCCTGTCCACGAGGGTGGGGGCCGCGCCCATCCCGGGCGCACTTCTACCTTGTGGACCTCGAGACCCTCCGACGCCTAACTCCAACTCTATTTATTGGCTTTCGGGAGAAAAATCAGGAGAAAGAATCATCGCGTTTTACGACACGGAGTCAGCCGCCAAGCCCTAATCTCTCGGGAGGGCTGATCTGGAGTCCGCTCGGGGCTCCGGAGAGGGATTCGTCGCCGTCATCATCATCAACCATCCTCCATCACCAATTTCATGATGCTCACCGCCAGGCGTGAGTAATTCCATCATAGGCTTGCTGGACGGTGATGGGTTGGATGAGATTTATCATGTAATCGAAAGTTAGTTTTGTTAGGGTTTGATCCCTAGTATCCACTATGTTCTAAGATTGATGTTGCTATGACCTTGCTATGCTTAATGCTTGTCACTAGGCCCGAGTGCCATGATTTCAGATCTGAACCTATTATGTTTTCATGAATATATGTGTGTTCTTGATCCTATCTTGCAAGTCTATAGTCACCTATTATGTGTTATGATCCGACAACCCAAGTGACAATAATCGGGATACTTCTCGGTGATGACCATAGTTTGAGGAGTTCATGTATTCACTATGTGCTAATGCTTTGTTCGGTTCTCTATTAAAAGGAGGCCTTAATATCCCTTAGTTTCCAATAGGACCCCGCCGCCACGGGAGGGTAGGACAAAAGATGTCATGCAAGTTCTTTTCCATAAGCACGTATGACTATTTACGAATACATGCCTACATTATATTGATGAATTGGAGCTAGTTCTGTGGTCACCCTATGTTATGATCTGTTACATGACGAACCGCATCTCGCATAATTATCCATCAACGATCCGTGCCTCACGAGCTTTCCATATACTGGTCTTCACTTATTTACTTTTCCGCTAATCACATAATCACGGCAAAAATACCAAAAACATTACTTTGGTTTGTCTTTACTTTTGTTACTGCTACCATCACTATCATATTACTTTGCTACTAAACACTTTGCTGCAGATACTAAGCTTCTAGGTGTGGTTGAATTGACAACTCAGCTGCTAATACTTGAGAATATTCTTTTGCTCCCCTTGTGTCGAATCAATAAATTTGGGTTGAATACTCTACCCTCGAAAACTGTTGCGATCCGCTATACTTGTGGGCTATAAGTGGCGAAGAGGCCGCGATGATCACCTCGATGCAGTAGGGGTGGTTGCCGGCCGGCTACTAGCCGCTCTGGAGTTCTCGTCGGAATCTGCCGTCGGGCATTGGTAATGCGCTGGCAGTCGTGGTCCCCTCGCCACCGGCAAAGATGGCGACGCCAAACCTCCTCCGATCGACGGCCAAAACTATGGCGAAAGCGGCCAAGGCAGGCGGCCATGTCGAGACATGGTTTGGTATGGACGGCGGGGTTGCGCTGGTGAGGAGGCGGCCGGAGAATAGCGGCGAGCCGGGCGGGCGGGCGGGCGGGAGAGAGGGTGAAGCGTTGCAGCGGAGGGACAGCTAGTGTCCCCGACAGGCGGGCCACGGGGAGGACAAGGGCGTGCGTCGAGGCCGTCCGCGCGCGTCCATTTCACCCCAAACCGAGCGCAATTTGGGCCGGGGATGGGTCGAAAACGGACGGGATCCGGACATTTGTCCGTTTGAGGCCGCGCGCTGGGCCGCGCTATTCGTCTGTTTTACCCCAAACGGACGCACCCGGACAAGATAGGGTTGCGCGGTGGAGTTGGCCTCAAGCACTCTATGCGCACAGCCACGCCCAAGCCATGGCCGTCACCACCGCCAAACCACCTCGTCACCGGCGCGACTTCCAAATACCGGCCAATACGCCGCCGCAGCTCTCCTCTCCTCCTCCTCCTCCTCCCACACCGCCCATGCCGCGCCAGAAGGAACGAACGTGGCAGCTTTCGATGTAATCCTCTCCGCCACGCCGCCGCGGCAAGGGAACAAGCCGCACGCTGCCGGCCAGCGGTTCGCGGATCGAGCCGGCGACGCCACCTCCAGCCTCCTTCCTCGCGCTTGCCCTCCTCCCCGTCCCCGCCCCACGCCATGCTCGCCGCCCGCCAGCGACCGCAAGCTGCGGCGGCAGAAGATGCTCCGCCCATGCCAGTGCACGTATCCTCCTTCTGGTTCAGCCTCGCTCCACTCCCGCCTTTCGCCTGTGGCGGCCACGAGGTCGGTGCGCATCCAGCCGGTCGGTGGCTGCCCTGGAGGCGAAGCGGCACGGCGGCGAAGTGAGGCCACGGAGGAGGCGGAGCTGGCCGACGCGCGCCGCGAGCTAGGCCTTCCGAGCCGACTAGCGTGCAGGCGCGACATGCTTGGTGCGAGATGACGGGCGGTGCTGCGAAGGCAGCCTGCCGGCATCGAACTAGCGCCAGCAGGCATGCTCGCTGGGAAGGGGGGCGACCTATGCGGGAGTTGGCACGCTGGGCACGGCGATGGATTTGTTTTTTTGGAACGGTGGATGCGAACTTGTCAAACCTAACAAAGTTAGCGCCGTTAGTACATTCGTGACGGGCGGCGTCTTCACCCTTGCCACATGGCACCTTATACTGGGACCCATCCGTCAGATTTTGCGTCAAACTGCTATTATCGGTCAATTAGCATTTTTTGAAAACTGTCACCACAATGTTGGTGGGTTTTTCGAAAAATTCGAACGGTGGCGGTTTTTTGAATTAGTGTCCCCAATTGTGGTGGTTTTTTGCAATTTACTCCCACTTCCCGGATCATGGTGGGTGAGGGTTTTTCTCTCCCTATCACACATGTCGGGCTCCGTTTCGTTCCCTTCTAACACAATGCCATTCTCGTTAAATAATGTTGTTGTTTCACCTGATCTTATCAAAAATTTAGTCTCAGTCCGTTCTTTTACTCGTGATAATCCCATAGCTGTGAAATTTGATGAAAATGGTTTCTCTGTTGTGCTCGCACTCAGATGATTCTACACCGATGTGATAGCCCCGACTATCTATATCCCGTCCAGCCATCATCATCTTCCACCGCTGGACCGGTCGCTCGCCAGGTTTGATCTTTTTCACGTGTGCCTTGGCCATCCGAGCTCCGCCGCACTTCGTAGAATCATGCAAGGATTCTCTTTCTCTTGCGATAAAACAGAAAGCCATACTTGTCTTGCCTTCTAGGTCGGCAAGTGTTGGGGAACGTAGTAATTTCAAAAAATTCCCTACGCACACGCAAGATCATGGTGATGCATAGCAACGAGAGGGGAGAGTGTTGTCCACGCACTCGTGAGACCAAAGCGGAAGCATTTGCACAACGCTGGGTTGATGTAGTCGCACGCCTTCACGATCCGACCGATCAAGTACACCGAACGCACGGCACCTCCGAGTTCAAAGACACGCTCAGCTCGATGACGTCCCTCGAACTCCGATCCAGCCGAGCTTTGAGGGAGAGTTTCACAAGACGACGGCATGGTGACGATAATGATGTTTTACCGATGCAGGGCTTCGCTTTAAGCACCGCCACAAGATATCAAGGTGGACTATGGTGGAGGGGGCACCAGACACGGCTAAAAGATCAAACGATCAATTGTTGTGTCTCTAGGGTGCCCCCTGCCCCCGTATATAAAGGAGCAAGGTGGGAGGTGCTGCCGGCGGGAGTAGGACACCTCCCTTTTCCTTGTTGGATTAGGAGTGGAGGGGGAAAGAGGAGGGAGAGAGGAAGGAAAGGGGGGCGCCGCCTCTCCTTGTCCTATTCGGACTAGGGAGGGGCGTGCGCCCTGCCTCGCCGCCTCCTCTTTCTCCACAAAGGCCCACTATGGCCCATTAAGCCCCGGGGGGTGGGGGTTCAAGTAACCCCTCGGTACTCGGTAAATCGATTTCACCGGAACACTTTCGATATCCAAATATAGGCTTCCAATATATCAATCTTCATGTCTCGACCATTTCGAGACTCTCGTCATGTCCGTGGATCACATTCGGGACTCAACAACCTTCGTACATCAAAACTCATAAACTCATAATATAACCGTCATCGAAACTTTAAGCGTGCGGACCCTACGGGTTCGAGAACTATGTAGACATGACCAAGACACGCCTCCGGTCAATAACCAACAGCGAACCTCGGATGCTCATATTGGCTCCTACATATTCTACGAAGATTTTTATCAGTCAGACCGCATAACAACATACGTTGTTCCCTTTGTCATCGGTATGTTACTTGCCCGAGATTCGATCGTTGGTATCTCAATACCTAGTTCAATCTCGTTACCGACAACTCTCTTTACTTGTTCCGTAATACATCATCTCGCAAGTAACCCATTAGTCACAATTCTTGCAAGGCTTATAGTGATGTGCATTACCGAGAGGCCCAGAGGTACCTCTCCAACAATCGGAGTGACAAATCCTAATCTCGAAATACGCCAACCCAACAAGTACCTTCGGAGACACCTGTAGAGCACCTGTATAATCACCCGATTACGCTAGGACGTTTGGTAGCACACAAAGTGTTCCTCAGGTAAACGGGAGTTGCATAATCTCATAGTCATAGGAACATGTATAAGTCATGAAGAAAGCAATAGCAACATACTAAACGATCAAGTGCTAAGAGAACGGAATGGGTCAAGTCAATCACATAATTCTCCTAATGATGTGACCCTGTTAATCAAATGACAACTCATGTCTATGGCTAGGAAACATAACCATCTTTGATCAACGAGCTAGTCAAGTAGAGGCATACTAGTGACACTGCTTTGTCTATGTACTCACACATGTATTATGTTTCCTAAGTTAATAAAATTCTAGCATGAATAATAAACATTTATCATGAAATAAGGAAATAAATAATAACTTTATTATTTCCTCTAGGGCATATTTCCTTCCGGGCCTCCCACTTGCACTAGAGTCAATAATCTAGTTCACATCGCCATGTGATTTAAGACCAATAATTCACATCACCATGTGATTAACACCCATAGTTCACATCATCATGTGACCAACACCCACAGGGTTTACTAGAGTCAATAATCTAGTTCACATCGCTATGTGATTAACACCCAAAGAGTACTAAGGTGTGATCATATTTTGCTTGTGAGATAATTTTAGTCAACGGGTCTGTCACATTCAGATCCGTAAGTATTTTGCAAATTCTATGTCTACAATGCTCTGCACGGAGCTACTCTAGCTAATAGCTCCCACTTTCAATATGTATCCAGATTGAGACTTAGAGTCATCTGGATCAGTGTCAAAAACTTGCATTGACGTAACCCTTTACGATGAACCTTTTGTCACCTCCATAATCGAGAAACATATCCTTATTCCACTAAGGATAATTTTGACCGTCATTCAAAGGATCTACTCCTAGATCACTATTGTATTCCCTTGCCAAACTCAGTGGTAGGGTATACAATAGATCTGGTACATAGCATGACATACTTTGTAGAACCTATGGCTGAGGCATAGGGAATGACTTTCATTCTCTTTCTATCTTCTGTCGTGGTTGGGCTTTGAGTCTTACTCAATTTCACACCTTGTAACACGGGCAAGAACTGACTGTTCCATTTTGAACTACTTCAAAATCTTGTCAAGGTATGCACTCATTGAAAAAACTTATCAAGCGTCTCGACCTATCTCTATAGATCTTGATGCTCAATATGTAAGCAGCTTCACCGAGGTCTTTCTTTGAAAAAACTCCTTTCAAACACTCCTTTATGCTTTGAAGAATAATTCTACATTATTTCCGATCAACAATATGTCATTCACATATACTTATCAGAAATGTTGTAGTGCTCCCACTCTTTCTTGTAAATACAGGCTTCACCGTAAGTCTCAGATAAAACTATATGCTTTGATCAACTCATCAAAGTGTATATTCCAACTCCGAGATGCTTGCACCAGTCCATAGATGGATCGCTGGAGCTTGCACATTTTGTTAACACATTTAGGGTCGACAAAACCTTCTGGTTGCATCATATACAACTCTTCTTTAATAAATTCATTAAGGAATGCAGTTTTTTTATCCATTTGCCAGATTTCATAAAATGCGGCAATTGCTAACATAATACGGACAGACTTAAGCATAGATACGAGTGAGGAACTCTCATCGTAGTCAACACCTTGAACTTGTCGAAAACCTTTTATGCATAATTCTAGCTTTGTAGATAGTAACACTACTATCGGGTCTGCCTTCCTCTTGAAGATCCATTTAATCTCAATGTCTCGCCGATCATTTGGGCAAGTCAATCAAAGTCCATACTTTGTTCTCATACATGGATCCCATCTCAGATTTCATGGCCTCAAACAATTTCGTGGAATCTGGGCTCATCATCGCTTCATCATAGTTCGTAGGTTCGTCATGGTCAAGTAACATGACCTCCGTAATAGGATTACCGTACCACTGCAGTGCGGATCTCACTCTGGTTGACCCACGAGGTTCGGTAGTAACTTGATCTGAAGTTACATGATCATTTCCATTAGCTTCCTCACTAATTGGTGTAGGAGTCACAGAACAGATTTACGTGATGAACTACTTTCCAATAAGGGAGCAGGTACGATTACCTCATCAAGTTCTACTTTCCTCCCACTCACTTCTTTTCGAGAGAAACTCCTTCTCTAGAAAGGATCCATTCTTAGCAACGAATATCTTGCCTTCAGATCTGTGATAGAAGGTGTACCCAACAAAGAACTTTTGGGTATCCTATGAAGACGAATTTCTCGATTTGGGTTCAAGCTTATCATGTTGAAACTTTTTCACATAAGCATCACAACCCCAAACTTTAAGAAAGCGACAACTTTGGTTTCTTGCCAAACCACAGTTCATAAGGTGTCATCTCAACGGATTTAGATGGTGCCCTTTTTAACGTGAATGCAGCTGTCTCTAATGCATAACCCCAAAACGATAGTGGTAGATTGGTAAGAAACATCATAGATCGCACCATATCTAATAAAGTACGGTTATGACGTCCGGACACACCATTACGCTGTGGTGTTCCAGGTGGCGTGAGTTGCGAAACTATTCCGCATTGTTTCAAATGAAGACCAAACTCGTAACTCAAATATTCTCCTCCACGATCAAATCGTAGAAACTTTATTTTCTTGTTACGATGATTTTCTACTTCACTCAAATTATATGAACTTTTTTAAATGCTTCAGACTTTATGTTTCATCAAGTAGATATACCCATATCTGCTCAAATCATCTGTGAAGGTCTAAAATAACAATACCCGCCGTGAGCCTCAATATTCATCGGACCACATACATCAGTATGTATGATTTCCAACAAATCTGTTGCTCGCTCCATTGTTCCGGAGAACGGCGTTTTAGTCATCTTGCCCAAGAGGCATGGTTCGCAAGTACCAAGTGATTCATAATCAAGTGGTTCCAAAAGTCCATCAGTATGGAGTTTCTTCATGCGTTTTACACCAATATGACCCAAACGGCAAGTACACACAAATAAGTTGCACTATCATTATCAACTCTGCATCTTTTGACTTCAACATTATGAATATGTGTATTACTACTATCGGGATTCATCAACAATAGACCACTCTTCAAGGGTGCATGACCATAAAAGATATTACTCATATAAGTAGAACAACCATTATTCTCTGATTTAAATGAATAATCGTCTCGCATCAAACAAGATCCAGATATAATGTACATGCTCAACGCTGGCACCAAATAACAATTATTTAGGTCTAATACTAATCCCGAAGGTAGATGTAGAGGTAGCATGCCGACGGCGATCACATCAACTTTGGAACCATTTCCCACGCCGCATCGTCACCTCGCCCTTAGCCGGTCCGCTTAATCGTAGTCCCCTGCTTCGAGTTGCAAATATTAGCAATGTAACCAGTATCAAATACCTGTGTGCTACTGCGAGCTACGGTAAGGTACACATCAATAACATGTATATCACATATACCTTTGTTCACCTTGCCATCGTTCTTATCCGCCAAATACTTGGGGCAGTTCCGCTTCCAGTGACCAGTCTGTCTGCAGTAGAAGCACTCAGTTTCAGGCTTAGGTCCAGACTTGGGTTTCTTATCTTGAGCAGCAACTTGCTTGATGTTCTTCTTGAAGTTCCCCTTCTTCCCTTTGCCCTTTTTCTTGAAACTAGTGGTCTTGTCAACCATCAACACTTGATGTTTTTCTTGATTTCTACCTTCGCCGATTTTAGCATTGTGAAGAGCTTGGGAATTGTTTTCGTCATCCCTTGCATACTATAGTTCATCACGATGTTCTACTAACTTGGTGATGGTGACTAGAGAATTTTGTCAATCACTATTTTATCTAGAAGATTAACTCCCACTTGATTCAAGCGATTGTAGTACCTGCACAATCTGAGCACATGCTCACTTTGCTTGAGCTATTATCCTCCATCTTTTAGCTATAGAACTTGTTGGAGACTTCATATCTCTCAACTCGAGTATTTGCTTGAAATATTAACTTCAACTCTGGAACATCTCATATGGTCCATGACGCTCAAAACGTCTTTGAAGTTCCGATTCTAAGCCGCTAAGCATGGTGCACTAAACTATCAAGTAGTCATCATATTGAGCTAGCCAAACGCTCATAACGCCTGCGCATTTGCTCCTGCAATTAGGTCCTGTCACCTAGCGGTGCATCAAGGACATAATTCTTCCGTGCAAAGAATGAGGATAATCCTCAGATCACGGATCCAATCCGCATCATTGCTACTAACATCTTTCAACATAGTTTTTCTAGGAACATATCAAAATAAACATAGGGAAGCAAACAACGATGAAAGCTATTGATCTAAAACATAATTTTCAAAATACTATCAGGACTAAGTTCATGATAAATTTAAGTTCAATTTAATCATATTACTTAAGAACTCCCACTTAGATAGACATCCCTCTAATCCTCTAAGTGATCACGTGATCCATATCAACTAAACCATAACCGACCATCACGTGAAATGGAGTAGCTTTCAATGGTGAACATCATTATGTTGATCATATCTACTATATGATTCACGCTCGACCTTTTGGTATCAGTGTTCCGAGGCCATATCTGCATATGCTAGGCTCGTCAAGTTTAACCTGAGTATTCTGCGTGTGCAAAACTGGCTTGCTCCCGTTGTAGATGGACGTAGAGCTTATCACACCCGACCATCGCGTGGTGTCTGGGCACGACAAACTTTGACAACGGTGCATACTCAGGGAGAACACTTTTATCTTGAAATTTAGTGAGAGATCATCTTATAATGCTACCGTCAATCAAAGTAAGATAAGATGCATAAAAGATAAACATCACATGCAATCAATATAAGTGATATGATATGGCATCATCATCTTGTGCTTGTGATCTCCATCTCCTAAGCACCGTCATGATCACCATCGTCACCGGTGCGACACCTTGATCTCCATCGTAGCATCATTGTCATCTTGCCAATCTTATGCTTCTACGATTATCGCTACCTTTTAGTGATAAGGTAAAGCATTACAGGGCGATTGCATTGCATACAATAAAGCGACAACCATATGGCTCCTGCCAGTTGCCGATAACTCAGCTACAAAACATGATCATCTCATACAATAAAATTTAGCATCATGCTTTGACCATATCACATCACAACATGCCCTGCAAAATCAAGTTAAACGTCCTCTACTTTGTTGTTGCAAGTTTTACGTGGCTGCTACGGGTTGAGCAAGAACCATTCTTACCTACACACAAAACCACAACGATAGTTTGTCAAGTTGGTGTTGTTTTAACCTTCGCAAGGACCGGGCGTAGCCACACTCGGTTCAACTAAAGTTGAAGAAACTGACACCCGCCAGCCACCTGTGTGCAAAGCACGTCGGTAGAACCAGTCTCGCGTGAAGACGTCTGGCGTAATGTCGGTCGGGCCGCTTCATCCAACAATACCGCCAAACCAAAGTATGACATGTCGGTAAGCAAGATGACTTGTATCGCCCACGACTCACTTGTGTTCTACTCGTGCATATAACATCTACGTATAAAACCTGGCTCGGATGCCACTGTTGGGGAACGTAGTAAGTTCAAAAAAATTCCTACGCACACGCAAGATCATGGTGATGCATAGCAACGAGAGGGGAGAGTGTTGTCCACGCACCGTGAGACCGAAAGCGGAAGCGTTAGCACAACGCGGTTGATGTAGTCGTACGTCTTCACGATCCGACCGATCAAGTACCGAACGCACGGCACCTCCGTGTTCAGCACACGTTCAGCTCGATGACGTCCCTCGAACTCCGATCTAGCCGAGCTTTGAGGAAGAGTTTCGCCAGCACGACGGCGTGGTGACGATAATGATGTTCTACCGACGCAGGGACTTCGAACAAGCTTCGGTACATCAAAACTCATAAACTCATAATATAACCGTCATCGAAACTTTAAGCGTGCGGACCCTACGGGTTCGAGAACTATGTAGACATGACCGAGAAACGTCTCCGTCAATAACCAATAGCGGAACCTGGATGCTCATATTGGCTCCCACATATTCTACGAAGATCTTTATCCGTCAGGACCGCATAACAACATACGTTGTTCCCTTTGTCATCCAGATAGTTACTTGCCCGAGATTTGATCATTGGTATCTCAATACCTAGTTCAATCTGTATCGGCAAGTCTCATTACTCGCTCCGTAATACATCATCTCGCAACTAACCCATTAGTCACAATGCTTGCAAGGCTTATAGTGATGTGCATTGCCGAGAGGCCCAGAGATACCTCTCCGACAATTGGAGTGACAAATCCTAATCTCGAAATACACCAACCCAACAAGTACCTTCGGAGACACCTGTAGAGCACCTTTACAATCACCCAGTTACGTTGAAACGTTTGGTAGCACACAAAGTGTTCCTCCGATAAACGGGAGTTGCATAATCTCATAGTCATAGGAACATGTATAAGTCATGAAGAAAGCAATAGCAACATACTAAACGATCAAGTGCTAAGCTAACGGAATGGGTCAAGTCAATCACATCATTCTCCTAATGATGTGACCCCGTTAATCAAATGACAACTCATGTCTATGGCTAGGAAACATAACCATCTTTGATCAATGAGCTAGTCAAGTAGAGGCATACTAGTGACACTGCTTGTCTTTGTACTCACACATGTATTATGTTTCGGTTAATACAATTCTAGCATGAATAATAAACATTTATCATGAAATAAGGAAATAAATAATAACTTTATTATTGCCTCTAGGGCATATTTCCTTCAGCAAGAATGTTTGTCTTCCATTTAGTTTGTCTTCCATAGTTATGGCTTTTCGTTTCAGTTATTTCATAGCGATGCATCGACCTCACCAATTGCAAGTAATTCCGACTATCTTTATTATCTTGTGATCTTTGATGATTTTTCCCATTTTGTATGGACCTTTCCACTCCGTCGAAAATCTAATTCTCCCAGCGTGTTGACCCCCCCCCCCCCCTCCGCTTATGCCGTGACTCCCATCGTTGTAAAATCTTTTGATATATACTAAGTTTCATTTACTGCTTTGCTCACAAAACTATAAATGTCCGAATTTGCATTCTTCATTTCAAGTTGGTGAGAGGCCGGGGAAGTGAAATTCCTCCCCATTTAAAGATCTGATGAAAGCCCCTCCCTTCCCATGTTGCCTCCCTCGCGGGTGTCCTGGGAGCATGTCGCCACCCTCTTCTAGGGTTCCCCTACCTCGCTGCCCCTCCCCATGCCGCCGTCGACGAGCACCATCGGGCAAAGCCCTCATGGTGTGGGCAGCAGCAGGGCTATCCTCTCTTGTCGCGCGGGTTGGGGAGCGGGGTCTCTTCTTCTCATCAACGCCATGGAGCGTCGCATTGTCCCCATGCCTAGCCCTTTCCCACGACGCCCTGATCTCACTGGCGGGATCCCTCGACATGGTGGTGGCTCTTGGAACCCTAGTGCGGGCGCTTCCTTCTGGTGGAGAATATGGGAGCCCACCCAGATCCGATCAGGGATGGTCGCGGATGGCTTGGAGGTGGACGATGGCTCCGCGGGATGGTGGTTGTGCTGCATTTGGTGGCCACGTTGCTTCGGTGTGGCGTGGCAGGTGTGCCAGACACATCTGGCCAGGGCGTGAGGCGCTTGGTGAGGTGGTGGTGGCTGTCCGAAGGTGGTGATCCATGGCATACGATGCTACATGGAGGTCCGTGGAATAGATCCAGGTGAAAATTCTGCTCTCGGCTGGCTGCCAGGGCCGGCGATGATGGCGTTCTTCTGTGTCCTCCTTTTTTTAAAGGCATCGCCGTGGAGAAGATCCACACCTCTATCCGCCACCTCCGGGGGAAACTCTAGATCAGTTGATCGGATGACGCGGCGCTCTTGTATCGTTCCCCCCTTGGGGGGCGTTATTCTTGGAGGTGTGCATCAGCTCGAAGGACCAGTGGAACGTTTCTGCGGTGGAGCGGCGTTTCATGTGACGCATCGACGATGTGGAGCCTCGGCGGCATGACGCAATAGGGTCTCGGCGACGGATGTATGATGATGGACGCGTGCAGGGAGGTGGCTTCGTCTGGCGCCATGGTGGCGTCGAGGACATGCCTGATAAGGTCGATGCATCAGTACCTACTCTGAAGATGGATTGATAAAGAAGGTGGCGACAACCTCTGCAGCGAGCGCATGTGGTGTTCGTTGAGAGTGCGACAGACCGGTGTGTGTTCCAGACTCGCAATTCAGCTTGGTTGGAGCCTTCGGCTTTAGATGTTGGACTTTGGTGTGAGGTCTTGGTATGCATCCCCAACAATCTGCACCCCTTAATCAACTGGATAGGCGTAGCGATAGTGGTTGTCAAGATGATGGCTTCAGACTTATTACTTTGTAAGGTCTTGATGAGAAGTCGGGGTCATCCTCCTTTTTGAAATAAAAATTCAGGTTGGTAGCTCAAGCATGAAAGCATCAGTCGTGGGCTTTTATTGATATCTTGGAAGCCAGTTCTGGAGCTACAAATTTTGCAGAACAGAGCACGTGTTGAACACATGGGCATACTAGACACCATGTCATCTTGATTATTTTTCCGCCGGTTGAGTCTTTATATCTTTCAGAGAATCAGTTGTTCCAAAAATTATAGCCTTCATATTTTCCATACAAGGAGATTGGACAGTTCAGCACAAAAACTGCCTACTTAAAGCTTGTGTGATCCAAATAAATAGGTGCACTTGTATAGCTCCATCCTATCTGAATCCATTTAGGGGAAGTCAGCCTACTACCATGCATGTTGGCTTCCACATTTTTGCTTTTGTACACTGATATTATTCATCCTATTTTCAAGATTGAGCATGGGAAGTGTTGGGAAGGTTGAACCGCAGGTGTGCAGTATTTGACTTACCATGTGATAGCAACGAAGCAGTTGGATATGTTAATTGTGTTAGCATATCAGTATAGGATACCGTCTGTGAGAACAATAAGGTTCCCAAAGATATCAGTATGCAAGTCAAGTTTTTGAAGAGCGGATGAAAACGATATCCGCACTTCCTGTTAAGTAACCAGACATCTCTAGCACCGAGAACTTCAGTAGCAAGTCAGATGTTTTTTTTCTTGCGAGATCAAGTCAGATGTGTTCTTGCTACAACTAGGAAACAAAACAGAGTAGTAGAAAGGTGATATGGTTTGATCTACATCTATAGGGAGCAGTGGCTGGGCGAGGATTTTGGACATGGGTTGTGGAGTCAAAAAATATTGCACCACAATGACGTAACACATGAAAAGTTCATAATAATGACAACAAAACAAAATTAAGTTATTCACAAGTTTCACACCCAACAAATGCAAACTGTGGTCGAATTTGACTAAATGCTACGATGTATAGATTAATCTAAACAAGGATAAAGACAATGCTTTGTTCGCGATTAATAATTCAAAGAAACTAATATTAATAAAAATAAATACAACACTTGCAAAACACGTTCACAGGATGCATGCAATTGCACACGCTGCCATTGATGACTTGCTAGCAGGATGACGGATGCGCCCTACGCGCGCCGTGTTTTTTTTTAGAACGAAGACGCTAGACGCGTTCGGCTTTAAATTAATAAAGCCCACAACTAGGCAGCGTATCAGACATAGACTCGAACAGACGAAACGAGCACGGAGGCTCAGACCAGCGCCAACACAGAGTTCACGGAAGTTTAGGACCTGACCAAACGAAGTACGCAGCGAGGCAGTTACATGGCTCTTAGCCAGAGCTTAGAGCACGCAGGCTCGCTCGATCGCGGGGCAAAAGGGCCACTATCATGACGAAGACGTGGCGAGAGGCTCCCTAGCCAAAACGTAGACGTGTCGCAGACGATCTTGGGCTTGCTTCAGTTTGTCAGCATCCTTGCGCCTCGCCAATGGACTCCACTGCTGCAAGAAGAGGTTGCATTTATAGATGATGTTGGCCAGGTGCGTTGGGAAGATACCCTCGATCACTAGTTTGTTCCTGGTGAGCCAAAGAGACCATGCCAAGGCTCCAAGACAGCTCCAAAGCACGCGGTTGTTGCCTCCTTTAGCAGAAGCGACGATGGCCGCTAGGTCAGTGGCCGAGCGTGGGTTCCAAGAGGTGTTAGCTGCAGCGCGGAGCGCGCTCCAAGCAAAGCAAGCTAATGGGCAGCGGAAGAAAACGTGGTTCGCATCTTCCGCGACGTTGCACACCGCACACATACCATTCGACGGGCCGTTGCGTTTGGCAACGTTAGCCGAGGTGGGCGTCACATGCAAACAAATGCCAAAAGAACACCTTAATCTTAAGCGGAGGCGGCGGTCCATAAGCCTTTCGGCACTAGGGAGGCCTGGCTCGGCACAACTTTCGATGCAGATTTGACCAAAACTTGCGGAAGGGGTCAGGACCACGCCACGGTGTCCTCGGACATGGAAAGCGACACGGCGCCAAGAATGAGATCAAGCAACCGCTTAGGTGAGCTTGTTCAGTTCCCGTTAACTCGCGGAAGAAGATCACTGGGAGGAGGCCAGCTGGCAACGCTCATCTCCGGTTGACCGCTGCATGTATAGGTCCCGGAATTTGGACCAGAGGGGTTGGGATCCCACCCAATGATCCAACCAAAACCAGGCCGAATGACCGTTGCCGATGGAGAACTTGGCTCCCAAGGCGAAGGCCGGCCGAACTGCTTGAAGGTCATTCCAGAAAGGGGAACCCCTCGCCACTCCTTCGAAAAAATTCCTAGACGGGAAGTACTTTGCACGTAGCAGATCAACCCACGTGCCCGCCTGCCGCGACAGCCTTCCATATCCACTTACACATCAGCGCAATGTTGAGGATTACGGTGTTCGTGATCCCTAGCCCTCCCCGGGCCTTCTGGACAAAGACACCGCATCCCATCACACCATGTGATATTTATGCTTGGGTCCCGCCTCCTTCCCAAAAGAACGGGACCGGGTGTGTCCATCTTGGCATGCACCCTTTCCGCCAAGAGGAATAGCCCCATAGCGAATTGCGGTTGCGAGGAGAGGCTCGTGATTCGTGAGCACCAACCTAGCTGCGGAGGAGAGGAACTTTCTCCACAGGCAAACCCGCCCTCCACCTTGGTCCATAGCGGAGCCCAGCCATCGATCGTAATGCGCTTTTAGCGTCTAACGGAAGGCCCAAGTATGTAAACGGAGTTTGCCTAACTTGCAATTCAGCAGTTCCGCAACGCGCCATCGTCTCCGCACATCCATGCCCATAGACATCACTTCGCACTTGTGGAAATTTATTTTAAGACCCGACATGAGTTCGAAGCTAATGAGCAAAGCTTTGACCGTTGCTGTTTGTGCGGTGTCGGGTTGGAACAATAATAACGATCGTCCGTGATATTGCAAGTGGGATATCTCTCGGGATGAGGTGTCCCAACACCCTTTTATGTGGCCGACCTCCGCGGCTTTCCGCAACATGGCAGCGAAGGCGTCGGCGACGAAGTTGAACAAGAGCGGTGACATGGGGTCGCTTTGGCGCAATCCACGCTTGTTCCTGAAGAAGTTCCCTACTTCTCCATTAATCGAGATCGCAGTTTGGCCCTCGAGACCAATTGCATGACTCGATGGACCCATCTTGGCGAAGCCCCTACCGGAGAGGACCCGCCAAGGAAATCCTAGTTGACGCGGTCGTAAGCCTTCTCGAAATCTAATTTCAAGAGGATCGCCGGTTCGTGTGTGCGTCTAAGCTCGTGAAGGGTCTCTTGCAAGGCTAACTAACCCTCGAGGATGTTCCTACCGCGAATGAACGCCGACTGCGAGCGACTAATTATGCGATGAGCGATCGGCGAGAGCCTGGTGGCGCAGCCTTTTGCGTAAATTTTGAACGGGACATTAATGAGTGCAATGGGTCTGTACTGACGTATGTTGTCCGCGCCAGGCACTTTCGGAATAAGTGAGAGCACACCATAGTTAAGCCTAGCGATGTCCATAAAGCCACGCATAAAGCCGTTGCACACCTCGAAAATAGGGCCACGTAGCAATGGCTAGAAATGCTTAAACATCGCCACCGACCACCCGTCCGGGCCAGGGGCCGTGTCGGATTTCATGCTAAGCAGAGCGTCGTCGATTTCCTTAGGGAGGAACGCAAGCCCCGGCTCCTCGTTCTCGCTATCTAACACCCGTTGAGACGGAAGCCACACGTTCGCACGCAGGCGCGCTCGCTGTGCCTTGTCCGTCCCCATCAAACTCATGTAGAAGTCATAGATGTTGCGGGAAATCTCCGATTGCTGAAGTAGAAGCCCTCGCCTCCGCTCGCGCAGCCTAAGGATTGAGCATTTCTCAAGGCCGCCGTCAAGACACGCTGCGGAAATACTTAGTGTTCGCACCACCTTTGGGCGTCCACTTGAGGCCTCCTCTACGCCTCCAGTATTCCTCCTCGGCCTGCAACAACGCTTCGACTTGTCCTTTCAAGGCGTTCCGTGTCGTTGCGCCCTGCAGACTGCTCCACCGCGGAGGATGTAGGGAGGCGATCAATCGACGTGACGGACGACGGCCCCGTGATGCGGTACATCTCTACTTCTCTACTTCTCTACTATTATCTCTACTATTATTAAACAAGCAAACATTTTCTTCCCTAAATGCACCCCACTAACGTACACAGAACTACATAGGATAATTAGAGCCTCACGATTTGGCTCCTTATTTAGATCTAACCATCCAAATAACAACTAACCATCATTATAAATACGTCTAGCAATTTGATGCGGCGGACGAAAACTCTGCCATCCGCATCCGCATCTCTTCTCGCACCTACCGCCGCCGCCCCTCGCTCAAAACACACACGCCCGGCTGCCTCCCTACGCCCCGCCGATTCACCGCGTCGCCGCCTCGCGCCCGGACACCGGCGCCACCCCACCCGCCACACCGCTCGCCATCGTCGTCGTCGCCGTCGCCCCTAGACGCCCTGCCTGCGCGCTCCTCGCCGGCACGCTCCGTGAGTCCCTCCCCGCCCCCACGCCATATCCCCCCCCCCCCCCCCCACCTATGCGTGTCTCGCTATCCCCACGAAGCCCTCGCCGGCACGCTCCTGGCCTCCCTCCCCGCTCCCCCCATGGCAGACCATAAGCGCGCACGAGGGGCGGCAACAACTTCACTCACTGGTGTGTTATCTTCTCCATCGTCCTTCATTCCCATTGACTGGAAGCAATCTTGTCGATTTCATTTATTTGATTTTGATTGTTCGTCGCCACTCTGTTGTAGATGAAATAACCTCCGCTGCCCGTGGCTCCTGACTCTCTGATGGCAAGAACAGGCACTTGTGGCACTCATACAAGTCAACAGCCTGTACTCTAATGGTGCACAAAAGGGCTGTACTCGATTAGTCATTTCGTCAGATTTTAATGCGAGTCCTTACTGACAAATGCATGCTAGATTCATCAGTGCTCCACTGGTCCTTTCTCTGCAGCTTCCTTTTGGGTGTATTTTCTAGGCACATAGTATAATACATGATACATAAGGGCAACATGAATAGATTGAAATACTAAAATTCACTATTTGTAATGGATATGTCGTCTCCTTGAACAGATATGAGCAGCCAGTAGTATTTGTTCATCGCCATTTTTTGCATATAGGGGTAGTAAATAAATGTCTTCATACGGAATTATACATCAAAGGTGTGCTACAGTACTAAAGATATATTTATTTTCCCATTTTTGATAACCGTCGCAAAGGACGGACACATATACAACAAGTATATTATTTCACCTGTTGAGCACTCATAATTGAACCCATACAACAAGTATTTGTAGTTCTTTCTTACGATTTGAATATTTGTATAGTGATTTTGTATTAACTATAGATTCCCCTCAGCTACTGGAAGGTCCTAATTGCAATTTTGAGCACTCCTGATTGTACCCATACAACAATTCTTATAGTTCTTTCATAACAGTTGAGTATTTTCATATAGATTCTGTACTAATAGAGATTGCCATCAGCCAGTGAAATGTCCATTTTTTTGGATCACCTCAATTTTGCAACTCTGATCTATCTGTAATATTTCTCGAGTTATCAATATTGTATCCATAACATGGGGAATATTCGTTGAATTAAATTATATATATTTTTTGGTTGATGCAAACCTTCTTGTTACCTGAATGTTGTTTATTCTGCAATACTTGTCTTATGTACAATCCAAGCTTCGACTCAAAGTCAGAAGTTGTCGGCTATTTCAACCCCTCCCCTGTTGTTCATATAGTCTTAGATTTGGATTTAGAATCTCTTTTATTCTGCAACCAAAGTGTTTGTAAAGTATACTGATTAGCACCTGCAATCTTTTGCAGGTTTTCATTTTATGTCTGATTTGTTTTCATATTCACTCACCCTCGAATCAGTGACAGTTGACAATTTGGAGATACATATACAATAGCTAGCTATTGACAAGCCTGATTTTATGTTTTTTCTCGAGGGGATCAATATCAATCAACTATTTTGATTTTTAGCTGAATGATGGAACAATGGATAGTGGTGCTTAATCTCGAACTAGGCCACTGAAAGCTTATTTGCATAGATACTTTTATGTTTCCTTAAAATTTAGTCCACATTTATGACTGACTTTATGCTCTGCTAATTCTGTAACGACATGTTAGATTTTTGCTACATGTGTGAGGTGCTATGTTTTGTAATGGCATGTCTTCTAGGCGTCAGGGAACGATTTGCTGCGACTCACAACTAACATGCAATATATTTGTTTACAGCTCAGCATTCCTTCTTTTCTGTTGAGTTTTGTTGATATAGCAATTAACATGCAATGATCTATATTTATATTACTTCCGAAGTTGCATGTGCACGATTGCTGGGTTAGACTGTTAGTATAATGGAACTATTTGTATATGAGAAAAGAAAGCATTGCTTTAAAACTAACCTATGGGTATGGTTTATCTTAGTTGTTGGTCTGCCATTTGAGGGCGTGAGCACGTGAACATTTTCAATGTACATATGATTTATACTTTCTTGATCAATAATAACGGACATGCCAATGAAAGTAAGGTCTTTTTACTATCAAATGGGAGGTTTGGAGTATGATATTTGGTCTATTCACATGGCACTGGCCCTGCTTGATCAACACACGATTCTTGCTGACTTCTTACATATCCTGATGCACCAGCCACATGCACCTGCACCTGCACCTGGTCTTGTTTTCATATATGTTACAGGTCATAAGGCACTCCATTTTTATTTGCCACATTTCTATCCATGTTAAATCTGTGGTCATTTCATTGTTTTTTCTTGGTTCTGGAGCAAATTATGCTTCCGCTTAAATGCAGTTACAGCAGGTCAAAAACTAAATACAGTTACACAATAAAGTTTGAGGAAGATGGCTTTCATGATCACATTTATTTCCTCCTTATTGTTTTATACATTCAGAAGTTATGCTTGACAAGACAACTTATTTCTCAGACTAAACCATATATGTTAATACATTGATTTATGCTACAACAACGTAATTTTGGAATGTATAGCTCCTAAGTGCAGAATACATGAGACTGAATTTGGTTATCCAGAACATGATTTGGTCTTATTGATAGCAACGTGAACCTTTAAAAAATTGTTTTAATTCATTTGTCTTCTCTTAGTGGACCTGGAATCTTTCTATGGCCTTTTTTCCTAGGGCTGCATTATTTGATTTAATCCTTTTTTGCCCGAGCCGAAGGATCTAATGAGAAACTGTTGGTTCACAATCAACCCTTGGAAGTGTCAACATCTAGATCGACAAATTTTACAGCAAGATTGTCATTAAATTCTTTTGAGGCCCCTATAGAAGTGAAGTTATTTTATGTAATTATAATTGTCCTTGCTATTTATCAGGTGACTGGAATTTTCAGCTGCGTCGGTCGACATGTGCCTTAGAAGTAGGTGAGACGGCACTAAGGCTCAGATGGAGGTGACACTGCCTGTCGCGGCATCTCCAAGATGGAGATGGAGCTAGGACCTGGACGTAGGTAGGGACGGCGCAACTTGTCGTGGTGTCGGCGGCGAAGGACATGCAACGGGTTATGGGGGTTGGGTAGAGGTGGGTTAGAGGGATGACGGCGGCAGCAGCGGTACCTCGAGCAGACCAGGGCGGCAAGGCTGCAACGTGGGCGGTCGTGTGTGTTGGCGTATGCCTGGAGGAAGAAGGTTACAGGTCCGTTGGATGCATATATGTGACGGTGGAGGGAAAACGGACCTGACTGAAGAGAAACCTTTTTGAGCCTTAGTCACTCTCAATTGTAACTATAGCAGCTTGGCACGGTTTTGAAGGATCAGAGTTGCTTGTGTGTTGTATGACTGAGTTTTTTCTTGCAAATTTAAGTCCTTTGTTTGCTCTATATGTTGAAGACGTTCGTTCTACACGTCTTCCTACGGGTTTTGAAGAAATAGAGTTGCATGGTACGACATGGTGAAAAGAGAAGATGCACATGATGAGATGGAAACGAACTATGTGTTTTTTTATCTGTAAGTAGCTACTTAGGTTAAGTCTCATTACTGGACTGAATCATCACACTCAACACGTGCGTTGCACGTGCACATTTACTAGTCGATTTATAATGAGGCAGTTGAATCAGCAGGAATCGTCCGGCTGGTTCCTGAAATCCCTATATGACGCTCGTTGTGATAAAATGTCGCCAAAATGCACAGGCAAGAGCGCACCAGCATCAAGTGGGCTGGCCCATTTTAGCGGTAGATAGAGGGGTTCTAGTTCCGGTTTTGGGAACATTCTAAAGATTCCGTTTTTTATAAGTTTTGGCTACCTGCTAGAAGGTTCCTGAATCCTCCTCTTTATGTTTCTTTATTATTTCCTGTGTCTTTTGGTTTTTATTTTCTGTTCTTTTTCATTTGTTTGCTTTTCCTTTCCTTTGTTTTTAAATTTCAAAGTAAATCTAAATTGCTTTAAGAAAGTTTAAAAAATGTTTACAAATGTGCAAAACGTTGTATTTTTAGAAAACCTTCAAAAATTGTAAAAACATGTATTTTAGAAGAATGTCCACAACTTCGAAAAAATATTTGCATTTTCAGAAACATTCATATTTCTGAAAATGTTTTTGTTTTCAAAAATATTTTATTTTTCAAACAATTAAAAATTAAAAAAACTGTCCATGTTAAAAAAAATCACAATTTTAAAAAATATTCAGGTTTTCAAAAAAGTTCGTTATAGCAATCGGTTTGCCATAGTGCGTTGTTTGCTACAGTATCGGCTGATCCCCTGGTTCGCTACAGGTGCCAGATCCCTTGTTGCTATTGTGCGCCAGTTCGCCGGCCAAGTTAGGCGCTCCCCTATGATGGAGCCAATGATCTAATGCATCATATAGGACCTCCTGCACCTGCATTAGTAGTCTGAAATCACTAGTTAAGTGAAATCACTAGTTAAGGGGTATGTCTCACAAATGACACTCCCATTTTCTTTGGTGGTGATAAGTGACACACTGCATGTGCATGTATGACACTTGTCATTATTAGGGAGTTTTGAGCTTTTGTTCGTAGATTCGCTTCTTTAAAACATTTTATCTCTTGAACCATGTGTCCAAATCATGAACTATTTTCACGTTGAAGTTGAGATCTTCAAAACTGGATCCTCTATTAAAAACGAAAATAAAAGAAACAGAAACAAAGAAAAACACTGAAACCAAGGAAAGGAAAAACAAAAAAGACAAAAACCAAAATAAACCGGAAGCTACAGTTGATCTTTACACTTTTTCTGGAAAGCACACCTGCGCTTTTTACTTTCTGGGAAGCACATTTGTGCTTCACGCGAAAGCACAACTCACCATGAAAAGCACCCGTGCTTGTATTCCGTGCAAGATGGACGCAGAGATGGACGCGGAGATGTAAGCCAAGCAACTTGAGATGGAGGCGGAGAAGAAAGCCAAGATGCTAGAGATCGAGACCGCCGATGCAAAGACCAAGGCAAAAAAGTGACGCTCGCGAGCATGATGACCGGGGTGGAGATCATGAAGGTGGATCTCAAAACCGTGTCACCAAGGAAGAGGCCGTGGTTCGAGAAGATGCAGGCCGACATGCTCAACACGACGATTTAGTGATCTATATGGCGGCGCCATCTTTTGTATGTCGGCAATTGCCGGGCATGATCACGGGGGCGCGATGGCATGGTCGAACTCAAGTTCCACCCTTTTTGTGTGTCTTTGGCATGTGTGCGGCCGGTCATGAAAAGCGCCTAAGATGAATTGTG
Source organism: Aegilops bicornis (assembly GCA_021605145.1). Lineage (NCBI taxonomy): Eukaryota > Viridiplantae > Streptophyta > Magnoliopsida > Poales > Poaceae > Aegilops > Aegilops bicornis. The sequence goes on along the minus strand of JAHIAL010000033.1, from coordinate 1,704,257 downwards.
ATGATATTTTCTGAAGCCGGCATTGTATGTCGGCGCTGGCATGATGCCGACATGAGACATGGCCGCTGGCATGATCTGCCGCTGGCCTTTTTTTTAAAAAAAAGTTGAGTGCGGATATGAAATGGGTCGACGCGTTGAACGCGCTGCCGACCCATATCAAAAATAAGACAGACGCCGGACGGACGGCCGACCCAAATGGACAAAAGGCGGACAAATGCACCGTTTATTTGGGTCGGTCCGTTGAAGTTGCTCAAAGAGTTGAAGTTGGAGATGCCCTACAGTTGACATTTGCGTATACTAACGGCCCGAAAGGCCAATGCACAAGAACAACATCTGTTGTCGATAAACAAAGAATGGTGATCCCATCGTTTGCTTATGATCCAACAACCCATGTTGTTGTTTGCAGAACTTGTGTCATTTTCACGTGCTAGTGTTCTGTGGCCCCATTGGAGGACACTAATGCATGTATTAAATAAATATTTAAAGCTAGGTAGCTACCTTTATAAATAAGGGAAACACTGTTGATCTGTAGTCTGACACGAGCCCGTCATCAGACCTGTCGATTGCCGTTGATTCTGGTTAAATCCCACGGTCAAAGATTTTGCTTCCTATGAAAAAAAAAATCCGCCGGCCAGCAGCTACCAACCCCTACGGCTCTACCCTCCTCGCGTGATTCTCTCCCCAATTAACTCACCCGCGTATCTCTCCACCCTTATCTCCTCACCTCGCAGGCAACCTCCACCGACCTCGCCGCCGACCGCCGCGGCGCCGCCCCGTCCTCTTCAACTTCGCTGCTCACCTCAGGCACCCCTATCACCTCGTCGTTGATCATCACAACCACCTCACAGCCCTGATCTCCTTCTCCTCTCGCCTCGCATGAACCTCCCCCGACCTCGCCGTCAACCTCACCAGCCGCCCCGTCCTTTTCGATTTCGTCGCTCACCAGTTGCCTCCTTCTCACTTCGTCGTTGAGCAGCACAACCACCTCTCAACTCCCAGATTCGTTCCCCTGCTCCTCCGCACTCCATCGTCCTCCACCGATGCAACTCCTGGACGAAATCGCAAGTACGCCATCGCGGCATTAGGGGGGTCGAGCCCCAATGCTTCTGCACGGTACTAGTTAATGGTATGATATTTTAAATTGATGCTTCCAAGTTTCAATATCCATGCTTCCTAAGCATGGTACATGTGCTTCTTCAGTCCAGCTTGGTAAACATCATGTACGTGCTTCTTCAGTCCAGCTTGGTAAGCATCATGTGCGTGCTTCTTCAGTCCAACTTGTTTGCCTCAATTGATGCAAATTAATTTTGACATCACAAATCGTTGATGCACATAAATGTTGGCACCGTGCATTTGTAATCTGCACTTCCAAAATTCTATGCTTCCAATAGGTATGAGTTACATTGATACAACAGTAATTTGATGCTCTGCAATATCTATGGTTCCTATGCTTTATCCAATTTTCAGTCCATATAGTTTGCGGCAATAGAAACATGTTTCTAATTTTTTAACTTGTTGCTACATTGTCAAGAGGATTGTTTGTATCTAAAAATTGTCATCATGGTTCCTACAATTCTCATATATATTGCTTAATGATGCATGTCCACACCTTTCTAATTTTTTTGTTTCCAAATGGGTACAGTCTGGTTGCAAATTTAGTAATTGACTTGTTGCTTCCTACATTTCTCATATATGTTGCAAAGGATGCATGTCATTCCCTTCCCCATTTTTCGAAGGACACATTTAGGCTGCCGAATTGCCTTTAAAATACTTGTGATATTGCATATGGATTAGCTGTTCTCTACTTCTTTTACACTCCTATTCTCACACTAACTACATCCCATGTTCATATTAGCTGATGGATTTAAAATTGATCTGGTTTGATTGTATTGAAATCTCACGTTTACTCAAATTTAGATTGATGGATTGGTTTACAAACCATTAATCTGTTTACCATACTCTTGGCGACAAGCTAGTAATTTCGCATGTTCAAATTTGTGTATTAACCGTGTCGCATATGCATTGTGATAGCATTATGATTTTTTCTCTAACTAGCTAGTTATGCTTCCTTTGTTTGTCATATATGCTTCTACTTTATATACGTTTTGTTTCACACAATGATAATCATGCTTTGTTTGTTTGTTACTTATGCTTTTGCTATACACACTGACACGTAGGCTTTCTTTGTTTATGTGGATTGCTTCTGTACTTCCCACATATTATTCTACAAAACAAATCTTGTACTTATGACCATTTAAACATGCCAGGCTCATATATTATAATACATATATTACTCTGTTCTTGGTAGTTTGCTTCTGTACTACTAGCGTCCATTTTTTTATTTTATTGTTTCCATTTGTTTTTGCTGTTGCAATCTTAACATTTTCTGCTTCATCAGTATTGTATCGTACATGTAGTACCAATTTTTGGTTCCTACCTTTGATACTTACGCATCATGTTTAATCCATGTATGCTTCAGACATTTGTTTGCTGCCTTCGGCGCCGAGAGTCGCTGAGGAGACAAGTCTATATGGAACCGACCGGTGCATGCACTAAGAAGAGCGGCGACACCTGGATCTACCTCACAATGAAGACGACCTTCGCTATATGAAGGGAAGCAAGTCTATGATCTTTAGGAAACATACGCTATGAACATAGGAAGCATTGTGTTTTCGATGCATTGTATTATTGGCAACATGAAGGAAGAAATAATTTGTAGTACATCCAAAACATGTTGTATCAATGGATGAAGTATGGAAACTAACTTATATTATTTGGTTATATGCAAATAACTTTTGTGATGGAAATACTATTTTAGTGCATGGAAGCAGAGTTTTTTTTTTATAGGACACACTTTTTTCCATGTGAAAGAAATAAGTCGCAGAGGTGATATTTTGTCACATGGAAGCAAAGTTCTTGGACACAATTTTTTTTGTTAGGTCAAACCAAATTTCAATTGCAACAGAAGCAAATTTTGTTGTTAGTGGAAGCAAATTTCTGTTGTGTTGGAAACAAAAATAAAGTGTTACACTGGATTCAAGTTTTACACATCGACGCAATTAAAGAAAAGTTTACTAGCATCAGAGGAAATTGTTGAATAATCTTTTTCCAAAAATAAACAAGTACTATAAGATTTCACTAGTACTATTTTTTTTTTCTGAACGGAGGTTCCACTAATACTATTAGTTGAGTGATGGAAGCGGAAGCACGAAGCAGAAGCAGGAAGCAAGAAGCAAACTCTCGTAGAGTTTAACGACACGGCCGGGTGTAGTTACAAGCAGCGCGTAATGTACGCTGGCCGTTACTAATAAATTTAAGAAAATCGCTTGCTTCCCGCACAGGATCTGACGTCTAGTGTATTACCAATCCCACGGCCACGGACTGGTCTGATGGAACGCTAGGATCAGTAGTCTGATCCCTAGTGGTTCCCTATAAATAAGGGAAATTGAAACATGAAGTTAGGCTGGTCATAGTGGGGAGTAACTTATAGTAGTAACATGCATATGTTACTACTCTATATTACCACCCTTATAGTGGGAAGTGTCATATGTGTAGTAACATACACATGTTCATTTATTGTCTTGTAGACTCATTTTGCATTGGAAAGCGCTATGTGATGGTAACATATTAGGTTACTCTATTTGCCTCTCTCCTCATTAACTGCTTGCCACATCAACATCTTTGCTTATGTGGCATCTATGTTACTACCTATGTTACTCCCACTATGACCAGCCTTATAGAGAAGCAATCACGTATGACCCGAGTTTTTTCAAGTGATTCTCCATAGCTCATCACATTGTTGACGATATTGACCTTGGCACCTCATTCTTTGATCTTCTCATGTTCAAGCTTGGGCTTGGGAGGCAACCAGGAATTAAGGTGTGATAAGCTGACCAAAGCACCGCCGTGGCATCAAGCCGCCAACTTGAACGCATCATTACTTACTTGCTGATGTAGTTTATAGGGAAGTGGTGTTGACCTCGGTAGTTGATCCTACTTTGTTTTTCTTCCCGCAAAAAAAAAAAAAAACCACTACTTTGTTTTCAGACACAACTACGGCGCTGCTGGGCATGCTTCGATCCAGACTTGGTAAAATCTGATGTGGCTCGTGACTATACAGGGCGTGAACGAAATCTAGGGTTTGCCCGGTAGAAAACAATATTTTTCGTATTTCTATATGTGCAAAAGAAAAATGTAATAATAATAATCATCATCATTATCATCGTCATCATCATCATCATCATTATTATTATTATTATTATTAAATGATGAACTTTCAGAATGAATAGTGCCTGTGCTAAAGAGTCGTATTTGTTTTTTTTGTAGCTCTCATTTTAACGTATTGTGTCCTGAAAATTTACACACATGTACATCAGGTCTATGTATATGTGTATTTTTTTAAAGAAAAATATTGAAATGTAAAAGAGATGAATTTTGAATTTTTTAAATTCAGCTTCCATGGAGCTCGATCTCCATTCAGCCTTTTCGTATATACACGGCTTATGTTTCGATTCCCTCAACTTTGATTTCTTTTGTTGCTTCTACTCATGATGAAAAAGTAAGCATTTCGTTGGATCTCGTGGTAGTGCTAATAGGTTTGTATGTTGCACAGTGGGTGTTCGGGAGCAAATATTTTCAACTGGTTTTCTACTAGTCCTTTCCCTTCAATTGCAAGAAACTTGGTTTTAAGCTAAGTAATTAATGGAAAGGATGTTAGCCCAGTTGGAGAAAAAGAGCCAAATTCCAAGACAATAATTTAGTAAGGAAAAGATAAAACCTAGTACCCAGCTCATTTTGCTAGCCATGAGTGAGCTTAATGTTGGAAATATGAGCAATTTACCGAATGATTTTATTTACAGAAATATTAGATAAAGCACGACTAGTATAGCAGTGATAAACATGTGATTTGACAAAGAGAAGGTAAACAACAACTTCATATATGAATTGTAACTAAACACATCTCGAGTGCATAAAGATAGCAAGTTGCATATATGAAACAGAGTCTAACATATCTAGGGCAAACACTAGAACAAGAAACTGTAGCAGGGCCTCTAATAGATAGAGGAAGAACACGTACGGGACAGCAGCAGCAGAAGCGCTGGACTTGGGGTCGGTGTCCTCACCAGCGATGTCGTCGAGGAGGTTGTCGACGTCGGGGAAGAAGTCGTCGTCGGGGAAGTAGTCGTTGGAGTCCGGGGCGTCCGTGACGAAGAAGTCAAGAGTCGCACAAGCGCCTCCCAAAACCTTATCACCCTTCTCCTGCAGGACTCAAAGAGGTGCGGTTTCGGAGGCCATCGTCCCGACCTGCGGTGCACGCCAGCAAGCCGGGATGGGGAAGAACGAAAGGCAGCAGCGCAGTGCTCAGAACTTGTGGCTAGAGGAAGAAGAAGTTCGTGCATCTCCGAGAGGAGCGACCTCCCTTTTATAGGCGCAAGAGAAGGAGGCGAGAGGCTGCGCCGGAGCTGAAGGGAACGAGGGAGACTAAACTAACAGCAAAGCAGGAGAAGAGGTGCACTGCTCGTGTTCAATCTCCACTACAGCAAAACGCGTTTCAGCTTCCAAGGTGACCTTTCAGATACCCTTGCAAGGTGGCAAAAATTTAGACATCGGCTCGGCTCATTCCCGCAACTCACAAGGCTGTGACGAGGCGTGGTGAGGCGGGCGGAGGAGGAGGAGCGTGCGTGGATGTCTCTCTTGTTCTCATCCTCATACATGCGAAGAAAGAGCCTCCCTTATAAAGAGGTCCAACTCCCTCTAAACTAGCAATGTGGGACTAAACTTTAGTTCCACCTCTTGCCTTGCATGAATGGGCTACGTGGGCCTCTAGGATTTATTAAAATTTCTGAAACTGCTATTGGGCTAGGCCCAAAATAGACAAAATTCCAGCAATCCCCACTGCATCCCGTGAGGCACACAAAATTTGCCTTTGGTTCCAAAACACTGCTTTTATATACCGGTACTACAGTGGAGATTGTTGTTGAACTTCCATCTAGAACTCTATGCTACACTAGTAAGCAACTTGAACAAAGGACTAGGCCTTGAACTGCAAGTTTTCATGAATCTAGCTTTACATAAAGCCTTGACCGATACGTACCGTGGGTCTTCCCGTGGGTGGAGCTTATGCGCCATACTCCGAGACCTTTCATGAGTTTATTAGAGAGAACCCTACTCTCATAGATTGCGACGTTTGACAATCGGACTCATATAGGTGTGTTCTTCAAAAGATGTTCTGTAGGACAACATCTCTGCTTAAATGAGCCACTTAGAACACATTAAGATATACATCAACCTGCCATGAAGTTTTAGGAGAGTATTGCATCTTCATGGAGTGGTATTGTTAATAGTAAGGATACTCTCCTCTCAGTTGATCAACAGCTTGTCTTCCACATCTAATTCACGGGATCTCCGATCACAAATAATAGGTTACCACTGTGAACAACTCATATTGTGGGTCTCATACCCATCTCCATCGATGCATTATCTAACACATTACGTGATAGACCCTTAGTAAAAGGATCTGCCAGATTTTTAGACGTTTGGATATAATCCAATGCAATAACTCCGGAGTTTCTCATTTTCTTGACAGACTTTAATCTTCTCTGAACGTGTCTTGATGACTTCATGTTATCCTTTGAGCTGTTCACTTTCGTGATCACAGTATGATTGTCGCAGTTCATAAGGATACCCGCATGTTTCTCAACAACCGCAAGTCATTCAAGAGCCGACGAAGCCAATCTGCTTCGACCATAGTCTGTATCTAGTGCCGTGTGAGTTCGCTTCCATTGTTGACCTCGCTAAGATGGTCTACTTAAAGACTTCCAAGAACTAGCGCCACCTCCATGAGTGAATACATATCCACTCGTGGCCTTTATCTCATCAAAGATCTCGAGATCCAGCTTTGAGTTACTATATGCTGTAGTGAATTCCATAATTTGCAGGTTTTCAAATAACGCAAAACTCTCTCTAGAGCTTTCCAATGCACATCTCTCGGTTTCGAGACAAACCGACTCGGTTTGCTAACAAAGAAAAGAGATGTCGTGTCTTGTAGCACTTGCTAAGTACATAAGTTTAGCCAATAACTGAGAATATTTCAATTGATCTCTAGCAATTCTTCGATTCTTCCGAAGTAACACACTCGCATCATATGGTGTTGGAGAGGGCCTGTAGTCACTATAGCCAAAGCGACTCAAGATCTTTTCCACATAGTGAGATTGAAGCAATGTAATCCCACCATCATCGTCTCTCAACAACTTGATATTCAGAATGACATCAACCATTCCTAAATCCTTCATCTCAAAACAGCGAGATAGGAAATTCTTGACCTCCTTAATAACATTCAGATTTGTTTCGAAAATCAGTATGTCATCAACATACAAGCAAAGGATAACTCCCTCACCCCCACCATGGCGATAGTACACACATTTGTCAGCTTCGTTCACAACAAAGCCTGCAGCTGTTAAAGTTCTTTCAAACTTCTCATGCCACTGTTTGGGTGCTTGCTTGAGTCCATACAAAGACTTCAAAAGAACTTGCACACTTTTCCTTCCCCGACCATCTAGTACAAACCCATCTCGTTGTTTCATATAAATTTTCTCGTCCAACTCTCCATTTAGGAAATCAGTCTTAACATCCATTTGATGAACGAGAAGACCATGTGAGGCAGCTAGTGAAAGTAGAACTTCGAATAGTGGTCACGAGCCACATGTGAGTAAGTATCAAAGAAGTCTTCACCTTCCTTTTGGGTATAACCCTTAGCCACGAGCCGAGCCTTGTACTTTTCAATAGTACCATCAGGCCTAAGCTTCTTCTTGAATATCCATTTGCATCCTATAGGTTACCACCCATAAGGACGATCGCTTATATCCCAAGATTCATTCGCCAAGATGGAATCCATCTCGCCATTTAACCGCTTCCTTCCAAGAGGTCAAGATGTTCAGATGCATAGGCCTCTGAAATAGAACTGGGAGTGTCATCTATGAGATACACAAGAAAATCATCACCAAAGGACTTTGCAGTCGTCTGTCTCTTGCTCCTAGTAGGAACTTCATTGTTCTCCTCCACATGATTTTCAAAGTGTTCAATCGAAATGGCAGGTTCGGTAATTGTAACTGGTTCCTCGTTCGATGAACTAGGCATCTCCTGATTAGATGAGGTAGCCATATCCTTCATTGGAAATATATCATCAAAGAAAGTCGTGATCATTCGACTTCCATGACCTGCATTCTACATGCATGTCAGGTACCTCAGATTTTACAACCAAGAATCTATAGCCAATGCTATGAAAAGCATATCCCAGGAAAACACAATCCACGGTCTTTGGTCCAAGCTTGCGCTTCTTTGGATTTGACACATTGACTTTTGCCAAACAACCCCAGGTTCGTAGATAAGAGAGTTTTAATCTTTTCTTCTCCCATTCCTCGAATGGGGTTATCTCTTTATTCTTTGTGGGAACTCGGTTTAGAGCATGACATGCAGTCAATATCGCCTCCCCCCACCATGCCTTGGAGAGACCCGATGTGTCTAACATGGCGTTAACCAAATCTGTTAGAGTACGGTTGTTTCTTTCGGCCACCCCATTTGACTGAGGTGAATAGGGAGGCGTTCTCTCATGGATTATACCATGTTCCGCACAAAAAGCATCAAATTCATTGGAAAAATACTCTCCACCACGGTCGGACCTAAGCCTCTTGATTTTCCGATCAAGTTGATTTTCCACTTCAGCTTTATAGATCTTGAAAAAGTTCAAAGCCTCAGACTTAGATTTCAGAAGATACACACGGCAGTATCTAGTGGAGTCGTCAATTAACGTCATGAAATATTTCTTTCCACCTTTTGTCAAAACACCATTCATTTCACATAGATCCGAATGTATGAGTTCTAGTGGTGCAAGATTTCTCGCTTCCACAAATACATGAGACTTACGAGGTTGCTTAGCTTGCATACACACTTGACACTTCTGGATCCCTTGACAGTGGTGAAACTAGGATTAAGTTCAACTCGCTTAGTCGCGACATGCAACCAAAGTTAACATGACAAAGACGTGAATGCCACACATTTGATTCACTATTGTTGCAAATATGATTAACAACTTTATTGCAAACATCTGATAAGGATAAACGAAACAGGCCTCCTAACTCATAGCTTTTACCAACAAAGGCTCCATACTTGGATATTACAAATTTATTCGACTCAAAGGCAAGCTTGTAGCCATCTCTACACAGAAGAGATCCGCTAACAAGATTTTTATTGACGGAGGGGACATAATGCACGTTCTTCAGCCGCATGATCTTCCCCCGGCAAGTAAACTTCAGATCGACCGTGCCAACACCACGAATCAGAAGAACTTGAACCGCTGCCCATCGCTGACGGGTTGAAGTCCTCATGGTCCAAGATCCTTCATGTCAGTGTCTCCAATGACAACATTAGCGGTCTTGCCGCCTTTCCAAGGATGACACTTGTCATAGCGATTAGAGCAACTAGGAGCCCAATGATCAGAATCCCCACACACATGACAAACACGTTTCTTCTTGTCATTCTTCTTCTTGAAGTTCGTGTGTTGCACAGCCTTGTTCTTCCCATCAAACTTTGCTTTACCATCAAACTTGCCCTTGTTTTTTGAACTTGTGTGGGCTGGAAGTTCTTCTTGCAGTACTCAGATTGGCACTAGATCCTGCCTCAATACCTCGAGCACGTGTGTCCTTTTGCTCTTGCCTATTCTTCCACATCAAGAGTGCCAATGAGATCCGGATGTAAAACTCCTATCTCTTATGTTTCAAGAAGGTAGAAAAGTTCCTCCACGAAGGAGGAAGCTTAGTGATGATACCTCCGCAACAAACTTGTCCCAGTAGCATACAATCAAGTGCTCAAGTTCTCTAGCAAATGATCAGATCTCATGAGATTGCTCAACCACGGAGCGCTTTTTAGTCATCCCGTAATCATAGAATTGCTCCATGATGTACAGCCTCAAGGCCACAAGATCCCGAGACCCCAAACTTGGCCTCGAAAGTGCATCCCACATATCTTTTTCCATTATCAATCGACGATAAGCATCAACTATGTTCTCACCAAGAACACCTCAAGAGAGCAGCCTTTAAACAGAGTATCCATTTTCCAAAAGCTTGTGCCTCGCTGAAAGCATCAAGCTCTCCTTCAGGTTTGCCAAGAGTGGCGTCATAGCAACTCATAGTTTGAAACCATAAGACTACTCTCGCGCGCCACATCTTATAGTGGATACACCCAGACATAGGAGGTTTTATGGAAGCAGCAAAACCACTCGGGGCAAATTGCCTATAATAAGGTTTTTGATAGTTGGAAATATGAGGAATTTATCGAATGATTTTATTAACAGAAATACTAGATAAAGTACGACTAGTATAGCAGTGATAAAACAAGTCATGCGATTTGACAAAGAGAAGGTAAACAGCAACTTCATATATAAATCAGAATTCAAACACATCTCGAGTGCATGTGATAGCAAGTTGCATATATGAAACAAAGTCTAACATATCTAGGGCAAACACTAGAACAAGAAACTGTACCAGGGCCTCTAATAGATAGAGGACGTCGTCGAGGAGGTTGTCGACGTCGACACGCCGCAAGAAGTCGATGGGGAAGAACGAAGGCCGTGATTTAGGCTCATTCTCGCGAATCTCATATGCGCTACCGTGACGATGGCTGGCGAAGTGAGGAGCGCTGCTGGATGTCCCTCTTGTTCTCATCTCGTACATGTGGAGAACGTAGCCTCCTTTATAAAGAGGTCCAACCTCTCTAAACTAACAATGTGGGACTAAACTTTAGTTCCACCTCTTGCCTTGCACCTAATGGGTCATGGGCCTCTAGGATTTATTAGGAATTTCTGAAACTGCTATTGGGCTAGACCCAAAATAGACAAATTTTCAGCACTTAATTAGGTTTGGAAGTCACCTGAGATTCTTGACTTATGTTTTCGTCAACATTGGCATCGCCATGCATGGGTAACCAACCCTATTTTGAATAGCCAAATCTTCGGCAACGTAGGCTTGGGCTCAAACTGAACATGTGTTGGGTTCATTACTATATTGGACTAACAAAATATTTTTGCTCTTTTGAGAAAATATAGCAAGTTAAATCATGAAATCTTTAGATCTTTGGTTGGATAAGATGCAAGCAACATGACACATGTAACACTGCAGCTACCCGAAAATTGGTCCACGTGTATTACTTACAAATACCCCTCAATACCAAATCTCCATAACTTCTAAAGAAAATGATTTGCACCAATAGACTCATTTATGACTCGAAAAAGCAAGATGCATATGCAAGCATATATTTCGTGACATGTTAAATGGGAGGGCAGTAATTCACGTACTAAGATATGCTGCTAGCTAGCTGGATAAATAGATTACCAAGGAGAAGCTACAAAGAAGCAACTACATACGACCAGGTAACTTCGAATGAAAAATATGTCCCTAGCTAGCTCATCCAAGCCTCCCCATGTTGAGCTCACACTTTGTTCTCTCCATGTTCGAACTTAGGCTTGGGAAGCAACCAGGAATTAAGGCGAGTGCATAATGAGTGCCGTGCAAGATCCTTTTGTCCATCCTGTGACACCAGCTTGAATTTCCCAACATCACTCCACACCCGGACACAGTGGCGCCACTCGTGGTGCGGGTGCAGATGGATCGTTACTCGCCTGCTAGCTGCGGCCTGCTCTTCATGCCCAGTCCCGCATCCAGTTTTCTCCTCTTGCTTCAGGCGCCATGGGTGTGTGTCCTCCGAAGCAGATTGCTCTCGTACATTTCAGCGGGGAGCAGAAATGGGGTCGGACGTGGGTAACGACATGCGGCCACACGCCTCCAGTTCGTTGAAACGTCAAGTCCGGTAGGACCCCTGCCACCCCGGCCTGCCACTGACGCCGCGCGTTGAACCACCACCACCGAGGCTGCGATCCACATGTGTACCGGAGCAGAGGATGGAGGATCCAGCCACCACCACCGCGCTGCCATCTAGGACACTGCCCCTGCGCAGCCTGTCACGTCTTCGACACCACACCACCAAGCCTGCGCGCCGTCGTCCTGGCCCGGGGGTGTCATAATTCCTACTACTCCGTACGTCAACATTGCAAACACTTGACAGGTTGATGACAAGTTCGACATCCATGACACCATCGCAAAGCATAATGAACAGAGAACCTAAAGGAAGAATACAATAAGTTGCTCAAAATGAAACTTCAACGACACTTAAACCAACATTTTTCCGGTGTCTTGTGAATTTCTAGCTAGAGTACAACTCCAGTTCTTTGCCATCCAAGATATACATATACTTCCTTTGTAAAGAAATATAAGACTTTTTTAGATAACTATTAGTGATCTAAAAAGTTTTATATTTTTTACAGAGGCAGTTATTCACATAGAAAAATGCAACTAATTTTACAGAAAAAATTGATTTTGTTTCATACAAGGTTCGTGCTGAATATATAGAAGGAAATGTGGATGTAACATCAGCTAAGGTTCATAAGATTGGTTTATCAGCTAATTAAGGATTCTTTATAATGTTCTAAGTTTACACAATGCTGTGTAAACTTGTTAAATGTGAAGTTGGGATCCAAGATAAAATTTCTTAGAATAATTTAGTAAAGTGAATTAAGAGCACCATAAAAGGGCTAATATATTCAGAAAGCACAAATGGAAAATCAGTATATTTTTCTAGATAAGTTAATATAGCTAAAAACAACATGTAGAAGTCATTGGCTCATGAGATACTTCAAGGGGGCTTTCTTATATATTTGTGAAATTATCACCCGATATATTAATAATAAGCAACAACATTATAAAGGATTCATGAGGTAACAAAAATTACAACCAGGTATATGAACCACCTAGCAACACAAGCATTGGAATGACTCGAAGGTGTGACATCATCATCACCCCTCCTTCAGTGGAGCCAAGCCTTATTAGGGCATCTCCAACGACAGCCTGAAAAATCCCCCTGCATCCATCCGTGGACAGGAGGACCAGTCCACGGACACAGACACGGGAGGCAGCCATCCAACGCTAGCCGCATACATCCGGCCAACAATTCGAACCAACCTCACGAAATTCGATTAAACCGGATGGTTTTCATTCAAGTTTGGATATAATTTGCAAAAACAGGTCGATATTTCGACCGTTTAACTAAAAGACCAAAAAGAAACTAAACCAGATACCGGACGACCACTCATATCCGTGGCCACCCTGCCCTACCGCACTGCCGTCTCCGTCAGTGTTGTCGTCGTCGTGGAGGTCCCTCCAGCGGCGGAACGACGCTGGAGGGCCGCGGCAACCTGCTGCTCGCGGAGGAGTCGCTCTGCCTCCTATTGCGCTGGCGCGGTCGCCACGCCACTGCCAACGTGGCCTGTGGAGCCCTGGCGGCGCCCTTGCCGCGACCGGCATTCGCGGAGCAGTCACTAAGCAAACACTACTCGCCGATCTTGGTGAGTTCACCGTCAAGGCGGTGGCGTTGCCTGGCAGTCATTTCCGTGGTGGTGATAGAGCGGTCGAGCAACCACGCGGTGGCGAGGTTGGGGTCATTGCAGATCCACTCCGGCGCCAGGTCCGTCTTGGCGAACTTTGAGCGGCGACCGGCATTGCGCTGGTCGCATTTTGCTCGCTGCCAAGACGCCGACCTCTGATACCACAACTCGAGAGCCGTAGGAACCACCGTGAATCGCTGCCTCCGAGATAGTTGGCGCTGCGTGGTGGCGGGCGAGGGCCCGCCGTCTGCGCAGATAGCGGATGTGCGGCTCCTCCTTCACGCCGTGGAGGCGCTGGGGGACGCCGGCTCTTGCTTCACGCGTCATTAACGTGGAGGCCGCGGTTGCGTGTGAGGGACGTCGGCTTGTCCTTCACCTGCTGACGTGGGGATGCCGACTCCCGCTTAGCGCGGACCAGCGGTGGGAAGAGTGGCTCCTCTTTCTTGCACATCTGCGATGGTGGCGCCGGACCCATCTAATGGAGTGAGCGCTCCGTCATTGAGGGAGTCCCGGATTAGGGGGTGTCCGGATAGCCGAACTATCACCGTTGGCCGGACTCCTGGACTATGAAGATACAAGATTGAAGACTTCGTCCCATGTCCGGATGGGACTTTCCTTGGTGTGGAAGGCAAGCTTGGCGATAAGGATATGTAGATCTCCTACCATTGTAACCGACTCTGTGTAACCCTAACCCTATCCGGTGTCTATATAAACCGGAGGGTTTTAGTCCGTACGACGAACAATCATACCATAGGCTAGCTTCTAGGGTTTAGCCTCTCTGATCTCGTGGTAGATCTACTCTTGTACTACCCATATCATCAATACTAATCAAGTAGGAGTAGGGTTTTACCTCCATCGAGAGGGCCCGAACCTGGGTAAAAACATCGTGTCCCTTGTCTCCCTGCTACCATCCGCCTAGACGCACAGCTCGGGACCCCCTACCGAGATCCGCCGGTTTTGACACCGACATTGGTGCTTTCATTGAGAGTTCCTCTGTCGTCACCGCCGGGAAGGATGCCTCATCCCATCTTTAAAGACAACATTATCGCTTAAAGAGCCTTGGCACGCCGCCGATTATTCGCTAGGTGGTTTCCTTATGACCACCAGTTCGGCCGCCAGCGCCGACGATGACTTCTCCGGGTCATCGAAACCAATCTTCATGTTAACTTCGAACTTGCCGAAAGCAGCTAGATCCGATCGAGCTCTCCTCCGTGAACGCTCTTGGATCGTGACGCCACCACAGGAGTCGCCACGACTATGATCGATTGGGCCTAAAACCGATTTGAGAGAGATTAACTCTCCCGGGCTACCCACCACGCGCATGGTAGAGGAACAATACGGGCGACTCTTCTTCTATCTTAAGGACTAGCTTCGTCCGGATTCGACCCCTCCATGCCGACTTCACGGAGGGACGGATGTCGATCAAATCCTCGAACTTAAAGTCAGGCGGCGGTTGGATTCATTGGATAACATCCAAAACCCAAACTTCCGATTTCGGAAACTTCTCGGCCCTGAGTCTTAGATTGGACGGGGTTCCGGATCTAGTTCCACCGCCCACCCAAACATTAGCGATCTATCCCCGAATTCGGCAAGAGCCTGGCTGAAACGATTACATCATTATCGGGCAGATTCCTCCTGGTTATGGACGGGATAAAGGACTGCCGAGAGGAGGCGCCAATCTCACTCTTCTCGCAATAATTGCACAGACGAAGGAATTCTAAACGCCATAAGTCGTCAGGAAATTACACTCTTTGCTGACTTGGTGACCATAGTACAAAAGTAATGTACATGCGATGGAAAGTGCTTGGAAAACCGAAAGTAAATTTTGGGATAATCCGGCCCGAACACAGCCCTAGTCCGAAATAAAAGGGTGCATCATCACCAACCACACGGGTTGAATACCAAAAACAAAGACCCCTAAAGGGAATGGAACGTCATCGAGGGATGGCTCAACGGACCCGCAAAATTCATAGCACAGAGAACGCCACTCCAACTCATAGCCTTCGAGCATGTTGGATACTACGCAGAGTGGCCAAAAGTGGCGAAGAGCTTCTAGCTTCGTAATCCCAGCCCAACAATACCAAGACGGTATTAACAGGTCTTGAGACTTTTGCATCAAATAACATGCGGAATCGAACACTCCGCAACCCTGCCGAAGTCTACCAAGTAGCAACAATAAATCCATGGAGTGACACGGCTATTACCTTTAATGCCAGTGACGAACCCAAATTCCGAACAGCCCGAGCACCAGCCGCATTGGTCCTCAGTCCAATAGTGGACGGCTTTTGCCTTACTAAGGTACTCATGGATGGCGGCAGCGGATTAAACCTCATCTATGAGGAAACCCTCCGAAAAATGGAAATAGACTGGAGCCGCATTGAGCGAAGCAGCACAACCTTCAGAGGAATAATCCCTAGCCGGGAAGCATGCTGCACAGGAAAAATTACATTGGACGTAGTGTTCGGCTCACCGGACAATTACAGGTCCGAGGAGGTCACATTTCAAGTGGCCCCGTTCAGCAGCGGATATCACGCTCTATTAGGGCGAGAGAGGCATTCACAATTTTTCAAGCTATACCCCATTATGGGTACATGAAGCTTAAAATTCCGGACCTAACGGAATCATCACTCTCGCTAGTGATCCGAACATAGCACTCCGCACCGAAAACAAGACAGCTGCACTAGCCCTCGAGGCACTACCCGAAGCCCTAGCGGCCGAGGAACTCACCGCAATGCGCTCCACGGTAAACAGGGACGATGTGATACTTGATAAAAGATCCAAGTCCACCTCTTTTAAACCAGCGAATGAAATAGTCAAATTCCAAGTCCACCCAACGGACCCTGCAAAGACGACTTCCATTGGGGCACAATTAAACCCTGATGTAGACGCCGCACTACGAGAATTTCTACGAGAAAACTGGGACATTTTTGCTCGGCACCCTTCGGACATGCCAGAATCCCACGTCGCCTAGCCGAGCGCAGCCTAAATATCCTAAAAGGATTTAAGCCGATCCAAGCAGGCTCTTCGGCGTTTTCGAACCCAAGAGACAGGCCATGGGAGAGGAGCTAGCCAAACTTCCGGAAGCCGGATTCATCGAGAGATATAAAACATCCTGGACCGGCTAGCAAATCTGGTGATGGTACCAAAGAAGGACAAATCCTGGCGCCTATGTGTTGATTCCAAAGACCTTAATAAGGCTGGCGCAAAGGAGCGCGTCCCCCTCCCTCGCATTGATCAAATTATTGTCGCCACACCAGGTCATGCGTCCTGGTGCTTGCTCGATGCATACGTCGGCTACCTCCCAATTAAGATGGCGGAGCCCGACCAAGACGCAACGGCATTCATCACTCCATATGGCTCATTCTACTTCAACACAATGCCCTTTCGCTCAAAAAACGCCAAGAACATATCGTCAGATGATTCGTATACGTCCGGCAAACCAGATCGGCAAAACAGTGGAGGCATATGTAGATGACGTGGTCGTCAAATCCAAACACGTCGAAACTCTAGTAGACGACTTGAGACGCACATTCGACAATCTCCGAAAATATGACATTAAGCTCAATCCGGATCTTGGCTGGGTTTGCTTCAATTCCTCACTGGATGCGTAGCGGCTCTAAGCCGCTTTATTTCCCGTTTGGGAGGAAAGGCGTTACCCCTTTACCGCCTCCTCCGGCGCACCGAACACTTCGAGTGGACGGATGCCGCCACGGCCGGACCCGAAGAAATAAAAGGCATATTGGCAACAAATCCAGTCCTGGCCGCGCCCAACATGGGCGAACCAATGCTATTATATATCGCCGCAACACATCAAGTTGTTAGCGCGGTGCTCGTCGTCGAACGAGAAACGGACGGACACAGGTTCCCTCTTCAAAAACCAGTTTATTACGTGTCCACTATCCTAACTCCATGCAAGTCCCGGTACCCACATTATCAGAAGATAGCATACGCGGTGTTCATGGCATCTCGGAAGCTGCGACACTACTTTCAAGGGTGTTCGGTTACAGTAGCCTCCGAAGTACCTCTTAACGACATTATAAACAACCGCGACACGATGGGCCAGATTGCCAAATGGGCCATCGAGCTCCTCCCATTCGACATAACCTATAAGCCACGATGAGCTATTAAGTCACAAGTGTTGGCCGATTTCATTGCCGAAAGGACCGGGTTTAACTCCCTAAAGAGTACGGCGCATATTCCAATTGGATCATGCACTTCGACGGCTCCAAAATGTTGGCCGCCTGGGTCAAGGGCCGTCGTCGACGTCTCCCCAACCGGGACACGCGATCCAATACGTCCTTCGATAATGTACACGGACTCCAACAACGCGGCGAATACGAGGCCCTTACGCACGGCCTCCGGATGGCAGTCTCCATGGGCATTAAACGCCTAGAGATGCGCGGGGATTCAAACCTCGCGATATCTCAAATAAACGGAGACTTTGATGCCAAAGATCCGAAAATGGCAGCGCACCGCAACGCGGTCCTAAAAATGTCAGCACAGTTCGAAGGGCTCGAGGTTCATCATATAGCCCGGGATAACAACCAGGCGGCGGAGGTATTGGCACGCATCGGCGCAAAACGTGATGCCGTCCCGCCCAACATCTTCGTGGAACGGCTACTCAAGCCATCCGTACTATGGGAAGGGGAGTCCGGAAATAACAATCCGGACCCAACCGCACTGCCTGACACCGAACACTCTGACACAATCGGAGGCTCTGCCAACGAGATAACACCCTCCGCCCACGAAATAATGGCGGTTACTGCCCGCGGGCGGAGCCATTCCTAGCCTACTTAACTAGGCAGGAACTCCCGAAGACCAAAATGAGGCTCGCTGCATAGTGCGGCGATCCAAAGCCTATAAAGTCCATGAGGGAGAGTCGTATAAGAAAAGCACAACAGAGTCCTCCAAAGGTGTATCTCCGAAGAGGAAGGGCGAAACCTCCCTGCTGAAATTCATGCCGGATGGGTGGGCACCACGCCCAGACCGGGCCCTTGTAGGCAAGGCCTTCCAGACATGATTTTATTGGCCGACGGCCCAGCAGAGGCAAGAGGATTTAGTCCAACGATCGTCCGGTTGCCAACTTTCGCTAACCAAAGCCACATGCCACCCACCGCCCTCAAAACTATACCCATCACCTGGCCGTTCACGGTCTAGGGGCTTGACATGGTTGGACCCCTTAAGGGAGGAACCCACAAGCAAAAATACCTATTGGTCATGGTGGATAAATTCACCAAATGGATAGAGGCCAAGCCTGTTAAAACTGCCGAATCCGGACCGGTGATAGACTTCATATCGGGTAGTGCAATCGTTACGGCGTCCCCAAAGTTATCATCGCGATACCGGCACCAACGTCACAGCTGATGAGGTCAAATTATGGTGCAAAAACATGGGCATCAAGCTCGATTACGCCTCAGTCTATCACCCTCAAACTAACGGTCAAGTCGAGCGGGCAAACGGTCTAATCATGAGCGGCATTGAACCCAGACTAGTGCGGTCCCTTAAGGAATCTAACACACACAGGGCAGAGGAGCTCGACTCCGTACTCTGGGGGCTGCGGACCATGCCAAATCGCACTACCGGATTCACACCATTTTTTATGGTGTATGCGGCCAGTAGAAAGCAGTTTGCCTGCGACATAATTCATGACTCATCTCGCGATGCGCATATATGAAGAAAGAGAAGCCGAACTTCGATCGGCAGGACAGTCTGGACGCCTTGGAGGAGGAGCGCGGCGTGGCAAAAGCTCGTTCCGCATTTTATCAACAGCAGGCTCGAAGATATCAAAGGTAGAAATGCGGGCCAAAGCTTACGCGTTGGCGAACTAGTTCTACGCCTTCTGGACAAGAAAAAGGACAAACCGAGCCCAAATGGGAAGGTCCTTCATCATCGACCAGGTCGACCGGTGGGCATACCATCTGCGAAACGCATCGGATAGCCGACTCGAGCCAAACCCATGGAACCCAGCTCACGGTACGTAAGATTCTCACGCTTAGCGCGGACTCGAGTTAGTCTCCTTCCTCCGTCCAAAATTTATACTTTAGCTGTCTTTTATTTCTCTCCTTCCTCCTTCTTCTTCTTGAAGCCTTTAGAGGCTCGCTTGCGCTTTGTTCGCACATACTTGACGCGCCACTCGCGCTCATTATACCTGGGGGCTTCTTTAACAGAAGCTTATTTATACAGGTTTTATGCCCAACACATGTGTCAAACTTCCGCATGTACCTTTTATTCACCATTATATGCATCGATATGACTTAAGTTTTGGCCAAGCTGGGCTGTTCGGCTCTGTGCTTACCCCACGTTCCCGATTGTTCGGCTAGGCGATAAAGGGAGCACCTCTGTGATTGTTACCGCCGGTCAATTGACGGATGTGTACCTCGAGACTAGGTGAAGCCGAAAGCTAGCGTTCTTAAGGGAATAAATATTCGGTCGGTGAACTGAAAGATGATTTTTAAACTATTTATCCATCTGCCCCCAGATGATTTTCTTCTTTCTTAGCAGTTTGGACATGCACTTTAGGGCTTGCCTCCCAGGGAAAGGAACCCTTAACGGAACTATTCTCCCTGGAAGATGTTTCTTACTATCCATGTAATATAACATAACTAGTTGGGCACTTGTCTGATACAGCAATAATGACCCCTACGCCTTGTCTCCATGCATACCCCGGTTCTTACATAACCGTGAGGGTATTCGGACACACTCCGGACTATTGGGTCCCGAGGTTGAAGCGAAAAGGTCCGCTACGACAAACGATCTACAATCCGGCTAGAAGGCATTTTACATGTCATTTTAAATTACATAGTCAACTTGACTCGATTGTATTCCTCTTCAATACCATCTAATAGGCTGTCTAGTTTACGATCCTGCTTTGGGAATACTTTATGCCAATTCTACTTGGCCGTACACTAAGCTTACAGGATCTCCTTCCCATCAGGCCCCATAGGTCCGACCTTCCCGCCATGTGGTTTGGGTCGGCCTTCGTGTACCGCTGCCTATACCATGGCCCAGCCTCCTGGCGCCTTTGACGGCAGCCGATATCTTCCATAGTCGGAAGCGCCACCGTGCTCCTTGAATCCGCTCTGCCAGCTCCCCAATGCCTTGGCAGGGATATAGATGGCCACAAGGCCTGGCGACGCTTTTCATCACTGCGAACTTCGTTAAATGCGGCAGCCTTGATCGGGAAGAAGATCACCAAGAACTGGGCATCTCCTCCTCGGGGCGACATTCGTGAGCAAACCTACATACATGT
This sequence comes from Aegilops bicornis, assembly GCA_021605145.1. NCBI lineage: Eukaryota > Viridiplantae > Streptophyta > Magnoliopsida > Poales > Poaceae > Aegilops > Aegilops bicornis. Next base: position 1,683,519 of record JAHIAL010000033.1, on the reverse strand, counting down.
TTATGTTAGTCGCCTTCCTCGCCGAACTCTTTCACAGTTCGTTTAAGCACTTCTTGAACATGCCGCTGACAAGCCGCCGATTCTCCTTCTGGTCGAGTCCACAACCGGGCACGAACATCCTTTAGTTCCTCTCCCAGTTGGGTGTTGGCATCTTGGACGTTGTTTTTCTCCTGCCGCACCCTTGTAAGCACGCTCTTGCCGGCCTTTAGCTGGCGCAGGAGTTGTTGCTTGTCTGGATCTAGTCCGGCGCCATCTGCAATATTATTGTCAGACTTATACACACGCCGCACTTCACAAACTACTTATTTTTCAAAGTATATATTACCGGAGGGGGTCTCTGGGGCTCCCCTTGTGGCGGCTAGTGCGGCCTCAAGTTGGGCCTTGCACTCTTCAAGCTCCTGGGACAGTCGGGTATTCTTTTCCGTAAGATCTTGCATAACAAATGATCCTTAAATCAGTTCTTCTAACTACTTTAAGTCTCGGGGGCTACTGGCATATACAACTGTCAAAATTCCTCACCCGTATGTCGTTTACATACTGCTCCGTGGCTCTTGCTAGACCATCTTGAGCGGCACGGAGGTGCGCATCTCCCGAATTGAAGGCATTCAATGCCTCCTGGGAGAAACATGCATCACGAAGAACTGTCCGGCGGCGTCTGTGATTCATGGCACTCTCCACCTCGGAGTTGGTGGCGGACAATCTGTCGGCATCCTCTCGCCGGAGGAGCATCCGACGACGCCTCGTGTGTACCTCCGCTTCCGGACCCGGCGTTGGAGCCTGGCTGGCGGGGCTCGATTCAGAATCTCCCGGACACGGTCCCGGCGCTTCTTTTTCTGAAAGAGCACCGGTGTTAGTACGCCTTCGAGGAATCAATCCACGGGGATATGGTGGCACGCCTTACCGTATGCGGCAGCGTTTCAATCCGAACCGCACTTCTTTTTAGCCTGCGTGGCCGCGCTGCCCCTTGTTGGTTAGCCGCCGCGGGCTCGGCCTCCTGCCTCGAAGGCACCCCCTACAAAACACCATCAAATACGCGGTGATTAGAAGTAAAGCACAGCTGGGTCATGGTATCCGGACTTCGGTCACGGTTACCTGGGAGGCCGGAAACAGTCCGGGGTAGTCGGCCGTAATGGCAACCAAAGCATTGTCGATGCTAAGTTGATGGAACACCCCGTCGATCAGCTCCACCTTTATATCCGAGTCCTCTTCGGAGGCCGGATCGAGGGACCGTTCCGGATCCTCGGGTTGTGGAGGCGGGCTGTGTATCTTCTCCATGGCCCGGCGCAGTTCCTGCGTAGTAACCATGAAATGAGATATTTAACCACGGGAACATGGATCGGACATGCCACAAAGATATTCGCCACCCAACCGAGGATTATTCGAAGAAAACCTGCTCAATGGACTGACGCGGAGAAAATCCTCCTCTTCCCCTTTGTACATGGTGGACAAGGTCTTCACCAGTTCGATGACCGATCCTGGCCCTTTGCGGCCGTGGCGGGTGGCATCATCCTCCCCGTTGAAATCCCACATGGGGTGGCCCCTATATTGGAGCGGCTGAACTCCCCGCATAATGCATGTGGCCATGACACCAATCATGGTCAGTCCGGAATGAGCCAACAATCTTATTCGGCTCATCAGGTAAAGGATGCCCCTGCCGACTTCCCCCTGGGGGCTCCGCGGGCGCCAACTCAAGCGTTTCTTCAAAGGAGCATTGCTGAACTCCGGGAGACCGATCCGAACAGGATCCGGCAGCGGGACGTCTTCTATATAAAACCATTCCGAAGGCCAGTCTTCGGACGCCTTCTTCGGGGTTCCGGATAGATATCCGGTCCCGGCGATGCGCCACAGCTCGGCTCCGCCCACTTGATATATTGACCCCTCATGAGAACGGGGCACAAGGCAGAACAATCTCTTCCACAGATCGAAATGGGCCTCAACACCCAGGAACAGCTCACAGAGGGCCACAAAGCCCGCTATATGCAAGATGGAGGCAGGCGTAAGGTTGTGCAGCTGGAGGCCGTAGAACTCCAGAAGCCCCCGGAGAAACGGATGGATTGGAAATCCGAGTCCTCTCATTAGGTGAGAGATGAAGCATACCCACTCTTCCTTAGAGGGATCGGGGACGCTCTCCGCCTGCTTCCGCCTCTTATAAGTGGCGAGTCCGAACGCACCGAACTGTGAAGGCCGGGGAAGGAATCCTTTGGTTTGGAGCACCACCAATTGTTGTGGTAAGGGATCGAGCATCTCCCCAATCTCCGGGCTGAGGGCTAGGGAGCTTGAGAGGAGGAGCCGCGTCGACCGTCCATGGTGGAATGGATTTTTGTCGAAGGCGCCTGATGAAGGCTTCATGAGGGGAGGATGATGCGATCCGGATCTCGGATCCCCGCCTCTTTTATAGACGGCTCATTTGCACAAAGAAGGGGGTAAAATGTAAAGATACCCTGACTTTTCACATTCGTTTGACACGTGGAAGATGGCCATTATTGGGCGTAGAAGCCAAGGAGCCGCAGCAATTATCGTAAGCCGGGCACTATTCGACAAGTATATGGAATTTGGAGAAGAACCCGCCGCAATGTCAAGACACCCACGCTACCGGACTCCATCGTCATTGAAGCCTGGTTCGGGGCTACCGAGGAGTCCCGGATTAGGGGTGTCCCGGATAGCCGAACTATCACCGCTGGCGGACTCCTGGACTATGAAGATACAAGATTGAAGACTTCGTCCCATGTCCGGATGGGACTTTCCTTGGCGTGGAAGGCAAGCTTGGCGACACGGATATGTAGATCTCCTACCATTGTAACCGACTGTAACCCTAACCCTATCCGGTGTCTATATAAACCGGAGGGTTTTAGACCCTAGCACGACCAACAAACATACCATAGGCTAGCTTCTAGGGTTTAGCCTCTCCGATCTCGTGGTAGATCTACACTTGTACTACCCATATCATCAATATTAATCAAGCAGGAGTAGGGTTTTACCTCCATCGAGAGGGCCCGAACCCGGGTAAAAACATCGTGTCCCTTGTCTCCTGTTACCATCCGCCTAGACGCACAGTTCGGGACCCCCTACCCGAGATCCGCCGGTTTTGACACCGACAGTCATGATCTCCATCTAACTGACGGATTCTTCGTCTGTCAGAGCCGCCTTCGAGAGTAGACGTGGCCGCTGCTGCGACTGGTCCTCGTCGGCAGAGGAGAGGACTATCTCCTCTTGCCAGAGGAGTCCGCCACCATGGATGTGGATGATCCAGGTGAGCGAGGGCGGTGATGCCAAGATTCACCGACGCTTAACTTCCACCAAGCAGTCACCGATACGCCTCCAACGTATCTATAATTTTTGATTGCTCCATGCTATATTATCTTCTGTTTTGGACATTATTGGGCTTTATTATTCACTTTTATATTATTTTTGGGACTAACCTATTAACCGGAGGCCCATCCCAGAATTGTTGTTTTTTTGCCTATTTCAGAGTTTCGCAGAAAAAGAATATCAAACGGAGTCCAAACGGAATGAAACCTTCGGGAACGTGATTTTTGGAATGAACATGATCTAGGAGACTTGGACCCTAAGTCAAGGAAGCTTCCAGGAAGCCACGAGGTAGAGGGCGTGCCTGCCCCCCAAAGCGCCCCTTCTCCAATTGGGCCCCCACGCTGCTCCACCGACATACTTCTTCCTCCTATATATACCCACGCACTTCAAACAATCAGATACGGAGCCAAAAACCTAGTTACACCGCTGCAACCTTCTCGCACTCCACGAGATCCCATCTTGGGGCTTGTTCCGAGTTCACTGGGAAGGGCATCGATCACGGAGGGCTTCTACATCAACACCATAGACTCTCCGATGAAGTGTGAGTATTTTACCTCAGACCTTCGGGTCCATAGTTATTAGCTAGATGACTTCTTCTCTCTTTTTGGATCTCAATACAATGTTCTCCCCTCTCGTGGGAGATCTATTCAATGTAATCTTCTTTTGCGGTGTGTTTTTGAGATCGATGAATTGTGGGTTTATGATCAAGTTTATCTATGAACAATATTTGAATCTTCTCTGAATTCTTTTATGTATGATTGGTTATCCGTGCAAGTCTCTTCAATTATCAGTTTGGTTTTGCGCTTACTAGATTGATCTTTCTTGCAATGGGAGAAGTGCTTAGTTTGGGCTCAATCTTGCGTGTGTCCTTTTCCAAGGATGAGGGGCAACAAGGCACGTATTGTATTGTTGCCATCGAGGATAACAAGATGGGGTTTTTATCATATTGCATGAATTTATCCCTCTACATCATGTCATCTTGCTTACAAGTACTCTGTTCTTATGAACTTAATACTCTAGATGCATGCTGGATAGCGGTCGATGTGTGGAGTAACAGTAGTAGATGCAGACATGAGTTGGTCTACTTGTCTCGGACGTGATGCCTATATACATTATCATACCTAGATATTCTCATAACTATGCTCAATTCTGTCAATTTCTCAACAGTAATTTGTCCACCCACTGTACAATACTTATGCTCTTGAAAGAAGCCACTAGTGAAACCTATGGCCCCCGGGTCTATCTTCCATCATATTAATCTTCCAACACTTAGTTATTTCCGTTGCTTTTTATTCTGCTTTTATTTTACTTTGCATCTTTATCATAAAAATACCAAAAAATTATCTTATCATATCTATCAGATCTCACTCTCGTAAGTGACCGTGTAGGGATTGACAACCCCTTATCGCGTTGGTTGCGAGGATTTATTTGTTTCTGTAGGTGCGAGGGACTGCTGCTGTAGCATCCTACTCGATTGATACCTTGGTTCTCAAAAACTGAGGGAAATACTTACGCTACTTTGATGCATCACCCTTTCCTCTTCAAGGGAAAACCAACGCAGTCCTCAAGAGGTAGCAAGAAGGATTTCTGGCACCGCTGTCGGGAGGTTCACGCAAAAATTCAACATACCAAGTACCCATCACAAACCCTTATCTCCCGCATTACATTATTTGCCATTTGCCTCTCGTTTTCCTCTCCCCCACTTCACCCTTGCCGCTTATTTGCCTCTCTTTTTCGTTCGCCTTTTTTTGCTTGCTTTTTTTTGTTCGTGTGTTGGATTGCTTGCTTGTCACGATGGCTCAAGATAATACCAAATTATGTGACTTTACCAATACCAACAATAATGATTTCCTTAGCACTCCGATTGCTCCTCTTACCTATACTAAATCTTGTGAAATCAATGCTGCTTTGTTGAATCTTGTCATGAAAGATCAATTCACTGGCCTTCCTAGTGAAGATGCCGCTACTCATCTAAATATCTTCATTGATTTGTGTGATATGCAAAGAAGAAAGATGTTGACAATGATATTGTTAAATTGAAGCTATTTCCTTTTCGCTAGAGATCGTACTAAAGCTTGTTTTTCGCCTTTGCCTAAAAATAGTATTGATTCTTGGAATAAGTGCAAAGATGCTTTTATCTCTAAGTATTTTCCTCCCGCCAAGATTATCTCTCTTAGAAACGGTATTATGAATTTTAAGAAAGTTGATCATGAACATGTTGCACAAGCTTGGGAGAGAATGAAATTAATGATACGTAATTGCCCTACACATGGTTTGAATTTGTGGATGATTATATATAAAAGCCGGATTTAATTTTGCGTCTAGAAATCTTTTAGATACGGCCGCGGGAGGCACTTTTATGGAAATCACTTTAGGAGAAGCTACTAGACTCCTAGATAATATTATGGTTAATTATTCTCAATGGCACACTGAAAGATCTACTAATAAAAAAGTACATGCGATAGAAGAAATTAATGTTTTGAGTGGAAAGATGGATGAACTTATGAAATTATTTGCTAGTAAGAGTGTTTCATCTGATCCTAATGATATGCCCTTGTCTACTTTGATTGAGAATAATAATGAATCTTCGGATGTGAATTTCGTTGGTAGGAATAATTTTGGTAACAACGCGTATAGAGGGAACTTTAATCCTAGGCCTTATCCTAGCAATTCCTCTAATAATTATGGTAATTCCTACAACAATTCTTATGAAATTTTTAATAAGATGGACTCTGAATTTAAGACTAGTGTTAAAGAGTTTATGAATTCGCAAAAGAATTTCAATGCTTTGCTTGAAGATAAATTGCTTAAAGTTGATGAATTAGCTAGGAACGTTGATAGAATTTCTCTTGATGTTGATTCTTTAAAACTTAGATCTATTCCTCCTAAGCATGATATCAATGAGTCTCTCAAAGCCATGAGAATTTCCATTGATGAGTGCAAAGAAAGAACCGCTTAGGATGCGTATAAGAAAGATTGTTTTATGAAAGCTGCGTTCTTCAAATTTCTATGAAAATAAAGATGAAGATCTAAAAGTTATTGATGTGTCCCCTATTAAATCTTTGTTTTGCAATATGAATCTTGATAACGATGGTACTGAATATGATCCACCTTTACCTAGAAGGCGTTCCAAAAATTCGGAGTTTTTAGATCTTGATGCTAAAATTGATAAAAGTGGGTTGAAGAAATCAAAACATTAGATGTTAATAAACCCACTATTTTGGATTTCAATGAATTTAATTATGATAATTGCTCTTTGATAGATTGTATTTCCTTGTTGCAATCCGTGCTAAATTCTCCTCATGCTTATAGTCAAAATAAAGCTTTTACCAAACATATCGTTGATGCCTTGATGCAATCTTATGAAGAAAAGCTTGAGTTGGAAGTTTCTATCCCTAGAAAACTTTATGATGAGTGAGAACCTACTATTAAAATTAAGATTAAAGATCATGAATGCTATGCTTTGTGTGATTTGGGTGCTAGTGTTTCCACGATTCCAAAGACTTTATGGGATTTGCTAGGTTTCCGTGATTTTGATGATTGCTCTTTAACTTGCACCTTGCGGACTCCACTATTAAGAAACCTATGGGAAGAATTAATGATGTACTTATTGTTGCAAATAGGAACTATGTGCCCGTAGATTTTATTGTTCTTGATATAGATTGCAATCCTTCATGTCCTATTATTCTTGGTAGACCTTTCCTTAGAACGATTGGTGCAATTATTGATATGAAGGAAGAAATATTAGATTCCAATTTCCATTAAAGAAAGGCATGGAACACTTCCCTAGGAAGAAAATAAAATTACCATAAGAATCTATCATGAGAGCCTCTTATGGATTGCCTACCAAAGATGGCAATACCTAGATCTATCCTTGCCTTTATGCCTAGCTAGGGGCGTTAAACGATAGCGCTTGTTGGGAGGCAACCCAATTTTATTTTTAGTTTATTTTGCAGTTTGCTTCTGTTTAGGAATAAATATTTTATCTAGGCTCTGGTTAGATGTGTTTTTATGTTTTAATTAGTGTTTGTTCCAAGTTAAACCTATAGGATCTTCTCGGATGATAGTTATTTGATCTTGCAGAAAATTCCAGAAACTTTCTGTTCACGAAAATAATTGTTAAAAATCACCAGAAGGTGATAAAATATTGATTCCAATTGATGCTGGTCAATAAACAAATTGTCTAGGTCTTCCTATTTTTTCTGATTTTTTGGAGTTCCAGAAGTTTGCATTAGTTACAGATCACTACAGACTGTTCTGTTTTTGACAGATTCTGTTTTTCGTGTGTTGTTTGCTTATTTTGATGAATCTATGGCTAATAAAATAGTTTATAAACCATAGAGAAGTCGGAATACATTAGGTTTAACACCAATATAAATAAAGAATGAGTTCATTACAGTACCTTGAAGTGGTCTTTTGTTTTCTTTCGCTAACGGGGCTCACGAGATTTTCTGTTAAGTTTTGTGTTGTGAAGTTTTCAAGTTTTGGGTGAAAGATTTGATGGATTATGGAACAAGGAGTGGCAAGAGTTAAGCTTGGGATGCCCATGGCATCCCCAAGATAATCTAAGGACACCTAAAAGCCAAAGCTAGATGCCCTGAAGGCATCCCCTCTTTCGCCTACTTCCATCGGTAACTTTACTTGGAGCTATATTTTTATTCACCACATGATATGTGTTTTGCTTGGAGCGCCTTGTATGATTTGAGTCTTCGCTTTTAGTTTACCACAATCATCCTTGCTGTACACACCTTTTGAGAGAGACACACATGATTAGGAAATTATTAGAATACTCTATGTGCTTCACTTATATCTTTTGAGTTATATAGTTTTTGCTCTAGTGCTTCAATTATATCTTTTAGAGCATGGTGGTGGATTTGTTTTATAGAAACTATTGACCTCTCATGATTCACTTAGATTATTTTGAGAGTCTTAAATAGCACGGTAATTTGCTTAAATAATCCTAATATGCTAGGTATTCAAGAATAGTAAAAAACTTTCTTATGAGTGTGTTGAATACTAAGAGAAGTTTGATACTTGATGATTGTTTTGAGACATGGAGGTAGTGATATTAAAGTTGTGCTAGTTGAGTAGTTGTAAATTTGAGAAATACTTGTGTTGAAGTTTGCAAGTCCCGTAGCATGCACGTATGGTAAACGTTATGTAACAAATTTGAAACATGAGGTGTTCTTTGATTTTCCTCCTTATGAGTGGCGGTCGGGGACGGCGATGGTCTTTTCCTACCAATCTATCCCCCTAGGAGCATGCGCCAGAGTGCTTTGTTTTTGATGACTTGTAGATTTTTGCAATAAGTATGTGAGTTCTTTATGACTAATGTTGAGTCCATGGATTATACGCACTCTCATCTTTCCATCATTGCTAGCCTCTTCGGTACCATGCATTGCCCTTTCTCACATTGAGAGTCGGTGCAAACTTCGCCGGTGCATCCAAACCCCGTGATATGATACGCTCTTTCACACATAAACCTCCTTATATCTTCCTCAAAACAGCCACCATACCTACCTATTATGGCATTTCCATAGCCATTCCGAGATATATTGCCATGCAACTTTCCACCATCCCGCTTATCATGACACATTCATCATTGTCATATTGCTTAGCATGATCATGTAGTTGACATAGTATTTATGGCAAAGCCACCATTCGTAATTCTTTTATACATGTCATTCTTGGTTCATTGCATATCCCGCACATCACGGAGGCATTCATATAGAGTCATACCTTGTTCTAGTATTGAGTTGTAATCATTGAGTTGTAAATAAATAGAAGTGTGATGATCATCATTTAATAGAGCATTGTCCCAAAAAAAGAGAAAGGCCAAAAAAAAGAAGTCCCAAAAAAAAGAAATAAGAAGGGACAATGCTACTATCCTTTTACCGCACTTGTGCTTCAAAATAGCACCATAATCTTCATGATAGAGAGTCACTCGTTTTGTCACTTTCATATACTAGTGGGAACTTTTCATTATAGAACTTGGCTTGTATATTCCAACAATGGGCCTCATCAAGTGCCCTAGGTCTTCGTGAGCAAGCAAGTTGGATGCACACCCACTTAGTTTCTTTTGTTGAGCTTTCATATATTTATAGCTCTAGTGCATCCGTTGCATGGCAATCCCTACCCCTTGCATTAACATCAATCGATGGGCATCTCCATAGCTCATTGATTAGCCTCGTTGATGTGAGACTTTCTCCTTTTTAGTCTTCTCCACATAACCCCCATCATTATACTCTATTCCACCCATAGTGCTATATCCATGGCTCACGCTCATATATTGCGTGAAGGTTTATAAAGTTTGAGATTACTAAAGTATGAAACAATTGCTTGGCTTGTCATCGGGTTGTGCATGATGAGAGCATTCTCGTGTGTGAAAAATGGAGCATGACCAAACTATATGATTTTGTAGGGATAAACTTTCTTTGGCCATGTTATTTTGAGAGGACATAATTGCTTAGTTAGTATGCTTGAAGTATTATTATTTTATGTCAATATTGAACTTTTATCTTGAATCTTTTCGGATCTGAATATTCATACCACAATTAAGAAGAATTACATTGAAATTATGCCAAGTAGCACTCCACATCAAAAATTCTGTTTTTATCATTTACCTACTCGAGGATCGAGCAGGAATTAAGCTTGGGGATGCTTGATACGCCTCCAACATATCTATAATTTTGATTGCTCCATGCTATATTATCTTTAGTTTTGGACATTATTGGGCTTTATTATTCACTTTTATATTATTTTGGGACTAACCTATTAACCGGAGGCCCATCCTGTAATTGCTTTTTTTGCCTATCTCGAGTTTGTAGAAAAATAATATCAAACGGAGTCCAAACGGAATGAAACCTTCGAACATGATTTTCGTAAGCGAACATGATCCAGAGACTTGGACCCTAAGTCAAGGAAGCTTCCAGGAAGCCACGAGGTAGGGCGGCGCGCCTACCCTCCCCCAGCGCGCCTCCACCCTCGTGGGCCCCACGTTGCTCCACCGACGCATTTCTTCCTCCTATATATACCTACGCACTTCCCAAACGATCGACACGGAGCCAAACACCTAATTCCACCGCCTCAACCTTCAGTACTCCACGAGATCCCATCTTGGGACCTATTCCGGAGCTCAGCCGGAAGGGGCATCGATCATGGAGGGCTTCTACATCAACACCATAGCCTCTCCGATGAAGTGTGAGTAGTTTACCTCAGACCTTCGGGTCCATAGTTATTAGCTAGATGGTCCTTTCTCTTTTTGGATCTCAATACAATGTTCTCCCCCTCTCTCGTGGAGATCTATTCGATGTAATCTTCTTTTATGTGTGTTTGTTGAGACCGATGGATTGTGGGTTTATGATCAAGTTTATCTATGAACAATATTTGAATCTTCTCTGAATTCTTTTATGTATGATTGGTTATCTTTGCAAGTCTCTTCGAATTATCAGTTTGGTTTTGCCTACTAGATTAATCTTTCTTGCAATGGGAGAAGTGCTTAGTTTGGGCTCAATCTTGCGGTGTCCTTTTCCAGTGACAGTAGGGGCAACAAGGCACGTATTGTATTGTTGCCATCGAGGATAACAAGATGGGGTATTTATCATATTGCATGTTTATCCCTCTACATCATGTCATCTTGCTTAAGGCATTACTCTGTTCTTATGAACTTAATACTCTAGATGCATGCTGGATAGCGGTCGATGTGTGGAGTAATAGTAGTAGATGCGGACAGGAGTTGGTCTACTTGTCTTGGACGTGATGCCGATATACATGATCATACCTAGATATTCTCATAACTATGCTCAATTCTGTCAATTGCTCTACAGTAATTTGTTCACCCACCGTAAAATACTTATGCTCTTGAAAGAAGCCACTAGTGAAACCTATGGCACCAGGGTCTATCTTCCATTATATTAATCTCCCAACACTTAGTTATTCCCGTTGCTTTTTATTTTGCTGTTATTTTACTTTGCATCTTTATCATAAAAATACCAAAAATATTATCTTATCATATCTATCAGATCTCACTCTCGTAAGTGACCGTAGTAGGATTGACAACCCTATCGCGTTGGTTGCGAGGATTTATTTGTTTGTGAGGGTGCGAGGGACTCGGCAGTAGCCTCCTACCGAATTGATACCTTGGTTCTCAAAAACTGAGGGAAATACTTACGCTACTTTGCTGCATCACCCTTTCCTCTTCAAGGAAAAACCAACGCAGTGCTCAAGAGGTAGCACCTGCCAGCGCGGAGAACCAGGACTTCGGCATCGCCGCTGGGCTCGGACAGGAGGAAGGGCTCGGAGAGGGGTAAGAGGATGGTGTGGTGCTCGGGAGGGTGCGGATCTGTACGACGTTGGAGTGTGGCTTAAATAGCCACGACTAGGGCAAGCGGAGGGGCAGTCAGTCCGCTTCAATGTGGCGCAGAGGCCAGAGTTGGTTTCTTGGGACGCGGCGGCTACGCCCGAGAGGCCGCTTCCGTTTGCGTCACCTTCCCGTCCGGTCAAATCACGACATCAATACCGTCAGATGCGTGCTCTAGGGCGGCATGAATGCGGCGCGGCAAGCGGCGCGGGGCGTGGTATGGAAACTGCGGGACAGACGGATGTTTTTTTTGGTGGGCCAGGTCATTCAGAAGCGGGTTTGGAATCGGTCCGGAATTCGATAAACCTCCCCCACTTTTGTCTCCGGTTTGGGAGAGACCGCGTCCGGACCACTCCACAGACCAATAAAGGACCACGCAGAATTGCTTCCTCGATCCAGACAACCTGGTACATATGGTTGCAGGTGGTTTAAGAGTCAAGTTGGAGATGCCCTTATAGTTGACATTTATGTATACTAAGGGCCCGAAGGTTAATGCTAAGAACAACATCTGTTGTGGATAAACAAAACCTTAGAATGGTGATCCCATTGTTTGCTTATGATCCAACAGCCCATGTTGTTGTTTGCGTAACTTGTGTCATGTTCACGTGATAGTGTTCTGTGGCCCCATTGGAGGACGATGCATGTATTAAATAAATATTTGAAGCTAGGTAGCTACCTCTATAAATAAACTGAAACAAGAAGTTATAGAGAAGCAACCACGTATGACCCGAGTTTCTTCAAGTGATTCTCCATAGCTCATCACATTGTTGCCGATATTGACCTTGACACCTCATTCTTTGATCTTCTGATGTTCAAGCTTGGGCTTGGGAGCCTGCCATGCATGTTGGCTGCCACATTTTTTGCTTTTGCACACTGATGCTATTCATTCTATTTAAAAAATTGAGCATGGGAAGTGTTGGGAAGGTTGAAGCGCAGGTGTGCAGTATTTGACTTACCATGCGATAGCAGCGTAGCAGTTGGATATGTTAATTTTGTTAGCATATCCGCATAGGATACCGTTTGTGATAGCCAATTTGGTTCCCAAAGATATCATTACGCACATTAAGTTTCTGAGGCGAGATGGCAAGATATCCACACTTCTGGTTAAATATCCAGCCTTCTCTATAACTCTGGAACTTTTGTAGCAAGTCAGATGTGTTCTTGCTACATACTAGAAAATAAACCAGAGTAGTAGATAGGTGATGTGGTTTGATATACATCTACGGGTAACAGTGGCAGCCAGAATTTTCGACATGGATATGGTGGAGCCAAAAAAATTGCACCACAATGAAGTAACACATGAAAAGTAAAAAAAAAATGAAACAAAATTAAGTTCTTCACAAGTTTCACACCGAACCAATACAAACTGTGCTCAAATTTGACAAAATGCTATGATGTACAGATTAATCAAAACAAGGAATAAAGATAATCCTCTGTTCACGATTAACAATTCGAAGAAACCAATATTAATAACATAAATAAAACAGTTGCAAAACAGGTTCACTCGATGGATGTAATTGCACACGCCACTATTAATGACTTGTCAGCAGGATTGTGGATGCGCCCTACGCGCGCTGTGTCGTTGCGATCTGCAGACAGCTCCACTGCGGAGGACGTGGGGAGGCGATCGATCGGCGGCGATCCGTGACGGACGATGGTACATCGGTTTATAATGAGACAATTGAATCAGCAGGAATCGTCCGTTTGGCGCCCGCAGTCCCTATATGACGCTCGTTACGACAAAATGTCTCCAAAACTCACATGGAATAGTGCACCACTGATCAAGTGGGATAGCCCATTTTAGCCGTAGAGACAGAGGGGTTCTGGTTCTTGTTTTGGGAACCTGCTAGAAGGTTCTTGAACCCTTTTTTGTTTTTACTGTTTCTTTTTGGTTTTTATTTTTTATCTTCTAATTTTCCCATTGTTTTTTTTCTTTTCCTCTCCTTTCTTTTAAAAAATAACAAATATCTAAAACATGTTCACATTTTTCCAAATATGAAAAAAATGTAATTTGTAAAACATTCATGTTTTAGAAAACCTTCAAAATTTGTAAAAAAGTTTGTATTTTAAATGTGTTCATAACTTTGAATCTTTTTTTGCATTTTTCAAAAAAAAATGAAATTTTGAAAAGTTCATGTTTACAAAAATTATTGTGCTTTCAACGAATCAAAATTTGAAAAATATCCATGTTATAATAAAACCACAATTTCAGAAAAGTTCACGCTTTAAAAAAAAATTGCTCTAGCAATTGGGTTGCTACAGTGTTTGTCTATAGGTTTACTATACAGGTGCCCGATCCCTAGTTACTACTGTGCGCCAGTGGGCCAGTCAAGTTGGGCGCTCCTCTGTCATGGAGGTCGATAATCGGATGCCTTGTATAGGATCTCCGACACCTGCCTTAGTAGTCCGGAATCATTAGTTAAAGAGTACCTCTTGTAAATATTAATATAACTCTCATTTTCTCTTATGGTGATAAATGACACACTGTATATGCAACATAAGTAGTAATATTAAGAGGGATTGAAAAAAAAAAGAGGGAAAGTCTTTGGCTTTTAATTTTTTAACTTTTTTTACTGTCATGTAGGAAATTACGTGACTGGTCTTTGGAAGTGCCTTGGGTATAACTACGTGGCTCATGGTGATTTACATGGACTGTGGTTGAGATCGCTGGAAGAAATCTTTAGATGGACCCCAAAATGAAAACAGGCTCTAAGCGCCCACTGGTTTAGACTTCTCTAGAATGTCCTCTACTTTCTTCTGACCATCTACAATCAACACCGCCTTCAACACCTTTCCTTTACCATTAAGCGCAACTCCAATGCGGCGACCCGAATCGTGTCTGTTTTTGCCTGCGTTTTGTCCGTTTGTATTAGCAAAACGGACAGCGGACCATGGTGGGTGGGTGCTGTGGTGACCGTCGCGCCGCTAGAGGGCGCCGGAGGAAACGCGGCTACGGCTCTTCCTTGGCTGGCCCGTGGTGGGTGGGTGGTGTGGTGACCGTGGTGGGCCAAGGAGGGGAGAGAAAAGGAGGAGGGAGATGGTATGGGGAGGTGGATGACAGATGGGCCCGTCTGGACACGGGTGAAAGAGGTGGCGCAGAGAACGTCCAGTTTGTGTTCGTTTTCGACACAAATCTGACCTAAATTTGGGATGAAAATGAGTTTGAGCGGACACCGACCGGATAGAAAATGGAAATGAGTCTCTGCATTGGGCACCGTTTTTTGCCTCCGCAGACACAGACAAACGCGAGCAGACCAAATGGTTCGCCGCGTGGAGTTGCTCTAACATAATTCAAATAAGCATTCACCCATACCCTCCAGATTAATCAGTGCTAATAAAGTGAGATAATTAATATCTGATAATGAAAACTTTCTTTTCATATTACACTATTATGGAAAACCTTATACACAGAATTTTACCAGCAGCGCGGTTTAGAAACAAACGCTACTGCTACTTAGCAGTAGCGCGCTTCAAAAGAGCTCGCTACTAATACCCAGATAGCAGTAGCGCGCTAAGGGAAAAAGAGCGCTACTACTACAATTGCCAGGACGTTGCCTCCAAACTATGTATTGTAGTAGCGCCCTTCCCATAGACGCGCTACTGCTAACGTACTTAGCAGCAGGGCGTTACGCCAATAGTCGCTACTGCTAAAGTCTCATCCCCTCTCGCGCCTAAGTTTAGTCCCATACTGCTAAGCGAACATGGTGTTTACCATCTTAAATATGTTTCTTAAATCATCACAAGCACTTGGTCTTCATTGAACATGGTGCTAAGCGAACTCTATGTGGCACCAACCGGGACTAAAGGGGGCATTGGTCCCGGTTGGTGCCACGAACCGGGACCAAAGGCCTGGGTATATAAGTAGCACTTAGGAAAATTTGACGAACTCATCGCCAGTTGCCCTCTGCCCGCCTGACGACGCCTTGAGCTCATCGACGCCGCCAGTTGCCCAGATCGACGCTGTCCGCTGCCCCGACGCCGCCGCCCTGCCGTGTTGCCCGCCCAAGCCTTCCTCGTCGTTGACGCCCCCACACACGCGCCACCGCCTCTCCCTCAGTAAGCCCGCCCAGCTGTCATACCGACGCCGTCGCCATCCCCGCCTGACGCCGTCCCCTGCGCCACCGCCTCGCCTCAAAGCCAGGTGAGGAGTCCTGGATTAGGGGGTGTCCGTATGGCCGGACTATGACTTTTGGCCGGACTCCTGGATAATAAAGATACAAGATTGAAGACTTCGTCCCGTGTCCGGATGGGACTTTCCTTGGCGTGGAAGACAAGCTTGGCGATACGGATATGTAGATCTCCTTCCGTTGTAACCGACTCTGTAATTCCTAACCCTCCGGTGTCTATATAAACCGGAGGGTTTTAGTCCGTAGGGATCTAACAACAATCATACCATAGGCTAGCTTCTAGGGTTTAGCCTCTCACGATCTCGTGGTAGATCTACTCTTGTACTACCCATATCATCAATATTAATCAAGCAGGAGTAGGGTTTTACCTCCACCGAGAGGGCCCGAACACTGGTAAAAACATCATGTCCCTTGTCTCCTGTTACCATCCGCCTAGACGCATAGTTCGGGACCCCTACCCGAGATCCGCCGGTTTTGACACCGACATTGGTGCTTTCATTGAGAGTTCCTCTGCCGTCACCGTCGGGAAGGATGCCTCATCCCGCCTTTAAAGACGACATTATCGCTTAAAGGAGCCTTGGCGGCGCCGACTTCTTCGGCTAGGTGGTTTTCTTATGACCACCAGTTCAAATACCGCTACCGATTTATAACTTCTCCGGTCATCGAAAAGCAATCTTCGTGTTAACTCGAACTTGCCGAGAAGCTAGATCCGATCGAGCTCTCCTCCGTGAACGAAGCTCTTGGATCGCGACGCCACCTCGAGTCGCCATCGATTACGATCGATCGGGCCTAAAACCGATCTCGAGAGAGATTAACTCTTCCCAGGCTACCCACCATGTTGCCGTGGTAGAGGAATAATGCGGTGACTCTTCTTCTATCTTAAGGACTAGCTACGTCCGGATTCCCGACCCCTCCATGCCGGATTCCCGCGGAGGGACGGATGATGATCAAATCCTGAACTTAAAGTCAGGCGGCGGGTTGGATTAAGTTGATAACATCCATAAACACAAAATTCCGAGTTCGTAAACTTCTTGGCCACCGAGTCTTAGATTAGACGGGGTTCCGATTTAGTTCCACCCGCCCACCCAAACATTAGTGATCTATCCCAAATTCGGCAAGAGCCCGCTGAACAAGACATCATTATCGGGCCGATTCCTCCTGTTATGGACATGATAAAGGATCGCCGAGAGGAGGACGTAATCTCACTCTTCCGCAATAATTGCACGGACGAAGGAATCCTAAACGCCATAAGTCGTCAGGAAATTACACGCCTTTGCTGACTTGGTGACCATAGTACAAAAATACTGTGCGATGGAGAGTGCTTGGAAAACCGAAGTAAATTTTGGGATAATCCGCCCCAACACACAGCCCTAGTCCTAAAATAAAAGGGTGCATTATCACCAACCATCTGGGTTAAATACCAAAAAACAAAGACCCCTAAAGGGCATGGAACCGTCTTTGGAGGGATGGCTCAACGGACCACTGCAAAATTCATAGCACAGAGGACGCCACTCCAACTCATAGCCTTCGAAAGCATGTTGGATAATACGGCAGGTGGCCAAAAGTGGCGAAGAGCTTCTAGCTTCGTAATCCCACCCCAATAATACCAAAGACGGTATTAACAGTCTTCGAGACTTTCGCATCAAATAACATGCGGAAGCGAACACTCCGCAACCTTGCCGAAGTCTACCAAGTAGCAACAATAAATCCATGGAGTGACACGGCTATTACCTTTAATGCCAGTGACGAACCCAAATTCCGAACAGCCCGAGCACCAGCCGCACTGGTCCTCAGTCCAATTGTGGACGGCTTTCGCCTTACTAAGGTACTCATGGACGGCGGCAGCGGATTAAACCTCATCTATGAGGAAACTCTCCGAAAAATGGAAATAGACTGGAACCGCATTGAGCGAAGCAAAGACAACCTTCAGAGGAATAATCCCTAGCCGGGAAGCATGCTGCACAGGAAAAATCACATTGGACGTAGTGTTCGCTCCACCGGACAATTACAGGTCCAAGAGGTCACATTTCAAGTGGCCCCTTTCGGAGCGGATATCACGCTATATTAGGGCGAGAGGCATTCACAATTTTCAAGCTATACCCCATTATGGGTACATGAAGCTTAAAATGCCCGGACCTAACGGAATCATCACTCCCGCTAGTGATCCAACATAGCGCTCCGCATTAAAACAAGACAGCCGCACTAGCCCTCGAGGCGCTATCCGAAGCCCTAGCGGCCGAGGAACTAATCGCGATAGCCCAAGGTGAACAGAGACGATGTGATACTTGATAAAAGATCCAAGTCCACCTCTTTTAAATCAGCGGACGAAATAGTCAAATTCCAAGTCCACCCAACGGACCTCGCAAAGACGGCCTCCATTGGGGCAATAAAGCTTAAACCCCGATGTAGACGCCAAGCACTACGAGAATTTCTACGAGAAAATCCGGGACATTTTTGCCCGGCACCCTTCAGACATGCCAGAATCCCACGTCGGTGGGCCGAGCACAAATTTTAAATATCCTAAAAGGATTTAAGCTACCAAGCAAGCTCTTCGGTGTTTTTCCGAACCCAAGAGACAGGCCATGGGAGAGGAGCTAGCCAAACTTCTAGAAGCCGGATTCATCGGAGATATAAAACACCCGGACCGGCTAGCAAATCTGGTGATGGTACCAAAGAAGGACAAATCCACGGCGCCTATGTTTCGATTTCAAAAGACCTTAATAAGGCTTGCCCAAAGGATCCTTTCCTCCCTCGCATTGATCAAATTATCGACGCCACAGCAGGACACGATTCATTGTGTTTCCTCGACGCATACACCGGCTACCACCAAATTAAGATGGCGGAGCCAGACCAAGCCGCAACGGCATTCATCACTCCATACGGCCCATCTTGCTTCAACAGAATGCCCTTCGGGCTCAAAAACGCCGGCGCAACATACCAGCGCATGATTCAGACATGTCTGGCAAACCAGATCGGCAAAACAGTGGAGGCATATGTAGATGACGTGTTCGTCAAATCCAAGCACGTCGAAACTCTAGTAGACGACTTGAGGCTCACATTCGACAATCTTCGCAAATATGACATCAAGCTCAATCCGGAAAAATGCATCTTCGGCATTCCAGCCGGAAAGCTCTTGGGCTTCATTGTGTCCGGTAGAGGAATTGAAGCAAACCCAGCCAAGATCCGAGCTCTGTCGCAATTGGATATTCCAAAAGACCTCAAACAAATACAAAAATTGACTAGATGCATAGCGGCTCTAAGCCGCTTTATTTCCCGTTTGGGAGAAAAGGCGTTACCCCTTTACCGCCTCCTCCGGCTCATCGAACACTTCGAGTGGACGGATGCCGCCACGGCCGGACTCGAAGAAATAAAAGCCATATTGGCAACAAATCCGGTCCTGGTCGCGCCCAACACGGGCGAACCAATGTTATTATATATCGCCGCAACACATCTAGTTGTTAGCGCGGTGCTCGTCGTCGAATGAGAAACGGACGGACACAGGTTCCCTATTCAAAAACCAGTTTATTACGTGTCCACTGTCCTAACTCCATGCAAGTCCTGGTACCCACATTATCAGAAGATAGCATACGCGGTGTTCATGGCATCCGGAAGCTGCGACACTACTTTCAAGAGTGTTCGATTACAGTAGCCTCCGAAGTACCTCTTAACGACATTATAAACAACCGCGACGCCGACAGTCGGATTGCCAAATGGGCCATCGAAGCTCCTCCCATTCGACATAACCTGCAAGCCACGACGGGCTATTAAGTCACAAGTGTTGGCCGATTTCATTGCCGAATGGACCGAAGTTAACTACCTAAAGAGTACGGCGCATATTCCAATTGGATCATGCACTTCGACGGCTCCAAAATGCTGGCGGCCCGGGCTGGCGTCGTTCCCTAACGCCCCCTAATCGGGGACACAGTCCCAATACATCCTTCAGGATAATGTACACGGACTCCAACAACGCAGTCGAATACGAGGCCCTTCGCCGCACGGCCTCCGGATGGCAGTCTCCATGGGCATTAAACGCGTAGAGGTGCGCGGGATTCAAACCTCGCGATATCTCAAATAAACGGAGACTTTGACGCCAAAGATCCAAAAATGGCAGCATACCAAACGCCGTTCTAAAATGTTCGCACGGGTTCAAGGGCTCAATTTCATCATATAGCCCGGATAACAACTAGGCGGCGGACGATGGCACGATCGGCGCAAAACGCGATGCCGCCCCGCCTAACATCTTTCCTCGAACGGCTGTTCAAGCCATCCGCATTATGGGAAGGGGAGTCCGGAAATAACAATCCGACCCAAACCGCACCGCCTCGACACCGAACACTCGACACAATCGGAGGCTCGCCAATGAGATAACACCCTCCGCCCACGAAATAATGGCAGTTATTGCCCCTGCGGGATCGGAGCCCTACCTAGCCTACCTAACTAGGCAGGAACTCCTCAAGACCAAAATGAGGCTCGCTGCATAGTGCGGCGATCCAAAGCCTATAAAGTCCATGAGGAGAGCTTTATAAGAAAAGCACAACAGGAGTCCTTCAAAGGTGTATCTCCAAGAGGAAGGGCGACACCTCCTGGCTGAAATTCATGCCGGACTGGGTGGGCACCACGCCGCAGCCCGGGCCCTTGTAGGCAAGGCCTTCCGCGACAAGATTTTATTGGCCGACGGCCAGCAGAGCAAGCAGGATTTAGTCCAACGATGCGTCGGATGCCGCTTTTTGCTAACCAAAGCCACATGCCACCCACCGCCCTCAAAACTATACCCCTCACCTGGCCGTTCACGGTCTGGGGGCTTGACATGGTCGGACCCCATAAGGGAGGAACCCACAAGCAAAAATACCTATTGGTCATGGTGGATAAATTCACCAAATGGATAGAGGCCAAGCCTGTTAAAACGGCGAATCCGGACGGTGATAGACTTCATATCGGGGGTAGTGCACCATTACGGTGTCCCCACAAAGATCATCATCGATAACGGCACCAACTTCACAGCTGGTGAGGTAAAATTATGGTGCAAAAACATGGGCATTAAGCTCGATTACGCCTCAGTCTATCACCCTCAAACTAACGGTCAAGTCGAGCGGGCAAACGATCTAATCATGAGCGGCATTAAACCCAGACTAGTGCGGTCCCTTAAGGAATCTAATACGCACTGGGTAGAGGTGTTGGAAATATGCCCTAGAGGCAATAATAAATTAGTTATTATTATATTTCCTTGTTCATGATACTCGATCGCTCGTGCTTTATACACGCACCCCGAAAACCAGCCAACCACACCAACAGGAGTTGTTGGGTGTTCAAGCAGGCAGCAAGTTAAGCGCCGAAAATAATGACAAGGGGCTGCATAGCGATGACGAGAGGAGCCCCGGTCACCAACAATAGGGGATAGAAGGGTTTCCCCACAAGTGCGGACGGTGAACATGATATGCGCAACCCACATACCCAAAAGGGAGCTGAAGCGTGCACTCGAGGACGTATATGCGTTGGAGCCTCGCCCCAAATTTCAACCCATGGTCCTCCCCGCCCGATCACTTTTGATCGAAGGGACCACCCCACTAGCATCCGCCATGGCGGATTCGCCGCATTGGTTTTAGACCCAATCATTGACGGATTTCACCTCACCGTAGTCCTTATGGACGGCGGCAATGTACCTGAACCTGCTTTATCAGGGATACAGTCATGGCGAAAAAATGGGCATAGATCCTCAAGGATTAAACCCACAAAGACGACCTTTAAAGGCGTCATTCCAGGTGTAGAGGCCAACGGTACAGGCTCAGTTACACTTGAGGTGGTCTTCGGATCCCTGGATAATTTCTGAAGGGAGGAGTTAATCTTCGATATAGTCCCGTTCCGTAGTGGCTATCACGCCTCGCTTTCGGACGAACGGCATATCGCATAAAGTTCAATGCGGTGCCGCACTACGCATACCTCAAGCTCAAGATGCCAGGCCCTCGAGGAGTCATTACGGTCAATGGAAACACCGAACGCTCTCTCCGGACAGAGGAGCATACAGCGGCCCTCGCAGCAGAAGTACAAAGCAGCCTGTCAAGGCAATTCTCCAGTCCGGCCATTAAACGTCCGGACACCGTCAAGCGCGCCCGGAGTAAACCAAAACCAGACCGCCTGGCACGTTTCGAACGCGTAGCAATGCGGCCCTAACCCCAGCCCTCGCGAAATGTGAAACCAGTACCGTGTGTACATAACTACGCTCTGGAAATACCATGGGCATAGGGGGAAGGGCACCACAACGGCACGCCCAACATACGGCTCAACCGCACAAGGGGCTCCCGATTTTGTCATTCTTTTTTTATTTCTTTCTTACTTTCAGGACTCCCCTCTCCGGAAGGCCTGTCCGGCAGCATAACTGCCGAACACACGATGCAACAGCCTGTGGAGGCGAAGTTACGCCGAGTGTCCAAGTGGTCTCTATAACGAGCAGTATACTTGTTTCACATATAATTCTGCAGCTCGCCCTTGGAGGGGGGACATGTTAAATAGTCCCATCTCTTGCTTATCGCACAATTTGTATCGTTCTTCTTTTACCACAAACTTCTTGAATAAACAATGCATAGCTTTTATCTATTATTGCATTACCTTTTTATATATATACAAAAATATGTTCAGTTATGACATTATGCAAACTGCATACACTTTACGCAATGCCAATACACCGTGGGGCTTACGCATTGCAGAATATGGTGTGTGAAGTCCGAACACTCTCATGAGTCCGCACCTCGAACTTATAGCATTATATGCATCGGCTCCGAATCATGTCTTGGGTCAATAGTTGGGTTTGCCCGGCTCATGTTTTGGTACCTTACGTTCCGTTATATCGGCTAAGGTAAAGACTGGGAGAACCATCACTGCGATTGTGCCCGGTTGAGCCGGGCCGAGCACCTCAAAGGAGAAAGCTAAAACTCGACTGTCATGATAGGGCGAGAGCCTGGTCGCTGTTCGAGAGGTTTTCGAGTCCCTAAAGACTTATGCCGCTCGAGCGAGGAGTCGGCTTTGTCCTGCCTAGGCGTGGATAGCGCCCGAACTCGGTCTTCCGAATACTAGGGGCTTCACGAAATTTAAAATTATAGAATTCGATGGCTAAGTGAGAGTGTTCAAGCATTATAGTCCGATTTCCTTGTTCGTTGTGTTGAGCGCCTCCCTCGAAGGACCCAATAATGGGAAAAAGAGCGATCAAGTTTATCCCGAACACCCCAGCCCTCGCGGCATGGGGGCAGAAGCCCACGACTCGCCATCTCTCAATTTTGATAAACGACCGCACATAAGGTAATATTTTAAATTCAAAAGCGTTGCTTAGCGCATATGAAACATGTTTTTAGCGCATAGACATCACAAATGCGAAGTTTACTAAAAATTACATCTTTGGAGCACTCATCCGCACACGGCGGGCACCTTCAGACGCCCTCATAATACATTTCGGACTTGCGATGCTCCTTGCCCGGCGGGTCCGTCTGTCACAAGCTTCTCGGCGTCCATCTTGCCCCAAAGTGCACCTTAGCAAGACGGGCAAGGCCCTACGAGCACCTTCGATGCATACGAGCGCTTTGATGACTTCAAGCCTTGACAGGCATCCACCAGCCGCCTTTACCAGCCGAAGTAGCTTCCAGCATGGCCTCCCGGGCCACAGCCGGACTGTGAGACCCTTTATGGCCTATTGGGCCACCTTATGGAGCTCGACCAGCTGCTTCAGCTGGTCGCTCAAGGGCACCGGGTGTCCGGCCTCAGCATATTGAGACCAGAACACCTTCTCCGTCGAGCTTCCCTCCTCGGCTCGGTATAATGCGGCTACGTCGGACACACTCCGGGGAAGATCTGCGAATGCTCCTGGAGAGCTCCGGACTCGGGTAAGTAAGAAGTAATTCACTCTCGCGTGCTTGCTTTGCATAAAAAATGCCTTACCCACCGCTATCTTCTTCATCGCCTCAATTTCCTGGAGGGCTTTTGTTGGAAATATGCCCTAGAGGCAATAATAAATTAGTTATTATTATATTTCCTTTTCATGATAATCGTTTATTATCCATGCTATAATTGTATTGATAGGAAACTCAGATACATGTGTGGGTACATAGACAACACCATGTCCCTAGTAAGCCTCTAGTTAACTAGCTCGTTGATCAATAGATGGTTACGGTTTCCTGACCATGGACATTGGATGTCGTTGATAACGGGATCACATCATTGGCAGAATGATGTGATGGACAAGATCCAATCCTAAGCCTAGCACAAAGATCGTGTAGTTCCTATGCTAAAGCTTTTCTAAATGTCAAGTATCATTTCCTTAGACCATGAGATTGTGCAACTCCCGGATACCGTAGGAATGCTTTGGGTGTACCAAACGTCACAACGTGAATCGGGTGGCTATAAAGGTGCATTACAGTATCTCCGAAAGTGTCATTGGGTTGGTACGAATCGAGACTGGGATTTGTCACTCCGCAGGTGACGGAGAGGTATCTCTGGCCCACTCGGTAGGACATCATCATAATGTGCACAATGTGACCAAGGGGTTGATCACGGGATGATGTGTTACGGAACGAGTAAAGAGACTTGCCGGTAACGAGATTGAACAAGGTATCGGATACCGACGATCGAATCTCGGGCAAGTACAATACCACTAGACAAAGGGAATTGTATACGGGATCGATTGAGTCCTTGACATCGTGGTTCATCCGATGAGATCATCGTGGAACATGTGGGAGCCAACATGGGTATCCAGATCCCGCTGTTGTTTATTGACCGGAGAACGCCTCGGTCATGTTCCAGATGATTCCCGAACCAGTAGGGTCTACACACTTAAGGTTCGATGACGCTAGGGTTATAAAGGAAGTTTGTATGTGGTTACCGAATGTTGTTCGGAGTCCTGGATGAGATCCCGGACGTCACGAGGAGTTCCGGAATGGTCCGGAGGTAAAGATTTATATATAGGAAGTCTTATTTTGGTCCCGGAAAAGTTTCGCGCATTATCGGTATTGTACCGGAGTGCCGAAGGGGTCCGGGGTCCACTGGGGTCCACCTACCCCGGGGCCACGTGGGCTTGGGGTGCGCCTTGGCCCATATGGGCCAAGGGCACCAGCCCCAAGAGGCCCATGCGCCAAGGAGACTTGGGGGAGGAAGAGTCCAAAGGGGGAAGGCACCTGAGGGGCCTTGGGGAGGATGGACTCCTCCCCCCCTCTTGGCCGCACCCCTTCCTTGGAGGAAGGGGCAAGGCTGCGCCCTCCCCCCCTCTCTTGCACCTATATATAGTGGAGGGGAGGGAGGGGAAGACACACCTGAGTCCCTGGCACCTCCCTCCCTCCCGTGACACCTCCTCCTCTCCCCGCAGTGCTGGGCGAAGCCTCCGCAGGATTGCCACGCTCCTCCACCACCACCACGCCTGCTGTGCTGCTGTTGGATGGATTCTTCCTCAACCTCTCCCTCTCTCCTTGCTGGATCAAGGCATGGGAGACGCCACCGGCTGTAATGCGTGTGTTGAACGCGGAGGTGTCGTCTGCTCGGCACTAGGATCATCGGTGATTTGAATCACGACGAGTACGACTCCATCAACCCCGTTCACTTGAACGCTTCCGCTTAGCGATCTACAAGGGTATGTAGATGCACTCTCCTTCCCCTCGGTGCTGGTTTCTCCATAGATAGATCTTGGTGACACGTAGGAAAATTTTGAATTTCTGCTACGTTCCCCAACAGCTTTTTGGGCTTCGGCCTTGGCAGATTTGGCGCTCTCAAGCGCCGAGGTGAGCTCGGACTCCCGAGTCTTCGAATCACGCTCCAAACTCTCGTGTTTCTCCACGAGAGCCTGGAGCTCTTGCTGCACCACTGCCACCTGCGCCTCCTGCTTCTTCTTCGCTTCGCGCGCTCCACGGCCCGCCTTTGTTTTCACTTTGAGACAACGCTTCCTTCATGGTCGCCACCTCGTTCGTGGCCCCTGCAAACCCACGTTGATCCTGTCATGTTTTTTGCAACCACATTTTTTCCTTATATATGCTTACATAAGGTATTACTTACCTTGCTTGTCCTCGAGCTGCTTCTTGGCACGGCTGAGCTGCCCCTCGACCGCCGAGGCTCTTTCTTCAATACATCGACCTCCTTGATCGGTCTTGTGGGCAGAGGTCGAAGACACAGCCTGCATTCCCATATTGACACATTTCGTTAGACTCCTGCATATATCTTTTTGATCCTCGATTCGGCTTTTCTTTCCGAACACCAAACTGAGCATCAGGGCTACTGTCTATGCGGTAATATTTTCACATATTTTAAATATCGTACCTCAAAGCTTTGTTAGAAGGTCAGCACAGCTTTGGTCAGCCCACTTTTTTGGATCGAACCCTCTTGATCACCGCACTCATAATAGTACGGTGCTCCTCATCGATGGAGGCGCCGTTAAGCACCTCCAAAGAGATTATCCGGTGCCTCCGGTTGGGCGGAGGTCACCGGCGCCGTAGGCTTGCCCTTCTTAGTAGGGGGCCGCGGATACCGAAAACCGCTAGTTCCGGAGCGGTGTCCGTCCTAGGGCCGGACCTAAAGCCCTTAGGGGTTTTATTCCCTTTTCGCCTGGAGTCCGGGAGGTCGCCTTGCGGCGCCTCCAGGACCATCCCCTCCTGGCTTGGCCCTTTTTGGGACGCCACCTCGGCGTCATCCGTGGCGCGAGGAGAGGAGGCGGTCGGAAGTGAAGTGCTGTTCACATCCGACGAATCTAGGGAACCGCTCGACGAAGAGTCGAGCCCGGCCTTGGGCGGAGTGCATGATTATATCCGACGTCAGAGGGAACTGTGCATCAAAGGAAGGCTATCAGTTATTTTGGTATCCGGAGACTTAAGATTTCGCCAGGGGCTTGGCCCTGAGTGGCTATTGGGGAACGTAGCAGAAATTCAAAATTTTCCTACGTGTCACCAAGATCTATCTATGGAGAAACCAGCAACGAGGGGAAGGAGAGTGCATCTACATACCCTTGTAGATCGCTAAGAGGAAGCATTCAAGAGAACGGGGTTGAAGGAGTCGTACTGTCGTGATCCAAATCACCGGAGATCCCTAGTGCCGAACGGACGGCACCTCAAGGCTTCAACACACACGTACAGCCCGGTGACGTCTCCCATGCCTTGATCCAGCAAGGAGAGAGGGAGAGGTTAGGGAAGACTCCAACCAGCAGCAGCACAACGGCGTGGTGGTGGTGGAGGAGCGTGGTGATCCAGCAGGGCTTCGCCAAGCACCGCGAGATGTGAGGAGAAAGAGAGGTAGGGGCTGCGCCAATGTGAGAAGGACTTCGTGTGTTGGGCTGCCCCTTGCCTCCACTATATATAGGGGAGAGGGGCTGCGCCCACCTAGGGTTCCACCCCTAGGGCGGCGGACCAGCCCTAGATCCCATCTAGGGGCGGCCAAGGGGAGGAGTGCCTCCCAAGTCAAGTGGAGGCCCTCCCCTTAGGGTTTCCCTCTCCCATGCGCATGGGCCTTGGGGGGGCTGGTGCCCCTGGCCCATTAAGGCTAGGGCGCCCCCCTACAGCCCATGCTGCTGTATTGGACGTGGTGGAACATCTTACGGACCTCCGGACCCCTCCGGAACCTTCCGGAAGCTTCCCGGTACAATACCGGAAAAAACCGAAATTTTCCCGGAACCCGAACAAAAACTTTCCATATATAAATCTTTACCTCCGGACCATTCCTAACTCCTCGTGACGTCCGGGATCTCATCTCGGGACTCAACAACATTCGGTAACCACATACAAACTTCCTTTATAACCCTAGCGCCATCGAACCATAAGTGTGTAGACCCTACGGGTTCGGGAACCATGCGCATATGACCGAGACGTTTCTCCGGTCAATAACCAACAGCGGATCCGGATACCCATGTTGGCTCCTACATGTTCCACGATGATCTCATCGGATGAACCACGATGTCAAGGACTCAATCAATCCGTATACAATTCCCTTTGTCTAGCGGTATTGTACTTGCCCGAGATTCGATCGTCGGTATCCCGATACCTTTGTTCAATCTCGTTACGGCAAGTCTCTTTACTCGCTCCGTAACACATCATCCCGTGATCAACCCCTTGGTCACATTGTGCACATTATGATGATGTCCCACCGAGTGGGCCCAGAGATACCTCTCCGCTTACACGGAGTGACAAATCCCGCCTCGATTCGTGCCAACCCAATGACACTTTCGGAGATACCGTAGTGCACCTTTATAGCCACCCGATTGCCAGGACGCTTTGGTACACCCAAAGCATTCCTACGGTATCCGGGAGTTGCACAATCTCATGGTCTAAGGAAATGATACTTGACATTAGAAAAGCTTTAGCATACCTAATCCACGATCTTTGTGCTAGGCTTAGGATTGGGTCTTGTCCATCACATCATTCTCCTAATGATGTGATCCCGTTATCAACGACATCCAATGTCCATGGTCGTGAAACCGTAACCATCTATTGATCAACGAGCTAGTCAACTAGAGGCTTACTAGGGACATGGTGTTGTCTATGTACCCACACATGTATCCGAGTTTCCTTTCAATACAATTATAGCATGGATAATAAACGATTATCATGAACAAGGAAATATAATAATAACTAATTTATTATTGCCTCTAGGGCATATTTCCAACAGTCTCCCACTTGCACTAGAGTCAATAATCTAGTTCACATCGCCATGTGATTAACACTCACAGGTCACATCGCCATGTGACCAACATCCGAAGAGTTTAGGGTTTGATCATGTTTATGCTTGTGAGAGAGGTTGTAGTCAATGGGTCTGTAATATTCAGATCCCTATGTATTTCGCAAAACTTTATGTCATATCATAGATGCTGCTACCACGTTCCACTTGGAGCTATTCCAAATTGTTGCTCCATTATAATGTGATCCGTATCTCTACTCGAGCTATCCGGATAGGTGTTAGCTTGCATCGACGCAACTCTTTACGCCGAACTCTTTATCACCTCCATAACCGAGAAACATATCCTTATTCCTCTAAGGATAATTTTGACCGCTATCCGGTGATCCACTCCTTGATCACCTTTGTACCCTCTTGCCGGATATGTAGCAAGGCACACATCAAAGTGCGGTACACAAAGATAGGATACCTGTAGAGCCTATGTCTAAGGCATAGGGGACGACCTTCGTCCTTTCTCTCTCTTCTGCCGTGGTCGAGCTTTAACTCTTAACTTCATACCTTACAACTCAGGCAAGAACTCCTTCTTTGACTGATCCATCTTGAACACCTTCAAGATCATGTCAAGGTATGTGCTCATTTGAAAATATCATTTAGCGTTTTCGATCTATCCTCATAGATCTTGATGCTCAATGTTTAAGCAGCTTATTCTAGGTTTTCTATTGAAAAACACTTTTCAAATAACCCTATATGCTTTCCATAAATTCTACATCATTTCTGATCAACAATATGTCAACAACATATACTCATCAGAAATTCTATAGTGCTCCCACTCACTTCTTTTGGAAATACAAGTTTCTCATAAACTTTGTATAAACCCAAAATCTTTGATCATCTCATCAAAGCGTATATTCCATCTCCGAGATGCTTACTCCAGTCCTTAGAAGGGTTGCTAGAGCTTTGCATACTTGTTAGCGTCTTTCAGGATTGACAAAACCTTCTGGTTGTATCACATACAACTTTTCCTCAAGGATATCGTCGAGGAAACAATGTTTTGACATCCTATCTGCAAGATTTCATAAATGCAGCTAATGCTAACATGATTCCGATGGACTTAAGCATCGCTACGGGTGAGAAAATCTCATCGTAGTCAACTCCTTGAACTTGTGAAAAACTCTTCGCCACAAGTCGAGCTTCATAGACGGTAACATTACCATCCACGTCCGTCTTTTTCTTAAAGATCCATTTATCTCAATGGCTTGCCTATCATCGGGCAAGTCCACCAAAGTCCATGCTTTTTTCTCGATACATGGATCCTATCTCGGATTTCATGGCTTCTAACCATTTGTCGGAATCCGGCCCACCGTCGCTTCTCCATAGCTCGTAGGTTCATTGTTGTCTAGCAACATGACCTTCAAGACATGATTACCGTACCACTCAAGTAGTACGCATCCTTGTCACCCCACGAGGTACGGTAGTGACTTGATCCGAAACTTCTTGATCACTATCATAAGCTTCTACTTCAATTGGTGTAGGCGCCCACAGGAACAACTTCCCGTGCCCTGCTGCACACTAGTTGAAGTGATGGTTCAATAACCTCATCAAGTCTCCACCATCCTCCCACTCAATTCTTTCGAGAGAAACTTTTCCTCGAGAAAGGACCCGATTCTAGAAACAATTACTTCTGCTTCCGGATCTTGAGATAGGAGGTATACCCAACTGTTTTGGGTGTCCTATGAAGATGTATTTATCCGTTTTGGTTTCGAGCTTATCACGATGAAACATTTTCACATAAGCGTCGCAGCCCCAAACTTTTAAGAAACGACAACTTAGGTTTCTCCAAACCATAGTTCAAACAATGTCGTCTCAACGGAATTACGTGGTGCCCTATTAAAGTGAGTGCGGTTGTCTCTAATGCCTAACCCATGAACGATAGTGGTAATTCGATAAGAGACATCATGGTACGCACCATATCTGATAGGGTGCAACTATGATGTTCGGACACACCATTACACTATGGTGTTCCAGGCGGTATTAATTGTGAAACAATTTCCACAATGTCTTAATAGCGTGCTAAAGCTCGTAACTCAGATACTCATCTCTATGATCATATCATAGACATTTTATCCTCTTGTCACGATGATTTTTAACTTCACTCTGAAATTACTTGAACCATTCAATAATTCAGACTTGTGTTTCATCAAGTAAATACACTCAAGATCTACTTAAATCATCCGTGAAGTAAGAACATAACGATATTCATTGCATGCCTCAAAGACTCATTGGACTGCACACATCAAAATGTGTTACTTCCAACAAGTTGCTATCTTGTTCCATCTTCATCGAAACCGAGGCTTTTGGTCATCTTGCCCATGTGGTATGATTTGCATATCTCAAGTGATTGAAAATCAAGTGAGTCCAAACGATCCATCCCCATGGAGTTTCTTCATGCGTATACACCAATAGACGTGGTTCGCATGTCTCAAACTTTTCAAAACGAGTGAGTCCAAAGATCCATCAACATGGAGCTTCTTCATGCTTTTACACCAATATGACTTACATGGCGGCGACAAGTAAGTGGTACTATCATCACTCTCTTATATCTTGTGGCATGAAAATGTGTATCACTACGATCGAGAGTCAATAAACCATTCTTTTAGGTGCAAGACCATTGAAGGTATTTATTCAAATAAATAGAGTAACCATTATTCTCCTTAAATGAATAACTGACAAGTATAGACATAATCCAATCATGTCTATGCTCAACGCAAACACCAAATAACAATTTTAGGTTTAACTCCAAAATCTCGATGGTAGAGGGAGCGCGCGATGCTTGATCACATCAACCTTGGAAAAACTTCCAACACATATCGTCGGCTCACCTTTAGCTAGTCTCCATTTATTCCGTAGCTTTTATTTCAAGTTACTAACACTTAGCAACCGAACCGGTATCTAATACCCTGGTGCTACTAGGAGTACTAGTAAAGTACACATTAACATAATGTATATCCGATATACTTCTATCGACCTTGCCAAATTTTCTCTCATCTACCAAGTATCTAGGTGGTTCCGCTTCAAAGGTCCGTTCCTCTCATTACGTAAGCACTTAGTCTCGGGTTTGGGTTCAACCTTGGGTTTCTTCACCAGAGCAGCAACGCTGTTTTGCCGTTTCATGAAGTATCCCTTGTTGCCCTTGCCCTTCTTGAAACTAGTGGTTTTACCAACCATCAACAATTGATGCTCCTACTTGACTTCTACTTTCGCTGTCAAACATCGCGAACACTTCAAGGATCATCATATCTATCCCTCGATATGTTATAGTTCATAACGAAGCTCTAGTAGCTTGGTGGCAATGTCTTTGGTGAAACATCACTATCTCATCTGGAAGATTAACTCCCACTCGATTCAAGTGAGTGTTGTACCCAGACAATCGGAGTACAAGCTCAAAGATTGAGATCTTCTCCCTTAGTTTGTAGGCTAGAAAACTCGCCGGAGGTCTCATACCTCTTGACGTGGGCACGAGCCTGAAATCCCAATGTCAGCCCTCGTAACATCTCATATGTTCATGACGCTTCAAAACGTCTTTGGTGCCTCAATTCTAAGCCGCTTAACATTACCGAACTATCACGTAGTCATCAAAACGTGTGTGTCCGATGTTCACAACATCCACGCACCATGTTTGAGGTCCAAAGACACCGAGCGGTGCATTAAGGACATAAGCTTTCTACTGACCGCATAATTGCTACCGTCAACTTTCAACTATATTTTCTCTAGGAACATATCTAAACAAGAGAACTAAAGCGCGAGCTATGACATAATTTGCAAAGGGCTTTGACTATGTTCGTGATAATTAAGTTCATCTAATGAACTCCCACTCGAGATAGACATCCCTCCGGTCATCTAAGTGATTACATGATCCGAGTCAACTAGGGCCGCGGTCCGATCATCACGTGAGACGGACTAGTCATCATCGGTGAACATCTTCATGTTGATCGTATCCACCATATTTACTCATGCTCGACCTTTTCGGTCTCTTGTGTTCCGAGGCCATGTCTGTACATGCTAGGCTCGTCAAGTTAACCTAAGTGTTTCACGTGTGTAAATCTGGCTTACACCCGTTGTATGTGAACGTAAGAATCTATCACACCCGATCATCACGTGGTGCTTCGAAACGCATTTAACTTCGTGAACGGTGCACGCTTAGGGGAACACTTTCTTGAAATTTTAATGAGGGGTCATCTTATTTACTACCGTTGTTCTAAGCAAATAAGATGCATAAACATGATAAACATCACATGCAATCAAATGGTGACATGATATGGCCAATATCATTTTGCTCCTTTTGATCTCCATCTTCGGGGCTCCATGATCATCATCGTCACCGGCATGACACCATGATCTCCATCATCATGATCTCCATCATCGTGTCTCCATGAAGTTGTCTCGCCAACTTATTACTTCTACTACTATGGCTACCGGCTAGCAATAAAGTAAAGTAATTACATGGCGTTTGTTCAATGACACGCAGGTCATACAATAAATAAAGACAACTCCTATGGCTCCTGCCGGTTGTCATACTCATCGACATGCAAGTCGTGATTCCTATTACAAGAACATGATGAATCTCATACATCACATAGCATTCATCACATTCATCTTGGCCATATCACATCACATAGCATACCCTGCAAAAACAAGTTAGACGTCCTCTAATTGTTGTTTGCATGTTTTACGTGGCTGCTATGGGTTTCTAGCAAGAACGTTTCTTACCTACTTAAAGCCACAACGTGATATGCCAATTGCTATTTACCCTTCATAAGGACCCTTTTCATCGAATCCGCTCCGACTAAAGTGGGAGAGATCGGCACCCGCTAGCCACCTTATGCACCAAGTGCATGTCACCGGTGGAACCTGTCTCACGTAAGTGTACGTGTAAGGTCGGTCCGGGCCGCTTCATCCCACAATACCGTCGAAACAAGATTGGACTAGTAACGGTAAGCATATTGAACAAAATCAACGCCCACAACTACTTTGTGTTCTACTCGTGCAAAAGAATCTACTCAATAGACCTAGCTCATGATGCCCTTTGTTGGGGAACGTGGCAGAAATTCAAAATTTTCCTACGTGTCACCAAGATCTATCTATGGAGAAACCAGCAACGAGGGGAAGGAGAGTGCATCTACATACCCTTGTAGATCGCTAAGCGGAAGCGCTCAAGAGAACGTGGGGTTGAAGGAGTCGTGCACTGCGTGATCCAAATCACCGGAGATCCTAGTGCCGAACGGACGGCACCTCCGCCTTCAACACACGCAGACAGCCCGGGTGACGTCTCCCATGCCTTGATCCAGCAAGGAGAGAGGGAGAGGTTAGGGAAGACTCCAACCAGCAGCAGCACAACGGCGTGGTGGTGGTGGAGGAGCGTGGTGATCCAGCAGGGCTTCGCCAAGCACCGCGAGATGTGAGGAGAAAGAGAGGTAGGGCTGCGCCAACAGGAGAAGGACTTCGTGCGTTGGGCTGCCCCTTTGCCTCCACTATATATACGGGGAGAGGGGGGGTTGCGCCCCCACCTAGGGTTCCACCCCTAGGGGCGGCGGCCAGCCCTAGATCCCATCTAGGGGGCGGCCAAGGGGGGAAAGGAGTGCCTCCCAAGTCAAGTGGAGGCCCTCCCCCTTAGGGTTTCCCCTCCCATGCGCATGGGCCTTGGGGGGGGCTGGTGCCCCTGGCCCATTAAGGCTAGGGCGCCCCCTTACAGCCCATGCTGCTGTATTGGACGTGGTGGAACATTTTCCGGACCTCCGGACCCCTCCGGAATCCTCCGGAACCTTCCGGAAGCTTCAAGACAATACCGAAAAACCGAACTTTTCCGAACACCTAACAACAACTTTCCATATATAAATCTTTACCTCCGGACCATTCTGAACTCCTCGTGACATTCGGGATCTCATCCGGGACTCCGAACAACATTCGGTAACCACATACAAACTTCCTTTATAACCCTAAGCGCCATCGAACCTTAAGTGTGTAGACCCTACGGGTTCGGGAACCATCTTGAGACATGACCGAGACGTTCTCGGTCAATAACCAACAGCGGGATCTGGATACCCATGTTGGCTCCCACATGTTCCACGATGATCTCATCGGATGAACCACGATGTCAAGACTCAATCAATCCCGTATACAATTCCCTTTGTCTAGCGGTATTGTACTTGCCCGAGATTCGATCGTCGGTATCCCGATAACTTTGTTCAATCTCGTTACCGGCAAGTCTCTTTGCTCGTTCCGTAACACATCATCCCATGATCAACCCCTTGGTCACATTGTGCACATTATGATAATGTCCTACCGAGTGGGCCCAGAGATACCTCTCCGTTTACACGGAGTGACAAATCCCAGTCTCGATTCGTGCCAACCCAATGCAGACACTTTCGGAGATACCTGTAGTGCACCTTTATAGCCACCCGATTACGCTAGGACGCTTTGGTACACCCAAAGCATTCCTCACGGTATCCGGAGTTGCACAATCTCATGGTCTAAGGAAATGATACTTGACATTGGAAAAGCTTTTAGCATACGAATCCACGATCTTTGTGCTAGGCTTAGGATTGGGTCTTGTCCATCACATCATTCTCCTAATGATGTGATCCCGTTATCAACGACATCCAATGTCCATGGTCGTGGAAACCGTAACCATCTATTGATCAACGAGCTAGTCAACTAGAGGCTTACTAGGGACATGGTGTTGTCTATGTACCCACACATGTATCTGAGTTTCCTTTCAATACAATTATAGCATGGATAATAAACGATTATCATGAACAAGGAAATATAATAATAACTAATTTATTATTGCCTCTAGGGCATATTTCCAACAGTGGCCACTCTTCTTCGCCGTTGTCGGCGTCGGTGGAATAGTCCGGAGGGAGGGTCCTTCCCTTCTTGGACCCTCCGGCCTTCCCAGTTGGGTCGGCCTTCCTTTTCTTCTCTCCCCCTGCTAGGGGAAAGACCTCTTTTTGCTCCTCCTCGTCTTCACGGGAGGAGTCCGCCTCGGAGTCATCGGACGGTGAGTCCGACACCGCCAGGCGTCTGGAACTCTTTCGAGTTCCCGTGGCCTGCTTCTGGCCTTCTTCTCGGCACCACGTAAGGTGCTCCGGAGCCGCAGCCCGTCAAGTGGGCATCCGCTGGGTCTTCCGAAGGGAGCCGGACAGCTAATCTGTCCGCCGCCTTCTCGCCATTCCTGTCAAAGGTAAGGGAGTTTAGATCCCGTGATAAAGTCAAACTATGAAAACAAGTGTCTGTAGAAGGGCAAAATAACTTACCGCGTTGGCTTGACGCCGCTTGGCGCTGAATCCGCGATCCTCGGTAGCGGATGCGGAGCCTCGGCGCTTGAATAAGACCTTCCGTGCATCTTCGTGATGTAGTGTCGAAGAGCCTGCTCAGGGTTTGGTGCTGCGCCGGATCAAACTCCCACAAGCTGAAAGCTTCATGCGTCGCACGGGAGGATTCGGGCGGATGAGCATGACCTGGACTACATTGACGAAGTTTGAGCTTCTTGCTCACTGTGTCTTGGACGCAAATTTGGAGTCCGGACAGCTCCTCCGGATTGCCCCACGACAAGCCCGTCTCTTTCCAGGAGGTGAGCCGTGTAGGGAAGCCGGATCGGAATTCGGGGGCCGCTGCCCACTTAGGGTCACGCGGCTCGATGATGTAGAACCACCCCGATTGCCACCCCTTTATGGTCTCCACGAAGGAGCCCTCGAGCCATGTAACGTTGGGCATCCTGCCCGCCATGGCGCCTCCGCACTCCGCTTGTTGGTCGCCCACTATCTTCGGCTTGACACTAAAGGTCTTCAACCATAAACCGAAGTGGGCATGGATGCAGAGGAAAGCCTCGCACACGACGATAAACGTCGAGATATTGAGGATGAAGTTTGGGGCCAGATCGTGGAAATCCAGGCCGTAATAGAACATGAGTCCCTGGACAAATGGGTGAAGTGGGAAACCTAGTCCGCGGAGGAAGTGGGTGAGAAACACCACCCTCTCATGGGGCCTGGGGGTGGGATGAGCTGCCTTTCTCGGGAAGCCGATACTCGATGTCATTAGACAAGTATCCGGCCTTCCTCAGCTTTTCTTGATGTGTCCTCCGTGACGGAGGAGACCATCCACTTGCCTCCCGCTCCGGACATGGCGGAGAAGGTCGAGGTGAAATGTGCGGACTTGGGCGTTGGAGCTCGAAAAGCAGAAATGGATAAGCAAAGGAGGAAGAAGGCGTAGATGGAAAAAGGTGGATCCTTATCCCTTATATGGGCGGATTTAACTAAGCGCCCCCCACCAGCCCTAAACTCGCTTATCTCCCAAGCGCCCGTAAATTAATGGCACGGGTTGGGTTACCCACGTCCGTATTGATGAGAATCCGGAATAAGGGGACACGATCTCGCCCGACAAGACGTGCTAAGGAAACCGCCTCGCTAAACGCTACCGAGGTGGGACAAAGCAAAACGATTTGAATAAAGGCTTGGCCGTGGTGTGATGACACGTCATGTAATACGTCGTCAATGATTGGATTTGTGTAAATATTATTCTCTCTACGGTGTTATGTGGAAATTATTTTGCAGAGCCGGACACTACCCTTGTGTTCAAAATCTTCTATGAAGTATTCGGAAGGGGAACCCGCCTTGCAATGCCGAAGACGAACTGCGCGCCGGACTCATCGTCATTGAAGCCTAGTTCAGGGGCTACTGAGGGAGTCCTAGATTAGGGGGTGTCTGGACGGCCGGACTATGACCTTTGGCCGGTGTCGGTGTCAAAACCGGCGGATCTCGGGTATGGGGTCCCGAACTGTGCGTCTAGGCGGATGGTAACAGGAGACAAGGGACACGATGTTTTTACCCAGGTTCGGGCCCTCTCGATGGAGGTAAAACCCTACTCCTGCTTGATTAATATTGATGATATGGGTAGTACAAGAGTAGATCTACCACGAGATCAAAGAGGCTAAACCCTAGAAGCTAGCCTATGGTATGATTGTTTGTTCGTCCTACGGACTAAAACCCTCCGGTTTATATAGACACCAGATAGGGGTTAGGGTTACACAGTAGTCGGTTACAATGGTAGGAGATCTAAATATCAGATCGCCAAGCTTGCCTTCCATGCCAAGGAAAGTCCCATACGGACACGGGACGAAGTCTTCAATCTTGTATCTTCATAGTCCAGGAGTCCGGCCAAAGGTGATAGTTCGGC
The DNA here is from genome assembly GCA_021605145.1 of Aegilops bicornis. Lineage (NCBI taxonomy): Eukaryota > Viridiplantae > Streptophyta > Magnoliopsida > Poales > Poaceae > Aegilops > Aegilops bicornis. The sequence goes on along the minus strand of JAHIAL010000033.1, from coordinate 1,645,869 downwards.
TATCCAGACACCCCCTAATCCAGGACTCCCTCAAGAGTCTCCTAACCAGTGCTTCAATGACGACGAGTCCGGCGAGCATATTGTCTTCAGCATTGCAAGGCGGGTTCCTCCTTCAATACTTCATAGAAGATTTTGAACACAAGGACGTTGTCCGCCTCGCAAAAATAATTTCCACATAACACCGTTGAGAGAATAATATTTACACAAAATCAATCAGCCGACGATTCCGCCAAGGCCATCACGCCCACAGCCAAGTCTTTATTCAATCGTTTTTACTGTACTCCACCTCAGCGCTGCTTAAGAGGCGGTTTCTTGGCACGCCTTGCCAAAGCAGAGATCGTGGTCCCCTTATTCCGGGATTCTCATCAATATGGACGCAGTAACCCGCCGTGCCCATTGGCACGCCTCCTCTATCGAAGGCGCAGTCCCGGACGGTCACGGGGAGGGCTCTTGGTATTCAACCTCTTTATAACGAGACCAAGGCCCGCTCCTTTCTTTCAATCTCAATCGAATCCGCCCCTCGCCTCGAGTTCCAACACCCAAAGCTCTAGATTTAGGCGCTTCGGACCTCCGAGGATGTCCGTCTCCGACCTGCAAGGCCGGTGGATGCCTTCCTCCGCCACGGAAGAAGACGTGCTAAAGCTAAGAGACGCCCGGTATCTAACCGGCGAAATTTCGCACAGGCTGCCTGCCCAAGGGCAGGTTATTCCCACTCCCAAGCCTGGTGAGAGCGTGGTGTTCATGTCCCACTTCCTTCGGGGGTTAGGCTTCCCGACGGACCCCTTCGTGAGGGGGCTCATGTTTTATTATGGGCTGTAATTTCATGACTTGGATCCAGAGTCCATCCTCCACATCTCATCGTTCATTGTCATATGTGAAGCCTTCCTCCGCATTACCCCTCACTTCGGATTGTGGCTCAAGACCTTCAAAGTGGAGCCGAAGATGATCAACGGGCATCAGGCAGTATGCGGAGGGGCTGTTATAAGCAAGAATGCTGACGCTCCATGGCCCGAGGGCTCTTTTCAAGAGGAGCTCAGTCTGTGGCAACAAGAGTGGTTTTATATCACAGCTCCTGGGGGCACCAAATGGGTGGCGCCACCTGCCTTTCGCTCGGGTCCTCCACCGCGGCTGGCGTCATGGGTCAATAAAGGGCTCGACTGGGGACCGTCCAAGGACGTTCCTTTGTTGCAGGGCCGTATTCGAGACCTCCTAGAGAGAGAGAAGTCAATCTGGTCGTAGTAGCGCAGGTCATGCTGATTTGTCGCACCTTGCCCTGCAAACGTCGCCCCCTCCGCCTGTGGGAGTTTAATCCGGAGGGACCACGAGCTCTCCAACATTTTATGGGCGCAACGCCCGTGGAGATGTACCAACTGTTCTTCGGATCACAAGCAATGTGTCCGGACTTAACCGAGGAATCAGGTCTGAGCTGCAATCGCCCGGATACTCAAGTAAGTAGTCCTGTACCCGGACATGCTATCAGTATATTTATCGTAAACTTGCCTTTAAAAGAGTTGTCCCTTGAACAAGAGTGGATAGCGAAAAGCAAAACTGATCCGGTGTCCGGCCCCCCTCCCTGAGACCACACCGGATCCTGTGTTAACCAGGATGCTAGAGGCTGCGCCTTTCAAAGAAGGCGAAGGGGGGAACGAGGGAGCTACCGCCTCCGTGAAGGAGTTTATCAAGAAAGCAGGGATCGAGAATCCCTCCCTCCAAGGGGAGAAAAGGACCGCTTCTGAAGATCCGGAGACCAAGGCCTCGAAGCGGGGGAAGAAATCTTCGCCAGAGGGTCCTGTGCCGGGAGATGCCCCGGCTGCACTATTTCCCCAAGGAGATCAGCCCTCCAGCGAGCTGTAAGTAAAGAGGGGCGTTTTCTTAAAATGAGAGACATCCCTGTTTTATTTCCGAAGATAACCGAAATTTTTCCTTGTAGTTCGGATCTCAGCCCTTCTCAGCAGAGCTCGTCTTCAGGGGATCTTGATCCGGAGATGATGGAGAGCGAAACGCCTCACTTTGCCCGTACCTTCATGCGAGTGAGGCGAGACGGTCTCGAGGTGTCGTCGCGGAGGGTTTCTCCGAATCCGCGGGCCCGAAGGCAGCCAGATGTCCCCTCAAATCCTCCGCGTCCGGCCTTGAAAAGGCCATCGGACGAGTCAGGCACCAACTGGTGTACGGTCGGAGGAGCTGAAAGATCTGCTCGGGCAAGCGTCTATCTCGGAAGATCACCATGCGCTAATGGGTACGGTGATTGAAAGGATTTCATCCGCTGAAAGCGGATTGCATGAAGCCATCATAAGTTTACTGACGGGTTTTGAGGTACGCAAAATGATGTACCTTCTGACAATTTTGCATAATGCGCCCTGTATAGATAGTAGCCCCTGAGACTCGGTGCATTGTCAAAAATGACAGCGCGCCAAGGATCATATTCCCAGGTATAATATGCGCTCTTCCTATGTAGGTGGCGAAGCGTCCGGTGGCAAGCCAGACTGATGAATTTGCCGAACTGAAGCGGCAACTTGACGTGGCGGATGATGACATCGCGCTTGTCAATAAGCGGCTTGATGAGTCACAAGGTATGCAGCTTTTCCGCGGACACCCAGTAAGGTAGCTTAATGTCTGGGCCTTACGACATGTATGCTTGACGCAAATGGTGCCGCTGTCATGGAGAACCTTAGGGCGGAACTCGCCCGAGCCAAGGAGCAAGCCCGAAAAAGTGATGCGGCTGCCTTAAAAGCGGCCAAGAGCTGAGAGCCGAACAGGCTGCTCAACGCCAAGCAAGAAAGAAATGGCCGAGATGGTCGTAAGTTGAAGAATGCTACCGCCGCTGCGAGCTTCTTGAAAAAAGAAGGTCGAGCGGAACAAGAGGACCTGAAAAGGCCGCCATCGAGGTTAAGGATGCTCGCTCTGCGATGAGAGCTATGAAAGAGGAGCTACGTCGGGCGAAGATATTGCGGCCGGAAAGCCTTTTCGCTGCGGGAGGAAATTCACGGATCCAAAGTATGCTTTCGGTTGAGCCAGCTGTGGAAGTGCGGAGGATGCTTATCTGGATTTGGCGGCGAAAAGCCGCATGACGCTGCCGAACACTTCCGAGGCCAAAAGGATCACGGAATGGAAGAGCTCTTTGGTCGCAGTTCCATAGTCCAGAAGGCGTCCACTTCCATTGGCCGATCGTTTGGCGAATGGGCTGAGCTGAATAGGTTGTCCGGACTTGCCATGAAGGATGTCGTGACTCATTTGTGGCGTAATGTGCCCGAGTCAAGAGTTATTTTGGCTTGGTGCAGCAGTTCCTTGGTGCGGTGCCGCATATTATTGCAATGAAGCGGTCAACATGCATAGAGGGTGCGCGGATGGCTCTTGCCCGTCTCAAGACATACTGGGCGGAGATGAAGGCCACCGACGTTGCAGCCCAGGATTCGGACAGAAGCCGAGTACCTGCCGAGCACTATTTTGAGGAAGTCCTGCAAGGCGCTTCGTCTAATAGAGACGCGATGGTTTCGAAGGATATTATGTTCTAATGACATGTATGATTTGTGAAACAATGTTTCAATATAATATAAGGGCTTTTTATACTTGTGCGTTCAAGTATTAAACATGTGCGGCCGTTAATGTATATGTGTATATAACCTAAAAGATGGCAGTCTTCGGCTTCAGCCCCCACGCACATAGTGCGGGGGTGTTTGCAAAAAAGGTGCATTTTCACACTTAATCCAACGTCTTGGTCTTGTAAAGGAGGCGATAGCGTAGCAAACTAGGCAACCGGACTATAATGCTTTATCACTTTCACTTAGCCATAGGAGTTCGATGGTGGGGCTACTATATAGCCCTAGGGGCACCAAGCGCTCTCCCAAATTCGGGCGCGTATGTTCGACCAGAAACGGTCCTTCGTTAATGCGGAGGAATTATAAACATTCCGTGGGTCATCGAGTGGTTGACCAGATCTCACGCTACATCATGACAGTCGATTTTCGGCTTTCTCTCTTGAGGTGCTCGCCGGCCGAATCGGGCACAATCGCAGAGAGTTCTCCCGGTGTAGCGTTAGCCGATAGAACGGAATGTAAAGCAGCAAAACACAGTGAGCCGGGCAAACCCAACATTTGACCAAAGACATGATTCGGAGCTGATGCATATAAGGCCTAACTCGAGACGCCAAGACTCCTAAGATATTCGGTCTTTATGAAAACGGGCAGAACAATGCCCTAAGCCCCGGTGTGTCCGTGTATCGCAAAAAATTCTGACGCGACCGATGCCAAAACGCCAGCCTCCTCCTCGGTTATAGCAAGAAACCGGGGGATGTGTATCAACAAGAGACAGTAAAAAAGGTTTACGCAGGGTCTTAATCTGAAAAGAATCCTTGCAACGGGTCCCTACTGCACGCTCTGCGCTGTGTCTCCGTTGTAGCCGTATCCTCGGACGGGTGTAGCACGGTGTTCATCTCAGAGAAGAGAAGAACTTAGTTGAAGAAAGATCCACGCAAAAATGTACTTTATATTAAATAAACGGAGTACGATTCGAAAAGCGAATAAAATTGAGCCTTATTGTCTCATGTTGTACATGCATTCAGCCCCTTGTACGGGGGTGTGCGGCTAGTAGGCCTTTATATGTTTACGCCGGACTCGTCTAGCCGTGTCCGGGGTCCGAATGACCTGTTTAGGTGCTTGGTTTAGCGGAGCCGGATTAGTGTGTGACTGTCCAGGCAGTCTCACGTTCTCCCGTGCTCGAATAACACTTAATACTTCCCTTTAATAAGATGATGCCGCGTGGACCGGGCATTTTAAGTGTAAGAGATGCATAATGCGGTATTGCGTTAAAGCGGGCGAAAGCTTCACGTCCCAATAGTGCTTGATAGCTACTTTTGAATGGGGCGATATGGAAGGTTAACTTTTCGCGGGCGGAAGTTGTCGGATGAGCCAAGACAACTTCTAGCAGAGGGAGCCCGCACAATGGGCGTATAGGCTCGGCATTACCCCTTGAAGGAGGTGTTCTTGTGGCGAATTTTGGTTGGGTCTATCCCATTTTGCGGATTGTGTCCTGATATAGCAGGTTTAGATCACTACCGCCGTCCATTAGGACTTTTGTGGATTGGAGTCCGTCGATTATAGGATCTAATATCAGGGCAGTCCATCCTGCGTTCCGGATACTTCCGGAGTAATCCTGATAATCAAAGGTGATTGGTTTTGACAACCAATGTCGAGACTCGGCTGATAGGCCGTCGGGCGCGCGTGATTTCTATGGGCGCCGCTCTGATTTTCCCTTTGTCGGTTGAAGTGAGTTTACTGCTTTGACTTCTTGTGGGAAATTCTTTTGTTTTCGGTGCTTTCTGCTTGTGGGGTTCACATCGTCCTCGCTTGGTGTGTCGAGCCCCTTGTGTTCGGCATTGAGTTTGTCGGACTGCTTGAAGACCCAACAATCTCTGTGGGTATGGTTTGCAGGCTTCCCGGGGGTACTGTGGATTTGGCATATTTTGTCCAAGATTTTGTTTAAGTTGGATAGCTCGTGGCTGTTATCCTTGAGGGCAGTTTTTATGATTCCGCCGAGAGCTTTTGAATCCGGCATTGACCGTCGTGCTCTTCGGCTGTTTCCCTTGTCCGCGCTGGTCCTTGCTTTGCGTCGTGGTTTCCGTTCCATCTCCGACTTGGATGTACTTGGGTCGCTGGTACTACATCTTGCCAGCTAACTGTCCTCTCCCGCGCAAAAGCGGGTCATGAGGCTTGTTAGTGCGGCCATTGTTCTTGGCTTTTCTCGGCCAAGGTGCTCGGCGAGCCATTCGTCTCGACGTTGTGTTTGAAAGCTGCTAAGGCTTCGCCGTCCGGACAGTCGACTATTTGGTTCTTTTGGTGAGGAACCTGTTCCAGAATTTGCAGGCCGACTCTCCCGGTTGTTGACTTATGTGACTTAAATCGCCCAGATCCGGAGGGCGGACATAAGTCCCTTGAAAATTTGCCCAAAAGCATCCTCGAGCTCTTCCCAACTTCCAATAGTATTTTCAGTGGAGGCTTTTAAGCCAGTGCCATGCTGGCCCTTTGAGCTTGAGGGTAAGTATTTTATGGCGTGGAGATCATCTCCTCTAGCCATGTGTATGTGGAGGATGTAATCCTCAATCCGCACTCGGTCCGTTGTTCCGTCGTATGCCTCTATGTTTACGGGTTTAAATCCGCTACCGGAAATTCGTGATCCAGCACCTCGTCAGTGAAACATAGGGGGTGTGCGGCACCCCTGTATTTGGGCGTGCCGTGATGTCCGGATATTTGGCGTGCTGCATTTCTTAGAAGAGCTTGCTTTCTTGGCCCTTAAATGGACCTAACTGGGCCATCCTTTTGATGCGAATCCTTATGCGGATCGCGTGCCGGCTTGTGTGCGGCGCCGCTTGCCGCGCTATGCTTGTCATATGGTCGTCTATCCGACCGGGCGGCCTCTTTGTTCTTTGATTGCGGGCTCTAAGGCCTCCTCATCGAAGTTCGGGCAGTAGTTTTCGCTTCGGTAGTTTCTTGTTTGGCGCATCGCCAGACGGTTCCGCGGTGTTGAGTACTTTGCTCCATCTAATTTCGAGTGCATCTTCGGCTGTTTTGAGCTTCCGCTTACGCTTCAGTGCTACGCGCAATGGCGACGAGCCTTTTGTGGAGGTTCTTCTGCTCCAACAACTTGTCCGGTGTGAGATCGTCCGGACTGTTATCTTCGCCGGGGACGGGTTGTTTATCCAAGTTGTCCTGTTCGGACGGTTGTTCAATGGCATGTTTGTCGTCCACCGGTTCGACCTAATCTATGGCTGGGTCTGTATGGCCGCCGTCTTTGTCGAGGTGGGACTTTGTGCGGCGCTTTTGTCGCCGTCTTGACTGCCGAGGGATTTATCCTTCAGAAGCGCCCCCGTTGTTCCTCGTCGTTACTCCTTTAGGTGTATCCACCATGTATACATCGCGGGAGATGGGGTGGCTGTCCAGTACCCTATAGGTGCTGGTTCGGTGGTTATCTCCTACATCGTCGCCCATACTGGCCGATGTGTTCGTGAGTCGAAATTGAGCACGCTGCTTAAACTTTCGACACTGGCTACAAAGTGGGTGGTGGGTGGGCGTCGAATTTCTTCGTCAGTCAAGATTCCCAACCTTCGACCATAGTCCGCCAGGCTCTCGACAAAGAGAGAGACTTTAGTGAATTCAGGATGTCGCCAAGGGGCGAGTGCTGAAAGATGTCCGCGGCAGTGAACTCCATAACCGGCGCCTAATCGGATTCGATTGACAGGGGCGCGGTAGGTTTGGAGTCCGGAAAGGAGTCCGGCACCTCGGAGTCACGGGCTTCGCAAAGGACAGAGATGGTGTTCGGCTCAATCGCCGTAGAGATCGTAGCCCCCGAGGCGGTGTCCAGCCACTCGCCCTCGATCGGGCGAAGTCGGCCCGAGCTAAGGGTTGAGCGGACGCTGGTGCGGCCTCCGTGGAGCCTTTATCGGTGGCAGCGAGCTAGATCATACCCATCGAGACAAGGCGGGGCGCTTGGCTGTGGCTCGAATCCGTCAAGATCAAGTCTCCGCAGATGTCACCGGTAGTCTAGTTCAAACTTCCCAAATCTGACTGACGGCCAGGCGTAGCCGGATCTGCTGGGATGGCCAAGTGAATTGGCCCGTAGTGCAAAGCCGCCGAATACGAAGATCTGTCCGGGAGAAAAGTCTCACCCTGGACCGAGTAGTTGTTGATGATCAAGGAGCCATCGGGCCTAAAGGTGACGGCTACGAGGAACTCAATGAAAGCACCAATGTCGGTGTCCAAAACCGGCGGATCTCGGGTAGGGGGTCCCGAACTGCGTCTAAGCGGATGGTAACAGGAGACAAGGGACACGATGTTTTTTACCGGGTTCGATCCCTCTCGATGGAGGTAAAACCCTACTCCTGCTTGATTAATATTGATGATATGGGTAGTACAAGAGTAGATCTACCACGAGTTCAAAGAGGCTAAACCCTAGAATCTAGCCTATGGTATGATCGTTGTTCGCCCCACGGACTAAAACCCTCCGGTTTATATAGACACCGGATAGGGTTAGGGTTACATGGTAGGAGATCTACATATCGTATCGCCAAGCTTGCCTTCCACGCCAAGGAAAGTCCCATCCGGACACGGGACGAAGTCTTCAATCTTGTATCTTCATAGTCCAGGAGTCCGGCCAACGGTGATAGTTCGCTATCCGGACACCCCTAATCCAGACTCCCTCAGCGGACTCACGGACTATGAAGATACAAGATTGAAGACTTCGTCCTGTGTCCGGATGGGCCTTTCCTTGGCGTGGAAGGCAAGCTTGGTGATACGGATATGTAGATCTCCTTCCGCTGTAACCGACTGTGTAACCCTTAACCCTCTCTCGGGTGTCTATATAAACCGGAGGGTTTTAGTCCCAGGACTAACAACAATCATACCATAGGCTAGCTTCTAGGGTTTAGCCTCTCCTCGATCTCTTGGTAGATCTACTTGTACTACCCATATCATCAATATTAATCAAGCAGTGAGTAGGGTTTTACCTCCATCCGAGAGGGCCTCAACTCCGGGTAAAAACATCGTGTCCCTTGTCTCCTCGTTACTATCCGCCTAGACGACAGTTCGGGACCCCACCCGAGATCCGCCGGGTTTTGACACCGACATCGCCCCGACCTCGCTGCCGCCGACACCGCCTATAGTGAGCCCCCACGCCTCGCCTGCCCGCCACCACCGGGCCACCATAGCTAGTGATGCTTTTTGCATATATGTTGATGATATATATATGGATGTATGTTTTACTTTCCTCATAATATATATATATATATATATATATATATATATATATATATATATATATATGTATTTATGTATGTATGTATGCTTTTTTGTATGTATGTATGCTTTTTTGCATATATATATATGTATGTATGTATGCTTTTTTATGTATATATGTATGTATGTATGCTTTTTTTTGTATGCATATATATTGATGAAATATGAACAATGCATTAGGCAAAACATTTAATTTTTCCGATATTTTCTATTTGAACATTTTTTAAAAACAAGCAATACTAAAAGAATGAGAGGAAAAAGGAAAATAAGAAGAGGAAGAAAGGTGGAGAAGAGGAGAGATAAATAAGAAGAAAAGAAAGAAGAAGAGGAGAAGAAGAAAGGAATAGAGCGAGAAGAAAAAAAATATTCTGTTTTTTCTTCTTCTCCTTTATTCCTTTCTTCTTCTCCTCTATTTTTTTCTTTTTTTTCTTCGATCTTCTCCTCTATTCCTGTTTTATTCTCCTCTTTTTATTTCTTCTTCGTTTTCTTATGTTTTATCGGGTGCATCGCATCGTCGATAACTTCAACACGTGGGGTTGATATACCCCTTCCCGATAATAGTATTTTCATGTACGTATGTCGTGGTCGATATAAACTCCCGATAACTTCAACATGTGGGGGGTTGATATACCTCCCGATAACTTCAACACGAGGGGGTCGATATACCCTCCCGATAACTTCAACACATTAGGGGCGATATACCCCCTCCCCGATAATATTATTTTCCCATGTACGTATGTCGTCCTTGTCGATATAAACCCCTCCCGATAACTTCAACATGTGGGGGGGGGGGGCTCGATATACCCCCTCCCCGATAACATTATTTTCCCATGTATGTATCTCGTCGTTGTCGATATTACCCTCTCCTTGAAGCATTCTCGAGGCCACCCCAAACCCTAGCTAGAGAAGCAGCGTCGAGGCCACTAATTAATTAATATGATTCCTTACTCTGATTAGCTAGCTAGTTCTACGTTTGCCACTAGCTAATATATCCATCTGTCATGTTTGAATAATAATTGTCATGTTGTAAATATTTGTAGAAACTATGGACACCCCCAGACGAAGCACAAGAAGCGTTGTTGGGGACATAATCGCACAAGGAAGTGATGCCGTCTTCTCGCTTTCTCGAACGACACCGATGGTCTAGAAGGACAGGTGAAGAAGCGAGGCTATGATTATGATGGCTCCGGTGACCCAATGACGGTGCAAGAAGGACACCGTGAGGACGGCTCCGGTGACCCAATGACGGTGCAAGAAGGAGACCGTGATGACGGCTCGGTGACCGAACCGAAGTGCGGCCAGGTATATATATTAGTTAAGCCTGTACGACTAGCTAATTGATGCATTCATTGTTTTGGTATATGTACACATATTAATTAACTCTAGCCTTTCTTCTTTTTTCTAGCCCTCCGGATCGAGCACAACTTTGGTAAGGAGACGAGGCCCGAAGAAAAAGTTGAGCTCGGATGAAAGGTTTGAGATCACAAAGCAATCATGTGACGAAGCGAACCCGATTGAACCCATCCGGACAAAGAACACATTTGCTGCTTTCGGTGTGGGGTCTTGTTAGGGACAGGATCCCGATCAGCATCCACCAATGGTATAAGCCTCAAGAACGAAGACCCCGAGGTGTCTTATGTCAATGATATGCGTAAAGATGATCTTTGGACTGAAATCAAGGCAAATTTCACCCTACCGCCAGAGGAGGATCCGGAGAAGCCAGTTATAGAGCAATTAATCAAGTCTTTTCTCTTAAGAAGATGGCAGGCCTATTCAGGAGGTGGAGGAAAGAGTGACAAAGTTTGTCGACAAAGAAGAGACACCAGAATTCATTGGAAAATATGAGAAGATCGTAGATCACTGGCGCATTTGTGGCCTACAAGACATCGTAAAAGAGTAAGAAGATGTCGGCGATAAACAAGCAAAATGTTGCGAAGAAGAAGTTCCACCATCGTGACGGGGTCGTGGCTACCTCAAAGCCCGCCTAAGTGGGCCAAGACCGAGAATGATCTGCTTGATAAAGAGATCGAACCAAAGACAATGAATCGCCAGGACCGTTGCGGACTTGGTTCTTCGGGCTGGCGGAACCTTGGACCCTATATCGTGGAAGTGCCGTTGACGGACGAGCAACCGAAAATACTACCAAGAGGCTTCAGCACTATATCAATGCAGCGCAGCAAGGGACGTTCGTTCCAGACAGGGAGAACGACGAGCTCACAATGGCCCTCGGGAATCCTGAGCACCCTGGACGGACACGAGGCACGCCAGGCTCCATTCCGTGGAAGGTTGGTTTTCCGGACGCAGGGGGTTACAAAACCCAGGAGAGGAGGAAGAAAGTGGAGCATAGCCAATCGCAGCGCCGCACGCCAAGGGTACAAGGGCTAGAGGAACGAGAAGCGATCGCAAAGAATGACCTGCCAAGCTTCCCCGGCTACCCCGCCATCTCGTGGGAGAAGCAGCGTGGCTTCCACCGAGTCTGCTTCACCGAGCATGTCTTGACGGCTCCTGCTAGCCATCCCGTGGATTTTATCACGGAGTCTCAAAATTGCCACCTTATGGCGCAATGGCAGGACTTAAAAGTCAAGGCGGCCGCCGGTTGAAGATTCGACCTTCAACCCGGGCGCAACTTTTCACCGCCGTCCGATTCCTGAAGGATATGCTAGGGTGACGGTGGGCCGAAATAACAGAGAGGATTTGAGGACCTCCAGCTTGACCACCCTACCGTGAAGGGGAGACTCGGGTGGGTTATGCTCAAGACTCCATGCCTATGGCGGAAGGAGTTCATCAAGCTTCCGAACCGGATGCCTCCTCCTCCTCCTCGGTGAGTCGTGGCACTCCGCCTCCACCGCCTCCTCCTCATGGGCGAAAGTGACGCAGGCAGGGCCGGCCTCCTTCTCCGGCATGTGGCGGCACTCCGCCTCCTTCTCTGCCTGCACCGGCGCGGCCGAGCAGCCATCAGCCTCCTCCTTCTCCTCCTCGTTCTCCGCCTGCGCCGGCGTGCCCAAGCAGCCTGCAGCCTCCTACTTCTCCGCCTCGCCAGCAAGGGCGGAAGAGACCCGCCGCCGCCCCGGCTTCTCCGGCGCTCATAGTCCTTCTCCTCCGCCTCGTAAGCAAGCACGAAAGAAGACAGCCGCAGCCGCCTGCCTCGCTTCCGGCGTCTAGTAGTACAACCAGTGTAGGCGGGAGGCAATACAGACACGGTCCACCTCTCAAGCCTCTAGAGAAGTTCTTTGTATGAGATGACCGTGGAGGAAAAACAAGAAGATTGTGCGCATCAAGTGAAGGACTTCTTTGAAGGGTTGAAAGCGTTAGAGACATCCACCTCCGGAGGAGAAGATAGATCCGGTGAAAGTGAAGCGTACTCGCCGCCCCGAGGAAACCACCAAAGTCTCCGCGAAAGGCAACTATGAGCGCATCCTTGAAAAGTCATTTGTCCAAGCGGTCTGTCCGAAGTACTGTCACTGATCAAAGGTTAGCAGCGAGTAACGAAGCTGGGAAAAATTGCCCAGCTCGGCGAACAAGCTAACCAATCGCCCCCTCGCCTGTGTGTCCAAGATAGCGTCACTAATGATCCGGGCGGGATGGTGCCGGGTTATAACAATCCTGCAGATTACCTACCCGACAATGTACATTATGATTTCTTAGAGGCGGACGAACACATATACGTGTACGGGAAGCCTCTCGTCAAAGACGAAAGATCTCTAACAACGATGATGTTCAGATTCCATAATTGGTACATGAAAACCTGCAGAGAGTCTGAAGGGAGGAATATTTTACCGAGAGTTAGAGAGGAGCATGACCTCGTTGGAATTGAGCATGTTGAATGTTCCATTTGAGGAGTTCTTCGCGTTTTTCAATCTAAAGGCCCTCGATAAATTAATGTTCACTTGCTACTGCTGTAAGTAGTACTACTTCATCATTAATTAAGTCTCTATATATAGGTCAGCTCTTTCATTGCATGTATTTTTAACTATCCTCACTATATTAATTATGCAGATTGAAGATCGCCGAATTGAAGAAAAGACAAGTCGGTGATATTGGGTTCATTAACACAAATCTCATGCTATAGTAGCATGTTCCACGCATCTCCAAGTGATTCAAGCGCTAGTTTCATCAATACCATTTAGCATGCTTGCTAATTATCAGTTTGATTGACCTCTATTCCTTGTAAAGTGGTTGTGGTGAACAAGGGAATGATTATCGTGGATACTACATTTGCGAGTCCATCCGCCACACGACCTGTGAGCGGGCTACTCGACAAACAATATGAAGTGCATAAATAATAATATTCACAATTTTATTTTATTATCATCATTTGTGTTCAGTTTCATTTATTCATATAGATGTATTGACCCCTTCTTCAATTTAGATGTTTCGGATGCGGGATGAACTACTACCACCAGATCGTATGCGAGCAATTCAAGAGGAATTGGCGGCATTCTTTCTTGACCTCGTGATCGCTAAAGACGGAGAATACCATATGGACCCTTAGTTTGTTTGAAATTAGGAGATTATATTGTAAGAGATAATATATTGTATATATGTAGCCAGTAGCGTCGGATAGATATACGAGAACTTGTTGTTCGACCAATCTCTCAGAGAAGGAGAGGTGGTCGATATCACTTCTCTCTGTATGCATATGTTCATGATGATATTATGCTTCCTTAATTTTCTTACTAGCTAGCTAGAGTGTCTAGTCCTCTGTATACATACATATATATATATATATATATATATATATATATATATATATATATATATATAATGCAATAGCATCGACCAAACACGGAGATAAGAGAGGACAATTCTCTCTATTAATTAGCTAGCTAACACAAACACCTAAATTAACCCCCACCCCCCTGTCAGAATAAAAAACAAAAACACCAGCCAGGGAAATGCTGACGCGTGGAAGCCTTTTGGTCCCGGTTGATGTCACCAATCGGGACCAAAGGCCTCTCTGCCTGGCTGCCTTGGCAATGGCCACGTGGATAGCCTGATCTCGTCCTGCCTGTAAGAACCGGGACTAAAGGTTGGAGGCATTAGTAACGACCTTTTAGTCCCGGGTTCAAGAACCGGGACTAAAGGCCCTTACGAACCGGGACAAATGCCCTATTTTCTACTAGTGGATGGTAAGATTTTTACTATTTTTCCTCAGTGCATCTTTTGCATACATTATTTTTTAAGCTAAACTTAATTGCTAAGTATGTTACTATACGATGTTCTTCAACAGGGACTTCCGATGATAGTTGTGCCTCAGTGGATCGAGACTAAAGGTCGCATGTCAATGGTTAGCTTACGGCCAAGACATCCTACATTGCGCATGAGTGCATTCAGGATTTCTAAAACCGAGGAATGCTTAATAGTGAAAGACTGGAGTAGAATTGTGAATGATCGTAGAGAAGTACTAGGGCGCAGCAATCAGAAGCGCATCCCACGATTAGGAGACATGTTCATCTGCATGCTCCAATATGATGAAGCAGGAGTGCTACACATGTTCTATGCTATTTTACCTGAGAGAGAGAGCAGCAGGAGTGATTAGCTAGCTAGAATAAGTTTGAAGATGATGATGTGCTACACTATGACTATGATGATTAAATAGCTAGTGTTGGTGGTAATGACTATGATGATTATTATTAGCTAGTGTTGGTGGTGATTAGATAGCTACACTATGACTATGATGATTAAATAGTGGTAATGACTATGATGACTATTAGCTAGTGTTGTTGGTGATGATATGATATAAGAGTTTTTATATTAATACGATGATGATGATGATGATGATGAGTTATTATATCATTGGATGAAAGAACCGCAGATTATTTTCAAGTGGATGATGAGTTATTATATCATTGGGTGAAAGAACCACATATTAGTTTCAAGTGGATGGATCCTAAGTTGATCACTTAGGATCCATCCACTTGAAATTAATCCGCGGTTCTTTCACCTGGTGATTTAATAACTCATTATGATGTAAAAACAATCTCTAAATTGCTATTGTATTAAAACTTGTATAAAGGTGTATGAATAACGACATAAAAAAAGAATACCGAATAGTAGTAGCGCGGGCTTTGAGACGCACTACTACTAATTACCAGTAGCGCCCGTTCAACCACGCGCCACTACTAAGTAGATATAGCAGCAGCGCGTGTCAACACACGCTACTGCTAACCTTTAGCTGTAGCGCCGTAGCAGTAGCGCAGTTACCCGCGCTACTGATAGGCTAAAAACCCGCGCTACTGCTAGTCTTTTTCCTAGTAGTGTTATCTCTTCTCTAAAAATGCAGTCTAACTTGCCAAATCTCATCATCCAAGCTTGGGGGGGGGGGAGCAATTGAGAAAGATTCAGATAAATTATAACTAATGCAATAACTTACTCTAATTTAGCCCATTGAATTACTGTTACGACATGTCGTAACATTGAATATTTAAACAACATACACTGCCTCGACCATTAGCGCTACTAATTAAATATACTAAATTACACTTGCTCTAACTTAGCCCGACAGAATTTGTTAAATTACACTGCTAAAACCTTAACAAAGTCCACCGAACATATCCAAAATCAGACTAATTACACTAAACATATCCATAATTGCATGGCCTAACCAATGCAACTACTTATGCTGCCCATTTACAATACTAAATTAACCAATACTAATGCCAAAATCACACTGCTCAAATATCCCTATCAAATCTAGCACCAATATGTTACCCTAATTCATAAATTAACCAATGAACTAGGAGGGATTGCAAAAAACTTACTCTAGACTACCTAATGAGGATGCCCAGTTGTGGCCGCCATCTGGATCCACAAGAATGCACCTCCCCACTACTCTCGCCGCGTGGAACGCCTGCAAGATCTGGACCTCCTAGCGTGTTTGCCGCAGCAACCGCTGCATCGAGAAACTGGAGCTGTCAACCTCAGAGTGCCCACCGCCCTCACTGTCAGTGGTGCGTTCAACCACTGGCTCTCCGCCGTGGATGGGCTTCGCCACCGCCATCGTCGGCCCTTGTTCAGAGACTACGCGGGGTGAGGAGAGAAGAGAATGACCGATAGAGAGAGAAAGGGGAACGACTGAGCGCTTTGGTTCAGATCAAGATTGGTCAACGGCCGCTAACGGCAGCGCGCCATCTCCGCCTCAGCAAGACGCGTGGCCTGACCAAGGGGTCAGGGACGTCTGAAAATGGTTTAAAATCTAAGCAACAACAGTTTGTGTTTTTGGAAGCATCCGACCACTGTTTTGGTAGTTATCAGCGACAAATGATTTTTTGGTAGTTTTTTGGAACACTAACCCCAACCTGATAGTTTTATGCTATTTACTCGATTCCTATAGGATCTTTTCCCATGGGTTTTTTTGGTATGTTGAAAATTTGTTTCATAGGAATAGAGGTGCCAGATTCCTTTTTTTTGGGTATGTTGAAAATTTGTTTCATAGGAATAGAGGTGCCAGATTCCTAAGGACTGTGTACATATTGTCTTATTCCTACAAATTTTTAGCATGAGCTGAGACCCCATAAAAAATTCCTAAGGATTGCAGTGGACTTGTTTGCGCATAAAGTATTTGGAGTGGACATGACATCCTAATCTAATTTTCCCATTCCTATTATTCGAGAGTCCTGAAAAATGAATGAGCAATGAATAGCGAAATTTTTGCTACTGATGAGGCTTGGGCTCAAACTAAAAAGGCGTTGGGTTCATTAATTATATGGACTAGTATTTTCATGAAATATAGCAAATGAAATCATGAAAACATTAGATTTCCGGTGGGACAAGATGCAAGCAACGTAACACATATGAAAGTGTAGCTACCCGCAAATTGGTCAGCGTGCATTACCCACAAGTACTAAATCTCCATAACTTCTCATAAAAACGATAAGCACCAATGCTTATTCATGGCTCGAGCGAGGTGCATATGCAAGTATAAATATTTCAGTGACATGTTAAATGGGATGGCAGTATGTCACGTGCTAAGATATGCTGCTAGCTAGCCGGATAAATAGACTACCAACGAAGCTACAAAGAAGCGACTACATACAACCGGGTTACTGCGAATAATATGTCGAAGCTAGCTCATCCAAGCCTCCCCATTTTGAGCTCGGTCATTTCTCTCCATGTTCGAACTTAGGCTTGGGAAGCAACCAGGAATTAAAGTGAGTGCAAAATGAGTGGCGTGCAAGATCCTATTCTCAATACCGTGGCACGAGCTTGAATTTCCCAACATCACTCCACATTCGGACACCATGGTGTCACTCGTGATGCTGGTGCAGATGGATCGTCGGTTCGCCTCACCGCTAGCTGCGGCCTGCTCTTCACGCTTGACCCAAAGATCCGGTTTTCTCCTCCTGCTTCAGGCGCCATGCGTGTATATCCTCTAGAGCAGAGGGCTCTCGTACCTTTCAGCATGTAGCACAGTGAAATCGGACGTGGGTAAAGACGCGCGGGCACATCCAGATCGCGGCAACGTCAAGTCGACAAGGACCGTGCCTCCCTCCTCGAGGCGCCTCTGCCACCCGGCCTGCCATCGATGCCCCGCGTTGAACCAAAGCAAAGACCAGCCAAAAGTGGTTCCGCCACCGGCCTGAGATCCATGCGTGTACCGGAGCCGAGGAGGAGGGTCCAGCCACCACCTCAGCCAGCCCGGCGCCACGGCAAAGAGGCCGCCGCCGCTTCGGGGGCACATAGCCAGCCGCCGCCATTGTCACACCGCCGAAGTCGGTAGCGCCATTGCCTTTTGGCGCCAAGCGCCTCGCACCACAACAAAACCCAGGGGCATCGCCGTAGTTGACATGCTTAACAACCAAATCCACTAATTGTAAATAAAAGCATCAGTTAGTGTAAATACTACTAGTCATTCCTACCTGATCAGTCGATACAAACATTTGACAGGCTCGACCTTTATGACACCATCACAAAGTATAATTAATGAACCGAGAAGCTAAAGGAAGAATACAATACATTAAGACAAAGCAACCCTAGGATTTCAACCACTGGCTCTCCGCCGTGGATGGGCTTCGCCACCGCCATCGTCGGCCCTTGTTCAGAGACTACGCGGGGTGAGGAGAGAAGAGAATGACCGATAGAGAGAGAAAGGGGAACGACTGAGCGCTTTGGTTCAGACTGCACTGGTCAACGGCCGCTAACGGCCGCGCCATCTCCGCCCCTGCGCACGTGGCCTGACCAAGGGGTCAGGGACGTCTGAAAATGGTTTAAAATCTAAGCAACAACAGTTTGTGTTTTTGGAAGCATCCGACCACTATTTTGGTAGTTATCACGACAAATGATTTTTGGTAGTTTTTGGAACACTAACCCCACCCGATAGTTTTATGCTATTTACTCGATTCCTATAGGATCTTTTCCCATGGGTTTTTTGGTATGTTGAAAATTTGTTTCATAGGAATAGAGGTGCCGATTCCTTTTTTGGGTATGTTGAAAATTTGTTTCATAGGAATAGAGGTGCCGATTCCTAAGGACTGTGTACATATTGTCTTATTCCTACAAATTTTTAGCATGAGCTGAGACCCCATAAAAAATTCCTAAGGATTGCAGTGGACTTGTTTGCGCATAAAGGATTTGGAGTGGACATGACATCCTAATCCTCTAATTTTCCCATTCCTATTATTCGAGAATCCTGAAAATGAATGAGCAATGAATAGCGAAATTTTTGCTACAGTAGAGCTTGGGCTCAAACTAAAAAGGCGTTGGGTTCATTAATTATATGGACTAGTATTTTCATGAAATATAGCAAATGAAATCATGAAAACATTAGATTTCGGTGGGACAAGATGCAAGCAACGTAACACATATGAAAGTGTAGCTACCCATAAATTGGTCAGCGTGCATTACCTACAAGTACTAAATCTCCATAACTTCTCATAAAACGATAAGCACCAATGCTCATTCATGGCTCGGCGAGGTGCATATGCAAGTATAAATATTTCAGTGACATGTTAAATAGGATGGCGTATGTCACGTGCTAAGATATGTGTAGCTAGCAATGGATAAATAGACTACCAACGAGAAGCTACAAAGAAGCGACTACATACAACCGGGTTATCATGCGAATAATATGTCGAAGCTAGCTCATCCAAGCCTCCCCATTTTGAGCTCAGTCTGTTCTCTCCATGTTCGAACTTAGGCAGGAAGCAACCAGGAATTAAGGTGAGTGCAAAATGAGTGGCGTGCAAGATCCTATTCTCAATACCGTGGCACGAGCTTGAATTTCCCAACATCACTCCACATTCGGACATCGTGGCGTCACTTTCGTGATCTTTGGTGCAGATGGATCTTCGTTCGCCCCTCACCGTTAGGCTGCGGCCTGCTCTTCACGCCCGATCCGGCATCCGGTTTTCTCCTCTGCTTGATGCCGCCATGCGTGTATATCCTCTAGAGCAGAGGGCTCTCGTACCTTTCAGCATGTAGCACAGTGAAATCGGACGTGGGTAAAGACGCGCGGGCACATCCAGATCGCGGCAACGTCAAGTCGACAAGGACCCCTGCCTCCCTCCTCGAGGCGCCTCTGCCACCCCGGCCTCGCCATCGACGCCCAGCGTTGAACCAAAGAAGCACCAGCCAAAAGTGGTCCACCACCGGCCTGAGATCCATGCGTGTACCGGAGCCGAGGAGGGAGGGTCCAGCCACCACCTCTGCCAGCCCAGTACACGGCGAGAGGGCCGCCACGCCCACATAGTGCACCAGCCGCGCCGCTGTCACACCCGTCGAAGCCAGGCCATTGCCTTTGGCGCCAAGCGTCTGCACCCACAACAAAACCCAGGGGCATCGGCAGAAGTTGACATGCTTAACAACAAAATCCACTAATTGTAAATAAAAGCATCGGTTAGTGTAAATACTACTAGTCATTCTTACGATCGATCGATACAAACATTTGATGTGCTCGACCTTTATGACACCATCACAAAGTATAATTAATGAACAGAGAAGCTAAAGGAAGAATACAATACATTAAGACAAAGCAACCCTAGGATTTCAACCACTGGCTCTCCGCCGTGGATGGGCTTCGCCACCGCATCGTCGGCCCTTGTTCAGAGACTGCGCGGGGTGAGGAGAGAAGAGAATGACCGACAGAGAGAGAAAGGGGAACGACTGAGCGCTTTGGTTCAGACTGCACCGGTCAACGGCCGCTAACGGCCGCGCCATCTCCGCCCCTGCGCACGTGGCCTGACCGAGGGGTCAGGGACGTCTGAAAATGGTTTAAAATCTAAGCAACAACAGTTTGTGTTTTTGGAAGCATCCGACCACTGTTTTGGTAGTTATCAGCGACAAATGATTTTTTGGTAGTTTTTTGGAAAACTAACCCCAACCTGATAGTTTTATGCTATTTACTCGATTCCTATAGGATCTTTTCCCATGGGTTTTTTTGGTATGTTGAAAATTTGTTTCATAGGAATAGAGGTGCCAGATTCCTTTTTCTTGGGTATGTTGAAAATTTGTTTCATAGGAATAGAGGTGCCAGATTCCTAAGGACTGTGTACATATTGTCTTATTCCTACAAATTTTTAGCATGAGCTGAGACCCCATAAAAAATTCCTAAGGATTGCAGTGGACTTGTTTGCGCATAAAGTATTTGGAGTGGACATGACATCCTAATCCTCTAATTTTCCCATTCCTATTATTCGAGAATCCTGAAAAATGAATGAGCAATGAATAGCGAAATTTTTGCTACAGTAGGCTTGGGCTCAAACTAAAAAGGCGTTGGGTTCATTAATTATATGGACTAGTATTTTTCATGAAATATAGCAAATGAAATCATGAAAACATTAGATTTCCGGTGGGACAAGATGCAAGCAACGTAACACATATGAAAGTGTAGCTACCCGCAAATTGGTCAGCGTGCATTACCTACAAGTACTAAATCTCCATAACTTCTCATAAAAACGATAAGCACCAATGCTCATTCATGGCTCGAGCGAGGTGCATATGCAAGTATAAATATTTCAGTGACATGTTAAATGGGATGGCAGTATGTCACGTGCTAAGATATGCTGCTAGCTAGCCGGATAAATAGACTACCAACGAGAAGCTACAAAGAAGCGACTACATACAACCGGGTTACTGCGAATAATATGTCGAAGCTAGCTCATCCAAGCCTCCCCCATTTTGAGGTCCGTCTGTTCTTTCCATGTTCGAACTTAGGCTTGGGAAGCAACCAGGAATTAAGGTGAGTGCAAAATGAGTGGCGTGCAAGATCCTATTCTCAATACCGTGGCACGAGCTTGAATTTCCCAACATCACTCCACATTCGGACACCGTGGCGTCACTCGTGATGCTGGTGCGTATGGATCGTCTGTTCGCCCCTCACCTGCTAGCTGCGGCCTGCTCTTCACGCCCAGTCCAGCATCCGGTTTTCTCCTCCTGCTTCAGGCGCCATGCGTGTATATCCTCTAGAGCAGAGGGCTCTCGTACCTTTCAGCATGTAGCACAGTGAAATCGGACGTGGGTAAAGACGTGCGGGCACATCCAGATCGCGGCAACGTCAAGTCGACAAGGACCCCTGCCTCCCTCCTCGAGGCGCCTCGCCACCCCGGCCCGCCATCGATGCCCGCGTTGAACCAAAGAAAGACCAGCCAAAAGTGGTTCTGCCACCGCCCGAGATCCATGTGCATGTACCGGAGCCGAGGAGGGAGGGTCCAGCCACCACCTCTGCCCGGCCAGCGCCCACGGCCAGAGAGGGCCGCCGCTTCTGGGCACACGACCAATACGGCGCTTTGTCACACCGTCGAGGCAGGTTATTGCCTTTTATGCGCCAAGCGTCTGCACCACAACAAAACCCAGGGGCATCGCCGTAGTTGACATGCTTAACAACAAAATCCACTAATTGTAAATAAAAGCATCAGTTAGTGTAAATACTACTAGTCATTCCTACCTGATCAATCGATACAAACATTTGACAGGCTCGACCTTTATGACACCATCACAAAGTATAATTAATGAACAGAGAAGCTAAAGGACGAATATAATACATTAAGACAAAGCAACCCTAGGATTTCTCTGCTCCCATTGCTTATCTGAAAAGCTCGACATAAACCCAAGGACGGGCAACCACTGCTAAACTAGGATCTCCATCTCTTTGAATAAAAGCCATCCTTTCCATCGACCAGCCTACAAGCTTCTTCGGTACTATAATGAAGGACGTTGACACTATCCCATTCTACATAGCAGGGGTAATTCCAGAAACATCATATCTAAAAATCATTCAGACGTAAGTTTCTATAGAAAGACAAGCGGGTGTACAAATGAACTTTCTTATGATACTATGATACTCAGATACCACTCATTGGATGGGACCGGTAGACCATTGATCAATAAAAAGTACTTCCTCCGTCCCATAATGTAAGATGCTTTTTGACTCTAGAGTACTGTCAAAAAACGTAAATTATGGGACGGAGGGAGTAGTAAATAAGCCCTTTTCTCCTAGGTACGAGAGATTGCACAGCTCAAAATAAAACTTCGACGACAGTGCAACCAACATTCTCCCAGTCTCTTCTGAATTTCAAGCTAGTATGTAACTCTGGGTCTTTCCCATCCAAGATAAACCCATAATTCAAATCGAAAAATGTAAGTAGGTACTAATTTTACAGAAAAAAAATGACATATCAGGTTCATGCTTCATAGACGAAAATTCGTTTCTGATCGAGGGAACAGCTGAGGCCGGAATCTCAGCCGATGGTCGTCCTCGCAATGTACGTGTATATCTGTATTCCTGAGCGTATGCATCTCTTGTTTTTTCATGGTATTCGGTGATGGGTCCCGCGCTTTAAAGCGCAGCTCAACGACCACGCCGTAGCGGAACGGGATAAACGCGGATGGATCAGATATTTTTCTGAGCCTACCCGTCCCGTTGCTCTCACGGACGCATTAACTTTTCTACCAGCCACCCTTTTTTCAAAAATGCCAGCGGGCCAAGCACCATCAGTGTGATTTTTATGCACAACCAGGTGGGCAAACAACATTACTGAAGCACTATTGATCAGCTGTCAACTGCAGTAGTTATGTGTGGTCGCTACAATAGCTGTGATGTTATTAGTGATTGGCAAATTCAGATTTATCAGGAGAGACACCACAGCTTTATCTGGAAACAACTGTTTACAATCAGGAGGAACAAGCGGGGAAGTTCAGACACAAGTCACGCTCTAGAAAATCCTCGATTATTATAGTTTTACACATGGTCTGAAAAAAGTCCTAGGCGTTGGGCACAAGCGGCCTCGTGCAGGAGGTGCGACGTTGTCCCGTCACACAACAGTTCTTGCACGTAACAGGCTTGCGAGGTTGTTTCGGCACAGGCAGATTGTCCTCTTATGCCCTGGGGGTTTTTTTTTGCATGGTAATATGCCCTGGGAGCTTGCATATACTGCACAACCTTGTGCGCTTACTCAAACCTTCGTATGACACTTTCTCTCTGCTCGAGCACGGCCGGCCAACACCACGCTTCTTGCTTGGAGCAGACAAACCAGCGAGGGCATCCCAATTGCCAGACGCGGTCATGCTGTTCTCATTGTCACCCATATGTGCATCAATGTTTATGATTGCCCCTACTGAGCCATTGTTCTTTCGACTTGATTCAGCAGCTATCCTATCCTCAATTCCTAGACCCTCCATCTTTTCCGCCAGCGGAGATACCTCTACGATTAAGTCTTTGATCCTCCCAAATACGAGCTCATAGACAGAGATTGATGAGTCTCCAATCCTCAACAGTTCCATGGCATGCAGGTACAGAGTTGAGCTCCGACAGGTAAAAGATTGATTCGCAGCCTGATCCTTTTGAAAGTGAGCTATGTGTTGTGGCAAGATGTCTCTAGCATCTTTCGTCCACCTTTTTAGGATGTGCCGCTTGGGTATCTCCGGTACACCAACGTGGTTAATCACCTGCGCACACGAGCAAAAAATCGCTAAGCACCACGGGTGATAGCAAACAATAGATAGAACAGCCCCTGCATAATGTCGTGTCAGAAAGTAACCTTCAAAGCATGGCAGCAAAGCATTCCCATGTGGGCAAACTGCCCGCATTCAGATTCAAACCAGTCAGCTTCATCTGATATGGTCACCTCGTATTCGACCTTACTCCACTTCTCTCGTTTTAAGGCGTCGTTGTGCCTTGCGATATTTTTCTTTTTCTTTCAATCTCCTCGACATGGTATGATCCACCTTCAAACAGATTCTCACCAAATTGTTCAAACATCTTTCTTGTGTAAACCTTACTCGCGTGCCTTTCGATAGCAACGTTTGTCCTCATCACAGCACTACTCTGAGTAGCACCAAAAAAGAGATAATTTGTTATTTCTGTTGGCTGATATATACAAAAACCAGAGCAACAAATATGAAAGACAATGTACATAAATTCGGCTTACAATCCTTGTCCTGTTTTCTTGGTAGCTTTCATCTGATTCCCGGTCGAATTGTAGCCTCATGTACTGACGGACGAACACATGCATTGGGCTTGATGCCCATTTGCGACGTATCTCGAACTGGTTTGTCATGTAATTGTGGGACTTCAAATTGTATTTTTCAACAAGTATACCCAGGCAGCCTCAAATCCTTCAACACTTGTCATGTGATTCACCACTTTGTGGAATTTAGCCCTAAACTCGCTTCTTGTTGGTGTATAGTGAGCCAAGATTCTCTTTTGCTTTCTTAAGAACATGGACATGCAAATTAATCCTTCAGCATTCCACTATAATTTATTTCCTTCAGTGCTAGCTATATCATTACCCTGTTCCTGTCTAGATAAACAAATATGCTTAAAGTTGGAAACTCTGAATCATCTGCATTTATTTGCTGCTTATTCATCAGTATATGGCAGATTAGTCATGGAAAATTTAATAAAAGAGGGAGATATTATACATCAGCATATGAGTTGATTTAATAACGAGACACCAGCTCAATCTTACTTAGAATCAAAGTTGACCACTAACAGAATAGCGCCTAAGTTTATTTTAAATTTTACTGCATGAGATTAATGATAGAGATTAATCCTTTTGCCAACTCTAATGATAGAGATTAATCGTTTAAAATTAAGACGAGCATGTGCGGGCCATTCACTTGCATTAACTTTTGGATTAACAATGTAGAGTTCTGTACTTCTGTTGTGTTACCGGGCTCAGGATGGCCAACAAATAAAAATGACCAGCTGCCTGCTAAGGTATTGTTTCACTTACAAGTCATACTCTCAAATTCAAGTTTATTTCTCATACAAAATCGTTCCTTTCTTTTTTCAGGACTTGGGTAGCCCATCAAGTCATGCACAAGACTACAAGAGAAACACTTTTGAATACCTCTATATAAACTTTGCTTCTGAGGATTGCTCTACAAAACAATTACCTTCAGATGTAATAGTTCCCTTTGAGATGTAGTAATTCACCTTACTATTCCTTTTGATGTTAGATGTGGAACTGTTCTGCCGTCAAGAAAGATATTGATTAGTTGCTGGTTAGTTTTTCACGGTTTAGCTTTCCAGTTAAATGTGGTCTTGGGCACTAAATTTGAAAGGATTTTTCGCCAATTTGTGATTTCACCTACACTTGTGTGATTAAAAAGCAGAGAAGATGTATAGATGAAGCTGGATAGCTCGTATACTTCCAATTTCAGTACGTGCATATGTCGATACATGGATAAGTGAGAGCTGGTTAGCTAGTACAGAGTAGATAGAAGCAAGCAACTAGAATCACCTTTGCCTGTTGAGATGCATCGAGCTCACGCCTTCTTCAAGTGTGACCCAACGACCCCCCGCTGCATCCCGCCACCAGCCACGGCCGCGCCCGCCGACTGGGTGCACGCGCTGTGGTTCCACCTTCTACGAGGGAGCGGGTCGGCCACAGCCTTGGACGCGCCCGAGGCGGGCGGAGCTAGCCGCGACGGCCCCCGTCTTACCCACCGGCCAAGGATACAGCCCCGCGCGGCTGAAGCGGGCGGAGCTAGCTTGCACGGACCCCATCTTGCCTCCAGTCAAGGCCACTGCCCCACGCGGCGCAGCACGCCGGAGGCGGGGGGCGCTAGCTGCGACGGGTCACGGCCCCTGGCGGTGCAGCCAGCCAGAGGCGGGCAGCGCTAGCCGCGACAGCTCCCGTCTGGCCGCCAGCTACGGCCGAGCGGCGGACCTCACCTCGTCCTCGTCGAAATCCTCTTCCACGGAGCTGTACAAGGAGTGGCTATGGAGTGTGGAACAGCAGCAATCCGCTGGATAAGGCAAGGAAAAAAGATATTCTGTAAATTCGGCTCGGCTACGCAGCAGCAGCAGCAGACGGCGCGATTATGTTTCTGATCCTGACCTCAGGTTCTCATACCGGACCCGATCCACGGCTCGGCTCGTCAAGCGTAACGTACATTTCAAAAAAAAACAAGCCCGGGCGCTGGCGTACATCACTGTTCATCCCCGTATACCGCCAGTCGACATCAATTTCTTCCACGCGTATTTCCTGCCACGGACCCACTAGCGCTAATCCCTATAGCTGGACGTACCATCAAGATAACATGTTCAGATGCCGCCCATCTCAGTAACGCTGCTCTCCTTCATAGAACCAAATGTAAAGAGTTAGTATTGTACCACATCCAGCACAGGAGCAGGCCGATCGCGCGGGACGCACCGTCCAATTTTTGATTAATCTCTAATCCTCAGCCAACCAAGACGCTAATGATAAGCGGCATCATCAACATTGCCTACAAGTACAAACAAAATCTCCATAACTTCTCAGAAAAACTATACGTACCAATAGACTCATTTATGGCTTGAGCAAGGTGCATATGCAAGTATAAATATTTCAGTGACATGTTAAATGGGAAGGCAGTAGTTCACGTACTCCTACTAAGATATGCTGCTAGCTAGCTGGATAAATAGATTATCAAAGAGAGAAGCTACAAAGAAGCAACTACAGACAACCGGCTTATTTCGATTTTCGACTGATATCTCCTTAGCTCATCCAAGCCTCCCTCATGTTAACCTCATTCTTTGTTCTCTCCATATTCGAACTTAGGCTTGGGAAGCAACACGGACTTAAGGGGAGCGAAAAGTGAGGGCCGGGCAAGTGTCTCATTCCAAAACCGTGGCACCCGCTTGAATTTCCCAACAGCACTTCACACTTTCGAGACATCATGGCGTGACTCATGATCCGTGCAGATGGATCGTCACTCAATCTCATCTGCAAGTTGCGGCTCGCTCTTCACGCCTTGATCTAGCATCCGGTTTTCTCCTCTATCTTGGTGCCATGCGTGTGTATCCTCAAGTGACAGAGGGCTCTCGTACCTTTTCGATGGCGGCGAGAGATGGGTTAGGACATGGGTAAAGATCCATGACCGCACGCCGTCACAACTTGTTTAGGTCGGTTCCTTGCTCCACGGCCCAATGAGGTTGATCGGATAAATTATGAATTGCTGGAATTTATCTTCACTTGGAATATGGAAGTTGTAGCGGCGTTGAATCACTTTCGGCTAGTTGGGTTGCATCTGTTAGCCATTGCTTCGATTGTTTGCAGCAAAACTTTGAGAGGTTCAAATCCACTAGAGGATTAAGTGATCCCCACTTTCTCATCCAATCCCCATAAATCCCAGCCGCAGGTTCCTGCCATTACGTACCATTCGGTTACCCTAAGTTGTCATTCATATAAAAGCAATGACCATCATACAACACAGATACAACACGACACCACAACACATGCACTCAAGACAAGATACAAGAATGTTATCATCCCTTACAACTCCAAGCAAACTATAGAAAGGGACAAAGAGCACCACTTGAAGTCTCCGGAGCCCTCAACCGTGAAGAGATGAAGCCGTGCACGACGAACCAGGTACTGCAAGGCAGCACCTTCAGGAAGGGCACGACACTGCTTGCCTTATTTGTTACCGAATTGAAGATATGAACATGCCTTCTTTGCCAACTCTTGACTTATTTTCTCGGCAACATTGGCATCGTTATACATGGGTAACCGTAACAAACCAAGTTGAAGGCTTATTCGGTCTTCAGGAATTTTGGAGGATTCTTGTAGGATCTTTTCTCATGGGATTCATTTTCCTATGTCGAACATTTTGTTTCATAAGAATAACCATGCTAGATTCCTAAGGATTGTGTATATATTGGTCTGGTCCGTACGGACTTTTAGTATTAGGTGAGACCCCATGAAAAATTCCTAAGGATTAGAGTGGACATTACATCCTAATCCTCTATTTTTCCTATTCCTATTATTTGAGAATCCCGTAAAACGAATGCACCCTGAATAACAAAATCTTTGGTAGGGTAGGCTTGGGCTCAAACTAAAAATGTATTGGGTTCATTAATTATATTGGACTAAAAAAATAGCTTGGATCTTATGGGAATATATAGCAAATGCAATCATGAAAACATTAGATCTTTGGTGGGACATGATGTAAGCAAAGTAAAAAATGAACTGTACTCACCGTCCTATCCTGAAATTGGTCTGCATGCATTACCTTCAAGTACCAAATCTCCGTAACTTCTCAGAGAGAAACGATATACATCAATAGACTAGCTCGAGCAAGGTGCGTATGCAAGTATAAATATTTCCTGGCATGTTAAATGGGTGGGCAGTAATTCACGTACTAAGGTATGCTGCTAGCTAGACTGATAAATAGATTACCAACGAGAAGCTACAAAGAAGCAAGTACATAGAACCCGGTTACTTCGAATGATATGTCCCTAGATAGCTCATCCAAGCCTCCCCCATGTTGAGCTCACTCTTTGTTCTCTTCATGTTCTAACTTAGGTTTGGGAAGCAACCAGGAATTAAGCTTGTTCAATCACAGAACGGTTATTCACCATCTTGTAGTTCATAAAACTATCCATGATGTACTATTCACTGCATGCATCTGTTGCACCGAATGCTAACATCTTGTAGTTCATAAAACTATCCATGATGTACAGTTCACTGTCTAGTGTCTACATCTCTTGAACCGAATTTAGCATTCAGTGCATCCCATAGTGCCTTTTTGTCTTGTATGTGCATGTACACATCACATAGATGGTCGGCAAGAACACTCAGAATGCATCCCACAAATATGGTATAAGCTTCCTGGAACTTTCTCTGATCTTCCTCAGGAATTCCCTCTGGAGCACCAACACTAACGTGAAAAACTTTCAGAGCAATAAGCCAGAGCGTGGACGTCACCTGCCACCTCTTAAAGTGCACACCAGTAAACTTATCCGGCATCAGTGCATCAGCGAATCCAGCCATAGTTAACTCAGAAAATTGCCTACAATTAGGTTTTTGGATTGTTGGAATATTAGGCGAGTTGATGATTAATTTCAGTATATTATCCATGACTATAACAGAAAATAGCATGCAACAATCTAGCAAACTGGATGAACAAAAAAGCATGCACAGCAGCATCACACATGAATCTGCAAGTATAGAGAGAGACATGAGCATATCACGATGGACGTACTGTTCGTTAGCTGCTGGAGGAGCGACGTTGTTGATGACGATGTTGGGACGATCTATTGTTGACAGCGATGGAGACGATGATGAGTAGCACCGCATGACTTGGACGGTAGAAGCGACCCGTGATGATGAACTTGAGCGATCGCGCATAAAAGCACTTCAAGAACACCTAATTCGTCCTCTCCCGATGCAGGATCGCAAGGACAAACAATTTCGGAGACCTTCTCTCCCGCACGCCGATGTTCGGGATAGGGTAAACTACGATGGCGGCGCATGTTGCGAGATGTGGCAAAACCTTAGGTGTTTTTGGTGTGTCTTTGGACGAGACCGGTACTCAATATATATAGGAGGACCAGAGGCGACACCGTGTCGCGATCACGATCTCAAACCGACTTGATTTCTAAGTCAAACTTACCGGACAAGGACACAAATCAACTTGTCTGTCGAGATACCAAAAAATAAAATGGCAAAAGAAAGGCGCGCCCCTGCAAGGCAAGGGACTGGATTTCACTGATCTATTCACGTGCATGTCGCACGTAAGCGCCGCCCCGGCCCCGGGCCAGGCGAGCGAGGCGAGCGAGCGAGCATGTGTGGTCTCCTCTTTCTCTTTTCAACACACCACTTAGAGTGATGGAGAGAACCCATTATATACATAGCTCCAACTCCTTCCACAACTTCCGAGTTGGGACTAAACTTAGACCACCACTTGCTATTTTATTCATGTGCCACTATTTGAAATTTCAGAAATTGTTATGGGCCTAACCCATTTATTTCTAACAAGATACTAACATGTCTTGAAAAGGCTATCGCCCCTCTTTATATATAAAGCAATGACCATCATACAATGTATATACAACACGACACTACAACACACGCACTCAAGGCAAGATACAAGGATGGTATCACCCCTTACAACTCCAAGCAAACTACAGAAAGGCACAAAGAGCACCAATTGAAGTCTCCGGAGCCCTCAACCGTGAAGAGACGAAGCCGTGCATGACGAACTAGGTACTCCGAGACGACACCTTCAGGAAGGGCACGACACTGCTTGCATTATTTTTACCGAATTTAAGATATGAACATGCCTTTTTTTACAACTCTTGACTTATTTTATCAGCAACATTGGCATCGTCATGCATGGGTAACCGTAACAAACCAACAGCCAGTGCTAGGCGTCATCCGACTGATTTCCACAGGAAATCAGTCGGGTCAAGAGCCGTTGGATCTGTCCCGTGTAGCCGCTGGATCAGTCAACGTAAAGCCACATCATGCTTCTCCTATCGCGTCCCCATGCCCTGCTTCTTTCTCCTCTGGTCGTCGCCTACCTCACAGCCTCTGCTTCGTGGTAGGGGTCGTACCCGTCACCGACACTCGTCACTAGCTTCACCTGCCACGCCCCCATCTTCCCCTGCAGTAGTCGTTATTAAACGCAAGCACGGCCGGCCAAGCGCCGCGCATCGGGGCACCAGCCGGCTAAGACATCCATGCACCATCATGAGTGCTCCATCGCAGCTCCGACAGTGTTGCGTCGCAGCACCAGCAGCCACCGGCAAAGCTGCATTGAAGCACTGGTTCCTCCCTATAGCGTCGCAACCACTGCATCATAGCTCAGCCGGCGTCGACGACCGCTGCGTTGCAGCACCGACGACTGCCGGCGAGCGCTCCATTTTAGTGTTGTCACCATTGCATTGCAGCTTCGACGACGCTGACCAGCATTGCGTGCCGGTGGCGAGCACTCTATTACAGCACGGCCAGAGCTGCAACGGAGCTCCGGGAACCGTCTGACCGCTGCCGCTTTACAACTTCACGAGTGTTGTGACCTCTCCTTTGGCACCAGCGCCACATCCTTGAGCGGCGGTACGGCGAGCCCCTATCAGCAGTGGCAATGGCCCTGCAGCTCGCAACAGCGGGGTGGTCGACATCGTGCGGCTCTCTGCTGCAGCAATGGCGGAGGTTCCCCATGGGTTTCAATTGTGAGGTGAAAGTGCTATTTATCGACTAGAGGGGGGCGAATAGGCGATTTTTATGAAAGTCTTCAAAACATGAAAGTTTCAAAGACAAACACGAAATCAAGACCTATAAACATGCAGTGGAAGATGAACTACACTAGACAAGCCATAGTCGACAAGTATGAAACTAAAGCATGATGACAGGATAGCAGCTAGGTAGTAGGATCAGGATGGAAGATAGTATGAAGCCAATCAGAACAAGTAGTCACACAGTGAAGTCAAACAGGCATAGCAATCAGGCAATGACTTCACAAAGACGAACTGTAAGTAAGGAGAGTAAGAGATAGAACCAGTGTGTTGTGAAGACAAGGATTTGTTCGACCAGTTCCACTTGCTGTGACAACTGTACGTCTGGTTAGGGAGGCTGAGATTGAACTCAGAAGACCGTGTCTTCACCTTATTCCCCTTGAGCTAAGGACACACAGTCCTCGCCCAATCACTACAGTAAGTCTTCAAGGTAGACTTCCAAACCTTCACAGACTTTGTTCACCGGCAATCCACAATTACTCTTGGATGCTCAGAACGCGACGCCTAACCGGCCGGAGGATTCACAGATCCTCAAGTGTAACAAGTCTTCGTGTCACTGCATGTAAAGACTTGATGATGCCAAACCCTCTTTGGGCTCTGGGTGTTTTGGGCTTTGTCCTCACAAGGATTTCTCTCTCAAACTCTTAGGACGTGGGTTGCTCTCAACGACAAAAAGCCGTGCACTAACTCTCGAGCAGCCACCAATTTATGGTGTAGGGGTGGGCTATTTATAGCCACTGGGCAACCCGACCTGATTTGTCCGAAATGACCCTGGGTCACTAAGGAACTGACACATGTCACAACGGTCGATTTCAAACACAAGCGACAGCTTGACTTGGGCTACAAGTAAAGCTGACTTATCCGACTGGATAAGATTTGCTCTCATTGTCTTCGTCGAAGACATAGGATTTTGATTGAGCGTCACTTGACCACTCGACTTTGTTCACTTGGACCCCACTTAATAAAGGCGGTGGTTCCTATGACTCAACAAAGAAGAAAAGAAACAACGAAACTACTAAGTCTTCGCGCTCCATAGTCTTCACTCAATGTCTTCTTCTGTCATAATCTTCAATGTGAATATCTTCACGTACCACCATTATCTTCAATGTCTTCATACATTTTTAGGGGTCATCTCCGGTAGGTAAACCGAATCAAGGAGGGACTACTACTGTGTTATCCTGCAATTCTCACAAACACATTAGTCCCTCAACCACGCTTTGTCGTCAATACTCCAAAACCAAACTAGGGTGGCACTAGATGCACTTACAATCTCCCCCTTTTTGGTGATTGATGACAAACCGGTTGAAGTTTTCAACGGGATAAAATTATGTGAAATTGTAAAGGATGAGGTATTGTCTTCGTAAGTAGCAAAAAGGCTCCCTCAAGATGTGCATATAAACAATTTGCTTTTGGAATGCAAATGCACATGGTAGGTTCTACTTGTGGAGATCCTCTTCAACTTATGAAGACAATTCATCATGCATGATCTGATGTAACAAAGATAATGGCATGCATAATGAAAAATGGACGTCTGCAAAATGATTTAAGTGCGGAAGTTATCGTCGCACATGCGGAATTTATCATCGCATCACAAAATAGCAAATAAGTAGCAGACGACCATCGAGTTTAAGTGTTACAACTCGAGAGAACCAAATGTATCAAAAGCAAGAGTTGTAAACACTAGGCAAAATATAGTGCAACCGCCCATATGAACCCGCTTGAAGACTATCAACTCATAGCTTCTCCCCCTTTTGTCAGTAAGGACCAAAAAGGGTTGAAGACATTGAGCCTCTACTCGTTCTCAGAAGGAGTAGGAGAAGATGCAGGGTTGGTGTCGAGGTTTGGTGGTGCAGACGAACTTGGGGCAGTGTCGATGCGTGTTGGAGGAGGCGAAGTAGCATCATGTTGATCATCGATCACACGAGCGTTCACTGATTGCGCGTAAGAAGAGGAGTACTACGAGTCTTCAAGAGATGGAGTGCGCCGATAACAGCATTTACGAAGTGAGTGGAGTCAAACTTGAATCGCTCGAGAAGCCATCGTCTCAAGATCTTCCTCGGCACACATAAGCGTCAACCCTTTCCATGTGCGTCGACAGGTTTCATGAGCTACAAAAGCATTCTTGGTTGCAAGGTTGCGAATGAGATTGACGTCAGTCATGATGCTCTGCATCTGGCGCTTGAGCCAATCATTGATGCCTATCCTGTTTCTGATGCAAGCCAACGAGAAGCTCTCGGTCATTGAGAACACGAGATCGCTTTTGAGGCCGTTGAGCAATTGTGCTGTGGGTGGCTTCAGTTGGGGCATGGTGAGGTGCAAATGTAGTACCAGCCAACAGATAGACACGAGTGGCAGCCAGCACACCTTCAATGGGCTGAGTGAAGCTCTGATGATCAACATTATGAAGATAAAATGGCTCTTTGTCAGGCTCTGGATAGATGGCTTCAACAGACATATCAACATCTGGCAAGAACACAATGTGATTGCGTGCAGATGGCTGATAGTTGAAAGCAGTGTGAAGCTTGATCAAACGCATGATCCATGGAGCATAGAACTTCAAGCCAAAAATGTCAGATCCTGATGCAGCAAATTGGCGGATGAAGAAATCTTGTGCATTGAAGCTTTTGCCATGAAGAATATGGAAGACCAATGTCTTCATTGCACCTTCTAGCTTAGCACATGGAGAATGTCCTTTGATAGGCCGTAGAGTTCGCCTTATGATGTGATAGATCGTATGCGGCGAGATACTCAAGGTCTTCAACAAAGAACTCATTAGGATATTACGCATCCGAGGCAATGGCTTCATCATGCTCAAAGATCTCGGCTCATGTCGGGTTCGAGCTTGTGAAAGATGCTTTCCACAAACATGCAGGTGAAGCTCACAACCAGGCTCATAGAGATCACACAGGAGTGGGCAGGCCAAGAAGCTCAATGACATCAAATGCTTTTGGCTTCATGATGGACATTTCTGTCATCCACTCAAGGACCCAAGTCTTGGATCCTGTTGTAGCCTCTAATATGCAGAGTGGCGTAGAATTGGAGCAGCAACTCTTCATTCCAGTGCTCCTTGTCAGTGACAAAATGCAGTAAGCCAGCCTCTCTGAAGCAATCAAGAGCTTCTTCTAAGCAGGGCAGACCAGCTATGGCCCCGGTATCAAAGGCGCATATGCGGAAATATGCGGCCTTGGTTATCTGAGAATGCATGAATAGTAGCTGCTTGTGCTGATAACTCCGTGAACCGATCGATGAAATCTTGGGCTTGGTGTAGGGGTTCTTGTCGCTATCGAAGAAGGTGTTGTGTGCAATGAAGCCGTTGACATTGAAAGATCACGGTGAAGTGGCGATTACACGGAAATCTGGGCAGTCTTGGCTTTGGCGTCTGAACCTGAGGCATGTGCTCGACATGGTAATCAAATTGAGGACCAGCAGTAGGTGGAGGAATCAGAATAGGCCATCTGACAGTGACAAGCTATCCATAGTTGTATGCTTGCTCGATAGTATGTGGCCTTGGAGGCGGAACATGAGCAGTGGCATTGACTTCAGGCTGCAGATTAGTGACAGGTGCGGCATTGACTTCGTCTGCTTGAGGGGCTTCATTGGCTCCATTAGCCACTAGTGCATTGGCCACTGTAGGCTCCACATTGATGTCGGCCATGACAACGTCATTGGCTTCAGGAATGCCATGTGTGGCAGCCTCAGTATTCTCACCCTCCACTTGAGGAGCTGGAGGTTCTGGCATGGACTGGTTCTCTTCATTAACTTCTTCTTGAGTTGTAGGGGGAGTAGCGACACGCTCTTCTTCTTGTGTTACTCCGGTACCGATGCCGGAAGGGTCTTCAAAGACATTGGCTTCAGACGCAGGGACCGTCACGGAAGGATTATCTTCGTGGAACACTTGACGTGCAATCGAGCTTGACAAGTTGGAGCCCTCTTCCGTGATGGTGGTCATGGAGACGGATGGCTTGTGCCTTTGCGAAGCCCGATGGAATCTGACGGCGACGCCTTTGGCGATAGTGATGTCTCCATGTAGTTGTCATCATTTGACATGGGGCTGATGGCGAGCACACTTGGCCACCGGGGTGTACTTGGTGAGTCTTGAGGTGGGGTAGCTTGTTGGGGGCGATCAGCCCATGATGCATCTTGTGAGATTGGCGTCAAAGGACGACCAATACTGATAAGCTCACTATTCGTTCGAACAGGCGATAATACCGTTGGGCGCTCGATCTGAGGAAGAACTACATCATCTTGAGCAATATGTTCAGTCGCGATGGGGTTGACGACTGGAACTTCTTGAGCTTCAGGAGGCCTACGTGGAAGCGTGCTCATGAACAATCATCTTGACGCTCTTGGTTTTGCAGACCGGAGGGAACAAATGCAAGGGGTTCAACAACAAGGGCCCTGTGGGAGCAGCCCGTTCTTTTTCTCTTGGTTTTCTCTTCTTAGGGGTGGTTCTTCGTCGTTGGTGCACTTGGTTTTCTCGCTTTCACGGCTTGGCTTCATTTGCCTTGGTGTTCTGCATTCCGTAAGCCACTGAAGGAGCCTTGGGCTTCGAGGCGCATGATGGCGGTGGAAAGACAATGTGTGGTTCTTCCCGCCGTGGTGCTTCGATGTGGGCTTGGATGACTTCTTTCTTGGCAGCCATTGAGGGTCAATGCCAGTATGACCAAGTGCCTTATGCCTTTTCAGCTTCATTGTAGGCTTGAACGCATTTGTCGTGAGTGCTTTCATGTGCTCTCTTGAGCCTTTAGCTTCCTCGCGTTTCTTCGAAGCGACTCCTTGAGGTCATTAAGCATCACCTTGAACTTTTGCACATCACCACATTCACTGGCGACATGCTTCTTGAATTGTTCCTTCTCGAAGTCGATCTTTCGCTTCAGTTCGATGATGCACTGAGCCAGAGCAAGTTCAGGAGCAATGGCGCCTTGGAAAGCAACGCTGACTCTAATGGGAAGCTGAAGGTCATCAAACCGAGCTCCCCGATTATCAAACCACTCATCAATGAAGTTCTTCGTAATGTTTACAT
Source organism: Aegilops bicornis (assembly GCA_021605145.1). Classification (NCBI taxonomy): domain Eukaryota; kingdom Viridiplantae; phylum Streptophyta; class Magnoliopsida; order Poales; family Poaceae; genus Aegilops; species Aegilops bicornis. Next base: position 1,609,625 of record JAHIAL010000033.1, on the reverse strand, counting down.
CAAAGAGGGGCAGATCGTTGAAGATCTACGCCTCTTGCTTGCCCTGGATCAAATTGTTCGAGCATCTTCACCAAATTCTTCATCGTAAGACAGTCAATGGGTTCAGATTCATTCCTCGAGAATGGCAAGAAAGGCCGATGCTTGACTCAGTTTACGAATTGGTGGCTTCTGTGGCTTCTCACGCCTCTTGGAGATGCGAGAGAGATCTTGAGTCATTGCTTGGAAGCGAAGCAAGGCGATTGCCAATGACTTCACTCTTGAAGCTTTTGGAGCAGTAGATGATTTTGAAGCTTTAGTCTTCTTTTGCTTCTTAGGCTTTGGAGGAGGGGGTGGAGCTTCGTCAGTGTCATCATCATCATCATCATCAGAATGATCCACTTTGGCACCTCGAACAGTAATGTGAGTGATGAGGCCAGCAAGGATTTAGAAGGGGCCAATCCTGTTTTCATTGGCTTCACGGGTGCCGGTGTCCCGGGGTGCGAAGGGACCAGGGTTGAAGTCAAGCCTCAGATCCTTCTTGTTCTAAGCAGCTGAGTTTTTGGCGAACTGGTAATTGCGCTTGAACAGATTGTCTTCACGACACCAGAGTAGTGAAGGCACGATTGTCAAGATTCTCGTGTGGTCCGCGCACCATGCAAGGATAGAAGCCTTGCTCAATAGCTTCACTGATTCACAGGTGGAAGATTTACGTCTGAGAATATCACTCGAGGTGCCTTGATGGCATTCTTCTGCGCATATTCCTTGGTGGTGAAGCGGTATCTGAACCACTCTTCTGCCCAATATCTTCGAATCCATTGGATTTGATTCTTGCGTTCAGTGTAGGTTTCTTCTGGATCAGTTTTGTACATCTCATGCAAATCTGGAGGTAAGTCCTTGGAGGTGTCACCACGACGATGTCTGCCTCCCTTTCTTGCTGATTTTCCAGTTGCCATGAAGTGTACACTGAAAGGCTTCAGTACTTTCAAAGGCTTCAAGCGGCTGGACTAACGAGGAACTCGCCCGGGTGAGTTGATGTGACTACGCAAGAACTACGCAAGCGAATGCGCACTATGAGAACCAAGGGATTCTCCCACGGACATGTACCCGTGACAAGATTACGAGGTGTGAGGGAAGGGGCGAAGTCATATGCATTCTCGTAAGATTTTGAAGATAAATCGGTTTGAAGACATTGACCTCATAACGCCAAGACATTCACTTATATGATGAGAGTTGGTTCGAGTTGCACAAATCCAAGAATAAGTACAAGTGTGGAATCTAACTTGTGAAGAAGCATAAGTGAATATACTAGGCAGAATATGAGATGCAGAAAGAGATAGATTCATGTTCGAAGATCTAGAAACCACTTTTGGTAGAAGGGATGAATCTATCAGATCAAAACGACGGTAAAAAGTAAACTTTTATTACCACACGAAGAACTCGCTAGATCGGGCGAAGATGGATGCCGAGCAGTTCGATCTCCGTGCTCCTAACTTGGCGACGGAAGACACCCTCTGGCGACGGCGGAGAAGACGAGGTCCGCGGCTTGGCGTGAGGGCGGCGTTGAGGAAGTCGCGGCAGCTAAGCGGCCGTCGTCGGCGTCGTCAAGAGCTAAGCGTAGGCGCTAGGGTTTGCGAGAGATGGAGAAGGAGGAAGAAGGATTTTGACCGGGACGAGACAGGCATTTATAAGGATAGAGATAGCACAGCGCAATTACTCAGGTGCCCCTGGTGGTTCACATCTGATGGACACGTGGCGAACATGCAACTCATTGAAAGTTGTTCCACGTCCCAAGCACGCCTGGATTGTCGGGGTGGTCGTTCCGAATTCTCCAGGTTTCAGGCAAAAAGGATAAGTCATTAAAGCTAGATATAAATGTTTATCTCTGTATCTTCCGGCCGACAAGGACGGAAGAAGACATTCGACAATTTCAACAGAATGCATATGATTTGGATAGATAGAGCTTGAGATAGAAAGCATAGAGAGGTTAGGGTCCGAGCACATTCACTTAGTTCAAAAGATTCAAACAAGAAGACATAGCCATAAGTGAATGCTGTAGAGGACAGAATACAATATATATAAATAACAGAGCAAATCCAAATCAGTAATCACGAAGTCAACTTAATGTTGAAGTTAAATCAATTGCGAAGACTTTGCAAATATGACGCCATGAGGAAACACTTCATAAGAGTTTGGTGGTGGCGTTACCCACCGTATAGGAAGTATTAGACCCAGACACGGCGCACAATTATCGTGGCGCTCTGAAGTCAATTTCCACGTTAATGTATTCACACTTAGAGTGTATGTCTTCATTGATTGAAGATATACATTACTTCGTGTGTTGCACATCTAAGTCATCAAACTGCATAAGTGTTAGGATGTGTGCCTAATCACAGGACATTCGAGGATTCCAAGATATTTAGCTCACACCGCAACTTGCAAAACCTTTTCTCATCCAAGGGCTTAGTGAAGATATCGATGGCCCGATCTTACGTCTTAACGTGAATGATATCAATATCTTCTTTCATAACATGATATCTGAGGAAGTGATGACGAATTTCAATGTGCTTTGTCTTCGAGTGCTGAACTGGGTTATTGGCAATCTCGATAGCGCTTTCATTGTCGCAGTAGAGTGGCACATGCTTCAGATGGATGCCATAGTATTTAAGAGTTTGCTTCATCCGGAGAAGTCGAGCGCAAGAAGATCCAAGACAGCAATGTATTCAGATTCAGCAGCTTGAGAGTGATACATGCAGTTACGCTTCTTTGAAGACCAACAGACAAGAGATCGACCGTAAAGTGACATGTACCTAATGTAGACTTATGATCCACCTTGTCACCAAAGCATAGTCAAGATCCTAAAACCAACCAGATCAAACTCTGAGCCCTTTGGATACCATAATCCTAGTGTTGGGGTGTAAGCCAAATATCGAAGAATTCGCTTCACAGCTAAGTGATGCGACTCCTTTGGTGCCGCTTGGTATCGGGCACACATGCAAACACTAAGCATGATATCTGGCCTAGATGCACATAAGTAAAGTAAAGAACCAATCATGGAGGCGGTATACACATTGATCGAAATCTTTACCATTGGCTCGGGGCTTAGATGACTTTTGGATGGCATTGGCGTCGTGTATCCTTTGCAGTCTTGCATTCCAAACTTCTTCAGGCAATCTTTGAGATATTTTTCTTGTGATATGAAGATGCCGTTGCGTTGCTGACGGATTTGAAGACCGAGAAAGAACTTCAGCTCTCCCATCATGGACATTTGATATTGTTCTTGCATCATGTAAGCAAATTCATCACTGTATTTCTTGTTGGTGCAACCGAAGATAATGTCATCCACATAGATTTGGCACACAAACAGTTCACCATCATATGTCTTCGTGAAGAGAGTGGGATCTAGAGAACCAGGTTTGAAGCCTTTGCTCTTCAAGAAGTCTTTGAGTGTGTCATACCAAGCACGAGGGGCTTGTTTGAGGCCATCTGAGTGCCTTGTTGAGCTTGTATACCATATCGTGGATGTTTTGGGTCTTCAAAGCCGTGTGGTTGCAACATTTACTTCTTCTTCAGTCTTTCCATTGAGAAAGGCACTCTTCACATCCATTTGATCTGAGAAGGATGTTATGATGATTTGCACGTAAGCTAGTAGTATCTGAATGGCTTCAAGCCTAGCCACTGGAGCAAATGTTTCATCAAGTCAATTCCTTCAACTTGTGTGTATCCTTGAGCAACGAGTCGAGCCTTGTTCACGATTACTTGACCATGCTCGTCTTGTTTGTTGCGATATATCCATTTTGTGCCTATTATGTTGTGCTTGCGAGGATCAGGACGCTTGACAAGTTCCCATACATTGTTCAGTTCAAACTGTTGAAGCTCCTCTTGCATAGCTTGAATCCATTCAGGTTCCATGAAGGCTTCAGCAACTTTCTTGGGTTCAGAGATTGAGACAAATGCAAAGTGCCCATGGAAATTTGCTAGCTGTGTTGCTCTTGAACGAGTGAGTGGTCCAGGTGCGTTGATGCTATCAATTATCTTCTCAATTTGTACTTCATTTGCAACACGAGGATGAACTGGACGAAGATTTTGCTCCTGCTGATCATTGTCATCATTTGGAGGATTGTCTTCAGTCTGAGCAATGTCTTCAGGTTGATTAGGTGTAGAAATGATAAGTTCCTCTTCAGGTTGGGCCTCTGATGGTATGATCTCTCCTGTTCCCATTAGCTTGATTGATTCACTGGCAGGTACACCATCTAGCACATTTGGCAGGTGCTCTCTTTGTGAGCCGTTAGTTTCATCGAACCGCACATCCACAGTTTCAACCACTTTGTAGTGAAAGAGGTTGAATACTCTGTAGGAGTGTGAGTCCTTTCCATAACCAAGAATAAAACCTTCATGTGCTTTCAGTGCAAATTTTGAAGTGTGATGTGGATCCTTTATCTAGCACCTAGCACCAAATACTCTGAAGTAGCTTACGTTTGGCTTCTTACCAGTTAGGAGCTCATAAGATGTTTTCTTCAGAAGCTTGTGAAGATAAACACGGTTGATGACATGACATGCAGTATCAATGGCTTCGGGCCAGAATTTTCTTGGAGTCTTGTATTCGTCAAGCATCGTCCGAGCCATCTCAATAAGCGTTCTGTTCTTGCGCTCCACGATGCCATTCCGCTGAGGTGTGTAAGGAGCAGAAAACTCATGAGTGATGCCTAAGGTGTCAAGATAAAGGTCGAGGCATGTGTTCTTGAATTCTGTGCCGTTGTCACTCCTAATGTGCTTGATCTTGATGCCATAGTTGTTCATGGCGCGGTTGGCGAAGCGTGCCCGAAGACATCCTCGCACTTCAGTCTTGAAGAGAATTATGTGCACCCAAGTGTATCTTGAATAATCATCAACAATAACGAAACCATAGAGACAAGCAGTAGCAGTGAGAGTAGAGTAGTGAGTGGGACCAAACAAGTCCATGTGGAGCAACTCAAAAGGTCGATATGTAGTCATGATTGTCTTCGAGGGATGCTTGGCCCTTGTCATCTTCCCAGCTTCACAAGCACCACATAGATGATCTTTCTTGAACTTGACGCCTTGATGCCAATGACGTGCTTCTTCTTGGCGTAGAGTGTGTAAGTTCCTCATGCCAAGATGCCCTAGCCTCCGATGCGAGCCGGCCAAAGACGAAGACTTGGCTAGAAGACATACGGCCATCTGTGGTCTGCTTAGAAATCTACCATGTACAGATCATCTTTCCTGTACCCTTCAAGACTAGAGACTTGTCGATTCCATTAGTACAAGGCAACGATATTTTCCAAATAGCACAATCATGTTTAAGTCACAAAGCATTGGGGCGGACATTAAGTTGAAACCAAGGGATTCAACAAGCATCACTTTGTCCATGTGTCGATCCCTTGAGATTGCAACTCTACCTAGGCCCAATACCTTGCTTTTTACCAAAGGTCGTGAATGTGATGTGACTTTTATCACATGGACGTAAGGTTGAGTCCATGAGAAGACTTCGATCACCAGTCATGTGGTTAGTGCATCCGCTGTCCATAATCCATTCTGAAGCACGAGGTGTCATACCCTTGGCACCACGTGCCATGAAGCAGTAAGTGGGAGCGGAGTCGTCCTTGTTACTGGCGTCAACGTTGGTGATGGATGCATTGTCTTCAGTGTTGAAGATGGATTTGGCAACGTAGGATGAAGCTAAGGCCAGACTTGCAACGACAGAGTCAGACTCCTCCTCAGACTCCACCATACGCCTCCTCGTAAGCGGACTCCTCCTCTGAATCCATTTCCTTGCCAACAAAAGCACGAGCCTTGCCATACGAACTTTTCTTGTGTGATGAAGACCTGGAAGAAGATTTTGAGTATTTCTTCTTCTTCTTGTCATCAGAATCATATTCCTTGCTCTTCTTTTTTTTCTTCTCATTGTCCCACTGTGGACACTCAGAGATGTAGTGACCAGGTTTCTTGCACTTGTGACAAGTTCTCTTCTTGTGGTCTTGGGAAGAGGCTTCATCATTTCTTGAGCTGGATCGTGAAGACTTTCAAGCCTTTCTTCTTAGTGAACTTCACGGAACTTCTTCACAAGCATAGCAAGCTCCTTTCCAAGGTCTTCGCTTCACCAGAATCGCAATCGATTCTTCTTCGACGAGGAAACAACCTTTGCCTTGAAAGCGCGAAGTTCGGCCATAGTTGGGACCATAGATATCTCTTTTCTCGAGATCATTTGGAACTCATGTGTCTTGAGCCCTCTCAAGTATGTCGGATGGATCGAGTGTCTTGAAGTCGTGGTGTTCTTGAATCATAAGAGCTAGAGTGTCAAATGAGTCGTCAAGAGATCTCGAAGCGTCTTGACGATTTCATGCTTGGTGATCTCGGTGGTGCCGAGAGCACGAAGCTCGCTTTGTGATGTCGCGAGACGATCAAGCGTGAGTTGGACATTTTCATTGTCATTTCTCTTGAAGCGGTTGAAGAGGTTGCGAGGGACACCGATTCTTTGATCTCTCCGAGTTGAAACACCTTCATTGACCTTGGAGAGCCAAATTCCCTGACTAGCTTCTCAAGTTTCCAAAGCACTCACACGGCCATATCGCCTTTGGTCCGGATGACCACTGTATGATGTTCTTCGCAAGAGAATCGAGTTGAATGAACTTCTTGACATCGTGATGGGGAGACACCTTCACTGGGCCTTGGGAACGCCGTTCTTGACGACATACCACAGATTGACATCAATGGCTTCAAGATGCATCGCATCTTATTCTTCCAAAGAGGGATATTCATTGCCATCGAAAACAGTGGCACGCAATGGAGACTTTGATTATCCCTGCAATCGACATAGCTAAACTCTGTGGTTAAACCGAATCACACAGAACAAGGGAGTACCAAGCTCTGATACCAATTGAAAGTGCTAGTTATCGACTAGAGGGGGGGTGAATAGGCGATTTTTATGGAAGTCTTCAAAACATGAAAGTTTGAAAGACAAACATGAAATCAAGACCTATAAACATGCAATGAAGATGAACTACACTAGACAAGCCATAGTCGACAAGTATGAAACTAAAGCATGATGACAGATAGCGCCTAGGTAGTAGGATCGAGGATGGAAGATAGTATGAAGCCAATCGTAACAAGTAGTCACACAGTGAAGTCAAACAGGCAGAGCAATCAGGCAATGACTTCACAAAGACGAACTGTAAGTAAGGAGAGTAAGAGATAGAACTAGTGTGTTGTGAAGACAAGGATTTGTTCGACCAGTTCCAGTTGCTGTGACAACTGTACATCTGGTTAGGGAGGCTGAGATTGAACTGAGAAGACCGTTTCTTCACCTTATTCCCCTTGAGCTAAGGACACGCAGTCCCCGCCCAATCACTCTGGTAAGTCTTCAAGGTAGACTTCCAAACCTTCACAGACTTCTGCTCACCGGCAATCCACAATTACTCTTGGATGCTCAGAACGCGACGCCTAACCGGCTGGAGGATTCACAGTCCTCAAGTGTAACAAGTCTTCAGGTCACGCAGACAGAAAGACTTCAGTGATGCCAAACACTCTTTGGGCTCTGGGTGTTTTGGGCTTTGTCCTCACAAGGATTTCTCTCTCAAACTCTTGAGAGGTGGGTTGCTCTCAACGACAAAAAGTCGTGCACTAACTCGAAAGCAGCCACCAATTTATGGTGTAGGGGTGGGCTATTTATAGCCACCGGGCAACCCGACCTGATTTGTCCGAAATGACCTCGGGTCACTAAGGAACTGACACGTGTCACAACGGTCGATTTCAAACACACGTGACAGCTTGACTTGGGCTACAAGTAAAGCTGACTTATCCGACTCTGGATGAGATTTGCTCTCATTGTCTTCGCTCGAAGACATAGGATTTTGATTGAGCATCACTTCACCACTCGACTTTTGTTCACTTGGACCCCACTTAATAGTGCGGTGGTTCCTATGACTCAACAAAGAAGAAAAGAAACAACGAAACTACTAAGTCTTGGCGCTCCCATAGTCTTCACTCAATGTCTTCTTCTCATCATAGTCTTCAATGTGAATATCTTCACGTACCACCATTATCTTCAATGTCTTCATACATTTTAGGGGTCATCTCACGGTAGGTAAACCGAATCAAGGAGGGACTACTACCGTGTTATCCTGCAATTCTCACAAACACATTAGTCCCTCAACCACGTTTGTCGTCAATACTCCAAAACCAAACTAGGGGTGGCACTAGATGCACTTACAATCTCCCCCTTTTTGGTGATTGATGACAAACTGGTTGAAGTTTTCAACGAGGATAAACTTATGTGAAATTGTAAAGGATGAGGTATTGTCTTCGTAAGTAGCAAAAGGCTCCCCCTGAAGATGTGCATATAAACAATTTGCTTTTGGAATGCAAATGCACATGGCGTGTTCTACTTGTGGAGATCCTCTTCAACTTATGAAGACAATTCATCATGCATGATCCGATGTAACGAAGATAATGGCATGCATAATGAAAATGGACGTCTGCAAAATGATTTAAGTCACGGAAGTTATCGTCAGAAATACTTTGTCGGAATTTATGATCGCATCACAAAAATAGCAAATAAGTAGCAGACGACCATTGAGTTTAAGTGTTACAACTCAGAGAACCAAATGTATCACAAGCAAGAGTTGTAAACACTAGGCAAAATATAGTGCAGCCGCCCATATGTACCCGCTTGAAGACTATCAACTCATAGCTTCTCCCCCTTTTGTCAGTAAGGACCAAAAAGGGTTGAAGACATTGAGCCTCGACTCGTTCTCAGAAGGAGTAGGAGAAGATGTAGGGTTGGTGTCGAGGTTTGGCGGTGCAGACGAACTTGGGGCAGTGTCGATGTGTGTTGGAGGAGGCGAAGTAGCATCATCTTGATCATCGATCACACGAGCGTTCACAGTTGCAGAAGAAGAGGAGTACTCTGAGTCTTCAAGAGATGGAGTGCGCTGCAGAACAGCATTTCTGGGCGGAGTGGAGTCAAACTTGAATCGTTCTGAGAAGCCATCGTCCTGAAGATCTTCCTCAGCACACATAAGCGTCAGCCCTTTCCATGTGCGTCGACAGGTTTCATGAGCTACAAAAGCATTCTTGGTTGCAAGGTTGCGAATGCGATTGATGTCAGTCATGATGCTCTGCATCTAGTGCTTGGGCCAATCATGATGCCTATCCTGTTTCTGATGCAAGCCAACGAGAAGCTCTCGGTCATTGAGAACACGAGATCGCTTTCGAGGCCGTTGAGCAATTGTGCTGTTGGTGGCTTCAGTTGGGGCACGGTGAGGTGCACGTGTAGTACCAGCCAACGGATAGACACGAGTGGTAGCCAGCACACCTTCAATGGGCTAAGTGAAGCCCTGACGATCAACATTATGAAGATAAAGTGGCTCTTTGTCAGGCTCTGGATAGATGGCTTCAACAGACATATCAACATCTGGCAAGAAGACAATGTGATTGCGTGCAGATGGGTCGGAGAAGTTGAAAGCGGTGTGAAGCTTGATCAGACACATGATCCATGGAGCATAGAACTTCAAGCCAAAAATGTTAGATCCTGATGCAGCAAGTTGGCAGATGAAGAAATCTTGTGCATTGAAGCTTTTGCCATGAAGAATATGGAAGACCAATGTCTTCATTGCACCTTCTAGCTTAGCCTGTGGAGAATGTCCTTTGATAGGCTAGAGAGTTCGCCTTATGATGTGATAGATCGTGTGTGGCAGATACTCAAGGTCTTCAACAAAGAACTCCTTAGGATATTCTCAGATCCGGAGGCAATGGCTTCATCATGCTCAAAGATCTGGCTCATGTCGTTCGAAGCTTGTGAAAGATGCTTTCCACAGTACCGATTAGCAGAAGTCGACAACCAGGCTCATAGAGATCACCTGGAGTGGGCAGGCCAGTAAGCTCAATGACATCAAATGCTTTGGGGCAGCGGCCGCGCGGTGATCCTCCACTCAATTACTCAACTCCGACGGCAGTCCTCCTGATTCCCTCCTAGATCATCTCGTCTAGCATCCCACGAACAAGAGAAATGAAAAGGGAAAGGGAGAAACGAGTGGAGGGGGAGAGATAAGGTGGGAGGAGAGCCAGCGGTAGGTGGACCCATGGGGCACATGGCATGCAGAGGCGGCAGATTAAGAGAGAGAGAAGATCAGTCGATTATTTTAAATTGTTTCCCGCCACTGCTAGGCATCATCCGACTGATTTCTAGAGGAAATCAGTCGGGTCGGGAGCCATTGGATCTATCCCGTGTAGCAGCTAGATCAGTCAATGCAAAGCCGCGTCATGTGTCTCCTATCGCGTCCCCATGCCCTGCTTCTTTCTCCTTCGGGTCGTTGCCTACCTCGCAGCCTTTTCTCCGTGGTAGGGGTCGTACCCGTCATTGATGCTCATCGCTAGCTTCACCTGCCACACCCCTTGTCTTCCCCTACAGTAGCCGTCGGCGAGGACGACAACCGCTGATGCGCGCTGCATCGAAGCGCCAGCAGCATCCATGCACCATCGTGAGCGCTCCATTGCAGCTCGGCGGTGTTCGCGTCAAGACACCGGCGACCACCGCAAAGCTGCATCGAAGCACTGGTTCCTCCCTGTAGCATCGCAACCGCTGCATCTCAGCTCTGCCGGCGTCGACGACCACTGCGTTGCAGCACCGACGACTGCCAGCGAGTGCTCCATTGCAGTGTTGTCACCGTTGCATTGCGCTCCGGTGACGCCGACCAGCATTGCGTGCCGCCAGTGAGCACTCTATTACAGCACAGCGAGAGCTGCAACGGAGCTCCGGGAATTGTCGGACCACTGCTGCTTTGCAACTTCACGACTGCTACGACCTCTCCTTTGGCAGCAGCACCACATCCTCGAGCGGCGGTACGGCGAGCCCCTATCTACAGCGGCAGAGTCCCTACAGCTCGCGATAGCGGGGTGGTCGGCATGGTGCGGCTCTTTTCTGCAGCAATGGCGGAGGTTCCCCATGGGTTTCAATTGTGAGGGCAACAACACGCGCAGGACATTGGGGCAGCGGCCGCGCGGCAGTCCTGCACTCAATTACTCAACTCCGATGGTAGTCCTCCTGATTCCCTCCTAGATCCTCTCATCTAACATCTCACGAACAAGAGAAATGAAAAGGGAAAGGGAGTTATGAGTGGAGGGGAAGAGATAAGGTGGGAGGAGAGCCAGCGGTGGGTGCACCCATGGGGCACGTGGCGTGCGGAGGCGGCAGTTAAAGAAAGGGGGGAAATCAGTCGGTTGTTTTAAATGGTTTCTCCAAACGAATTTTGATGGCTTATTTGGTCTGCACGAATTTTGAAGGATTCATGTAGGATATTTCCTCATGGGATCCCCCCCCCCCCATTATGAGCATTTGTTTCATAAGCATAAGTATGCTAAATTCCTAAGGATTCTGTACGTATTGGTCTGATTCATACAGATTTTGAGTATTGGGTGAGACCCCATGAAAATTTCATGAAAATTGGAGTGGACATTACATCCTAATCCTCTATTTTTTCTATTCCTATTATTTGAGAATCCTGTAAAACGAATGCACCCTGAATAGCAAAATCTTTGGTATGGCAGGCTTGGGCTCAAACTAAAAATGTACCGTGTTCATTATTTATATTGGACTAAGCAAATATTTTTGATCTTATGGGAAAATATAGCAAATGAAATCATGAAAACAGTAGATCTTTGGTGGGACAAGATGCAACAAAGTAACACATGAACTGCATGTTAGGGCATAAGCCTCGGTGGGCATGGCTAGAGTGCGTGCGTGCGCGAGCTAGCCATGTCGGATGCAGGTCAGCTGCCGTGTCGGGTCCATGGAAGGGTGCGTGCGTGTGTCTGCGTGTGTGTGCGTCTGTTGGTGCAGTGTGCGGGGGTATGCCCGCGTCGGGCGCTCTATCCGCCCGCGCGTCGAGCGCGTGCGTGCGCGTCGGGCACGCGGGACATGGGAGCGCGTGCGTAGGGAGTGTCAGGAGCACACCATGGCATGTGTGTGCGCGTGTGTAAAAAGCCCCCTCCCCCCTTACATTGTGTGGTGTGGTGTCGAGTTAGTGCTCTGGAAAAAATTGCCGTTGTCGCGGTGGGCATTTGTGCGCCGGAAAAGCATCACCGTTCCCTGAGTCTTGTCCTTCCCTCCCTTCTTCTTCCTTGGTTCGAGCTAGCAGGAGAGAGTGAGAGATCGGAGAGAGAGCTAGGGTTCGACCTAGGACCCAACATTTGGCATCAGAGCCTCGCTGCAGGCACGTGATCGACGATGATATTGCTCGTGCCGTATGCTGATGGAGCAGGGAGCGCGACGCCGCTGCAGTGCCCGATTCTCACCGGTGACAACTACACTATGTAGTGTAGGCAATAAAAGTCGAGGCCAACCTCGATGCGCAGGGGTTATGGGAGGCGGTGGTTCACCGAAACATGCGGCGGCGGCCGACCCGAAGAAGAACAAGACGGCGAGGCGTACCTGCTCGGGGCACTCGCCAATAACATCTTGCTGCCGGTGTCATCGAAGAAGACAACAACAGAGGTGTGGAGCAGCCTGAAGACGCGGTTCATCGACGCGGACCGGATCAGGGCGGCACGGCTTGCCATCCTCTGAGGCTAATTCGAGCGGCTACGGGTGGCGTACGGCAAGACGCTGGACGCATTCGGCGGCATGGCAGCGCGCTATGCCGGGCTTGGGGCGACATTGGACAACCCAGTGATGGTGAAGAAGCTCCTGGACTCCGTCTTGGACGGCTTGTATGCCGCTGTCTCCGGGATGGAGCAGTTCTGCGACGTGGAGTCCATGCCATTCGAGGAAGCTCTCGGGCAACTGAAGGCGTTCGAGGAGAGTGCACGACGGCGCGAGCAGGCTGGCAATTAGAGGGCGGATGTGCAACTTGTTGGAGATATGCCCTAGAGGCAATCATGTATGATGATATTTCCTATGTGTTTATGAATAAAGATGTAGTCCTTGGACATTATCAATGATGTGTATCAACAAGTACGTGACTTGTTTGTGGGACTATGCATTGTATGATGACTGTCCTAAAAGATTCCTAATCGAAGGGTTGTGTGGACGTGCAGCTGACTAGACTAGCATATGACACGGTGGATGGCTCGGTCTCACTAGCCATGGACACTACTAGAAAAATGACTATAGCTAATATGGACATTAATGGCGCACCATGTATGTGGTGCGCCACTGCTATATAACAGTGGCGCACCAGATATAGGTACGCCATTATTGGCCACATTACTAATGACGCACCTGGTGTGTGGTGCGCCATTACTAGTTTTTTAAAAAAATATAAAAAAAATGTTTGTAGTTGCGCACCAGTGGATAGTGCACCATTACTCGCACTATCCCCTGGTGCGCCACTGCTAACAATTTTTTTATCTTTTTTTTTCAAAACTAACTAGTAATGGCGCACTATCCCCTGGTGCGCCACTGCTAACAATTTTTTTATCTTTTTTTCAAAACTAGTAATGGCGCACCACACACCAGGTGCGCCATTAGTAACCCTGGTTACTAATGGCGCATTCTTAGGTGGTGCGCCATTGGTAACCTGGGAGCAGGTAGATATTTTTGACAGCCACCTACCATACTCACTTTCCCCACTTCATTCTCTCCACCTCTACCAAGCTTGGTCTCGGCTGCCTCCTCTTCCTCACCTCATTTGCACCATAGATTCACCCAAATTAAGTGGTTAAATTTCCTTTTTTTGATAGATAAGTAAGGGGAAAGCTTTCTTTATGTTCTAGATCTACTTTTTTCTCCCTCCAACAATGTACACACTTTTTATGGCCTAGATCTACGTATGTTTGTGGTGTTGCATATATTTGTGGTGTTGCATATGTTTGTGTTTGCAGGTACCGGTATCTGAAATGTGATAGCCAATATTTTGCCGGAATGTTGATTCATTTCCGTTTCGGCAAGAATTGGCACTATGCATTCTTTTTGGTCCTATTTTTAGGCAAAGTCATGCCAATTTTTTTTTGGTTCTAAAATATTGTTTTGCTCTACCCCGCTCGCGACCATGATCCGCACGATGACCGAAGGCATCGTGAATAGGTTTTTGAGCTCCGCAAAGGCCGAGATGCTTCTAAAGAATGAGAAGGAGATAAGATGTCTGTGTCGAAGATGCAAGCTGAAGAGCCTTATGGATCCGGATTCGGACAAAAGGGACCACCTGCTCTTGCGTGGTTTCATGGATGGCTATCGGTGGCAAGGTGATGAAGATGATTATGAAGTCGTCCCATGGGGGACGGGCAAGGAATAAGGAAGGGCGGCAAGACAACCGCGGGCGAGAAGGCGAGAAGACGAAGAATCTCCAGGACATGATCACAAAGTATATGCAGGACACAGTCATCATGTAGAAGATGCCGGACATGATGATGAGGAAGATCAAGACGAAGAGCATGATCATGAAGATGAAGATGCCGGAGCAGACGGGTAACGCAAGAGCTGCCGCCCGAGAGAAAGCCAAGCTGGATCAACTGGAGATAGACGCGATTACTCCATTGTATGAAGGATGCATGCCCGAGGATACCCGCCTGAAAGTAATGCTCATGTCTCTGGAGATGAAGGTAAAACACAAAATGACCGACGCGTGCTTCGACGAGAACATGTCATTCTGGCACGAACATCTTCCCAAGGGGAACAAGTGCCAGACCAGTTTCAAGGAGGCGAAGAAAATCGTGTGTCCTCTGGATTTACCGCACGTGAAATACCATGTGCATGAACAATTGCATCATTTATCGGGACGATGACGGAGTCTACCATATGTTCGGTGTCGGCGTCACTCGATACAACAAGAGGAAGAAGGCTCCTCGAAAAGTGGTGTGGTACTTTCTGATCACTCCTCGTCTGCAGCGATATTTCGCGGACCCTAAGCTAGCAAAGCTCCTGCGTTGACACGCGGATAAGGAGGAGAAGAAGCGAGAAGATGACGGAAATGATCTGGAGTTAAATAAAAAAGACAAGATGCTGAGTCACCCTAAGGATGCGAGCCAGTGGCAAGCGTTGAACTTCGAACACCCAGAATTTGGGGACGTTAAAAGGAACATCGTGCTGGGCGTGAGCACCGATGGAGTCAATCCGTTTGGCAGCCAGAGAAGTGATACGTCTCCATCGTATCTAGAATTTTTTATTGTTCCATGCCAATATTATTCAACTTTCATATACTTTTTGGCAACTTTTATATTATTTTGGGACTAACATACTGATCCGATTGCCCAGTGCCGGTCCACATACATTTGCATGTTTTTGGTTTATGAGAATATCCATATCAAACGGAGTCCAAATGGGATAAAACGAGCGGAGCTTATTTTTGGAAAATATGGAAAATTTGGAAGGAAAATCAACGCGAACCGGTTCGAGGTGGTCACGAGGCAGTGGCGCACCGCTTCTCGGGCGCGCCCCCTACCCTCGTGAGCCCAAGTAAGGTTGATGCTCTTCTTTTGCCGCAAGAAAGCTAATATTAGGAAAAAAATCACGGCGAAGGTTTCAGTGCCAATCGGAGTTACGGATCTCCATATATACACAAAGCGGTGAAAGCAGAGCGGAAGAGAACGCAGAAACAAAGAGATAGATCCAATCTCGGAGGCTCTCGCCCCTCCCAAGCAATGGGAGCCAAGGACCGAGGGGAAACCCTTCTCCCATCTAGGAAGGAGGTCAAGGAAGAAGAAGAAGAAGGGGCCTCTCTCCCCTTGCTTCCGGTGGCGCGAGGCTGCCGGGGCCATCATCATCACCTTGATCTTCACCAACACCACCGTCATCTTCACCAACATCTCCATCACCTTCCCCCTCTATCTCTGCCAGTCCACACTCCCGCAACCCACTGTACCCTCTACTTGAACATGGTGCTTTATGCTTCATATTATTTTCCGATGATGTGTTGCCATCCTATGATGTCTGAGTAGATTTTCGTTGTCCTATCGGTGATTGATGAATTTCTATGATTGGTTTGAATTGCATATTTTATTATTGGTGCTGTCCTATTGTGCCCTCCGTGTCGGCGCAAGCATGAGGATTCCGTTGTAGGGTTTGCAATATGTTTATGATTTGCTTATGATGGGTGGTGTGAGTGATGTAAGCACAGACCGAGTAAGTAGGTTATTTTATGTATGGGATAAAGGGGACTTGATACTTCAATGCTATGGTTGGGTTTTACCTTAATGAATCTTTAGTAGTTGCGGATGCTTGCTAGAGTTCCAATCATAAGTGCATATGATCCAAGTAGAGAAAGTATGTTAGCTTATGCCTCTCCTTCAAATAGAATTGCAATTGTGATTACCGGTCTAGTAATATAGTCAATTGCCTAGGGACAATTCCACAACTCCTACCACCACTTTTCCACACTCGCCATATTTACTTTAGTTGTGTCTTTATCTAAACAGCCCCTAGTTTTATTTTCGTGCTCTTTACTTTCTTGCAAGCTTACCCAAAAACACCTACAAAGTACTTCTAGTTTCATACTTTTTCTAGGTAAAGCGTGCGTAGAGTTGTATCGGTGGTCGATAGAACTTGAGGGAATACTTGTTCTACCTTTAGCTCCTCGTTGGGTTCGACACTCTTACTTATCGAAAACTGTTGCGATCCCCTATACTCGTGGGTTATCAAGACCTTTTTAAAGGCGATTCTTGAGGGAGTTATAGCGTGGGGTGAATATTCTCGTGTGTGCTTGTTTGCTTTATCACTAAGTAAATTTTATTTGCTGTTCTTAGTTGTTTTCTATCTTTAGTTATGGATAGGAAACGCAAAATACCAAAAAAATTAGTTGTACCTACTGCACCAATGGTTGAAGAACCACTCAAAATCTATCACACTGCTTTGAAGCTTTTACTTGGATCATCTTGATCCCTATGTGCTCGGGCTGAAACCCCAACTAGCTTAGTTGAGGGCAAATCTTTAGATGAGCATGCTTGTTATAAAGTATAACACGTATATCTGAAAAGGGAAACTATTATGGGATCAAATTCAACATTTGCAATGCTATGCTTGGACTTTATGTGAATTATGTGATGTTACTTGTTGTTCTGAAAACCCTAAGAAACACCTTCCCTACCAATGCTTGTTTAGTGATAATGGAATCGTATCTTCATATGCTAAGGGTGTTTATAATTACTATGATGTTCAACAAATTGAAGAATTTGTTGCTTTTAAGGGTGCTTATGAAATTGCTTCTTTGATTGAAAAGTATGATGCTACTCTCCACAAATATGAAAATTTTGCCATACTTGAATATTGCTATGATAATTATGCTTCTAATGCCTATGTTCAACTATATATTGAGGCCTACCCCGCTGTCCAAGAAGAGACTAATATTTTGCAGGAAGCTATGGAAGAAGAAATTGATGAAACTGTGAGCTCATTGGATGAAAAAGATGAGGAGGAGAGCGAAGAACAAAAGGAGGAAGAGCGGATTGATCACCCGTGCCCACCTTCTAATGAGAGTAACCCTTCAACTCATACATTGTTTAATTCCCCTTCGTGCTTACCGAAGGATGATTGCTATGATGACTATTATGATCCGGTTGATTCTTTTGAAATATCCCTTTTTGATGATGCTTGCTGTGCTTGTGGCCAAGATGCCAATATGAATTATGCTTATGGAGATGAACTTGCTATAGTTCCTTATGTTAAACATGAAATTGTTGCTATTGCACCCACGCATGATAGTCCTATTATCTTTTTGAATTCTCCCGATTATACTATATCGGAGAAGTTTGCACTTATTAAGGATTATATTGATGGGTTGCCGCATACCATTGCACATGATGATTTTGATAGATATAATATGCACGTGCTTGCTGCTCCTACTTGCAACTATTATGAGAGAGGAACTATATCTCCACCTCTCTATGTTTCCAATTCAATAAAATTGCAAGAAACTGTTTATACTATGCATTGGCCTTTACTATGTGTGCATGAATTGTTCTTTTATGACATGCCGATGCATAGGAAGAGAGTTAGACTTCGTCATTACATGATATATGTTACTTTGTGCTCACTACTAAATTACAAATCATTGCTAATTAAAATTGGCTTTGATATACCTTGGGATCCGGGTGGATTCACTACTTGAGCACTATATGCCTAGCATAATGGCTTTAAAGAAAGCGCTGCCAGGGAGACAACCCAGAAGTTTTAGAGAGTCATTTATTTCTGTTGAGTAGTGATTTGCTTTATTATACTAACAGATCTTACCGAGTTTTCTATTGAAGTTTTGTGTGGATGAAGTGTTCGATGATCGAGAAGGTCTCGATGTGAGAAGAAGGAAGAGAGGCAAGAGCTCAAGCTTGGGGATGCCCGAGGCACCCCAAGTAAATATTCAAGGAGACTCAAGCGTCTAAGCTTGGGGATCTTGAGAAGAGCATCCCTCTTTCTTCAACAAATATCGGTATGTTTTCGGATTCGCTTTGTTCATGCGATATGTGCAAAGTCTTGGAGCGTCTTTTGCAATTAGGTTTTATTTTTCTTTTATGCACCATGCTGGTATGAGATGGTCCTTGGTTTATTTATAGAATGTTCTATGCACTTCACTTATATCTTTTGAGTATGGCTTTATAGAATGCTTCATGTGCTTCACTTATATCATTTGAAGTTTGGATTGCCTGTTTCTCTTTACATAGACAACCGCCATTTGTAGAATGCTCTTTTGCTTCACTTATATTTGTTAGAGCTTGGGCATATCTTTTGTAGAAAGAATTAAACTCTCTTGCTTCACTTATATCTATTTAGAGAGATGATAGGAACTGGTCATTCACATGGTTAGTCATAAAATCCTACATAAACTTGTAGATCGCTGAATATGACATGTTTGATTCCTTGCAATAGTTTTGCGATATAAAAATGGTGATATTAGAGTCGTGCTAGTTGAGTAATTGTGAAATTGAGAAATACTTGTGTTGAGGTTTGCAAGTCTCGTAGCATGCACGTATGGCGAACCGTTATGTAACGAAGTCGGAGCATGAGGTGTTTATTGATTGCCTTCCTTATGAGTGGCAGTCGGGGACGAGCGATGGTATTTTCCTACCAATCTATCCCCCTAGGAGCATGTGCGCACTACGTTGTTTTGATGACTAATAGATTTTTGCAATAAGTATGTGAGTTCTTTGACTAATGTTGAGTCCATGGATTATACGCACTCTCACCCTTCCATCATTGCTAGCCTCTTGATGCCGTGCATTGCCCTTTCTCACCTCGAGAGTTGGTGCAAACTTCACGGTGCATCCAAACCCCATGATACGATACACGCTCTGTCACACATAAGCCTCATTATATCTTCCTGAAAACAGCCACCATACCTACCTATCATGGCATTTCCATAGCCATTCCGAGATATATTGCCATGCAACTTCCATCATCATCATATACATGACTTGAGCATTTATTGTCATATTGCTTTGCATGATCGTAAGATAGCTAGCATGATGTTTTCATGGCTTGTCCGTTTTTTGATGTCATTGCTACGTTAGATCATTGCACATCCCTGTACTCCACCGGAGGCATTCATATAGAGTCATATCTTTGTTCTACATATCGAGTTGTAATAGTGAGTTGTAAGTAAATAAAAGTGTGATGATCATCATCACTAGAGAATTGCCCCAGTGAGGAAAGGATGATGGAGACTATGATTCCCCCACAAGTCAGGATGAGACTCCGGATGAAAAATAAAATAAAAAAAGGTGGCCAAAAAAAGAGGGCCCAAAAAAACAAAAAAACAAAAAAATGAGAGAAAAAGAGAGAAGGGGCATTGCTACTATCATTTTACGACACTTGTGCTTCAGAGTAGAACCATGTTCTCCATATAGAGCGTCTCTTGAGTTATCACTTCCATATACTAGTGGGAATTTTCATTATAGAACTTGGCTTGTATATTCCAACGATGGGCTTCCTCAAATGCCCTAGGTCTTCATGAGCAAGCAAGTTGGATGCACACCCACTTAGTTTCAGTTTGAGCTTTCATACACTTATAGCTCTAGTGCATCCATTGCATGGCCATCCCTACTCCTCACATTGATATCTATTGATGGGCATCTCCATAGCCCATTGATACGCCTAGTTGATGTGAGACTTTCTCCTTTTGTCTTCTCCACATAACCCCATCATCATATTCTATTCCACCTATAGTGCTATGTCCATGGCTCACGCTCATGTATTGCGTGAAAGTTGAAAAGGTTTGAGAACATCAAAAGTATGAAACAATTGCTTGGCTTGTCATCGGGGTTGTGCATGATGTAAATATTTTGTGTGGTGAAGATGCAACATAGCCAGACTATATGATTTTGTAGGGATGAGCTTTCTTTGGCTATGTTATTTCAATAAGACATAATTGCTTGGTTGGTATGCTTGAAGTATTATTGTTTTTATGTCAAAGGATAGATTATTGCTTTGAATCACTCGTGTCTTAATATTCATGCCATGATTAGACTTATGATCAAGATTATGCTAGGTAGCATTCCACATCAAAAATTATCTTTTATCATTTACCTACTCGAGGACGAGCAGGAATTAAGCTTGGGGATGCTGATACGTCTCTGTCGTATCTATAATTTTTGATTGTTCCATGCCAATATTATTCAACTTTAATATACTTTTTGGCAACTTTTTATATTATTTTTGGGACTAGCATATTGATCCAGTGCCAGTCCCTGTCTGTTGCATGTTTTTGGTTTCGCAGAATATCCATATCAAACTGAGTCCAAACGGGATAAAAATGGACGGAGCTTATTTTTGGAAAATATGGAAGGAAAATCAACGCGAACCAGTGCCCGAGGTGGTCACGAGGCAGGGGCGCGCCTACCCCCTCGTGAGCCCACCGTAAGGCGGTTGATGCTCTTCTTTGCCGCAAGAAAGCTAATATTTGGAAAAAAATCACGGCAAAGGTTTCAGGCCAATCGGAGTTACGGATCTCCATATATACGAAACGGTGAAAGCAGAGCTTAAGAGAACGCAGAAACAGAGAGAGATAGATCCAATCTCGGAGGGGCTCTCGCCCTCCCAACCAATGGGAGCCAAGGACCAGAGGAAACCCTTCTCCCATCTAGGGAGGAGGTTAAGGAAGAAAGAAGAAGAAGGGGCCTCTCCCCTTGCTTCCGGTGGCGCCCGGAGCGGCTGCAGGGGCCATCATCATCATCATGATCTTCGCCAACACCATCGTCATCTTCACCAACATCTCCATCACCTTCCCCATCTATCTACAGCGTGTCCACTCTCCCGCAACCCGCTGTACCCTCTACTTGAACATGGTGCTTTATGCTTCATATTATTTTCCGATGATGTGTTGCCATCCTATGATGTTCCGAGTAGATTTTTGTTGTCCTATCGGTGATTGATGAATTGCTATGATTGGTTTGAATTGCATATTTTATTACTGGTGATGTCCTATTGTGCCCTTCGTGTCGCGCAAGCATGAGGGATTCCCGTTGTAGGGTTTGCAATATGTTTATGATTTGCTTATGATGGGTGGCGTGAGTGATGAAGCCTGCACCGAGTAAGTAGGTTATTATTATGGGATAAAGGGGACTTGATACTTTAATGCTATGGTTGGGTTTTACCTTAATGAATCTTTAGTAGTTATGGATGCTTGCTAGAGTTCCAATCATAAGTGCATATGATCCAAGTAGAGAAAGTATGTTAGCTTATGCCTCTCCCTCAAATAGAATTGCAATAGTGATTACCGGTCCAAAGAATATAGTCAGTTGCCTAGGGACAATTCCACAACTCCTACCACCACTTTTCCACACTCGCCATATTTACTTTAGTTGTGTCTTTATCTAAACAGCCCCTAGTTTTATTTTTGTGCTCTTTAGTTTCTTGCAAGCTTATCCAAAAACACCTACAAAGTACTTCTAGTTTCATACTTGTTCTAGGTAAAGCGAACGTTAAGCGTGCGTAGAGTTGTATAGGTGGTCGATAGAACTTGAGGGAATATTTGTTCTACCTTTAGCTCCTCGTTGGGTTCGACACTCTTACTTACTGAAAACTGTTGCGATCCCCTATACTTGTGGGTTATCAAGAAGCACACATAGCACCCGGCCTGTGTTTGTGTGGATGTACAACCTTCCCCCCTGGTTGTGCATGAAGAGGAAGTACATTCACATGAGTATGCTAATTGAAGGGCCGAAACAACCAGGGAAAGACATCAATGCATATCTGGGCTGCTAAAGAGGAGCTAGACACGCTGTGGAAAAACGCCAGCCAATACGTGGGGACGCCGCAGACAAAGAATATTTCCCTATGAGAGCCGTGACTTGCCCACGACGGTGCCACGACTATCTCGATTCTGGATATGTCGCGAGGCAGGTGGTCCACGGATTTTGTGCATGCGTCAGGTGCATGGATGACACAATGTATCGCCAGCTAGATAGAGATCTCGGGTCTTCAAAAACCGTGTTCATGGGACATCGAAGGTGGCTTCGCAACGATGACTCATGGAGAAAACGCAAGGATCTGTTCGATGGTGAAACCGAACCCCGAAGACGCCCGCGTACAAGGAGCAGCGAGGAAATAGACGAGCTGTTGAAAAATTGGAAAGAGTGCCCACCACCGAGAAAGAAGCGAAAGGCGCCAGAGCCACTGCTCAAGGTATGGAAAACGAGGTCTATTTTCTGGGACTTGCCGTACTGGAAGATCCTCCGTGTGCCTCCTGACCTTGATGTCATGCATATCACGAAGAACGCGTGTGCAGTGTTCCGCTTGGTACCCTGCTCAACATGCCATAGAGGACCAAAGATGGGCCGAAAGCAAGGGCAGACTTGAAATCAATGGGCATCAGGGAGGAGCTTCACGCTAATGATGATGATGATGATGATGATGATGATGATGATGATGATGATGATGATGATGAGGCGAAGGACACGGAAAGTCGTCACCAAGGCAAAAAGGCTAAGAAGATCGGAAATGACTGCCCTCCTGCGTGCTTCACTCTAAGTCAGGAGGAGATCGAGCAGTTTTCCACCTGCCTCATAGGAGTAAAACTTCCTTACGGTTACGCGGGGAAGATAAGCAGATACCTAGACTCAACAAGCGAAGTTCGATGGGATGAAGTCTCATGACTGTCACATGCCGATGACGCAGATACTTCCAGTTGCAATAATCAGGGGTCTTGGACGGCGCCGTCAGTGAAATGCTATTTGGCCTATGCAACTTTTTCGACGTCATCTCGGAAGTCGGTTGGCGTGAGGCAACTCAGAAGGCTACAGGAAGAGATCATGGTGATACTATGCGAGCTTGAGATGTACTTCCCGCCCGCATTCTTCGATGTTATAGTGCATCTGTTGGTCCATATCATGGAGGATATCATCCGACTTCGGGCCGACGCGTTCTGCACAAAGCATAATGTCGTTCGAAAGGATGAATGGTGTCATCAAAGGATACGTTCGCAACATGTCACGTCCAGAGAGAAGCATAGCCAAGGGCTTTCTGACCGAAGAGTGCATCTCCTACTCCACGAATTATCTAGGTATCGAGAACCCCGTTGGTCTGCCCATCAACAGGCACCTCGGTAGGCTCGCTGGATGGGGTCACCGCGAGGGTCGCCGTGAAATGCATGTCGACTTCAAGGGTCGACTCGCCGACTTTGAAAGAGCAAACCTAGTCGCGCTACAACACATAGACGTGGTCGATCCTTGGGTGCTAGAGCACAAAACCTTTATTGAGAAGACGTACAATGATCGAGGCCAACAGAGGACGGACGGAGATATAATCAAAGAGCACAACTCATGTTTCACGCTTTGGTTCAAGGAGAAGATTCTGTCGTACCCTTTACATGAGGATTCTTCCGCGGAAGAAAAACTCATATTCGCCTTGTCACAGGGCGCCGAGCACAACCTGATGACCTATGAGGCGTACGATATCAACGACTACACATTCTACACCGAGGAAAAGGACATGAAGAGCGATTATTATCGTAACTCCGGTAACGATGGAATCCTACACCGGTAACGACAAGGACAGATACTACGGAAGGATCGAGGAGATCTGGGAGCTGAGCTTCTGTTGGAGAGAAGGTGCCGATGTTCCGTGTCGATGGGCCAAGAGCGTCCTAAAAGAAGATCGGTATTTCACCACCATGGTTATACCGAAGCCAAATCCAAGACCATGGCGCAAAGCGTCACCGCGAAAAATGAGCCATGGGTACTGGCTTCCCAGTTGGACCAATGCTTCTTCATTACCGACCCGTCAAAGCCCAATCGTGTTGTCGTGAGGAGAGGCAAAAGGAAGATCATCAGAATGGATGGAGTCTCCAATGAGCAAGACTTCGACAAGTACGGCGACACGAAGATGGAACATGACGATGACGATGAAGTACCATACACCACAAGAAGAAGCAGGACCACCCTACCTAAAGGACATCCGTTTAAGAGAAGAACTCCATTTGCGAAAAAGAAGGGCAAGAAGATTGTGAAAAGATAGCTAAGATCGATCATATTTAAATTGTAGTCTTCATTTCTCGATTGTATTTTGACATATGGAAATGGCATTTCTTCTGTTCTAGTCATCTATCCAGTAACCTATTTTGTTCAAAACAGTGGGGATTAATGTTGTCTGTACTTACACCTTCCTTTAATATTTTGTAACTTCTCCATCACCAAGTTGAAGTATCGACCACTTTCTTCTTGGATTTGGAATTTTTGTTCTTCTCCCTCTTGTTTTGTTGCAAATCATCATTTACAGGTGCTACCTCTTGAGCACTGCGTTGGATTTCCACGAAGAGAAGAGGATGATGCAACAAAGTAGCGTAAGTATTTCCCTCAGTTTTTGAGAACCAAGGTATCAATCCAGTAGGAGGCCACGCACAAGTCCCTCGTACATGCACAAAACACTAGCTCCTCGCAACCAACGCGATTAGGGGCTGTCAATCCTTTCACGCTCACTTACGAGAGTGAGATCTGATAGAGATGATAAATAATATTTTTGGTATTTTTGGTATAGAGATGCAAAGTGAAAAGTAAAAGGCAAAGTAAAAACAAAGCAAGTATAAAAGTAATGGAGATTGATATGATGAGGATAGACCGGGGCCCACGAGGTTTCACTAGTGGCTTCTCTCAAGAGCATAAGTATTCTACTTGGGTGAACAAATTACTGTTGAGCAATTGACAAAATTGAGCATAGTTATGAGTATATCTAGGTATGATCATGTATATAGGCATCACGTTCAAGACAAGTAGATCAAAACGATTACGTATCTACTACTATTACTCCACTCATCGACCGCTATCCGGCATGCATCTAGAGTATTAAGTTAAAAAGCGAAAGTAACGCCTTAAGCAAGATGACATGATGTAGAGGAATAAATTCATGCAATATGATAAATACCCCATCTTGTTATCCTCGATGGCAACAATACAATACGTGCTATGCTGCCCTTATACATCCTTTGGGAAAGGACACCACAAGATTGAACCCAAAGCTAAGCACTTCTCCCATTGCAAGAACTACCAATCTAGTTGGCCAAACCAAACGGATAATTCGAAGAGACTTGCAAAGATAACTCAATCATACATAAAAGAATTCAGAGAAGATTCAAATATTATTCATAGATAAGCTGGATCATAAACCCACAATTCATCAGTCTCAACAAACACACCGCAAAAAAGAAGATTACATCGAATAGATCTCCACGAGAGAGGGGGAGAACATTGTATTGAGATCCCAAAAGAGAGAAGAAGCCATCTAGCTACTAGCTATGGACCCGAAGGTCTGAAGTAAACTACTCACACTTCATCGGAGGGGCTATGGTGATGATGTAGAAGCCCTCCATGGTGGATGCCCCCTCACGTGAGCTAGGAACAGGCCCCAAGATGGGATCTCGTGGATATGAGGAAGTTCTTCTGGTGGAATTAGGTTTTTGGCTCCTATTCTAATCGTTTGGGGTTCGTAGGTATATATAGGAGGAAGGAGTACGTCGGTGGAGCAACATGGGGCCCACGAGGCAGGGGGGCGCGCCCTAGGGGGGGGCGCCCCCCACCCTCGTGACCGCCTCTTCTGTGCCTTGGCGTAGGGGTCCAAGTCTCCTGGATTACGTTCGGTGAGAAAATCACGTTTCCGAAGGTTTCATTCCGTTTGGACTCCGTTTGATATTACATTTCTTCAAACACTGAAATAGGCAAAAACAACAATTACGAATTTGGGCCTCCGGTTAATAGGTTAGTCCCAAAAATAATATAAATGTGGAAAATAAAGCCCAATATAGTCCAAAACAGTAGATAAAGTAGAATGGAGCAATAAAAAATTATAGATACGTTGGAGACGTATCAGGCATCCCCAAGCTTAATTCCTACTCGTCCTCGAGTAGGTAAATGATAAAAACAGAATTTTTTATGCGGAGTGATACTTTGGCATAATTTCAATGTAAATCTTCTTAATTGTGGTATGAATATTCAGATCCGAAAGATTCAAGACAAAAGTTCATATTGACATAAAAATAATAATACTTCAAGCATACTAACTAAGCAATTATGTCTTCTCAAAATAACATGGCCAAAGAAAGTTATCCCTACAAAATCATATATAGTGCGCTATGCTCCATCTTCCCACACAAAATATTTAAATCATGCACAACCCCGATGACAAGCCAAGCAATTGTTTCATACTTTAACATTTTCAAAACTTTTTCAATCTTCACATAATACATGAGCATGAGCCATGGATATAGCACTATATGTGGAATAGAATGGTGGTTGTGGAGAAGACAAAAGCGGAGAAGATAGTCTCACATCAACTAGGCGTATCAATGGGCTATGGAGATGCCCATCAATAGATATCAATGTGAGTGAGTAGGGATTGCCATGCAGCGGATGCACTAGAGCTATAAGTATATGAAAGCTCAACAAAAGAAACTAAGTGGGTGTGCATCCAACTCGCTTGCTCACGAAGACCTAGGGCAATTTGAGGAAGCCCATCATTGGAATATACAAGCCAAGTTCTATAATGAAAAATTCCCACTAGTATATGAAAGTGACAAAATGAGAGACTCTCTATCATGAAGATCTTGGTGCTACTTTGAAGCACAAGTGTGGTAAAAGGATAGTAACATTGTCCCTTCTCTCTTTTTCTCTGATATGTTTTTTTTTCTTTGGGCCCTTTCTCTTTTTTTTGGCCTCTTTTTTTTCTTTCTTTTTTTTATTTTTCGTCCGGAGTCTCATCTCGACTTGTGGGGGAATCATAGTCTCCATCATCCTTTCCTCACTTGGGACAATGCTCTAATAATGATGATCATCACACTTTTATTTTTCTTACAACTCAACAATTACAACTCGATTCTTAGAACAAAGTATGACTCTATATGAATGCCTCCGTGATGTACCGGATATGTAATGAAACATGAGTGACATGTATGTAAGAATTATGAGCGGTGGCTTTGCCACAAATCTGATGTCAACTACATGATCATGCTAGCAATATGACAATGATGAAGCGTGTCATAATAAACGGAACGGTGGAAAGTTGCATGGCAATATATCTCGGAATGGCTATGGAAATGCCATAATAGGTAGGTATGGTGGCTGTTTTGAGGAATATATATGGTGGGTGTATGATACCGGCGAAAAGTGCGCGGTTAGAGAGGCTAGCAATTGTGGAAGGATGGGAAAAAGTGCGTATAGTCCATGGACTCAACATTAGTCATAAAGAACTCATATACTTATTGCAAAAATCTAGAAGTTATCAAAGCAAAGTATTACGCGCATGCTCCTAGGGGATAGATTGGTAGGAAAAAGACCATCGCTCGTCCCGACCGCCACTCATAAGGAAGACAATCAATAAATAAATCGTGCTCCGAGTTCATCGCATAATGGTTCACCACAAGTGCATGCTACGGGAATCACAAACTTTAACACAAGTATTCTTTAAATTCACAACCACTCAACTAGCATGACTCTAATATTATCATCTTCATATCTCAAAACAATTATCAAGCATCAAACTTTTCTTAGTATTCAACACACTCAAAAGAAAGTTTCACATATCTTGAATACCAAGTATATTAACATTAAGAAAATTACCATGCTATTAACGACTCTCAAAATAATCTAAGTGAAGCATGAGAGATCAATAGTTTATTTAAAAAAAATCCACCACCGTGCTCTAAAAGATCTAAGTGAAGTACTAGAGCAAAAATTATCACGCTCAAAAGATATAAGTGAAGCACTATGAGCAAAAATTATCAAGCTCAAAAGATATAAGTGAAGCACATAGAGTATTCTATCAAATTCCAATTTATGTATGGCTCTCTCAAAAGGTGTATACAGCAAGGATGATTGTGGTAAACTAACAAGCAAATACACAAATAATACAAGACGCTCCAAGCAAAACACTTAGCATGTGGTGAATAAAAATATAGCTCCAAGTAAATTACCGATGGAAGTAGACGAAAGAGGGGATGCCTTCCGGGGCATCCCCAAGCTTTGACTTTTTGGTGTCCTTGGATTATATTGGGGGTGCCTTGGGAATCCCCAATCTTAGGCTCTTGCCACTCTTTGTTCCATAATCCATCAATTAATTTACCCAAAACTTGAAAACTTCACAACACAAAACTCAATAGAAATCTCGTGAGCTCCGTTAGAGAAAGAAAACAAAAGACTACTTTAAGGTACTGTAATGAACTCATTATTTATTTATATTGGTGTTAAACCTACTGTATTCCAACTTCTCTATGGATTATAAACTATTTTACTAGCCATAGATTCATCAAAATAAGCAAACAACACACGCAAAACAGAATCTGTCAAAAACAGAACAGTCTGTAGTAATCTGTAACTAACGCAAACTTCTGGAGCTCCAAAAATTCTACCAAAATTAGAAGACCTAGACAATTTGTTTATTGATCAGCAGAAATTGGAATCAGTATTTTATCACGTTCTGGTGATTTTTAATATTTCGGGCACTGAGCGCAAAGTTTCTGGAAATTACAGCAAGATCAAATAACTATCATCCAAGAAGATCCAATAGGTCTAGCTTGACACAAACACTAATTAAAACATAAAACCACATCTAAACAGAGGCTAGATGGATAATTTATTCCTAAACAGGAGCAAAATCAAAAAAAACTAAAAATAAAATTGGGTTGCCTCCCAACAAGCGCTATCGTTTAACGCCCCTAGCTAGGCATAAAAGCAAGGATAGATCGGTATTGCCATATTCGGTAGGCAATCCATAAGTGGTTCTCATGATAGATTCATATGGTAATTTTATTTTATTTCTAGGGAATTGTTCCACGCTGAGGGAGTCCCGGACTAGGGGGTGTCCGGACAGCCGGACTATCGTCACGGCCGGACTCCAAGACTATGAAGATACAAGATTGAAGACTTCGTCCCGTGTCCGGATGGGACTTTCCTTGGCGTGGAAGGCAAGCTTGGCAATACGGATATGTAGATCTCCTACCATTGTAACCGACTCTGTGTAACCCTAACCTATTCGGTGTCTATATAAACCGGAGGGTTTTAGTCAATAGGACGAACAACTTCATCATCATCAACCATACCATAGGCTAGCTTCTAGGGTTTAGCCTCCTTGATCTCGTGGTAGATCTACTCTTGTACTACCCATATCATCAATATTAATCAAGCAGGAGTAGGGTTTTACCTCCATCGAGAGGGCCCGAACCTGGGTAAAAACGTTGTGTCCCTTGTCTCCTGTTTCCATCCACCTAGACGCACAGTTCGGGACCCCCTACCCGCGATCCGCCGGTTTTGACACCGACATTGGTGCTTTCATTGAGAGTTCCTCTTTGTCGTCATCGGTAGGCCCGATGGTTCCTTCGATCATCAACAACGACGCGGTCCAGGGTGAGACTTTTCTCCCCGGACAGACCTTATTGTTCGGCGGCTTTGCGTTGCGGGCCAATTCGCTTGGCCATCTGGAGCAGATCGAAAGCTACGCCCCTGGCCATCAGGTCAGATTTGGAAGTTTAAACTATACGGCCGATATCCGCGGGGACTTGATCTTCGACGGACTTAAGCTGCAGCCAAGCGTGCACCTTGTCTCGATGGGCATGATCTCGGCTCAGCGAATGAGCGGTGCCACGGAGGCCGCACCAGTATCCACTCCGACCCTTAATCCGGAGCCGGATTCCCCGATCGAGGATGAGTGGTTGGACACCGCCTCGGGGGCTACAATCTCCACGGCGATCGAGCCGAACTCCATCCCTGTCCTTTGCGAAGACCTCGACTCCAGGGTGCCGGACTCCTCTGCGGACCCCGAACCCTTCGCGCCCCGGCCAATCAAATCCGATTGGGCGCCTGTCATGGAGTTCACGGCCGCGGACATCTTTCAGCACTCGCCCTTTGGCGACATCCTGAATTCAATAAAGTCTCTCTCTTTATCCGGAGAACCCTGGCCGGACTACGGTCAGGAAGGTTGGGATACGGATGGCGAAGAAATTCAACTCCCACCCACCACCCACTTCGTAGCCACTGTCGAAAGTTTACACGACGTGCTCGACTTCGACTCCGGAGACATCGACGGTATGGACGACGATGTAGGAGACAACAATGAGCCAGCACCTCTAGGATGCCGGACAATCACCCCATCTCATGATGTATACATGGTGGATACACCTAAAGGAAATGAAGACGAGGAACAACGGGACGCTACGAAGGATAAATCCCTCGAAAAGCAGTCAAACGGCAACGTAACGCCGAACAAAGTCCCGGCCTCAACAAAGACCCAGCCATAAAGGTGGTGAACCGGTGGACAACGAACAAACTATTGAGCAATCGTCCGAACAAGACAACGTGGATAAACAATCATCCTCGGCGAAGACAACAATCCGGACGATCTGACGCGGACAAACTATTGGAACAAGACGACCTCGAGAAAAGGCTGCCGCCATCGCTACAGTAGCCCTAAAAAGCGTAAGCGGAAGCTCAAAACAGCGGAAGATGCACTCAGGATCGAGATGGAGCAAAGTATTCAGCACCGCAGACAAGGCACGAGAGTCGCGAACAAAGAGCTACCCAAAAAGAAAGCTACCGAATTGGACGAGGAGGCCTTAGAGCCCCCACAATCAAAAAGAAGAAAGCCACTTTCGGTCGGATGGGCGACCTCACGGCAAGAAGGGAGTGGCGAATGGTGCCAAGACACAAGCCAATATGCGATCCGCATAAGGATTCACATCAAAAGGATGGCCCAGCTTAGGTCCATCTATGGGCCAAGAAAGCATGCTCACAAAGCAATACAACACGCCAAAATTCCGAAGATCACGGCACACCCAAATATTGTGGCGCCGCACACCCCCTATGTTTCACCGATGAGGTGCTGGACCATGAATTTCAGCGGATTTAAACCCGTAAACATAGAGGCATATGACGGAACAATGACCACAGAGCGGATTGAGGACTACATCCTCCACATACACATGGCTCGAGGAGATGATCTCCACGCCATAAAATACTTACCCTTAAACTCAAAGGGCCAGCTCAAGATTGGCTTAAAAGCCTCCCGAAAAATACCATTGGAAGCTGGGAAGAGCTCGAGGATGCATTTCGCAAATTTTCAGGGGACTTATGTCCGCCTCCGGATGTAGACGATCTAAGTCACATAACTCAACAGCCCGGAGAGTCAGCCTGAAATGCAGGAACAGGTTCCTTACTAAAAAGAACCAAATAGTCGATTGTCCAGGACGCCAAGCCTTAGCAGCTTTCAAACACAACGTCCGAGACGAATGGCTCGCCAGAACACCTCGCCAAGAAAAGCCAAGAACAATGGCCGCATTAACAAGCCTCATGACCCGCTTATGCTGGAGAGGATAGTTGGCTAGCAAGATGCAGCACCAATGACCCAAGTACATCCGAAATCAGGGATGGAAATGGGAAACCACGGTGCAACAAGGACCAAATACGGATTAAAAAGAAACAGTCCAAAGAGCACGGCAAATAACGCTGGATTCAAAAGCTCACAGCGTAACAACAAAAACTGCCCGTTAAGGACAATAGCGATGAGCTATCAAACTTCAACAAAATCCTGGACAAGGTATGTCAAATACACAAGACTTCTGGAGGCTCGCTAACCATACCCACCAAACTGTTGGGTCTTCAAACAGTCCGCAGACCGAACGCCGAACACAAGGGGCTCGACACACCAAGTGAAGATGACGACGAGCACCACAAGCAGAGCCCCGAAAACAAAAAGACTTTCCCACAAGAGGTCAAAATCGTAAACTCACTTCACGTGATCAAAGGGACAAACCGAGCGGCACCCACTAAAAAGGCGCGCCGCACCGGTTGTCAAAACCAATCACCTTCGACCATCGGGACTATTCGGAAATATCCGAACGCAGGATGGACTGCCCGATATTGGATCCTATCATCAACGGATTCCAATTTACACGAGTCCTCATGGATGGCGGCAGTGACATAAACCTGATATATCAGGACAAAATCCGCAGGATGGGGATAAACCCAACCAAAATTCGCCGTAGCAACACCTCCTTTAAAGGAGTAATGCCAGGCCCATATGCCCATTGTACGGGCTCCATAATGCTAGAAGTTGTGTTCGGTTCATCCGGCAACTTCCGTCGCGAAAGGTTACTCTTCCATATCACCCCGTTTAAAAGCAGCCATCA
Organism: Aegilops bicornis; assembly: GCA_021605145.1. Lineage (NCBI taxonomy): Eukaryota > Viridiplantae > Streptophyta > Magnoliopsida > Poales > Poaceae > Aegilops > Aegilops bicornis. Next base: position 1,577,112 of record JAHIAL010000033.1, on the reverse strand, counting down.
AGCGCTATTAGGACGCGAGGCTTTCGCCCGCTTTAACGCAATACCGCACTATGCATCTCTAACACTTAAAATGCCCGGTCCACGCGGCATCATCTCGTTAAAAGGAAGTATTAAGTGTTACTCGAGCACGGAAAAGCGGGAGATCGCTTTGACAGCCCCACAGCCTATCCGGGCTCTACTCGGCAAAAGAACCCGAATTGGTCATTCACCCTCCGGACACGGCTAGACGAGTCCGGCGCCTACTCACAGCACACCCTCATATGAGGGGCTGCATGCATGTATAATAAGAGACAATAAAGCTCAACTTTACCCACTTCTTCGAACAGTACTTTGTCTATTTACTATTCATGTACACATTTTGCACGATTATTTTTTCCTCAAAAAAAAAACTAAGTTCCTCTCTTTTACAGATGAACAACGTGCTACACCCGTCCAGGATACGGCACAACGGAGACACATGCGCCAGGGCGTGCAAAGAGGGACCCGTTCAAGGACTCTTTTCAGATTAAGACCCCGTGCATAAACCTTTTTTACTGTCTCTTGTTGATATACATCCCCCGGTTCCTTACTATAACCGAGGAGGAGGCTGGTGTTTTGGCATTGACCGCATCAGAATTTTTGCGCGTACCTGGACATCAGGGGCTTAGGGCATTATTCTGCCCATTTTCATAAAGACCAAATACCTTAGGGAGTATTCGGCGTCTCGAGTTAGAACTTATATGCATCAGCTCCGAATCATGTCTTTGGTCAAATGTTGGGTTGCCGGCTCCTGCTTTTGCTGCCTTACGTTCCGTTTTCACGGCTCTAACGCGGCACCGTGGGAACCATCGCGATTGTGCTCGTTCGCCGGGCGAGCACCTCGATGGAGAAAGCCGAAAACTGTTGTCATGATATAGCGAGATCGGTCAACCACTCAATGACTTATAGGAATGTTTAGGATTCCTCTTGCATTAACGAAGGACGGTTTTGGTCAGGCACACACACGCACTCTTAATGCGGGGCGAGTGCGGTGCCCCTAGGGGCTATATCGTAGCCCCACTCTCGAACTCCCATGGCTAAGTGAAAGTGATAAAGCATTATAGTCCGGTTGCCTGGTTTGCTACGCTATCACCTCCTTAACAGGACCAAGACGTTGGATTAAAGTGTGAAAAAGCACCTTTTTTTGCAAACACCCCGCACTACGTGCGTGGGGGCTAAGCCAAGGACTGCATCTTTCGTGTTATATACACATATACATAAACAACCAGACAGGAGTAGTTTACTACTTGAACGCACAAGTATAAAAAGCTCTTATATTATACTGAAACATTGTTTTCACAGATCATACATGTCATCTAAAACAAAATATCCTTTGAGCACTGCGTCTCTATTAAACGACCGCCCGGTAGGACTTCTTCAAAGTAGTGCTCGGCGGTGTAATCGGTCATCTCGAATCTTGGGATGCAACATCGGTGGCCTTCATCTCGCCCAAGATGTCTTGACACGGCCAGGGCCATCCGCTCCCTCAATACACGCCGACCGCCTCATCTCATCGATACGCGGCACCGCACCAAGGAACTGCTGCACTAATCCAAAATAGCTCTTCGGCTAGGCTCCGCCTGACCACAAGTGGGTCAGGACATGCTTCATGGCAAAGCCGGACAACCGATTCAGCTCGGCCCATTCGGCCAATCGATCGGTCGCCAAAGAACAGAGGACGAATCCGGACTATGGAATTGAGACCAATATAGCTCTTCCCTTACATGACCCTTACGCCCCGAAGTGCTCAACAGCGTCCATGGCAGCTTCGCCGCCAAGTCCGGATAAGCATCCTCCGAACTCCACAACTTATCCAATTGAGCATACTTTGGATCTGGTATTTTCTTCGCAGCGAAAGCGGTTTTCTAGCCGCAATTGCCCCGGCCCGACTCAGCTCCTCCTTGACAGCTCTCAACGCCCGGCAGGCATTCTTGGATTCAGCGGCGGCCTTTTTAAGCCCTCTTGTTCCGCTTGACGTTCTTTTTCAAGAACCTCGCAGCGATCGGTAGTATTCTTTAACTTTTTGGCCACATTGGCCATTTCCTCCTTGCTTCGGCAGTGAGCAGCCCGTTCGACTTCTAGCTCTTTGGCTGCCTTTAAAGCAGCCGCATTACCAATTTGGGCCTGCTCTTTTGCTCGGGCGAGTTCCGCCCGCAGCTCTTCCACGGCAGCTGCACCACCCAAGTAAGCATACGAATAGTAAGACATGGGCGTCAGGCCCCCTTACCAGGTGTCCGCATAGAAGTCGCATACCTTGTGACTCGTCGAACCGTTTATTGACCAGCGTGATGTCCGCATCCGCCTCGTCAAGTCGTTGCATTAGTTCGTCATATTCATCAGTCTGGCTGGCCTCCGGACGCCCCGCCACCTGTTTAAGAGCGGTGATTTGTTATAGCTGAGAATTTGATCCCCAGCACGTTGTCAATTTTGACAACATACTGAGTCTCAGGGGCTACTATCTATACTGGTATGCATTTTATATGCATAAGCGCCGAGAAGGTATGTCATTTTTACGTACCTCAAACCCCGTCAGTAAGCTTCTGACGACTTCATGCAACCCGTTCTCCGCGGATGCAACTCTTTCAATCACCGTACCCATTAGAGCACGGTGACCCTCTGAAATAGCCGCTCGCGCGAGCAGATCCTTCAGCTCCTCCGACCGCACATCACCTGGCGCCGGACCTTCCGGCCTCGCCGGACTTCGGGAAACCCTCCGCGACGACACCTCAGGCTCGTCTACTTCACATGAGGGTGCGGCGAGTGGAGGCGTTTCACTCTCCATCATCTCCGGAAGAAGATCCCCCGAAGACGAGCTCACGAGAAGGGCCGAGGTCCGAATTCATAAGGTACAATATCGGTTATCTTCATAAATAAATACAGGGGATGTTTCTTATTTACAAGACCCCTTCTTTTTAACTTATGGATCACTGGAGGCTGATCCCTTGGGGAAATAATGCGGCTGGGTTACTTCCGGCCACGGACTCTTTTTCCAAGATCCCTTTCCCTTTTTGAGGCCTTGACCCCGGATCTTTCAAGCGGTCCTCTTCTCTCCTCGAGAGGCGGGACTCTTAATCCCTCCTTCCTCGATGGCCTCCATAAAAGCAGTTGCTTTCCCGCTCCCCCCTTCGCCTTCTTTAAATGGCACGACCTTCAACATCTTGGCCAGCATGGGATCCGGCGTGGTCTCTGGGAGGGGAGCCGGACACCTTATCAACTTTGCCTTGGCTATCCATTCCTGTTCAAAAAGCAGCTCCTTTAAAGGGCACATATATGAAATAAATGAAGGAACAGCTTGTCCGGTTACATGACTACTTACTTGAGTATCCGGGCGATTGCAGCTTAGTCCTGCATCTTCGGTCAAACCCGGACACTTCTCTTGTGATCCGAAGAACAGTTTATACATCTCCATGGGCGTCGTGCCCATAAAATTTTGGAGAGCTCGTGGTCCCTCCGGATTAAATTCCCACAAGCGGAGGGGGCGACGTTTGCAGGCAGAAGCGCCGGATCACCATAACTCCGCGCCACTGCAACCAGATTGATTCCTCTTTCTTGGAGGTCTCGATCACGGCCTGCAGCAAGGGAACGTCCTTGGACGGCCCCCAGTCGAGCACCTTGTTGACCCATGATGCCAACCGCTGTGGTGGACCTGAGCGGAAGGCAGGGAGCGCCGCCCATTTGGTGCCCCTGGGAGCAGTGATATAAAACCACCCCCGCTGACACAAATCAAGCTCCTCTTGAAAAGAGCCCTCGGCCACGAGCATCGGCACATTTGCTTATGACCGCCCCTCCGCACTCTGTTTGTTGCCCTTGATCATCTTTGGATCCACCTTGAAGGTCTTGAGCCACAATCCAAAATGGGGGTAATATGGAGGAATGCCTCACATACAACAATGAATGACGAGATATGGAGGATGGACTCGGATTCAAGTCATGGAAATCAAGCCCATAATAAAACATGAGCCCCGCACAAAGGGATCCGTCGGGAAGCCTAACCCCGAAGGAAGTGGGACATGAACACCACGTTCTCGCCGGCTCAGAGTGGGAATGACCTGCCTTGGAAGCGGACAGCCTATCACGAGATCTCGCCGATTAGGTACTGGCGTTACGCAGCTTTAGCACATCTTCTTCTCAGGATCGAGGAAGACACCCATCGGCCGTGTTGGTCGGATCCGGACATCGTCGAAAGTCCGAAGCGCTGAATCTGAAGCTTTGGGTGTTGGAACGCCTTGAAGCGAGGCGAACTTCGATGGAGGGTGTAAAAAGAAGAGGGCCTTGGTCTCATTATAAAGAGGTTGAATACCAAGAGCCCACCCCGTGGTCGATTAGGACTCGCCGATAGAGGAGGCAGGCCAGCCGGGCCGGTTGGGTTACCCACGTCCGTATTGATGAGAATCCCGGAATAAGGGGGCACGATCTATGCTTTGATAAGACGTGCTAAGGAAACTGCCTCGCTAAACACGCTGAGGTGGAATAGTAAAAACTATTCATATAAAGGCTTGGCCGTGGTGTGATGTCACGCCGCGGAATACGTCAGCAGATCTGTGCAAAAATTATTCTCTTTACGGTGTTATGTGGAACTTGTTTTGCAGAGCCGGACACTATCCTTGTGTTCAAAACCTTCTATGAAGTATTCGGAGGAGGAACCCGCCTTGCAATGCCGAAAGACAATATGCGCGCCGGACTCATCGTCATTGAAGCCAGGTTCAGGGGAGCTCTTGAGGAGTCCGGACTAGGGTGTCCGGACAGCCGGACTATCGTCACGGCCGGACTCCAAGACTATGAAGATACAAGATTGAAGACTTAGTCCCGTGTCCTGGATGGGACTTCCCTTGGCGTGGAAGGCAAGCTTGGCAACACGGATATGTAGATCTCCTACCATTGTAACCCGACTACGTGTAACCCTAACATATCCGGTGTCTATATAAACCGGAGGGTTTTAGTCCATAGGACGAACAACTTCATCATCATCAACCATACCATAGGCTAGCTTCTAGGGTTTAGCCTCCTTGATCTCGTGGTAGATCTACTCTTGTACTACCCATATCATCAATATTAATCAAGCGGGAGTAGGGTTTTACCTCCATCGAGAGGGCCGAACACAGGTAAAAACATTGTGTCCCTTGTCTCCTGTTACCATCCGCGTAGACGCACAGTTCGGGACCCCCTACCCGAGATCCGCCGGTTTTGACACCGACACATGCCCTTCTTTAAGGGAAATTGGAATCTAATATTCCCTTCCTTCATATCAATAATTGCACCAATCGTTCTAAGGAAAGGTCTACCAAGAATAATAGGACATGAAGGATTGCAATCTATATCAAGAACGATAAAATCTACGGGCACATAATTCCTATTTGCAACAATAAGAACATCATTAATTATTCCCATAGGCTTTTTAATAGTGGAATCCGCAAGATGCAAGTTTAGAGAGCAATCATCAAAGTCACGGAAATCTACCAAATCACACAAAGTTTTGGGAATAGTGGAGACGCTAGCACCCAAATCACACAAGGCATGAAACTCATAATTTTCAATTTTAATTTTAATAGTATGTTCCCACTCATCATAGAGTTTTCTAGGGACAAAAACTTTCAACTCAAGTTCTTCTTCATAAGATTGCATCAAGGCATCAATAATGTGTTTGGTAAAGGCCTTATTTTGACTATAAGCATGAGGAGAATTTAGCACGGATTGCAACAAGGAAATACAATCAATTAAATAGCAATTTTCATAATTAAATTCCTTGAGATCCAATATAGTGGGTTTAGCAACATCTAGGTTTTTATTTTTTTCAATCCCACATTTATCAATTTCATCATCAAGATCTAAAAACTCCGGATTCTTAGAACGCCTTCTAGGTAAAGGAAGATCATATTCAGTTTCACCAAGATTCATATTGCAAAACAAAGATTTAATGGGGGACACATCAATAACTATTAGATCTTCATCTTGATTTTCATAGGAACTCGGTTTAGCAGCCATCTTATTGACTAAGGTAGCTTGCATATCCGAGATTTCAGCGGTCAACTTTTCAAGACGAGCAATTTGGGATCTTATACCATCAAATTCTTTAGACATGTCATCGAGCTCTTCATTCATATAACTCATAAAACTCTTTTGTTCCTTAAGCTTGTTCCTAAAGAAATTATTATGCTCAAATTGCAAAACCATAAACTTTCTGACATTGTTTTCGATCTCCTCTAACCTTTTAAGGTGAAGATCACCAAACCTAGGTAGAGCCATCGCGACAAACAAGCAATCCAACACACGAGCAAACAAACGGACGAGGAAAAGGAAACGGAAAGAGAGGAGGAGATTGGGAAAGAGAGGGCGAATAAAACGGCGAGGGTGAAGTGGGGGAGAGGAAAACGAGAGGCAAATGGCAAATAATGTAAATGCGAGGGAGATAGGTTTGTGATGGGTACTTGGTATGTCTTGACTTGAGCGAAGACCTCCTCGGCAACGGCGCCAGAAATTCTTCTTGCTACCTCTTGAGCACTGCGTTGGATTTCCCCGAAGAAGAGAGGATGATGTAGCAAAGTAGCATAAGTATTTCCCACAGTTTTTGAGAACCAAGGTATCAATCCAGTAGGAGGCCACGCACGAGTCCCTCGTACCTGCACAAAACACTAGCTCCTCGCAACCAACGCGATTAGGGGTTGTCAATCCCTTCACGGTCACTTACGAGAGTGAGATCTGATAGAGATGATAAATAATATTTTTGGTATTTTTGGTATAGAGATGCAAAGTGAAAAGTAAAAGGCAAAGTAAAAACAAAGCAAGTATAAAAGTAATGGAGATTGATATGATGAGGATAGACCCGGAGGCCATAGGTTTCACTAGTGGCTTCTCTCAAGAGCATAAGTATTCTACGGTGGGTGAACAAATTCTTTGTTGAGCAATTGATGGAATTGAGCATAGTTATGAGTATATCTAGGTATGATCATGTATTTAGGCATCACGTTCAAGACAAGTAGACGAAACGATTCTCGCATCTACTACTATTACTCCACTCGTCGGCCGCTATCCAACATGCATCTAGAGTATTAAGTTAAAAACAGAGTAACGCCTTAAGCAAGATGACATGATGTAGAGGAATAAATTCATGCAATATGATAAATACCCCATCTTGTTATCCTCGATGGCAACAATACAATCGTGCCTTGCTGCCCCTTCTCACATCCTTTGGGAAAGGACACCGCAAGATTGAACCCAAAGCTAAGCACTTCTCCCATTGCAAGAACTACCAATCTAGTTGGCCAAACCAAACGGATAATTCGAAGAGACTTGCAAAGATAACTCAATCATACATAAAAGAATTTAGAGAAGATTCAAATATTATTCATAGATAAGCTGGATCATAAACCCACAATTCATCGATCTCAACAAACACACCGCAAAAAGAAGATTACATCGAATAGATCTCCACGAGAGAGGGGAGAACATTGTATTGAGATCCAAAAAGAGAGAAGAAGCCATCTAGCTACTAACTATGGACCCATAGGTCTGAAGTAAACTACTCAGACTTCATCGGAGGGGCTATGGTGATGATGTAGAAGCCCTCCATGGTGGATGCCCCCTCGTGAGCTCCTAACAGGCCCCAAGATGGGATCTCGTGGATACGAGGAAGTTGCAGCGGTGGAATTAGGTTTTGGCTCCTGTTTTGATCGTTTGGGAAGTGCGAGGTATATATAGGAGGAAGGAGTACGTCGGTGGAGCAACATGGGGCCCACGAGGCAGGGGCGCGCCTAGGGGCGCCCACCCTCATGACCGCCTCTTACATGCCTTGTCGTAGGGTCCAAGTCTCACGGATCACGTCATGAGAAAATCACGTTCAAGAAGGTTTCATTCCGTTTGGACTCCGTTTGATATTCAGTTTCTTGAAACACTGAAATAGGCAAAAACAAAGCAATGCAGGCTGGGCCTCCGGTTAATAGGTTAGTCCCAAAAATAATATAAAAGTGGAAAATAAAGCCCAATATAGTCCAAAACAGTAGATAAAGTAGCATGGAGCAATCAAAAATTATAGATACGTTGGAGACGTATCAACAGGCACCGTGGGCTTCTTTGTGTTTTCTTCTGGTATTTTAAGTGTTTTTATTTATGTTTATTCTGGTGAAAAAAAGTTATTAATGGCGCACCACGAGAAGGTGCGCCATTGCTATCAAGGTATTTATGGCGCACCCCTAGGAGGTGCGCCATTGATATACCAATTTTTATTTATGTTTATTCTGGTATTTTATTTTTCAGTGTTCCTTTTCCTGCTTAAATTGGCAAACATTTTTTGAAAATTCGAACATTTTCTAAGTCACAAAAGTATTGGATTTGTTAATATTTTTGAACTCATGAATATTTATAAATTTCATGGGCACTTTTTGAATGCATGAATATTTTTTCAAATTTGATTATATTTTTTCATATTCATAAATGTTTTACCAATTCATAGATGTTTTGCGACGCAAGTATTTGAAAATTAGTAATAACTACTTATATCGTAACATTTTAAAATTTATGGTCATTTTCTAAAAAATTATTACATGCAACTAATAATCCAAAGAAAAAGTTAGTAATGGCGCACCAGGGGAAGGTGCACCATTGCTATCACGGTGTTTATGGCGCACACCTAGAAGGTGCGCCATTGCTAACCTTCCCTCCACTAAAATATCCCATCTACCATCCGTTCGTCCTTCTCCCATCTCCCATCTCGCCTCGCCTCTCGCCACCATGAGATCCTCCCACCACCACCGCCGCCCCACCCACCGGGCGACCTGGCTCGCCTCCGCCCCCACCAACCCCCTCCCTCGCCTTCGCTGCACCCACCCACCCCCTCCCTCACCTTCCCAGCCGTCGAAACCCTAGAAACCCGCGGCGCCTCTTCGCTCGAGCTCCATCGTGTGAGGCGACAAGCAAGGCAGTGGGCGGAATCTGCTTCAACACCGGGCTGGCGAGCCGCAGAAGCAGGGCGCGACGGCGCTCGACCCCGCCACCCCCCCTCCGTCTCCACGGCGCTCCCCGTGATATCCACACTCGCTCCGCTGGGTCGCACCAGCCACCGCAGTGAAAATCAGTGGTAATTCATCAAGATATCATTTTTTTTCCATGCTTGTGTAGTTGTGTAGTTCTTCTCCCCACTTAAGAAATAAGCATAGCACTACATGCTGCTATTGACATGTGTGTGTTCTTCTGATGGCACCATGTCCACAACGGAAGTAGTTTACTTCTAAACAGAGTAGGATTTTCTCATATGTGTATTCGTCTGACCTAGTCACCTTCCCTTTTAGCTTGAAATATTCCAGGCCATTAAGATGAGCTTCATCTTGTCACAGCTATCCACAAATACAAATGTATGTTGGCAGATCAAACTCCAAAACAAAAATCAGATACAAATAACTAGTGAGATGCATAGTTTAATGTCCCCGCTACTCCTGATGCCAAGACCTATTCATTGAAATGCCTGCAATAGGGAGCACAAAATCTAGGGGGCGTGGTTATTTTGTTTGCTCGGGCACTGTCCGGATGCGTCCATGGTCATTTGGGTGGTCAAATTAGCCCATCGTGGTTGTAGATGCCCTGACAACTTTATAGTACATCCAACCTGATACCTATTGTCACTGTAAAAGTGAAGGAGTACGATGAGGGGTGCAAAGTCTTTTGAAGACCGCCCCTAGTTGTGGATGTCAGCACGCACTGTATGACCTGACAAGAATCACATTAATGTGAGTAAATATTGATTGGGGTCTGCATATCTTTGCTTATGGAGTCTAGCCTATAGCAATGGAAAAGAAGGTAAGCATTCTCAGACGATCGATCTGTCTCTCTGCATAAATAACTTTGAGCAGTTCTCAAGTTCTGTTCAAGTGTGATAGTCATTGGCATACTCAATGTACTCTCTGCACAGTAAAATACCTTTTGCTAGTTCCTCAGCTTTGGGTAGTAATTGGTTTAACTTGTTTGATGCAATAGCAGTTAGTAGTATGGTGAACAGTTTCATTCAGTAGTAGAGCAGCTAAGCTATGGATGATTAGTATGAGTGTATGAGACTCTGAATTGTGTGGGCTTGTTAAGCTGCATGGCTTCTCATCAGTAGCAATGCAGCTAAGCAAGGGTAGGAATGCTCTGATCGAACAAATGGCCTAAGTAGTAGTAATGCAGCTACTGGTTTGTAGTACTTGATCTGAGTCAAGTGTAACGAATTGAAGTTAATTTGAAGATCCTGCATCCAGAGTATGCATCTGATCTGGTGCAGTACTAGACAAGTTTAATTTAGTAATGGTCATGCAACTAATGCACCCAGAGTAAGCAGGTGTAGCAGTAATGTAGCTAGGCAAGGGTAGGAATGCTTCACCCTTTGTTCTGAACAGGTGGCCTCAGTAGTAGTAGTAAATTTAGCTACTGCTTTGTATTTGATCTGAGTTAATTTCAGTTGTGTAACCGACTGAAGTTAACTAGAAGAACCTATACCTGAAAATGTTCTGTCTTTTGGTAACCTGCAGCAGAGTATGCAGAGTGAAATATGCATTTGGTGAATTGTTTTGTTCTACCAGCTGTTATTACTGTACCAGGAAATTTACTATGCGCAGATTCTTCTGTGAGATCTTCTGAACTTGCGATCTTCTGAAATGACCCCTTTCTCCTGAAATATTGATTAATTTCCGTTTCGGTTGAGAATGGGGCACTCCTAGGTCAAGAAAATTAGCAAAGGTCATGCCCAATTTTCTTGACCTAGAAGGTGCCCGATTCTCAACCGAAACAGAAACATTCGTCTAAATCTGAGAAGAATAGATACTACCCTGATCTCATCCAATAACTCTAGTAGCTTTTTTTCCTATTTAGAGTGAACATGGCCAACAACGATGAGGCCGACGGTTTGGGCAAGCAATTCTGGGAGCTGTCCCAGGAGATTGAGGAAGAACCTCACCGCTATGAGGACGCCGCGGAAGACACCGATCCCGACTACACAACCCATAGTGGCGTCGGGGATGACACCACTGATGGTGCCGCCGGGGATGCCACCGCTGATGATGGCAGCGCACGCACAGATGGCAGCCAATCGAAGAGGCAACGGAAGGACCGGTGCTCGAACGTGCTCGGCACCGTCAAGGAGGAATTTACTGAAGTGTCCTCCAATGGGAATCCAACGGCGCCCAAATAATTAGTCAGTGGGTACGCGGGAAAACTCGGGTGCATTCTCTGGAGCACTGTCTCGATCAACACCGAGAACCTAAGGCATCATGATCGAGGGAATTTGCGCAACCTCCTCTTCACGAAGCTGCAGGAACGATACAAGTTCCCCGGTGACTTCGCAAACACACGCCTCTCAGGGAATAAAGTGAACAGTGTCGCCCTCACGAAGATGAGCACGTACAGCTACTTGGAGAGCTGCTTTGTGAAGAGAAGGATTCTAAGAGGTGATAGTTATGAGAAGATCAAGGAGACAAATCCTTCGACAAATAAGCTGACTACACCGAGTTCAAGATCAAGTGCGAGAGCAACGATCTGGGAATCAAGTCAAGGGGGAAAGATATATGGGACATGAACTTAGGGGTCCACAAACTCGGTCAGCCAGTTACAGAGTGGCGGAACCTATATGGGACAAGGAGGACGCTGAGGCGTGCCGAGCAAGGCCTACCGCCTCTTCAATAAATACCGTGACAAGCTGCAGACCAGGAACTATGTCGTGGCCTTGCAAGGTGGACCCGGTAGCAAAGGAGCTTACCACAGATCCGAAGACAGGCGCTTGATCTTATTCTGGTAAGGAATACACCCCCGCGTAATTAGCTCCATATGGTTGCATTCTAATTAATGAAGCCAAATTTCTAAATGGTTCACGCTCCTTCCGCAGGAAACTGAAAGCAGTAGCGCGGGGTCGTCTCAGAGCTCCCCTTGGGACACCACTTTAAATAGGGCATTGAATGTAATGAAACACAATGATAAGTTCAGTAAGCCGTCGTTAGCTGGTCATGTGGCCGGCAAAGGCTTGTCCACGAAATGGTCAGAATACTATAACGCTGGGCGAAAGGAGAGAAAGACCAGCTCGGAAAGCCAGGAGCACGAGGTTCAAGAACTCAAGGCACAAGTGGCGCGGATTCCGGAGATAGTCGAAGAGCAAGTGCGAGACCAATTGGGAGCGACGATCACCGCCATTATGCCTATCTTGCTTGAGGTGCTGCAGCCATGGATTGCGGGCGGCCAACAGGGGCCACCCCGATTCCCAGCTTCACAGGCAGCAACTAGCACAACACACCGGCGCCATTGGTGTCTCCAGCGGAGGCGGCATTGGTGTCTCCGGCGTCGGCGCTGTCATTGGATCTTAATGCACCCGGGTGTGGGAAGAATACGCCGGCCGACACCTTGGCAGCAAGCGGCCCCTCCGTCACTTGCATGCCCACCGTTGGCGGTGCCTCGACATTAGCCGAGCTCGACGCCATCACGGTAACTAAGCCTCGACCGATGACTTCATCTCCTTGCCTTTTGATCGGGCATCCTCGACGCCCTACATGTTTTCAATTTGCCGCCGACGTTCCATGCACTCTCCGCGGTTCATGGACGGCGAGTTGATCGATGTCGCCAAGGCGGAATCGTTCAACCGGCAACCGCGTGTTCCACGGGTAATCCGATGCCTCCCACCTTGTATAGGTTTCAACTGGTTCGGGTCTTTGCGGGGCTGCGACGACTTGTTACCTCCGTATCGACCCCCTGGGGCCGACGAAGATGATGTGATGACCCTCAGCACCTGCATAAGCTGGTCCATGCTTTGGCCGAAGAGCCAGATTCGTTTTGGGGTGAGGGGCACCACCCCACAGACAACACCGCCAGTCGTGCCGGCACCAAGCCATGGCAAGACCGCCACAACGCTACCGCCGTCAGCTGATCTGGACATGCATATGGCACAGGATCCGGATGACGACGACGGTACATTTTCCAATGTCGATAAGTACTTCAGCGAACATGGGTCCGGTGGCAATTCTTGGGGCCTCCTTCTCAAGAACCCAACCCTACAAAAGGCGATCGCGATCTAGCTGGTACCGCTGGAGAAACCCAATTGCAATAGGCGTAAATGCAGGAGTTCAGTTCTCGGAGACGCCTCCAGCTGCCGCCTTTCACCGAGCCTCGGATAGCCGAGGTGCGAAATATTATCAGCCCCAACACACTCAAGAAGGTGGTCTCTGAGCAGAACTCGATCCCACTACAACAGAAGAACCAGAAGGGACAGAAAAGAAAAAATAACAAGGGTGCGAGCCAGCCGGCACCGAGTACGATCCGTGCTCAGGATGGGCCACCTTCACCTCAGGATATCTTGAGGAGGGTGCATGTGGCGGGTAGGCCGATGCTACCGACTAATCTGCTCAATCTTGCAACCAGTGCTATGCGGAGTCTGCATGATGGTGTTCTTTCTATGGAGAAGCGGGCGTATCTCCGAGAATGATGTGGCATACCGGTTTTCGTGGGCTAAGGTGCGAGGGCAAGGGCTTTGTCGATAGCACCGTCGGGGGTATGATCGTCCTGTGGTTTGATGACATCTTCGCTATGTTTAACTTTCATCTGCTGCACTACACCTTCATTCAGCTATTTTCGCTCAGTATGGAGGTGCGTATCATTAGAGACAAGACCCCGGACATCGTGATAGTCGACCCCTTCTACATGTGTGCCAAGATCTTGGGCAGCGCTGGGGACCAGCAAGTCACGAGTTCATACCTCGAAGGCGTCATTCTGGCGAACCCAGATAAGGATAACTTCCTCGTGCCTTACTTTCCCGAGTAAGTCATCCCCTCATCGCCCCGTAACATATGATTTCTTAGATTTCGATCGTTCTTTTTTCCCTAACATTTCATGTTTTGTGCAGTGACACACATTGCACACTCATCCTCTTAAGCCCGAAATATTCCATGGCCACGTATTTCGACTCGGACCGTCAGTCGAAGAAAGACTACACAAATATCAAGAAAGTTCTTGATGATGCTCTCCTCGGCTACGCCAAATCTGGAGGCACCTTCAGGAGGCCAATTTGTAGGTACGGTAAGCACGTGTTCACCCACGTAACGACGTTCTCCTGCGTCAAGCAGCCGCCTGGCGGTCAGAAGGATGCCTACTACGCCCTCCATCACATGTGGGCGATCATACGGGACCATAATCACCTTCTGCTACCAACTAATCTCAAAGATTGGGCCGCACGCTTGTCGGCAATCTAGGAAGCGGACATCAGACAAGAATTCTTTTGCATCCAGTCGGAGAGTGCGGAAATCATCAATCAAGATGTCCTTCGTACCTCGGGGCAGTTCTACCTCAAATATCAACTGTCCAACAGTAAAATAGAAACAACACTACAAATGCAGGCTGACAACGATCGCAATTTCATGATGGCCATCACGAAAGACGGCGGCTTCATCCACGCTCCGGTCCCTGAGTCGAGTCGAAAGTAATGATGCTATGTAGTTCTAAAATATCGATTAGCTCATGTTGTAATTGAACTTTAATGAACTTGTAAGTCTCTTTAGTTTGGACAGTCGTTCAACTTATATGTAATAGATGCTATTTATTAGTAGGACCATGAATCGTGCTATTAATGTGTTGCTTTTCTCTTCCGATCCTACATTGCATACTTATATATTGCTTATATATTGTACGTGAATTGCTACTAACGCTTTTGTTTGTCTAGTGCATAGAGATGCCATCGTATGTCGTGGTACAAGGGTAAGGTTCCCGGATTCTATGACGACCGGGAGGAGTGTCGGAGACAGGTTCACCTTACACAGTAATAGCATTACAAAGGGTACACCACTAGGGCGAGGCGGAAGCTGAATCTGCCGCTATCTAGTGGGAGAGAGGAGGGAGCGGGGGATGAACCAGATGAAGACCAGTTTCATCGCGATGATGCTCATCGTGACCGCAACTCTCTTCTATGTGATGGTAGTTTAGATGATTAATATCGACTTTGTAATGTGACGACAAACTCGGCTAATATATATGATGAACTTTGTTAATGTCTCGAGAACTAAACTTGGCTAATGTTTGAACTTTGTTCGCTATTTCGAATTTGGAGACTAATATGATGAATTCAATTGTGTGATGTTTATATTCTGTGCTGTGTAACGTATTTTGTAACCTATGCAAATATCAGATATTTTGTAACCTGTGAAAATACCAGAAAAGCAAAAAAAATCCTAATATTCATAGTAGTGGCGCACCATATTGAGCATTAGTGGCGCACCAAGGCTAAATACCAGTGGCGCATTATGGGGCATAGTAATGGCGCACTTGGGGGCATACGTGAAGGTAAATATGGCCCCCTAGGAGGCATAGTAATGGCGCACTGTTGGACATAGTAATGGCGCACTATGTGGTGCGCCACTATTATCTGGGATACTAATGGCGCACCAGAGGTGCGCCATTACTATTTGTTACTAGTGGCGTGTTAATAGTGGCGCACCTATAGTGCGCCATTAATAGCAAAAACAGGTGCGCCACTAACAGCCTTTTTTCTAGTAGTGGGGGTGTCAGGAGCACGACATGGCATGTGTGTGCGCGCGTGTAAAAATCCCCCTCCCCCTTACATTGTGTGGTGTGGTGTCGAGTTAGTGCTCTGGAAAAAAATTGCCGTTGTCGTGGTGGGCATTTGTGCGCCGAAAAAGCATCACCATTCCCTAAGTCTTCTCCTTCCCTCCCTTCTTATTCCTTGGTTCGAGCTAGCAGGAGAGAGTGAGCGATCGGAGAGAGAGCTAGGGCGAGCTAGGGTTCGACCTAGGACCCAACATTTGGCATCAGAGCCTTGCTGCAGGCACGTGATCGACGATGATGTTGCTCGTGCCGTATGCCGATGGAGCGGGGAGCGCAATGCCGCTACAGTGCCCGATGCTCACCGGTGACAACTACATTATATAGGCAATAAAAGTCGAAGCCAACCTCGATGCGCAGGGGCTATGGGAGGTGGTGGTTCACCGGAACTTGCGGCGGGGGCCGACCTGAAGAAGAATAAGATGGCGAGGTGTACCTGCTCGGGGCGCTCGCCAATAACATATTGCTGCCGCTGTCATCGAAGAAGACAACAGCGGAGGTGTGGAGCAGCCTGAAGACGCGGTTCATCGACGCGGAACGGGTCAGGGCGGCGTGGCTGGCCATCCTCTGAGGCTAATTCGAGCGGCTACGGGTGGCGGACGGCAAGACGCTGGACTCATTCGCCGACAAGATCGGCGGCATGGCAGCACGCTATGCCGGGCTTGGGGCGACACTGGACAACCCAGTGATGGTGAAAAAGCTTCTGGACTCCGTCTCGGACCGCCTGTACGCCGCTGTCTCCGGGATGGAGTAGTTCTGCGACATGGAGTCCATGCTGACGGTGTCCTGGACTAGAGGGTACTCACCACGTCGTCTCCCGATCAGTTAGATTGGGCCGAGGACCCCCATGGCCGTATACTCATGGGCCAGTTCAGACAGCCAATGACATGCATGAGGAAGATTCCACAAGACTTGGTGATCAAGACAAGGACTCCTCCCCACCGACGTATTCGACTAGGACTATTGTTATCCTAGGCCTCCGGTACATTATATAAACCGAGGCCAGGCTAGTCGATAGATCATTATGACATTACTCATCATACCTTTAGGTCTTAGACCACAACATATGATCTCGAGGTAGATCAACTCTTGTACCCCTATATTCATCAAGATCAATCAAGCAGGAAGTAGGGTATTACCTCGATAGAGAGGGCCTGAACCTGGGTAAACATCGTGTCCCCTGTCTCTTGTTACCCATCGATCCATGACACATAGCTTGGGACCCCCTACCCGAGATCTGCCGGTTTTGACACCGACAATGGTGCTTTCAATGAGAGATTAGATATTTTCTCTAATATTTAATTGGGCTGTTTACACTTTTTTACTATTGATCCTTTTCTCTAATATTTTCTCTAATATTTAATTGGGCTGTTTACACTTTTTTACTATTGGGCTGTTTACACTTTTTTACTATTGATCCTTTTCCCGTGGAGCAATCAACTGAAGTACTAGTTCTGACACATCAATTGGTTTGATTGATGCAAACATTTACATCCGCACTCAAGCGGAACTATTCCAGCTATTTGTCTCGTACAGTTTAATATGAGAAATTCAATACTTCCGATTTGCACTATTCTAGTTTTGCAGGTTATCCAGGATCGACTCGACTGATGGCGCCTTTACATGGGATGCTACCAGTTAGGTCTATTGGAAATTGTTTCCACTTCGGCCATCATGACTGCTACCAAAAAAACTATCAGGTGCCACTGTTTCATTTACTAGTTCTACAAAAAACATGTACCTCTTGCCGGATATTTTTTCTGTCGGTCGGCATTGCTTTGTGCGGCAGCATTTTTTTGCTTGTGGCTGCCACTTCGAGGTGATCCGAGATGTTGTCACTAGCACGGCAACCATGGTTCGACGAACGCCTCATTGCGCCTACATTGTCGTTCCACAAGCGACGACCTGCGTTGACATCTTCGCTCGACCAAGACAACCCCGACATAAAGGCCATATTTATTAAACTTATTTATTTTTAGATAAATTATACAAAGGGATTTTTTATTTTCCATCCTGCACTGCTTTATGTACGCAGGAACATTAATAATGGCACATTATGCCGTGCTACCCAAAACAGGAACATCAGATTTTTCTGCGGCTGGTCCATAGTTTTGTCCGCTGACCTGCTGGTCCGGACGATTCAAACACGGCTAGCTCCTGGCCGGCCGACGTCACCCGTAGTCCGGCGAACACCAAACTACGTCGAGGAGTCACTGCCTCTCGTGGTCATGCCATCAATCCAACCTCGAACGCCAGGCCATATTTACCGGATTATTCACTTCGCATAAATTAATTACGTACCTTTTTTCAATCATTATTATTATTTCTAGCTTGCACTGTCTATATGTGGGCAGGAAAGCTACTTTGCCCGCGCCCCCTAGTGACGACCAGTATACGTCGTCACCGCGGCGGGCCACCTTGCGCTGGCATCGCTGCACCGTCGCCTCTCAAGCCAACAGCCATCATGCCGACTAGCTTCGGCACGTCGACTGACATGGGGACTCCAGCTTCACCCATCACGCGCAGTGGTGCACGTGAGGCCGACAAGAATTCTATTCGGCAGTAATCCAGGGAGATTCTCTCCTTCTTATATTCGTTCCTTTTGCTTTATTTTTTATTCGGCACCCGGTCTCTGATCAACATTTAGTAGTGTCCTTTCCTTGGTAAAAGGAGCACACTTGATTGCCAGTTTTGCAGTTACTCTACACATACATGGATGACTATCTGTCCAACTAGTATTAATGCATGCATACTAGATCAACTGGTGCTATGCTACCTCTTGAGCACTGCGTTGGTTTTCCCTTGAAGAGGAAAGGGTGATGCAGCAAAGTAGCGTAAGTATTTCCCTCGGTTTTTGAGAATCAAGGTATCAATCCAATAGGAGGCTATGCGCGAGTCCCTCGTACCTACACAAAACAAATAAATCCTCGCAACCAATGCGATAAGGGGTTGTCAATCCCTACACGGTCACTTACGAGAGTGAGATCTGATAGATATGCTAGGATAATATTTTTGGTATTTTTATGATAAAGATGCAAAGTAAAATAAAAGGAAAGGAAAAAGCTAAGTATTGGAAGATTAATATGATGAAGATAGACCCGGAGGCCATAGGTTTCACTAGTGGCTTCTCTCAAGATCATAAGTATTTTACGGTGGGTGAACGAATTACTGTTGAGCAATTGACAGAATTGAGCATAGTTATGAGAATATCTAGGTATGATCATGTATATAGGCATCACATCCGAGACAAGTAGACCGACTCGAGCCTGCATATACTACTATTACTCCACACATCGACCGCTATCCAACATGCATCTAGAGTATTAAGTTCATAAGAACAGAGTAATGCCTTACGCAAGATGACATGATGTAGAGGGATAAATTCATTCAATATGATAAAAACCCCATCTTGTTATCCTCGATGGCAACAATACAATACGTGCCTTGCTGCCCCTCACTGCCACCGGGAAAGGACACCGCAAGATTGAACCCAAAGCTAAGCACTTCTCCCATTGCAAGAAAGATCAATCTAGTAGGCCAAACCAAACCGATAATTCAAGAGACTTGCAAAGATAACCAATCATACATAAAAGAATTCAGAGAAGATTCAAATATTGTTCATAGATAAACTTGATCATAAACCCACAATTCATCGGTCTCAACAAACACACCACAAAAGAAGATTACATCGAATAGATCTCCACGAGAGAGGGGAGAACATTGTATTGAGACCCAAAAGAGAGAAGAAGCCATCTAGCTAATAACCATGGACCCAAGGTCTGAGGTAAACTACTCACACTTCATCGGAGAGGCTATGGTGTTGATGTAGAAGCCCTCCGTGATCGATTCCCTTCCGGCGGAGCTCGGAGCAGGCCCCAAGATGGGATCTCGTGGCATGTAGAAGGTTGCGGCGGTGGAATTAGGTTTTGGCTCCGTGTCTGATCGTTTGAAGTGCGTTAGGTATATATAGGAGGAAGGAGTACATCGGTGGAGTAACAGGGGGCCCACGAGGGTGGAGGGCGCGCCCTAGGGGGTAGGCGCGCCCCTACCTCATGGCTTCCTCGAAGCTTCCTTGACTTAGGGTCCAAGTCTCCTGGATCATGTTCGTTCCAAAAATCACGTTCCCGAAGGTTTCATTCCGTTTGGCTCTGTTTGATATTCCTTTTTTGCAAAACTCTGAAATAGGCAAAAAACAACAATTCTGGGCTGGGCCTCCAGTTAATAGGTTAGTCCCAAAAATAATATAAAAGTGAATAATAAAGCCCAATAATGTCCAAAACAGAAGATAATATAGCATGGAGCAATCAAAAATTATAGATACGTTGGAGACGTATCAAGCATCCCCAAGCTTATTTCCTGCTCGTCCTCGAGTAGGTAAATGATAAGAAAGATAATTTTTGATGTGGAATGCTACTTGGCATAATTTCAATGTAATTCTTCTTAATTGTGGTATGAATATTCAGATCCGAAAGATTCAAGATAAAAGTTCAATATTGACATAAAAATAATAATACTTCAAGCATACTAACTAAGCAATTATGTCCTCTCAAAATAACATGGCCAAAGAAAGCTTATCCCTACAAAATCATATAGTTTAGTCATGCTCCATTTCGTCACACAAGAATGCTCTCATCATGCACAACCCGATGACAAGCCAAGTAATTGTTTCATACTTTAGTAATCTCAAACTTATAAACCCTCACGCAATACATGAGCGCGAGCCATGGACATAGCACTATGGGTGGAATAGAATATGATGATGGGGGTTATGTGGAGAAGACAAAAAGGAGAAAGTCTCACATCAACGAGGCTAATCAATGAGCTATGGAGATGCCCATCGATTGATGTTAATGCAAGGAGTAGGGATTGCCATGCAACGGATGCACTAGAGCTATAAATGTATGAAAGCTCAACAAAAGAAACTAAGTGGGTGTGCATCCAACTTGCTTGCTCACGAAGACCTAGAGCACTTGAGGGGGCCCATTGTTGGAATATACAAGCCAAGTTATATAATGAAAAATTCCCACTTGTATATGAAAGTGACAAAACAAGAGACTCTCTATCGTGAAGATTATGGTGCTACTTTGAAGCACAAGTGTGGTAAAGGATAGTAACATTGTCCCTTCTCTCTTTTTCTCTCATTTTTTTGGGCCTTCTCTTTTGTTTTATGTCCTTCCTCTTTTTCTTATTCCTCACTTGGGACAATGCTCTAGAGAATGATGATCATCACACTTCTATTTATTTACAACTCAATGATTACAACTCGATACTAGAACAAAGTATGACTCTATATGAATGCCTCCGGCGGTGTAGCGGGATATGCAATGAACCAAGAGTGTCATGTATGAAAGAATTATGAATGGTGGCTTTGCCACAAATACTATGTCAACTTCATGATCATGCTAAGCAATATCACAATCATGAATGTGTCATGATAAAAAGAATGGTGGAAAGTTGCATGGCAATATATCTCGGAATGGCTATGGAAATGCCATGATAGGTAGGTATGGTGGCTGTTTGGAGGAAGATATAAGGAGGTTTATGTGTGAAAGAGCGTATCATATCATGGGGTTTGGATGCACCGTGAAGTTTGCACCAACTCTCAATGTGAGAAAGGGCAATGCACGGCATCAAGAGGCTAGCAATGATGGAAGGGTGAGAGTGTGTATAATCCATGGACTCAACATTAGTCATAAAGAACTCATATACTTATTGCAAAAATCTACAAGTCATCAAAAACCAAGCACTACGCGCATGATCCTAGGGGGATAGATTGGTAGGAAAAGACCATCGCTCGTCCCCGACCGCCACTCATAAGGAGGACAATCAAAGAACACCTCATGTTTCAAATTTGTTACATATAGTTTACCATACGTGCATGCTACGGGACTTGCAAACTTCAACACAAGTATTTCTCAAATTCACAACTACTCAACTAGCACGACTTTGATATTACTACCTCCATATCTCAAAACAATCATCAAGCATCAAACTTCTCTTAGTATTCAAAACACTCATAAGAAAGTTTTTACTATTCTTGAATACCTAGCATATTAGGATTATTTAAGAAAATTACCATGCTATTTAAGACTCTCAAAATAATCTAAGCGAAGCATGAGAGATCAAAAAGTTTCTATAAAACAAATCCACCACCGTGCTCTAAAAGATATAAGTGAAGTACTAGAGCAAAACTATATAACTCAAAAAATATAAGTGAAGCACAAAGAGTATTCTAATAATTTCCGAATCATGTGTGTCTCTTTCAAAAGGTGTGTAAAGCAAGGATGATTGTGTAAACTAAAAAGCAAAGACTCAAATCATACAAGACGCTCCAAGCAAAACACATATCATGTGGTGAATAAAAATATAGCTCCAAGTAAAGTTACCGATGGAAGTAGACGAAAGAGGGGATGCCTTCTGGAGCATCCCCAAGCTTTGGCTTTTTGGTGTCCTTAGATTATCTTGGGGGTGCCATGGGCATCCCCAAGCTTAGGCTCTTGCCACTCCTTGTTCCATAATCCATCAAATCTTTCACCCAAAAACTTGAAAACTTCACAACACAAAACTTAACAGGAAATCTCGTGAGCTCCGTTAGCGAAAGAAAACAAAAGAGCACTTCAAGGTACTTTAATGAACTCATTCTTTATTTATATTGGTGTTAGACCTACTGTATTCCAACTTCTCTATGGTTTATAAACTCTTTTACTAGCCATAGATTCATCAAAATAAGCAAACAACACACACGAAAAACAGAATCTGTCAAAAACAGAACAGTCTGTAGTAATCTGTAACTAACGCAAACTTATGGAACTCCAAAAAATCATCCAAAATAGGACGGCCTAGGCAATTTGTTTATTGATCAGCAGAAATTGAAATCAGTATTTTATCACGTTCTTGTGATTTTTAACAATTGTTTTCGTGAACAGAAAGTTTCTGGAAATTTCTGCAAGATCAAATAACTATCATCCAAGAAGATCCTATAGGTTTAACTTGGCACAAACACTAAATAAAATATAAAAACACATCTAACCAGAGGCTAGATCAAATATTTATTCCTAAACAGAAGCAAAAAGCAAAAAACTAAAAATAAAATTGGGTTGCCTCCCAACAAGCGCTATCGTTTAACGCCCCTAGCTAGGCATAAAAGCAAGGATAGATCTAGGTATTGCCATCTTTGGTTTTCAACTTTTTAGCGGAATCAAGCTCGAATCCGGGAGGTTCTTTATGTTTCCCTTCATATTCTGAAAATTTTAGATCTAATGAATCTAACCGCTTATTGCAAAGAGTGATCAACATATTCATGCGGTGAATATTCCCGCTAACGTTCTTAAGGGGTTCAAGAGACTTTTGTAAAATCTTACTTACTTCGCAAATTTTTTCAAAAACTTGTGTCTCTTCCTGTGTAGGATGAGGCCCCTTTTGTTGAGGTAGTGTTCCCACTATACCCTCTATAATTTCGTGCGCAATATGGGGATCAATTTCAATAAAATTGCCTTTGGCAACGCAATCCAAGAGCTGTCTATGAGACATATTTAATCCAACATAAAAATTGCGAAGCAAAATTCTCAGGTTCACTACAAAAGTACAACTACGGTAAGACTCCATTATTCTCAACCAGGCATCTTTTAAGTTTTCTCCTTGTCTTTGTTTGAAGTGAAAGACTTCAAACTCAGGGGACAACGGAGTGGATAAAGGACTAGCCATAACGACAAGCAAACAGAAAAGAGGTGAACAAAAGAGAGGGCGAATAAAATGGCAAAGGTGAAGTGGGGGAGAGGAAAACGAGAGGCAAATGGCAAATAATGTAATGCGGGAGATAAGGGTTTGTGATGGGTACTTGGTATGTTGACTTTTGTGTAGGCCTCCCCGGCAACGGCGCCAGAAATCCTTCTTGCTACCTCTTGAGCACTGCGTTGGTTTTCCCTTGAAGAGGAAAGGGTGATGCAGCAAAGTAGCGTAAGTATTTCCCTTAGTTTTTGAGAACCAAGGTATCAATCCAGTAGGAGGCTACGCGCGAGTCCCTCGTACCTACACAAAACAAATAAATCCTTGCAACCAATGCGATAAGGGGTTGTCAATCCCTACACGGTCACTTACGAGAGTGAGATTTGATAGATATGATAGGATAATATTTTTGATATTTTTATGATAAAGATGCAAAGTAAAATAAAAGCAAAGGAAAAAGCTAAGTATTGGAAGATTAATATGATGAAGATAGAACCAGGGGCCATAGGTTTCACTAGTGGCTTCTCTCAAGAGCATAGATATTCCACGGTGGGTGAACAAATTACTGTTGAGCAATTGACAGAATTTAGCATAGTTATGAGTATATCTACGCAATGATCATGTATATAGGCATCACGTCGGAGACAAGTAGACCGACTCCTGCCTGCATTTACTACTATTACTCCACACATCGACCGCTATCCAGCATGCATCTAGAGTATTAAGTTCATAAGAACAGAGTAACGCCTTAAGCAAGATGACATGATGTAGAGGGATAAATTCATACCCCATCTTGTTATCCTCGATGGCAACAATACAATACGTGCCTTGCTGCCCCTCATCCTTTGGGAAAGGACACGCAAGATTGAACCCAAAGCTAAGCACTTCTCCCATTGCAAGAAAGATCAATCTAGTAGGCCAAACCAAACTGATAATTGAAGAGACTTGCAAAGATAACCAATCATTCATAAAAGAATTCAGAAAAGATTCAAATATTGTTCATAGATAAACTTGATCATAAACCCACAATTCATCGGTCTCAACAAACACACCGCAAAAGAAGTTTACATCGAATAGATCTCCACGAGAGAGGGGGAGAACATTGTATTGAGATCCAAAAAGAGAGAAGAAGCCATCTAGCTAATAACTATGGACCCGAAGGTCTGAGGTAAACCACTCACACTTCATCAGAGAGGCTATGGTGATGATGTAGAAGCCCTCGTGATCGATTCCCCTTCCGTGAACTCGAACAGGCCCCAAGATGGGATCTCGTGGAGTGCAGAAGGTTGCGGCGGTGGAATTAGGTTTTTGGCTCCGTATCTGATCATTTGGGGGTAAGTAGGTATATATAGGAGGAAGGAGTACGTCGGTGGAGCAACAGGGGGCCCACGAGGGTGGAGGGCGCGCCCTAGTGGGGTAGGAGCACCCCACTATGGCTTCCTTGAAGCTTCCTTGACTTAGGGTCCAAGTCTCCTGGATCATGTTCGTTCCAAAAATCACGTTCCCGAAGGTTTCATTCCGTTTGGACTCCGTTTGATATTCCTTTTTTGCGAGACTACGAAATAGGCAAAAACAGCAATTGCAGGATGGGCCTCCGGTTAATAGGTTAGTCCCAAAAATAATATAAAAGTGAATAACAAAGCCCAATAAGGTCCAAAAGAGAAGATAATATAGCATGGAGCAATCAAAAATTATAGATACATTGGAGACGTATCATGCTACGTCCGGCCTCCAATTCCTGATGATTGTTGGAGCTATTCCAAAATAGATCTGGTTTTTTATATTTTGCTTCGGTCTTTACAGTTGTCGTTGCAATAATGCCAGTTTTTATTTTTCCTAGCTAACTGTATACAATGCAGAATATTTCCGGTTGGTTTGTATTGCATAATTCTTTGCAGAGATATTTTGCCGGTGCTTGTACACGCGTTTTTGGTCTGCGTCAATCTAGCAGCCAGTCAACCTACATTCACCTCGGCGTACGGAGTCGTCCTATCGTTTCCATCAACCAAATTCCACCGTGACCATGGTGGGATACCTTGTGTCGCCATTACCGCGTCGTCGCTTCATCAAACTGACGTCCACCATGCCGACCTGTTTTGACACGTCGACTAACGTGGGGGCTTCCTTGTCACTTTGACGAACTACTCTGTCGCCTCGGCTGGACCGGGGGCCTCGCCTCGGCATTTCCGCACTGTCGTGCTATCACTTCATCAAGCCGAGCTCTTCGCTCGGGTGCGTCAAGACCGGCTTGGGGGTTGGGACCTTGAGCTGCTACAAGCTCGGCCCACGTCACATTAACCAGCTAGGTCGGTTTCATGCTCGAAAACTTTTAGTTTTAAATTTTGTTTGGTTTGACCAAGCATCGTACCTTTTTGGTAAAAAGTTGTTTGTGAAAAACTTCCTTGTCAAAACTTTGTTTGTGACACACAAATCCAAATACCCCGTTTACTTGGGGGCTTCCTTTATGAAGCCTTTCCTCTTGCATATGATTATACATGTATGGCTTCGTTCCTTGTTCATGTATTACGCCACAATATGCACCGTGTTGACTTAAGTGTTCCGCAAGCTGGGTTGCCTTGCTCCTGTGTTTACCCCTACGTTCCAATTGTTCGGCTAGTGAGTACATGGAGCACCTCTACGGTTGTCGCAATCGGGTCATCCGAGCTCAGACCTCAGACTGGGTGAAGCCGAAAGCTAGCGCTCTTATTGTTTTCAATCATGTTCGGCACACAACGGAACTCATGAATACAAAAAATCTATTGCACAAGTCTCATAGTAACAATGAGCAACCGAAGAAAGGTATCGGTGGAGCTACTATTTTCTTCGAAGATGCTTCTTACACTTCATCAGTAATATAGCATAAGTTCCTAATGGCGCTTTATGTCTGTTCTGACCTTATGGCCTGATTGCACTGGTTATCGGAAACACCGTCGACATTCTCAACGGTGGAGTACATAACACTTTTCGGCCCTTGGCGAAGAGGGAGAAGCCGACAGTCGGTTAAGACGTTTAAAGATCAGGTGAACACGATATGATATAAGTACTTCAGTACATACAATCATTATACATAAAATTCTTTTACCCAAGTAACTTGGGGGCTCTTAAATTAGTATGAGTTGTTTTTCTTCTTAGTCGTTGCAAAGTCTTTTTCTATCACTGCTTTCTCGACGAAAGTGTGTGGTCAATAGCCGGATAACCTTGCTTCTCTCTAAAGCCGCTCAAGTTTAGTTTGCTAAAATAGCCTCAGAGAAGCACTCCGCCTTCGGGATAAGGAGGTTGAAGCTGTCGGCTGACCCGCTTGAAGTCTTGAGATCGGATGTGTCATATTAATGCACGACAGAAACGCAAAAAATTTAAGACCAATTTTCGGATTGGCACCGAACACTTGATCTAGTTCGAACGGCAAGTTTTTTTTGGTTTTCCAAGCCTATGGCACTTTTAAACTATTTGTGTGTTTCCAGCATAAGTCTCACAGTGCAACGCCGGACACCTTTAGAGATTCAGCAAAAACATTCTCGGATATTGTTATATATGCATTGGTTTCGAATTGTGTCTTCGGTCAATAGTTGGGTTGCCCGACTCCTGTGCTTGCCTCCTACGTTCCGCTTTGTTCAGCTAGGTGTGCAAAAGGAGAACCACTGTAATTGTGCTTCCAGCTCGCATGGTTAAGCACCTCAGTGGAGAAAGCTGAAAACTGACTGTCACAATAAGCGTAAACTGGTCGTGATCCGATGACTATGTTAAATGATGGGCCATTCATAACATTGGCGAAGTGTTTCTGGCTTGACCTCGGCTATCACGAACACTAACCCGGGCTTGTAGCTAGCTTCCCGCTTTAAAGCTCCTATGACTAAGTGAAGGTTATAAAGCCGCATATCTGGTTGCCTCGTTTACGCTAACACAACCGCCTTCGCACCGAGGCGTCGGCTAAGGGTTGTCTTGTTATTGCGGAAACACCCTGCATAGTATCTACAACGGGGTAGAAGCTGATGATGGGCCACTTTCAACTGATAAACGGTCGCAACGGAGTCAAAATAAACATATCATCAGCATTTGTATTTAATATACGAGGGCTACCTTCCGTAATCATCGTTATAAAGCCATAAATATGCATCAATTTGACTTAAGATTTTGGCCAAGCTGGGTTGCCTGGCTCTTGTGCTTACCCCTACGTTTCCGATTGTTCGGCTAGGCGGTAAAGGGAGCACCTTTGTGATTGTTACTGCCGGGTCATCCGAGTTAGTACCTCAGACTGGGTGAAGCCGAAAGCTAGCAATCTTAAAGTATCACATTGGTCGGCAACGACGGAAGTAAAAATTTTGGTTCATTAATACCATAGAGTTCGGGAACTTTCCCCGAACTAAATCCTCAATATTTTTCTCCTGCATTGATCGGAGGCGAGGTTTCATGATCATGATCGGCATGACAACCCAAAGAAAGGAAACGATAGCGGGACTATTTTCTTTGGAAGATGTTTCTTACGTTATAAAGTGAAAGGATCGATATAGTTGACTAGAGGGGGGGTGAATAGGCAACTAACAATTTTTAGCTTTTCTTTACCAATTTAAACTTTGCATCAAAGTAGGTTGTCTAGATATGAAACTAGGTGAGCAACCTATATGTGCAATAACAATAAGCACACAAGCAAGCAATAAATATAACACAAATAGGCTTGCACAAGTAAAGGCACGAGATAACCAAGAGTGGAGCCGGTGAAGATGAGGATGTGTTACCGAAGTTCCTTCCCTTTGAGGGGAAGTACGTCTCCGTTGGAGGCGGTGTGGAGGCACAATGCTCATGAAGAAGCCACTAGGGCCACCGTATTCTCCTCACACCCTCACACAATGCGAGATGCCGTGATTCCACTATTGGTGCCCTTGGAGGCGTGACCAACCTTTACAAACAAGGTTGGGGCAATCTCCACAACTTAATTGGAGGCTCCCAACGACACCACGAAGCTTCACCACAATGGACTATGGTTCCGCGGTGACCTCAACCGTCTAGGGTGCTCAGACACCCAAGAGTAACAAGATCCGCAAGGGATTAGTGGGGGAAATCAAATTTCTCTTGGTGGAAGTGTAGATCGGGCCTTCTCAGCCACTCCGAGCAAATCAACAAGTTTGATTGGCTAGGGAGTGAGATCGGCGAAAATGGAGTTTGGAGCAACAATGGAGCTTAGGGTTGGAAGAGGTGGTCAAGTAGAGGAAGATGACACCCCTTTTATAGTCGAGAACTAAATCCAACCGTTATCCACCTAACCAGCCCGCGACTTGCGGTACTACCGCCCCTGACGAGCGGTACTACCGCACGGCCACACGGTACTACCGCGGGTGACCGCGATACTACCACTGCTACTGCAGGAACTAGGTCAAGCCTGAAGCACAGAGGCTGAGAGCAGTACTTCCGCAGGAGCGGTACTACTGCTCCCCCTTGCGGTACTACCGCAAGGCATGAATGGCCTAGCCTGGGAAAGACGCGGATGAATAAAAATACATCCATGCCTACTTTCGCTGAAAATCAAACGATGCAAAAATCCGACATGGTACTACAGCTGGAGGAGCGGTACTAAACCTGGGCAAACGTCGGGCCGGGCTTATAAAAGCCCGACCTTCATTTCTCAAGCCCGAGCCCGGCCCGAAGCCCGAAATACTCCATATTTTCAAGCCCGAGCCCGGCCCGAAGTCAAGCCCGAAGCACGAAAGCCCGGCCCGAAATACGGAAAAATTGAAGCCCGAGCCCAGCCCGAACTATCTTTCGGGCTACAAAACAAAGCCCGAGCCCGGCCCGAATGTTAAGCCCGGCCCGGCCCGACCCGGGTTTTTCGGGCCGGGCTCGTGCCGGGTCATCGGGCCGGGCTGCCCATGCCCGGGTTTAAGCGGTACTACCGTGTGGCGGCCGAGCCAGGCCGCGTGCAGTACTACCGCGCACAAGGTGCGGTAGTATCGCGGAGGCGCGGATGTAAAAAATTTAAATCTGCCCCTACTACCGCAATGCAGCGGCACTTGGCACAGGGGCCCGCAGATTACAGACTCGGAGGAGCGGTACTATCGTGGGCTCCTGCAGATTACCGCTACCGAGGTCCCAGTATTACCGCAGTGCGCGGTACTACCGCCTGAGGAGGCGATTACCGCAAGCCCAATATCAAGAACAAAGACATAATACATAGAGGATAAACGGAGGATGCTCCAAAGCGCAGGGGGAAAGGTGGAGACAAGGAAGAAAACGTGTACGTGATGATTCCACCCAAACCTTTCCGAAGCGGACCCCCTCTTGATAGTACGGCTTTCCTACGACTCAATTCCACCGAACTGTCTTCAATAGTCTTTGAGGGGCACCAAACTGTCTTGTGCCTAGCGATGAAACATCTGAGAAACTCAAGGCACATGATTAGTCCGCAAAAGCATTGTCATCAATCACCAAAACACCTTAGGGATAAATATGTGCTTACAGTCTCCCCCTTTTTGGTGGATTCATGACAATACGGGATTTGCACAAAGGAAAATAATATTGAGCAAACGCAAACCCCTCCTCTCTGAAACATAGACGGGCTCCCCCTAGATGTGTGCAATCTAGATAGGTGCTTTGGACTGCACAGCACACATACTAGGATCAACACTCCCCCTATATTTTATAGACAAGGCATATCTTGCAATAGTAAGGCTAACACTAGACAAGATAGCAAACAAGAGCATAACATAAGTAGCACAATTATATCATAAGCTCACTAAGATAGGATAGAGTGCATATGTCTTACACCATATGAAGGATAAGTTTCAAAGGCGCAAACCAAACCAAAGCAAAGCGAGGTTCAAGCGATAAAGCAAACACACCAAACACAACACCACGACTACTTAAGCACATGAATCCCTACACTCTCTCCCCCTTTGGCATCGAGACGCCAAAAGGGCAGAGAGGACACCTACACACACGGGGTGGCTCAGGCAGAGAAATCGCTCCAACGCTCCCCGTCAGACTCGGCGGCGGGGACGGTCTCCTCGATGTCCTCCTCAGAATCAGTCCACTTGTAGCCTTGCTTCGCCATCCATTCGGCCTCCGGGGTGATGTGCCTCTCTGACCCGCTGGATTCTGCCTCACCAAAGACCTTCATGATCCTCTTCACTACAAAAAAATACACTTCCGTGATGATACGTGTTTGTCACAGTAGGTCGCGTTTTCTGTCATGCATTTACATCCATGACAATTTTATGATAGAATCAAGATAGTCATACGTGTCTTTGTCAGAGAAGTGTTCCATGACATTACGAAAATTATCATCACGGAAGTGTCCACTTCCATGACGATAAATCGCGGCGTCCAGAAGTGCTTTTCGTCAAGGGTGACCGACACGTGGCATCCACCGTAACGAACGCCGTTAAGCTATCGGGTCGGGTTTTGGATCCGATAACCCGTTAACAGCCCGACCAATGGGGATTTTCCACGTGTAAAATTATCATTGGTCGGAGGAAACACGGTTACGCTCATCGTTGGGACAGATGTCATCCACTCATTGGACGTAAGGTGCCTATGATACATCGACACGTGGCACGGCCCAACAGAGGCCCATTCCTGTGAAAAGGCGGCCCGTTTGACTTGGTCAAAAGGTGGCGGGCCGGCCCATGGAAAGCCTGTTAACGGCCTGTTCGCATATAGCCCATTTACAGCCCGCTAACCCAAGGCCCGTTACGCCCTATCCGAATTAGGCCCAGTAGCGTCATCTGGGCCATCCAATATTATTCCAGCTCGTTTTCACTTCTGGCGCATGTATGGCCCATGTCGGCCCATATGAGGCCCTATGTAACTCTTGGCCTATTAACGGCCCGTGGTGAAACTGGCCCGTAATGAACAGTGTATCACTTTACACCCATTAACGGCCCGTGGTGAATCTGGCCCGTAATGAAGAGTGTATCACTTTATACCCATTAACGGCCCGTTATTCCGTTGGGCCTTTTCCAGCCCATGTTATATTTCGGCCTTCTCAGAACCCATTTATTCTTGGGCTCATTTCCAGCATTCGTTTACTTACGACGTCTGCTACGGTCATTTTACGCTTGTGGTCCAAATTCAGCCCGTGGTTATAGTCGGCCCGTTTGTGGTTCGTTAATACATTGGGCTGTTTTCATAGCATCATCAAATACGGCCTATTAACGATGGTCCGTTTACGGCCATAATGCGGTCTGTTTGGCCCATGTTTGGCCAATCGATCATACGGCCCGTATAAGGCCCATTGATGATACGGCCCGTAGAAAGCCCATTGTTTCTACGGCCCGTAGAAGGCCCATTGTTTCTACGGCCCGTAGAAGGCCCACTTTATTTCTGACGATGGGAGGCCCAGTGTCACTACATTAAATATTAGCCCATGGTTATTGTGGCCTAGTTTTAAAAATAGGTTATTGCAGCCACTAGCAAACCGCGGAAAAGAGCTGCAATGACTACAAGCAAACAAATAAAAAAGACAACAAGGAAATAAATAAGCAAGCAACTAACGCTAGGCTAACACGGCTATTAAACATATAACATCCACTGTGCATCAAAGTTCGCCACTATTGCAAATATAAGGAACAAAGCGACATATCACATGCTGGTTGTCAAAGTTGGCGACCACGCAAATAAACACCGCAAAGAAACAAATCCGTAAGCTGAAACCACTTGAAGATCTCAAGAAACAATATCCTGGGACCCATAATGCTTTGGCAAGATGCTTAGCAAGCTTATTAACTTTCTCTTGTTTGGCGCTTAAATCCTCCAGTAACTTGTCATTGCACGGAAAATATGCATCTGAATTCTGCAGGGGACTTCCTCAGCCCTTGACTTCTGTCAAAGACATCCGATTGATGTCTTTCAACTTGAAGTTGAGACTCAAGAAGATGAACTGATTCGCAGCGAGTTCAAGAGCTTGTGCCAGTGATGAGTGGCCCGATGCTTTCGAACACTACATCAAGACAGGACTTTTGGGTTTCCCTCACCGTCGTCAAGATAGTTTTTATCAGCTTTCTTGGAGACCAACAGGGATGTCTCACTATCTTGAACCTTATCTGCATTACTTCCTTTACCATTGGATAACGCGTATTGTTCTCCAATATTTTGTCCGTGATTCTAAAAGAGAAACAAGAACACACATCACATGTTTACCATGTTGTATATGAAACTCATTTTGGTAAATGAGTTCGGTAGTAAAGTGGACAGGATAACACATGAAACAAACATATATCTATGTACCATGGTCACTTTATGGTCTATATCATTCTAGTTTTGTTGCCAAATCAAGATAGAGACACAGCTCAAATAATATTTGTTCAAGACAAAGCGAGAATAGATGTAATATAAGTGTGGGTAACTATCGAGCAATAACAACACTTGTAATGTGCATGACATGAGAACGTAATCGCTTATTCAATTGAAACTGAAATCAACATAGAGGAGGTTACAACAAAGAAACCGATTAAAGAAACAGGTTTAAAACATACTGTTGCGCCATTGGAGTTTCAATTCCATCCTTCAAATTGGAAAATAGTTGGTATGAGTAAATACAAGAATGCAACAACAAAGGAGTATGAACCATAGCTACGTAACCTGACACGAGAACAAATCTTCTTCTCCTTTAAGCGTTGGGTTAGTATTCGAGTGGTGGTCCTCGTGCTTTGGGCACTGGGTTCCCTTTACTAACCGCCGTGTTTGGGTGCTTTGTGGTGGAGACGGTGTTGTGTCAAGCTGAACTGGGTTACTATCTGCCGGGGTTGGGGTTAGAAGGGGTGTAGCTGGTTCTCTCATCCAACCGGGTAGGGGTACAATCTGCGAGAGTCACGGGTTATGTGTGGTGGATCTGGTCCTTGGGCAAGTACAACCGTGGTTCTATCTGCATCAACTGGTAGCACTATCTTTTCGAAGACCGTGTTGTTACTCCCTTAGATATCGCCATCACGCTCTCCAATTCAAATGGCTGCTAAACAAGAAAAGTAATTGAAAGTATAGACATTGTATGATAGACAGGTGCAATGGATAGTGGGGAATAAAAAAGGGCATGAAATAATTCATATTTATGTTGTCTAACCAAACAGGATAGCATGACACAATTTCACATATATGATGGCTAACTAAACAGGATAGCATGACACAATTTCACATTATGATGGCTAACTAAAAAAGATGGAAAGACATAGTTCAAAATATGAGACTATGTAAACAGGATGACATGACATAACTATATAATGTGTTTATTAAATAGGTTGGCATGCGATAATTCACATACATTTACGGATAGAATGCCATAATTCAAAATAAGATGACTGTAAACACTAAACAGGATGAGATGATAGAACTATATGATGTCTTCATTAAATGGGTTGCCATGCCGTAATTCAGATAGATGATGTGTATGTACTATGCCGTAATCCAGATACTTCCATCACCGCTTTAAATGACTGATGCACAGGAAGAGTAGTTGAATATACAAACGTTGTCGACAAATGGAACACGTAATACAAAAAATGATAGCATGATATAATTCACATACATGATGATTGGCTAAACAAAGACGGCATTGCATAATTCACATATATAATGCCTTTGCAACAAGATAGCATTGTATAATTCACATATATAATGTCTTGCAACAAGATGACAATGCATAATTCACATATATGGTAATTAGACACTGAACAAGTGGCATTCACACAAAGCATGTCTAAACTAATCAAATGACATAGCAATGCGAGACACCATACACACGATATGAGCAACATAACCCCGCCAAGTTAGAGCATACACCTCGGGGATGAATAGGACCGGTCATCTGTCTACGAATCCTCCTCTCGAGGAGCTATCCGTAACCAGCGAGATATGCGCTTCCGTCAGATAGCATAGTCTCGCTCAAGACCTTGTTTTCACTCCAAAATTTGCCATCACCGTGTCAAATGGCTGATGCACACGAAGAGTAGTTGAATGTACTAACATTGTTGACAAATGTAATATGTAACGCAAAAAGAAGGATGGCCTGATATAGTTTACATATAAGATGACTGGCTAAGCAGGATGGCATAGCAAAATTCACATATATGATGCCTGGCTAAACAAGATGGCATTGCATAATTCACATAAACGATGAATAACTTAAACAGATGGCATTCACACAAAGGATGTCTAAACTAAGCAGATGACATATTTGATGTATGAAGTAAGCAATGCAAGACACCATATGCATGATATAACCAACATCAGCATGCCAAGTTGGAGCGGGGACCTCAAGGGGTAAATAGGAGTTGTCTTCTCCTTCTGAATCCCCCTCGTAATGATATCTTCCTCTCGATTACAATCCGAAATGCATGGAGGGGGGCTGCCTTTGCGCCTACCATGCAGCGACGTCTGCATGAAATTATATTGCCACGCAAGGCTCGTCTCATTTGCTCTACATGTTCAGTTCCATTGTTTACAATAACTGTCATGCATAGGAATAAAACATAGTAAGATTATGTAAGGAGTGCATGCAGAAATCCAGAGTGATGGTAGCAACCTGTGGATAGACACAAAACCAATAATAGCAATGTGATAATGACTTGATTAAAAAATATGAGATAATGGCTTCTTTACTGTTTGTTTCCCACCTAACATGAAACTCATAGTAGACACCGGAGAATAACTAGATAGTAGATAGATACTATTGATAGCGGCCCCGATATGTACCGCACAACCCTTTAAAAACTCAAGTTTGACCATTAGTTTGGAGTTGACTCAGAGTCTAATCGGTGAACAGGATGATAAAGTAGCATGTAATATTAAGCGATGCATAACATAAGCAGACACGAAAGAGTGCGACCTCTCTTGGCTGACCCGTGTAGTCCTCAAGGTCATCTCGCTCGGTTGATGATGGTAATGCAGTTTTCATGGCTGCCAGCGGTGGGGAAGAAGATCCGAGGCGGCGAAAGACGGTGCGGAGGCCGGATCCCTCTTTGTCTGGACCCTACATCGTTGGAGCAAATTTGAGCTGGGGTGGACTGACGGCCTTAGCGAGAGCGGGACAAACTACGCTAATTTTCTTTGACAACTATCTGTAAGAGAAGTAATTCTGTAAGTGCTCATTTGAATTGGAGGATTCCAACAATGCAGGGATAGGAAATAGATAGGAAAAGGATTGGAATGCACGTGCAAAACAGAGAATTTAAAAACACAGGATTTCAGCCAATCTGGGTGTTTGATTCACAACAATTGGAAGATCACAGAATGCAAAGAAGCATGGTGAGATTAAGTCAAACCACAAGAAAATGTACGGTTATAATGCTATTATGCTACTATCTCTTAGTCTTACGCTTCATGAATAGGAATTTGAAAAGGAGGAGACGTGAAAATTAATTCCTACGTTTTTTTCTTTCAAGGAGACACTAAAGGAACAAATCCATGTGCTCAGTGGACAATATATATAACATGTAGAGTAAAAAAGAGATGCAACAAGTGTACAACCTCTTTGGCGAAGCCATGTCGATCTCAGCGTGATTGGGTTGGCTGGTGAGGATGCTCTGGCTGACTTTGCTGTCGGAGGAGGGGAAGAAGATCTTAGGCGTCTGGAGATGGAGCCCGAGGTACTGCTCTGCTGTGATGGAGGGTTTAAATCGTTGGAGCAGCTCCGGTGAGTTGTCTGACGCCGAGGCTGAAGCAGGACAAGAGAGACAACGAACAACGTTAACCTGAGTGGAATTCTAATAGCATCTCCAATACATGACGTAAAATACATAACCACAAAGTGCTAGATGTAAAATACATCAGCCGCTCATCTATGAACTTAACTGTCGAAACTGAACTTAACCGTCAAAACTGAACTTAAGCGTCAAACTGAATTTTGTCGAAACTGAATTTTCTTGTCGAAACTGAACGCACTAGCAAGGTGAGGCTACACGTCGGTCGATCGACTTTTTCATCTCTGGTCGGTCGATTTTGCAGCCGTTGGATCTGAAATCAAGGGCTGCGGTTCATCTTCAACTTCCACCCCGAGCCGCCACCACCGGCCAAACAGCAGCCCCCGCCGCCCACGGCCCGGGTCAGGCGCCACCCCGCCCGCCCCGAAAACACTTCCCACCGCCGGTCTGCCGCCGCCCCGTCCATCCCTCT
Source organism: Aegilops bicornis (assembly GCA_021605145.1). Taxonomy (NCBI): domain Eukaryota; kingdom Viridiplantae; phylum Streptophyta; class Magnoliopsida; order Poales; family Poaceae; genus Aegilops; species Aegilops bicornis. Next base: position 1,540,722 of record JAHIAL010000033.1, on the reverse strand, counting down.
AGGCCCCCCCACGTGCCGAGCTTTTTCTCCGGCGATCCCCACGCCACCGCCCCGCCAACGCTCCGCCACCACTGGCGACCACCGCCCCCATCCTGAACCCTAAGATAGATAGTGGGGTACCTCTCCGGTGAGCCCCCCTCCCCGCTGGGGCTGGTTCGTCCTTCACCTCAGTGAGCCCCCCACCCCCGAAAATCGATCGACCCAAAAATCGATTTAGTCGGTGAAGTGTAGCTAAATCGGAGCAGCATCGCAAGCAAGAGCAAGAGCAAGAGCAAGAGCAGCAACGCGAGCAAGAGCAATAGAAAGAGCAGACCAGGCAGGGGACCGAGAGCAAGAGCAGAGCAGCAGCGCGAGCGAGAGCTAAAGCAGCAGCAGCTCCTACTGATGTGGACATCGCCACCGAGGGAGCGACGCCGTGGGGAAGTGGCATGACGCCGCCGTGGATGGAGCCGCGCCGTGTCGGCTCGGGACCGAGCGCCGGCAGCACCGTGAGATCAAATCAAGAAGAAAATGCGGCGATTAGTGTACAACCTCTTTGGTGGCGCCGATTAGGCCACAGCTTCATCTAAGGAAACAGTGATGATGATGCTCTTCCGATTAGTGCGGTGAAGGCGGCGGTGTGGGAATGGAGGTGGCGCGAAAGACGAGGGGAACATCGGGCAGCTCCTTGGAGGTGGAGGACGGGGTGGCTGAACCGGCGGGACAATGAGATCGACGGCGGATCCTCATCGATGCGGTGGATGAGGGACGTCGAGGTGTTCTTGTGGACGACGTCGTCGGGGAAGAGGCTCGGTGGGTGGCGGGCCGGAGCAGTGTGGGGTTTAAATCCACGGTTTTCGCGCCTCGGTGTCTGAATGATTGGGCGGATGGGATGGCTGTGGGGAACCATGGCTTAGAGACGCGCTTTGTCCTAAATGTGGGTAGTTATGAAGTACCCCCACCGATTTGAGGCGGTTCTTTCGGTTCGGGGTACCACGGCATTTCACATGTCGGGATTTCACGGGAGGTGGGAGTTTTCGCGTTGTAATTTCGGAATAGCAAGGCGCGGGTTGAGATGGAGGGAGTTGTCGGAGCACAACGAGGCAAAGATATATCTTAAATATTTCGAGCTAACAAGGCGCGGGTTGAAATTTCTGGACAAGCCTAACGTGTACTGTACCAAATCAATGCGCACTACAAATGTCATTATAAACTTTGAAGTCATGTTATGTTCAATTAAAATATTCCGCTACATGTATAATGCATGCAACCTACTACTCAAATGAACCTTTTAGTGCATTCCAAACGTATATACTACCACTTCAATATGAACTAAATTTGAATTTGTTTCTCTATTTGAATAAGATCTACAGTAATGATTGTTGTGAACTCGAAGCATTTGAATACGCTTTCTGCTTTTAATAAGATCTACAATCATCATTATTGTCAAGTTAAACCATCGCTTGTGTATTATCTTCAGCACACCACATGATTAGTCTCCAGTTACATATGAACTATGTGTACTATATGAACTCGAACTAGATTTTTTGAATCCACTTTATTTTGATTTCAAATCACATTACATTTCTAGCTCTAGCTAGGTCTTCATAATCTAAACCATGTCTCATATGTATAATGTGTTTATCACATTATGTATGGTGCCCCGCCTCACGCCTACAAGTATTTAGATGTGAGTTGCAAACACCACACATTACCACAAATTCAAATAAAATGTGAGAATGTTTGATATATAGTATTGTTTAGATTGTTCGATATTTAGTTGTAAGCTGCAAACGCCACACATTATCACAAATTCAGATAAAATGTGAGATTGTTTGATGTATAGTATGGTTTATATTGTTCGGCATTTAGTTGTGAGTTGCAAACGCCATGCATTATCACATTATGGTATAACATGTGCACAACATGTGTATCACCGCTATATTCATGCATGCAATGTTTAAAACACTATGATCTCCTGTTCAAATATATGAATCCGCTTTCATATCAAATTATGATCTTTGTTAGTCTCTTACACCCACACAATCCTCTAACCTTTGTAGCTACCACTAACTTTCTCTCGTGCATGCACACACCCTCCTCGCCCTCCCGTCCCTCGGCGTTTCTATCCACCGGGCACATTCATTTTTTTTTCTTTAGGTCGTTCTCCCGAGTCTCCACAACTCCTTTCCGACACACACCGATCGATAAACCTCTCCAAATGATGCCTGCCTACAACATACACACACACCTTCAATCTCCTCCTTTATGTGTCCTTGCCTCGTGTCTCTCATACGGTCGACACACGTGTAAACTCTCGCCTCTTTTCATCGATCTCACAACAAAGACACTCCTCCCCCTATCTAGCTAGTAGTTGGGCCTCTCGCACCTCCTCCTAGCTCCATTCTCTCTGTCTATCCGTCTTGCTGGGCCTTATTTGCCTCTAACAGATGGACGTACACCGACCGGTCTCTCGCTATACATATAGCTAGCTAGGTCCTTATAACTCGGTTTTACCCACGCGCCGATCGATCTACCTCATTAGTTGTGTCTCTCCCTTCCTCTGACAAACAACAATTGATCTACCGATTTAGTTAGGTTTGCTTACCAAACACATGGTTCCCCTTCATCATCCCGGGACGCGTCCCGACGGATCTATCACGCATAGGCACACCACGTAAACACATCCCCACTCTTATTGATAACATTGCGGTTCCACCCTCGGTTTGTCTAGTAGGCCTCTCCCACCATCTCCGAGAAGCAACTCCATCACCCATCCAGCACTCTACCCCTCTCCCTCCTATCCCTCCCTCTCTCTCTCTCCTCTCTCTCTTGGTCCCATCATATTTCCCGTCCTCCAGTTATGTATGGATGTCAACCGATCTCCCTCAAGACATAGCTGGGTCTCTCCTTCTCAACACATATACGATTCGTTCTACCTCTATAGTTAGGCCTCTCTGTCGGTGTCAAAACCGGCGGATCTCGGGTAGGGGGTCCCGAACTATGCGTCTAGGCGGATGGTAACAGGAGACAAGGGACACGATGTTTTTACCCAGGTTCGGGCCCTCTCGATGGAGGTAATACCCTACCCCGCTTGATTAATATTGATGATATGGGTAGTTCAAGAGTAGATCTACCATGAGATCGAGAGGCTAAACCCTAGAAGCTAGCCTATGGTATGATTGTTGTTCGTCCCACGGACTAAAACCCTTCGGTTTATATAGACACCGAATAGGGTTAGGGTTACACGTAGTCGGTTACAATGGTAGGAAATCTACATATCCAGATCGCCAAGCTTGCCTTCCACGCCAAGGAAAGTCCTATCCGGACACGGGACGGAGTCTTCAATCTTGTATCTTCATAGTCCAGGAGTCCGACCAAAGATGATAGTTCGGCTATCCGGACACCCCCTAGTCCAGGACTCCCTCAGTAGCCCCCGAACCAGGCTTCAATGATGATAAGTCCGGCGTGTTGATTATCTTCGGCATTGCAAGGCGGGTTCCCCTCCGAATCCTCTGTTTGAACAAAGGTCCGCTTCCTTGTGAATATCACGCTTCGGCTTCCACGCCCAATAATGGCCATCTTCCACGTGTCGAATGAATGTGAAAACTCGTGGTATCTTTACATTTACCCCCTTGCTATGAAAATGAGCCGCCTATAAAAGAGACGGGATCCAGATCCGGATCGCACCATCCTCCCTTCGTGAGCCTTCATCGAGCGCCTTTGACAAAAATCCACTCCACCATGGGCCGACGCGGCTCCTCCTCTCGCGCTCCTAGCCCTCAGCCGGAGATTGGGGGAGATGCTCAGTCCCAGACAAATAATTGGTGGTGCTTCAAACCAAGGGATTCCTTCCCCGGCCTTCTGGTTCCGGTGCGTTCGGGACTCGCCACTTATAAGGGCGGAAGCAGCGGAGAGCGCCCCGATCCCTCTAAGGGAGAGCGGGTATGCTTCGTCTCTCACCTAATGAGAGGACTCGGATTTCCAATCCATCCGTTTCTCCGGGGGCTTCTGGAGTTCTACGGCCTCCAGCTGCACAACCTTACGCCTGCCTCCATCTTGCATATAGCGGGCTTCGTGGCCCTTTGCGAGCTGTTTCTGGGCATTGAGGCCCATTTCGCTCTGTGGAAGAGATTGTTCTGCCTTGTGCCTCGTTCTCACGAAGGGTCAATATATCAAGTGGGCGGAGTCAATTATGGCGCATCGCCAGGACTCGATACTTATCCGGGACCCCAAAGAAGGCCCGAGGACTGGCCTCGTAATGGTTTTACATGGAGGAGGTCCGCCGCGGATCCTGTTCGGATCGGCCTTCCGTAGTTTAGCAACGCCTCCGAAGAAGCGCCCTAAGCTGGCGCTCATGGAGCCCCGGAGGGAAAATGACCGGGACGTCCTTTACTTGATGAGCCGAATAAGATTGCTGGCTCATGCCGGATTGACCATGATTGGAGTCATGGCGACCTGCATTATGAGGGGAGTTCAGCCGCTCCAATATAGGGGCCACCCCATGTGGGATTTCAACGGGGAGGATGATGCCACCCGCCACGGCCGCAAAGGGCCGGGATCGGTCACCGAACTGGTGAAGACCTTGTCCGCCATGTACAAAGGAGAAGAGGAGGATTTTCTCCTCGTCAGTCCACTGAACGGGTTTTCCTCGAATAATCCTTGAAGTTGGGTAAGCGAATATCTTTGTGGCCTGTCCGATCCATGTTCCCGTGGTTAAATATCTCATTTCATGGTTTCTGCGTAGGAACTGCGCTACCGTGGAGAATATACACAGCCCGCTTCCACAACCCGAGGATCCGAACGGTTCCTCGATCCGCCTCGAAGAGGACTCGGATACAAAGGTGGAGCTGATCGACGGGTGTTCCATCAACTTAGCATCGACAATGCTTTGGTTGCCATTACGGCCGCTACCCAGACTATTTCCGGCCTCCTGTAACCGTGATCAAGTCCGGATACCATGATCCACCCGTGCTTTACTTCTAATCACCGCGTATTTGATGGTGTTTCGCAGGGGTGCCTTCGTAACGGAAGCCGAGCCTGCCGCGGCCGTCCCAACAAGGCAGCTCGCCTAGCAGCGGAAAAGAAGTGCGGCACGACTCGAGACGCCGCCAAGAACGGTATGATGTGCCATCGTGTTTTAAGGAGAGGTTCTGGGAGGCACACCGACGCTCGTGGTTTTTCAGTGAAAGAGCGCCGCCAGATCGAGTCCGGAGAAGTTGCCAATCGAACCTCCGCCACCGTGCTCAAAAGCCGAGTCCGGAAGGGGGTACGAACACAGGAGGCGGCGTCGGATGCTCCTCCAACGGAGGATGCCGATAGACTGTCCGCCACCAAGTCGGAGGTGGAGAGCGCCATGAATCATAGGCGCCGCCGGACTATTCTACGTGACGCATGTTTCTCCCAAGAGGCGTTGAACGCCTTTAATTCGGGAGAAGCGCACCTCCGTGCCGCTCAAGATGGCCTAGCCAGAGCCACGGAGCAGTATGTGAAAGACATACGGGTAAGGAATTTTGACAGTTATATATGCCAGTAGCCCCCGAGACTTAAAATAGTTAGGATAACTGATTTAAGGATCATTTGGAATGCAGGTTCTTACCGAAAAGAATACCTGTTTGTCCCAGGAGCTTGAAGAGTGCAAGGCCCAACTTGAGGCCGCACTGGCCGCGACCGGGGAAGCCATGAAGACTCCCTCTGGTAATATATGCCCTTCAAAGTAGAAGTAATTTCGCAAAGTGCGGCGTGTGCATAAATCTGACATTAGCAAAGGCAGAGATAGCGCAGGATGGATCGGACAAGCACAGCCTCAAGGCGCCAAGGTGCTTACGAGGGTGCGGCAGGAGAAAAATAACCTCAAGATGCCAACACCCAATGGGTGAGGAACTAAAGGACGTTCGTGCTCAGCTTGTCCGACCAGAAGGAGAATCGACGGCTTGCCGCGGCATTTTCAGTAAGTGCTTAAACGAACTTTGAAAGAGTTCGCGAGGAAGGCGACTAACATAAACATGTATGTAGGTTTGCTCACGTGTCGTCCCCGAGGAGGAGATGCCCAATTCTTGGTGACCTTCTTCCCGAATCCGCGCTACCGTTTTAACGAAGTTCGGCAGGTGATGAAAGGCGTCGCCTGTGCCTTGTGGCCATCTATCTCCCTGCCCGAAGGCATTGGGGAGCTGGCAGAGTGGCTTCAAGGAGCACGGCGGCGCTTCCGACTATGGAAGATATCGGCCTGCCATCAAGGCGCCAGGGAGGCCTGGGCCATGGTAAAGACACGGTACACGAAGGCTGACCCAAACCACATGGCCGAGGTCGGATCTGTGGGACCTGATGGGAAGGAGATCCCTGTAAGCTTAGTGTACGGCCAAGTAGAATTGGCCGCCAAGTAGTCCCAGCAAGATTGTAAATTAGACAGCCTATTAGATGGCATTGAGGAGGAATACAATCAGTCGAGTTGACTATGTAATTTAATATGACATGAAAATGTCTTCTAGCTGGATTGTAGATCGTTTGTCATAGCGGACCTTTTCGTTTCGACCTCGGGACCTAATAGTCCGGAGTGTGTCCGAATACCCTCGCAGCTATGTAAGAACCGGGCATGCATGGAGACAAGGCGTAGGGGTCATTATTGCTGTATCGTATAAGTGCCCAACTAGTTATGTTATATTACATGGATAGTAAGAAACATCTTCCAGGGAGAATAGTTCCGTTAAGGGTTCCTTTCTCAGGAGGCATGCCCTAAAGTGTATGTCCAAACTGCTAAGAAAGCGTAAAATCATCCGGGGCAGATGGATAAATAGTTAAAAATCATCTTTCAGTTCACCGACCGAATATTCCCTTAAGAACGCTTAGCTTTCGTCTTCACCTAGTCTGAGGTACACATCCGCTGACCCGGCAAAGAATAATCGCAGAGGTGCTCCTTTACCGCCTAGCCGAACAATCGGAACGTAGGGGTAAGCACAGGAGCGAGCAACCCAGCTTGGCCAAAACTTAAGTCATATCGATGCATATAATGGTGAGTAAAGGTAAATGCGGAAGTTTGACACATGTGTTGGGCATAAAGATCAGATAAATAAGCTTCATTAAAGAAGCCCCAGGTATAATGAGCGCTGGTGGCGTCAAGTATGTAAAGTAACAAAGCGCAAGCGAGCCTCTAAAGGCTTCAAGAAGAAGGAGGAGGAAGGAGAGAAATAAAAGACAGCTAAAGTATAAATTCGAAGGAGGAAGGAGACTAACTCAGAGTCCGGCGCTTAGGCGAGAATCTTCATAGACGGGCTGCGTTCCATGGGTTTGGCTCAAGTCGGTTATCCGATGCGCTTAGACGGTATGCCCCGCCGTCAGGACCTGGTCGATGATGAAGGGACCTTCCCATTTGGGCTTGAGTTTGTCCTTTTCCTTGTCCGGCAGGCGTAGAACTAGTTCGCCAATGTTGTAAGCTTTGGCCCGTACTTCTCTGCTTTGATATCTTCGAGCCTGCTGTTGATAAAATGCGGAACGAGCTTTTGCCACGTCGCGCGCTCCTCCTCCAAGGCCCAGACTGTCCTGCCGATCGAAGTTCGGCTTCTTTCTTCATACATGCGCACGCGAGGTGAGTCATGAATTATGTCGCAGGCAAGACTGCCTTCGCGCCAGACACCATAAAAATGGTGTGAACCCGTAGTGCGATTCGGCGTGGTCCGCAGCCCCGTGAGTACGGAGTCGAGCTCCTCTACCCAAAGGCGTGTTAGATTCCTTAAGGGACCGCACTAGTCTGGGTTTAATGCCGCCATGATTAGACCGTTTGCCCGCCTCGACTAGACCGTTAGTTTGAGGGTGATAGACTGAGGCGTAATCGAGCTTGATGCCCATGTTTTTGCACCATATTTTGACCTCATCGGCTGTGAAGTTGGTGCCGTTATCAGTGATGATACTGTGGGGGACGCCGTAACAATGCACTACCCCTGATATGAAGTCTATCACTGGTCCGGATTCGCCGCTTTTAATGTGCTTGGCCTCTATCCATTTGGTGAATTTATCCACCATGACCAATAGGTATTTTTGCTTGTGGGTTCTTCCTTAAGGGGTCTAACCATGTCAAGCCCCTGCATCGCGAACGGCCAGGTGATGGGTATAGTTTTGAGGGCGGTGGGTGGCATGTGGCTTTGGTTAGCAAAAGCTGGCAACCGACGCATCGTTGGACTAAATCACAAGATTCCGCCTGCCGGGCCGTCGGCCAATAAAATCCTGTACGGAAGGCCTTGCCTACAAGGGCCCGGGCTGCGGCGTGGTGCCTACCCAGTACGGCATGAATTTCAGCCAGGAGGTTTCGCCCTTCCTCTTCGGAGATGCACCTTTGAAGGACTCATGTTGTGCTTTTCTTATAGAGCTCTCCCTCATGGACTTTATAGGCTTTGGATCGCCGTACTATGCAGCGAGCCTCATTTTGGTCTTTGGGGAGTTCCTGCCTAGTTAGGTAGGCTAGGAATGGCTCCGTCCACGGGGCAATAACCGCCATTATTTCGTGGGCGGAGGGTGTTATCTCGTTGGTAGAGCCTCCGATTGTGTCAGAGTGTTCGGTGTCGAGCAAAGGCGGTTGGGTCCGGATTGTTATTTCGGACTCCTCTTCCCATATAGTACGGATGGCTTGAACAGCCATTCCAGTGAAGATATTACGGGACAGCATCGCGTTTTCCGCCGATGCATGCTAATACGCCCGCTACTGGTTGTTATCCCGGCTATATGATGAAATTCGAGCCCTTCAACTGCGGCCGACATTTTTAGGACTGCGTTGCAGACGCTGCCATTTTCGGATCTTTGGCATCAAAGTCTCCGCTTATTTGAGATATCGCGAGGTTTGAATCGCGCACCTCTAGGCGTTTAATGCCCATGGAGATCGCCATCCGGAGGCCGCATGTAAGGGCCTCAGATTCGGCCGCGTTGTTGGAGTCCGTGTACATTATCTCGCAGGACGATATTGCGTGTCCCCGGTTGGGGACGTTAGGGACGACACCAGCCCCTGTGCTGGCCAACGCTTTGGAGCCGTCGAAGTGCATGATCCAATTGGAATATGTGCCGCACTCTTTAGGGAGTTCGACCGTCCATTCGGCAACGAAATCGGCCAACACTTGTGACTTAATAGCTCGTCGTGGCTTATAGGTTATGTCGAATGGGAGGAGCTCGATGGCCCATTTGGCAATCCGGCCCGTCGTGTCGCAGTTGTTTATAATGTCGTTAAGAGGTACTTCGGAGGCTAATATAATCGAACACTCTTGAAAGTAGTGTCGCAGCTTCCGGGATGCCATGAACACCGCCAGATGCTATCTTTTGATAATGTGGGTACCGGACTTGCATGGAGTTAGGACGGTGGACACATAGTAAACTGGTTTTTGAAGAGGGAACTCGTGTCCGTCCGCTTTCGCTCGACGACGCGAGCACCGCGCTAACAACTTGATGTGTTGCGGCGATATATAATAGCATTGGTTCGTCCATGTTGGGCGCGGCCAGGACCGGATTTGTTGCCTCCACTGTTTTGCCGATCTGGTTTGCCAGACATGTCTGAATCATGCGCTGATATGTTGCGCCGGTGTTTTTGAGCCGAAGGGCATTGTGTTGAAGTAGAATGGGCCGATGGAGTGATGAATGCTGTTGGTAGCGTGGTTCAGCTCCGCCATCTTAATTTGGTGGTAGCCGGAGTATGCGTCGAGGAAGCACAATGAATCGTGTCCTGTTGTGGAGTGGATAATTTGATCAATGCGAGGGAGGGGGAAGGGATCCTTTGGGCAGGCCTTATTAAGGTCTTTGAAATCAACACAGAGGCGCCAAGATTTGTCCTTCTTTGGTACCATCACCAGATTTGCTAGCCAGTCCGGATGTTTTATATCTCCGATGAATCCGGCTTCCGTAAGTTTGGCTAGCTCCTCTCCCATGGCCTTGTCTCTTGGGTTCGAAAACGCCAAGAGCTCGCTGACCTGGCTTGAATCCTTTTAGGATATTTAGGTTGTGCTCGGCCACCGACGTGGGATTCTGGCATGTCCGAAGGGTGCCGTGAAAAAATGTCCCAGTTTTCTCGTAGAAATTCTCGTAGTGCGGCGTCTACATCAGGGTTTAATTGTGCCCCAATGGAGGCCGTCTTTGCAGGGTCCGTTGGGTGGACTTGGAATTTGACTATTTCATTCGCTGGTTTAAAATAGGTGGACTTGTATCTTTTATAAAGTATCACATCGCCCTGCTCACCTTTGTGGAGCGCATCACAGTGAGTTCCTCGGCCGCTAGGGCTTCGGATAGTGCCTCGAGGGCTAGCGTGGCTGTCTTGTTTTCGGCGCGGAGTGCTATGTTCGGATCACTAGCGAGAGTGATGATTCCGTTAGGTCCGGGCATTTTAAGCTTCATGTACCCATAATGGGGTATAGCTTGAAAAATTGTGAATGCCTCTCGCCCTAATAGAGCGTGATATCCGGCTGCTGAACGGGGCCACTTGAAATGTGACCTCCTCGGACCTGTAATTGTCCGGTGAGCGAACACTACGTCCAATGTGATTTTTCCCTGTGCAGCATGCTTCCGGCTAGGGATTATTCCTCTGAAGGTTGTGCTGCTTCGCTCAATGCGGTTCCGATCTATTTCCATTTTTCGGAGGGTTTCCTCATAGATGAGGTTTAATCCGCTGCCGCCATCCATGAGTACCTTAGTAAAGTTTAAAGCCGGCCCACTATTGGACCGAGGACCAATCTGCGTGGTGCTCGGGCTGTTCGAATTTGGGTTCATCACTGGCATTAAAGGTAATAGCCGTGTCACTCCATGGATTTATTGTTGCTACTTGGTAGACTTCGGCAAGGTTGTGGAGTGTTTGCCTCCGCATGTTATTTGATGCGAAAGTCTAGAAGACTGTTAATACCGTACTGGTATTTTTGGGCTGGGATTCTGAAGCTAGAAGCTCTTCGCCACTTTTGGCCACTGTAGTAGTATCCAACATGCTCGAAGGCTATGAGTTGGAGTGGCGTCCTCTGTGCTATGAATTTTGCAGGGTCCGTTGAGCCATCCCTCCAGTACGGTTCCATGCCCTTTAGGGGGTTTTTGTTTTCTGGTATTTAACCCAGGTGGTTGGTGATGATGCACCCTTTTATTTCGGACTAGGGCTGTGTTCGGGGCCGGATTATCCCAAAATTTACTTTCGGTTTTCCAAGCATTCTCCATCGCGCAGTACTTTCGTACTATGGTCACCAAGTCACCAAAGCATGTAATTTCACGATGACTTATGGCGTTTAGGATTCCTTCGTTTGTGCAATTATTGCAAAAGAGTGAGATTGCGTCCTCCTCTCGACAGTCCTTTATCCTGTCCATAACCAGTTGGAATCTGGCCCAGTAATGATGAACTGTTTCAGCGGGCTCTTGCCGAATTCGGGATAGGTCGCTAATGTTTGGGTGGGCGGGTGGAACTAGATCCGGAACCCCGTCCAATCTAAGACTTCGAGGGCTGAGAAGTTTCGAACTTGGAAGTTTGGGTTTTGGATGTTATCCAATGAATCCAGCCCGCCACCGACTTTAAGTTCGTGGATTTGATCGACATCCGCCCCTCCGCTGAATCCGGCATGGAGGGATCGGAATCCAACGTAGCTAGTCCTTAAGATAGAAGAAGAGTCGTCGTATTGTTCCTCTACCACAGCAACATGGTGGGTAGCCTGGGGAGAGTTAATCTCTCTCAGATCGGTTTTAGGCCCGATCTGATCGTAGTCAGTGGCGACTCCCAGGGCGGCGATGCGATCCAAGAGCTCGTTCACGGAGGAGAGCTCGATCGGATCTAGCTGCTCGGCAAGTTCTGAGTTAACACGAAGATTGGTTTCGATGACCCGAGAAGTCATCGTCGGCGCGGCGGCCGAACTGGTGGTCATAAGGAAACCACCTAGCTGAAGAGTCTGGCCGGCGGCCAAGGCTCCTTTGGCGATAATATCGTCTTTAAAGACGGGATGAGGCATCCTTCCTGACGGTGACGGCAGAGGAACTCTCAATGAAAGCACCAATGTCGGTGTCAAAACCGGCGGATCTCGGGTAGGGGGTCCCAAGCGTGCGTCTAGGCGGATGGTAACAGGAGACAAGGGACACGATGTTTTTACCCAGGTTCGGGCCCTCTCGATGGAGGTAATACCCTACTCCGCTTGATTAATATTGTTGATATGGGTAGTACAAGAGTAGATCTACCACGAGATCGAGAGGCTAAACCCTAGAAGCTAGCCTATGGTATGATTGTTGTTCGTCCCTACGGACTAAAACCCTTCGGTTTATATAGACACGAATAGGGTTAGGGTTACACAGTCGGGTTACAATGGTAGGAAATCTACATATCCGTATCACCAAGCTTGCCTTCCACGCCAAGGAAAGTCCTAGACACGGGACGGAGTCTTCAATCTTGTATCTTCATAGTCCAGGAGTCCGGCCAAAGATGATAGTTCGGCTATCCGGACACCCCTAGTCCAGGACTCCCTCACTCTCCCTACCCCTCCCCCACCCCCCTCCCCCCCACACACACCGATACATCGAGCGCTCTAGTCATGTCTCCCCGCCACACACAAACCGACATGTGCCCTCTAACGTTCCAGAGGCCAGTCGCCCTATATCTTTGACTTGCACACACACACAATTTCGATAGCTCTCTTCATCGATCTCGCACCTACCCACTTGATCCTCTCTTCGACTCTATCGATAGCTATGACCCTTCCTCTCTTCTCGTGGATTGCCCGACCCTCTATGTATGATATGGATAGGCCTCCATTTCACACACATTGCATGCAAAATTTTGTTTGAGATGTCATCGACACATATTCCCACAAATAATTCATGAAATCAACCCCCCCCCCCCCCCCCCCCCCCCCCCAAACAAAAAAACACTCACGACGCGGTTTGTATCTTCTCTCACACACCCACGTGGGTGGGGGACATGCAGGAAGAGAAGAGGTGCATGCAGGCGCACGTACTCCCGTCTCTTTCCCAACCACACCCGCGCGGGTACACGGTGGAGCTCAACTCTGTACGAAAAAGGCAGCCCACGGGGTATTTTGGCACGTGTACTGGTTGCCCACTTGGTGGAGGGAGGATCGTCTACCACGGGTGAACAAACAAATTGCGACTTGACGTGTTATGTTAAAAGAAGAGGAAAACCATGTGGGGCCTACCTTAGAGGCAAGACTTTTGATGTGTCCCGTCAACTCACAGAATGAGGAGAAGCTTGCTTAGTACGTCGTCTCCCCCGCCCACGGGCGCGGTGGCTCGCAGGATGAGGTGAAGCTTGCTCCGCCTTACGCACGCTCCCTTGCCCATGCGCGCGGTGGCTCGCAGGACGAGGAGAAAAATTTACTACTCCCTCCGTTTACTCCACGTCCCTACTAGCTTGGTTATAGAGATTATATCATATTGTTTGTAATATATATGTCCTTTAGTAGATTTCAATATGAACTACTAGTACATACTCCAAACACTGATGTATATGGACGTATTTTAGAGTGTAGATTCACTCATTTTGCTCCGTATGTAGCACTCTCCTCGCCCACGTGGTGGGCGTGCAGCAATTCATTCGGTCTCATATAGCCGTAACGATATATACTGCACTACCATTATTGCTCGACTTTAGAAAGAGGCGAAGAGCCAATCGCAAGGTTAATATTTTGGAGATGCCAAGCGCCAAGGTTATAGGAGAACGAGTAGTAGGTGCCGCGTCATTTATAAATAAAGTTTTTTTTTCTTGATGGCACGACGCAATATGATAGGTTCATATGGAGAGAAAAGGAAACCGCTCCACTATATACATAGTCGGGACGGGCCAGCCTACACGGTTGCTTCTTTGGGGTTGCTCTCTTCACACTCTCTCGCACAAAACGACTGTGTCCACATCTCCAACATCCCGGTGGATCACGTCCGCTTGGGGAAGGGGTGGATGCTTAGTGTAGATGCGGTGGCCGTCGCCGACGGTGAAAACCCACTGTCGGCACGTCCCGATCAAGGGTCCCCGCCGTTCTCTCTCACAAAGCCGGTGAGGTTGCCTTCGTCCCTTGCTCACTTCCGGGACGTGGCGATTGCCGCCTCCGCCGCCCTCCTCAAGGTTGAGCTACGTCCCTCAGTACAACTCCCTTTACAGCCAGCTTGCACCATCGCTCCAGCTGCCCACATCACTCCCCGTGGATATTTCTCTACTTCTTTGCCCTTTACATACCTCTACTAGCTTCTACGTCTTTGTATTTGTGATGATTTTATGTCTCATCAACTAGTCCCAGTAATCTTATTCTAATCACACTTCTTCAATTTCTTTGCCACAGGGATGCTCATCTCGATTTTGGTGAAACTGCACAAAATGATTCGATGGTCAAAAGGTTGCAAACTTCATTTATTAGGAAGCTTTAACGTTGCGACAAATTGAAGGCTGGTCGGGGTTCACGGTTCAAGGGCTAGGGACTGCATGGATCATTTTTTCTTTAGCTGCCTCTGCTCCAAAATAAGTGTCAACTTTAGTAGTAGTACAACTTTGTACTAAAGTTTGCACAAAGTTGAGACACTTATTTTGGAGCGGAGGAGTACATATTTGCTATGATCATCAATCATTGAGATGCAATAGCATGCATGTTAGTCTTCTTTGTATTTGATGAAATGTTGCAAGGGCAACCTTGAGCATAAGATACATGTAACGTAGCTGGAAGCTTCATAGCATTGTACAAATTTATCTCGCTGATAAATTACAAGACGACTATACTAGTACTTCCTCCGTTCCTAAATATAAGTCTTTGTAGAGATTTCACCATGAACCACATGCAGATGTATATAGATGCATTTTAAGTGTAGATTCATTCATTTTGTGACGTATGTAGTTCACCTAGTGGAATCTCTACAAAGACTTATCTACTAGTAATAGCTAGCCCCCACTACTAGGAATTCTCTATCCTCTCCTTGAGCCACATCATCAAAATTGATGTAGCCATTAGATGAAGTAAATCAGTCCATAATAGCCGTCTGATCTAGACGTTGAGAGGCTCCGCACTAAGCCACAAGCAAGCATGCAGAAATACCGTGGCACATGCATGTGAGTGGGTTTTAAATCACATCAACATGTCTGCATGCAAGCATGCACCGGTAGCATGCATGTAAGTGAGCTTTTAAGTCCCATTAACATGTCAAAAAGAAAAATATAATAACATTATGTAGTAGGAGTTGGCTGATCTTTTTTCCTTACGTGGGATGATCTAAATGATGATGGGAGTTTACTTAGTTCGGCTACCACATTTTTCATGTGGTTATATAGTTTTTTTTAGTTCTATGAAATCGATAATTTTGCGCAGAGAGATATACGCTGTTCTCAGGCAACGCTTGCGAGGACTCATCTAGTAATATTTAGGAACGGAGGGGTACTATGTAAAGAGTTAGGTGTCGCACGGTGATAGTGTGAGGTGGGCCATGTAATCACCGAGCTGCGTGTTTTCACGCTCTTGCACTCCTCCTGTAAGAATGGAGAAAATTGTAATCTAGTACGTCAAAGCGTGGGACATCCAAAGTCCTACCACCTCGATAATAAAGACCAATGGGCCGTCAAATCACATAGACCCAGCAGTAAGTTGGACGGACGAAGCAACCATCACTCTTGCGCCAGTGAGAGGTCGCGTCCGCTCTGCCCGGGCATGAATGCATCACCGATTCTTTGGAGCGGCTGCGACCGTTTGGCGGGAAGCCTTGGCGATGGAGGGGCTTTGGGTGGGCCAATTGGTCGAGGCCAGGCGTGGCAGATGTCCGCATGTCCCTACCGGACACGCCCGAAACGAGAGGATGCACCACTCGCGGCTAAATTGTACACTACACACCATCTCTCTCAGAGGAGTAGGTCGATCTGTTGCACTCTCTAACACACACATGCTGTTAAACACACACACGCACACGCACGCACCTTGGTCCCGTTGCACCTTCTAACGTGACTTATTACACCTAGACGGAGGGAGTAGTAAGTATACGAGATACGGTGGCACACTTACTTAATTCGAATACAAGTGCCCAAAATTTGTGTGCATGTTATAATAAGGATTCACTTAAAATAGTACGTGAGCGAACAGAGGATCAATTGGACAGTGTTCCCGAGCAGTAGCGAGATGTGTGAGGTAAGATACACCGTTGGCGCTTTTAATTTTTCTTATTAATTTGTTTGTTTCACCCTCTGACTGGTGGGACCCAATGTACTACGTTGAGAGAGGTAAGGTGACTAAGGCTGCATTATTTCTGCACCACCGTGGATAGTCTTACCACCAAAGCCACATGACACGATTATGATTGAAATCCCAATGACTCCCACACACACAAAAAAACACGGCATGCTTGTCACACGAATGCAGGAATGTATAAAAGGTTATTTTCCTCTCGTTGAACATAACGGGAGGGTTGTGTAGCTGGTTAGCCAGTTCGCTCATCAAACTTGAGGTCTTGGGTTCGATAACTACACTTGAGCATAATCCTTGCCAGGAGGATTCTTTGACTGGTCAAAATGTTTTCTAGGGTTTGCACGCTTCACACTCTCTCTCCAAAGATAAATATACACTTTGGAGCCTCGGCTTGTAGTTGCTCTGTTCACACTCTCGCCCTCTCCCGGCTGGAGCCTCAAAGCACTTGTAGTTGCTCTCTTCACACTCTCTCGCCCTCTCCAGATCTAAACAAGACTTCCTTGGCCTCTCTCTCTCCCCTCACTGCTGCTCAAAGAGCCGGGCAGGATCCGTCTCACGGGAAGGGAAGGAGGCTTAACGCTGTCACCGTCGGCGAGGGAGGAATCCACCATCAAGTAGCTGTTCACTTTCCACCCAGTGGCAGCAAGGGAGGGCCTCCGACCCTTCTTCTTCGCCGCCATCCTGTTGCCAATCGAACCACGCCTCAAGAACCTTAAGGTATAATTTACTTACTCCACATGCATTGCTCTAGCTGCATGTATACCATGAATCTTGGACGTGGTTCAAAGAGGAAAGGAGTGGGGGAAAGTAGTGGGAAAAGTTGTACTCCCTCCGTTCCTAAATATAAGTCTTTGTAGAGATTTTACTAGGACTACATACGGAGCAAAATGAATGAATCTACACTCTAAAATGCATCTATATACATCCGTATGTGGTTCATAGTGGAATCTTTACAAAGACTTATATTTAGGAACGGAGGAAGTATATAGCATGAATCTAGGACGTGGTTCAAAGAGGAAATGAAGGGGGAAAGTTGTATAGCATGAATCTAGGACGTGGTTCAAAGAGGAAAGGAATTTGGGAAAGTAGTGGGAAAAGTTGTATCGCATAAATCTAGGACGTGGTTCAAAGAGGAAAGGAAGGGGCGAAAGTACTAGTTCAAAAAGGAAAGGAAGGGACAAGGCTGTAGAGTTTGAGAAGGACTAGTTTTGCTGCGCTCACATAGGGAAAGGTGTCTAAAGATAACAAAACTGGGACCAACACAAATATGTTCCTTGGTTGTTTGTTCTTTGTTGCAACAGACTGTGCATGACCACAGTACATTGGTAGATGCACATGGTGCTGGTGCGTCCACTGTCCCGTGCAACTCATTAGCTGTTGTTAATGTAAGGCCCCGTTTGGTTAAAAACTCCCTAGTCCCTACCTGCTTGGTTCCAGGGACTAAACATGGACTAGAGGTTATTAAATGACATGCTAAAAGACCATGTTACCCCTAGTAATGAACTAATAGAGACAAGGTGCGATGCGTGGCGAGGGCAACTGTTGGAAAAAGTCCCAAAAAGACTCCCTGGGGTCTTCTTTCTTTAGTCCCAAATGCCCACTTTTAGTCCCTAAAAGTCCCTCCTGTTTGGTTTAGATGGGACCGACACGGAGTTTTTTAGTCCCTACACCAAAATGTCCTCGTAAACAAACACCCTCTAATAATGTCATTTGGAAAATTGATGCAATGCCATAGTTAAAAGCAAATTACATGTTTAACGAATTTTATTGTTAATATAATCTCTATGTTAATATTAATCAATGCCCCGTTTGAGAAATGCTCTTGTCTTTGCTTTCTTTCCCATTTAGATAAGGTAGATGCTTCTTTTTGTTGGCTTCGTGTCATCCACCGTTATTGACCACTAATTTTTTTCTTTGCACCTCTGTGTAAACAGGGTTATCTACTTCACCTCGTTGCCATTGTGACCTTTTGTTGACCTTTGCACAAAAACACTTTTGTTTTAAGAGTGTTTTGTAGAGTTCAACCAAAATGTCACACCGACAACGTTAGCTTGATTGCTTGATCTTAGTGGAACTGCACAAGAGGAGATCTTACTTCCTATCCGTTAAAGGCGAATTTGGTTCAGATCTTCTTCTTGTGAGTTGTTTGAATTCCGCATCATGAGAGGTCAAGATTACTAGCCTTCTTTCACATGATTCTGCGCAGTGCTTTCATATGTTGTGCTACTTGTACGATAATGTTGCTTGATTTTAGTGAACTGCACAAATGGTTACAAGACTTCCAATCTGTATGTGCACCGTAATATCCCATTGAGGTAAGATAAGGATATTTCACAACTGCTGCCCTGTATTTTGCCACTTTCATCAGAAAATTAAGTTTAGTACTATACTTGTGCTCCCTAATTGACATGCCAAATCTTACATTGAAGGCGAAGCTTGTCCATTATTGAACCAAGTGATGAAGGGGAAGAACAAAGGAAGAAAAACAAAAATCAACTCCGGTCAGTAATGAAGCATTGGAACTGTGATGACACAAGTAATGATATAGTTTTGCATCTTAATTTATTGCTATGGCTGGAACGAGCAATTGTTTTGCCACTGATTTGATGCCATACATAATTATCTCTACTTGTGCAAACAGGGATCTTCTTTGAAGATACCATATATTTTAGTGGAACTGCACAAGAAGATGTTGGAAACATTTAACTAATCGAGGAGTATATAGTAAGAATGGCCACCCCCGTAGATAGCAACAGTTGGTTCTGAGAAGTGCTTCATCTGTATGCTCTACACAATCAGCCTCCTGACAAAGGTTGGTACTCGCCCACTGATTTCATCCATATGATTGAGCTTTGTCATCTCTATTGGTGTTGTGCTCTTGTTTAGATACTGTCATGAAAAAGTAGTATTGTCCTTGAGAAGTGCTTCATCTGTCTTTGTTTTAAATATTTCCTTTCCTTTTTTTCGAGCAAACATGGATGCTAGCATTTAGTAGTCCTCTTGTCTTTGCATGTGATCATCTTCCTTTGAAGAAGAATATGGAGTACATGAAGTGACTAGTTCCGATTATGCAGGATGAAGAAGCCCTGTCTATCTTCTCATCGAGAAGGAAGCGATTGAAGGATGGTTACATTGCTCCCCACAAGACCAAACTAACTTCAGCTTTCGAAGGACCGACAAATCTCCATTTTTTTCTTTGTGATGCTTGTGAGTACAATGTTGTTCTAGGATTCTTTCTGGTGAGTTCCATTTTTCTAAAAGTGTGCTCTACGTGGACCATGTATGTGCCTGTTGAAACTGTCAATTCATAGTACAGTTTGCTTTATACTAATCACTTTTTGTATTTGTGCAAACAGGGGTGCTCAACTTGATTTCAATGGGAACTGCACAAAATGTTCATGAATACATCGAATCATTCATTTCCACCACAAGAAAGGAGGTGCCGATAAGTTCAAGGCGTTGCAACATATAAGGGCGAAATCATACAAGCTACGCGCGAATTTGGTTGATTTTGATGGAACTGCACAAATAGAACAGCTGGTTTATTTAGCACGAGGTGCCATGTCAATGTCTGAACTGATGGCAAACCCTGCCCAGTCCACAATCGTAGGCATTTGATATTTTGGAATGGGACAATCTTGTCAAATTTTGCTCATTGATTTTAGCAAGACATGCGTTTGATATTTTCGAATGGGAAGCCCTTTGCTGTCAGCAGGGTCGGTCAATTTTTCTTTATTCTTTAGTTGTGAAGTAAATATTGCCTCTGACATGTGAGTCGCTGAGATGCATAATCATCGATTGTTTTGAATGTTTTCTATGAATTGCCAGGCCTGTGTGTTTGATTGCAATGTACAGAAATGCTAAAAACCTGCTCAAACTCTTTGTACTCGTTCTGTTCCTTTTTACTTCGCACATTGTGAAAGTGCATACTTTTTTGTATAAGTTAGTCAAAGTAGAGATACTTTGACCGCAGACAAAACTTGTATGCAGACTAGAAAGGACCGGAGGGAGTACATGTGAAATCGCAAACGAGGTGATCACCACAGGAATAATGCTAAATGCGTATTGTTTTTCATGTTCATCCAATGCCAGTGATACAGGAATTCGAACTAATCAAAATAAATTCATTAATACACAGTCGGATTTCATATAAACATGCCGGATTTCATTACATTTCATACATTCTTCAACTAAAAAGGGGTGCACTGGAGGTATAATTAATTAACTGAAGCTACCCACCTGTGTCCCGCTGAGCCGAACAGAAGCTTCAGTGACTTAACTGCAGGTGCAGTTGCGTAACTGACATGTGGCCTGTTGGGCCCATGTGTCAGTCAGCCAACTGCACCAGCAGTTAAGTAGAAGCAGCGTTCTTCTCTAGCGCAGCTCTCCGACTCCACGTCGCCGCCAAGAAGCTAACCGGCCGTCAATGGTCAACCCGCCTAGCTTGGCTTCAACCGGAGGGTAGCAGCGGTGGCCTTACATGGACCAGGCGTGGCGACCTACCGTGTTCTACTCTTCCTCATTTTTCTATGTGGCGGCGGCCTCGTTGGCAGCGGGGGAGGGGGCCTCGGCCCGGGCCCGTACTCGTCTTGAGCTTGCGTTGGTTTTCCTCAAAGATGAGAGGGTGATGCAGCAAGTGTGGCGTAAGTATTTCCCTCAGTTTTTGAGAACCAAGGTATCAATCTAGTAGGAGGCTTCTCAAAAGTCCCACGCACCTAAACAAACAAAGCGAGAACTTCGCAACCAACGCAATAAAGGGGTTGTCAATCCCTTCACGGCCACTTGCGAAAGTGAGATCTAATAAAGATAGTATGATAAGATAAATATATTTTTGGTATTTTATAATATAGATGCCAAAAAGTAAAGATGCAAATAAAAGTAAATTGGGAGCAAATATGATAAGAGATAGACCCGGGGGCCATAGGTTTCACTAGTGGCTTCTCTCAAGATAGCATAAGTATTACGGTGGGTGAACAAATTCTTGTCGAGCAATTGATAGAAAAGCGCATAGTTATGAGATTATCTAGGCATGATCATGTATATAGGCATCACGTCCATAACAAGTAGACCGACTCCTGCCTTCATCTACTACTATTACTCCACACATCGACAGCTATCCACCATGCATCTAGAGTATTAAGTTCATAAGAACAGAGTAACACATTAAGCAAGATGACATGATGTAGAGGGATAAACTCATGCAATATGATATAAACCCCATCTTGTTATCCTCGATGGCAACAATACAATACGTGCCTTGCAACCCTTTACATCCTTTGGTAAGGACACCGCAAGATTGAACCCAAAGCTAAGCACTTCTCCCATGGCAAGAAAGACCAATCTAGTAGGCCAAACTAAACTGATAATTGAAGAGACTTGCAAAGATAACTTAATCATACATAAAAGAATTCAGAGAAGATTCAAATATTATTCATAGATAAACTTGATCATAAACCCACAATTCATCGGATCTCGACAAACACACCGCGAAAAGAGTGTACATCGAATAGATCTCCACAAGAGAGGGGGAGAACATTGTATTGAGATCCAAAAAGAGAGAAGAAGCCATCTAGCTAATAAGTATGGACCCGTAGGTCTGTGGTAAACTACTCACAACTCATCGGAGGGGCTAGGATGTTGATGTAGAAGCCCTCCGTGGTTGATTCCCACTCCGGCAGAGTGCCGGCAAGGGCTCCAAGATGAGATCTCATGGATCTGAAGGTTATGGCGGTGGAAATTGTGTTCGTGGTGCCCTCGATGTTTTCGGGTAATGAGGTATATATAGGAAGAAGAAATGCGTCGGTGGTCGCCGAGGCCCACGAGACAGGGGGGTGCGCCCTATATGGGGGGGGGGCGCCCTCCTATCTCGTGGAGGCCTCGGCTGCTTCTTGACTTGCACTCCAAGTCCTCTGGATCATGTTTGTTCCAAAAATCACGCTCCCGAAGGTTTCATTCCGTTTGGACTCCATTTGATATTCCTTTTCTTTGAAATACTGAAATAGGCAAAAAACAGCAATATGGGCTGGGCCTCCGGTTAGTAGGTTAGTCCCAAAAATGATATAAATGTGTAAAATAAAGCCCATAGACATCCAAAAGAGGTAATATAATAGCATGGAACAATCAAAAATTATAGATACGTTGGAGACGTATCAGGCATCCCCAAGCTTAATTCCTGCTCGTCCTCGAGTAGGTAAAGGATAAAAGAGAATTTTTGATGTGGAATGCTACCTAGCATAATTCATAATGTAATTTTTCTTTATTGTGGCATGAATGTTCAGATCCAAATGAATACAAAATAAAAGTTCATATTGATAAAAGAAATAGTAATACTTCAAGCATACTAATCAAGTAATCATGTCTTCTCAAAATAGCATGGCAAAAGAAAGTTCATCCCTACAAAATCATGTAGTTAGGCTATGCTTCATTTTCTTTACACAAAGATGTTCCCAACTTCTATACCCCCGATGACAAGCCAAGCAATTGTTTCATACTTAAATAATCTCAAACTTTTTCAACCTTCACGCAATACATGAGCGTGAGCCATGGATATAGAACTATGGGTGGAATAGAATATGATGATGGGGATTGTGTGGAGAAGACAAAAAAGGAGAAAGTCTAACATTGACGAGGATAATCAACGGGCTATGGAGATGCCCATCAATTGATGTCAACATGAGGAGTAGGGATTGCCATGCAACGGATGCACTAGAGCTATAAATGAATGCTCAACAAAAAGAAAACTAGTGGGTGTGCATCCAACTTGCTTGCTCATGAAGACCTAGGGCATTTGAGGAAGCCCATCGTAGGAATATACAAGCCAAGTTCTATAATGAAAAATTCCCACTAGTATGAAAAAGACAACTTATGAGACTCGCTATATGAAAAACATGGTGCTACTTTGAAGCACAATATATGAGACTCACTACATGAAGAACAAGGTGCTACTTTGAAGCACAAGTGTGGAAAAAGAGATAGTAACATTGCCCTTTTTATTTATTTTCTTTTTTTGGGCCTTTCTTTTTTCTTTTTGGCCTTTCTCTTTTTTTTGATTGGGCAATGCTCTAATAATGATGATCATCACACTTCTATTGATTACAACATAAGGATTACAACTCGAAACTAGAACAAGATATGACTCTATATGAATGCCTCTGGCGGTGTACCGGGATGGTGCAATGAATCAAGACTGACATGTATGAAAAATAATGCATGGTGGCTTTGCCACAAATACGATGTAAACTACATGATCATGCAATGGGAATATGACAAAAGTAAAGTATGTCATGATGAAGATGAACGGAACGGTGGAAAGTTGCATGGCAATATACCTTGGAATGGTTATGGAAATGCCATAATAGGTAGGTATGGTGGCTGTTTTGAGGAAGATATAGGGAGGTTTATGTGTGATAGAGCGTGTCGTATAATCGGGTTTGGATGCACCGGTGAAATTTGCACCAACTCTCAAGGTGAGAAAGGGCAATGCACGGTACCGAAGAGGCTAGCAAAGGCGGAAAGGTAAAAGTGCGTATAATCCATGGACTCAACATTAGTCAAAAGAACTCATATACTTATTGCAAAAATTTAGAAGTCATCAAAAATCAAGTACTACGCGCATGCTCCTAGGGGCAGATTGGTAGGAAAAGACCATCGCTCGTCCCCGACTGCCACTCATAAGGATGCACAAGCCAGGTACACTTCATGTTTCAAATTTGTTACACAACTTTAACCGTGCGTGCATGCTATGGGACTTGCTAACTTCAACACAAGCATTCTTCAAATTCATAATCACCCAACTAGCATGACTTTAATATCACTACCTCCGTATCTCAAAACAATTATCAAGTATCAATATGATCATAGCATCCAATTCACTTCCTATGATAGTTTTTATTATACCCAACTTGGATGCCTACCATTCTAGGACCAATTTTATGACCATAACAAATACCATGCTGTTCTAAAAGACTCTCAAAATAATATAAGTGAAGCATGAGAGACTAGCAATTTCTTCAAAATTAAGACACCACCGTGCTCTAAAAGATATAAGTGAAGCACATAGAGTATTCTAGCAAATTCTAGTCAAATAGGCTTCTCCCAAAAGGTGTATACAGCAAGGATGATTGTGGTAAACTAAAAATCAAATACTAATATAATACACGACGCTCCAAGCAAAACACTTATCATGTGGTGAATAAAAATATAGCTCCAAGTAAAGTTACCAATGAACGAGGACGAAGGAGGGGATGCCTTCCGGGGGCATCCCCAAGCTTAGGCTTTTGGCTATTCTTGAATGTCTTGGGGTGCCTTGGGAATCCCCAAGCTTAGGCTGTTGCCACCCTTTATTCCATAGTCCATAAAAGCTTTACCCAAAACTTGAAAACTTCACAACACAAAACTCAACAAGAAATCTTATAAGCTCCGTTAGTGAAAGAAAACAAAACCACCACATAAGGTACTGCAATGAACTCATTATTTATTTAATTTGGTGTTAAACCTACTGTACTCCAACTTCTTTATGGATTATAAACTATTTTATTGGCCATAGATTCATCAAAATAAGCAAACAACACACGAAAAACAGAATCTGTCAAAAACAGAACAGTCTGTAGTAATCTCTAACTAACGCAAACTTCTGGAACTCAAAAAATTCAGACAAAATAGGAAGACCTCGGAAATTTGTTTATTGATCAGCAGCAATTGGAATCACTATTTTATCACGTTCTGGTGATTTTTAACAATTGTTTTCGTGAGCCGAAAGTTTCTGGAAATTACAGCAAGATCAAATAACTATCATCCATGAAGATCCTATAGGTTCTACTTGGCACAAACACTAATTAAAACATAAAACCACATCTGAACAGAAGGTAGATGGATTATTTATTCCTAAACAGAAACAAAAACAAAAAACATAAAGAAAATTGGGTTGCCTCCCAACTAGCGCTATCATTTAACGCCCCTAGCTAGGCATAAAAGCGAAGATAGATCTAACGAGTGCCATCTTCGGCACTAAACTCATAAGTAGCATGCCTTTCTTTAATGGAAATTGCTCCATGCCTTTCTTTAATGGAAATTGTAATCTAATATTCCCTTCCTTCATATCAATAATCGCACCAATCGTTCTAAGGAAAGGTCTACCAAGAATAATAGGGCAAGAAAGATTGCAATCTATATCAAGAACGATAAAATCTACGGGCACCAAATTTCTATTTGCAACAATAAGAAAATCATTGATCCTTCCCATAGGCTTTTTAATGGTGGAATCCATGAGGTGCAAATTTAAAGAACAATCATCAAGATCATGGAAACCTAGAATATCACATAAAGTTTTCGGAATTGTGGAAACACTAGCACCTAAATCACACAAAGCAAAACACTCATAATCTTTAATCCTAATATTTATAGTAGATTCCCACTCATCATTAAGTTTTCTAGGTACAGAAACTTACAAATTAAGTTTTTCATCATAAGATTGCATCAAGGCATCAACAATATGCTTGGTAAAAGCTTTGTTTTGACTATAAGCATGAGGAGAATTAACAATGGCTTGCAACAAGGAAATACAATCTTTTATAGAGCAATTATCATAATTAAATTCCTTAAAATCCGAGATAGTAGGTTCAACATTATTAGAAGTTGAAGATTCTTCAATCTCACTTTTACCAAATTTAACGTTAAGATCTAAAGATTCCGAATTCTTAGGACGCCTTTTAGGCAAAGTTGATTCATCATCTGTCCCATAATCATCAAAATTCATATTGCAAAACATAGATCTAATCGGAGACGCATCAATAACTTTAAGATCCTCATCATTATTTTCATGTAATTTTTCTGGTTTAGCGGCCATCTTATTGACTAAGGTGGCTTGCTTGTCAGAAATTTTGGCTATAGCATTTTCAAGCCGGGTAATTTGAGCGTTAACACCATAGAATTCTTTATTCATATCGTCAAGCTCTTTGTTCATAAACCCCCAAAAAAAATTTTGTTCCTTAAGCTCTTTTCTAAAGAAATTATTATGCTCAAATTGCAAATTCATAAAGCTTCTAATATTTGATTCAATCTCATCCATCCTTCTGAGAAGGTGGTCAGGACCCTTAGGCGCAGCCATAAGGTCAAACAAGCAAACAAGCACACAAAAGAAGGCAAGCAAAAAGAGAGGAGGAAATTGGGAAAGAGAGGGCGAATAAAACGGCAAGGGTGAAGTGGGGGAGAGGAAAACGAGAGGCAAAAGGCAAATAATGTAAATGCGAGGGAGATGGGTTTGTGATGGGTACTTGGTATGTCTTGACTTGAGCGAAGACCTCCCCGGCAACGGCGCTAGAAATCCTTCTTGCTACGTCTTGAGCTTATGTTGGTTTTCCTCGAAGAGGAGAGGGTGATGCAGCAAATGTAGCGTAAGTATTTCCCTCAGTTTTTGAGAACCAAGGAATCAATCCAGCAGGAGGCTTCTCAAAAGTCCCACGCACCTACACAAACAAAGTGAGAACTCGCAACCAACGCAATAAAGGGGTTGTCAATCCCTTCATGGCCACTTCTTGAAAGTGAGATCTAATAAAGATAGTATGATAAGATAAATATATTTTTGGTATTTTATAATATAGATGCAAAAAAGTAAAGATGCAAATAAAAGTAAATTGGGAGCAAATATGATAAGAGATAGACCCGGGGGCCATAGGTTTCACTAGTGGCTTCTCTCAAGATAGCATAAGTATTACGGTGGGTTAACAAATTACTGTTGAGCAATTGATAGAAAAGCGCATAGTTATGAGATTATCTAGGCATGATCATGTATATAGGCATCACGTCCATAACAAGTAGACCGACTCCTGCCTGCATCTACTACTATTACTCCACACATCGACCGCTATCCAACATGCATCTAGAGTATTAAGTTCATAAGAACAGAGTAACACATTAAGCAAGATGACATGATGTAGAGGGATAAAATCATGCAATATGATATAAACCCCATCTTGTTATCCTCGATGGCAACAATACAATACGTGCCTTGCAACCCTTTACATCCTTTGGGTAAGAACACCCCAAGATTTAACCCAAAGCTAAGCACTTCTCCCATGGCAAGAAAGACCAATCTAGTAGGCCAAACTAAACTGATAATTCGAAGAGACTTGCAAAGATAACTTAATCATACATAAAAGAATTCAGAGAAGATTCAAATATTATTCATAGATAAACTTGATCATAAACCCACAATTCATCCGATCCCGACAAACACACTGCAAAAAGATTTTACATCGAATAGATCTCCACAAGAGAGGGAAGAACATTGTATTGAGATCCAAAAAGAGAGAAGAAGCCATCTAGCTAATAACTATGGACCCGTAGGTCTGTGGTAAACAACTCACAACTCATCGGAGGGGCTAGGATGTTGATGTACAAGCCCTCCGTGGTTGATTCCCCCTCCGGCAGAGTGCCGGCAAGGGCTCCAAGATGAGATCTCGCGGATCTGAGAAGGTTCTGGCGGTGGAAATTGTGTTTCGTGGTGCCCCTGGATGTTTTTGGGGTACGTAGGTATATATAGGAAGAAGAAGTACGTCGGTGGCCGCCCGAGGGGCCCACGAAACAGGGGGTCGCGCCCTATAGGGGGGGCGCGCCCTCCTATCTCGTGGAGGCCTCGGCTGCTTCTTGACTTGCACTCCAAGTCCTCTGGATCATGTTTGTTCCAAAAATCACGCTCCCGAAGGTTTCATTCCGTTTGGACTCCGTTTGATATTCCTTTTCTTCGAAATACTGAAATAGGCAAAAAAAAAGCAATATGGGCTGGGCCTCCGGTTAGTAGGTTAGTCCCAAAAATGATATAAATGTGTAAAATAAAGCCCATAAACATCCAAAAGGGGTAATATAATAACATGGAACAATCAAAAATTATAGATACGTTGGAGACGTATCAGCCGGCGATGTCCTCTGTCTCGTTGCCGGCAGGCGGCACCTCAGCGGAGCGGTGGAAATCCTCCCCCACGTTGCCGGCAGGGTGGGGCCTCGGCTGAGTCGGCAATGTCCTCTGCCTCATCGACGCCAGCGGAGCGGGAACTCGTCGGAGTCGGCATCGTCCTCTGCCTCGTCCTCGGTCTCGCCAAATAGCGCCTCGCCCGCTTCATCGCCCTCTTTGCTAGCCTCTTTGTAGGCAGCCGCAGCCTCCGCCACCCACATGCGGTACCGCCAGCGCTCTAGGCGGCTATTGCAGGCGGAGCGGTACGAGTCGAGCAGCGCCTCCTGCTCCGCCCGCTCCGCGGCGATCTGCTCCTCCGCCTGCAAGTGCTCCTGGAGGAGATGGTGGTTGTAGGCGGCGTCGGCTTGACATCACTTAGCTTGAATCTCTTGAGCATGTCTTGAGTGTATTTGGCTTGGTTGATGAAGGTTCCTTCTCTTCTTTGCTTCACTTCGAAACCGAGAAAGAACTTCAACTTTCCCATGGAAGACATCTTGAACTTTGAGGTCATGAGTGCGGAAAATTCCTCATTGAAAGCTTTGTTAGGGGAACCAAAGATAATGTCATCAACATATAGTTGACACACAAACAACTCCCCTTTGACCTTCTTAGTAAAAAGAGTGGGGTCGATTAGCCCAACTTCAAACCCACAATCTTGTAACAACTCGGTAAGGTGGTCATACCACGCACGTGGGGCTTGTTTAAGGCCATAGAGTGCCTTATCGAGTTGATACACATGATCGGGAAAGTAGGGATCCTCGAACCCGGGGGGTTGCTTGACATATACCAACTCATTAATAGGACCATTAAGAAAAGTACTCTTCACATCCATTTGTTGCAACTTAAAGTTGTGATGGGAAGCATCAGCAATCAACAAACGAATGGATTCAAGGCGAGCAACGGGAGCAAAGGTTTCACCGTAGTCGATACCCTCGACTTGGGAGTAGCCTTGTGCCACCAATCTTGCCTTGTTGCGAATGATGGTCCCGTGAGCATCTTGCTTGTTCTTGAATATCCACTTGGTTCCAATGACATTATGGTTCCCCGTTGGCCTTGGCCCCAATCTCCACACCTTGTTGTACTCGAAGTTGTTCAGTTCTTCATGCATGGCATTAAGCCAATCCGGACCTTTGAGGGCTTCATATACCTTTTGGGGTTCAACAGAAGAGACAAACGCGTGATGTTCATAATAGTTTGCCAATTGTCTACGAGTGCTTACCCCCTTTTGAATGCTTCCAAGCACATTTTTCATGAGATGACCCTTGGTGGAGAGCTTGGATGCAATCTTGGCAGCACAACGCTCCAATTCCTCCTCGGCGGTGAGTTGAGGAGCGGTCACTTGATCATCTTGAGCGTCGTCTTGAGCTTGTTCTTGATCTTGAACTTGCTCGGAGGAGAGAACTTGACCTTGGACATCACTTGGTGTGCAACACCGTCTTGAGCATGATCTTGCCCTTGGTCTTGTTCATGAGGTTGAGGGCCTTCACTATGTTCTTCGGAAGCGTGTGGGCCTTGGGTTGGTGATGGCTCCACTTGAGTGGAGCATTGTCCTTCTCCTTCGGCCACAAGGGGTTCCTCAACGGGTAGGATAAAACCAACACCCATTCTTCTTATGGCTTGAGGAGGAATTTCATCACCTACATCACAAGTGCCACTTTGCTCCACTTGGGAGTCGTTATTCTCATCAAACTCCACGTTACACGTCTCCTCAATAAGTCCCGTGGATTTATTGAGGACACGGTAAGCATGAGAGTTTGCAACATAACCAACAAAAATGCCCTCATATGCTGTAGCCTCAAATTTAGACAAACGAACACCTTTCTTGAGAATGAAACACTTACACCCGAACACCCGAAAGTACTTGAGGTTGGGCTTGTTACCGGTGAGTATCTCATATGGAATCTTGTTCAAGCCCTTGCGGAGGTAGAGCCGATTGGATGCATGACACGCGGTATTGATGGCTTCAGCCCAAAAGTTGTATGGAGACTTGAACTCCGCCATCATGCTCCTTCCCGCATCCGTCAATGTCCGGTTCTTCCTCTCCGCAACACCGTTTTGTTGAGGGGTGTAAGGTGCGGAATATTGATGCTTGATCCCCTCATCACTAAGAAACTCATCCAAGGTGTAGTTCTTGAACTCGGTGCCGTTGTCACTTCTTATTGTCAAGATCTTTGCATTGTGTTGACGTTGGGCTTCATTTGCAAAGTCAATGACGTTTTGTTTGGTCTCGCTCTTCCTCTTGAAGAAATACACCCAAGTGTATCTTGAATAGTCATCCACAATCACCAAGAAATACTTCCTACCCCCAAGACAATCAAAGGATGGAGGCCCAAAGAGATCCAAATGAAGGAGCTCCAAAGGCCTCTTCGAGTAAATGATAGTCGTGGGAGGGTGAGCCTTCTCATGTAGCTTTCCTTGATACAAGCACTGCAAGCACAATCTTGACAAAACTAACATTCGTTAGTCCACGGACATGGTCCCCCTTGAGAAGACTTTGCAAAGATCTCATATTGACATGGGCTAAATGGCGATGCCAAAGCCATCCCACGTCAACTTTAGCCATTAGGCATGTCGCGGTCTTAATGGGTCGCTCCGAAAAGTTAATCACATATAGACCGTTCTCGACATGCCCAACAAAGGCTACTTTAAGAGTCTTGCTCCACAAGAGGCCACGGTATCAATATCAAAGAAAGTGGCAAAGCCCATGATTGCAAGTTGTGAGCGGAAAGTAAATTGTATGCAAGGGACTCAACAAGCATGACCTTCTCGTCGTGAGATCATGAGAAATGACAACCTTGCCGAGTCCCAATACCTTAGAAGACGAGGCATCACCCCACTCGACATTGGTGGGCATAGATGGAATCTTGAGCACGTCCACCACCAAGTCCTTGCTTCCGGTCATATGATTTGTAGCTCCACTATCGAGCAACCATGATCCCCCAGGAAGCAAACACCTCTGAGGAGATCAATGCTTGGTTTTAGGTACCCATTTTGTAATGGGTCCTTTGATGTTAGTAACAAGGGTCTTAGGAACCCAAATAGACCATTCAATATATTCATGAGGAGAACCAACAAATTTGGCATAAACATGCCCATCACTAGCACGGCATAACACATAAGAAGGATTAAAGTCGCCGGCTTTGTTGGGAGGGGTGGCATTGCCCTTCTTGACACCGCCACCCTTCGCATTGTTCTTCTTCTCCTTGGAAGCACCCTCTCCCTCCTTCACAAAAGTTTGCTTGAGAGGAGGAGGTCGTTTGGTCTTGTCATTCTTCTTCTTATTCTTGGGCTTGGGTGTGAACCCAATCCCCTCCTTGGCCACAACTTCCTTTTGATTGCTCAAAAGGTCGTTGAGGTTCTTCTCACCTTGTATGCATAACACAAGGCCTTTCTTAAGTTGCTCCTTCAACTTAGCATTATCCTCAACAAGATGCACATGCTCACAACAAGGGTTAGTAGCATTTGCATTATCAATTAACACCATATGAGGAAAGGTGGCTTTCTCCTTGGTTAGCTTCACTTGGAGTTGATCATGAGACTCCTTGAGGCTAGCATGAACACCCTTCAAGACTTTGTGAGCCTTGTCGAGAATGTCAAACTACTCTTTGAGTCTAGCTAGATCAACCCCAAGCTTTGCCTTCTCGGAGTTTAGCACACGAGAAACAACAAGAGCATGATCAAGATCTTTCTTTAACTTAGCATGATCATCGTTGTGTGACTCCTCAAGAGCCAAACGAAGACCACGCTCTTCCTCAAGAGCATTGGAAAGATCCGAAATCTCATCGGCATAGTCACGACTATGCCCCTCCATCTTAGAGATGTTAACTTCGTGTGCCTCGATCATGTCGTTGGCTTCACCAAGTTGTTCCAAGAGAGCAACGAAGTGCTTCTTGGATTTACCCTTGAGTTTACCCATAAAGGTCTCAAACTCATTCTCCTCCACATTTGTTCCCTCATGTTCATCAATGCTATCCGTCAAAGAAGGATGATTAATGATGGTAGTTTTGATGTTGGGGGTTGCCTTGTTGGTGGCTTTAGCCATGAGGCACTTGGCGGTGATGCTCTCATTGGGTGAGTCGAAGAGAGACACATGTGGAGTCGTCGCAATGGCAACGGAGGCCATGGCAACCGACTCACCATCTTCATCATCGTCATCATCCTCATTGTACTCTTCTTGTACCACCAATGCCTTGGGAGGCATCTTCTTGGTGAAGTTGCTCTTGTTGGGGAACGACTTGGCCTTGTCCTTTCGGATGAGCTTGCCACCATTGTCTTCCCTCTTCTCATAAGGGCACTCCGCAACAAAGTGGCTCACATTGCCACAATTAAAGCAAGTCCTCACTCGTTGCTTGCCCTTTGCGCCACTTGAATTGTTCTTGTTGAAGTTGGGCCTTGAGTTTTTCTTGCTCCAAAATTGCCTTGAAGCAAGGGCCATGTGTTCATGATAGGCATACTTCATATCTTCGAGGTTGCTCTCCTCTTCTTCCTCTTCATCCTCTTACTCCACACTAACCTTGGCCTTTAGAGCAAGGTTGGGCTTCTTTACTCTTTGAGAGCGAAGTACCGCATTGTCGGCGGTCTTGTCCAAGATGCTCATAGCAACGAACTCATCCAACACTTCACTTGAGGACAAGGTGTGGAAGTCCGGCCTTTGACGAATGATGGAGGACATGGCTTTGTGGTAGGGCATCATTTTCTTGAGGAAATTGCGCTTGATCCAATTGTCATCCGTGTCCTTACTTCCATGATCTCGGAGAGAGACCGCGAGTTTGGTTACCCTCCGATAAAGCTCACGAGGTTCTTCGTCTTCTTTCATTGCAAACTCATCGGCTTCATCTTGCACCACTTCATAGTTGGAGTGTTGAATGCTTGCGCTTCCCCGATAGAGGGAAACCACTTGGTGTCAATCATCTTTGGCCATGGAGTAGGGCCGGAGATGAGGAAGATCTTCGGGTGGGATTGCTTCTTGGATGATGAAGAGAGCATTCTCATTGAATTGATTATCCACGGCTTCTCTAGTGAAGTTGCTTCGGTCATGCGGATAGAAACCTTCTTCAATGATTCTCCAAAGGTTAGTGTTCACATGATGTAAATGACGCTTAAAGCGATAGACCCAAGAATCAAATTCTACATTCTTCTCAATCTTAGGGGCCGGGCCGGCATGATTCAAATGAGTGGAAGGAAGCGGTCCACATGGGCAAAGATGCCGGTGCCATTTTTACCACTAGAGGAAGGAGCTTTCTCGCTAGTAGCTTCCCCCTTGTCGGAGGTAGCATCCATCACCTTGTTAGCGGGATCACCCACTTTCAGCGGCACGATTGGGAAGTTTAAGCCCTTCTAAGAATTTATTAAACATGCTTTCGACCTCGGTGCGTCATGGAGGTTTTCAATGTGTCCAACGCCACATTGAATTCCTCACTGACAGAACCCTTGGTTCCCCCATCTCCGTCAGAGATTTAGACCGGATTCGCACCGGAGTGCTCCTCCACACCGTCTACTATGTCAACCATACTCTTCAGACTGTAAAGTCCTTAATAAAGAGACGAGGCTCTGATACCAATTGAAAGGATCGATATAATTGACTAGAGGGGGGTGAATAGGCAACTAACAATTGTTAGCTTTTCTTTACCAATTTAAACTTTGCATCAAAGTTAGTTGTCTAGATATGCAACTAGGTGAGCAACCTATATGATGCAATAACAATAAGCACACAAGCAAGCAAGAGATATAACACAAATAAGCTTGCACAAGTAAAGGCACGAGATAACCAAGAGTGTAGCCAGTGAAGATGACGATGTGTTACCAAAGTTCCTTCCCTTTGAGGGGAAGTACGTCTCCGTTGGAGCGGTGTAGAGGCACAATGCTCCCCAAGAAGCCACTAGAGCCACCGTATTCTCCTCACGCCCTCACACAATGCGAGATGTCGTGATTCCACTATTGGTGAACTTGGAGGTGGCGACCGAACCTTTACAAACAAGGTTGGGGAAATCTCCATAACTTAATTGGAGGCTCCCAATGACACCACGAAGCTTCACCACAATGGACTATGGCTCCGCGGTGACCTCAACCGTCTAGGGTGCTCCAACACCCAAGAGTAACAAGATCCGCAAGGGATTAGTGGGGGAAATCAAATTTCTCTTGGTGGAAGTGTAGATCGGGGCCTTCTCAACCACTCCCGAGCAAATCAACAAGTTTGATTGGCTAGGGAGTGAGATCGGGCGAAAATGGAGTTTGGAGCAACAATGGAGCTTAGGGTTGGAAGAGGTGGTCAACTAGAGGAAGAAGACACCCCTTTTATAGTCGAGAACTAAATCCAACCGTTATCCACCTAACCAGCCCGCGACTCGCGGTACTAGCGCCCCTGACGAGCGGTACTATCAAGACGGCCACACGCACTACTCATGGGTGACCGGTACTACCGCTGCTACGGCAGTAACTAGGTCAATCCTGAAGCACAGAGGCTGAGAGCAGTACTTCCGCAGGAGCGGTAGTACCGCTCCCCCTTGCGGTACTACCGCAAGGCAGGAATGGCCATACATCCGTGCCTACTTCCGCTGAAAATCAAACGATGCAAAAATCCGACACGGTACTACAGCTGGAGGAGCGGTACTACCGCGTGGCGGCTGAGCCAGGCCGCGCGCGGTACTACCGCGCACAAGGTGCGGTACTACCGCGGAGGCGCGGATGTAAAAAATTACATCCGCCCCTACTACCGCAATGCAGCGGCACTTGGCCTGGGGGCCATGGTACTATAGCTCTAGAGGAGCGGTACTACCGTGGGCTTCAGCGGTACTACCGCGCCGAGGTACGGTACTACCGCAGGTGCCTGCGGTACTACCGCTCCAGGGAGCAGTACTACCGCAAGCCCAATATCAGCAACCAAGACATAATGCATAGAGGATAAACGGAGGATGCTCCAAAGCGCAGGGGGAAAGGTGGAGAGGAAGAAAACGTGTACGTGATGATTCCACCCAAACCTTTCCGAAGCGGACCCCCTCTTGATAGTACGGCTTTCCTACGACTCAATTCCACCGAAAAGAAACGTAAAAAGAACGCTGTCTTCAATAGTATTCGAGGGGCACCAAACCATCTTGTGCCTAGCGATGAAACGTCTGAGAAACTCAAGGCACACGATTAGTCCGCAAAAGCATTGTCATCAATCACCAAAACACCTTAGGGATAAATATGCCCTTACATAAAGTAATATAACATATCTCCCCGCATACCTTTGTTTATAAAACCGTATGGCCGGATTGCCTTGTTTGTCGTAAATCTTTGCCCTTGTAAAGGCTTTATAAAGTGGGATAAACACTCCCTCGCTACTGGCCGAGGAGGTTGAAGCCGATGGTCGGTCAACAAAGTTTTGTACAATGCGGATTCAGCATCAATGACGTAGAGTACTTGGATACATAGAATCATTACACATAATTTGTGATTTTACTTCAGATATCGATCCTTAATTCGGCCACCCGTGCCCACACTAAGGCTCGGGGGCTACTGGGCTTCATGCTTATTATTTACAAATATTAAAGGGGTACATCGATCCCCTGATCTGGTGTTGCCACCCAACCAGTGTCCCGGGGGCTACTGCATTGCCTATTCAATGCAGAAATTCAAAGTGCTAAGTGTTCGGCATAAACCGAACTATGGACAAGTGCGTCTTCGGACGACAATAAGTACCATATGGGACTTATCCGGCATCAAGCTGATATATCAAGGCGACTTCTCACGACCCTCTCTCAGGGGCCCGTCCGTCGATCACTATTACCTCTAATATATTACACTGTGTTTCTATTCCTATGTATGCTGCCGAGCTAGGAGTTGATCCTCAGGCCGATTTCATGACCTGAGTCTCAGAAGCTACTAGGATCATCGGTTTCATATTTTCCTTCAGGTGCATCTCGGATTTTAGGCCAACAGACACCTTGAGGGCTACTGGTAATACATGTTGACAGCAAATAAATTTACACACATCGGAAATAAAATCCGTAAACAATCAGCCCAAGCCCGAGGTGGTGCATCACCTCGGAAGCAGTCCGGCATAAAGCTCGGATGCAAGTGGCTGGCTCTATAGAGGGAATTTCCGCAATTAAGCTCGGCTAACTTCCTTTAAACTTCTTCAAGCCAAGGTGATCTATGATACCTCCTATACAGTCTGGCGTTGGAGCTCGAATACAGTCCGGCGTTGGTTCTCGGCTGCAAAAGATACCTCGAAATGCAGTCCGACGTTGGAGCTTGGATGCAAGAGGACACCGCCGTCCGGGAACAACGTCGAACCCGAGGTGGGCGTAAAAATAACAAGGCGTTGATAAAAGCCGATAACTTAAAGGGGATCCTCAGATACCCGACATATAAACCCTTCGGATTTACTTTGGCGATCCTCAAGATCGAAGATAAGAAGTTTTGTTGAACCAGTTTTCAAGACCGATGACCGAAGAT
The DNA here is from genome assembly GCA_021605145.1 of Aegilops bicornis. NCBI lineage: Eukaryota > Viridiplantae > Streptophyta > Magnoliopsida > Poales > Poaceae > Aegilops > Aegilops bicornis. The sequence goes on along the minus strand of JAHIAL010000033.1, from coordinate 1,504,206 downwards.
GAAGAACAGTTCGGAAGAATCGAGGAGCGTCCCCAACTTGAAGACCGGTTCAGGGGCTACTGACGGTGTCCTGGACTAGAGGGTACTAACCACGTCGTCTCCCGATCAGTTAGATTGGGCCGAGGACCCCCATGGCCGTATACTCATGGGCCAGTTCGGACAGCCGATGACGCATGAGGAAGATTCCACAAGACTTGGTGATCAAGACAAGGACTCCTCCCCACCGACATATTCGACTAGGACTCTTGTTATCCTAGGCCTTCGGTACATTATATAAACTGAGGCCAGGCTAGTCGATAGATCATTATGACATTACTCATCATACTTTTAGGTCTTAGACCACAACATATGATCTCGAGGTATATCAACTCTTGTACCCCTATATTCATCAAGATCAATCAAGCAGGAAGTAGGGTATTACCTCGATATAGAGGGCCCGAACCTGGGTAAACATCATGTCCCCTGTCTCCTGTTACCCATCGATCCATGACACATAGCTTGGGACCCTGAGGGAGTCCCGGATTAGGGGGTGTCCGGATAGCCGAACTATAACCTTTGGCCGGACTCCTGGACTATGAAGATACAAGATTGAAGACTTCGTCCCGTGTCCGGATGGGACTTTCCTTGGCGTGGAAGGCAAGCTTGGCGATACGGATATGCAGATCTCCTACCATTGTAACCGACTCTGTGTAACCCTAACCCTCTTTGGTGTCTATATAAACCGGAGGGTTTTAGTCCATAGGACAAAGAACAATCATACCATAGGCTAGCTTCTAGGGTTTAGCCTCTCTGATCTCGTGGTAGATCTACTCTTGTACTACCCATATCATCAATATTAATCAAGAAGGAGTAGGGTTTTAGCTCCATCGAGAGGGCCCGAACCTGGGTAAAAACATCGTGTCCCTTGTCTCCTGTTACCATCCGCCTAGACGCACAGTTCGGGACCCCCTACTCGAGACCCTCCGGTTTTGACACCGACATTGGTGCTTTCATTGAGAGTTCCTCTATGCCGTCGCCATCAAGAAGGATGCCTGATCCCGTCTTTAAAGACGGCACTGTTGCTAAAGGAGCTTTGGCTATCGGCCAAACTCTCCGGCTAGGTGGTTTTTTTATGACCGCTGTTCGTCAGGCTACCGGCGATGACTTCTCGGTCATCGAAAGCAACCTTCACGTCAACTCGGAACTCACCGGCAGTTAGATCCAATGGAGCTCTCTTCCTTAAGCGAGCGCTTGGATCGCGCCGCGCACAGGAGTCGCTACAGACTACGATCAGATTGGGCCTAAACCCGATCTGAGAGAGATTAACTCTCCCCAGGTCACCCATCACGTTGCTGTGGTAGAGGAACAATGCGGCGATCCTTCATCTATCTTAAGGACTAATTATGTCCGAATCCCCGATCCCTCCAAGTCGGATACCCGCGGAGGGGAGGACGTCACTCAAGCCCTGAACCGAAAGTTAGGCAGTGGGCCAGATTCGTTGGATAACATCCAAGAACCCAAGCTTCCAAGTTCGGAAACCTCTTGGCCCCTGAGTCATAAACTGGACGGGGTTTCGGATTTAATTCCACCCGCCCACCCAAACATAAGTGATCTATCCCAAATTCGGCAAGAGCCAGCATAATCAGTACACCATTACTGGGCCAAATTCCTCCTGGTCATGAAAAGAATAAAGGACTGCCGAGAGGAAGACGCAATTTCGTTCTTCTGCAATAATTGCATGGACAAGGGAATCCTCAACGCCGTAAGTCGCCGTGAAATCACACGCTTCGCTGACTTGGCGTCCATAGTACGAAATCGTATGCGATGGAAAGCGCTTGGAAAACCGAAATCAAATTTTGGGACAATCCAGCCTGAACACAACGATCCGGAATAAAAGGGTGCATTATCGCCAGGCACCCGGGTTAAATACCAAAAAGCAAAAACCCTCTATAGGGCATGGAACCGTAGTGGAGGGATGGCTCAATGGACCCTGTAAAATCCATAGTACAGAGGGCGCCACTCCAACTCATAGCCTTAGAGCATGTTGGATACTACGGCAGGTGGCCAAAAGTGGCGAGGAGCTTCTAACTCCGAGCACCAGCCGGAGATACCCGACGGTATTAACAGTCTTGAGACTTTCGCATCAAACAATATGCGGAAGCGAACACTCCATGAGCCTTGCGAAGTCTACCAAGTAGCAACAATAAACCCATGGGTAACACGGCTATTACCTTTAATGCCGTGGCGAACCTAAATTCCGAACAGCCCGAGCACCAGCCGCATTGGTCCTCAGTCCAATAGTGGACGGCTTTCGCCTTACCAAGGTACTCATGGACAGTGGCAGCGGATTGAACCTCATTTATGAGGAAACCCTCCAAAAAATGGAAATAGGCTGGAACCGCATTGAGCAAAGCAGCACAACCTTTAGAGGAATAATCCCCAGTCGGGAAGCATGCTGTACAGGAAAAATCACATTGGATGTGGTGTTCGGCACACCGGAAAGCTCTTGGGCTTCATTGTATCCGGTAGAGGAATTGAAGCAAACCCAGCCAAGATCCGAGCTCTGTCACAATTGGATATCGCAAAGGACCTCAAACAAATACAAAATTGATTTGGATGCGTGGCGGCTCTAAGCCGCTTTATCTCCGTTTGGGAGAAAAGGCATTACCCCTTTATCGCCTCCTCCGGCGCACCGAACACTTCGAGTGGACGGATGCCGCCACGGCCGGACTCGAAGAAATAAAAGCCATTTTGGCAACAAACCCGGTCCTGGCCATGCCCAACATAGGCGAACCAATGCTATTATACATCGCGGCAACTCATCAAGTTGTAAGTGCGGTGCTCGTTGTCGAACGAGAAACGGACGGACACAAGTTCCTGTTGGGGAACGTAGTAATTTCAAAAAATTTCCTACGCACACGCAAGATCATGGTGATGGTATAGCAACGAGAGGGGAGAGTGTTGTCCACGTACCCTCGTAGACCGTTAGCGGAAGCGTTAACTGCACAACGGTTGATGTAGTCGTCGTCTTCACGATCCGACCGATCCAAGCACTGAACGTCTGGCACCTCCGAGTTCAGCACACGTTCAGCTCGATGACGATCCCGGACTCCGATCCAGCAAAGTGTCGGGGATGAGTTAAAATCGACCTGACGGCGTGGTAGCGATGTTGATGTTCTACCGTCGCAGGCTTCGCCTAAGCACCGCTACAATATTATCGAGGTGGACTATGGTGGAGGAGGGCACCGCACACGGCTAAGGAACGATCTTGAAGATCAACTTGTGTGTCTATGGGTGCCCCTGCCTCGTATATAAAGGAGCAAGGGAGGAGGAGGCCGGCCCTAGGAGGGGGCGCACCAAGTGTGGAGTCCTACTAGGACTCCCTAGTCCTACTAGGACTCCCTAGTCCTAGTAGGATTCCACCTCCCATATGGAATAGGAAAAGAGGAAGGGAAAAGGAGAAGGAAGGAAGGGGTGCCCCTTCCCTAGTCCAATTCGGACCAGACCAAGGGGAGGTGCGGCCACCCTTAAGGCCCTTTTCCTTCTTTTCCCGTATGGCCCAATAAGGCCCAATACGTATTCCCGTAACTCTTCGGTACTCGAAAAATACCGAATCACTCGGAACCTTTCCGATGTCCGAATATAGTGCGTCCAATATATCGATCTTTACGTCTCGACCATTTCGAGACTCCTCGTCATGTCCCCGATCTCATCCGGGACTCGAACTCCTTCGGTACATCAAAACTCATAAACTCATAATAAAGCATCGCCATCGTAACGTTAGCGTGCGCGGACCCTACGGGTTCGAGAACTTTGTAGACATGACCTAGAACTATTCTCGGTCAATAACCAATAGCGGAACCTGGATGCCCATATTGGCTCCTACATATTCTACGCAGATCTTTATCGGTCAAACCGCGTAACAACATACGTTGTTCCCTTTGTCATCGGTATGTTACTTGCCCGAGATTCGATCGTCGGTATCCAATACCTAGTTCAATCTCGTTACCGGCAAGTCTCTTTACTCATTCCGTAATGCATCATTCCGTAACTAACTCATTAGCTACATTGCTTGCAAGGCTTATAGTGATGTGCATTACCGAGAGGGCCCAGAGATACCTCTCCAGGCAATCGGAGTGACAAAACCTAATCTCGAAATCGCCAACCCAACATGTACCTTTGGAGACACCGTAGTACTCCTTTATAATCACCCGATTCACGTTGTGACGTTTAGTAGCACCCAAAGTGTTCCTCCGGTAAACGGAGTTGCATAATCTCATAGTTACTGACAACATGTATAAGTCATGAAGAAAGCAATAGCAACATACTAAGCGATCAAGTGCTAGGCTAACGGAATGGGTCATGTCAATCACATCATTCTTCTAATGATGTGTTCCGTTAATCAAATGACAACACATGTCTATGGTTAGGAAACATAACCATCTTTGATTAATGAGCTAGTCAAGTAGAGGCATACTAGTGACGTTATGTTGGTCTATGTATTCACACATGTATTACGTTTCCGGTTAATACAATTCTAGCATGAATAATAAACATTTATCATGATATAAGGAAATAAATAATAACTTTATTATTGCCTCTAGGGCATATTTCCTTGAGTCTCCCACTTGCACTAGAGTCAATAATCTAGTTCACATCACCATGTGATTTAACACCAATCCACACCCATAGTTCACATCGTCATGTGACCAACACCCGAAAGGGTTTACTAGAGTCAATAATCTAGCTCACAACGATATGTGATTAACACCCAAAGAGTACTAAGGTATGATCATGTTTTGCTCGTGAGAGAAGCTTAGTCAACAGATTACTGTCATATTTAGAGCCGTATGTATTTTGCAAATATTCTATGTCTACAATGCTACTTGCGGAGCTACTTTAGCAAATTGCTCCCACTTTCAATATGTATCCAGATTGAGACTTAGAGTCATCTGGATCAGTGTAAAAGTTTGCACCGATGTAACTTTTACAACGAACTCCTTTATCACCTCCATAATCGAGAAACATCTTCTTAGTCCTCACTAAGGATATTCTGGACCAATGTCCAGTGATCTACTCCTAGATCACCATTGTACTCCCTTGCCAAATTCAGAGCAAGGTATACAATAGGTCTAGTACATAGCATAGCATACTTTATAGAACCTATGACTGAGGCATAGGGAATGACTTTCATTCTCTTTTCTATTTTCTGCCATGGTCGGGTTTGAGTCTTACTCAATTTCACACCTTTGCAACAAGGCAAGAACTTTTCTTTGATCGTTCTATTTTGAACTATTTCAAAAACTTGACAAGGTATGTACTCATTGAAAAATCTTATCAAGCGTTTTGATCTATCTATATAGATCTTGATGCTCAATGTGTAAGCAGCTTTACCGAGGTCCTTCTTTGAAAAACTCCTTTCAAATACTCCTTTATGCTTTGCAGAATAATTCTACATTATTTCCGATCAACAATATGTCATTCACATATACTTATCAGAAATGTTGTAGTGCTCCCACTCACTTTCTTGTAAATACAGGCTTCTCAAAAGTGCATGTATAAAACCATATGCTTTGATCAACTCATCAAAGCGTATATTCCAACTCGAGATGCTTGCACCGGTCCATTGATGGATCGGCGGAGCTTGCACATTTTGTTAGCTCCTTTTCGGATTGACAAAACCTTACGGTTGCATCATATACAACTCTTCTTTAATAAATCCATTAAAGAATGTAGTTTTGACATCCATTTGCCAGATTTCATAAAATGTGGCAATTGCTAACATGATTCGACAGACTTAAGAATCGCTTCAGTTGAGAAAATCTCATTGTAGTCAACACCTTGAACTTGTCGAAAACCTTTTGTGACAAGTCGAGCTTTGTAGATAGTAACACTACTATCGATTGTCCGTCTTCCTCTTGAAGATCCATTTATTTAACATGGCTTGGTCGATCATCGAGCAAGTCAATCAAAGTCCATACTTTGTTCTCATACATGGATCCTATCTCAGATTTCATGGCCTCAAGCCATTTCATGGAATCTGGGCTCATCTCGCTTCCTCATAGTCCGTAGAGGTTTCATCATGGTCTAGTAACATGACTTCCGAACACGATTACCATACCACTCTGGTGCGGATTTTACTCTGGAAGACCCACGAGGTTTGGTAACAACTTGATCTGAAGTTTCATGATCATCATCATTAACTTCCTCACTAATTGGTGTAGGAATCATCGAACTGATTTACGTGATGAACTACTTTCCAATAAGGGAGAAGGTACAATTACCTCATCAAGTTCTACTTTCCTCCCACTCACTTCTTTCGAGAGAAACTTCTTCTCTAGAAAGGATCCATCTTAGCAACGAAAAACTTGCCTTTGGATACGTGATAGATGGTGTACCCAATAGTTACCTTTGGGTATTCTATGAAGACGCACTTCTCCGATTTGGATTCGAGCTTATCAGGTGAAAACTTTTTCACATAAGCATCACAACTCCAAACATTTAAGAAACGACAGCTTAGGTTTACTGTTAAACCATAGTTCATATGGTGTCGTCTCAACGGAGTAAGATGGTGCCCTATTAAACGTGAGTGCAGCTGTCTCTAATGCATAACCCCAAAGCGACATCGGTAAATCGGTAAGAGACATCATTGATCGCACTATATCAAAATAGAAATGCAGTTCTGACGTTCGGACACACCATAACGTTGTGGTGTTCCGGTGTGGCGTGAGCTGTGAAACTATTCCACATTGTTTTAATTGAAGACCAAACTTCGTAACTCAAATATTCGTCTCCGTGATCAGATAAGCGAAACTTTATTTTCTTGTTACGATGATTTTTCCACTTCACTCTGAAATTCTTTGAACCTTTCAATTATTTCAGACTTATGTTTCATCAAGTAGATATACCCATATCTGCTCAAATCATCTTGTGAAGGTCAGAAAATAACGATACTTGCCACGAGCATCAACACTCATTGGATGGCATACATCGGTATGTATTATTTCCAATAAGTCAGTAGCTTGCTCCATTGTTCCGGAGAACGGAGTTTTAGTCATCTTGCCCAAAAGGCACGGTTCGTTAAGCATCAAATGATTCATAACCAAGTGATTCCAAAATCCATCTTTATGGAGTTTCTTCATGCGCTTTACAATCGATATGACCCAAGCGGCGGTGCCACAAATTAGTTGCACTATTATTATTAACTTTGCATCTTTTGGCATCAATACTATGAATCATGTATCACTACGATCGAGATCCAACAAACTATTTTCATTGGGTGTATGACCATTTGAAGGTTTTATTCATTTAAGCAGAACAACAATTATTCTTTGACTTTAAATGAATAACCGCTTTTGAAAACTATTTTCATTGGGTGTATGACCATTGAAGGTTTTATTCATGTAAATGTAACAACAATTATTCTTTGACTTTAAATGAATAACCGTTTTGCAATAAACATGATCAAATCATATTCATGCTCAACACAAACACCAAATAACATTTATTTAGGTTTAACACTAATCCCGAAAGTATAGGGAGTGTGCGATGATGATCATATCAATCTTGGAACTACTTCCAACACTCATCGTCACTTCCCCTTCAACTAGTCTCTGTTTATTCTGTAACTCTGTTTGAGTTACTAATCTTAGCAACCGAACAAGTATCAAATACTCGGGGCTACTATAAATACTAGTAAGGCACACATCAATAACACGTATATCAAATATACTCTTGTTCACTTTGCCATCCTTCTTATCCGCCAAATACTTGGGGTAGTTCCGCTTCCATGACCAGTTCCATTGCAGCAAAAGCACTTAGTCTCGGGCTTAGGTCCAGACTTGGGCTTCTTCACTCGGCGACAACTTGCTTGCCATTCTTTTGAAGTTCCCCTTCTTCCCTTTGCCCATTTCCTTGAGACTAGTGGTCTTGTCAACCATCAACACTTGATGTTTTTCTTGATTTCTACCTTCGCGATTTTAGCATCGCGAAGAGCTCGAGAATCTTTTTCGTCATCCCTTGCATACTATAGTTCATCACGAAGTTCTACTAACTTGGTGATGGTGACTAGAGAATTCTATCAATCACTATCTTATCCGGAAGATTAACTCCCGATTTATTCAAGCGATTGAAGTACCGGACAATCTGAGCACATGCTCACTAGTTGAGCCATTCTCCTCCATCTTTTAGCTATAGAACTTGTTGGAGACTTCATATCTCTCAACTCGGGTATTTGCTTGAAATATTAACTTCAATTCTGGAACATCTCATATGGTCCATGACGTTCAAAACGTCTTTGAAGTCCCGATTCTAAGCCGTTAAGCATGGTGCACTAAACTATCAAGTAGTCATCATATTGAGCTAGCCATAGCGTTCATAACGCCCGTGCATCTGCTCCTGCAATAGGTCTGTCACCTAGCGGTGCATCAAGGACATAATTCTTCTGTGCAGCAATGAGGATAAACCTCAGATCACGGATCCAATCCGCATCATTGCTACTAACATCTTTCAACACAGTTTTCTCTAGGAACATATTAAAATAAACATATGAAAGCCACAAACGTAGGGAAGCAACAACGCGAGCTATTGATCTACAACATAATTTGCAAAATACTACCAGGACTAAGTTCATGATAAATTTAAGTTCAATTAATCATATTACTTAAGAACTCCCACTTAGGCAGACATCTCTCTAGTCATCTAAGTGATCACGTGATCCAAATCAACTAAACCATAACCGATCATCACGTGAGATGGAGTAGTTTTCAATGGTGAACATCTTATGTTGATCATATCTACTATATGATTCACGCTCGACCTTTTCGGTCTCAGTGTTTCGAGGCCATATCTGCATATGCTCTGCTCGTCAAGTTTAACACGAGTATTCTGCGTGTGCAAAACTGGCTTGCACCCAATGTAGATGAACGTAGAGCGTATCACACCCGATCATCACGTGGTGTATGCAGGGCACGACGAACTTTGGCAGCGGTGCATACTCGGGAGAACACTTCTTGATAATTAGTGAGAGATCATCTTAAAATGCTACCGTCAATCAAAGCAAGATAAGATGCATAAAGGATAAACATCACATGCAATCAATATAAGTGATATGATATTGCCATCATCATCTTGTGCTTGTGATCTCCATCTATGAAGAACCGTCGTGATCACCATAGTCACCGCGCGACACCTTGATCTCCATCGTAGCATCGTTGTCGTCTCGCCAACTATTGCTTCTCGACTATCGCTACCGCTTAGTGATAAAGTAAAGCAATTACATGGCGTTGCATTTCATACAATAAAGCGACAACCATATGGCTCCACTTGATTGCGGAATAACTTCGGTTACAAAACATGATCATCTCATACAATAAAATATAGCATCACGTCTTGACCATATCACATCACAACATGCCCTGCAAAAACAAGTTAGACGTCCTCTACTTTGTTGTTGCAAGTTTTACGTGGCTGCTACGGGCTGAGCAAGAACCGTTCTTACCTACGCATCAAAACCACAACGATAGTTTGTCAAGTTGGTGCTGTTTTAACCTTCGCAAGGACCGGGCGTAGCCACACTCGGTTCAACAAAAGTGAGAGAGACAGACACCCGCCAGTCACCTTTAAGCAACGAGTGCTCGCAGCGGTGAAACCAGTCTCGCGTAAAGCGTGACAGCGTAATGTCGGTCGGCCGCTTCATCTCACAATACCGCGAACCAAAGTATGACATCTTTGGTAAGCAGTATGACTTGTATCGCCCACAACTCACTTGTGTTCTACTCGTGCATATAACATCAACGCATAAAACCAGGCTCTGATACCACTGTTGGGGAACGTAGTAATTTCAAAAAAATTCCTACGCACACGCAAGATCATGGTGATGGTATAGCAACGAGAGGGGAGAGTGTTGTCCACGTACCCTCGTAGACCGTAAGCGGGCGTTAACTGCTTAGCGGTTGATGTAGTAAATGCGTTTTCACGATCCGACCGATCCAAGCACCGAACGACGGCACCTCCGAATTCAGCACACGTTCAGCTCGATGGCGATCCCGGACTCCGATCCAGCAAAGTGTCGGGGATGAGTTCCGTCGGCCGCAGCAGGCGTGGTGGCGATGTTGATGTTCTACCGTCGCGGGCTTCGCCTAAGCACCGCTACAATATTATCGAGGTGGACTATGGTGGGGGGGGCACCGCACACGGCTAAGGAACGATCTTGAAGATCAACTTGTGTGTATGGGGTGCCCCCTGCCCCCGTATATAAAGGAGCAAGGGAGGAAGAGGCCGGCCCTAGGAGGCGCACCAAGTGTGGAGTCCTACTAGGACTCCCTAGTCCTAGTAGGATTCCACCTCCCATATGGAATAGGAAAAGAGGAAGGGAAAGGAGAGAAGGAAGGAAGGGGCGCCCCTTCCCTAGTCAATTCGGACCAGACCAAGGGGAGGTGCGGCCACCCTAAGGCCCTTTTCCTTCTTTCCCGTATGGCCCAATAAGGCCCAATACGTATTCCGTAACTCTCCGGTACTTGAAAAATACCCGAATCACTGGAACCTTTCCGATGTCCGAATATAGTCGTACAATATATCGATCTTTACGTCTCGACCATTTCGAGACTCCTCGTCATGTCCCCGATCTCATCCGGGACTCGAACTCCTTCGGTACATCAAAACTCATAAACTCATAATAAAACTGTCATCGTAACGTTAAGCGTGCAGACCCTACGGGTTCGAGAACTATGTAGACATGACCTAGAACTATTCTCGGTCAATAACCAATAGCGGAACCTAGATGCCCATATTGGCTCCTACATATTCTACGAAGATCTTTATCGGTCAAAGCGCATAACAACATACGTTGTTCCCTTTGTCATCGGTATGTTACTTGCCCGAGATTCGATCGTCGGTATCCAATACCTAGTTCAATCTCGTTACGGCAAGTCTCTTTACTCGTTCCGTAATGCATCATTCCGTAACTAACTCATTAGCTACATTGCTTGCAAGGCTTATAGTGATGTGCATTACCGAGAGGCCCAGAGATACCTCTCCGAGCAATCGAGTGACAAAACCTAATCTCGAAATACGCCAACCCAACATGTACCTTTGGAGACACCTGTAGTACTCCTTTATAATCACCCGATTCACGTTGTGACGTTTGGTAGCACCCAAAGTGTTCCTCCGTAAACGGAGTTGCATAATCTCATAATTACAGGAACATGTATAAGTCATGAAGAAAGCAATAGCAACATACTAAACGATCAAGTGCTAGGCTAACGGAATGGGTCATGTCAATCACATCATTCTTCTAATGATGTGATCCCGTTAATCAAATGACAACACATGTCTATGGTTAGGAAACATAACCATCTTTGATTAATGAGCTAGTCAAGTAGAGGCATACTAGTGACGTTATGTTGGTCTATGTATTCACACATGTATTACGTTTCCGGTTAATACAATTCTAGCATGAATAATAAACATTTATCATGATATAAGGAAATAAATAATAACTTTATTATTGCCTCTAGGGCATATTTCCTTCAGTTCCCCCTTCAAAAACCAGTTTACTACGTGTCCACTGTCCTCACACCATGCAAGTCACGGTATCCGCATTATCAAAAGATAGCATACGCGGTGTTTATGGCATCCCGGAAGCTGCGACACTACTTTCAAGAGTGTTCGATAACAGTAGCTTCCGAAGTACCCCTTAACGACATTATAAACAACCGCGATGCGACGGGCGGATTGCCAAATGGGCTATTGAGCTCCTCCCGATTCGACATAACCTATAAGCCACGGCGGGCTATCAAGTCGCAAGTTTTGGCGACTTCGTCGCCGAATGGATCAGTCAAGTCCCTAAAGAGTACGGCACATATTCCAACTGGATCATGCACTTGGCGGCTCCAAAATGTTGGCTGCTCTGGGGTGGCGTCGTTACAGCGTCCCCAACGGGAGATACAGATTCATCGTACTCCAGATAATGTATACGGACTCCAACAACGCGGCGAATCACGAGGCACTTCTACATGGTCTTCGGATGGCAGTATCCATGGGCATTCAACGCCTAGAGGTGCGCGGGGATTCGAACCTCACAATATCCCAAATAAATGGAGACTTCGATGCCAAGGACCCGAAAATGGCAGCTTATCGCAACGCCGTCCTAAAAATGTCAGCTCGGTTTGAGGGGCTCGAATTTCACCATATAGCCCGGGAAAACAATCAGACAGCAGACGTGTTGGCACGCATTGGCACAAAGCGCGACGCCATCCCCCCCCCCCCTCCAACAGCTTCCTAGAGAGGTTGTTCAAGCCATCTGTAGTATGGGAGGGGGGATTCGGAAATAACAGCCCGGACCCAACCGCCTTTGCCCAACACGAACATTCTCGACACAATTAGTGGTTCTCGCCAACAGTATAACATATTCAGCCCACGTAATAATGGCAGTCATTGCCCCATGGACGGAACCATTCCTAGCCTACCTAACCATGCAGGAACTTCCCGAGGACCAAACCGAGGCACGCTGCATAGTGCGGCGATCTAAAGCCTATAAAGTCCATGAGGGAGAGCTTTATAAGAAAAGCACCATCGGAGTCCTTCAAAGGTGTATCTCCGAAGAGGAAGGGCGGAATCTTGGCTGAAATTCATGGGACTCGGCGGGCACCATGCCGCAGCCCGGCCCTTGTAGGCAAGGCCTTCCATACAGGATTTTATTGGCCGACGGCCCGGCAGATGCTCGGGGACTTAGTCCAACGATGTGTCGATTGCCAGCTCTTTGCTAATCAAAGCCACATGCCACCCACCGCCCTCAAAACTATACCCATCACGTGGCCCTTGGCGGTGCAGGGGCTTGACATGGTTGGACCCCTTAAAGGAGGAACCCACAAGCAAAAATACCTACTGGTCATGGTGGATAAATTCCCCAAATGGATAGAGGCCAAGCCTGTTAAGACGGCCGAATCCGGACCGGGGATAGACTTCATATCAGGGGTCGTACACTGTTACGGCGTCCCATAGCATCATCACTGATAACGGCATGAACTTCACGGCCGACGAGGTCAAACTCTGGTGCAAAAACATGGGCATCAAGCTCGACTATGCTTCAGTCTATCACCCTCAAACTAACGGTCAAGTCGAACGAGCAAATGGTCTAATCATGGGCGGGATCAAACCCAGATTAGTGCGGTCCCTCAGGGAATCTAACACGCCTTTGGGTAGAGGAGCTCGACTCCGTACTACTGGGGCTGCGGACCATGCCGAATCGCACTACCGGATTCACACCATTCTTTATGGTATACGGCGCAGAGGCAGTTCTGCCCTGCGACATAATTCATGACTCACCTCGCGTGCGCATGTACGAAGAAAGAGAAGCCGAGCTCCATCGGCAAGAGATTTTGGACGCCTTGGAGGAGGAGCGTGACATGGAAAAAGCCCGTTCCGCATTCTATCAGCAGCAGGCTCGAAGATATCAAAGCAGAGAAGTACGGGCCAAAACTTACAACGTTGGCGAGCTAGTTCTACGCCTGCCGGACGAAAAAGGACAAACTCAAGCCCAAATGGGAAGGTCCCTTCATCATCGACCAAGTCGACCCGGTGGGCATGCATCTGCGTCATGAGATGCATCGGATAACCGACTCGAGCCAAACCCATGGAACACAGCCCGTCTCCGAAGATTCTACGCCTAGCGCCGGACTCTGAGTTCATCTCCTTCCTCCGTCTATATTTTACACATTAGTTGTCTCATGTTTATCTCCTTCTCCCTCCTTTTCTCTTACAGCCTTTGAAGGCTCGTTCGCGCATTTTTCGCACACACTTGACGCGCTATCCGCGCTGATTATACCTGGGGGCTTCTTTATCAGAAGCTTATTTATACGGGCTTCATGCCTAACACATGTGTCACCCTTCCGCATGTACCTTTTCTTTTCACCATCATATGCATCGATATGACTTAAGTTTTGGCCAAGCTGGGTTGCCTGGCTCCTGTGCTTACCCCTACGTTCCTGATTGTTCGGCTAGGTGGTAAAGGGAGCACCTCTGCGATTATTCTTGCCGGGTCAGCGGATGTGTACCTCGGTAGGGTGAAGCCGAAGCTAGCATTCTTAAGGGAATATTCGGTCGGTGAACTAAAAGACGATTTCTCATTTATTTATTTATCCGTCCCTAGATGTTTTTACGCATTTTTCGCAATTCGGACATGCACTTTAGGGCATGCCTCGAGAAAGGAACCCCTAACGGAACTATTCTCCCCGGAAGATGTTTCTTACTAACCATGTAATATAACATAACTAGTTGGGAACTTGTCTCGATAAAGCACTAATGACCCCTACACTTTGGTCTCCACGCATGCCCCGGTTCTTATATAACCGCGAGGGTATTCGGACACACTCCAGACTATCGGGTCCCGAGGTCGAAGCGAAAAGGTCCGCCATGACAAACGATCTACAATCCGGCTAGAAGGCATTTTACATGTCATCTTAAATTACATAGTCAATTTGACTGATTGTATTCCTCTTCAATGCCATCTAATAGGCTGTCTAGTTACAGTCCTGCTGGGAATACTTTGCGGCCAATTCTACTTGGCCGTACACTAAGCTCACAGGATCTCCTTCCCATCGGGCCCCATAGGTCCGACCTCGGCCATGTGGTTTGGAGTCAGCCTTCGTGTACAGCGTCTTCACCATGGCCCAGAGCCTCCACAGCACCTTGACGACAGCCGATATCTTCCATAATCGAAAGTGCCACAGCCCCCTGAAGCCTCTCTGCAAGCTCTCCAAGGCCTTGAGGCGAGGAGGCAGATGGCCACAAGGCACAGGCGGCGCCTTTCATCACCCGCCGAACTCGTTAAATGCGGTTATCGAGCTTCGGAAGAAGGTCACCCGTAGAACCGGGCATTTCCTCTGCAGGACGACCTGTGAGCATACCTACAGACATTACTCTATTAGTCGACTTCCTCGCCGAACTCTTTTCTCAAAAGTCCGTTCAAGCACTTACTAAAAATGTCGCGACGAAGCCGTCGATTCTCCTTCACGGAGTCCGACAGCTGGGCACGAACATCCTTTAGTTCCTCGCCCAGCTGGGTGTTGGCATCTTGGAGATTATTTTCTCCTGCCTGCGCCCTCGTAAGCGTTCGCCCGGCCTTTAACCGGCGCAAGAGTTGTTGCTTGTCCGGATCTACCCCGGCGCCATCTGCAATGTTATTGTCAGATTTATACACATGCCGCACTTCACAACATACTTATCTTTTGAAGCATATATTACTAGAGGGGGTCTCTTTGGCTTCCCCTGTCGCGGCTAGTGCGGCCTCAAGTTAGGCTTTGCACTCTTCTAGCTCCTGGGACAGTTGGGCATTCTTTTACATGAAGACCTCAGATAACAAATGATCCTTAAATCAGTTATTCTAACTATTTCAAGTCTAAGAGACTCTTGGCATATATAATCATCAAATTTTCTCACCGTATGTCTTTTACATACCGCCTGCGTAGCTCTGGCTAGACCATTTTGAGCCGCACGGAGGTGCGCTTCTCCCGAATTGAAGGCATCCAATGCCTCTTGGGAGAAACATGCATCACGAAGAACTGTCCGGAGACGCCTGTGATTCATGGCACTCTCCACCTCGGAATTGGTGGCAGACAATCTGTCGGCATCCTCTATCAGAGGAGCGTCCGACGCACACCTCGCGTTCACCTCCACTTCCGGGCCTGGCTTTGGAGCCTGGCTAGCGGAGGCTCGATTGGCAACCTCTCCGGATATAGTCCGGCGAGCGCTCTTTTTCCTGAAGAGAGCACGAGCGTTAGTATGGCTTCCGGGAATAAAACCTAGGAATAAGACGACACGCCATACCGTTGCACCAGCGTTTCAATCTGGACCGCACTTCTTTTCAGCCTGCTGGGCCTTGCTGCCCCTTGTGAGCTAGCCGCCGCAGGCTCGTCCTTCCGCCTCAAAGGCTCCCCCTGCAAAACGCCATTGGTATATGGTGATAAAAAATAAGCACGGATGGATCATTCTCCAAGCATTGGGATTTTGGTCTCAGTTACCTGTGAGGCTGGAAGTATTCCGGGGTAATCGGCCGTAATGGCGACCAAGGCATTGTCGATGCTCAGTTGGTGAAATACCCCATCAATCAGCTCCACGGATATGTCCAGATCCTCTTGGGAAGCCGGATCAAGGAACCGTTCCGGATCCTCGGGTTGTGGAGGGAGGCTGTTTATATCCTTTACGGCCTGGCGCAGTTCCTGCGTCGGAATCACAAAATGAGATATTTGACTACGGGAGTACGGATCGGATGGGCGAAAGAAGTGTCCGCTTACCCAGCTTGGAGGATTGTTCATAGAAAATCCATACAGGGATTGAGGCGGAGAAATTCCTCCTCTTCTCCCTTTGTACAATGCGGACAAGATCTTCGTCGGCTAAGCTGACGATCCGGCCCCTTACGGCCCCAGCGGGTGGCGTCATCCTCCCCGTTGAAATCCCACATGGGGTGGCCTCTATACTGAAGCGGCCGCACCCCCCGCATAATGCATATGGCCATGACCCTGTTCATGGTCAGTCCGGAATGAGCTAACAACCTTATCCGGCTCATCAGGTAAAGGACATCCCTTTCATTTTCCTTCTGAGAGCTCCGTGGGCGCCAGCTTAGGCGCTTCTTCAAAGGAGCATTGTTGAACTCAGGGAGGCCGATCCGAACAGGGCCCGGAAAGGGGACATCTTCTATATAAAACCATTCTGAAGGCCAGTCTTCGGACGCCTTCTTCGGGGTTCCGGATAGATATCCGGTTCCGGCGATGCGCCATAGTTCGGCTCCGCCCACTTGATATATCGACCCCTCTTGAGAACGGGGCACAAGGCAGAACAGCTTCTTCCACGGCGCAAAATGAGCCTCGATGCCCAAGAACAGCTCGCAAAGGGCCACGAAGCCCGCAATATGCAGAATGGAGGCAGGCGTAAGGTTGTGCAACTGGAGGCCGTAGAACTCCAGGAGCCCCCGGAGAAACGGATGAATTGGAAATCCGAGCCCCCTTATCAAATAAGGGACAAGGCACACCCGCTCTCCTTTGGAGGAATTGGGGATGCTCTCCGCTTGCTTTCCGCCATTATAGGTGGCAAGTCCGGCTCGAACCGGGACCATGAAGGCTGGGGGAAGAACTCCCTTGGTTTGGGCGTCACTAGCTCGCGGTCATGGGGCCAGACATCTCTCCCAATCTCCAGGCTGAGGGCTGGGGGTGCGAGAGGAGGAGCTGCGTCGACTGGCCATGATGGAATGGGTTTCTGTTGGATGCGCTCCGATGAATGCTTGCAAAGGGAAGATGGTGTGATTCGGATCTGAATCCTCGTCTCTTTTATAGGCAGCACATTTGCGCAGCTAGGGGGGTAACTGTAAAAGAACCCTAGTTTTTCGCATTCGTTTGACATGTGGAAGATGGCCATTATTGGGCGTGGAAGCCAAGGAGCGCAATATTTATGAGAAGCCGGACATTATTCAGCAGGTACACAAAGTTTGGTGAAGAACCCGCCTTGCAATGCCGAAGACACATCTCACGCGGACTCATCGCCATTGAAGCCTGGTTCGGGGCTCTTGAGGAGTCCGGATTAGGGGTGTCCGGATAGCGAACTATAACCTTTGGCGGACTCCTGGACTATGAAGATACAAGATTGAAGACTTTGTCCCGTGTCCGGATGGGACTTTCCTTGGCGTGGAAGGCAAGCTTGGCGATACGGATATGCAGATCTCCTACCATTGTAACCGACTCTGTGTAACCCTAACCCTCTTCGATGTCTATATAAACCGGAGGGTTTTATTCCATAGGACGAAGAACAATCATACCATAGGCTAGCTTCTAGGGTTTAGCCTCTCTGATCTCGTGGTAGATATACTCTTGTACTACCCATATCATCAATATTAATCAAGCAGGAGTAGGGTTTTACCTCCATCAAGAGGGCCCGAACCTGGGTAAAAACATCGTGTCCCTTGTCTCCTGTTACCATCCGCCTAGACGCACAGTTCGGGACCCCCTACCCGAGATCCGCCGTTTTTGACACAGACAGACCCCCTACCCGAGATCTGCCGGTTTTGACACCGACACATGCCATTCGAGGAAGCTCTCGAGCGACTGAAGGCGTTCGAGGAGAGTGCACGACGGTGCGAGCAGGCTGGCAACGAGAGGGCGGACGTGCAACTTGTTGGAGATATGCCCAAGAGGCAATCATGTATGATGATATTTCCTATGTGTTTATGAATAAAGATAGTCCTTGGACATTATCAATGATGTGTATCAACAAGTACGTGACTTGTTTGTGGGA
The DNA here is from genome assembly GCA_021605145.1 of Aegilops bicornis. NCBI lineage: Eukaryota > Viridiplantae > Streptophyta > Magnoliopsida > Poales > Poaceae > Aegilops > Aegilops bicornis. Next base: position 1,485,945 of record JAHIAL010000033.1, on the reverse strand, counting down.
CTATGCATTGTATGATGATTGTCCTAAAAGATTCCTAATCGAAGGGTTGTGTGGACGTGCAGCCGACTAGACTAGCATATGACACGGTGGATGGCTCAGTCTCACTAGCCATGGAGCATTGGATGCTAACCGGATAATTTGGATTCGGAAGGATCTGGTCGGATTCGACGTAGTCGGATCCGAGTTGAGATAAGGTCCGAGTCGGACTGACCCACCTATGAGACGCAACGATATGTCAACTGTGAGTCCCTAGTACAACATTTGTTATATGTCCTAAGACCTGAGCTGGCGCATGTACTCGGGATGGTGACATACCTGCTTTGGGCCGACCACACGCTACTCCGTGAATGGGTAGTTACAAAGGTGGGTTTCGGGCTTGTCCACACCCATGCTGCGAGACATGGTCGAGTAAGATGGGATTTGCCCCTCCGATCAGGAGAGATATACTATGGGCCCCTCGTATGATCGGACCAAGATAATCATGGCCATGCAACAAGGATTATGAGATAATCCGGTTTGTGGTCGGCATCACTAGAAAGAGAAAGAGGTCGGGTTAGCACAAGGATGACAGACTCGCCTTGAGCCCGGCAACATATATCATGTGGCAAAGGGAATAGAAGTGTGACAGGTTCGCCTAACCAGCTTCATCGGACACTTGGAGTCGGCACACTTTGCTAGAGGCCTCTACCAACTAGATGAGCCGGATGTGATCCGACTGGTGACCAAGTGAACGAGAACCTAAGGGGTCGCGCGCTTAAGGGAAGGAACCTGTGAGGCCTGATCCGACTCCTCGAGTAAGATGTAATCCTACTCAGACTCGGATCCAGGGCGAACAAAATCTGGGCTTGATCCGTGCGAGGCCTAAGTGTTGAGCCTGCGACGGATGCCTATATATAGTGGGGGCGCAGCACACTCATTTGGTTGATCGCTTCGGTGCCGTCACTAGGTTTTGCATGTGTTGTGAATAGCCACCTCCACTCGTTGCCGGTTGTATGATCGGACCTAGTAGTCCACCGCACGATGTTTCTCCTGCCCGTGTTGTGACGCCTCTGATTCAATCGTACACTAATCATACACGCAAACGTGTACGATCAAGATTAGGGACTCATGGGAAGATATCACAACACAACTCTAAAATAAAATAAGTCACACAAGCATCATAAAACAAGCCAGGGGCCTCGAGGGCTCGAATACAAGTGCTCGATCATAGACGAGTCAGCGGAAGCAACAATATCTGAGTAAAGACAGAAGTTAAACAAGTTGTCATAAGATGGCTAGCACAAACTGGGATACATATCAAAAGAGGCACAGGACTCCTGCCTGGGATCCTCCTAAACTACTCCTGGTTGTCGTTAGCGACCTGCACGTAGTAGTAGGCACCTCCGGTGTAGTAGGAGTCGTCATCGACGGTGGCGTCTGGCTCCTGGGCTCCAGCATCTGGTTGCGACAACCAGAAGGAAAGAAAAAAGGGGGGGAAGGGGGAGAAAGAAACCGTGAGTACTCATCCAAAGTACTCGCAAGCAAGGACCTACACTACATATGCATGGGTATATGTGTAAAGGGCAATATCGGTGGACTGAACTGCAGAATGCCAGAATAAGAGGGCGGATAGCTAGTCCTGTCGAAGACTACGCTTCTGGCCACCTCCATCTTGCAGCATGTAGGAGAGAGTAGATGGTAAGTTCACCAAGTAGCATCGCATAGCATAATCCTACCCGGCGATCCCCTCCTCGTTGCCCTGTTAGAGGGCGGTCACCGGGTTATATCTGGCACTTGGAAGGGTGTGTTTTATTAAGTATCCAGTTCTAGTTGTCATAAGGTCAAGGCACAACTCCAAGTCGTCCTATTACCGAAGATCACGGCTATTCGAATAGATAAACTTCCCTGCAGGGGTGCACCACATAACCCAACACGCTCGATGCCATTTGGCCGGACACACTTTCCTGGGTCATGCCCGGCCACGGAAGATCAACACGTCGCAGCCCCATCTAGGCCAACAGAGAGGTCAGCACGCTGGTCTAAACCTAACCGCACAGGGGTCTGGGCCCATCGCCCTTAGCACACCAAGCACGCAAGTAACGCTAGCGGCCGGAAGCAGACCTAGCCTAGCAGGCGTTCTAGTCCAATCCGGCACACGCCGCTCAGTCGCTGACGTCACGAAGGCTTCGGCTGATACCACGACGTCGAGTGCCCATAACTGTTCCCCCGTAGTTGGTTAGTGCATATAGGCCAAATGGCGGACTTCGAGATCAAATACCAAGAACTTCGTTAAGCGTGTTATTTTAAAGTAACATAAGCGCCGACTCAGGGCCAGGCCCACCTCTCGCCTAGGTGGTCTCAACCTGCCCGCCTGTCGCTCCGCCACAAAGATACACACAACGGTAGTTGGGACAAAGGTCCTTTCAGCCCCCAATCCAAGTGAATCACTCATGGGTGCTCCATGAGCCGACCCGACTTTAGTCACCACATGTATTATGTATAAAGTATAGTATATACCCATGATCACCTCCCAAGTGATCACGGCCCAATAGTATAGCACAGCAGACGGACAAGAATGTAGGGCCACAAATGGAATACTAGCATCCTATACTAAGCATGTAGGATTGCAGGTAAAGGTAACCTTGATGAGTAGCAAGGACAGGCTATGCATCAGGATAGGATTAACGGAAAGCAGTAACATGCTACACTACTCTAATGCAAGCAATAGAGAGTAGAATAGGCGATATCTGGTGATCAAGGGGGGGCTTGCCTGGTTGCTTTGGCAAGAAGGAAGGGTCTTCAACACCGTAGGCCGAATCGGGGTCGGCCGAGTCTCTAGGAAAAAGAAATAGCAGGAGGAGCATAATAAATAACAGAGCAATCAAAGCAACACAAAGCGTAACATGGCAATACGTGGCGCTAGAGGTGACCTAACGCAACAGGAGGTGATACCGGCGAAGGGGGAAAACATTCGGGAAAGTATCCCTGGTGTTTTGCGTTTTCTAACAGATGAACCGGAGGGAGAAAGTTGCGTGTTTGCTATGCTAGGGATGTGTGACGGGCGAACGGGCTGCGTATTCAGATTCGTCTCATCGTTCTGAGCAACTTTCATGTACAAAGTATTTTCATCCGAGTTACGGATTATTTTATATTAATTTTTAAAGTTTTAAATGATTTTCTAATTTTTGGATTTAATTTAATTCGAAACTAAATTAGTATTTAAATGCTATGGGTACCACGGAAGTGTACCTGTAAGTGTGCACTGAGGCGGCGGGTGGGGAGACAGTTGACTAAGTCAACTACCGGCCAACAGGTCGATCCCGGCAGGCCCAACAGTAGGCGTTGGTAGTCAATCTGACTAGTGGGACCTTGTCAGTGGGTGTGAGGAGACTACTAACAAGATGTTTTAGTTAAACTAATTAGACTAATTAGTGAGGTGGGGCCAGGCTATCAGTGGTTCATTTTTTTAACAGAGTTTTCTTTATTTAAAATAGTCTAATTAGTTAGTGGGCCCAGTTTGTCAGAGACTCGGGTTAGGGATTGTGTTATTTTAATAAGTGATTAACAACGGTGGGGGCCCACATCTCTGTGGCAGTGGGGGGTGTTAGTGGGTTCAGTAACCACAGGTGCTAATCCGGCGGCTCCGACGATCGCCGGCTGGCCGACTCCGGCCACGGGAGCTCACGAGGGTGGCGGCTTTGGAAAGCCCGTTCAACGGCGAATCTGGTGGTGGTCGTGGGGTGGTCGGAGGTGGGCGTAAGCGGTGGCGTTGAGCGGGCAGCCGCATGTCTCTCTGCCAGGGCGCGATACCTGCCCCGTCGGGGAAACTGCAACCTGAAGAAGCTGGCTGGCGCTGATGAGCAGATGCTCACCGGTATGGCAGTGGGCGATCTAGCATCGGCAGTGACGGCGGCGTGAAGCGAAGAAGGGGAGAGCACTGGAGCCTCACCTGCGTTGATGGGAGAGGGGGCACCGAGGCTTCTTGGCGGCCCGGCGGGGAGGAGGACAAGGACGCAAAGGTCCGGCGAGGAAGCGATCGAGGTGGCGTTCCGGACAGCGGCGACGTGGTCCAATGGCCCGGGGCCGAAGCGAGGCGGGGGGTAGGCCGTCGTGGGAGGTGACGAGGAGGCGGCGAGGTCCGGCGAGGGGCAGCACCCGCGACGGGGCGTGGGGGAGGGGGTCGATGTGGGTGTCGAGGCAATGGGGTGTCCGGCGCTGGGGGGCGCGCTGGCAGCATCGCAAGGTGAAGCGAGCTCGTCCCGATCGGATCGGACCGGGAAGGGGAGAGGAGAGACGTGGGGAGTGGGGGTGTGCCAGGTGGGTCGGCCAGGTAGGTCGTTTGGCCCAGTTGAACAGGGGGGGTTCTGTTTCTTTTAATTTTTTGCTTCCTTTTACTTTTCTTTTTCTTATCTTATTTCTTACCTGTTTTCTTTTAATTTCTCATTTGTATTAGTTTTATAAATTATAAAAGTAGTCACTAATTTAGTGTTAATAATTATACTCTTGACCCATTAACTTAGGGGCAACTAAATAAATAGTTTATTATTTTATAAAATGCAAAAGACATTTATTTCATTGTTTTACCTACTTGTTTTAATTATTCAAATACATCTAAACTTTCTATAAGTATGTGATTTCTTCACCTCAATGAGTTAGGGATTATTTGCCACATGATGAACAATTTAGTTTTAATGTTTGAAAACTTTTACCATTTGACGTTATTTTAAATTTGAAATTTGAACTGGTTTTCGAACCGGCGTGAGATTATCAAAAGTAATCGAGGCGACATGGTATCCTTAGCAGAGGGTTACTGTAGCTTAATTACCCGGGTGTCACAATTCTCCTCCACTACAAGAAATCTCGTCCCGAGATTTAAGAGAGTGAAACAAAGGGAAAATTTTGGTTACGACATTCCTAACGGATCTTCTCATTCATATGCTGCTCTCCACGAAGTAGTTGATCCTCTCCGTTTGATGTCTTTACTTCTGCCTTGAGTTATCATGATAAAGTCGGCATCCTTTCTTCGGGAACTCCATCGTACTTACGAAAGAATAAAGGGTGGCTATTCCGAAAGAACGGACCTCTGCAAGGTTGACTACCTGGTAGCTAACATCGGTGGAAGGTGGAGGAAAGCAACTTTCGAACTGAAACTTAAGAAAATTTCGAGAGCAAAGTAAGGAGGTACCGTGGGAAGTTTCGAGCGGGCAGGCAATAGTTCGATGCCTGATACAGGGCGTGGAAGGGGTTCAGAGCAACGAATAAGTATTGTGGCTGAAACCAAAATAGATCCCTAGGAAGGTGGCTCGTGAATCTCATACGAAGCCAAGTGTAAAGGATAACTTCGAAGCGAGGATGTCTGAGGAGAGTCGGGGTTTCGATCTTGTGGAACTATGGGTTATGGGCCCACCATGTGGATTAATGTAGGAAGGGCGGTGACGTATTGCACGATCGTGTAAGCAAGACATGTCAGAGCATAGCCTATCTGTTATGTCGGCAACAACGTCGGTACCAAGGGCGAGGGACAAAGAGAACCATTTTCCTGCTCGTTGAATGAGGCGGACCAATAGGCAAAGTTCTCGTCCATCGGCGTTCTACGGAATGTTATCAACATAGTATGTGAGGGTCTTGCTAATGAATTGTACAATCGAGGTGTTTACATAAGTAGGAGAATATTACTGCTTATGTCATATAGATCATAAGAAAGGTTAAACAAAACAACGGAAAGGAAAAGGTGTTTATCTGATTAAACAGAACCATGGAAAGGAAAATGTGTTTAAACACATATTTCAGGGGTATACCCTTCCCAAGGACAAGCAGAGCATGATATCCATGACAGGATAGAAAGTAGAAAACCATTTAGGTAAGGGGGGAGGAATCTCATGATATTACCCATACAACGGTGTTAGGATAAATGATAAAGAAAATTTAGCATTGTGCTTCAAATGCTCTTATTGAAAATCGGATTACCACAGACATGCTTCGAGATAGCATTGACATGGTCATCAATTAAGGTTCAGAATTTGGATGCACAAAGGATCCATCAGGAACAACTTGTAGAATAAGTTTTACAATTTCCTCATGGAAGAATGGATAACCTTCTTTGAAAAGGAAACTATAACAATAGTCCTCCAATCAGGTGTGCTAGGCATGACATCACCTTACCGGGTCATATATAAGACCAACGTTATAACTCTTGGATATATGTTCCAACCATCATATCTGACCGAGATTCATATCTGATTGGTGTCAGGATACCTCAGACTCAGGATGTCTGAGAAGAAAGGTACAACACAAATTGATGGAATGACATTGTAAGATTCTCGGGAATGAACTATGGAAGCGAGTTTTGAAACAAGAGTTCATCGATGAAACCAAGGAGAGGATGAGGAGGTGGTCGATGGACTCAAAGCAACAATTCATCAAGAATTGCAAAGGATGGATTTCCACAATTATGTGAACAAGGAGATAGCATTTGTCAAATCAAATGATATAGTGAGATATGCTCGAGGAAAACATACACAATTAAACATTGGTTGAAAGGTGTACCCAAAATATGGGCTGGGTTGCACGACCAATGTCGGAATGGCGATTGAGCAACCAACACACTAAATTGGAATTATTGTCCATTAAATCTGAAGCAATAGGGTAGCTAGAGATAATAAATTCGCACAATAGAGTTCACTCAACACGGGGACTAAGAAAAGAATGGTGATGGCTAGAAGCATCACTGTACCAAGAATTTTTAAGAGGTGGTGAAATTCTCACCACATTCTTGATGTCGGAGTAAATGACCATGGGTAGCCTAGCCGGCTCCCTTGGCACTTTTGAAAAATTATGGGCTGATCAGGCCTCCAAGCATCCAAGGCGTGGGGCCGCCTTCCCTCGGCCGGCTACCTCCCTAGCCGGCTACCGAGAGGCGGCCCGACCCTAAGCCCACATGAGAAAGGCCGGCAGAGGGCCGACTCCAAGAAGCCGGCCACGAGAAGGCCGACTCCAAGAGCCCGGCCCCTAGCGAGCGCCAAGATCGCCCCTCAAACTTTGCACCCACATAACAGCGATGAGACGGGGTGTGGCTACAGTGAAGCCTGCCACCCCGAATCACAGCGCGTGGCCCTGTGATCGCCCGTGCACGGGGTGGCCATCACCCGTCCGGCGCAAAGTGCCATGTTGGCCCTGGCGTCGCCTGTGACAGGTTGTCGGCATGGCTCATGCGTGAAGGCCCCTCAGTCAGAGAGATACCTGAAGGCGGCCGGGCCTCCTCTAGTCGGCTGAGGTATGGCGGCTCCCGTGGCCGGGCTTGCTTCCTCCCTCGGGAGGGCGCCTCATTAAGGAGACAAGGAGAGGTAAGGCTACATGATCGCTGCCAAGGCGGCACTGTAGCCATCTTCGACCAATCCCTCATCATCGAGGATTGAGGCACAGTGATATCAGCCCGACAAGGCCCCGGTGGGGCCGGCTTGTCGGCCGAGGAAGCCGACGGCGGCCGGAGACCCTGGTCGTGGGCCCGGGCCCCGACCGGCGGAGAAGCCGGGAGAGCGCGGACCTTGATGGCTAGGGCCCGCGCCCGGCCGGATTACCATTGTACCGGGGGTAGGCCTATATAAACCCCCCAGTGGCACCCACATGGAAAGGGTTGGTTCTTAGAGTTTTAGACACCACATAGGGGAAGAGGAGAGCTAGCTGGTGCCCTTCTTCTTCCTCTCCTTTGAAACAGCTCAAGGAGCCTCTTGTAGCCACTTATTCACCTAGTGATTATCTGGAGACCCGAGCAGAGCATTAGTAGGTGTTATCTCCACGGAGAGCCCGAAGCTGGGTAAGATTCGCCCGTGGCGCATGTCTTCGCCTCATCCCGTTTCCGAGCACCCAGCGACGTCTTATTGGCTCCCACAATGATTAGCCACCCGTTGGCATATATCGCACCTACCAATTCGACATTTGGCGCCCATCATGGGGCCGGTGCACCGTCGTCCAGGAGACCTGTTTTGGACGGGAACCCTCTTCCATCCCAGCCGTAGCGTAGCCAAGACGCACGCCTCGATGGCACTTTGCCCAGCTGCAAAGCGTCGGCCGCCGACGCTTCAAGGCGGTGAGCTGCCTCGCCGATCTCCTTGGCGAGGCTCAGATCTCCGACGAGCCCAGATTCGACGCGAAGTACGGGCTGCCTCGATAGCAACCTCGTCGGCCTCCTCGACCAACTCCACGTCTCCGGCCCGAGCCCGCTGTGGATTTGGAGTCGGTTAGCTCCAATCACCCGATGCTAGTCGACTCCGACACGGCATCACTCGACGCCTTCCCTCCAACGTTGTGATCTTCAACGACCCGCTCCCTCAAGCCAACAGCTGTGGCGGCGCCATCACCGAGGTGTTGGTCATCAGCCACGGCGCTGCCTCTGGCGAGAGCGCCCACGACACCCTGCAAGCGGCGCTGCACGACCTGTCCGTCCCTCTCCCAGCCGACGCCGACGCCGAGACACTGGAGGCACGCCGCCTCTCCCTCCACGCGAGGGCCAGAGGATAGCTTCCATGAGACGCCCGTGACGAGGCTCACCGGCCTAAGTCGACCCGCGCCGCCTTTTGGCACGCCGCCTCTGATGGGGCCGAGCCGAAGTCGGCGTCGTCCAAGAAACGCGGCATGCGTCATCGCCGACATGCCGGGCATGGACCGCCAGTCTATGCCACGCCCTCCCGAGAACCTACGCGCCGCCTGTGTGGCCGTAGGCGAAGCACGGACTAGGGGCTGACGAGCTCCCCTACATGACCAGACGCATCCAGCAGCTGATCGGCGCGGCCGCAGAACGGCATGAATCCGGCGTCCGCGCAGAAAGCCCTCCCCCGCACCGAGAGCACGGCGCGACGTCACGCACCGATCAAGGGCAACACCTTGTGCAGAAAAAGCGAGCAGCTGCCAGCCGCAGCTGGACCCGGATCTCCATCGAGCGCGACGCAGAAGGCCGCCCTCGAGCCGTGGAGCGACGGGGCAACCCGCCTCCCCCTCCGCCTCGCGGGGAGAGATATCCCACCCCGCCGCCTATCACGCACCCGACCCTTAGTGGCCGACTAGTTCGCCGCGAAGGGGTCGGCAGAAGCAACGCGCCATACATCGGATCGGCGCTGGCGCGATCCCTGGCGTTAGAAGAAGAAGACGATGTCGGCCCGCCTTGATTTGGCCCCCGCATCCGTGACGAGCCCTTCCCCAAAGGGTTCTCGCTCCTAAGAGACATGCCAAGTACAACGGCTCCGTGAAGCCGGAGGATTGGTTGATCGACTACTCCACTACGGTCAGCATAGCGAACGGCAACAGGCGCGTTGCCGTGAAGTATGTGCCCCTCATGCTGCAAGGCACGGCGCGGACCTGGCTCAACAGCCTCAAGCCGTACAGAATCAATAGCTGGCTAGACTTCACCGAAGCCTTCATCCGCAACTTCACCAGCACCTACAAGCGGTCTCTGTCGTGGATTTGTCACGGCAGATGTCCTTAGTGTCAGGACTTAGTCGCGAGGCCAACGCATCTATGTGGTAGCTTGAGAGGGGTTGAGTGGGACGAGAGACGCAAGGCGGATCAACACGAAGACAAGAATTTAGACAGCTTCGGCCCGAGGAAACATCATCCGTGTAATAGCCCTACATGCCGCTTTGTGGCTAGGTCTCATTATGATCATGAGAGAGTCGCCGGTTCGGCTGGCTCTTTGTGTCTAGCCCTAGAGATTGTTGCTTCTTGCTTGTCCCTCTTTGGGGAGCCCTGCCCCTCCTTATATAAGTTAGAGGGGCGAGTTACATGTGGAGTCCTAGTAAGACTAGGACTGGTCTATGTTCTCTTACAAGTTAAATACAAGTCCGGGTCTTGCTTCCTCATAAAGGAAATATTTGTCATCCCTTTCCTCTTAAGCATTACCCATCATAATGTGAGCCGCCTTTCCGGGCTTTGGGCCTTGTTGTCCATCCTAACCACCACGGGTTACTAATGAGTCGCCAATATCGAGTGGGTTATCCGTGAATCGCCAAGCTCCAAAGGGTCACCGATGAGTCGCCATGTTCGGTAACTGGTCATACATCCGGCGGGTTACACCGCTGGGTATATCCTCGACATTAGCCCCCGATTTAGCTTGGATTTATCCATGGTAAACTTATCTTTATAAAATAAATACAAGAACAAAATTGATAGGCTGTGCTCCGGGTTAATATTCTTTTAAGCCGGCACTTAATCATCCTTAAGTCCTTGTCCTTTCCTCCTTATAAAAATCCGGGTCAATAAACCATCTTCATACTCAAATTGTCGACGTTGGTGTCTCATAGAGAAATATTGTGAAGAATAATCCACTTGAGTCGGCTTCCAAAGCGCCGGCTTAAGAAATATTGGTCTTGAAATACTCATATGATATTCAGCCGGTTTGAAAATATAGAACTTGCAGATCTCTGATTTCCAAAATCACCGGGTTATAAAAACTGATAATTCCTGGTCATGATTGTTTCCAACGCCGGTTCATGATTGTTGCCAATGTCGGTTCATGATTATTGATGACGGGTTATGATTGTTGCGTACACCGGGTCATAATGATTGGTGATGCCGGGTCAACTGGGTTTACTCAAAACTGAAAATTGAAAGATATTTCTCCCTTATATCCATATTACACCGTAGCCCCCAAGTCTTGAAGCGAGAACAAAGTGATGATTTGAGACTTTTTTCCATATAATTACTGCCACTTTGAAGAAATCCATGTTCATCTCAGTCACTAGTAAAAACTGAATACTCCATATATGTAGCCCCCAAGTGCCGGGTCATTATGCAATAATGAGCAGGGACTTTGTAGATATAACCATGTAAACTTGAACAACAATGTGTAGCCCCCAAGGGCCGGCTTAGTAAAATAATACCGAGCTGGGATTTTGTATATAATTGATAATAACATCATATAATATAATCTCTACCATGAGGCTTGAACCCACGTCCACAAGGTTAAGAGCTTTGTACTCTACCAACTGAATAGTTAACCGTTCAATATAATGGATTAATGCTTGTGTACCTTGAATTTTTGACAGGAGCAATTGGTAGCCCCCAAGGGCCGGCTCATTATGATATGATGAGTCGGGTCTTCAATAAATTGAGCAAAAAGTGCATGCTTGCAGCGACATGAGACTTGCATATTTGATGTAACCTCAATTTGAATAATGTAGCCCCCAAGTGCCGGGTCGTAAGCTTGCAGCGACTCGGGACTATTCCTTCCATTGTAGAATAAATCATATCCATTAAAAAAATAATAGCCATTGTGCCAAAGCGACTTTGAATACCTCATCTGTTGATAAGTAAATCCAGAGTTTAAATACCCGGCGGCTCTTGGCCGATGGCGACTTCGAATACCTCATCTGTTGATAAGTAAATCCGGAATTTTTATAACCCGGCGGCTTATAGCCTTTGAGAAAATCAAGATTTGATACCCCTTCTGAGACACCAATTTCAATCTTTGATGATGGGCTTGAACTTAATCATTTATATGTCATATTTCTACAAATCCTGCAAAGAGTTTAAACAACATATGCCTGGCGACTTAACGTCGAAAAGCCACGGCGGTAACCACCCAAATGTAGTCTTATCCTCCGTACACAAGTAGATCACAAGATCCCTATGATCCTTTGAATGATACCGCCCGCTTATGTGACCCGACGATGAAGTTGATAACTCAAGTCTGTGAAGAGCCGCACATATGATATTTGTGACAACTCAAATACTTGAGATTGTATAAAAACAGATAAAAATTTTGAGGCTTCTGATTCGAATACGATCAGTAAACCGTTCCAAAGGGGTTAAGCTAAGATTCGAATACGATCATATAACCCCAGTGGCGTTGGCGATGCCGATCAAGTGGGTATCGATAGCTATGTTCTCTTTGGTTCGAATACGACCTATGTTTGAACAGGAAGCCCCCAAGTGACCTTAAAAGTTGTTCAACGACGCTGATTCGAATACGATCCACGTCGATTCCCAAAGGGGTTGAGCTATGATTCGGATACGATCAAGAAGCCCCCAAGTAGGTTCAGCAGTTTGCTAATCAAAAGGGTATCGACAGCTATGTTCTCTTTGGTTCGAATACGACCTATGTTTGAACAGGAAGCCCCCAGATGACCATATAAGTTTTGGCATTGCGCCGATCAAGAAGGTACTGATAGCTATGCCCGATGAGCAGGAAGCCCCCAAGTGACCATAATAAGATAAGACGTAAGGCAGGATACCCATGTTTTGAACCGTGCATCATGGCAGCAAGTTCCCTTTGGTAACCATTAATTTGTCTGAGATCTCGAACTTGCGAGAGATTAATTCTTTTTGAACCGGAAATTCTTAAACCGGATATTGAGATCCTCAAAGCTTTGTAAGGGACAAATTTACCTTGATCCGGATGTTGAACCGGTTTTGAGAGCTTCAAAGCTTTGCGGGAGAGAGATGTCCCTTGAGCTGTATTTTAAACCGGAATCTTCATCTTGAACCGGAAATTTTTCTGACGGCTTTTAAATATTCGCCAATAAAGCAGTAACCTCCAGGGCCGGGTTATCTTCCCTTCAATGACCCGGAGTTTTTGAATTTATTGAAACCGCTAATTTCACGAGCCATACCATTGTAGCCCCCGAGTCTCAAGATGACTCGAAGAGTTGGCTTGAGATTCTCCATATTTGACCATAGCAGAAGGTGTATATCATTGGCGTTGATAACGCGATGTGAATCCATAGAGGGTTGAGGTGACAGCGGCGGGTTATAAATGATCCCGTATGAACCGTGTCAGCAACTCGGCCAATGGTTCCTTCCAACTGGTTGTTTGAAGTTAACCAAACCGCAGTGGCGACGACTTGTGCGCCTGCCCATTGAGCCATCCAGTGCAGACAGCGGCTGATAATGCATGATAATTTGCCTCCAATTTGTTGGAAGAAAACCGGGCTTCCCAAGTAGTGACTTGCTCATACTCAATAAACAACTCATGCAGACAGGTGCAGCCCGATGTGTTGATGTAGACCAGGCCACGAGAGACGGATGGTAAAGACGACCGTAACATCTGAGGCGGCACAGACAGATAAACCGGCCGTGGCGTTGTAAGCCGGTGCGGACGGGCATGTTGTCCTCCTTGTTGTAAGCCGGCGTGGTCACGAGAGACGGCCATGGCGTTGTAAGCCGGTGCGGGAGTCCGTCGAGTAACGACGACCACCTGTGCCAAAAGATGTCGGTGTGCCTCCATCTCCGCGGTATAATATCACTTTTTGTCATAAATAATTGCCCTGCATAAACAATATTGCAGACCAAGGCAAAAGATAAACTTGTTTTTTGACAAAACAACATGTGCTGATAAAACAAACTTGGATGGATATCACTGATCTGTTTGGACGACGGATGACCCGCTTATCACGACAGAGGTGGCTCAGGCAGAGCAGCTGACTCAATATAGTCCCGGGCGGCTCAGGCGAGACCGGGCGGCTTAATATACCCCAGCGCTCAGCGGCAAGGGCGGCTCAACGCGGCTCGGCGGGTTGATGTAGATTGTCGCACGGGCGGCGACTTGCACACCTGTTCCATCAGTAAACGGGTGCAGACGTCGGTGCGTGATGGTGCTGACGTACACTTCATAGGCACAACATGGCACCACCTTTGCTGCACATAAAAATATACCGACCAAAGTAATTGTTCTTTGATGAAAACAATATGTTTAATAAAATAAACTGGATGGATTTCCCCTGATATGTCAGCCAGTGATTATCCACCGCGGAGTTGATGATCAATATGGTGAAGCTGAAATCAATTCACGAGTGAGCCGGCCGTGGCGTTGTAAGCCGGTGTGGACGGGCGAGTTAATCGCAGACGCGGTAAGTCGCGCGAACGGGCGAGTCAGCCGCGTCGTGTTGTAAGGCGGCGCAGACAGGCAAGTCGGCCGATCGTGTTGATGTAGCGGGGGCGGCGATTTGTGCACGTATCCATCGAGCAGCATGGCCCAAACAAGCGCTAGTGCAAAAAAATGTTGGCGCAAGCCCTTTTGCCACACCTTTGTAATGAACAATGGTCCTGCGAAAAAATATCACATACTAGAATAATTGTTCTCAAAAAATGTAATATATGCCAAGAAGATAGAAAGGATAACACCTGGTATATTTTTTTTGGACGCATGTGGGTGCGGCCATTAGCGCGTAGTTGGTCTCCACGTGTGGGTACTTCATCCAATTTACGCAGACTGATCTCTGAAGAAAATTAACCCAATACAGAATACCATACTAGTCACCTCATGGAAAAATGATCTGAGTACGCCATCTGTTAGGCATTGGAAGCCGTGCGTATACTGTTTCATTGTAACCTCCCATGAAGGATTGGTGCTTGTAACTTGTAATAATAATATTCCATCTACAGATGCTTTTGACTATGTCTGATTCTCCAAACCTCATTTTCTGCAGCTACAGCCGGGTAAGACCAGCAAATGCATCTTCAACTTGCAAATGGTGATCTGTGAGGGTGACTGTCGGTGTCAAAACCGGCGGATCTCGGGTAGGGGGTCCCGAACTATGCGTCTAGGCGGATGGTAACAGGAGACAAGGGACACGATGTGTTTACCCAGGTTCGGGCCCTCTCGATGGAGGTAAAACCCTGCTCCTGCTTGATTAATATTGATGATATGGGTAGTACAAAAGTAGATCTACCACGAGATCAAGGAGTAGAAGCTAGCCTATGGTATGATTGTTGTTCGTCCTACGGACTAAAACCCTCCGGTTTATATAGACACCGGATAGGGTTAGGGTTACACAGAGTCGGTTACAATGGTAGGAGATCTACATATACAAATTGCCAAGCATGCCTTCCACGCCTAAGGAAAGTCCCATCCGGACACGGAACGAAGTCTTCAATCTTGTATCTTCATAGTCCAGGAGTCCGCCAACGGTGATAGTTCGCTATCCAGACACCCCTAGTCCAGACTCCCTCAAGAGCTCCCTCGAACCAGGCTTCAATGACGCATTTAGTCCGGGCGCCAAGATATTGTCTTCGGCATTGCAAGGCGGGTTCCTCCTCCTAATACTTCATAGAAGATTTTGAACACAAGACGTGATGGTCCGCTCGCAAAAATAATTTCCACATAACACCGTAGAGAGAATAATATTTACACAAAATCAATCACTGACGTATTCGCGGGCGTGTCATCACGCCACGCCAAGTCTTCATCCGCTTTTTACTATACCACCTCATTAGCGAGGCGGTTTCCTTGGCACGTCTTGTCAAAGCAGAGATCATGTCCCCCTTATTCCGGGATTCTCATCAATACGGACGTGGGTAGCCCAACCGTGCCATTAATTTACGGCGCTTGGGAGATAAGCGAGTTTTATCGGGCTGGTGGTGGCGCTTAGTTGCGTCCGCCCATATAAGGGGATAAGGATCCACCTTTTCACCTACGCCTTCTTCCTCCTTTGCTCATCCATTTCCGCACACTCAAGCTCCAGCGCCCAAGTCTGCTCATCCCTCCTCAACCTTCTCCAACCATGTCGGGAGCGGGAGGCAAGTGGATGGCCTCCTCCGTCACGGAGGGGCACATCGAAAGGCTACGGGAAGCCGGATACTTGTCCGGCGACATCGCGTGTAGACTCCCCAACAAGGGGCAGCTCATCCCACCCCTGTGCCCCATGAGAGGGTGGTGTTCCTCACCCACTTCCTCCATGGACTAGGTTTTCCACTTCACCCATTTGTCCGGGGCTCATGTTCTACTACGGCCTGGATTTCCACGATCCGCCCCAAACTTCATCCTCAATATCTCGACGCTTATCGTCAGGTGCGAGGCTTTCCCTCGCATCCAGCCCCACTTCGGTTTATGGTTGAAGACCTTTAGCGTCAAGCCGAAGATAGTGGGCGGCCGACAGGCAGAGTGCGGAGGCGACATGGCGGGCAGGATGCCCAATGTTCTATGGCTCGAGGGCTACTTCGTGGAGACAATAAAACGGGTGGCAATCGGGGTGGTTCTACATCACCGAGCCGCGCGACCCCAAATGGGCGGCGACCCCTGATTCAGATCTGGCTTCCCCACATGGCTCACATCATGGAAAGAGACGGGCCTGACGTGGGGTGATTCGGAAGAGCTGACCGGACTCCAAACTGCGTCCCCAAAACCTGGTGGACAAGAAGCTCAAGCTTGTCAACGTAGTCCAGTTATGCTCATCCGCCGGATTCTCCCCATGCCAGCAACGGGCCTTCAATTTGTGGGAGTTTGATCCGCACAAGACCGACCTTGAGCCGGCTCTTCAACACTACGCATTTAAGATGCCCGGAAGGTGCTGTTCAAAAGTGCCGGTTCCCGCATCCGCCATCAAGATCGCGGATGGCTTCATGGCGATCAAGCCAGGCCGAGGTAAGTTATTTTACCCTTTATGGGACTCTTTTTCATAGTTTGACTCTATGCAGGATCTAAAACTCCTAACCTCTCGACAGATCGGGCTGAAGACGTCAGGACAAATTAATCGTCTGCCCGCTGTTGCCAGAAGACCCAGCGGACGCCCGCTTGACGGGGCTGCTGGTTCCGGCACCTCATGTGGTGCCGGAGAAGAAGGCCAAGAAGGAGGCCACGGGAACTCGAAGGAGCTCCCGGCGCCAGGTGCTATCAGACTCAGAGGCTGAATCCTCTCCTGAGAACAAGGAGGAGGAAAAGGAAGCCTCTCCCCCAGCGGGGGAAGAGAAGAAAAGGAAGGCCGCCCCGACTGGGGAGGCCGGAGGGTCCAAGAAAGGAAGGACCCTTCCTCCGGACTTCTCCACCAACGCCGACAACGACGAGGAGGAGTGGCCACCAAGGGCCAAGCCCCTGGCGAGATCGTAAGTGTCCGGACTCCGAAATAGCTAATGATTTTACTTGTCCATAGTGTCTTCTAACAATCGAATATAACCATGTAGCCCACCGAAGCGATTTAGCTCGCCCGCTTCGCCGAGCGGCTCCTGGATTCGTCCGGATATGAATAGTACTTCACTTCCGCCGCCTCCTCTCCCTCGTGGACGCTGGACAACACCGCTGTGGAGTCCCAAAGGGGCCCAACCAGGAGCAGGGAGGTCCCGGAGGCGCCGCAGGCGACCTCCGGACCGGCGCTAGCAAAGGGAAAAACCCAGAGGGCTCTAAGTCCGGCCTCAGCCGACTCAGACTGAACCTTGAGTCGCTCCAAGTCCAAGAAGCGGCCCTTCGTGAAGAAGGGCAAGATCGCGACACTGTGGTGACCTCCGGCCCATCCGGAGGCACGGATAACTTGCTGGAGGCGCTTAACGGCGCCTCCATCGACGAGGAGCATCGCACTATCATGAGTGCGGTGATCCGTAGAAAAGTTCACCCGCCAAGAGGCGGGCCGATCAAGCCCGTACTTCAGCCTTCTAACAGGCTTTGTGGTAAGTTTAGAATATGTAAAAATATTACCGCATAGACAGGTGAGCCCATGATGCTTAGTTCGTGTTCGGAAAGAAAAGCCGGACTGAGGATCTAAAAAGATATACGCAGGAGTCTAACATAAATATGTCAATATGGGAATGCAGGCTACCGCCGACCTCTGCCAAGACCGATCGCGTGAGGTCAATGCATTGAAGGAACCTCGAAGCCGGTCCGAGAACGAGCTCGGCCTTGCCAAGAAGAAGCTCGAGGACAAGGAAGGTAAGTAATACCTTATTAAATTAATACCTTATACAAAGGAGTTGGTTGCAAAAAGACAGGAATAACATGGGTATTAGGGGCCACGAACGAGGTGGCGACCCTAAAGGAAGCGGTGTCCAAGGCCGAAGCAAAGCTGGCATGAGCGCACTCAAGCGAGAGAAGTAGGAGGCGCTGGTGGCGGAGGTGCGGCAAGAGCTCTGTGCTCTCGTGGAAAAACACGAGAGTTTGGAGCGTGATCAAGACTTCGAGAGTCCGAGGCTCGCCTCGGCTCTTGAGAGTGCCAAAGCCGCTAAGGTCAAGCCCAAAAAGCCCTCCAGAAATTGAGGCGATGAAGAAGATAGCGGCGGTAAGGCATTCTTTATGCAAAGCAAGCATGTGAAGGTGAATTATCTGTTACTTACCCAAATCCGAGCTCTCCAGGAGCATTCGCAGATCTGCCCATGGGCAGGTGTCCGATGCCGCCGCTTACCGAGCCGAGGAGGAAGCTCGACGGAGAAGGTGTTCTCGTCTCAATATGCCGAGGCCGGACATCCGGTGTTTCGAGCGACCAGCTGAAGCAGCTGGTCGAAGCTCCACAAGGTCGCCGAACAGGCCGTGAAGGGCCTCATAGTTCGGCTGTGACAATGGAAGCCATGTTCGGGAGTTACTTGGCCGGTAAGGCGGCCGGTGGATGCCTGTCCGAGGCTTGAAGTCACTGCCGCCTCCGTCTGCATCAAGGAGCTCAGAGGGCCCTTGCCCGTGCTAAGGTGCACTTTGGGGCAAGCTGGACGGTGAGAAGCTTGTGAAGGACGGACCACCACCGGGCAAGGAGCATCGCAAGTCAAAATGTATTATGAGGGCGTCCTGAAGGGTGCCCGCCTTATAGCGGGTGAATGCTCCCAAGATGTAATTTTTTAATAGACTCGCATTTGTTATCCTGTACGCTGAAAACTTGTTCATATGCGCTGAGCAACGCTTGTGAATTTAAAATATTACCTTTTGTGCGGCTGTTTATCAAAATTTGAGAGATGGCAAGTCGTTGGCTTCAGCCCCCATGCCACGAGTCTTTGCCGGGTGTTCGGATAAACTTGAGCGCTCTTGTTCCCATTCTTGGGTCCTTCAAGGAGGCGCCAACGAAGCCGTAACAAGGCAACCGGACTTATAGTGCTTGAACACTCTCACTTAGCCATAGAATTCTATAATTTTAAATTTCGGGCGAAGCTCGGTATTCGAAGACCGAGTTCGGGGCGCTATCCACGCCTTTGGCCGGACAATGCCGCTCTCGCTCTAAGCGCATAAGTCTTTAGGGACCCGAAAAAACCTCTCGAACAGCGACCAGCTCTCGCCTCTATCATGACGGTCAGTTTTAGCTTTCTCCACCGAGGTGCTCAACTCAGCTCAACCGGGGCACAATCAAGCAGTGGTTCTCCCAGCGCTTACCTTAGCCGATATAATGGAATGTAAGGTACCAAAACATGGGAGCCGCAAACCCAACTATTGACCCAAGACATGATTCGGAGCCGATGCATATAATGCTATAAGTTCAAAAGTGCGCACTTGTGAAAGTGTTCGGACTTATCACACCATATTTTGGGGTACTTAAGCCCTCGGTGTATTGACCGTACCAAGTTGTAATGCAGGTGCAACATGTCATAGATGAACATATATGGAAAAAAGGAAAGCAATACATAAGCGAAGCTATGTATTGTTTATTCAAAAGATACCGCAATGAAAGCGTAACGATACAAATAGTGCGATAAGCAAGGGATGGGACTATTTAACATGTCCTTCCAGGGAGTAAGCTCATGGATGGTATCTAAAACAGGTATAATGCTCATAGTAGAGACCACCGGACACTCGACGAAGTCAGCTTCCCTCATTTGTTGCATCGTGATTTCGCAATTCTAGTGCCGGACAGGGCTTCTGGAAGACGGAGTCCTGAAAGTAAGAGAAAAAAGGAAGAAAAAGAATGGCACAATCGGGAGCCCCTGGTGCGGTTGAGCCACATTCTGGGCATGCCATGGTCGTGCCCCTCCCCTTATGCCCATGGTATCTCCAGAGAATAGTTATGTACGCGTAGTACTGGCTTCGCAATTTCGCGAGGGCTGGGGTTAGCCGCATTGCTACGCTGCGTTCGGAACGCGCTGCCAGCGGTCTTGTTGTAGGTTACTCCGGCGTGCTTGACGGTGTCCGGCCGCTTAGTAGCCGGACTCGAGAATTGCCTTTAAGAGGCTGCTTTGTACTTCCGCCGCTTAGGGTCAGCCAGATGCTCCTCCGTTCGGAGAGAGCGTTCGGTGTTTCCATTGACCGTAATTACTCCTTGAGGGCCTGGCATCTTGAGCTTGAGGTATGCATAGTGCGGCACCGCATTAAACTTTGCAAATGCGGTTCGTCCGAGTAGTGCGTGATAGCCGCTGCGGAACGGGACTATGTCGAAGATTAACTCTTCGCTTCGGAAGTTATCCGAGGATCCGAAGACCACTTCGAGTGTAACTGAGCCTCGCATAATTGGCCTCTACACCTGGTATGACGCCTTTAAAGGTCATCTTTGTGGGTTTAATCCTTGAGGGGTCTATGCCCATTTTGGCGACTTTATCCTTGTAAAAGCAGGTTCAGTTGCTGCCACTGGCCCATCAGGACTCTAGTGAGGTGAAATCCGGCCAATGATTGGGTCAAGAACCAATGCGGCCGAATCCGCCGTGGCGGATGCTAGTGGGTGGTCCTTCGATCAAAAGTGATCGGGCAGGAGGACCACGGGTTAAACTTTTGGGGCGCATCGCTCCATCGCATATACGCCCCTTTAGTGCACGCTCCGCTCCCTTTTGGGTATGTGGGTTGCGTATATCATGTTCACCGTCCGCACTTATGGGGAAAGCCCTTCATCCTCTATTGTTCGGGCGTCGGCTCCTCCTCGTCATTGCTATGCAGCCCCTTGTCATTGAGTTCGGCATTTAACTTGCCGGCCTGTTTGAACACCCAACAATCCCTGTTGGGGTGGTTGGCTGGTTTTTCGGGGGTGCCATGTATCTAGCACGAGCGATCGAGTATTCGGTCCAAATTGGACGGGCCCTGAGTATTTCTTTTGAATGGCTTTTTCCGCTGACCGGTTTAGAGCCTACGAATCCGGCATTGACCGACGTATCTTCAGCATTATCGCTGTTAATGCAGCGCTTGAAGCTTGTTGCGACGCGACCTGCCATTGCTGTCCTTGGTATCCGAATTACCGTGGTTTTTGGTCGGGTTATTACTTTGCGAGCTAGCCAGCTGTCCTCTCCTGCCAGGTAAGCGTCATGAGTGATGTGAGGGCTGCCATGGATTTCGGCTTTTCCTTTCCTAGGTGCCGGGCAAGCCACCGTCATGGATGTTATGTTTGAAGGCTGCAAGGGCCTCTACATCCAGACGGTCAACGATTTGATTTTTCTTGGTTAAGAACCGTGGTCCGTAATTGTCCGGCCGATTCATGTGGCTGCTGAATTATGTGGCTTAGGTCAATCGGCGTCGGTGGTCGCACATATGTGCCCCGGAAGTTATCAAGGAATGCGGCTTCCGTGTCTTCCCCAACAACCAATTGATTCTGGCCGGCAAGCTGTTGAGCCAATGACGAGCTGGTCCTTTAAGCTTGAGTGGGAGGTATTTGATGGCGTGTAGATCAT
The DNA here is from genome assembly GCA_021605145.1 of Aegilops bicornis. NCBI lineage: Eukaryota > Viridiplantae > Streptophyta > Magnoliopsida > Poales > Poaceae > Aegilops > Aegilops bicornis. Next base: position 1,464,708 of record JAHIAL010000033.1, on the reverse strand, counting down.
CACCGCAGCCATGCGGATGTGAAGGAGATAGTCCCTCGATCCAAACTGCAGGATCTGTTGTGCCGCCGTATGATTCAATGTTTACGGGTTTGAAACCATCGGGATTTGATGATCCATTACTTAAATGCGTGAAGCATAGTGGGTGTGCGGCGCCTCAGATTATTATATCACGACATAGCTCAAATGAGCTTTGTTCATCGTGGTTCGAAGCCGCCGAATTGCTGTATCCGGGCGTGACGGTTGTCATCACGCGTCGTGGGGCGCCCACGTGATCCATAGATTGATCATATTTGCCTTGCCTTGTCCCTCTAATATGTCTCGCAAGTCCGGCGCGATTTCCCGGGCTTTGTACTTTTCGGCGGCCGGAGTGCGGCTTTAGTGGGGGCCCAGAGGCCTCTCTGTCAAGGCCACGAGGTGGCGGTCGGCCGCATCATGCGCCTGGTGATGTAGGGTTGGGTGCTTCCTCCTCTAATTGGGGTAGCAGCTTGGGTTTTGGGTAGCTTTTGGAGGGTGTTCGAGTTCATACTCTTGGCTGCAAGGACTTGAGTCCATCCGCTGCCTAGCAAGTCTTAGTCAGCTCTAAGCTGCCTTTGCTTTCTTGAGGCTGCTTGCCGTGGCCATAAGCCTGCGTTTGAAATGCTCCTGTTCGGGCGGGATCCTTAGGCACGACAAATTAAATGCTGTCGTCGAGGCTTGCCTCATCTTCGGAGGGGAGGCATATAATTATCGTCCTCTACCTCTCATGCCGCCGCTCTATCATGAGGGCTGGCTTCTCCCTCCTCATGGCTGAATCCCGCCGAGGGGGTTGTCTTCGCACCTTTGTCCGGGTGTTATTATCTCCGTCTGCGGAATCACCGCTTTCTTGCTGTGGCGGGATTTAGAGCGGCACCACGACGCCCGGCGCTTGGGCTGTTTCTTGAGGGGTCATCCTCCGCTGTTCCATCGCTGCTCCCATCTTTTGGGATGTCCACCATGTATATAAGTCGATGATGAGGTGGCCTTCCGATTGCCTGTAGGCGCTGGTTCTTGGTTGTCTCCCCGCATCGCCAGTCCATACCGTCGATGTCTTCGAGTCGAAGTCGAGCATGTCGGTTAAATCATCGGCGAAGTGGCTACAAAATGGGTGGTGGGTGGGTGTTGAATTTCTTCGTCGTCTGCATCCCAACCTTCCTGGCCATAGTCCGCCAGGGCTCTCCCGATAAAGAGAGAGACTTTAGTGAATTCGTGGATGTCGCCAAAGGGCGAAAGTCTTGAAAGATGTCCGTGGCGTTGAACTCCATAACCGGGCGCCTAATCGGATTTGATTGGCGGTAGCTGGAGGTTCGGAGTCCGGAGGAGTCCGCACCTCGAGTCATGGGCTTCATAAAGGACAGAGATGGTATTCGCTCAATCGCCAGAGAGATCAGAGCCACGAGGCGGTGTCCAACCACTCGCCCTCGATCGCGAAGTCGGCTCCGAGCTAAGGGTCGAGGCGGACGTACCGGTGCGCCTCCAGGACCTTTGTTCAGCGGCAGAGCCAGATCGTGCTCCATCGAGACAAGCAGGGCGCTGCTTGGTCGTGGGCTCGAATCCGTCAAGATCAAGTCTCGTGGATGTCCGCCATGTAGTTCAAACTCCCAAATCTGACCGATGGGCGAGGCGAAGCTATCGATCTGCTTCCGGATGGCCAAGTGAATTGCCCGCATGCAAAGCCGCCGAATACGAAGATCTGTCCGAGGAGAAAAGTCTCACCCTGGACCGCGTCGTTGTTGATGATCGAAGGAGCCATCGGGCCTAAAGGAGACGACACAGAGGAACTCTCAACGAAAGCACCAATGTCGGTGTCAAAACCGGCAGATCTCGGGTAAGGGGTCCCGAACTGTGCGTCTAGGCGGATGGTAACAGGAGACAAGGGACACGATGTTTTTACCCAGGTTCGGGCCCTCTCGATGGAGGTAAAACCCTACTCCTGCTTGATTAATATTGATGATATGGGTAGTGTCGTGGGAACGATTCCGACAATAAGATAGGGTTAGGATAAAGGAGCATGATCTATCGAGATGCAAATGGGTGACACGGTGGTTTTAACGAGTTCGGGCCTCTCACGGTGGAGATAACAACCCCACGCCTCGTGCTCCGGATAGGCTTTGCTTTAGGCTGTCATGAACACGGAGTTACATGGTGTATTTGAGAGAGAGAGGGGAGAACGGATCTCCATGCCTGAGCTATGTCCTGAGACTAATTGTGAGAAAGAGAAAGAGGTGGAAGAAAAGAGCCCCCTAGTCTAGTGGTGGGGGTGGCTTATATAGAGTGCGCCACCCCCTCACCTCCTATGTTACAAGTGGGGCGTTAATGCTATAACTCAGCCTACTACTAGGATGATGCTTCAAGTGCCTTGTCGACTGCTGGTCTTCGCATATCCGAGTGAGTCGTACGGTCGAGTGGTGAACTGTCATCCGAGTGGATGGTATGCTGCTTGGTCGAGTGGATAGTATATCTGTATGAAATTTACCTGGACCCACATGTTGTGTGGACCCCATGCTTCATGATATTTCGACCCTTCGTGGGCCTACCTGTTATGTATATCCCCAACATTAGCCCCCGAATCAATTGCGATTTTGCAGAACGAGTTGGTGCAAGACACAGTTTGGTCCGAGTGATTACGTAAAATACTCGGTACATGTCGTCACGCTTTCAGACAACCAAGGTTTGAACAAAATCTCAATGTATTCTGGCACCATGCTTCCCAACTGATCGAGGCAAGTGTCTGTGAGGAGAAACTTGGTGACATTTGTTCATCTCTCGAAAGAGGTTAACTCATGACCTGAGTATGGGTGTGTCATTAAATCTGTGCAACCAGATTGACACATGGACTGCTCTCTTAGAGAGATGCCATTCTTATCCCGGAGGAACGTCAACACGAGTCGGTTTTAGATCCACACTTGTGAGTTTCACGCTTTGAGTCCTAGAAGAAGGCTCAAAACAGGTCCATGGAGGAGCGTTAAACTCACCTTATAGAATTTTGTTTGGAGTGATTTGGAGCTGCCTGCATCGAGTAACTGATTACTCGGAATTTCTTCACGCTGGAACGTGTCTTTTTTGTTGTTTGGCCACACTCGGACCGGGCGGACTGCCCGGAAAGTGGATACCATTCCGGTGGGGCACGCTGAGTGCACACACTGGGTGTAGTCCCCAGAACGCCGTCGAATGCGGGCAGTCGGAGAGGGTCTCGAGAGAACTAAAATCTTCGTAGCTGGTAATCGGTCGAACTTGTTCTTCTCTAACTGGGAGGTCGAGAGTAATTCTCGAGCTGGTTTTCCATCGAGCAAAATGTTTCTTTTCTCGAGTTCTCTTCCGGTGAAAGGGGGGCATCGCTGAGTGCACCCACCGGGTGTAAGTTCCCGAGCCTCGGGCTGGGACTAGATGAGTCTGCCAGAGGGTTTAAGTTTCCCGGTGAACCTCCATGCAGTCGGCACGGTAAATATCTTTGTTTGAAATTGAGTCAATCGGACGGATCTTCAAGCGCTTGGCATGGTAAATAAGCTCAGCTTGGAGCTAAGTCCCGATGGGTGATCTTCGTGCACTTGGCACTATAAATAAATTCAACTGAACTGGATCAATCAAGTGATCTTTGTCTTCGACAAGATGAATGAATTCGGCCTTGAAACCGCCGATTGTAGAAAAAAGCTCGACACTCAGGGAGTAATCGTTCTAGTAGTGCTTCTTATATTGACCGTTAGATTTTGGCGTGAAAGGGTATTTGCAAGAGTATATTGTATCCAGAGGAGCTTCGCTTTTCACCCTTTGGCGTGAAAGGGGTATTTGTCCGAGTGGACGTGCTTCACTTATAGATCTTCGTGAACCGAGCATGTATGGTCAGAAGAATATTCTGATGTGATCAATAGGTTGACCAAATGGGCGTAACCCCCGAGGGGTGACATGGCCAACCTGTCGTCGTGAGCCCCGAGTGATGCTCGAAGGAGGTAAGCTTGCTACAGAGTGTGATATGAGGTTTGACCGTATGAGTAACTTAGTCGCTCCTGTCTTTGGGGTGTAGAGGTAAAGACATGTCCAACTGATGGTGACGCGCGAGGCGGCAGAGGGGCGATGATGTGTACAACCGAGTGGCGACGCGCGGGGCGGTCGAGTGGTGAAGACGTGTGAAGTGGTCGAATGTAGGACTACATATCTAGTCAAGTGAAGATGCGCGGGGCAGCCGAGTGGTGAAGACGTGCACAACCGAGTGTGGCGTGAAGCGGCTGGGGCTAAGGCGAAGTCGTGTGCCACCGCCGCTAAAATGGTCCTCGAGGACTTAGTCGAATGCTTTGAAGCTTATGTAGTGACGAGGTCGATTATAACGTGGTTGCGCGCGAGAAGACCGTGTGTAAGCCAACTGATTACAGTAGGAATGAAGATGGCGTGCAGAGCGTCGGGTGATTACTAAACTTGTCAAAGTGGCGATCGAATGCACTTGTTGAAGTGAAGGATCCGATTGGTGATGAAGTACTCGACCACTCCGAGAGTGTCATTCCAAATGAGATGCAGCTCCAAAAGCGGCGTAGCCCCCGAGCGTACTATAGGCTTCAACAACGGACATGTCAGAATACGAGAAATATAGTTTTGAATGGATGATTTGCAATTCATTGAGTCGGACTCGGGAAAAGATGAGGAGAAGCTTCTGAGTGATGCTCGAAAGAGGCAAACTCCCAAAAGAGTGAAGCGTGAAGTTTAATTATGAAAGGGACTTATCTGCCTCATGCCCCACGAGGTCTATATCAAGTGATAATGATGAAGAGAATTCTGCAGAGGTTGGCCGGATGTGTTTGAAGTCAATGAGCGACAAGGTCGGTGTTGTTATTATTGGGACGATACGATGACCGAGAGTCCGACAGCGATGAAGTTGGCGCATAGGGCCACGTCGAGTGATCGCGTAATTAGTGTAAAAATGGTACAAGCCAACGAAATCATTTCTCGAGGAAATTTGATGTGTGCTGAAATGATTTGTGTGAATAACACCCATAGACACTACCGGAGTGCAAGGGCTTGCTGGTTAACCACAGCGATGCCTGAAAGAGCGAAGGATCCGATTCGAACTTGTCGGTTGCACGGATCCGATCTGAACTCGTGGAATATTGGCTCAAATAAAATGGAAGTGTAGTGTTCGACTGAGTTGCAGCGGAGGACCGATGCAAACTCGAAATGAAGAACGACACATGGTGTTCGTGGAATGATGTATGCTTGAAAAAAATGGAAGCTGGACTCGTGAGTCACATAACCATTACCAAGCAAGTATGTGAAAATAAGCAGCCGAAGCGTGAGAGGTACACTTTCGGTGGCGTGGGCTCCAGTGAACGTGATGTGAATTACAAGATACCTATGAAGACGGAAATAACAGAATGTAAAATGACTTAGTTGTCTAAAGGCAAGCGAGTGGCCGAGTGGTGACGAGAGGTGATGGTGACCGTCGACCTTCGGCCTCATTGTCCTTGAGTAGGGATGGAGCGCACATTATACTTGTGATGTAGCTCCTTGAATTATAGTTTTGCTCTTGTCTCAGTCGGATTTTGGCTACTTAGGCGAGTCCTTGGACTGCAGCTAAGCCCCTGAGTGGGAGGTTTGCTCTCCACTCGGTAGGATTTCAAACACTTAGGCTAGTACTGGACTGCAGCTAAGCCCCCAAGTGGGAGGTTTGCTCTCCACTCGGTAGGATTTTTTCAAACTTAGGCGAGTACTGGACTGCAGCTAAGCCACCGAGAGGGAGGTTTGCTCTCCACTTTCGGTAGAGGATTTTTTCAAACTTAGGCGTAGTACCGACTCGCAGCTAAGCCCCCGAGTGGGAGGTTTGCTCTCCACTCGGTAGGATTTTTTCAAACTTAGGCGAGTACTGGACTGCAGCTAAGCCCCGGAGTGGGAGGTTTGCTTCCACTCGGTAGGATTTTTTCAAACTTAGGCGAGTACATGACTGCAGCTAAGCCTCCGAGTGGGAGGTTTGCTCTCCACTCGGTAGGATTTTTTCAAACTTAGGCGAAATGGATCGGAGTTTGCGGCTAAGCCCCAGTGGGAGGTTTGCTTCCACTCGGTGGGATTTTTCAAACTTAGGCGAGTACATGTTGCAGCTAAGCCTCCCGAGTGGAGGTTGGCTCTCCACTTTCGGCAGGATTTTTTCAAACTTAGGGCGAAACAGATTCGCAGCCTAAGTCACCCATCGGGGATTTTGGCGATGGCGACGCCGCTGGGTGGCCGAGTGGTGATGAGGTGACCAACCAATGGCGGCGTCTTGGTGACGAGTGGTGATGAGGTGACCATCCGATGGCGACGCATGGGGCGGCCGTGAGTGGTGATGAGGTGACCAACTGATGGCGACGCACCGGGCGGCCGAGTGGTTATGAGGTGACCAACCAATGGCGGCATGCTGAGCGGCCGAAAGTGGTTATGAGGTGACCAACCGATGGCGACAGGCGGGCGGCCGAAAGTGGTTATGGAGGTGACCAACCGAGTGGCGGCGGGCGCTGAGTGGTGATGAGGTGACCAACCGATGGCGGACACAAGCGGGCGGCCGAAAGTGGTTATGGAGGTGACCAACCCGATGGCGATGCAGGCGGTCAGGCGAGTGTGGTGATGAGGTGACTAACCGAGTGGCGATGCAGCGGCGGCCGAGTGGTGATGAGGTGACCAACCAGATGGCGGCGACGCTGGGCGGCCGAAAGTGGTTATGAGGTGACGACCCGATGGCGGCGACGCGGAGCGCCGAGTGGTTATGAGGTGACCAACCCGATGGCGGCGCAGAGCGTGAAGTGGTTATGAGGTGACCAACCGATGGCGGCGCAGCGCGGCGAAAGTGGTTATGAGGTGACCAACCGAGTGGCCAGGCGGCAGCGAGCCGGCCGGTGGTTATGAGGTGACCAACCGAAAGTGGCGACGCTTGAGCAGCCGAGTGGTTATGAGGTAACCAACCGATGGCGGCGCGGAGCGGCGCCGAGTGGTTATGAGGTGACCAACCGATGGCGACGCCATGAGCGGCCGAAAGGGTTATGAAGGTGACCAACCGATGGCGACGCTTACTGGGCGGCCGAAAGTGAAGCAGATGCATCTCGTAGGTGGCGAAGCGAGGCGTCCGATCGAAGTAGAAGCGTGTCCGCTGGAGTGACAATATGCGAAGGGCGTCCATTGAAATGGGCCGCGTCACGGTGTGATGATGTGCAGGGTGTCCGACTGATGTAGACGCATGCGCGGAGTAACAGCGCACAGGGCAGCCGTGATATAAACGCGTTCAGCTGAGTGACGATGCCCGGGGCGGCCAATTGATGAAGAGGCGTCCAGCGGAGTGTCCATCATCGGAGGAGTTGATGAAGATGCAGCTGGCTGTAGTTGGACGGGCGACTGAACAAGTTCCATTCGACTGGACAAAGTCCATCTGAGTGAAGTTGGCAGCTGTATTCGTTGTCGATGATGTTGTCGATGTTAACCGGCTGAGCAAAGAGGTGAAACGGCAGAGTGAACGCAGAGGCTTCATGGCCAAATGAGCGCCATTCGAGTGGACGCCTCGTCCGAGTGCTCCTGCCCATCCGAGTGAACCGACGCGGAGGGTTGGGCTCACAAGCGCTGGTGAGGCTCGGCGTGGATGCGCCCACGAGTGCTGCTCCCTCCGCTGGAGGTGGGCGGCTGCTTGCCGCCAAGGACACCATGCAGCGGAGGCAGCCAGGCGCGACGACGCTAGAGCTGGACGCCGACGGCCGGGCAGACGATGAGGTCGACTTGGTGCAGAGCCCGGACAGACATGCAGCAATAAATCCCTGGTAATAACGCATTGATGGAGTTGCCCGTGTCCGATGTATTGAAGGAGTTGCCCGTGTCCAATGCATTGATGGATTTGCCCCACGTCCAGAATCTGCATGCTATAACTCTTTCCAAATTGATGTAATGGCAGTTTCCTTCTCTTGGCCATGCACTAATTGACATTGATTTGGCAATCAAAACAATTTCCTTTCCTCTCCTTCCGTTCATCCTTCTTTAGGCCATGCACTAATCGACATTGATTCGTCAATCAAGGCAATTTCCTTTCTTCTCCTTCAATTCTCAACGTGCATGCAAGTGGGATATGCGTGAGCCTGCATGCATGAGTGACCAATGCAAACCCAGCCGCAGAGCCATTGACACCGGCGAGAGGAGGTGGCCGTGCGTGGGGACGTCGTAGACGGGAGGCCCGGAAAGCAATATGGCCGGACTGGGCCGGTGGCTGTTTGTATGAGTGCTCGACGGCACGGCGGAACCCCAGCGCCGGAGGCGTTTAGACGAAGCTTCGCCAGCAAGGCGTCGTAAGCAGGCGGGACGACAGCGGCGCGGACTACGCCGTAAGGCGTTTATCACGAAGCTTCGTCGACGGTGTCGTAGACGAGGCCGGAGACGACGCAGCAGACGCCGCACCGGTGGTCGTTTGTGGTAGTTGCCATTGACGATGATCCCGTGAGGACAAGAAAGATGGGGAATGGCTTGCCCCTTTCTCTTCCTCTCTGCTTCATGATCGATCGTGCATGGGTGTTCACGATCCCTACAGGAGGAAAAAGACAAACTCATTGTTAGACAATGTGTTGTAAAAAGACTAGATCGAGTGGATACTTCTGAGTCCTTTTGTTTGTCACGTAATGGCGCCGATGACCAGAGCTCCAGCGGCCAGTTTCTCTGGCGATAATAGTTGATCCGCTGTTGAAGATTGAAGAAAAAAAACCATTTGCACCATGGTTTGATAGATGCCATGCCCCACGGTGGGCGCCAACTGTCGTGGGAACGATTCCGACAATAAGATAGGGGTAGGATAAAGGAGCATGATCTATCGAGATGCAAATGGGTGACACGGTGGTTTTAACGAGTTCGGGCCTCTCACGGTGGAGATAACAACCCTCGTCTCGTGCTCAGGAGAGGCTTTGCTTTATCTGTCATGAACACGGAGTTACATGGTGTATTTGAGAGAGAGAGGGGAGAAACGGATCTCCATGCCCCGAGCTATGTCACGAGACTAATGGTGAGAAAGAGAAAGAGGTGGAAGAAAAGAGCCCCCTAGTCTAGTGGTGGGGGTGGCTTATATAGAGTGCGCCACCCCTCACCTCCTATGTTACAAGTGGAGGCGTTAATGTTATAACTCAGCCTACTACTAGGATGATGCTTCAAGTGCCTTGTCGATCACTGGTCTTCGCATATCCGAGTGGAGTCGTGCACGGTCGAGTGGTGAACTGTCATCCGAGTGGATGGTATGCTCCTTGGTCGAGAGTGGATAGTATATCCGTATGAAATTTACCTCGACCCACATGTTGTGTGGACCCCATGCTTCATGATATTTCAACCCTTCATGGGCCTACCTGTTATGTATATCCCCAACAGGTAGTACAACAGTAGATCTACCACGAGATCAAGGAGGCTAAACCCTAGAAGCTAGCCTATGGTATGATTGTTGTTCGTCCTATGGACTAAAACCCTCCGGTTTATATAGACACCGGATAGGGTTAGGGTTACACAGTAGTCGGGTTACAATGGTAGGAGATCTACATATCCAGTGCCAAGCTTGCTCTTCCACGTAAGGAAAGTCCCATCCAGGACACGGACGAATTCTTCAATCTTGTATCTTCATAGTCCAGAGTCAGGCCAACGGTGATAGTTCGGCTATCCGGGACACCCCTAGTCCAGGACTCCTCAGTGACTCTTCTGGCAGAGAGCAAAGACCTTGGCACAAGCGCAGCTATATAGCAAGCAAGGGCGGCTTTAACAAAGGGGTTCGAGGTGAGAACGACAATCCGGAGCGGTGATTCCAAGGCAGCACAGCCAATACCAGATCGGGGCGACAAAGCGTCTGAAAGCACAAAAGACTTCGCAGAGGCTGCTCAAAGCTAGGCGAGGGCGGCGACTCACGGCCTTGATTTGACATCGGCCCGGCGATGCCGCAGAAGGCGGCTCTGCCGGGCGCTTTGAAGGTGGCGAATCACAACCTCAGGGAAACCGCCATGTAGGCTCACGATGACTAGCAAGTCGGCAATCGAAAGCAGTGGCTCAATGCAGCCTTCGTATGTGACGGCAGTGACCCGTGGTGAGACGACGGAGGTAAGCCATGGAGGTCAGGCGACCAGCCTGCAGGTCGGGCGGCAGCTTGAAGTGGCGTAGAAAGGCACAAGGCCGACTTGAGGATGAAGAAGCAGTCAAGGCAACAGAGGCTTGAGGCGGACAAGAGCTCGCGGGGCTCGTGGTCGATAGCTCAATGCGTGGCCGGGCGTTCCCGAACCAGGCGGTGAGGACAGGCCACGTAACAGGTGGAGGCGAGAAAGCTGGCCTCGATGGATGAGTCCGAATTGAGTAGCAGGCGCCGGACGGTGGGGAGTCTGGATCGTTACCTTGTCCGCTTCGGGTCATGGCCTCCGGTCCTTTTTTCTTTTTTTAACTTTTCCTTTCTTGATTGTTTCTCAGCTCCACTTCATTACCGAGTAGCACTTGATAGATTCTTTGGTTTGCACGCATGCGATTACATAGGAAGCGAGGATCAAGCTCAGTAGCTTGACATGATGAGTACTAGTATTTGATAATTACCGTATGGGCTAGTCGACTAGCTCAGTCCCCACGCGACGGTTGGCGATATTCTGATGGATTTGATGTGCCTCAGAGCAACGTAGCTTCACGCCAGATACGTAGTAATGAGGGTACCAAAAACTCCGGACTTGAAACATATGTGGACAGCACGGACATTAACGATTGACAGCCGCCAAAAGCAATTGGTCCCGACCATCGAATCTACAGTAAATTGCAATCTGACAGATCACACATACGACGGGCGGCATGACAACAACCCTAATTTCTTTTCCTTCTCGAACTCAAAATTTATAACGCCTGGCTTCCAAAATAAATCAGGCTTCTAATGAGTTAGCGGCTCTTCCCGAGATTGTTTCCATGCGGTTAAGATTCTGCGCGTGATTGTTTCGCTAGTTCTTCCTCATCCAACCAATTGCAAGCTTCTCGATCCCTTGAAGTGATCCTCCAAGAACTCATCATCACCACCGTGCAAGTTCCCCACGGTGGGCGCCAATATCGTGGGATTTGTCACGCAGCATGTCCTTAGTGTCGGGACTTAGTCACGAGGCCAACGCATCTATGTGGTAGCTTGAGAGGGGTTGAGTGGACGAGAGGCAGAGGCGGATCAACACGTAAGACAAGAATTTAGACAGCTTCGACCCCGAAACATCATCCGGTAATAACCCTACATGCTATTTGTGGCTAGGTCTCATTATGATCATGAGAGAGTGGCAGTCTCGGGTCGGCTCTTTGTGTCTAGCCCTAGAGATTGTTGCTTCTTGCTTGTCCCTCTTTGGGGAGCCTCGCCGCCTCCTTATATAAGTTAGAGGGAATTGGGTTACATGTGGAGTCCTAGTAAGACTAGGACTAGTCTATCTTCTCTTACAAGTTAAATACAAGTCCGGGTCTTGCTTCCTCATAAAGAAATATTTGTCATCCCTTTCCTCTTAAGCCGCCCATCATAACGTGAGCCGGCCTCGGCTTTGGGCCTTGTTGTCCATCGACCACTTGGTAAGATTTACTAATGAGTCGCCAATATCGAGGCGGGTTATTTGTGAATCGCCAAGCTCAGGCGGGTCACCATGTGAGTCGCCACGCCCAGGTCATACATCCGCGGGTTACACTGCATGTATATCCTCAACAGTCTCCCAAGCCTCAAGCGGCTCTCCTCAGCGCTCAAGGGCCCACGAATCCACTCATGACTACCTCACGCTGGGGCCGAGGCCGTAATTCCTGCGAAGGGGGTGCACGAGGTTCAAGCCATAGAGTACTTCACTTCACGGGGTGCCGAGAGGGCACCCTCCTCAAGCTACAAGCTCCTACGACGCAGCCGACTACCCTCGGCGAGCTGCTGGTCATATGCCTAAGTCACGCCATCGCCGACTCTCAATGAAGACCCGGGCTCGGAGTAGACGCCTCCGGAAGGTACTCAATCCGGCTCCCAAGACAGCATTTGGGACTCGACCTGGCACTGTACTGCAACGAACTGACAAAGCGCCAAAGGGCCAATGCACGCCTAGCCACCAATTGGCCATCGAAGATGAACAACCGAGGGGCGGCCCACGCCTAAGAAGCCGAGAGGTAAGCCGGCTTGGTAGGGCCGCTTTCTCCTCTGACAAAGCCCTCGACGCCCCTTGCAAGTTCCACAGCGCGGCTGGCCCAACCATACGACCCGGAAATGCCATCGCGGCTCACCCGAATCACCAAAGGCGGCGGGCTGGTGCCGCCCTCACTTGCCGCTTCACCGCCCGGCTCCTCAATACCGTGGCCACGCTGACTAGCAATCGGGGCCGTCCAAGACGAGTTCCCCGACGAGCATGCCGCCTACGCCGCCTTTACAAGCCAGCCCGAAGACGGGCGCAGCGGCGCCGACAAAGACACCAAGAAGTCAACGCAGGTCGCCTCCAACAACCCGAGTACATGCACCGGTCGGAAAAGGTTTGTCACTGGAGCCGGCCGACCACCCAGAGGTGATGCTGGTCCCGGCTCTTATGCATTGGTTCTGAGGCTACCCTAGCAATGCATAAAAGCGAGCTTGCTGCCCTTTCTCCCAGCGTCGATAGACGGCAATGAGGCAACATCAACATCCTGCATCGCGACACCATGGAGAAGCTAAACGTCAAGACCAAGCACCTCATGCCTAGCCGACCCGTGTTCCATGGCATCGCATTCGCCCCTGTCCTGCTTCACCAATCAAGAAAATCAAGATAGATGTTCTCTTTGGGGACAAGGATCATTTCACGAGAAGCAATATGGTTTGAAGTGGTGGACCTTGAGAGCCCTTATCATGCAATCGCTTGGCCGATCTGGGCCTTGGCCAAGTTCATGGTTGTGCCCTACAACGCTTACCTCCAAGATGAAGATGCCGAGTACCAAGGGCATCATCACCATAGCGGCGACTACAAGAAATCCTCCGAGTGTGCAGAGCTGGCAGCCAGGTAGGGCTGGTCGAAGTCCCTTGTGATTGTCAAGAGAAGCGAGATCTGTTGGATCGAGTCATGGCCATGGATGCAAGCAGCCGCCCGTCCCCCTCGACCCCAAGGAATGAAGCCCAAAGGTTCTTTCCGGCCGCCAAAGAAACGAAGAAGATACCTCTGGACCCGGAGAACTCCGGAAAGGTTTGCCGTCATTAGAGGCTAACTTGGACAAGAAATAGGAAGGCAAGCTCATCGATTTCCTCAGTGAGAATCGGGACATCTTTGCATGGTCCCCAAAGACATGCCGGGTGTCCCAAGGAATTACGAGCACAAGCTACGTCGTCCGAGCAGGATGCAAAGCTGGGCCAAGCAGCCCCTCCATTACTATCGTGAGGAGAAGAGAAGGATTGTAGAGAGAAGAGATAGCGGCTTCTAGCAGCCGGCTTCATAATGGAGGTGTTCTTTCCAGAATGGCTTGCCAACCCGGTCCTTGTCTCAAGAAGAATAACAAGTGGCGCATGTGTATAGACTACACTAGCCTCAACAAAGCTTTGCCCAAAGATCCCTTCGCCATGTACGCCAAGAGATTGGATCAAGTGATAGACTCCATGGCGGATCACGAGCTGTTGAGTTTCTTGGATGCTTATTCAGCTACCACCAGATAAAGTTGGATCCAATTTGACCGACTGACCGAAGATAGCCTTCATCACACCATTCGGAGTCACTTTACGCTGCGACTATGACATTGACGAGAAATGCCGTGCCACTTTTTCGGCGTTACAGATGCAAATGCCTCCTCAAGCAACTCGGCAGAAATGCCCACGTCTATGTAGACGATATCATGGTGAAGACGGAGAAGCGCGGCGCCTTGTTGGAAGACCTCAAAGAGACATTTAAAAACCTGCGCCGGTTTTAGATGAAGCTCAACTCGAGAAATGCGTGTTGAGTACCGGTACCAGCTTCTAGGCTTCACAGTCTCCGAACGCGCATCGAATGCAACCTAGTGAAGATCAAGGCCATTGAGAGAATGGAGATTCCCACCAAGCTGCGAGACGTCTGTAAGTTTACCGGTGCAGGCCTCCTCGAATCGCTTTATCAAGCCGGCTTGGAGAGAAGGCTCTCCCTCTGCACCGACTCATGAAGAAGACCACTCACTTCGAAAGTGGAACTACCTCAAGCCACCAAGCTTTCCACGAGCTAAAGAAGAGGTCAGCCACGCCTTTGTCTTAAGCCCGGCGCTGGACGAAGAGCACATGCTCCTTTACATAGCATTACGCCACCAGGTGGTCGGTAATCACATCGTGGTTCAAAGACACCGAGAAGAAGGCCGAGCTTCACCACCCGTGAGGCCGGGTGTATTATTTAAGTGAAGTGTTGTCCACCTCGAAGCAGAACTACCACACTACCGTAAGATGTGCTATGGTGTGTACTTCGCCAAGAAGCTCAAGCCCTACTTTCAAGAGCACCCCATCACGGTGCGTGCACCGCCCGCCGCCGAGATCATAGGCAGCCAGGACGATTGTCGCCAGGTGGCAAATGGGCCATCGAGCTGGCCCCTTACACGATCTTCTACCAGCCTTGCACGCCATCAAGTCCCAAGCATTGGCTAACTTCCTCGCCGACCGGGCCGAGACCCAAGACTACCGCCGACCCCCGACTCCACTCATTGGCGGATGCACTTGACGGGTCCAAGATGCGCACCGGCTTGGGAGCCGCATCATCCTCACCTTTCCCAAAGGCGATAAGCTCAGATACACATTGCAAATTCATTTTGCCGCCTCCAACAATGTGGCCGAGTACGAGGCGCTCATACCGACTTTCCGGCTAAAGAACTCGCATCCGCGGATCCTATGCTATGGCGACTCGGATTTGGTAGTCCAACAATCATCTCGGGCCACTGACGCCAAGGACGCAAACATGGCAAGCTACCGCTTCCTCGTTCAGCAAATCAGCGGGTATTTTGAAGGGTGCGAGTTCCTCCACGTGCCACGGGCCGACAACGAGCAAGCAGATTCCCTGGAACTAATAGGCTCCACTCGGTAAATTATACCAACCGGCGTCTCTCTCCAACGCCTCCTCAAGCCGTCTATCAAGCCGTCTCCAGAATCTGATTCCATCTTACGCCGCCCTAACCCCGGCAGACCGGATCGGCTTGGGGAACCAAGCAGGCTGCTCAGAGGACTTCAATAGGCGGCCCGGGACCAACAGCGGCTCGGGATCTCGCCATAGTTGCACCCGCCGGGGACTTGAACCCGCCCGGGGACTGCCAGTCGGCCCGGGGACTGCATCAACACAACAGACGGTGGCCGACTCAGCTCTTCCCTACCTAGCCCACCTGTCACAGGTCGCAGAGTCGTGTTGGCAATAGAAGAAGTCACAACTCCATCATGGGCCCAGCCCATCGTCAACTTCACCGGTAAACAAAGAAGCTGTCGGTCGAGATCGCGGCAAGACAAGTCCAACACCGAGCCCGGAGCATACACAATTGTCAACAAAGAGCCTGTCCCGGTAGCGCAGTGTCACTGGAGTCTTCCAGCCATGGCCGAGCTAGAGAAGGGCATAGCAATCCTCAAGGACATTCACCAAGGCAGTGTGGCTACCACGCGGCCTCAAGATCACTAGATTGCCAAAGCCTTCCGCCATGGATTCTTTTTAGCCGATCGCTTTGGACGACGCCTTGAGAATTAGTCAAACATCAAAGGGTGCCAAGTCTTCAGTTCAAAGCGACACCGCCGGCTTCCGCACTCAAGACCATCCCCCTCACTGGCCTTTTGCCGTGCAGGGCTGGACATGGTGGGCCCATTCGAAGACGGCACGCGCGGCATGACTCATCTGCTGCCGTCATTGTGGATAAATTCACCAAGTGGTGAAGCAAAGCCAATCAAGAAATTGAATGGGCCGACTGCCGTAACATTCATTTCGGATATCACAACCTGCACGGCGTGCCACACAAAGATCATCACCGATAATGGCACGAATTTTGCCAAGGGAGCATTGGCACGCGTTTACGCATCGACTGTGGCATCCGATGGACTTAGCGCCCGCTGCCCACCCGCAATAAACGCGGCCAAGTTGAGAGACCAAGCGGCCTCATCCTCTCGGCATCAAGCCCCGATTGGTCGTACATCGAGCTGCTCGCCGGCTGTTGGCTCGACGACGAGCTGCCGCCGCCCTCCGAGTCATGCACTACCCGAACAAATCAACCGCTTCACCTTTCTTCTTCCTTGTATATGGTGTCGAGGCTGTCATCCCAACCGACATCGAAGTTCGACTCACCTCGGGTCACCATGTACACGGAGACGCGAGGCCAAGGAAGCACGAGAAGACGGCGTCGACCTCGGAAGAAAGCCGCTTGTTAGCCCTCAGCCATCCGTCGCCATCTACCAAAGAGGGTTTGCACCGCTACCATAGCCGGAAGGTCAAGCCAAGATCCTTCCAAGAGGGCGACCTTGTGCTTGGTGATCCGATCCAAATAACAGCCGTCAACAAGCTCTCGGCCTTGGCCGAAGGCTCCTTTGTCATCAGCGAGCATTAAGCGACCAATCCTACCACCCGATCGACACACGAAGTCAAGGCACGCAAGAGAAGATGATTCCGCAAGGAGTCGGAGCGACCATGGAACGCCAACCTCCTCGAAAATTTTACGCTTAAAATGCAGTATGTATCACGCTACCTTTTTACTAAGTATGCAGATAACGGGCCCCGAGGAGCACTCGGGACTACCCTCTTTATCTATGAATGATAAGTATCATGCCTATGATTATGTTACTATATTTATTTTCTCGTCCGCACTTTTGAGTTCAACCCGGTCGGCCCGAGGACTTGCCGCTTGGGTTATATCCAAGTTCCAATTGATCGGACAAGTAGTGTCAAGGCACCAAGCCCTCTCTTGTCGAAAAGCCGCAGCTTCAAGAATCAGCTGTCCTACTGGCAAGAGTCAAAGGCAGGAAAGGATGCCCACATGAAAAACGGCTAAGGACTAAACGAACTTATATAACAGCAACCCCCACGACTGCCGCCAGAAAGAAGCCGCCGGGCTGGCTTCCCATTCACCTTCCTTGCTACAATCTAAGAAAGCTCAAGTACTTGCCTTCCCAAAACGGTCGAGTTCCTCCCCAGCCAGATCGCAGAGCAAATTTCTCGGCCGGGAAGGCGAGACCAAGGGAAGGCGGCAAAGGAAACAGCCTAAGGATAAAAAGCGGACATGAATGGAAGCCAAACACATGCATGATTATATTTACACAAAGGCCTTGAAAGGCGGCATTCAACATAGTTTGAATACACCCCGATGGGTGGAACTGCATAAATGTAATAAATAGCTATTCAAAAAGCATTAAGCAGAAACGAAGGCTACAGATCGAGGCCGGAGGCAACAACGAGGCGAAGTCGGGCAGGTTGGTGGAGATAGTAGTCTTGAAATTTGGAGGAGTGGTGGCCGATGAAGTCTCGGCTCGATCATCACCTCTGGCGCGGCATTTGCGGTCGCTTTATGCGCACCTCGTTACTAGAGGCACGGGTCAGTATTTGAAGTCGACCGTCGCTTCACCATCCGGCACGACGTCTTCGCCATCCTCCCCTCGTCCTCTTCGCCACCTCGTCACCGAAGCGATCTCCTCCGGGCCAGTCTTCACCTCCCATGGTTCAACCCGAACCCTCCTCGGCTGAAGCGTCACCGTAGTCGTTCACCTCGTGGGAAAAGCCAGCAGTGTCGGTGTACTCGGCGATCGCCGAGAGTAGCCAGATGATGGCCGGCCGCACCTCCACAGCTCTTCGTGGCCTCTGCCCAAGTGCTCGGTGGGCCAAGCTTAGCCAGGATACCAGGCTCGAGACGAACTCCGGCGCCCGCTGGCGCCCGGACCGAGCGAAGCCTTCCAGGCCTCAAAGTGGCCAAGCCCAACCTCCAGCCAGTCAATGATCCGTGACCGGGGTGCAGGGAACCTCGCCAGCCAGTGGCCAGACACTTGCGCCCGACACTTGCCAAGCCGGGCGTGAGCATGCAGTGAGCCGGTACTGCAGCCGGGCCTGAATCGCCAAAGCTGCTCCTCAAGTGTCCGGCCAAGCATCCGGCGATCTGACCCCGCCTTTGCCGGCCGTCGTCACGGTGGGCCTCGATGGCTTGGGAGGCGGCGACGGAGTAGCCGGGGAAGTAATCTGCGCAAAGAAGAAAAAATAGCGCAAAGTAAGAAGACAAATCAGATGACAAAGGGCAGGCAAAGGGACAAAAAGGAAGGCGGCCTACCATCGATCAAATCCTCGACCCGTCTGTAGCCTTCACTCAGAGCACAGCCCGCCTCAGCCCAGCCTACCGCCTCGGTCTCATACTCGGCTTTAAGGCGGCCTCGGCTGTCCTGCACCTTCTTAAGGGACGCCTTTGTGGCTCTCCTCCACAGTCGGCCCGATCTCTTGGCCAGGTGGCGTTCTGAGCCTGGGCAATGCACTCGATTTCCTTAGCACGAATGGCGATGCAGATTCACGAAGCTGCTCCCTCAAGTCGGCGTTGGCCTATGCCGAGACATGAAGAAAAAGAAAAAAGCAATAAGGAAGAAGTCGTGGGGAAAGATTCGACCTGACCGGCCGATCGGCCTTCGAATCTCGGGGACTACACCTGAGTGGGTGTGGCTGGCCCCATGTAAGATAAAATAAGCGAAGCACTTACTCGACTGTCGGTCGGGCGGTCTTGGGTCAGCTCACGAGCACGGGAGTTGAAAGGCAGCCGGCGGGAGATTATGATATTCACGGAAGCGGATGGAGGTGTGAATAAGAACAAGATAGCAATGGTGAAGTTTACTAGAAGTTCCAAGCACTTTTTCGAGGCTTGACTGGAACTGGGGACTACACCAGATGGGTCTTGTGACTACGGAAGAAATCAAGAAAGAAATCGACCAAAATTTGGAGGACTCCACCCGGGATGACCGCCCGTGGTCGTAAGGGAATTCTTGAGTGTACCGCTTCAACGAGGCGGCCTGGGCCCGGCTCCGAACCTCCTGCTGTATACGTTCCCTCGTCAGTAGTCCGTGGGGTGTCCACTCGAACGTCTTGGCGCCAGCCGCCTCGAGATCCTGAGCCGCCGAGGCTGGCTCCCTTGACCTTCCTGCGCCCAGCGCCGAGGAGTCGCGCCTCGCTACCGACAGGCAAGCGCGACCGGACCACAAGTCGCCTCACGCCGGCTCACCGGCTGCTCGAGCAGCGCGGCAGATTCGCCACCTTGGCGCGTTCGGTCAGGCGCCCGGCCGTGGGCGCCTCCTCCAGTGGATGATCACGTCGCCCTCCCTCGCTCTCCATCACTTGTCGGTCCACGTGTCGGCTTCCTCCGACAGGGGCACTTGGGACCTCAAGGGCCCACGACGAAGGGGGATGATGAGCTGCGGAGGCTGGTTCTTGTGAGCCTCCGCCTCCCTCTCATGGCCATGATCTCCCTTCTGAGCCTTGGCGCCGCTTGGCCTGCGCCCTGGTCCGACTCCCCGTCGCCTCCCAAGCCGCCCTCCTCTCCTCACTTTGCCCGCTCCTCCCGCGCCTCCCGCGCGTTATGCTCCGTCGCCTCCAGAAGATCGGCGCGGGGATCCACGCGGCGGGAGCTTGAAGACCCTCCCGCCGTTCCGACTATGGAAGCGGCAGGGATCCGCCCGAGAGAGAGCGGCGCCCAATTCAACAAGACAAGAAGAAGGGGTTTACAAGAATTTTAACCACAAATAAGAAAGAAAGGTGTGGGAAAATCGAAACTTACGCCGAAACCGCCTGCGGCTGCTTCACCACCTTGTAGAAGCGGGTCGCCTCGCCCCGCTTGGTCGCTGTCGCGGAACCCTTGGGCTTCTTCGGCCGACTGCCGAAGAGAGTCGGCGCGCCTCGGTGTTTCAAGGCCCGCCCTTCGAAAGCAGCCGGGCGCGGCAGATGGACCAGCATCGACGACGGGCGGCCGCTAGCGACTCGGAATGACTTGACCTCAGAATCGCCCGATCCCGAAGCGATTCGGGCTCGAAAGGCCGCCCGCCACCGCCTCCTTCCTCTGTGGCGTCGTCCATGGCAACCGCCCCATAACCGGATCGTCCAACGTCGTCCACTACGGCGGTCGGGCAGGAATCGGCGCTCCGGCCCGGGGCCGCAGGTCGAAGAAGGGGCTCTAGAAAAACAAGCCGCCAAGTCAAGAGTGGTCGTTGCCAGAACCCGGCAACAAGAGAAGAAGAGAAGAGAAACTTACCATAGGCGGAGGATCAACTCGAGAATACGGCCCCTTGCCGTACCGCCATTCCTCGGTGAGCTTGCAGTTGGAGATGTAGTTCACCATGTAAGATACCTCATCGTGAGGCATCTCCTTGGTGCTTTCGGCCGGTCAAGCGGTTGCTCATTTGACGAGATCATATGCGGACGGCCTTGAGCGGGAGTACCGGCGCTCCAATGGCGGCCACCAAGTCAGCTCTCACCAGCCTTCCGATGGACCATCACCCTTGATCCCAGGCGAAGGCGGCGGCAATGGCCCGAGATGGGGCGTCTGGCTCGGTAGCCCCATGAAGGCTGCCTCCCAGACGGCGGGCGGCTACGTAAGCCGGCAGATTGTGAAATCGCCTTGCGAAGCGGCGTTCTTCACGTAGAAGTATGATTGCTGCGAGCTTCACCGGGGATCAAGCGGGATAGGCGGAAGCAGGTTGTTGTCGGTGACCTCCGCATGGCGATGAAAGGCACCACGCTGAAGCGGGCACGCTTGCCGGTGACGGTGCCGACTTGCATTGGAAGAACTCCCCGAGCTCGAGGGTGGGAGGACACTAAGAAAACCTTCGCACTGAGTGGCGAAGGCCGGCAAGACATCACAGTGTTGGGGGGTGAGGTGGTGCTGAAGATGGTAGAATTCGAGGAAGGAGCGGAAGAACACTGCTTTCGCCCGGCAGAGCCGAGGCAGCGCAGTAGTCTTGGCGAAAGATCACCCGGGCCGTCCTCCTCGGCGCCGCGAGACCTCCGCCTCCAGCATGAAAGGCGGGTCTCAAGACGTAGCCAGCGCCCGGCAGCCGCTGCCTATGCGGAGCTGGGCCGATGTGGTCCTCATGGACGTTGGAGCCATCCCAAGAATCTGGACAGCGCCATGGGAGCAAGGAAGAAAGCGAGAGAGCCTTGATGGCGGAGAACGCATGACCCCATGCGGCGAACTACTGGCGTAGCCAAGAAGGATGGCAAAGACGGTAGCGCCAATGACGGAAAGCGCTGCACAAGCGGAGGAAAGGAGAAGGAAGAAGAAGAAAGGGTGGAAGCGAGGGCAAGCGTGCGGCGTCTGCCGCTCCCCTTCTCCCTACTTATAGGCTCGTCTTGGCGAGCCAGGAGGCGAGGCGTGGGGGCGTGGGATTAACTATGCCCACTCACGCCCCGCGATTATCGCGCCCTAAAGGCATGCCGAAACCGCCGGAAGGCGAAAGCGGGTCCGATCGGGCCGCAGAAGATCTGCACGTGGGCCGAGGCCTAGGAGTGGCGGGCCCCGGCCTGCGGCAACGACCCGTCGCGCGCGTGGGCTGGCAGACCTTCCCCACTGATGGTTGCCATGTGGCGCGCGAAGGGCAGGCGGTCAGCGTGTGACTCGCCTCTCGTGTCATCTGGCCCTTGCCTTCAAGCCACCAAACCATCCAAAGACGGCGCATCTACTCAAAGTCGGCTCCTAGCTGCCGGCTCTTCAGGGTAGGAAAGGTCGATCGAGCTTCTCGTCCTCTCTTGACCTCGAAGCGCAACCAGCTTGGGGGACTCTTGTCGGAGTAAATGACCATGGGTAGCCTAATGGCTCCCACAGCGCCGAAAAAATTATGGTCCCGATCGGGCCTCCAAGCATCCAAGGCGTGGGGCGCCTTCCCTCGGCCGGCTACCTCCCAAACCCCCACCGAGAGGCGGCCCGACCCTAAGCCCACAGGAGAAAGGCCGGCAGAGGGCCGACTCCAAGAAGCCGGCCACGAGAAGGCCGACTCCAAGAGCCCGGCCCCCTAGCAGGCGGCCAAGATCGCCCCCCTCAAACTTTGCACCCACATAACGGCGATGAGACGGGGTGTGGCTACAGTGAAGCCTGCCACCCCGAATCCGGGCGTGCGTGGCTCATGGGCGATGGGCCCCTCCACGATCGAGAGAGATACCTGAAGGCGGCCGGGCCTCCTCGGTCGGCTGAGTGCACGGTAGGCTCCCCATAGCCGGCTTGCTTCCTCCCTCAAAGGAGGCGCCTCATTAAGGAGACAAGGAGAGGTAAGGCTACAGGTGATCGCCACCAAAGGCGGCAGCATCAGCCATGCTTACTCGACCAAGCCCTCATCATCCGGGATTGAGGCAAGCATTAACCAGCCCCGAGCAAGGCCCCCGGTGGGGGCCAGCTTGTCGGCTAGGAAGTCGGCGGCGGGACCCACCGGTCGGCGGGCCCGGCCGATCAGCGGAGAAGCCGGAGGCGGAGGCCTTGACTTGGCAGCTAGGGCCCGTGCCCATCCGGATTACCATTGTACCCCTGGGGGGGTAGGCCTATAAAACCCCCCAGGGCACCCATGCAAAGGGTTGGTTCTTAGAGTTTTAGACACCACAAAGAGGGAAGAGGAGAGCTAGTCGTGCCCTTCTTCTTCCTCTCACCGAAACAGCTCAAGGAGCCTCTTGTAGCCACTTATTCACCTAGTGATTATGCGGAGACCCCGTAGAGCAGCAGTAGGGGTGTTATCTCCACGGAGAGCCCCGAAGATGGGTAAGATTCACCGCCGTGCATGTCTTCGCCTCATCCCGTTTCCAGGCACCGGCGACGTCTTATTGGCTCCCACAATGATTAGCCACCCGTTGGCATATGTCGCACCTACCACCCGACACTTGACATAAAAGATGGTAATACTCCAAGGTAATTAAGAACAAATGCTGGATAGCAAGGAACTCAAGGTATAACCACGAAACACGAACAAGTTTGTGTTGGAGGGGAGGCATTAAAGTGGTCGATGAAAACACAAATCATCGAGGGCAAGGATGGTATTTCTCATCATGAATTCAATTGATATCCTGGAAGAGCTCCGAATGCTGATGATGATCACGACACATTTGTTGAGAGACTTCATGAAGATGTAATCGATCGGCGATGACATCAAGTCAAATGATGATGAAGCAAAAGGTTATGGGAACCAAGGGTACGACACAAACTCGAAATCAAGTTTGTTGTTCAAGGTGAAATGATATGACGAGGAAGATCGACGTAAGATTAGGTCATCGTCGAAAATGGTGCTCCGGGAAGAAGGACCAGGTAGCACAGTTAAAAAGTTGCACGATAATGATATAGCCGATTAGGCTAGGAATGACTTGAAGGATTAATAAACTCATAAGCAATGAAGATTATTTAGAGTTATTGAATCGGAGTGCGGAATTGATTCACTTATCTGTGTTCTCGGTTGACGACAACCCAAAACCCAGAAAAATTGGAATCGGTGAGAAATAACAGTTGATGAAGAACCCATAAGAAGTTATGCAGTTTCGTGATAATCTCGAGATACCAGGGGGGTAATACTCGACGGTAGATCAAAGTAAAGGTTGGACTGGTGTATTGATCCACAGAAGACAAGTGCTTAAACTTTCCCGAGAAATGGGATCAAAGAAGAACATATGGTCGGAACCATGATTGCAAAGGATCAATTCACCGATACCAAAGGTTATTTTATCAAGGAAATAGCTATTATTACAAGAAGCTTCCAGGATAGGATCTACATCGTGTCCATGGGCATGAACACAAAGGTTCAAGGCCGACTCCCACTTGTTCAACGAATAACCTTTCATTCACTTCTCGACTTTGAAGAAGTTTGAGTGTTGAAATTTTATCTGGCGAAGCACCAGAAGAGTATGACTCGCGAAAACTTTCGGGTTCACACGGTTTTAGAGAAGGTATAGGTTCAACCCATCGGGGCATCTTAGAAACATATACCACAAGCTTCGAAGTAAATAATACAAGCTCGAAAGTAGAGCATGGTCTAGAAAGCAGAGGATACAATTTACCAAAGGCATTATGTATCCGAGGAAAAGCTCACAAGGTTATTGAATATGGAGGATGTTGTCGGATAAAATCCAACAAAGGATCTGTCAGGCCAAAATTTAGCTGATGTGAGTATCGGCACACAAGCAGAGGAAGTAAAAATGCAAAGGCATTGGATTATAGAAACAACTGACTAATTCAGAGCTCAAATGCAAAGGAATTGTGATTTTCAAATCAAGGGCTCAGAAGCAAACGCTCTGATTAAGGATGGATAAGTTGAGTAGACTTAGGGATACAATCGACGGTAATTTGATTAGTCGAGAACCAGCTCTTGTTCAAAATGACATCTGAGTCGGAAGGATGAATTCTAGGATTCGACCGAGGAATGTGAGCATCCTCAACATATTGAATCAACGTACTTAAAATGATAAAGACAAGGGAAGACAATAAGATTACGAGACTTATGGGATTGACCATAATGCAAGCAAGCAAGAATTTCAAGAGCAATAGGCTACTAAAGATTTTTGGAAGACCAAATGGTATTTCGAAGACTTTTGCGAAACACCTAAACAACTGAGAAGGAGCGGATACTCGATAAGTGCAAGGAATTATCCGTATGGGTATTCATGTGGTAAAGAACTGCAAGGCAGTGAGCTCAAAGGATTCTCGGGACAACAAAGAGTATTTCGGGACATCTTGTAATAACAAGATCAACGGGGAATGATTGTATGAATGGCAAGTGTAGGCAGTTTTCATAGGGGTTGACGGTGGAAGGAAATCGCAAATGCGATGGCACAAAGACTTGAGAGAACATCGTAGAGTAACCCGGAATCTTCTAGTGCGTGACGATCATCTGAAGTGAGGGGCTCTCCGGGAGAAAGTACTTGCGAGAACCTAAGGTTAGTTTTGTTTTTAGCAAAATCCTTTAACCCGAATAGAAGAGAGCTTAGAGTCCCAGAGTAAAGATCAAGGAGTAAAAGATCCTAATACCACCTAATGGCGACGTGGGCCCGTAAGGCACACACCCATGTTAGTAAAAGTTTTGCAATGAATAGACTCGACTTCGGCCAAGGAGTGTGGAAGGGGGATTCCTACAGGTAGTCGGCTCTGATACCAACTTGTGACGCCCCCGATTCAATCGTACACTAATCATACACGCAAACGTGTAAGATCAAGATCAGGGACTCACGAAAAGATATCACAACACAACTCTAAAATAAAATAAGTCATACAAGCATCATAAAACAAGCCAGGGGCCTCGAGGGCTCGAATACAAGTGCTTTCGATCATAGGCAGTCGATGGAAGCAACAATATACGAGTACGGACATACGTTAAACAAGTTGCCATAAGATGGCTAGCACAAACTGGGATCTGAGATCAAAAGAAGCGCGGGCCTCCTGCAGGATCCTCCTAAACTACTCACAGGTCGTCGTCGGTGGCCGCCGCGTAGTAGTAGGCACCTCCGGTGTAGTAGGAGTAAATCGACGGCGGTGGCGTCAGCTCACAGGCTCCGACATCTGGTTGCGACAACCAGAAGGAAAGAAAAAAGGGGGGGAAGGGGGAGAAAGAAACCGTGAGTACTCATCCAAAGTACTCGCAAGCAAGGACCTACACTACATATGCATGGGATATGTGTAAAGGGCAATATCGGTGGACTAAACTGCAGAATGCCAGAATAAGAGGGGGATAGCTAGTCCTATCAAAGACTACGCTTCTGGCCACCTCCATCTTGCAGCATGTAGGAGAGAGTAGATGGTAAGTTCACCAAGTAGCATCGCATAGCATAATCCTACCCGGTGATCCCCTCCTCGTTGCCCTGTTAGAGAGCGATCACCGGGTTATATCTGGCACTTGGAAGGGTGTGTTTTATTAAGTATCCAGTTCTAGTTGTCATAAGGTCAAGGCACAACTCCAAGTCGTCCTGTTATCGAAGATCACGGCTATTCGAATAGATAAACTTCCCTGCAGGGGTGCACCACATAACCCAACACGCTCGATCCCATTTGGCCGGACACACTTTCCTGGGTCATGCCCGGCCTCGGAAGATCAACATGTCGCAGCCCCACCTAGGCCAACGGAGAGGTCAGCACGACGGTCTAAACCTAAGCGCACAAGGGTCTGGGCCCATCGCCCTTAGCACACCTGCGTTCTTGACGCGGCCGAAGGCAGACCTAGCCTAGCGGCGTTCGGTCCAATCCGGTACGCCACTCGATCGGCCGACGTCCGCGAAGGCTTTGGGCGATACCACGGCGTCAGTGCCCATAAGCTGTTCCCGCGTAGTTGGTTAGTGCGTATAGGCCAAATGGCGGACTTCAGATCAAATACCAAGAACTTCGTTAAGCGTGTTATTTCAAAGTAACATGACGTCGACGAGGCCAGCCCACTTCTCGCCTAGGTGGTCTCAACCTGCCTCAAGCTCCGCCACAAAGATCCACACAGAGGGCCGTTGGGAATAAGGTCCTTTCATTAATCAAGTGAATCACTCGCGGGTGCTCCACGAGCCGACCCGACTTTAGTCACCACATGTATCATGTATAAAGTATAGTATATACCCGTGATCACCTCCCAAGTGATCACGGCCCAATCAATATAGTACAGACGGACAAGAATGTAGGGCCACAGATGGAATACTAGCATCCTATACTAAGCATGTAGGATTGCGGTAAAGGTAACAATGTGAGTAGTAGCAAGGACAGGCTATGCATGAGGATAGGATTAACGGAAAGCGATAACATGCTACACTCTTTGTAATGCAAGCGAGAGAGTAGAATAGGCGATATCTGGTGATCAAGGGGCATGCCTGGTTTTTTTGGCAAGAAGGAAGGGTCTTCAATACCGTAGTCGAACTAGGGGTCGCCGACAGTCTCGGCATCTACTGGAAAGAAGTAACGGAGGGGGAACACAATAAATAACAGAGCAATCAAAGCAACACAAAGCGTAACATGGCAATCTGTGGCGCTTAGAGGTGACCTACTTGTGAGGAGGTGAATCTGCAGCAAAGGGGAAAATGTCCGGGAAAGTATCCCCAGTGTTTTGCGCTTTTGGACAGATGAACCGGAGGGAGAAAGTTGCGTGTTTGCTATGCTAGGGATGTGTGACGGGCGAACGGGCTGCGTATTGAGATTCGTCTCGTCGTTCTAAGCAACTTTCATGTACAAAGTATTTTCATCCGAGTTACGGATTATTTTATATTAATTTTTAAAGTTTTAAATGATTTTCTAATTTTTGGATTTAATTTAATTCGAAACTAAATTAGTATTTAAATGCTATGGGTACACAGGAAGTGTACCCAGAAGTGTGCACCTGAGGCTGACAGGTGGGGACAGTTGACTAAGTCAACCACCCAGTCGTGAGGTCGATCGATATGTGACAGGCGTTGGTGGTCAATCTGACTAGTGGGACCCCAGTGGGTGTGAGGACTACTAATGTGTTTTAGTTAAACTAATTAGACTAATTAGTGAGGTGGGGCGGTACTGTCGGTGGTTCATTTTTTAACAGAGTTTTATTTATTTAAAATAGTCTAATTAGTTAGTGGGCCCAGTTTGTCAGAGACTCAGGTTAGGGATTGTGTTATTTTAATTAAGTGATTAACAACGGTGGGGGCCCACATCTCTATGGCAGTGGGGGGTGTTAGTGGGTTCAGTAACCACCGGTGCTAATCCGGCGGCTCCGGCGATCGCCGGCTGGCCGACTCCGGCCACGAGAGCTCACGAGGGTGGCGGCTTTGGAAAGCCCGTTCAACGGCGAATCTGTGAGTGGTCGGGGTGGTGGAGGTGGAGCGTGAGGCGGTGGCGTTGAGCGGGCGCGACGCACGGGATCACGGGAGAACCTGCAGCACGGAGAGGCGCGCCGGTATGATGAACACGTGCTCACATGGCGCACGTGCAGGCGGTCTAGCGGCGGTGACGGCGTGAAGCGAGGCGTGAGGGCAGAGAAGGGAGAGGCCTGAGCCTCACCAATGTTGATGGGAGAGAGGGCGCCGAGTCTTCTTGGCGGCCGTGAGGAGGGAGGACGAGGCGCGAGGTCCGGCGAGGAGGCGATCGAGGTGGCATTCGTGCGGCAGACCCGGCGTGGTCCAGCGGCGTCGGGGGCGGCGAGGCGTGGGGTAGGCCGTCGTGGGAGGTGACGAGGAGGCGGCGAGGTCTGGCGATGGGCAGCACCTGTGACGAAGGCGCGAGGAGGGTCGGCCATGGCGTCGAGGCAATGGGGGTGTCCGGCGATGAGGGGCGCTGCCGCCAGGGCGAGGTGGCAGTCGTCCCGATCCAGATCGGATCGGGATGGGGAGCGGAGCGACGTGGGGAGTGGGGGTGTGCGGTCGGGGGAGGGTTAAAGTTTCTCCCTGGTGGGGATTTGGAGAAGGGGTTGGGCCGGCCGGTTGGGCCAGGTGGGTCGGCCAGGTGGGCCGTTTGGCCCAGTTGGACAGTGGGTTTTCTGTTTCTTTTAATTTTTTGCTTCCTTTTACTTTTCTTTTTCTTATCTTATTTCTTACCTGTTTTCTTTTAATTTCTCATTTGTATTAGTTTTATAAATTATAAAAGTAGTCACTAACTTAGTGTTAATAATTATGCTACTGGCCCATTAACTTAGGGGCAACTAAATAAATAGTTTATTATTTTATAAAATGCAAAAGACATTTATTTCATTGTTTTACCTACTGTTTTAATTATTCAAATACATCTAAACTTTCTATAAGAATGTGGTTTCTTCACCTCAATTAGTTAGGGATTATTTGCCACATGATGAACAATTTAGTTTTAATGTTTGAAAACTTTTACCGTTTGACGTTACTTTAAATTTGAAATTTGAACTGGTTTTCGAACCGGTGTGAGATTATTAACAGTAATCGAGGCGACATGGCATCCTTAGCAGAGGGTTACTGTAGCTTAATTACCCGGGCATCACAAGTGCGGATATCGTTAGAGGCGGTGCACCTGTGCCGCTCCGGCGAACTTGTACGTGGGATCTGACGACCGGCTGTTTGAGGGAGATCGAACGAGGAGGAGATGACTCTGGATGCACTGCCCCAACTCTACTTTCGCTGCATGGCACTGCGAGTCTAGTGGTAACGATCTGTGGTCCATCTTCCCATAGCATGATCATGGTTGTTCTGTGCATAGGAAAAATTTAATTTGCAGTCGACGCATCCTACCATAGATCCAAACAGAGCTAATCTCATGGCGTCGCAGTGGGCGGCGCGACGACGTCAGCAGGGTGGAGACATTTTCGACCACGACGACAACGGCACGGCATCGGGCGGCGAAGGGAGGCGTTGCGGTCGCTGCTACAACTACCGCCAGTGCGGGCACTTCCGCCGTGAGTGCGTGAAGCCACGGAAGGCGGAGGAGGCGGAGCAAGCTCTCATGTCGAGCCTGGCGACGACGTCGGGCCGGTGCTCCTGTACACCATGTCTTAGGGGTGAATGTTAGGGCATAAGCCACGGTGGGTGTGGCCAGAGCACGTGCGTGCGGGAGCGGGCCATGTCGGACGCAGGTCAGATGCCGGGTCGGGTCCGTGGCAGGGTGCGTGCGTGTGTCTGCGTGTGTGTGTCTGCGTGTGTGTGCTTGCTTGTGTGTGTCTGTTGGCGCGGTGTGCGGGGTATGACCACGTCGGGCGCTGGATCCACCTGCATCGAGTGTTGCTCCAGTGGGGCTCCGGCGTGATGGTGGTGCTGCCATGGCCTTGGGGGTCATCTGCAATGGCAGATCATGTGGCTCCATCACCTACGTTACTCCGGTTTGCGGCGGCGGACTCCCTACGGATTGCGCTAACCATCAAAGGTCTTTGTGAGGGTCCTCTCCCTAGATTTGGTGCTTGTCTTCAGTGGGGAGTTGCAAACTACGGGCAATGACTTGACGCAGAGGAATGGATGTGCAGCGACGGCGGTCTTACATCGCATGAAGTTGCTTGGATCATGAAAAAGTGGTGGCGACAACACATAAGTGGCGTTGATGGTGGTGCTATTCGGCGCCATGCCTCGAGCTCCAAGGTGAAAGTCTAGGTGCGACTTGTGTCGATTATACACGCAATGGCGAGGTTTTTACTTCGTTACCTTGTTAAAGGCATTGTTTGGATATGCTCGGACTGGTTCTTCAGGGTGAAAACCTAGATTCCGACCTTCCGTGGTTGGATGCGGTGACGGCGGCGATCAAGCGCCTCTACCTTCCTGAAGGCGTTACTATTGAAGAATCTCGTCGTTCATGTAATGTCATGAGATGGTCGGTGCGGATATGGTTATTGTTGTAGTTTGCGATCACGGAATCGATTGGTTCGGGGTTCATTTTCCTCTCTTTTTTCTTGCCCATGCTTACCTTTGGTTTTACATGATTTTGCAATTTTTCGGCGAGTTTTTCTGTGTGTTGGTGTTTGTGCATCCTAGTTATATAGAGGCCGGGTGTATGCTCAATATGTTTGTATCCCCATGATGCTTCATTTTAAGTTAATAAAATCCATTCTTTATAAAAAAATGTATCCTCCGGAGAGGAGGGCTCTCGTACGGTCATACCCTTCATACGGCTGAAGGTTTCAGCAGGTAGCACAGTGGAATCGGACGTGGGTAAAGACGTGCGGCCACCCGTCTTGCCCGATCTAGCACCTCCAGATCACAGCAACGTCAAGTCTGCGAGGACCCATGCGTCCCTCCTCGAGGCGCCCCACCCGGCCTCTTGCGCTTGCTGCGTCAATTACGGGATTAATTTTCTTCAGAAAATAGCCCCTTATTTCTCTGCGTGCATTTTTTTTGCGAGAGTTTCTCTGCATGCATTAGCTTAGAAAAGGAAACCGTTTCACACCCGTGAGAATAGAAAGGAAAAGGAAACTGTAATTAATAATAATTATGCCTTATGAATCTGGACGGAGTGAGTATATAGGATGCCATTAATTTTGCATTAATATTTTATTAGTTTGTCATTAGGCCACACATCCATGGCTATAAGAGATGGCATAGACTATTTGGATGTGCATCAGTTTTGTGGTCACTTACATTTCTTCATGTCTTCATAACCGTTGAGACATGGGAGTCCTCAAGGTTCCAAGCCTGCTATTTCTCATGCTGCTCCTCTTGGCTCCTGGTATGTTTTGAAGAACAAGGAACTTCCTCAATGCATCATCTATACATTTGCTAGTCATATGTGAAATTCATACTCGGTGCCTCTTATATTATCTTTTATTTTTGTAGAACACTATAGGATATGTTTTTTTTCATACGCCATGCATATTGTGTTCTCTGTTCTGTAGCCTCTGATGCCGAGACTTGCAAGGAGGCCAGCGAGGGAAACTATACCACTATAAAGTGCCGTGATGATGCATGTGTTAAGGCCTGCCAGCTGGAGGGGTTTATTGATGGGACGTGTGAGATGGTCTGGGCAAAACCCATTTTTCTCAGATGTTTCTGCAACTTATGTTGAAACTACCGCATGATGGTCCATGTATTGCTGAATAAAAACATGTTGAAACTACCGCATGATGTGTGATGCAAAAAGTAATAAGATTCGTTTTAAAAATACTGGACATGAGCCATTGAAAAAATGTGGCTCTGCAAGAT
Organism: Aegilops bicornis; assembly: GCA_021605145.1. Lineage (NCBI taxonomy): Eukaryota > Viridiplantae > Streptophyta > Magnoliopsida > Poales > Poaceae > Aegilops > Aegilops bicornis. Next base: position 1,433,278 of record JAHIAL010000033.1, on the reverse strand, counting down.
ATTCCTTATTTCTTTGGCAGAAATTAAATTTCAAGGAGAACATTGCTCTTTATACACAGCTAGTTGAATGCCCGTGCGTTGCCACGGGAATACGAAATATGATGTGAAAAGATTCTCGACAGTGGACATTTTATATGAGTGCTTTTTATGAAGTATATTTCAACAACAGAACAATGTCAACGTTAATTAGAAATCTATGGACATGGTCATATTTTCTAGCCAACGCATTGTAGACTTTGATTAGATTTTTCATTTGCCGGAATTTTATTTGGAGAGAACATGATGAAAAATGTAAGCAGCGAAGCACGATGTGACACATTGGTAGGGGACCAACCCCATGAAATTGAGAGCTTCGGATCCACCGTTTGTACATTGCCATCAGCGGATACATAGTTTTAAAAAAAGACACACGGTGTGACTAAGTTTTCAAGCTCCGTGCGGCAACTAGGGCTTCACCTTGAAAGCACCATTCAGCACCGATGGCTTGATCAAAGAAGAACCCCTCTATGCCGCCCTAGACTTAAGTTTTATAATTTTTGTATATTCAATTTTCTGTTTATTTCCCTGAGATTCTTCAGTCATTTCGAATTCTTGTTGGTAGGTTGTATAAAACTTGCTGAGTTTTTTTATCTCTTCCAACAACATCACCTTCAGACTCTTGTTGGTAGGTTCTTTTTGATGGTCAATAATATCCATATCTGGACACAGTCTGAAAAAGTGAAATGTATATACTAAATATATTACTATCATTTATTCTTTTTCTTTGCGGGGACTACTATCATATATTCATATACAACATGCAAACTGAAAAGGTTAAAAAGACAGACATCTAGAATATGCAAAACAAGATTTGTTCTAGTCTAGCCAAGATATTTAGTAGCCCCGACAGACCGTCCAAATACCTCAGTTCTTATGCTATAATATACAGAGAATGGCGTTTTGGCTCTCGGCCTCCATGGAGGCCTTTTTTTTGAAAAAAAAAACAAAATTCAAAAATTTCTGTTCTGAACTTTTTCGTACAAGTAAACAATGATGTGAGGCGTATGTGTGTAAAATTTAAGGATGAAATATGTTAAAACACTACTTGTACAAAAAGGATAAATTGATGATCAGGGAGGATGAATCAGATCATGTGTTAAAAACCACAAATTTGTAGTTTTGCACAGCCCACATTTCAACGTATTTCGTTCTCAAAATTTACACACTTGTGCACTATGCCTTCATCTATTTCTATATCTTTTTCAGAATTTGTTTGAATGTAAAAATATGATTTTTCAAGAATTTTGAATTTTGGATTTGAAGATCTCCATAGAGCTCGGCCTCCCAAAGCAATTGCGCATAATATACACTAATATAAATAAAAAAATTATAGAGTTGTGGGACAAAAACAATTCTGCTACAGCCAGCACTCTCAGTCTCTTTCTCCTCGCTGCTCACCCCTTTCCCATTCAGCTAGCCACCCATGACCCACCCTGCTCCCCTGTGCAGCCGCCGGCGCGTCATGGCGCCCGGCACCCATCCCGGCCCAACCTCCCACCCCGCGCCTCCGAACCGTCCCTACAGCCTACCTGCGGCGTCGCGAGCCTCCCACACCGCGCCCCCATCACTCCCTGCTGTCCGGCGAGATCCGGGGGGCAGGCAGACGCGCACGCAGTCTGGGCGGCGGCATCCACCGCGCGGCGCTCCCTGCCCCGCGCCCCCGCCGCGATGACGCCACGTTGGTCCGAATCATCGGGTGGTAACGCCCGGCGACTGGCGCGCGCCGTGCAGCGCGAGGTGGGCTCGATCTGCATCCACCATTCCACCGGCGGGATCGGGCTCCTCATTTTGGAGACCCTGCCGGAAGCTGTGCTCGGCCGGATGGGCGGAGATCGACGAGGAGTGGATTCCGTGGTGCAGCACGACGCCGACGGCTTCTCTTCGCCACCGAGCTCTGCTCCCCTCCCTATGCGTCAGGATCAGGGTGCCCACGGATCTTACCTTGTCACTCGTCTCTCCCTCCGCGTTTGGTAGCTCTGTTGGGTTGGCACCGCCGGTGAAATTCGATCTTAGAGGTAAGCAAAAATCTGGAGGTAGATTGAATGTATCTTATATATACTCAGTTTGAAAGATAGCTAGGAGTAGATGTGTAGTAATCAGAATACGGTTATGATTAAGTTTATTTTATGAGATGAGGATAAAACCTTTCTTGGGTTGTCTGGATAAGGATTTTTTGCCAGTTCTGTTTCCCATAAACTCGTTTAAAGGTCTAACCACCTGAAATGAGTTAGCGTACCAAAAATATAGTTTTTTTAGGGGCAGAAATAAGTAAAACTTCGTTTTAGTACAACAAGAAAAGTGGGTCTTAATAGTTTTTCTATAAACAATGTTAGCCGTTCCTATTCAAAAAGGCATGCTTCAGAAAAAGAAAAAACTCTGGTCAAGGAGGCTTAGCTTCCTCTTCCTGGAGAGTCAACCTTCCAATCCTGACCAAATTCTAATTGTACACAAACACACAATGCATTTCAACAAAGCAAAACACACAACGGGGAATCATACAGATTTATGCAAGGTAACCTGACATAAAAGTCAGCACTGTCCAATGGTCACATTCATACTGATGTACCAATTGTAAAAACGAACGCATAAAGCTCGGTCTGCATCTTTTGGCAAATGAGCTCAGCATAACGCGCTATTGTGGTATTGCCAAAGCTTCCATTCCGAGGTCCTTGCCATTTTGGCGATGCTTGTATTCAGGGTCTAATATGACTCATTCTCCAGTCACCACAATGCTCTTGCTGAATAGCTTAAGGGTTGATTTTTCTAATCCTGTACTTGGCACTTTGGAATCACCGTCTGCAACGAATTTTGAGGCCTGAATTTAAGGACACATGTGTGCTAAATCTTATCACAGAGCTACAGAAAAAAAGCAGACGAACAGATTATGTTCCTTTTGTTCATATCGAGGTATCTATTGTCTTGAAAGACTCATCCTTTAATAGTAGAGATAGTAGAGATAGTAGAGATATGAGGAGCTCACTGATGGCAAACTCAGCTCGAATTTGGGTTCTTTGTAAATTATCAGATACATAGTTCCTTATCCATGTATTTCCAACGAGAGATTGTATGGAACTGAAGTTTAAGTCAGTTTTTTAATTGCTACTCCCTCCTTCCCATATCCTTAGGCGTATTAGTAGCCAGCATGAAAATCAGCGCAGTTTAATTGTTACTTGAACCATCGTACATGCTGTTGAGATGTAAGCATCAACGAAAGACCCAGCCAGAGATTTGTTTTTGTTTCCGAAAAAATAGCGACCGTGAGTGGTTGTTGTAACTGAATGAGAGAGAGAAAGGCATCTGCGCCTTAGATTTTGGGACTGCATGCAAAAACTTACGCGCCTAAGATTTTGGGAAGGAGGGAGTATATGATATTAGATGCCTCAGGTTTTTACCATATTAAAAAGCGTATGCCTTAGAAAGAAATACGACACCTTAGTATTTTTGTTCTTCTATAGCAAGTCACTGTCCAAGCATCTTCATCCTTAATCTGTTTGCAATTTCACGTTGTTTCCAGCTTAAACAGGTGCATATTCGACTAAGTATAGAACGGGGAGATGTCGCGAAAGGAATACTCATGGTTTCTGAAGACTGATTATGCTCACAAACTCAGGTTAGTGTGCATTAAGATCTGCAATAGTAATGCAGAATTGAACATACTTTACCTGAGTTGTTATAATTTGATCTGGCGACTTCATGTGCTAAGGACTTCCTTGTAGGCTATGTTCTTCATGGTCGTTAATAAGGGTTCAAATCTTTTTCGTTTCTTTGAAATCTTGCTTTGTTCCTTGCCCTTGCCCTTACCCTTGCCTTTACCCTTGCCGTTGTCCTTGATGGCAAGAATCTTAATGTTCCTCTTCGCGTTGGCTCTAGACAATGCAACGTAGAGCTGACCGTGAGAGAAATATTTGTAACTGTATTGTACTGTGATCAAGAGGACTTTAGCAAGATTCTTTATGGAACAGGGGTCTTCAATATGAACTTGAGTCTGGGAACTGAACAGGTGTCTATAATATGAAATTGGGTGAAAAGCATGTCAATCTCACGACATCAATTCTTAAATTTTTTACTTTGTTACATTTGCTTTCATTCATTTGCACCCGTCCACATTAGCACACATTATACATTTGTTTCATGTATTAATTCCCAGAAGTTGATGAGCCTAATGAAGCACCTTCACAATTTGTTCAATGTACTTGGAGTAGTACTTAAAGATGCAATCTGAGTACCACTATACTTTTGAGGTCACATCATGAAGTTCGGAACAGGAGTTTAGTATCTTTCTGATGTAAAAAACTTTGCTGAAACAGTTGAGGATTGCAAACCTAGGGCATGGTGGGCACCATCGAACATAACAAAGGTGGATCTCAGTCCTTTGCCGTCGGAGAGGCAGAAGACGGTAGGTGAAGAACTGTGAAGATGATGGCAGGAGGATGTAGCGGCGGCATCAGGAGATATAGACGCAGCAACAGCCGTCGAGCGCAGGTTCTGGTTCGGGGGCGCCGAGGTTGCGGTTCAGCAGAGGCTGCGCTGCGCTCGCCGCTTGCGTGAGAACGATGTGGCCGGACGGCGAGTGAACTGGCGATTCTCTCCTTGACGTAGTGCGTCCGTGGGTCTCGTACGCGAGGAAGAACTGGCGTTTCTCTCCCTGGAGACGTGCGTTGGTGGGTCGATGGAGCTCGCAGGTGGTTTGATTTTTTGCCGATGAACCTCGTTCGTGGGTTGAGCTGAACTGTTTTTTACGCTGGGTTGAGGACTTCGTTCGTGGGTTGAGCCGATTTTTTTTTTTTTTTTTTTTTTGCTGTGGATCTTGTACGTGGGCTGAGTTGGCCTTTGATTTTTGGGATGCTGCGGGCGTGGCCCATCGCCTCATGGTTGTCGTACGAAGGGGGTGGGGGATCGGAGTGCTCCTAGCTGACGCTCGCGTGCGTCAACAGGAGGAGCTTTCGCGCAGGGCGTGCATCGAATTGGGCCGGCCCATTCGGTGGCTTCACTGCGGGCTGCAACTAAATTAGCAAAAAAGGATGCTCAGTCGAGGAATCGAACACGCGACCAACGATAGACTGCATGTCTTCTTTACCAGTTGAGCTCACCAATACTAGTGATTAATTCGGTGCGAGAATGTTTAAGAACTAAGCGCAGCGACAGATAAAAAAACAAATAAATTCAACCATTGAACATCTTTTTAATATACAATGAACAATTTTAAATATATAATGAAAATTCTCTAAATAGGCACTGAACATTTCTGTGATATAGGCATTGAACCTTTGTGTGATATACACTGAACATTTTTTAAGTATACAGTGAACATTTTATTAATATGTCGTGAACATTTTGTTAAATGTACGATGAACATTTTTGTAATATACAATTAACATTTTCGGAATGCATATTGAACTTTTCATAATGTATGGCGAACCATTTATTTAATATACAATGAACATTTTCGTAATAGGAGGTGAACTTTTTATATAACACACAGTAAAGAGAAGAAGAAATAAAACTAAAAGAAAAAGAAAAGGCCGAAAGGAAAAACGAACAAAAAAAATCAGAACAAAAAAACCACTGAAAACCGGACAAACATTGAAAAAAAAACGAAAGCAAAAACCACAGAAAAGAAAACGAAAAAGAACGCAGGAAACAGCGAAGGAAGCTGTAGCTAACGGAAAAACGCGAAGCCCGCATACATGGGCCGGCCCGACCGGCAGCTCCCCTCAGCGAAAGCGCGACCTTTTGACGCTAACGAGTGTCAAATAGGTTCTGCCGGGGGATCGAACGAGGTCGAACCATCACGACGTTCGATACCCCTTTAATAGTAGAGATTTTTTTCTTTTGATTGTGGATCTTGTACGTGGGCTGAGTTGGCCTTTGATTTTTGGGATGCTGCGGGCGTGGCCCATCGCCTGATGGTTGTTGTACGAAGGGGGTGGGGAATCGAACGAGGTCGATTCATCACGACGTTCGATCCCCCTTTAAAGTAGAGAAGATATATCTAACTCATGTCCATGAGCTACAAACTCATGTCATCTTGATCTCACGTATGAATTGTTCTCACGCATAGCAGCACTACACAATTCATACGTTCTTGAGTTCTATTCGAGCGACTCTCAATAAAAGAAAAATCCTGGTCTAGCTGGCTCATTGCTCTGACAATGCACCCGATTTCTTTTAAGGCTACTTTTCAAAAACTTGTAAAAAGAACCTGCAGGGCTCTGTGTCCACGCCGCGCCGGTTGGTACTTTATGTGAGATATTTTTATACAATGATATTAACATTATCTCATAATTATCTGACTAATTATTCAGTTGTTGCTTGTTTGCTTTATGTTTTCGGTGTGGCTAGGTCTCAGTCGGCTGAGACTTAGCCAAGTCTCACTCGAGTGATATAGTATACAAAAAGAAAATGGAAAAAATAAAAAAAGAAAAATTGCACAAATCTCCATGCAAGATCAAACGAATATAGTATCGACTGAGACATAACCAAGTCTCGGTCGACTGAGGCTTAGCAAAACTGTTATTTTTGTGTTGATGTGTATGTATAAACATTATATTGGTACAGATGTTAAAATCTTTCATAAAAAACACATGTTATTAGACACTATATAGAAGTTTTGTATGCAATGATAAGAAGGGCCTTGTGTTGATTTTGGCTAATTGATTGGTTGTTACGCTGGCTCGCTCATTTATTTACATAAATAAAGAGGATTCATTTTTAGTTGTTGTGTTTATTCGGAGTTCTTCACTCTTCAGGTTCATGAAGTTTAATTATATGTTTTCGCCACGATGTGTTTGTTTTCATCATTATATGTAGTTTCATGTGCTTGGGTTGAACTCTTGTTTTGTTTAATTTTGCTCGGTTTGATTCTTAAGGTTTGGTAATTCCATGTGAGACGCCCTTGGATGTAGACGCTCTAGTGGATGCAAAAAAGAATACCTGTCAAGCATGAGGCAGGACGTGGTCCTACACGGGACATTGCATGCACCGCCTATGTCTAGTCTTTTCAGTAGTGGCCTATGGAATGTTCCCGTTTGTGTGCATCCAGCAGGAATTGAACCCGCAAATTTACCAATTATGAGTTGGGCGCTTTAACCATTCAGCCATGGATGCTTAACAGGGATCATCGTACATCGTAAATAACCAATTTTCATATAGAAAGACATATCATAGAAAAATGAAATCGAAAATATTCCGAGATAGCAAATATTCGGAGATGACTATGAAAACACCTCTCTGGATCCTCGAATTGAAAAAGAGATTGAGAGGGATCAAGAATTCTAATTCTCGCTATTTGGAATGGATCCAATTCTATTGAGTCTGACTCATAGTGATCATTTCTCTTTAGCAAAGAATGACCTTGGTTATCAAAAGATTGAATAACCGAGATCCATTTACTTATGATACCTAGTTGGCATTGATAACAAGGATCTAATGAATTATGAGTTTAATAGATCCTCTTTAGCAAAAAGACGTATATTCCTTGCTCATTATCAGACAATCACTTATTCCCAAACCTCGTGTGGGACTAATCGTTTTCATTTACCATCTCGCACCGTTGCCTACCCTGTGCGCTACATGCCCCTGGGAGCACCAGTATTAGCTCGGTCAAGTGGCCTGCTAAAGCAAACTCCCGCTACTAATGCTCTGCACGTCATCAGGCTACCACACGAATCTCAGCGGGCCTCGGCGGACAGGATAAAAGGGGGTCGGGACACTCGGGTGCCATCACATCTTTTCGAATAAAATTTCATAAGAGCTATTAGAGCAACTCCAACGGGTTGACCCAAACGGACGGCGATTTCGTTCGCTTTTTGTCCGTTTGGGTCGGCCAGATGGACACGGATATCCGCTTCCGCATTTAAGTCGGTGCGTGCGCCCAACGCTGGCCTGAACCCATTTTGACGGCGCAAAAAAATGAATGCATGCATATTAAAAAAGAGAAACAACATTAATTAAACATTAAAGCCGGCTACGAAGGCCGACGAGAGTCCACGCGTCCATATTTGCATTAAAAAAAACAGCCTAAACTACGAGGCGGCGCGCTGCCCTAGGCGTCGTCGTCATCGTCCCTCGGGTCCGTGTGAGGTCGATGAGTGTCGGCGCCGCCCGCCCAGTGAACGCCCGTGTTCCAGCGCCATCATGTTTGTTGCTACGTGGCGCAGCAAAGGCCGGCCACAGTGGGGAGGGAGGTGCGCGTCAGGCAGCCACGGCTCAAGGCGCGCATCCTTCTCGACCTCGCGCTGCTCCTCCTCGAGGTCGGCGCTCGAGCATCTCCAGTACTGTCATGGCCGTCGCCCTACCACCACGATCTTGTGCGGTGCTCGAGGTAATGCGTGTTGGAGAGCGTTGCGAAAAATTAAAATTTTTCCTACGGTTTCACCAAGATCCATCTATGAGTTCATCTAAACAGCGAGTCAAGGGAGTGAGTTTGCATCTACATACCACTTGTAGATCGAAAAGTGCGGAAGCGTTCAAGGGGATGGTGATGATGATGGAGTCAGACTCGCCGTGATTCGAGATCACCGATGACCAAGTGTCAGAATCGGACAAGACTCTCCGCTGCTCAACATATTTTACTGTGAGACGGCAGACAGACGACGCTCCTCCGTCTTGATCCAGCAAGGAGGAAGGAGAGGTTGAGGAAGACGGCTCAAGCGGCAAAGACGACGGCGTGGTGTTGTTGGTGCAGCAAGATACTCGGCAGGCTTCGCCAAGCACGTCACGGAGGAGGAGAGGTGTTGGGAGGAGGGGCTGCGCCTTGGCTTGGTTGCGGCTGCCCCCTCCCCCCTCCCTTTATATAGGCGCCGGCCCTTGGGGATCCCATCTCCCAAAGGGGGCGGCGGCCAAGGGGGGTGGAGTGCCCCCCAAGGCAAGTGGGCGCTTCACCCTAGGGTTTCAACCTAGGCGCGAGGTGGGCCAAGGGGCGCACCAGCCCACTATGGGCTGGTTCCCTCCCCACTTCAGCCCATGGGGCCCTCTCGGGATGGTGGCCCCACGCGGTGGACCCCCGGGACCCTTCCGGTGGTCCCGGTACAATACCGGGTGACCCCGAAACTTTCCCGATGGCCGAAACAATACTTCCTATATATAATTCTTTACCTCCGGACCATTCCGGAACTCCTCGTGACGTCTGGGATCTCATCCGGGACTCCGAACAACATTCGGCAATCACATACAAGTCTTCCTAATAACCCTAGCGTCACCGAACCTTAAGTGTGTAGACCCTACGGGTTCGGGAGACATGCAGACATGAACGAGACGGCTCGGGTCAATAACCAGCAGCGGGATCCGGATACCCATGTTGGCTCCCACATGCTCCTCGATGATGTCATCGGATGAACCACGATGTCAAGGATTCAAGCAACCCGTATACAATTCCCTTTGTCGGGGCGGTATGTTACTTGCCCGAGACTCGATAAACCGGTAGATCCCAATACCTCGTTCGGTCTCATCACCGGCAAGTCACTTTACTCGCACCGTAATGCATGATCCCGTGACTGCATTAACACTTGATCACTTTGAGCTCATTATGATGATGCACTACCGAAAGTGGGCCTAGTGATACCTCTCCGCCAGTCACCTGAGTGACAAATCGCCTACCGATCCATGTCAACCCAATGCAGACACTTTCGGAGATACGTAGTGCACCTTTATAGTCACCCAGTTATGTTGTGATGTTTGGTACACCCAAAGCACTCCTACGGTATCCGGGAGTTACACGATCTCATGGTCTAAGGAAGAGATACTTGACATTGGAAAAGCTCTAGCAAAACAAACTACGATCTTGTGCTATGCTTAGGATTAGGTCTTGTCCATCACGTCATTCTCCTAATGACGTGATCCCGTTATCAATGACATCCGATGTCCATAGTCGGAAACCATGACTATCTGTTGACCAAAGAGCTAGCCAACTAGAGGCTCACTAGGGACGTATTGTGGTCTATGTATTCATTAATGCGTATTACGATTTCCTGATAATACAATTATAGCATGAATAAAAGACAATTATCACGAACAGGGAAATATAATAATAATCCTTTTATTATTGCCTCTAGGGCATATTTCCAATGCCTCCCACTTGCACTAGAGTCAATAATCTAGTTACATTGTGATGAATTGAACACCCATAGAGTTCTGGTGTTGATCATGTTTTGCCCGCGGAAGAGGTTTAGTCAACGGATCTGCGACATTCAGATCCGTATTCACTTTACAAATTTCTATGTCTCCATCTTGAACATTTTCACGTATGGAGTTGAAGCGTCTCTTGATGTGCATGGTCTTCTTGTGAAACCCGGCTCCTTGGCAAGTGCAATAGCTCCAGTGTTGTCACAGAAGAGTTTGATCGGCCGACGCATTGGGTACGACTCCTAGGTCGGTGATGAACTCCTTCACCCAAATTGCTTCATGCGCTGCCTCCGAGGCTGCCATGTACTCCGCTTCACATGTAGATCCCGCCACGACGCTTCCGCTTGCACCGCACTACCATCGCTTCCCCATTCAACATATACACGTATCCGGGTTTGTGACTTAGAGTCATCAGATTCTGTGTCGAAGCTAGCGTCGACGTAACCCCTTTCTGACGAGCTCTTCGTCACCTCCATAAATGAGAAACATGTCCTTTGTCCTTTTCGTGTACTTCAGGATATTTTTGACCGCTGTCAGTGTTCCTTGCCGGGATTACTTTGGTACCTTCCTACCAAACTTACGACAAGGTTTACATCAGTGTCTGGTACACTGATGGCATACATAATAGATCCTATGGGTGAGGCATAGGGGATGACGCTCATCTCTTCTTTATCTTTTTCCGTGGTCGGGCATTGAGCTGAGCTCAATCTCACACCTTGCAAGATGTGCAAGAACCCTTTCTTGACTGATCCATTTTGAACTTCTTCAAAATCTTATCAAGGTATGTGCTTTGTGAAAGACCTATGAGGCGTCTCGATCTATCTCTGTATATCTTGATGCCTAATATATAAGCAGCTTCTCCAAGGTCCTTCATTGAAAAACTTTTATTCAAGTAGGCCTTAATGCTGTCCAAGAGTTCTATATCATTTCCCATCAAAAGTATGTCATCTACATATAATATGAGAAATGCTACAGAGCTCCCACTCACTTTCTTGTAAACGCAGGCTTCTTCATAAGTCTGCAAGATAAACCCAAACGCTTTGATCATCTCATCAAAGCGAATGTTCCAACTCCGAGATGCTTGCACCAGCCCATAAATGGATCATTGGAGCTTGCATACTTGTTAGCATTCTTAGGATCGACAAAACCTTCTGGCTGCATCATATACAGCTCTTGCTTAAGATAACCGTTAAGGAACGCTGTTTTGACATCCATCTGCCATATCTCATAATCATAGTATGCGGTAAGTGCTAACATGATTCGGACGGACTTAAGCTTCGCTACGGAGAGAAAGTCTCATCGTAGTCAATCCCTTGAACTTGCCGATAACCCTTAGCGACAAGTCGAACTTTATAGATGGTGACATTACCATCCGCGTCCGCCTTCTTCTTAAGGATCCATTTGTTTTCTATCGCCGCCGATCATCGGGCAAGTCGGTCAAAGTCCATACTTTGTTTTCATACATGGATTCTATCTCGGATTTCATGGCTTCTAGCCATTTGTTGGAATCTGGGCCCGCCATCGCTTCTTCATAGTTCGAAGGTTCACCGTTGTCTAACAACATGATTTCCGAGAGACAGGGTTGCCGTACCACTCTGAGTGCGGAACGTGTCCTTGTGGACCCACGGGTTCGTGAGTAACTTGATCCGAAGTACCTTGATCATCATCATTAATTTCCTCTTCGGTTGGTGTAGGCATCACAGAACATTTTCACGAGCTGCACTACTATCCTGCTCAAGAGGTAGTACTTCATCGAGTTCTACTTTCCCCCACTTACTTCTTTCGAGAGAAACTCTTTTTCCGTAAAGGATCCGTTCTTGGCAACAAAGATCTTGCCCTCGGATCTTAAGTAGAAGGTATACCCAATGGTTTCCTTAGGGTATCCTATGAAGACGCATTTTTCCGATTTGGGTTCGAAGCTTTTCAGGTTGAAGTTTCTTGACATAAGCGTCATCCCCAAACTTTTAGAAACGACAGCTTAGGTTTCTTCCCAAACCATAATTCATACGGTGTCGTCTCAATGGATTTATACGGTGCCCTATTTAAAGTGAATGTAGCTGTCTCTAGAGCGTATCCCCAAAATGATAGCGGTAAATCGGTAAGAGTCATCATAGATCGCACCATATCCAATAGAGTGCGATTACGACGTTCGGACACACCGTTCTGTTGAGGTGTTCCAGCGGCGTGAGTTGTGAAACGATTCCACATTTCCTCAAGTGTGTACCAAATTCGTGACTTAAATATTCTCCTCCACGATCCGATCAGAAGAACTTTATTTTCGGTCACGTTGATTCTCTACCTCATTCTGAAATTCCTTGAACTTTTCAAAGGTCTCGGACTTGTGTTTCATCAAGTAGACATACCCATATCTACTCAAGTCATCGCTGAGAGTGAGAACATAACGATATCCTCCATGAGCCTCAACGCTCATTGGACCGCACGCGCATCGGTATGTATGATTTCCAATAAGTTGGTTGCTCGCTCCATTGTTCCGAGAACGGAGTCTTGGTCATTTTGCCCATAAGGCATGGTTCGCATGTGTCAAATGATTCATAATCTAGAGACTCTAAAGTCCATCAGTAATGAAGCTTCTTCATGCGCTTGACACCAATGTGACCAAGGCGGCGATTAGCACAAGTATGTGGGACTATCGTTATCAACTTTACATCTTTTGGTATTCACACTATGAATATGTGTAATATTACGTTCGAGATTCATTAAGAATAAATCATTGACCATCGGAGCATGACCATAAAACATGTCTCTCATATAAATAGAACAACCATTATTCTCGGATTTAAATGAGTAGCCATCTCGCATTAAACGAGATCCCGATACAATGTTCATGCTCAAACTTGGCACTAAATAACAATTATTGAGGTTTAAAACTAATCCCGTAGGGTAAATGTAGAGGTAGCGTGCGACGCCAATGCATCACATCGACCTTGGAACCATTCCCGACGCCGCATCGTCACCTCGCCCTTCGCCCGGTCTCCGTTTATTCCGCAGCTCTGCTGTGAGTTACAAATATGAGCAACGGCACGGTATCAAATACCTGTGGAGTTACTACAGTAATCGGTAAGGTACACATCAATTACATGTATATCAAATATACCTTTAGTGTTGCCGGCCTTCTTGTCCGCTAAGTATTTGGGGCAGTTCCGCTTCGGTGGCCCTTCCCTTTGCAATAAAAGCACTCATCTCAGGCTTGGGTCCATTCTTTGACTTCTTCCGGCAACTTGCTTGCAAGGGCGCCGCAACCTCCTTGCCGTCCCTTCTTGAAGTTCTTCTTGCCCTTGCCCTTCTTGAACTTAGTGGTTTTATTGACCATCAACACTTGATGTTCTTTCTTGATTTCAACCTCTACCGACTTCAAAGATAGAATACTTGAGAATGGTCTTCACCATCCCCACGCATATTGTAGTTCATCGTAAAGCTCTTGTAGCTTGGTGGGAGCGACTTAAGGATTCATCACAATGACCGCCTCGTCCGGAGGTTTATGTCCACTGGGACAAAGCGGTTGTGCAACCTGCACATTTTGAGTATGTGTTCACCGACAGAACTGTTTTCCTCCATCTTACAACTATAGAACTTGTCGGAGACTTCATATCTTCTCGACCGGGCATGAGCTTGGAAAACTAGTTTCAGCTCCTCGAACATCTCATATGCTCCGTGTTGCTCAAACGCTTTTGGAGCCCGGTTCTAAGCTGTAAAGCATGCCGCCTTGAACGAGGGAGTAATCATCAAGACGAGACTGCCAAGCATTCATAATGTCTTGGTTCTCTGGGACGGAGCGCCACCTAGCGGTCCTTCTAGGACATATTGTTTCTGGCAGCTATGAGGATGATCCTCGGGTTCGGACCCGATCCGAATAGTTGCTGCCATCATCTTTCAGCTTGGTTTTCTCTAGGAACGCGTTGAAGTTCATGTTGACATGAGCGTTGGCCATTTGATCTACAAGATATATTTGCAAAGGTTTTAGACTAAGTTCATGATAATAAAGTTCATCTAATCAAATTATTTTAATGAACTCCCACTCAGATTAGACATCCCTCTAGTCATCTAAGTGTTACACGATCCGAGTCGACTAGGCCGTGTCCGATCATCACGTGAGAGCGGACTAGTCATCGTCGGTGAACATTCTCATGTTGATCGTATCTTCCATACGACTCGTGTTCGACCTTTCGGTTTCGTGTTCCGAGGCCATGTCCGTACATGCTAGGCTCGCTGGTTAACCCTAAGTGTTTTGCATGTGTAAAACTGTCTTACACCCGTTGTATGTGAACGTAAGGATCTATCACACCCGATCATCACGTGGTGCTTCAAACGCATTTAACTTTAGCAACGGTGCACGCAGTTAGGGAGAACACTTCTTGATATTGTCGAAAGGATCATCTTATTTACTACCGTCGATTTCTAAGTAAACAAGATGCATAAACATAATAAACATCACATGCAATTATATAAAGTAGTGACATGATATGGCCAATATCATATAGCTCCTTTGATCTCCATCTTCGGGGCTCCATGATCATCCTGTCACCGGCATGATACCATGATCTCCATCATCATGATCTCCATCATCGTGTCTTTATGAAGTTGTCACGCCAACGACTACTTCTACTTCTATGGCTAACGCGTTTAGCAATAAAGTAAAGTAATTTACATGGCGTTCTTCAATGACACGCAGGTCATACAAAAAATAAAGACAACTCCTATGGCTCCTGCCGGTTGTCATACTCATCGACATGCAAGTCGTGATTCCTATTACAAGAACATGATCTCATACATCACGGTATGTCATTCATCATTCATCACAACTTCTGGCCATATCACATCACATGACAATTGCTGCAAAAAACAAGTTAGACGTCCTCTAATTGTTGTTGCATCTTTTACGTGGCTGCAATTGGGTTCTAGCAAAACGCTTTTCTTACCTACGAATAACCACAACGTGATTTTGTCAACTTCTATTTACCCTTCATAAGGACCCTTTTCATCGAATCCGCTCCAAGTAAAGTGGGAGAGATGTAGACACCCGCCACCACCTTATTTAACTAGTGCATGTCGACCGGTTGGAACCGGTCTCACGTAAGCGTGCACGTGTAAGGTTGATCCGGCCGCTTCATCCCACAATACCGCTGAAGCAAGATAAGACTAGTAGCGGCAAGCAAGTTGACAAGATCTCGCCCACAACAAAATTGTGTTCTACTCGCAATAATAGAGAACTACGATAGACCTAGCTCATGATGCCACTATTGGGGAACGTTGCAGAAAATTAAAATTTTTCCCACGGTTTCACCAAGATCCATCTATGAGTTCATCTAAGCAACGAGTCAAGGGAGTGAGTTTGCATCTACATACCACTTGTAGATCGAAAAGGAAGCGTTCAAGGGGATGGTGATGATGGAGTCGTACTCGCCGTGATTCAGATCACCGATGACCAAGTGTTGAATCGAGCAGCATTACCTCCGCGTTGAACATACGTACGGTACAGACGACGTCTCCTCCGTCTTGATCCAGCAAGGAGGAAGGAGAGATTGAGGAAGACAGCTCCAACGGCAGCACGACGGCGTGGTGTTGTTGGTGCAGCAAGATCTCGGCTGTGGCTTCGCCAAGCACGTACGGAGGAGGAGAGGTGTTGGGGTGGGGAGGGGCTGCGCCTTGGCTTGGGTTGCGGCTGCCCCCTCCCCCCTCCCTTTATATAGGCCCCCAGGGGGGCGCCGGCCCTTGGGGATCCCATCTCCCAAGGGGGGCGGCGGCCAAGGGGGGTGGAGTGCCCCCCAAGGCAAGTCCCCACCCTAGGGTTTCAACCCTAGGCGCAGGGTGGGCTATAGCGCACCAGCCCACTATGGGCTGGTTCCTCCCCACTTCAGCCCATGGGGCCCTCCGGGATGGGTGGCCCCACCCGTGGACCTCGGGACCCTTCCGTGGTCCCGTATAATACCGGTGACCCGAAACTTTGGCGAAACAATACTTCCTATATATAATTCTTTACCTCCGGACCATTCCGGAACTCCTCGTGACGTCCGGGATCTCATCCGGGACTCAACAACATTCGTAATCACATACAAGTCTTCCTAATAACCCTAGCGCCACCGAACCTTAAGTGTGTAGACCCTACGGGTTCGGGAGACATGCGAACATGACCGAGACGGTTCTCGTGTCAATAACCAACAGCGGATCTGGATACCCATGTTGGCTCCCACATGCTCCTCGATGATGTCATCGGATGAACCACGATGTCAAGGATTCAAGCAACCCCGTATACAATTCCCTTTGTCGACGGTATAGTTACTTGCCCGAGACTCGATCGTCGGTATCCCAATACCTCGTTCAGTCTACGTCACCGCAAGTCACTTTACTCGCATCAGTAATGCATGATCCCGTGACCGACACTTGATCACTTTGAGCTCATTATGATGATGCACTACCGAGTGGGCCCAGTGATACCTCTCCGCCATACGGAGTGACAAATCTCGCCTCGATCCGTGTCAACCCAATGACACTTTCGGAGATACACGTAGTGCACCTTTATAGTCACCCGATTCCATTGCCAGGACGCTTTGGTACACCCAAAGCACTCCCTACGGTATCCGGGAGTTACACGATCTCATGGTCTAAGGAAGAGATACTTGACATTGGAAAAGCTCTAGCAAAGCGAACTACACGATCTTGTGCTATGCTTAGGATTGGGTCTTGTCCATCACGTCATTCTCCTAATGACGTGATCCCGCTATCAATGACATCTCGAGGTCCATAGTCAGAAACCATGACTATCTGTTGACCAACGAGCTAGTCAACTAGAGGCTCACTAGGGACGTATTGTGGTCTATGTATTCACACGTGTATTACGATTTCCGGATAGTACAATTATAGCATGAATAAAAGACAATTATCATGAACAAGGAAATATAATAATAATGCTTTTATTATTGCCTCTAGGGCATATTTCCAACAGTACGCCTGTTCCTGCGCCGGCGTCGCTCCCATCCAGATCGACGGCGCGCGTACCCACTCGCGCACTACTCCCGTCCAGGAGTAGCGCTCGATGGGGGACGGCTCCCGCCCGCTCGGCTTGATGGGGACGGGGCCATACCGGGCGGCACCATCACTGTCGCCTGGCCAAGCGGAGAGGGCAAGGGCATGCGCCATTGCCGCCTCGTACCGAGCCTCCTGTTCCGCCTCCGCCCTATGCCGCTCGTCCTCCTCGCTCTCCCGGTAGACGGCCGCAAGGGCCGCCTGGTAGGCGTCCTCCGCCGCCTGGTCCTCCTCGTGCTCAGGACTGCCAATTCAGATAGTAAATTCTGGGTGAATGTGTCTTTGCTGTACCTGCAACAATATCGGTGAGCCATTGTGGTTGACAGGAAGTAATGGCATTGAGTTCATCGGCTCATGTAATCTAGATAGTGGTGCATCAGCTGCCCTATTCTGTGAGCCTTTTATTGGATGGTATATTGTAATCCCATGAGCTTGAGGAAAGGAAAGCTTTGTGCTGCATTGGTGTTTTAAGTCTTTGAGCAGTCAAATGAGCTAAGCTCCTGTGAATGAAACGCCTGTCCTGCTAAGCCCAAACTCTAATGTGCTTGACTTGGAAGTAGGCCACTCTTTTACTCACGAGGATCTTCTTTAGTCTCAGAGCCACCCCTTGCCCACTAATGACATGACCCAGGTATTCTATCTGTGGTTGAGCAAATGAACATTTATTCAACTTCACATATAGTTGATTCTGCTTGAAGGTCAAATACGTGCTGCAAATGGGTGACATGATCTTGCAAGGATTTGCTGTAGATTAAGATGTCATCAACAAAAACAAGTACACAAACCCTAGTCAGCTCAGCCAGAATTGTGTTCATAGCACGGGCGACGAGCGCCGGTGGCGGCGACCTCCGGTCGACCTCGCGCACGCCCTGTCGCCTCGCCTCCTCGTGCTCAAGGGCGAAACACCTCGCCCGATTAAGGCGGAAAGTCGGTTGCGTGAAAGCCCGGGTCGCTTGGGCGCTGCTTCGTCGCCGGCGCCATGGCGCCCGCCACCTCCTCCGCGTGAGCACGAGCCGTCCGCTGGCGCCTGGCTGCCGATCTATTCGGATCCAGGATGCCCGGTCGTCTTGACAAATACACGTCCGGGATCTGGCGAAGGTCTGGCGGTCTTTATCACTGCCACTCCGCCTGGTGCACTGGCACGTTCAGGCGCTGCCTCTACCGGCGAGGCGCCGGCACCGGCGGAGGCGGGAGGAACTCTGAGGGGAAAGGGGTGGCGGGGGCCTTGCCCTTGGCCTTGCTGCCGCTGGCGCCGGACAAGAGGCCCATCTCGCTATGGTTGTGGTGGCTAGGGTTTGCCGGCGACAAGGTAGCAAAGGTTGGCAGATGTGGACGGCGAGTTTGGATGAGAACGGCCCTGCCGCACGGTCGGCTTAAAAAAGGACGAGCGCCATCACTGACGCGTGGGCCCGTCGTCATAAATTAAGCTGACCGCGTGGGCATCGGGTAGTTGGACGGTCGCCATGTGAGGACGCGGCGGATAGCGAGAAGGCGCGCGAAGTGTCCGTTCGGCGTCCGCGCCGACACATTTGGGGCGCAAATTTGGGCCGCAAATGCGTCGGCGTGGACGCGACACGAACGTGATTTAGGTTTGGGTCGACGTGTTGGGCGCTGACCCAGAAACGGACGCAGGCGGATAAAATGGGTCGGCCCTTTGAAGTTGCTCTTAGGCCTACCGGCCACTATAGAATACGGAAATCAGTCGATGTGGATGATTCGAGACAACCATCAGTTAGTTTGAAAACTGTAGGTGCAGAAATAAGTCGATGTGGATGATTCAAGACAACTCAGTCAGTTTGGAAACTGTAGGTGAGTACTTATAATCCTACATGATAATTCAGTTATCTCGACGCTCTAGTACAATTTTGTAAATCACCAAGGAGAAAGAAGAAACTTTAAACAATTATAGCAAAGAAAGAAAGCAGAAAAGACACAGCCAGAGCTCTTCACCTTTCTCCTGATGAAGTGGGTTTGCTAGGTGGAAGGCCCGCGGGTGGTCGGATTATCAGGAAGCGGCAGCGGTTCAACCATCTCCTCTTCGTCCGTGGATCCTCGCCCTGACCCTTGTAGCCGCGCGCCCGGCAAGATGGACGGGAAAAAGGCGAATTACAAAGGGCGTCAGGGATCAGAGATATAGGAAGGTGAAGAGCTAGCATTCACCTCATGTAAACCTTACTCTGCATCCTAGCAGCAAGCTGGCACATCCATGCCCGCCGAAGGAAGAGCCCTTGCGTCCATCGGGAGGACATTCCGCGACTCATATGGCGTCGGCATGACGTTGAGAGACTCCACGCAGCATCCGGCGCAAGCATCGGGCACCCGCATCCCGCGTGTCCGCTGGATTCCTCGTGCTGGATCCTCTTGTTTTTTTTTTTAGAAATCTCGCCGACTTTATTGATTCGCGTGCTGCATTCTCTTGTTTTTTTTAAGGTAAAGACCCCACCTTTATTAATTCATGATGTTCATGGGGATAATTACAGAATCATGTGGGGTGCCAAACCACACATGACGGCCAATCTCTAAAGAAATAGCAAATCTAGCTAAAGCATGAGCCTCAAAATTGCTCTTTCTACTCTCACAACAAAACCTGCATGCCCCAAACTCTTCTCTTCTGGCTGTTATCTCCTTCACTATGGCTGCATTTGCTCCTCCCGTTCTTTCTACAATGTCTTTTATCACTGATTGGCAATCGGATGCAATCAGCAGGTGGTGTTCATCTAGGTCCAGAGCCAAAGACAAAGCCTCCCTACAAGCCAAAGTTTCGAGCGTTGGTGGGTCTGTGATCGCATAGACCATTGCTGAACTGCCAAGGTACATGCCTCGCTCGTCCCTGCATACAACAGCGGCAGAGCCCCTTCCATTATGCGTAGCAATGGCAGCGTCGACATTGAACTTTGAGAATCCCGTAGGTGGCGGAACCCATGGTTCGCGAGCATTGCAGGGAGCTACCGAGTTTGCTCGATCATGTTGCTTCGCCCCCCCAATCAAGGCCAGATCCTCAATGAACCTGTTTACAAATAGATGTGTTGTCATGGGAGATTGATATTCTGCTTCATGGATCGCCTTACGACGGGCAAACCAAATCGCCCACAGCGTTACTGTAAGTTGTACAAACTCCACATGCGATAGCGTAGCCTGCAGTGAAAATAGCCAGTTCCGGGCATTGTTCTCGTTCGTGTGCATCATATGTTTCACCATTTCTGAATCTGCCAAAGCCCATACACATCTTGACGACGAACATTCAAGCAGCGCATGCATCCATGAATCTTGCATACCGCACAAACTGCACCTCGGATGGTTAGCCATTTTGCGCCGGGCCCTGACATCATTTGTAGGCAGCGAATGGAGGGCAAGTCTCCATAGAAAAAGTTTGACCTTGGCTGGAACTTGAGTACCCCATAGGGCTGTCCAGTCCTTTGTTGTTCGTTCATTCGTTGAGGATCCCACTGTTTCCTCCAGCCAGCTACCCCTGGTAAACTTAGTATGAACCAGCAGTCTGTATGCAGAACGGACACTGAATGTTCCTCTCTTCTCCTTACTCCATGCCCAAAAATCCTGGACCTGCCGTGTACAAACAGGTATATCCAAGATAGTTGCGGCATCCATTGGGAGAAAAATGTCACGAACCAGCTCCTCCCTCCATTTAGCAGATGTCTCGTCAATAAGCTCGCTAACAAAAATAGGCCCCAAAGATGGCGGTGATGTAATAGGCCTCATCGTTGTCTCTCTGGGTAGCCAATTGTGTCGCCATATCTCAGTAGTAGCCCCATTACCAATCCTGCGTATAAGGCCTTGAGCCAGCACATCTCTCCTCTCGAGTATAGATCGCCATATCTGCGAGGGATGACTCCCCAAAGGAGCCTCTAAAATAGTTGTTTCAGGGAAGTATACACTCTTCAAAATTCTGGAACTCAACGAAAGTGGGTCCTGAAGCACTCTCCAGTCCTGTCTTGCTAGCAATGCTAAATTAAAAAGTTCGAGATCACGAAAACCAAGTCCCCCATGTTCCTTGGCCGACACATAACATCCCAAGAAACCCATGCTACTTTATGCTTCCATTCTTGCTCCCCCACCAGAATTTTGCGATGATGGAGTTGATATGTTCGCAAAGACCTCTCGGGAGCTTAAAACATGACATTGAGTACACTGGGATAGCTTGAACAACAGATTTGATCAACACCTCTTTTCCTCCTACGACAACATCTTTTCCAACCACCCCTGGACCTTTCTCCAAACTCTGTCTTTTAGATATTTAAAGGTTCCATTTTTTGATTTTCCAACATCAGTCGGCATGCCAAGGTATCTATCATTAAGAGCCTCTTTAGTAACACCCAGGGAAGTTTTTACCTCCTCTCTCAGGGCTTCTGGGCATCTCTTGCTAAAGAAAACTGAGGACTTGTCACGATTAATTCTTTGACCTGATGCATTACAATAAATATCCAAAAGGTTTGACAATTCTTCCGCCCCTTCACGGCTTGCTTTAAAAAACAACAGGCTATCATTTGCAAAAAGAAGGTGACTAACTGCCGGAGCAGTCTCTGCCACTTTTATTCCACTCAGATTAGATGATTGAGCATTAGCTTTTAGGAGGCACGAAGGCCCTCTGCTGTCAGCAAGAATAGATAGGGTGAAAGAGGATCTCCCTGTCGGATACCTCTTGATGGTTTAAACTCTTCTAGCCTTTTGCCATTAAATAAGACTGAGAAAGTTACAGAGCTCACCATACTCATGACCACAGAAATCCAATAAGGATTGAAACCCAACTTGGTCAAGATTGCTTCCAAATAAGACCACTCCACTCGATCATAGGCCTTCATCATATCAAGCTTAAGCGCACAAAACCTATGTTTTTTTGCCTTATTTCTCTTCATGAAGTGCAGGCATTCATATGCAGATATGATATTATCAGTGATTAACTGACCAGTCTGAAAAGCTGATTGCTCCTCAGAAATTATCTCCGCAAAATCTGCTTAAGACGGTTTGCAACTACCTTGGAAGCAATCTTATATAGCACGTTACATAAACTAATAGGACGGAATTGTGAAAGTGAAGAGGGGTTGGATACCTTTGGAATAAGGACCAAAACAGTGTCATTAATAGAGGCAGGGCTGTCCTCTCCATCAATAATCCGAAGAACTGCATCCGTCACATCATCACCACAAACATCCCAATTATGCTGAAAAAATTGGGCTGGATAACCATCAGGCCCGGGTGCTTTTTGAGGAAACATTTGGAAAAGAGCATTTTTAACCTCATCCCTCTTGTATGCTGCTGTAAGGAGAGCATTCATTGCCTCAGTAACCTTGACTGGAACTGCATTGATGACTCGGTGCATGTCGGTCACACCTTCAGACTGAAAAGGTGATGCATGAAACTCTGTCACCATAGCCTCCAGTTGTGTCGGATCATCAATGATAACTCCACTAGCCGCTGCAAGGCTCTTAATCAAGTTTCTTCTCCTTCTCTTGTTTGCTCTTTGATGAAAGAAAAACGTATTATTATCACCTGAAGAAAGCCACTCAATCCGAGCCCTTTGCCTTCACATGATTTCCTCTCGGTGGTATAATTCCACCAAGTTTTCGTTAATCTTTAGCTCTAGATGGTCAGGTCCTATCCTGTTGTGCCTGTTTCGGAGCCGGTCCAGCTCGGACTTCAGCTCTCTTATTTTCTTTCTCACGGAGCCAAAAGTATCTGCCTCCCATCGCCTCAAATCGGAAGAAAGAGCCTGTAGCTTCTCTCGTACTATCTCCAGTGGGTTCCCTTGAGCATGACTGCCCCAGCCATTTATGATTACCTCGGGTAAATCTGGGTGGGTTTCCCACATCGCTTCATAGTGAAAAGCACGAGGGGATTTTCTTTGACCTGCGAGTGTATTATCATGTAAACATAGCCTGATAGCTGAGTGATCTGAGCATCCTCTTGTGGAAGACGGCGGAATGGGCTGTCCGGCCCAGTTTACGAGAGTGCTCGGTTTTTTCTTCCGGAGTAGCAGCCCGACAGCAGATTCGATGGCCGTAAACGTCCAAATCATCAAAACGGACAGCCACGGACAGCCAAAAATGCAAAACGTTGAGAGGCCTCGCTTTAGGCTCAGTTTTCCTGTCCTAAATAAATTAATGCAGAAGTGTGGGGTATTAAATCCTTCTCAAAAGAGTTCATACGTGCCCGGGTTCAGGATGTCCTCAGTTTGCGAAGATGTATGCGTGTAATTTTGTTTCGGATTTTTTGACATTTTAAAACGCATTTAAAATGCATTCTTTTAAACTAGTTCATATGTGCCCGGATTCAGGATGTCCTCACTCGACTTGAATGTGCTAGATAAAGTACAGGCCCCACATTTTTATGGACAAAAGAATATACAAAACAGTAATAGTATGACAGCGTTAAGATTTCGACTACAATTCAGAGCCAGGTCCGGCTAGGCTATAAATGGGAGACATATACTAGACGCTTCACTATTACAAAACCTCGAAATGCATGGTAGAAACATTTCTTTGCACCCACCTTACCTCTGTCACATTGACAATATACTCCCTCCGTTCGGAATTACTTGTCGCAGAAATGAATGTAGACGTATTTTAGTTTTAGATACATCCATTTTCGAGACAAGTAATTCCGAACGGAGGGAGTACATTCGGTTCATGTTTCAGTGTCCTCGTCTTTTCTTTTTTGAAATGGTCTTCTCATCTTCGAGCTTAGGCTTGAGAGCCATCAGGAATTTTCAAGACCGTTGCTCAAAACCGACAACAACTAAAAAACATTGTGTCTTCACGGGGAGCTCATAGGGAAAGAACTTGCCATCATGCTTCCAGTCGAAGCTGGCCTCCCGCGATGCCGCACGACTTCTGAGGGTTAGCATACACAAATGTCATCACACATGTACGTACGGAGACGGTGCACCTTAGCAAGGAGACCTTGGACTTGGGGCCAGTTCTTTTGGCAGCTTCTAGAATAAGCTGAAATAAACTGCCCCCTATCCAGCTTATTCTAGAAGCCCAATCAAATTTATTTTTTTAGAAGCCTAGTTGAGACTTGATTAATAGGCTTCTAAAATGAAAATTTTAGTTGAGCTTCTAGAATAAGCTGGGTAGGGGGCAGCTTATTCTGGAACCCAAAAAAGCCAGGAAAAGAACTGGCACTGTGACACTAGCGGACTGTTAGATTATATATTGGGTCGCTGCCGTGCCGGAGTGGTCGTCCAGCGTCTAAATAAAATTCCCGCTGGTTCGCGCTTGTGTACTTCCACCGAGAGCCGAGAGAGAGAGATTGTGGTTGCTAGGGTTTTTTCCACTCAGGAATTGAGGATCGATGCACTGAAGAGATGCGACCGTACCGCCGTGTACAGGAAAGACCAAAGCAGCGAGCAGATCAATAAGTTGTGGGTTGTCTATTAGCGTCACATGTTACATTTTTCTACATTTTATAGTAGACTCACTACTGAAGTCTTCGGTTTTTGCCTGGTTGTTTGTCGACTGCAATTTATTGGGTACTTACTATACAAGCACGATCTTTTTTTTTTTGACCCCGAAACCGTAGAACAATTGTTCTACGGTAATTTTCATTTATATAAAAATATGTACAAACTAAGCTAAAAAGAAAAAGAAAAAACCAGGATAGAAAGAAGTTATCCAACTCCAGTTTTCTCTAACATTGAAAATAAAATGGCTAGAAACTTAAGACGAGAGGGAGGTCATCCATTGCTCCAGACTAGCAATGATCTTCCTTTTTGTTCTATACTTGACCAGTGAGAGATCATGAAGCAAACCTTGTTTCCAGGCTTCCAGACTTGGAGCAATGTTTCTAAAAAATCTTTCCATTCCTTTGCATCCAGACCTTGTTTACAAGCACGATCTTGAGTTCCTAAGCAAAAGGACGCCACTTGGTAAATCGCACGTTTGCTGAGTTCCTGTCATGAGGCAATGGGCAAACACATGTTTTGCCAAATTCCTGCCACATGGCACTCGACAAACATATGTTTTGCCGAGTTTCTGCCACGTGGCACTCGACAAACACATGTTTTGCCGAATTCCTGCCACGGGCAAACCCTTCTTTTTTTTCTTTTTCTACTCTCTTTTTTTGTTTTTATTCTTTCATATATTATTTGTACGAAAATGATAAATCCTGGACGTTCGGGATTTGCCCGTGGCAAATCAAAAGTCTTTTTATGGCAACTTAGTTAACACAAGGATGACAAGTTTAATTGATAAGCATGGCAATTTTCTGGCAAACAACAAACTGAAGACAGAATTGCCATGCTTGGCAACTAAACTTGTCATCTCTCGTGTATATAAATTGCCAAAAAGAAAAACTTTCGATTTGCCATGGGAAAATCACAAACGTTCGGTACTTACCGGCATCCCCAGGCCCGGGCCTAGGGGCGTGCAGACCGTCTTGACCGCACAGGGCCTTGATTCGAGGGGCCCCAAATCCACAGTTGCGTGCCTATTCTTGCATGCGTTATCGCTGAAGTGGCCTTGAGCGGCTGCACTGCCGCGGCGGATGTTAGATCTATGCCCTACCTGTACATCTCAGATCCTCGTATGCGCGCCGACGGCGACTTGATCCAGCGCCGCAGTTGCCTCATCGCTGTTCGCCAATCGATCCATTCAATCAGTTCGTTGAAAGCCGGTTCCAGCCAACTTTGTAGCCAAGATGGACACAGGCGGCCGAGAGAAGGTCACATGGCCACATGTAGCGCTTACCAAAGACCACCTTCGCTGCTGCCGGTAGCTCTTCCGGCATGTCACCTCCTGCTCAATGGTAATCTCAATCTCACATCATCAATTCTGTATCGGAATTTTTACAAGTATATCAATTTCTTTTGCACATCCTGCCCATCAAATTTGGTAAAAACTGCAGTACATTGCTGGATCAATTTGTCACAAAGTCTGTCAATTCTGGGTCTCTGTATTCTCCATAGAAAGTTAGAAACTATAGTCCATCATTTTTTATTTGCACATTGCGCCCATCTGATTTGATTGTTGTTGAATGTACTAGTTGATTTTTCCCTAAACTAGTCTGCCCGTATCACTATTTGATTTTATTCCACACAATTGGAAGGAGAGTGGTATGCACACAGTAGTACAGTAGTTCCAAGTATCACTGAGTGAAAGACTACTGCATATAGGTGAGTTTGTAGCAGGCTAGCATCTGTAGCAGCCTATTTTATAAAATCAAACTGAGTTCAATTAGTTCGGACAAAGAAAACACTATATTTGTTCAGCGGTGTCTTATTTACAGATTATATTTGTTAAGTGTCAATTTTTTTTTAAAGATGGGCCCCATTTAGAGTTTGGCACAGGGCCTCTGATTTTGCCGGCCCGGCCCTTGGGCATCCCTATTTATATGCATATGCTTCACACACCCTTCACCGGTGATAAGCATACAAACATGATAGGGAAAGGGCGGGGATAACGTCATTCCTACACTGGGGCAACATTTTCGCCTTGATACCTCAAATCAAACATGATGAATACCTAAAGAACAATAGAAAAAATCACCCACGCTACTGCATGCCAGGCCGACATTGATGTCGAGCTCGCCACCCTCCAAAACCATGCACCGATGCCCTCTTCTCCGATGACCTAGCCAGGCCAGGCCTTCTTTGAGGATCATCGCCGGCCCACAACAATCCACCGAACCCTCCATAGCATTGCCCCGACGATCATTAGTCTCCCTGCCGCCGCCAGGGTGCGGAGATGGAGTGGCGGCTAGGGTTTATGCTAGGATTTAGACCATCTACAAGGCCGGCCGCCTGACCAGGCGCTTATGGAGGAAAATACAATATTGTTTAATTAGAAAATATCTAAGAGCCCTACCTGACCATGGGAACTAATCATACGCCAATTAAATTGTCTATGCACCAATGTGGGGAAGAAAATAAGGAAGCGCCCAACGCATCTCTTTGCACCCCGCAACCTCCGATGCCAAGATTTGATGGCTCTAACTGCCAATCAATCAGTGGCGCCTGCCCAAGCGCCCCGCATTGGACATGGCCGTAGTCACCCGCCTGGAGCCTCTGGCTTTACGAAAGATTTAATACTACTACTACCTCACACTTGTGCATTTCATCCAGATAGGCATGAAGATTTCAACTACAACTACTCAGAGCCAGGTCTCGCTATAAATTGGAGACATACGCTAGATCGATGTTTCACAAGTTGCGCCACCCTGAAATGCATGGTAGAAACATTTCTTTGCACCAAACGTGCCTCTGCCACATTCACTATTTATACTTGGCTTGTGCCCCGGTTTCCTCACCTTTTAGCTTAGGCTTGGGAGCCAACAGGAATTTGCAAGACCGGTTGTAACAGACATCGAGTATGCCGGATGTTACACTTCCGTGGCGAGCTCAAAGGGGAAGAACTTTCGATGACCCCATTAATTCTGCCATCACAGGCATCAGGCAAGTTACCTCACCCCCAATATCAGGATCTTTTTCCACATATAGATATACACAAGGATGGCATTTAAGATTTCTTATTAATTCCATGATATCATAACCACCATAAGGAACCAAGTTTAAGCCCCAGGAAAAAAAAATCTATAATTGATGAGTTCTTTTTTTCCAATTCCCCACAGGTGCGTCAGGCCATTCATCTGGTCCATATTCCAAGATAGGACAAGCTGACCTGGCATGAGTGTTGCGCCGACTGGAGATACATGTGTTCCCCAGTCCACTATTTCCTATCTACCTAAATTTTATGTCCTCCACAACAAGACCATGATGAATCTCTAGAGCATATACATTTGGGAAATAACTCTTGCAGACTTTTGCTTCCCTCGGATGATTACTGAAAGCTTCATTTTCCCCCATTTTCTTTAGGATATCTATTTTCCCTTTTCTCTGAGGTAACTCTAGGAACTTTCTAGGCAGAAGGAAGTATGTCGAGGGCCACTTCTTTCAGTGACGGCATCTCCTCTTGTTCATGCAAACAGACGAAGCTGCCGCCTACTTTCCTCAGCACCTTCCAAGGGCCAGGGTAACACCTGCCGGACAGACAAGGTTGTTTTCATCAAGTTATTCAATGT
Source organism: Aegilops bicornis (assembly GCA_021605145.1). NCBI lineage: Eukaryota > Viridiplantae > Streptophyta > Magnoliopsida > Poales > Poaceae > Aegilops > Aegilops bicornis. The sequence continues at coordinate 1,405,045 of JAHIAL010000033.1, read as the reverse complement.
GAGGTTCCTACTGATTACTGAATAGAGCATTGTGTTGATCGGACTACCATATCAAATTATGAATAAGACGGCACTACAGAGTTATTACGTGCATACAGTACGGACGAGATGGCTGAATAAAAAAAAATATGTCTATAATACACGTTAAGTAGGAATGCCTAAAAACTATATATGCGTAGAAGGTCATGCAGCTAATAATAAGAGTTAGTGCTACAGGAATTGATATTTCAAAGCAACAACGATGTTAGAAAATTTATGTCCAGAAGCATAAGATATATTGTAATACAACTATGTTAAATATTATTCATGCAAACATATGGACCTATACATTATTCAAGCTAGATTTGGGGAGAAACCAAACGTTAATACTCCCTCCGATCCATATTAATTGTTGCTGTGTTAGTACAACTTTATACTAAAATTGTACTAAAGCAGCGACTATCAATATGGATTGGAGGGAGTAACATGTTCAGGAAAAGAATGCAAACCTGAAAAGTACTCCCCCTTTGGATCCTTTAAAATTGTGAATATAGTATACAGTCTCCAGTTTCGGAAGAAAGGTCTTGGAAAGTTCACCCAGCTTTGGATAGAAAAAGGGCGGGTAATCTTCGCTTATGAAGGAAGTCAAATTTATAAAACCAGAATCACAAAATAATTGTTTCTACTACTCCGTTCAAGATAATCAATTAAACATGAAGTTCTATACTGAAGGATACATCCACTTCTTATCCGATCTAGTTCTCCATTGAAGATAATCATTTTCCGTTCTGTATTAAGAACTGCTTCCTTGTAAAGCTCCTCCACTACAAGCATTTCTACAAAACACCATTGACATCTTATTATAGCAGCAAACCTCAACTTTGACTGAACAGTACAGTAAGGAGGGATAGCTCAAATTTCAAAAATCAGCAGAGGTCACCATTGACATTGAAATAGGGATAAGCCACAAGGAATATCTCGTCTTCAGGCCGCACACGGTCTGCCATTTTGACCTTCGTTGTAAAACCAAAATCTTCGAATAAGGATGGCTTTGTTAGGTAATCCAATTTCAATGAACACCCTTCAAAAGCTGACTGTCTCGCAAAAGTAACCTCTTTTGCCTCAGGGAAGAACTGAAACATGTTGAGACGGAACAGTAAAATCCGGAAAAAGATTCAAAGCAATAGAAACTTGAGCACAATACAAGTATACCTATTTAAAGTTCGTTACAATCCAGAATAAAATACTTTAATCACTTGGTATCGGCCAAAACGTACCCATTGCATAAGCTTGCTTTTTTTTTACTGTCAAGCATAAGCTTGCTTGCTAGTATAATAGAGGTTCAAATCCATTCACAAAACTAAATTGCAGACATAGATAATACTGAATAGAAGAATGCAAAGAAAGACATACAATTCTGGTCCTGGTAACTTTCTCTGCAGAATGCAGGTTATCGATAAAATTCTCTAATGAGAAGCATGCTTCCTGTCATCTCGATTCCACCTTCGCTTATCGCTTCTGAACAGAAACAAATTTGAGCTTTTTCACCTTACAAATAACTTATAGTAAGTTAAGTATACAGAAAGCTCATCTATGTGGAACCTGGTACAGATTGTAGTCCTGCTGTAGGAAACTCTATTTCCTGTATTATATGATATATATAAAATCACTGGCAAAAAAGAAAAGAAAAGAAAAAGTACAGCCAAGTATGTGATAAGAATGACGGTCCAGTCACTCACCAATAGCTGTTTTCCATCCTTAAAAGCTGATTCTGTAGCTTCTTTAGCCTGAAATCACTACAGGTATAGCCCATTAGTCCTAACATCATTCATGCATCTTTTTTCAGAAGAAACACTGTTATACAAGCTACAGTGAATGCACTAATTGCATTGTTCGTCATCAAAGTAAACTTAATATGATCGCCATCTCTGACAGATAAGCATGTGAGAGAAGATGCTACCAACAAGGTTAGCTCAAACTGTACCACCAATTTAGGATGTTCACGGATTCTATCCAGTCTACAGTATCCAGATACAGTATAGTGTCGAGTTGCTGGGCACAAAACTCATATCTGTTACTCGCTTTTTTTTTAACTGAAACTGTTGAGCAGGCCCCGACAGTAAAATGTACGAAAAGACGACATTTACAAAGAAGGGGGTGAGGTGAAAGTACAAAGAGAAGAACAAAGAAGCTCAGCCCTGGCTATCCAGCCAAGTGGTAAGATATGGTCTATTAATCTCCTTCATTCTGTAAGAAAGAAGAGGTTCTTAAAAAGAAAGGACCAGGAGTTAGGCTAGGATTGTCATTTTAAAAAATCTTGAAAATTGCTCTGTTTCCAAATGTTCCAGGCAGCAACAAGGCCTCCATCAAGAAAGGTTTAAAGAGGCTTTGGCAGAGGATAACGGGTTTTCCATCACATCACATCACAACAAGGGAAGAGGTTAAGAGTTTCCCAACTATCCTTGCTGATGCTACAGGTCCAGAACAGATGATCCCTGTTCTCAAGGAGCCCTTCATTGCGAAGAATGCAGTTGACACCACCATCTAAGTGTAAATTCCTTCCTCAGCATGTCCTTGGTGTTGAGGCGATCATTGAGAAGAAGCCAGAGAAATCCATGACTTTAGAGGAGATTTGGAATTCCATGTCCAGTTGGAGTACATAAGGTCTTGGATGGAGCTGAAGGAAAGGTTGTAGATCTTGGTTGCCCAGAAAGAGGTTCCCAGCTGAAACTCCAAATATCAGCACCAGAGGGATTAGGATTGTGTCGAGTAACAATCTGCCTGACAACTGCCGCAGCAATAACTTTGCAGCATGAATAGATAGATCTAAAAAATGCTGCGCCTAAATGTGGAATGTTGGTTTTCCCACCTAATTGCGAAGGTAGCCCACATGTGTAACAAATTGACAATGCATAAACCACTCTACTGCTTATCTAGGTAAGTTCAATAAGCAAAGTAGGCCACCGAATTTTTTTTGCAATAAAATGTCTCAGAAAAACAAATGGCATAGCTAGTATACAGATAATTCACAACTGCCTGAAAGACAAAGGATTTGACATTTGGTCATTTGAGGTGTGAGTTCATCTCAAGTACAGCTGCACACAATGAGATGCAGGGCCCATATATTAAAGCAAAGCGACTAATATAGGCATGTAAAACTGGCACCACACCAAAGGCCCCAGAACATTGTAGGAACTACCAGTTGTCAATAAACAAGTTTTCACCGGAATTACCTGCACTATGAGTTCTGTGTAATCGCTTGGGAAATTTGCACTGAAGACATCATGGGTGCTCTGGTCCCCAGTGACAGCGCAGACATGGAACCAAGTTCTTAAATTCCTCCTTGATATAGTGAAAATGCTCCCACCACTATCACCACTGCTAATTGTAGGAAATCTCCAATTTGGAACCTTCACAAAATAAACAAAATGCATGAATAGAAAGCTCAAATTTAAAGGGAAAGAAACGGATGAAATATATAGCTTGTTTGGGATGGTGTACTTGTTTATGCGGGGCAGATGGTTTAAAGGTAAATGGTGCGTTGGAGATTGAATAATTGGTTGCCATGGCCATTGAAGCCTGGGGGTGGGTGGTTCAAACGGAGGGCCAGAGGGGTAGGGGGAGAGGGAGAGAGTATCAGTGTGTGGTAGTGGAGGGAAATTGCTATCGAACCAGTCTGTTTGGCAAGGCATTACTGTGTGGTCACCAATTGCTGTGATGGGAAAATATCTTGCCTGTCATGACAGCGACATCTAGTTGTATGCATATGCTGCTATTGGTTGATAAGATAATGCATAGACTTTTCTTATCTGGTTTATCCTAAAATATTGATATAGTGGGCCAATGTAGTATTGCTGAGAAACTCTGACTCTTGGCTGAGAAAGGAATGTCTGAATGAAATTTAAAGGATACCACTAATGCAGAGTTGATGACTCCAGTACCTCACGGTCTTGTTTTTAACTTCTTGATTACGATCTTGGAAGGGGTCATCACTAAAGAATTGAACAGGCTCCAACACCTCACTATCCTATCCTTTCAAGAACTCATCTGGGCGTACCCCCGGCCCCTGACAAAAAAAGACAGTGTTTTCCCAAATTTTGACTTTGGAGCCAACAGGGCCATCAACTGATCTCACAGACTTCCAGAGTTCCATTTTCATAACCGTATCACGTCGCCCCTTCTATCATGACAGAAAGGTTATCAACCTCCTGGCATATCTGATCAATCAGAGGATGTGTATTGTCATTTGAGGAGAAGGAAACAACCTCCCCCTTCAGCTCAACCCAACTACACCCTGTCTCCTTCTTTAAACCCTGCTCTTTCATGAATCCTCTAACATTGGCAGCACTGCTCCACATCTCTTTTGCAGCATATAAGTTTGACAACAGTGTATACATTCCTCCATCAGAAGGTTGCGCCTGAAGGACATTTTTTGCAATGACTTCTCCAAGCTGAACATCCCCATGAGCATTACATGCGCTAAACAGTGTCTCCCATGCATTTGCTTGAAGGTCAGATGGGATTTTCTTGTGAATGCATAAGCTTGGTGTACAAAACCAGATCTACCTAGGAGATCAACCATACAGGAATAGTGATCAGATCTAGGAATCAAGTTCCAATCTTCTTGCATACTTCTAAAATATCGGCAACCTTCATATAAATAGCCTTTGTGTGCACAAGAAGACAATACACTAAGAAAGGTTGCATGATCTGGACGAAACCCATCTTCAGTCATCTTGTCAAAGAGTTTCAGAGCTTCAGCAGCCATACCATGATAAGCATATGTCGCAATCATGGCATTCCATGTCACTGTATCTCGCTGCAACATCAATTCAAAAACTTGTGAGGCTTCAGCGATTAGCCCACACTTTGAGTACATAGATATCAATGAGCTCATCACCAAAGCGTCGCGCTCAAAGCCAGTTTTGACTGCACAGAGATGCACCATTTTTCCACATCCAAGCGCAACAAGAGAGGCGCAGATAGAAATAACAATGCTCAAAGTGGCTTGGTTCGGTCTGAGTCCTCCTCTGGTCATTTCTGACAGCAAAGCTAGTGCTCCTTCATCTTTGTACCCAGAGATCAATGTGTTCCACGAGGTCTCATCTTTCTCTGGCATTCTTCTAAACCAGGTATTTGCACTAGCCATGTCCCCTTGTTGAACATAGCCTTGCAAGATCGAGTTCCAAGATACGAGATCCCTATTTGGCATCTCAGCAAACAATCTCAAAGCATCATCTACCCTCTCGCTCTGCACGAAACCACCGATCATTGTGTTCCAAGCAACAGCATCCCGATCGGGCATTTCCTGGAACACCTTCCACGAAGCATCAACGTCTCCTCCATTCTGCAAGTACCCACGCATAATGGCTGTCCGAGATATCGTGTCCTTCTGGGGCATCTCATCAAACAGGCTCTGCGCAACCTGCATCCTCCCAGCCCGCCATAGCCTGTGATCATAACATTCCACGAGGCCGGGTTCCGTCTCTGCATCCGGCCAAATAGCTCCTCGGCGTCCTTCAAGCAACCAAGCGCGATGTAACCCGACAGCAACGCGTTGCAGACAGACGTCGACGGGGAAGGCGCGCGGTCAAAGAGCTCCCTCGCCTCGCGGACACGCCGCCTCCTGATGTAACCGGAGATCATCGTCAGCCACGAGACGTCGTTCCTCGCTGGCATCGCGTCGAACAGCTCGCGCGCCCGCTCGACCATCCCGTTGCGCGTGTAGCCCGACATCATCGCGTTCCAGGAGACCACGTTCCGGTCCGGCATCCGGTCGAAGAGCTCCCTGGCCTCGGCGACCCTCCCGCTCCGCGCGTAGCCGGTCAGGAGCGCCGCCCACGAGACCGAGTTCCTCCCGGGCATCGCGTCGAACGCCCTGCGCGCGTCCGCGAGCATCCGGTTCTGGACGAAGCCGGAGATCATGCAGTTCCACGTGAACACATTCCGCTCCGGCATTTCGTCGAACAGTTGGCGCGCGGCGGCCACCCTGCCGGCGCGGAGGTGGGCTGTGATGGCGGAGTTCCATTGGAAGATGTCGCCGCCGGCCGGCGCAGGCGGGGCCGGTGCGCGGCCGCAGAAGCGACGGAGGGGAGTAGAAGCCCGGTGGGGTCCGCGGGTTGGTTGCAGAAGTTTCTGGAAGGTTCGTATCATGCTCAGAGGCGAGCGATTGGAGGGGAGAGGAGGTGCGTGGGCTGCAACTACGGGCTAAGCAAAGCAGGGCTCTGTTTGGGCCCTGTTCGGTACACGGGATATTGGAAGGAATCTCATAGGAAAGTTGTTTCTCTGGAAAGTTCCCCTTTTCTGGTGTTCGGGACAAAGCACAGATAAACAGTGTTCTGGAGGAAAAACTTCTTCGACATGCAGATTTTGGCTGATTCCACAGGATTGAAAAAATCTGCCATGAGCCAACGTTTTGGCGGATGCCTGAGGCAGGCCGCGTATGAACATGAATATGTTCAAAAAAAATGAACATGAATAAAATATACTTTTTGCAAGAAATGAATAAAATATTTGGCCAGAGAAAATGCTTGAGCCATAGACAAAAGCAATTACAGGTTTTTTTACTGGAAAGCCTTCATGGCTAGTTTTATTAACCTCAAATAATGCTTACACCGTCTGCTAAAAATTTAACAATAGTACCCGGAGGTGCATCCACCCATAAAGAAGGGGTGTTTGCACGTCCCAGTCAGCTAGCTCATGAGCAACTACATTTGATTCTCTATTACAGTGCTCAATAGTAATCTTGCTGAACTCTCGTAATAACTCTTTGCAATCATCTAAAACTGAAGTCGCCACCATAGTGTCCAATTCAGATGTATAGCATTGACCACAACAAAATTATCCATCCTCGCCAAGATCTTATTGCACCTCATACATTGAAGTAACTTTAAACCTTCAAGTAATGCGGCCGCTTCCGCGGAGACGACGTCTGCCACATGCTCAACGCGAAACGTAGAAGCAGCAATGAAATTACCTTTGTGATCTCTAACTATCGTCCCACATGACCTGTATGCAGATCCACAATAAAAGACGCATCAATGTTTAGAATTTGTTGCACTGCCAAAACAATGGGCCATGTTTTCCGTCTAGGTGCAGTAGTTTGTTTCGTTGCCACTCGTGTGAAGTTAAGAGCCAATGCATAGATGGCTAGCGCAGATCGCAACGGCCTCTGCACAGCAAATCACTGGTTAGTCAAATAAAAGACTGATATTTTTCCTCCATGTTTCCGATGGAGGCGCCAATGCTTTCCTGTGTTATCTCATTCTTATGTTTTACAATGATATTTCTTTCCTATTCCCAGATTTCTCTCCATTCCTACGTTTTGTACCTGTGTTCCGAACAATCCCTTAGGTTTTGAAGATGTCGCAAATAAAATCAAGCACTTTCGAAGAAAAGCAGAATTAAATACTACTGAAATTTTCGAACAAAATGTTTTTGTTACAAACACCACCTACGTACAAGGTAGATACATGATAGGTAAACGTTTGCCACCGGCAGACAGGCCGAAGTTTCAGCTGGTCGAGCGCGCATTGGCGATGGAAGCTTCTGGTTTAGCCGCGTCATCACACACAGGTACTAATTCCTAAACGCGTGGCTGTTGGGGGCCCAGGCACCGTGACTCGCGTCTTCTTTTCTTTATCCATTCGATGCTCATCCTCGTTCCTATCCAGCCGGCCGCGTCTTCCTCCGCAGCCACGAAGCGCGCTCGTGGCCATGGCTGCGGCAGCTCGATGCGCCTTGTTCGAATCGTGTGTGGATCGCCGGCGCCGGATGCATCCCTCTCCATGGCCGCCCGCAGCTGTGGCCACGCTTCATTGCCGCCTTTGTCCGCTTCTCGGCAGCGGCTGGATGCGCCCTCTCCATGGCGTGCCACAGCCTGTGGTGTGCGGTCGCCATTGCCAAGCTACTAACCGACCACGACGACGGCGAAGTTTGTGCCGGAAGCAGGTATTTTTTCTTTCTTTGGATCCACCTTTTTGTTTTGCTACAACCCCTTTATTTTTTGCTACCATCCCCATTCGATTTTGATGAACATCCTCGCTTTTTGTTTTTTGTCGAACTGGTGCCCATTGGTCTGCAACCAGCTGGTGTATGTGCTACAAGGTCAGTGCCTCACCGGAGGAAGCTACATCCAGCGGCGAGGAGTGCTGCATTCAGCGTCGTTCGATGTCGGGGAGCTGCAACCGTGCATGCCGGAGCTGCAACCGACTACTGGGGGAGCTGCAAGAGGGGTGGCCACTTTTTGCCAACGCTTTTTTTTGCCGAACCAATTTTTTGTTTTTGCTGGAACCCATGTATTTTTTTGCTGGAACCGAAATGATTTTTTGCTTCATCGGTGCGGAGCTCTCAAATGCTCATCTTGTTTTTGATGGAACCTAAGTTTGTTTTTGCTGGAACCGTTTTTTGATTTTGCTTCAACAGACCACCCGACTTTGACCCGCTGTGAAGTTTTTTGCTCGAAGAAATTTGTTGCTTCCAGATTTTTGTTGCGCTGACCCGCAGTGAGCCGGAGACGCAGAGATGCTGCAACCAGCCACCTAGCCACCTGAGTGATACCTGGGCATCACCGGAAGCTAGATCCAACAAATTGTTTTGCTACCACCAAATCTATTTTACTGGAAATAGCTCCAAAATTTTGCTTCCACCATGTTTTGTTTTTTGCTAGATCCAGTTTCTTTTTTTGCTTCCACCATGACGGCGACCACCGCAAAGTTAACGACGGCGATCGGGCGGTCGGGCAATGACGACGGGCGATCGTGGGAGGGCAGCAATAAAGCAAGACGGGCAGCAGCTTTCGAGGTCGGGCATGACGCTTCATCTATGGTCAGCAGGATGAACGTTTTTTGTAAAAAAAAGACGCCTGATGGAAGATGAGGAGAGAATCGGGCAGCTATGCGTTGTTCGATCGGACGCTGCTGGTACGACCAGTCCAAAGTTGGGCCGGTGCGCCGGTGCCTAATAGTGGCCTACATGATATACGCAACTACTACCCTCACACAACTCTGACCACTACACACATGACACGTGGAGCTTGAAGAATACCAGTGGAGTGAATTGCAAAATACCACATTTAAGTTCAGTTTCAGGTTTGCAACCAGATTCATTGGGCGATAAAAAAATCTATCAGCTTTCTTAATAACTAGAAGGGTTGGGCGCGCTTTGTTGCACTGTTAGTGTTGTTGGGTTTCTTAAAAAGAGCACTCACTCTGTTTTAAAATATAAGGTGTATTAATTTTTTGAAAAGTCAAACCTCTTAAGTTTGATAAATTTATAGAGAAAAATATCAAAATCCATAATATCAAATCTGCATGATTAGATTCATCAGGAAATGAGTTTTCATACTTCTTTTCTGTAATATCGTGGATGCCGATATTTTTTGTTGTGAACTTGGTCAAAGTTAAAGAATTTGATATTTTTTTCTGTGAACTTGGTCAAAGTTAAAGAATTTTAACTTTTCGAAAAACTAATACCCCTTATATTTTGGAACTGATGGAATATTTAGTTTGGCGAGTGGGGCAGACGATGGACTATGTTTTATTTTTATTTTTTAATGCAGTGATTTGATGGGTCTTTCGTGGTGTGGTTATATTTGTGTTATCCGCTAACCAACATATATTTATGTGGGAAAACTTCTGCCTCAATGGCAGCATGTACTATATTGGTGCTACAGTATAGTGGCACTTCTTTTTTCTACTCCCTCCGTCCCATAATGTAAGACGTTTTTTGACACTAGGCTAGTGTCAAAAAGTGTCATACATTATGGGACGGAGGGAGTAGATGATATGAGGGTGTGCGGTATTGATATGTTTTTATAGGACGATTCTTGGTGATTGTTTTGAAAATCGTTGGCCCCGTCAAAATGAAAGAGTTTCAAAATTAGGGAAGACAGGAAATTAAAAGAATTGAATGGTAGAGCTCCTTGAGAAATTTGTTGGCCCGGTTAAAATCAGGTGACACAACTCTAAATTGAAGACCTTAAGTAATTGTGAGGCCTTACAAATTAGGAAGCATAGTGTATAATATAAAAGAATTGAATGAAAAGCTTTGAGAAATTGTTGACCCGGTCAAAATCAGGTGACCCAATTCTAATTGGAGACCTCGATTGAATGTGGGCTTTTAAAACAAAGAAGCTTAGTGTTATAGAGGATTTTCTCAATAAACAATTATTTAGTCCATTTTAATGCACCTTGAGGCACACCAACCAACAATGAAATTTACAAAAGGGTCCCTGAAATTACAGGCACCCTAACTAAAAAAATAGATTAATTGCGCCCCTAGCAGGGAGGCGGTTGTGCCCGTGAACACGTCACTCCCGATGTGGCCTCGGGTGAGGAGGGCGGTGGCAAGACATGTTGAACAAGTGGCTGACTATGTGGTCAAACCCACTCAAATAGCGTTTATGCAAGGGCGCAACATACTAGATGGAGTTCTTGCGCTGCATGAAATTGTACATGAGCTTCACCGTAAAAATTTGAATGGAATCATCTTCAAAATAGACTTCTAAAAAGCATATGACAAAGTCAAAATGGCCTTTCTTTTGCAAACTTTGCGCATGAAGGTGTTTTCGCCAAAATGGTGTCGATGTGTAGAGTGTTTTGTTTCTCAAGGTACCGTGGCTATCAAAGTCAACAACGATGTTGGCAACTACTTTCAGACTAGGAAGGGGCTTCGCGAAGGAGACCCCCTATCCCCTGTTTTGTTCAACATTGTGGTTGATATGTTAGCTACCCTTGTTGAGCAGGCTAATGTGGTTGGTCAGATTAGCGGTGTGATCCCTCATTTGGTAGAAGAAGGTTTGTCTATTCAATATGCGGATGACACTATAATTTTTATGGATCATGACCCACACAAATCAGAAACCTTAAGTTGCTTTTATTTGCATTTGAGGAGCTCTCTGGTCTTAAAATTAATTTCCATATGAGTGAGCTTTTCTGCTTCAACGATGCTGAGATTTTCGGCTGCCAGCTCGAGCAGTTCCCGATTTGGTATATAGATATTCCAATTCACTATCAATATTTAACTATATATCACTGAGTGGAAAACATGTGGAAGAAAGACTTGAGAAATGTCTAACCAGTTGGAAGGCTAAACTCTTGTCGTATGGGGAACGGTTGATTCTGATCAATTCCGTCATCAGCAACATGGTTCTATACATGTTTTCATTCTTTCACTTACCGAAAGGGGTTCTTTAACGTCACGATTATTTTAGATCTAGACGTTTTTGGCAGTGTGATAATGAATCCAAGAAGTGTCGGCTGGCTAGGTGGAGTGTATTATGTCGACCTAAAAGTTAGGGAGCCTTAGAATTCAGGATCCTGAGATTAAAAACATCACTCTTTTGAGTAAATGGGTATATAAACAACTCATTGAGAATGGAGTGTTACAGAAAATCATTGGTAACAAGTACGTGGGGTCCAAAGCCATTTCTCACGTTCTTTGGAAACCCGGTGATTCACATTTTTGGAGTGACGTGATGAAGGCCAAAAGAATTCTTTTTCCAATTTTGCACTTTCTTGGTTTGGGATGGTTCTCAGGTTTGATTTTGGGAAGACACCTGGTTGGGGGCCACTCCATTGATGGTGCAATACCCTAACTTGTATAGGATTGTCAGGCATAAATTCGTCACAATCAAACAAGTTTTGGGAGAAGAAAACCCTGATATTTTTTCCTGTAGGTACCTTTTGGGCCTCACCTTATAGCATGAAATGAATTACTCATCTGTCTAGAGGCCATTCAGTTGTCAGGCAAACCAGACAAGTTTTGATAGAATTTGCATCAGAACGGTAGCTTTTCAGTCAAATCCTTGTATGAGGCATTGGTTCATAGTGATATACCAGTTAATAACCAGAAAATTGTGGAAACTCAAAATTCCTCAAAAAGTGAAGATATTCCTCTGTTTTCTACACAGAGGGTTGAAAGGACATGCGGCGCCCCCATGTGTGGTTTTGGTAATTGATGACATTCTCTATGGACTAATGGTTGCATTGAGTTATATTTGAAGGATTTGTCCATAGGTATTTCTTGAAGTCCATGTGTCGGTTTCAAGGAGTTTATGTGTTGACCAAGGTGCTATTAAGGAATTATCCAAAGATTGGTCATGTGAGAGTTGAGCTTATTGCAAGCATGTCTTGAAGAAGAAGATTGTGTGATCATTCATGCTTACCTTCAAGGCATCATCCAAATGAAGAGAGTTGGAAAGATTCAAGGTTGATCAAGACTAAGTCAAGAGTGAATCAAGTTGATTAGCTCACAAAGCGTAGAAGATGTACCGAGAGGGATCAAGTGATCCCATGGTATGGTAAGCATTGTCCATTGCACTTTGTGTACTAACCCATGGTCTATGTGAGAGTTATATGTGGGGTTAGGTACGTGTCCATGGGCTTGCGTCAAGAGGAAGATATCATACAACCCATGGAAAGGATGACATCAAGTGGCGATCGTCATCAAGATTGTTGTGTGCAATTTCAAGTGTAGCATCACGAAGAGATCAAGTGCTTGAAGCTTGCCATCCATTGTGGTGTCAATGGACTTGTGAAGATGTGCTGAAGAGTGGCTCACCCATAGTGGACTATGGGGGAGCAATCATCTAGCTAGTCTTCATCGAGCCAACGCAATCAAGAAAGGTGGTCCAACTTGAGGGAGTCAAGATCATCATCATCTAGCTCAAGTGGACCATGTGCAAGGCAAAGGTTTGCCCTTGATAGGTTTTCTATTTTACCGGTCTCATGGTGGTAGTTGGGAGACCGGGTTATAGGATCGTTTGCCGTACTATCAAGGGGGGCTCTCAAGTTGGTAGCTTGATCGTATCGTTAGTAGAGAGCTCAAACCATTGCATCCTTGCATCATGTTTCTTGTTTCTTGTTTGGTTCTCTTTGCGAGTCTTAGTGCTTATGGTCATCTTGATGACAAGCTTGAGTTCATCGAAAACGGAGTTCGCATGCGTCTTCTATGATGTTTTCGGTGTTGGAGGTTTTACCGGTCTTATCCGAGGAAGGGTTCTCACCATTTTCGTATGTGCCTTTTCTCATTTGCTTTTTATTGATATTTCTATCAAGATTGTGTTAGCCCATGTCGTTAGCTTTCCAACAAACTTGGTTTCGTTGAATTCAGAGTCCGTTTGCGGAAGTTGTGGCTGTTTTGGTAAAGGCTGCAGCGGTACTACCGCGGCTAGAGCGGATGTAAATTTTTACTACCGCTCCAGAGCTGTACTACCGCGGCTCCTGAGCGGTAGTACCGCTCCGGACCAAAATCTCGTGTTTTGCTCAGTGGAAGCACTACAAAAAAAAGACACATCCTTGACATTTTGGGCCGAACGAATTTTTTTTCTGTCATACATATGACACTTCAATGAAGATAAATGTGACAAAACCCAGTATAATCATAGATGTGGTGGGCTCCTACTTCTATGACAAAAAATACTGACAGAAAATGGGCTTTTCGTCCTGGGACTACTGGAGACGCAACAGCATCACATTCATTTGGGCGTCCATGACGGAAAAACCGTGGTAGAAGCGAGGGCGAGGAAAATTTCGGGAGTTCCGGTTCACGGTGGGCGGTCGGGGCGGCGATGCGCGTTTATCTCGTATTAACGCACGCTGCTGTAGCGTAGGCATTGGCTCTAACTGAACCTGAGTGAGGCGTTGGCTCTAACTGAACCCGAGCGATTGCACTACAGGCTATGCGTTACTGAACCCGAGCGATCGATCGATGGTTGTTAATTTAACCCGATCGAGCGATTCCTTCGTTACTGCTGCTAACAGAAGCCGATCGATTGGATGAACAATGAGCGTTGCGGGGGGGGGGGTTGGATGAACAGTGAGCGGTGGCGTTGCCTCTGGATGAACAGGACCCCGTGGTGTGGAGGGCTGGATGAACAGTAGACGGTGGAGGGGTGGCCGTGGAGGGTGCTTGAACCGGACCCCGTGGTGTGGAGGGCTGGATGAACAAAGAGACGGTGGAGGGTGGTTGAACAAGTAGCTAGTGGAGTAAGCGGCGGTGGAGGCTGGATGAACAGGAGCCCGTGGAGGCTGGAGGAGGTCGACGGTGGCCCGTGGAGGCCGGAGGAGGTCGACGGTGGAGATGAACAGATCCCGTGGAGTCCTGCTTTATGCACGCCACACCCCTCCCGATGAACAGGACCCCGTTTCGACCGTAGGAGGTCCGTTTGTCCGCTTTTGCGACGCCACACCCTCCCGATCAACAAGACCCCGTTTGACCGTAGGAGGTCCGCTTTAATTCTGCTTTGCGGTATGCCACACCTCCCGATCAACAGGACCCCGCTTCGACGTAGGAGGTCCGCTTTCCTCCGTTTTGCAAAGACACCACACCCTCCCGATCAACAGGACCCTGCTCAAGCGTAGGAGGTCCGCTTCCTCCGCCAGCGGTACGCCAGCCTCGTTTCCATCGCTTGTTCCGTCCAAGCCGGGTTGGCTCCCACGCTCCGTTGCCTCCCGATGAACACGACGCATTCCGCTGCCTCCCCATGAACACGACGACGACGCCGTCTCTCCGTTCCGACCCAGCCATGTACACGAGCCCCGGCCGTCAGATGCGCGCGAGTAGGCATTCGAGACCCTGCCCGTATGTACGCATGTGGTCGTGATTTTCTTTCTTGCACCCTCGTCGTTGCGTGACGTGCAGGTACATGCTACGCGGCGCTTCTACTACGGTTACACGCATGCGTGCCTCTACAACGACCAAGATGTACGTATTAACGTCGCGACCGTAATGGCAACGCCACGCACGCTGACTAGGTGGGTCCCGATCGCCGCACTTCCTTGCTCGGGCGAATATGTAGCTGGTGGGTCCCAGCAATGGGGGCTTAATTGTTTTTTGCCCGGACGCACTTCCTTGCATGCGAAGATGTAGCCGGTGGGTCCCGGCCGTGGGAAACGTTGGCGAAATATGGTGACCCGTCCGGTGGGTCCCCATTGCCGTGGAGGAATAATTATTTTGCACGTAATAAGGAGGCACTTCCTTGCTGCGGCCGTGGACCCAGCTGTCAGCCTCTCCACGTACAGTCCACGTCCGATGGAAGCCGTTCCTTGACCACGTTGACCACGCCGTGCCGAGAGCACCAGGGCGGTGGACGATGGCGAGGCCTAGGAAGGGGACGACGCGGAGCCGGGGAAGACGCGGCAAAGGGATGCCCACGCCAGAGGAGTACGAGGGTTCAACTGGTTCGGCTGCGGTGTGAGGCTGCCGCCGCCGCAGAATAACAGGGGTGTGGGTGAGTAGAGGGATGGCCCGCCAGCGGTGGGAGTAGTAGGGCGGTGAGGCCTCCGCCAGATCGCAGCCGCCACGGAGGCGCGTGGATACGAGGCACCCAATTTGCCACGCTGGTTTGGGCGGCTGGAGCAAGAAGACCAGAGGTTGAAGAAGCACTACGGCCGTTGGATGGACATCGACGGTCCATCGGAGCTAGAATCGTGCATATTGACTAAGTTGACAAAGCCCTCCGTCCCCGTCAACTTACTAGGCCCACTAGTCAGCCTGCCACTATACTGGTTCCCAGCTAACAGGGGGAGTATTCATTTTTATTTGTGCGTAATAAGGAGGCACTTCCTTGCGTGCGAAGATATAGCTGGTGGGTCCGAGCTGTCGGCGTGATAACGTTTTTCGCGAAATCTGAGGCCCTTTCGTGGGTCCTCGATGTCATGTGGAGGAATCATTATTTTGCGCATAATAAGGAGGCATTTCCTTGCGTGCGTCAGTGGACCCACTGTCGGCCTCTCCACGTGACAAATCCACTTCAGATGCATGTATGGCTGCCGAATGTGTTGACCATGCGGCGCCGAGAGCACCAGAGCGGTGGACGGCGAGGCCTAGGAAGGAACGACGGCTGTGGAAGACTCAACAGCTTGTTTCCCACGCTGGAGGGGAGTACGATGCACGAGGGTTTATCGGTCTGCCCGCCGTCACGGAGAATAACAACAGGTGTGGGTGAGTAGAGGGATGGCTAGGCCAGCGACGGGAGTACGGTGGGGGCGGTGAGGCCTGCTGGCAAGACACCTTGGTCATGAGGAGGAGGGAGCAGGCAGTCCCGCCGGCGCTTGTTTGAGCGACTGGAGCAGGAAGAGCAGAGATTGAAGAAGCACAACGGCCGTTAGATGGACATCCAACAGTCACTGCTTGTGCGTCAACCTTTTTTTTTAGGAAAGCCTCAAATCTGTGGAAAACAACTTACAACCCATCTGCCATCATTTCTAATAATTTACAGCCCATTTGCTAATTCTTAAGGTTTTTTGGAGCCCATATTCTTTTTGTTAGCATTACAGCCCATATTGTGGCCACGGTTAAAAAATTATAATGAAATTTTGCATATTTGGTGCAGTCCGAACTGTTTTTAATCCCGAAATTTTGACTCACATTCAAACTGATTTTAAAATAAATGTATATCAATATAAAATCCAACAAATTCTCCGCAAGACATAAAAATTAATGTAATTTAAAATCTCGAAATAAAAAAGATATTTGAAACTAATTGCCGGTTTGATGTGTTTTAAAAATGTACAGCCCATTTCTCATTCTTGATAGGCTATTTTCTCGGCCACCGAATGAAGCTCTCCTCGTCTTGAAAGATTTGCAGCCCAACAGCCTCGACAAAGCGACTTTTACTTGGCAAATCACAAAAAATCGGGTCAGGGTGGACCCAGCTGTCAGCCTTTCCATCGCACAAGATTTCTTCCGATGGAAGTTTGTCGTCAACCACATTGACCACGCGCGCCGAGAGCACCAAAGCGATGGATGACGGCGAGGCCTAGGAAGGGGACGACGCGGAGCCGAGGAAGACGCAGCGGTGGATGCCCATGCGAGAGAGTACGAGGGTTCATCGGTTCTGGTTATGGCATGAGGCCGCCATTGCCGCAGAATAACAGGGGTGTGGGTGAGTAGAGGGATACCCTGGGCCAGCGGTGGGAGTAGTAGGGGCGGTGAGGCCTCCGCGGCATCACAGCCGCCACGAGAGGCGGGGAGCATGCGGCACGACACCGGCGCTGGTTTGGGCGGCCGGAGCAAGAAGACCAGAGGTTGAAGAAGCACTATGGCCGTTGGATGGACATCAGATGGTCACCGGAGCTAGAATCGTTCATATTGACTAAGTTGACAAAGCCCTCCATCCTCGTCAACTTAGTAGGCCCATTAAGTCAGCCACCCACTATGGTGGGTCCCAAGAAGGTGGGGGTATTCATTTTTTGCGCGTAATAAGGAGGCACTTCCTCGCGATGCGAAGATATAGCTGGTGGGTCCGACCTGTCAGTGGGGGAACGTTTTTTTCGCGAAATATAGAAGCCCTTCCCACGTACAGTGCACGTACAGTGCGTAATAAGGAGGAACTTTCCTTGCGTGCGACCATGGACCTCGTGGGTCCCAGCCGTCAGGCTCTCCACGTACAGTCCTCTTCCGATGACTCTCGTATGTTGACCACGCTGCGCCGAGCGCACCGAGGCGGTGGACGACAGCGAGGCCCCAGACTGGAACGACCCGGAGATGGGGAAGACGCGGTAGTAGAGTCGCATACGAAGAGGAGTGGGAAACTTGACTGGTTCGGGTGCGGGGTGGGCCTACACTCGGCAGAGAATAACAGGAGGTGCGGAGTGGAGGGATGGCACGGCTGCCGGCGGGTAGAAGCGTTACCGAGGAGCGCAAAAAACGCCGCTGGACGCCAAGGTCGGAGCAAAGCGGTTCCGGCAGCGCTGGGGAAGAAGACGAGATTGAAGAAGAATGTCGGCTGTTGGATGTAAATCCAACGCCTTCAGAGGGTTTCACCCATCGGCCCGCATGTCAGCCAGTCCATTTGTTTCTTTAGTCCATTTGGTGGGCTGGGTGAAACAATGATGTAGCATCTATGCAGCCCGTTTAAATCCCATTTGCATTTTTCTCAAAATCCACGGACTTGCTGGGCTGGGTGAAAATATCATGTTGGGCTAGACGGAGAAATGTTATAAAACATAAACACATGATTGCACGTCAAGAAAATCTTTGCAAGCTTATGTACGCAATCACTAGGAGTTAACTTGGCAAGTTATATATAAACAATTATTATTATTATTTTGTAAGAACTTTCAACTTACGAAATAAAATATCATTTTAATTTGATGAGTTAATAGTACGTGGGGTATTATTATTTTTTAGGCTAGACGTGGGACAGTTGAGTTGGTTCTAGGGGAAAGTACTGGGAGAAAATTCTGTTTACATCGTAAAAGAAAGTGGGAGAAAATTCAGAGACCTACTAGGTCCACCTGAGGAGAGGAATATGTTGGGAGGAAGGAGATTCAAAGCACGGCAGCCGAGTGAACAAGTTTTTTTTACGGACAAGTGAACTAGTTTACATACATAAGCAAATAGCCACTAAAAAAGCAATCAGGTTAATGGGTTCTTAAAAGAAATATTTTGGACAAAACAGATAATTTACACATAGGCTAATGCATGAAACACTCGTGATGATAAAGGTGCTTATAAACAGATAAAGTACTACATCTATACCTTCTCGGCACGCTTGATCATGACGCCGGCTGTCCAGGTGTACTCGCCGGATACGGAAGCGAACCGCCCTCATGTCCAAGATCTTTGTACATGTCGTAGCATGCGTATGCGTCCTTGGCCACGTAGGTTATGTAGGCTAGATTCAGAGGTACCTCCCACGTGTTCAGGTCGTCTTCTTTCATGTTGGCCTATCAAGGGTCGATGATGGTCTCAGCGAGGTCAACCACGGAGTCCTTCTCCGCCTGCTGTCGATGATCTTGTATTGCTTCGGATGTCGACAAGCTTGTTGCACCAGATGGCCGAATCATCGCGTTCTTCCTTCTCTCCACCGTAGCGAAGCCGTAGTTCGGTCTTGCCGATGAAAAGGGCGTAATGCTCCGTAACTCCGGTGCAACCATAGGATCGAGGCGCAGGCGTAGCTTCACCGAGTACATGTCGTTGGTGTACATCACATTCAACTTGGTGCAGCCATAGGACCGAACGGCGAACTCAAAGGGGAACTCCTTGTCAAGTCCATATCCAGCAGTGCTCACCCCTCGGATCGCCATTGGAGTCTCTTCGAGTGAACGAGTGCGTAGGGCGGCGGCAGCATTCGCTTTTTCAGCTCTTGGGGAACCGGATTCAACAAAGAAGTTTGAGTGTGTAAAGCGACAACAAAGCATTACCTCCTCCTCGCCCGCTGCACTCCCGGCAGAAGATGCCCTCGGTGCATTCAAACGCCTCTATTAAGAAACCTACTCCGGCCACATGTCGGTTCATGAGCGGGTCTGTTGACAGTACCGTAATAATAACAGGAGTTAGTGGTCACTTTACTTAAATTTAATTAGCTTTAATAGAAATTTATACTTAAAACAAGCAATGCATTATTTCGTTCTATCGATTGCCACAAGATCAACATGCACAACAATTAGAATTATTATTCTCGTGACGCATTACGATCAAAGACATTTGTCGACTTTCACAAAGATAATACTACCAAGTTTGAACTATTTGTTATGGTTGTTGTCCTCTGCATCGTCATGCCGTGTTTCCCGACTTGCAAGATTCGTAACCAACAAATAAGATCCAAATAATAAGTACAATAAAGATGCCTACACATCTCATTGATTCCCAGCTTGCAAGATTCGTAACCAACAAATAAGATCCAAATAATAAGTACAACAAAGATGCCTACACATCTCATTGATTCCCACTTGCAAGATTCAGAACCAACAAATAAGATTCAAATAATAAGTACAACAAAGATGCCTACACATCTCAATCGATTCCCAACTTGCAAGATTCGTAACCAACCCATTAGAGCTGCTTTTGATAAAGTGAATATCGGGATTAAATCCATCTTGGCTAGACATGTCATACAATCGAAGAACTTGGCGAATGCTCTTGACCGTCACAACATCTATAGTTGAGTATTCCTGTTTGCACAGCATGTTTGCATAGCACAAACAAGGAGACAGGAGAGCATGATTTCGCTTTAATAGCGACCTCCTTGAACTCAACCTCCAGCTCTACTTGGATGAGGTTTGCCTAGAGTTCCATGATTCAATTCATGTGCCTTTTCCTGCAGTTCACCTGAAATGAAGCAAAGATTGCATCATTCAGCTAGCAAGAAGTACTTGCTCTTGTGAGCTGGCAGGTTCTTCTTTAGTAGTTGCACTAAAATTGAGGAACATTAAGGTTGGTTGTCCGGCTCATGTAAGGTGCAACTATAGTTTTCTTATCCTTTTGTGCAGTTCCACTAAAATAAAGTGCCATTGTGGTGACATTGACGGCTCCATCTTGCAAAGGCTAATAAAATGTTGCACGAGATTACCAAAGAGAACTTGACGAAGATTTTGGAAACTCCAATCACCATTTTGTGCAATTCCACCAAAATTGAGAGATGTTGCCCACGTGACATTTTAGTTGAACTGCACAAGACACTCATTCCAAAAAAGTGTTTTGTGCGCTTCACCAAAAGGTCACAAAGAGCAACAAGGTGAAATGGATATCCCTATCTCGCACAAAATGATAGAAAGTAAACAGTTCTGGTCAATAAGAATATCTGAAACATATACAAAATGAAAAGAAACATCTTAATTATGTTCATGGCAATCACGCAAGGACAAGTAGAAAATTTAAACGTCAAGAATGCTTCATGTTACCGTAAGCATTACGATCAACAATGAGATTCCTCAAATATGGGATTACTTTAATAGTGGCATTGCTTGTTTACTGCATACGATAAATCAACAAAGAGCTAAAGAGTTGGTTTAAGGGCATGGGACCATGGGGACACCAGGACACTCAGCAGCGTAAAGGAGCAACTTACTTATCATACTGGGGAAAATAGTAGGAGTGCCATTTGTAACACAATTTAATTCCATCTTATCACTAGAGGCATTAGATTAACAATAACACTGGTTAGACATGTACCTAAGGTAATAAAGGTGATCGCTTCATTTTACATGCGCCCTTACATTAACAACAAAGAAAAGGTTGGTATAAGGACATTCGATAAAGGACGATCAAAGACAATATACCTACAAGGAGGCATAAAGTGGTGATGCCGAGCTTGTTCACGCTATGTGAGGGCAAAGAACCTAATCTCGGAGATCTTGTACTATGTGAGGGCAAAGAAATCTAATCTCGAGACCTTTTACTATGTGAGGGCAGCAAATCTAATCACGGAGACCTTTTACTATGTGAGGGCAACAAATCTAATCCTCGAGAACTTTTACTATGTGAGGCGACAAATCTAATCTCGAGACCTTTTACTATGTGAGGGCATCAAATCTAATCCTGGAGACCTTTTACTATGTGATGGCAGCAAATCTAATCCTGGACATACTCTGTTGACTTTTCCACCAGCCGCCACTTTCTATCCTTTTTTCAACCAATAATAGATCGGTTCCTTATCCAGTTTGTACTGCGTTTTCCCATTATTTCCCTTTTCAACTAAGCGACCGGTTGGTTATCCGGTCTCTACTACTTTCACCATATTATTTCCTCTTTGAATCAAGTCCTAGATTCATGCTACAACCTTCCCCCCTTTCTTCGTTGTTTGAACACTGCCCTCGCTTCGAATGCATGAAGTAGCTTTACCTCTAATAATACTAGAAATGTAGGTGGCTTTGGAAGAGCCGATGGGAGTAGAAAAAGATGCACATGCGCACACGTGGGGAGCTAGGGTAGTAGAGCAAGGCAGCTTTGAAGAAGAACTTATATTCGAGGGTCGCCGGGATGTCGGCGGCGCAAGGTGTCGGATCTGTGGGACAATACGGAAGGGAGGAAGAAGGGTCTGGAGGACCTCTAGAGTCAAGGCCATGTCGGAGACAACGGCAGGCAGAGGATCGGGCCCTCCGTAGTCGTGGGTTTCCTCCCTCGACGCGATGACCACAGCGTGAACAATGCACCTTTTAGTCCTCTACACACACGGTCGAAGGATCCGCCGGATCTGTGACCCGGTGTGAGCAGAGAGAAAATGTCGCTATCATTGTCTTGTTTATATCTGGAGAGGATGAGAGAATGAAGAGAGCAACCCTAGTAAAGCAAGCGCTGTGCCCTCAGCGTCCATATATAGTTGAGTGATTATCTTTTTTTCTCTCCACAACAAGCGTTGCAATTTGTGTATGTGGCATTAAAGAAAAGAAACTCTCTATTTAAAGTTCACTTGTGCTCCCCGCCCCTCCATTCATTGAACAACCCCACGGGTGAATAAACATATAGTAAGTACTGTATTTATATAGAACGAACAAGCTCGAACTATTTTCGGCGTAGTTAAAAGTTGAGGGCGGGGCTTTTCCTGGGCAAAGACGCTGCGGCAGTTTTCGCAGGCGGTGGACAGAGAGGCGAGGAGGGTGAGCGAGTGGGGCTGTCGCGATTTGGCCAGTATGCCATCACTGCTGGAAAGACTTGTGATATGACCACTCACTATAGTCATGAATTACTGGCGCTCCGACCGGGGTGATGCCTGATACGTCTCCAACGTATCTATAATTTTTGATTGCTCCATGCTATATTATATATTGTTTTGGACCATATTGGGCTTTATTTTCCACTTTTATATTACTTTTGGGACTAACCTATTAACGGGAGGCCCAGCCGAATTGTCGTTTTTTTTTGCCTATTTTGTTTCAAGAAACGGAATATCAAACGGAGTCCAAACGGAATGAAATCTTCGAACGTGATTTTCTCATCGATAAGATCCAGGAGGCTTGGACCCTCGGTCAAGAAAGGAGGGAGGCGGCCACGAGGTGGAGGGCGCCCCATAGGGCGCGCCGCCTCATGGGCCCCAAGCTCCACCGACGCCTCCTTCCTCCTATATACCTCACGCACTTCAACAGATCAGACACGAGCCAAAACCTAATTCCACCGCCAAGAACTTTCTCAGATCCACGAGATCCCATCTTGGGGCCTGTTCCGAGCTCCACCTAAGGGGAATCCACCATGGAGGGCTTCTACATCATCATCATAGCCTCTCTCCGATGAAGTGTGAGTAGTTTACTTAGGACCTTCGGGTCCATAGTTAGTAGCTAGATGGTTTCTTCTCTCTTTTGGATCTCAATGCAATGTTCTCCCTCTCTCGTGGAGATCTATTCGATGTAATCTTCTTTTTATGGTGTGTTTGTTGAGACCGATGAATTGTGGATTTATGATCAAGATTATCTATGAGCAATATTTGAATCTTCTCTGAATTCTTTTATGTATGATTGGTTATCTTTGCAAGTCTCTTCAATTATCCGCTTGGTTTGGCCAACTAGATTGGTAGTTCTTGCAATGGGAGAAGTGCTTAGCTTTGGGTTCAATCTTTCGTGTCCTTTCCCAAAGGATGAGGGGGCATCAAGGCATGTATTGTATTGTTGCCATCGAGGATAACAAGATGGGGTTTTAATCATATTGCATGAATTTATCCTCTACATCATGTCATCTTGCTTACAGGCTACTCTGTTTTCATTAACTTAATACTCTAGATGCATGCTGGATAGCGGTCGATGAGTGGAGTAATAGTAGTAGATGCAAAGTGCAGAGTCGGTCTACTTGTCTCGGACGTGATACCTATATACATGATCATACCTAGATACTCTCATAACTATGCTCAATTCTCGCCAATTGCTCAACAAGAATTCGCTCACCCACCGTAAAATACCTATGCTCTTGAGAGATGCCACTAGTGCAATCTATGGCCCCCGGGTCTATTCTCATCATATTAATCTTCCTACGCTTTATTATTGCTTTGCTTTTTTACTTTGCCTTTTATTTTACTTTGCATCTTTATACCAAAAATACCAAAAATATTATCTATCATCTCTATCAGATCTCACTCGTGAAGTGACCTTGAAGGGATTGACAACCCCTATTCGCGTTGGTTGCGAGGGAGTTATTTGATTTGTGTAGGTACGAGGGACTTGCGCGTGGCCTCCTCACCGGATTGATACCTTGGTTCTCAAAACCGAGGGAAATACTTTACGCTACTCTATCGCATCATCCTCTCCTCTTCGGGGAAAAACCAACGCAAGCTCAAGACGTAGCAAGAAGGATTTACGGCGCCGCTGTCGGGAGTCTACGCAAAAAGTCAACATACCAAGTACCCATCAGAATCCCTTATCTCTTGCATTACATTATTTGCCATTTGCCTCTCGTTTTCCTCTCCCCCACTTCACCCTTGACGTTTTATTCGCCCTCTCTTTTTCTGTTTGCCTCGTTCGCTTGTTTGCTCGTGTGTTAGTTTGCTTGCTTGTCACAATGGTTCTACCTAGATTTGGTGATCTTCACCTTAAAAGGTTGGAAGAGATCGAAAGCAACGTCAAGAGTTTTATGGTTTTGCAATTTGAGCATAATAATTTCTTCAGAAACGAGCTTAATGAACAAAAAGGTTTTATGAATTATATGAATAAAGAGCTCGATGATATGTCTAAAGAATTTGAAGGTTTAAGATCCCAAATTTCTCGTCTTGAGAAGTTGACTACTGAAATATCTGATAAGCAAGCTACCTTGGTCAATAAGATGGCTGCTAAACCTAATTTTCATGAAAATAAAGATGAAGATCTAAAAGTTATTGATGTGTCCCCTATCAAATTCTTGTTTTGCAATATGAATCTTGACAATAATGAGATTGAATATGAGTCACCTTTACCTACAAGGCGTTCCAAGATTTCGGAGTTTCTAGATTATGATGCTAAAATTGATAAAAGTGGGATTGAAGAAAGTAGAACCCTAGAAGTTGCTAAGCCCACTATTTTGGATTTCAAGGAATTTAATTATGAAATTTGCTCTTTAATTGATTGTATTTCCTTGTTGCAATCCGTGCTAAATTCTCCGCATGCTTATAGTCAAAATAAAGCATTTACCAAACATATCGTTGATGCCTTGATGCAATCTTATGAGGAAAAACTTGAGTTGGAAGTTTCCATCCCTAGAAAACTTTATGATGAGTGGGAACCAACTATTAAAATTAAGATTAAGGATCATGAATTTTATGCTTTATGTGATTTGGGTGCTAGTTTCCACTATTCCCAAAACTTTGTGTGATTTTCTAGAGTTCCGTGATTTTGAAGATTGCTCTCTAAACTTGCACCTTGCGGATTCCACTATTAAGAAACCTATGGGAAGAATTAATGATGTTCTTATTGTTGCAAATAGGAATTATGTGCCCGTAGATTTTATCGTTCTTGATATAGATTGCAATCCTTGATGTCCTATTATTCTTGGTAGACCTTTCCTTAGAACGATTGGTGCAATTATTGATATGAAGGAAGGGAATATTAGATTCCAATTCCCATTAAAGAAAGGCATGGAACACTTCCTAGGAATAAGATAAAATTACCATATGAATCTATTATGAGAGCCACTTATGGATTGCCTACCAAAGATGGCAATACCTAGATCTATCCTTGCTTTTATGCCTAGCTAGGGCGTTAAACGATAGCGCTTTGTTGGGAGGCAACCTGCCGGGTGTCAAAACCGCGGATCTCGGGTTGGGGGTCCCGAACTGTAAGGCCTAGGCGGATGGTAACAGGAGACAAGGGACACAATGTTTTTACCAGATTCGGGCCCTCTCGATGGAGGTAATACCCTACTCCGCTTGATTAATATTGATGATATGGGTAGTACAAGAGTAGATCTACCACGAGATCAAGGAGGCTAAACCCTAGAAGCTAGCCTATGGTATGATTGTTGTTGTTCTACGGACTAAAACCCTCCCGTTTATATAGACACCGGATAGGTTAAGGTTACACAGAGTCGGTTACAATGGTAGGAGATCTACATATCCGTATCGCCAAGCTTGCCCTCCACGCCAAGGAAAGTCCCATCCTAGGACACGAGACGAAGTCTTCAATCTTGTATCTTCATAGTCTTGGAGTCCGCCGTGACGATAGTCCCGCTATCCGGACACCACCTAGTCCGGGACTCCTCAAGAGCCCCGAACCAGGCTTCAATGACGATGAGTCCGCGCTGTTGATTGTCTTCGCATTGCGAGGCGGTTCTTCTCCAAATTCCATATACTTGTCAAATAGTGTCCGGCTCGATAAATGCTGCGCTCTTCGGCTTCTACGCCCAATAATGGCAATCTTCCACGTGTTTGAATGCATGCGAACAGCCAGGGTATTTTTACAATCACCCCCCTAGCCGCACAAATGAGCCGCCCATAAAAGGGGTAAGGATCTAGATCCGAGTCACTCCATCCCCCCCCCCTTTGCAAGATTTCATCAGAGCGCCTCTGACCAAAGTCCATTCCATCATGGACAGGCGACGCGGCTCCTCTTCAAGGCCCCAGCCCTCAGCCAGAAATTGGGAGAGATGCTCAGTCCGCATAACGAGCTAGTTATACTCCAAACCAAGGGATTTCTCCCCAGCCTTCTTGGTTCCGGTTCGAGCCGGACTTGCCACCTACAAGGGCGTGAAAGCAAGCAGAAGGCGCCCCGATCCCTCTAAAGGAGAGCGGGTATGCTTCATCTCTTATCTAGTGAGAGGCCTCGGATTTCCCATCCATCCGCTTTCTCCGGGGGCTCTTGGAGTTCTCTGACCTCCAATTGCACCATCTTACTCCTCGCCTCCATCCTCGCACATCGCAGCTTCCGTGGCCCTTGCGTAACTATTCTTGGCGTTGAGGCTCATTTCAACTGTGGAAGAGAATATTCTGCCTAGTACCCCGTTCTCATGAGGGGTCAATATATCAAGTGGGCGGAGCCGAGCTATGGCGCATCACCGGGACCGGATACCTGTCCGGAACCCCAAAGAAGGCGTCCGAAGGCTGGCCTTCGGAATGGTTTTACATGGAGGACGTCCCGCTGCCGAATTCCATTCGGATCGGCCTTCCGGAGTTCAGTCATGCTCCTCTGAAGAAGCGCCTAAGCTGGCGCCCCTGAGTTCCCCTGAGGGAAGATGACCAGACGCCCGCTATTTGATGAGCCGAATAAGGTTATCGGCTCATGCCGGATTGACCATGCCAGAGTCATGGCAATCTGCATTATGAGGGGAGTGCAGCCGCTTCAATACAGAGGCCACCCCATGTGGGACTTCAACGGGGAGGACGACGCCACCCGCCATGGCCGCAAAGGGCCGGAATCGGTCACCGAACTGGTGAAGACCTTGTCTGCCATGTACAAAGGAGAGGAGGAGGATTCGCCTCAACTCAACCATCGAAGGAGTTTTCTTCGAGTAATCCTCAAGCTGGGTAAGCAAACATCTTTGTGACTCTGTCCGATCTATGTTCCCGTAGTTTAAATATCTCATTTCATGGCTTTTTGCACAGAACCGCTACCGGATCGTGGAGAAGATACAGCCCGCCTCACAACCCGAGGATCCGAACGATCCTCGATCCGACCTCCGAAGAGGATCCGGATATAAAGGTGGAGTTGATCGATGGGGTATTCTACCAACTTAACATCGACAATGCGTTGGTCGCCATTACGGCCGATTACTCCCGGAATATTTCGACCTCACGGTAAATGAGACCGAGATCCCAAAACTCGATAACGACCCATCCATGCTTTATTTTTGATCACCGTATACCAATGGTGTTTCGCAGGGGGTACCTTCGAGGCAGAAGTCGAGCTCAAGGGCGCTGGCCAAAGAAAGGGCAAGCACGGCCCGCGAGTGTTAAGAAGAAGTGCGGTCCGGATCGAAACTCCGCCAAGAACGGTATGGCATGTCGCCATACTCCTGTGATTGATTCTGGAAGGCGCATTAACGCCGATATCCTTTTCGGGAAAAGAGCGCCACGGATCGAGTCCGGAGAGGTTGCCGATCGAACCTTCACCGGACAGGCTTCAAAGCCGGGTCCGAGGTCGAGGCGAAAGCACGAGACGTGCGTCGGATGCTCCTCCGACAGAGGATGCCGACAGGTTGTCCGCCACCAACTCCGAGGTGGAGAGCGCCTTGAACCACAGGCGCCGCCGGACAGTTCTTCGTGACGCGTGTTTCTCCCAGGAGGCCTTGAATGCCTTTGATTCGGGAGATGCGCACCTCCGTGCCGCTCAAGATGGACTAGCCAGAGCCTCGGAGGCGGTATGTGGAGGACATACGGTAAGTAAATTTGACAGCTTATATATGCCAAGAGTCTCTCGAGACTTAAAATAGTTAGAATAACTGATTTAAGGATCATTTATTATCTTGAGATCTTACAAAAAGAATACCCGATTGTCCCCTGTGAGCTCAAAGAGTGCAAAGCCCAACTTGAGGCCGCACTAGCCGCCGCAGGGGGAGCGACAAAGACCCCCGCTGGTAATATATGCTTCGAAAGATAAATAATTTAGGAAGTGTGGCGTGTGTGTAATGCTGACAAAACATTGCAGATGGCGCCGGATCGATCCGGACAAGCAACAACTCTACGCCAGCTTAAAGGCTGGCGAGAGCGTGCTACAAGGGTGCGGCAGAGAAGAATAACCTCCAAGACGCCAACACCAAGCTGGGTGAGGAATCAAGGACGTTCGTGCCCATTATCTCGACCAGTAAAGGAGAATCGGCGGCTTCGTCGTGGCATTTTCAAGAAGTGCTTGAGCGAACTTTGAAAGAGTTCGGCGAGGAAGGCGACTAACATAAATATGTATGTAGGTTTGCTCACAGTCGCCCCGAGGAGGAGATGCCCAATTCTTTCGGGTGATCCCTTCCCGAATTGCGCTACCTGCATCTAACGATTCCGGCAGTGATGAAAGGCACGGCCAAGCCTTGTGGCCATCTATCTCCCCGCCTCAAGGCATTGGGAGCTGGCGGAGCGGCTTCAAGGAACGCAGTGGCGCTTTTGGCTATGGAAGATATCGGCCTGCCGTCAAAGGCGCCAGGGAGGCACAGGCCATGGTGAAGACACGGTGACACGGAGGCTGACCCAAACCACATGGCCAAGGTCGGACTGTGGGGCGGATGGGATGGAGATCCCCTAAGCTTAGTGTACGCACCAAGTAGAATTGGCGCCAAGTATTCCCAAAGAAGATTGTAAATTAAATAGCCTATTAGATGGCATTGAGGAGGAAGAGAATGAGTCGAATTGAATATTTAAAAATATGACATGAAAGAAATGTCTTATAGCCGGATAGTAGATCTATTGTCGAATCGGACCTTTTAGCTTCAACCTACGTACCCAAAAGTCCAGAGTGTGTCCGAATACCCTCGTGGTTATATAAGAACCGTGGTATGCATGGAGACAAAGGCGAGGGGTCATTGTTGCTGTATGTCGGACAAGTGCCCAACTAGTTATGCTATATTCCATGGGTAGTAAGCAAGATCTTCCGAGGAGAATAGTTCCGTTAAGGGTTCCTTTAAGCTGGGGTGCATGCCCTAAAGTGCATGTCAAAGCTGCTATGAAAGCAGAAAATCATCTGGAGGCAGATGGGTAAAAGTTAAAAATCATCTTTCGATTCACCAACCGAATATTCCCTTAAGAACGCTTAGCTTTGGCTTCACCCGATCGAGGTACACATCCTACGACCGGCAAAGAATAATCGCAGAGAGGTGCTCCCTTTACCACCTAGCCGAACAATCGGGAACGTAGGGGTAAGCACAGGAGCCAGGCAACCTAGCTTGGCCAAAACTTAAGTCATATCGATGCATATAATGGCGAATAAAAGGTACATGCGGAAGTTTAACACATGTGCTGGGCATGAAGCTCAGATAAATAAGCTTCATTAAAGAAGCCCTGTGTATAATGAGTGCAGAAAAAGCGCAAACGAGCCTCTAAAGGCTACAAGAAGAAGAAGGAGGAAGGAGAGAAATAAAAGACATCAAAAAACAAAAATAAAGAATGCGGATGCAGGAAGGAGACGAACTTGGAGTCCGCACTTAGGCGAGAATCTTCGTGAGATCGGCTGCGTTCCATGGGTTTGGCTCGAGTCGGTTATCCGATGCGTTTCGCAGACGGTATGGTCCGCCGGTCAGGACCTGGTCGATGATGAAGGGACCTTCCCATTTGGGCTTGAGTTTGTCCTTTTTCTTGTCCGCAGCGAGAACTAGTTCGCCAACGTTATAAGCTTTGGCCCGCATTTCCTCGCTTTGATATCTTCGAGCTTCTTTGTTGATAGAATGCGAAACGAGCTTTTGCCACGCCACGCCCTCCTCTAATGCGTCCAAACTGTCCTGCCGATCGAAGTTCGGCTTCGCCTTCATACATGCGCACTCGAGGTGAGTCATGAATTATGTCGCAGGGCAAGACTGCCTCTGCGCCGTACACCATAAAAAATGGTGTGAATCCGGTAGTCGCGATTTGGTGTGGTCCGCAGCCCCAGTGAGTACGGAGTCGAAGCTCCCTCAACCCAAAGGTCGTGTTAGATTCCTTGAGGGACCACACTAGTCTGGGTTTAATGCCGCTCATGATTAGACCGTTTGCCCGTTCGACCTGACCATTAGTTTGAGGGTGATAGACTGAGGCGTAGTCGCGCTTGATGCCCATGTTTTTGCACCATAGTTTGACCTCATCGGCTGTGAAGTTGGTGCCATTATCGCGATGATACCGTGGGGAACATCGTGAACGGTGTACTACCCCGATATGAAGTCTATCACCGGGTCCGGATTCGCCGCTTTAACAGGCTTGGCCTCTATCCATTTGGTGAATTTATCTACCATGACCAATAGGTATTTCGCCAGGGTTCCTCCCTTGAGGGTCCAACCATGTCAAGCCCCTGCATCGCGAACGCCGTGTTATGGGTATAGTTTAAAGGCGGTGGGTGGCATGTGGCTTTGGTTAGCAAAAAGCTGGCAACCGACGCATCGTTGGACTAAGTCCTCACAAGATCCGCTCGGCCGTCGGCCAATAAAATCCTGTCTGTAAGGCCTTGCCTACAAGGGGCCCGGCTGCGGCGTGGTGCCCACCGGTCCGGCATGAATTTCAGCCAGAGGTTTCTCCCTTCCTCTTCGGAGATACACCTTTGAAGGACTCCGGTAGTGCTTTTCTTATAAAGGTCTCCCCTCATGGACTTTATAGGCTTTAGAACGCCAGACTATGCAAATGCCTTCATTTTGGTCTTCGGGAGTTCATGCCTAGTTAGGTAGGCTAGGAATGGTTCCGTCCATGGGCCGATAACCGCCATTATTTCGTGAGCAGAGGGTGTTATCTCGGGGGCAGAGCCTCCGGTTGTGTCAGAGTGTTCGGCATCAGGCGGTGCGGTTGGGTCCGGATTGTTATTGCCGGACTCCCCTTCCCATAGTACGGATGGCTTGAACAGCCGTTCCAAAAAGATATTGGGTGGGACTAAGATCGCTTTTGCACCGATGCGTGCTAATATATCCGCTACCTGGTTGTTATCCGGGCTATATGATGAAATTCGAGCCCTTCAACTGCGGCCGACATTTTAGGACCGCATTGGCGGTATGCTGCCATTTTCGGATCTTTGGCGCCAAAGTCTCCGTTTATTTGAGATATTGCGAGGTTTGAATCTCGCGCACCTCTAGGCGTTGAATGCCCATGGAGATCGCCATCCGGAGGCCGTGCGGCAGTATGGGCCTCAGATTCGCCGCGTTGTTGGAGTCCGTATACATTATCTGAAGGACGTATTGGACTGTGTCCCCGGTTGGGGACGTCAGGACGACGCCAGCCCCCAGGCCAGCCAACATTTTGGAGCCGTCAAAGTGCATGATCCAATTGGAGTATGCGTCGTACTCTTTAGGGAGTTCAGCTTCAGTCCATTCGGCCACGAAGTCAGCCAAAACCTGTGACTTAAAAGCTTGGGGATGCCCCGGAAGGAATCCCCTCTTTCGTCCACTTCCATCGGTAACTTTACTTGGAGCTATATTTTTATTCACTACATGATATGTGTTTTGCTTGGAGCGTCTTGTATTATTTATGATTTGCTTGTTAGTTTACCACAATCATCCTTGCTGTACACACCTTTTGAGAGAGCCATACATGAATTGGAATTTGTTAGAATACTCTATGTGCTTCACTTATATCTTTTGAGATTTATAGTTTTGCTCTAGTGCTTCACTTATATCTTTTAGAGCACGGTGATGGATTTGTTTTATAGAAACCTTTGATCTCTCATGCTTCACTTATATTATTTTGAGAGTCTTAAATATCATGGTAATTTGCTTAATAATAAAAATATGCTTGGTATTCAAGATTTGTAAAACTTTCTTTTGATTGCGTTGAATACTAAGAAGAGTTTGATGCTTGATAATTGTTTTGAGATATGGAGGTAGTAATATTAGAGTCATGCTAGTTGAGTAGTTGTGAATTTGAGAAATACTTGTGTTAAAGTTTGTGATTCCCGTAGCATGCAATTTGCTTATGGTGAACCGTTATGTGATGAAGTCGGAGCATGATTTATTTATTGATTGTCTTCCGATGAGTGTCGGTTGGGGACGAGCGATGGTCTTTCCTACCAATCTATCCCCCTAGGAGCATGCGCGTAATACTTTGCTTTGATAACTTGTAGATTTTGCAATAAGTATATGAGTTCTTTATGACTAATGTTGAGTCCATGGATTATACGCACTTTTCTCACCGTTCCACCATTGCTAGCCTCTCTAATCACCGCACTTTTCGCCAAAGATCATACACCCACCATAAACCTTCCTCAAAACAGTCACCATACCTACCTATTATGGCATTTCCATAGCCATTCCGAGATATATTCAGTTCACCTTTCTAGGTATTTTAGTTACAGGCTTGCATTATTTCTAGAGGCCCAAAGATTAAGTTCCCAGTCGGCGGCAAGCGGCCCTGCTACCCATGCCGGTGTCGACCTCAACTCGCAAGGGCTGGCATCGGAGGGGTTCGCGGGTGTCGTGGATCTGTCACGGCAGATGTCCTTAGTGTCAGGACTTAGTCGCGAGGCTAATGCATCTATGTAGTAGCTTGAGAGGGGTTGATCGGGACGAGAGACGCGACACACAAGACAAGGATTTAGACAGCTTCGGGCCCCGGGAGACATCATCCGGTAATAACCCTACATGTTGTTTGTGGCTAGGTCTCATTATGCTCATTAGGGAGTCGCCGCATAAACCGGCTCTCCTCTTAGATGTGTCTAGCCCTAGAGATTATTTTCTTGTCCCTCTTGGGGAGCCCTGCCCCTCCTTATATAAGTTAGAGGGGCGGGTTACATGTGGAGTCCTTGTAGGACTAGGACTAGTCTATCTTCTCTTACAAGTTGATTACAAGTCCGGGTCTTGCTTCCTTGTAAAGGAAATTTTCGTCATCCCTTTCCTCTTAAACCAGCCCATCATAACGTGAGTCTGCCTTCTGGGCTTTGGGCCTTGTTGTCCATCTGACCCGCCCGCCGGGTTACTAATGAGTCGCCATCATCGAGTGGGTTATCTGTGAATCGCCAAGCTCCAGGCAGGTCACCAGTGAGTCGCCACGCCCGGCCGGTCATACATTCGGCGGGTTACACCATGAGGTATATCCTCGACATTAGCCCCCAGCTTAATTTGGATTTATCCATGTTAAATCGATCACCTAAAATAACTCAAGGACAAATTTGACAGGTTGTGCTCCGGATTAAATATTCTCCTGAGCCGGGACCTGATCATCCTTAAGTCCAATTGTCATTTCCTTCTTCTAAAAAATCTGGGTCAATAAGCCAGCTCCATACTCAATTTGCTGACGTTGGCTCTTGTAAAGAAATATTATAAGAAATAATCCATTTGAATCGGCTTCCAAGGCGCTGGCTTAATAAACATATTGGACTCAAGATTCATCTGGTGATCCGCCGGTTTAAAGATGTAGAGGCTGGCGAGCAAAATTGTCGGCTTGTAAATATTGATAACACCGGGTCATAACTGTTGCTGATGCCGGGTTAATCTTATGATGACGCTGGGTCATAAACTTTGCAGATTTTTCTTATAATAATATAATACCTGATTTTCTCAAAACTAATAATTTGAAGTTATTCCTCCCTTATATGCATATCACCTGTAGCCCCCAAGTGCCGGGTTGTCATGCTTGCAGCAACCTGGGACTTGTAATTGCCTTATGCTCATAAAAATTTCTACCAGTGTAGCCCCCAAGTGCCGAGTCATTATGCAATAATGAGCAGGGACTTTGTAAATATGATCATGTAAACTTGAGCAACAACGTGTAGCCCCCAAGGGCCGGCTCAATAAGATATTACTCAGCTGGGACTTTGTATATGATTCATTGATAATACCATCGAATGATGTAATCTCCACCATGGGGCTTGAACCCACGTCCACAAGGTTAAGAGCTTTGTACTCTCACCAACCGAATAATGGATCTTTCAATATAATGGATTAAGGCTTGTGTACCTTGAATTTCCGACAGAGCAATTGGTAGCCCCCAAGGGCGGCTCATTTAAAATGTGATGAGTCGGGTCTTCAATAAGTTGAGCAAAAATGACTTTGCATTAGCCCTCAAGTGCCATGGTGCGTCTTTGGCGGTGACATGGGACTTGTATATTCGATGTAATCTCGATTTGAACAATGTAGCCCCCAAGTGCGGGTCATAAGCCCGCAGCGACTCGGGACTATTTCCTCCATTGTGAAATAAATCATGCCCATTGATAAAAATAATAGCCGCTATGCGCTTAAAGCGACTTTGAAAACCTCAATCATAACATCGTTCTTGATAATCACAATAGAAATCCAGCCATGTTGGCTATTCAAGATTTGAATAATATAATCCGGTATGAAAACCTCAATCATTCAATATCATCATGAAAATCCAGTCAGTTTTGGCTATTAAAGATTTGAATACCTCATCGATTGACAAGTAAATCCGGAGTTTAAATACCTGGCGGTTCTTGGGTGATGACGACTTAATGCGCATTCATTGTAAGCCGGAATTTTTGTAACCCAGTGGCCTATAGCCCTTGAGAAAATCAATAATTGATAACCCTTTTGAGACACCAATTCCAGTGATGAGCTTGGATCAAGCATTTATATAAGTCATAGTTCTGCAAATCCTCGCATGTAGTTTAAACAACATATGCCCTAGCGACTTAACATCAAGAGCCGTATGGTAACCACCCAAATGTAGTCTTACCGCACACAAGTAGATCACAAGAACCCTTGGCGGTTTGTCGCAGGGGTCATAATACCTCACATATAACCACCGTGATATTGAATTTGTACTGCCGGTTAACATGACCTGTGCAGTAAGGGTGCTAACCCAATCTTTAGAAGCCAATGCTTCCACATAGATGATGATTGTCATAAGCTGGCGACTAATAGTCAAAAAGTCAAACCGTGTTAAGCATAAACCACTCATATATATTTGAGATATGATCCAAAAAAGGTCTCAAGTCAAACCCAAAAATTGTTCGCAAAAAAAAGTTTAAGGCTTCTGATTCGTATACGATCAGAATACCGTTCCAAAGGGGTTGAGCTAAGATTCGAATACGATCATATAGCCCCCAGTGGCTTTGGCGTTACCGATCAAGAGGGTACCGACAGCTATGTTCTCTTTGGTTCGAATACGACCTATGTTTGAACAGGAAGCCCGCAAATGACCTTGTGAGTTGTTTAACGACGCTGATTCGAATACGATCCACGTCGGACCCAAAAGAGGTTAAGCTATGATTCAGATACGATCAAGAAGCCCCCCAGTGAGTTTGGCAGTGTGCCGATCAAAAGGGTTTCGACAGCTATGTTCTCTTTGGTTCAAATATGACCTATGTTTAAACAGGAAGCCCCCAAGTTACCATATATTAGCATTGCACCGATCAAGAGGGTACCGACAGCTATGCTCGATGAGCAGGAAGCCCCCAAGTGACCATAATAAGATAAGCCGTAAGGCGTGATACCTATGTTTGAACCGCGATCATGGCAGCAAGTTCTTTTGGCAACCTTTAATTTTTCTTAGAACTTCGAACTTGCGAGAGATTAATTCTTTTGAACCGAACTTTAAACCGGATTTGAAAGCTTCAAAAATTTGTGAGGGACCAATTTACCTTGAGCCGGATTTTGAGCCGGATTTGAGAGCTTCAAAAATTTGTGAGGGACAAATTTACTCGGGCCGGGCTTTTGAACCGGATTTGAGAGCTTCGGTGCTTTGTGGGAGAAAGATGTCTCTTGAACCGGATTTTAAACCAGAGTCCTTATTTTGAGCCGGAAATCTTCCGACGGCTTTTTAAATTTTCATCGATCTAGCAAGAATCCTCGGGCCCGGTTATTTTCCTTCAATGACCCGGAGTTCTTGAATTCATTGAAACCGCTAATTTTGCCGAGTCATACCATTGTAGCCCCGAGTCTCAAGACGGCTCGAGGAGTTGGCTTGATATTCTCCATATTTGACCATAGCGTAAGGTATACATCATTGGCGTTGATAGCGCGATGTGAATCCGGAAGGTTGAGGTGATCGCGGGCGGGTTATAAATGATCCCGTATGAGCCGTGGTCAAGAATCTCGCCAACGGTTTCCTTCCAACCGCTGTTTGAAGTTAACCAAACCGTAGTGGCGGCGACTTGTGCACCTGCCCATTGAACCATCCAAAGGCAGACGGCGGCTGATAATATATGATAATTTGCCTCAATTTGTTGGAAGAAACCGGGCTTCCCAAGTAGTGACTTGCTCATACTCAATGAACAGCTCACGTAGACAGACGCAGCCCGGTGTGTTAATGTAGACCAGGCCGCGAGAGACGGACGGTAAAGATGACCGCAGCATCAGAGGCGGCTCAGACAAATGAGTCGGCCGCGGCATTATAAGCCGGCGCAAGCGAGTCAACCACGTCGTTTTGATGAAGTGAACAATTGTCCTGCATTAACAATATTGCAGACCAAGACAAAGATAAACTGCTCTTTGACAAAAATGATATGGGCTAATAAAATATATTTCAAATGGATATCACCTGATGTGTCAGGCCGGAAATAATCCGCCATGAAGTTGATGATCACTAGGTGAAGTTGAAATTACTCACGGGTGAGTCGGCCGCAGCGTTTGTAAGCCGGTGCCGACGGGCGAGCTAATTGCAGGCACGGTAAGCCGCGCGGGCGGCGAATCAATCGCGGATGCGGTCTCGGCGAGTTGATGTAGATTGAGCTGCACGGGTAACGGCTTATGCGGCGCGACGCTGCTTAATAAAGCGGGCGCGGAGGCCTGTGCATGATGATGCTAACGCATATTTCATAGGCATAGCATGACACCACCTTTATAATAAATCATTGTCCCTGCGTACAGAAAAATACGTAAAGTACAATAGTTCTTTAAAAGAATTTAATATGTACTAAAAATAGAACGGACTAATATCACCTGATTATCTGGATGATAAATTATGCCCTTTGGACAGATGATCCATATGCAGACTAAATACTAGTAACGATGGACTAGTATAGCTTCACATTATTTAAAATGGCAACCTGTGGTAGTACTTTTCACGTGAGATGCCTTGGAAAATCAATGGTTGTTGGGGGCCGTGCCGCTGCCACTCTCTTGCCGCTCCAGAGGCGTCGACGTCTTTGGCAGAGCCGAGGTGCTCGAAGGCCGCAGAAAACCGGAGGACTTGCGCGTGCAGAGGCTTGCAGAAAAAATGACTCGCCACGGGTCTGGCGGCTCAAGGTTGCAGCGGCGCGGCGGCCCACCGCAAAGATGAAACGGCGGTGGTGGCGCGAGGCTTAGGCAGCCGGGCGGCTTATGGCGCGGCCGTGACCGCAACAGCAGCCACCCGGTGATGCGGCGCGGCAGCCATGAAGTAGCGGCTCGGAGGTGCTCCGGTGGCGGGTCGAGCGGAAAAACCGCAGCGACTCGGAGCGAAATGTAAGCGGAGACTTAAGGTCTTTCGGTCCGGAGCGAGCGGTAGGGCGAGGCCGTGAAGGTCAAGTCCCATCATCTAACTTCACGTGTTTTATCTTTTGACCACTTGCGTATTAGCAACAATAGCTAGCATCATGATGGATTGTCTTGATCGCCTCCCCATGCAGCAGTTTTTGGTAAGTAAAAAATCTGGAGTGGTAGATCAACCTCACCATCACGTGGCAGAGTAATAATTGAAATGTCTGATTGTCATTGTTGTCTCTGCATTTAACAAAGGCGTCTTCAGGCTTCTCGTGAGGACACCGCAGCGGGACCGATCCTTGCATGTGCGTGTACCTAGTTTGGCCTATTGCTGAAAAACAAGGACTACGGCGATTTGACCATAGCGCAGGATTGCTTCGAGTCGGTCTTGGTATATCCATCCCGCAATCCAAGAAAGGAAACCTGCAGCGGAAAGCTTAATCTCGGTCTCGGCGATTTTTCTGACTCTAATTGTTTGACACCTTTGTCTTTGAATTGCTCGTCAGATGTCACATCTTGATGCTTTTGTCAGTACGCGCAGCCAATAATCCACCATGGAATCTCTTGGTTTTAGATAAAGGGTCCCGATAACTGCCACACATGTGGCATGGACAGGAACCCGCCCGCACGCCTCGTGTGGCATGGACAGGAACCCGCCCGCACGATCACGTCCGGGAGCGCAATGGCACAGCCCGCACGTCCGGTGTGTGGCAACCCCGCTCAAGACGACCCGTCACGGGCAGACGACCACGCCGCTCAAGACGACCCAGCCGTTCCGGCCTCCGATCGATCCCCACTCCCGACTGCCGCCATCGTCCCCCACCTCTCGAACCCCTACCTCCATCGCCGACCTTCTTTGGTTGCCATGGCAACCAGAGCAGATCCGTAGGGCCGTCCCACCGCAAATCACACCCCAACCCTCCCCCACCCCCGCCCCACTCCAACCCCGCCCTCCAAAGACGATCACTAAAAGGTGTGAAATCTCCCGATCTCATACTGTTTCTCATCCTTCTTCTGGGCAGAAAATTGCAATTTTACAGATGAAGGTGGCGACTGGATCCACGCTATAGGGGTAAAACACTACAGATTTTTAGGCGTATTTTCTTTGAACAAATAAATCTATAAAGAAAATAGGTGGTTATGTGTATCTTCACATTTGCCAAGCAGAATACACCAGATCTGCCATGTACTACGCTTGAGATTAACTTAAGTTCCTAGTTCGCTTGACGCAAGTAGTTGGTAATGAAATGGATGAGTAGGAATCCCTAAAAAAGGAGAGGAATGACAAATTTGGAATAAAGGGGGTGGGAAAAATTAATTGCCACCTGTCTCTAACGTCAGTTGCCACCTTTCGTTGTCAGTAACTACCACCATGTTAACCTGTTGCTTGCCATCCTATTGTAGTGGCTGTTGCCATCGAATCGAACGGATAGCTAGCACCCAAATTTTAGAAAAAGAGTGTGGATGTGCATGTCCTACTTGCCGCGATGTGTTGGTTGCCTACGCATGAAAATGTGATAACACTGACGTGTTATCTTCTACGTGCAAGCAGCAGAAGAATACAATTTTTGTGGATTGTTGATGCGTTCTTGTTCATGCAGTGGTTGAGAACACATTGGAAGAAACGAGACACGGAAAGAATGAATCACGAAGATGGCGCTGATACTTGGGGTTCTCAAAGGCCAGAAACGCCCCCTTGGGATGCATCAGAGCATACCAACTCATTTCTCGCAGGCCGTTGCTGCCACTACTAGAAACGATGTCACGAGACATTGGTATGATGTGTGATAACAAAAGAAAAGAATAGTTGCCATGTTCGCAACGATGAAGATGACATTCTACTTATGTCGTACACTGTCATTTTTTCGCAGGTTCTTATGACCAAAACACACTCAGGGGGCCTCCGTGGCAAGTTCAGTCACAGGGCGCTAACACTGACAAATGTACGGGCAGCCAACTTCAACTAGCTAATATGGCTAATCAAGGTAACGCATACGAAAAAGAACACATACTGGTCTGGACATGAAAAATAAACTTGCAAAGGTTGGCAAAAGACTCACGAGTTATGACGGGGGAAAATGCAGAGCCTTCATGCAGCACGTGGCATCAGGCATCACCCATGTACCTGCCATCAATGTCATACACAGGTGAGTCCATAAAAAGTGAAGTTGCGGACGGTGAATTAGCAGAAGGAGCATAGTTGACAACTGCAGTTGCCATGACTGGACAACTGCAATTGCCATGAATAAATAACTGCAGCTTGTCATCCACGGACAATCGTTGTTGCCCTCCACGGACAAGCTGCGGTTGCCATGCCGGGACAACTGCGGTTGCCATGCCAAAGACTAAACTACGGTTGCCATGTATTGACCAGCTACTACGATGCTTACAGGTTATTACGGTGGTGGTACCCCGGCAAACGTCTCGTGGCAAGCTTCACAGATTGCAGATAGAGCATGTCAATTTGGTGTGACAGACCACACAAGATGGGCACATGCAGCAGAACAAGGTAAGGAAAAAATTGAACCACAAAAGAGCACTGCATTTGTTTTTGTGGCAAAAAATAGCACGTGACGAAAGAGAAGATTTGTAGCAGTGATGGTGGACAAAATCAAGCATAAAACGCTAACAAGTGGTTGTGTATAATGAGTCATATATTGTCTTCGGAAATTTGCCAACTGCTAAAAGCATGTGTGCAACACTAATGGTTGATCGCATTTGCCTAGTGAGATCAAGCCTAGAATGCAAAAGTTTTGATGCTAGAACACAGTGGTTGCCATGTATTGGTAGCGATTTGCCATGTATGCAGGACTGCAGCTGCCATGCATATAGAATCCAAGTTTTTGTACTAAAGAGGAGCTGGTTGTCGTGCATTGGCAAACAATAGTTGCCATGTTTGTTGGACTGTAGCTGCCATGACTGGACCACTACAGTTGCCATGCATGTCCACACGCAGACTCGTGGCTTGCTGTTTGAATGATCATGCCAAATCACTCGAAGTTGATGTGATCCGTTGCGATAAAACATGTTATTCAAGCAAAATCTTACTCTCGTACCTCTTTTTTCTATTACAGGGCCTACAACTACAGTGAACAACGGTGCGGGGACATCTACTGCGGGGAGCTCGAAGACGGAAGACGTTGCTCCACCAGCCAGCCAGACAATCATGCCGCAAACAATGTCGAGTCGAGTCGAAATGGCAATCATTCCGGCAATGCCGGCAGCCACCCCTTTGAACACAAGCAATCGGCAACACTCAAGTAGATGAAAGCGCCACGACATCAAGTGAATGATGAAACTGATGACGAAGCACAAGGGGATGAAGATGATGGGCAATCAGAGATCGTGGTACCTCAGCCACCATACGTTGGGCAGAGATTTGAATCGTTTGCAGAAGCAACGGAATTCTACCAGACATATGCAAAGTTCCATGGGTTTGCGGCCAACACCGAATACCATAGGAAAATTAAGAAAACTAACGAGTACAGCATAGGTGAGATGAGGTGCCACAAGGCACGAAGGAACAATAAGGGGAAAGGTGTTGAGCCTGTCGTTCCGGAACGAAAAAGAGGTATCATTCTCAAGACGGGATGCCCTGTCCGGTGTAAGCTAAACGTAGGTGGAACATAGTATGTGGTCACTGAATATTTTGACGAGCACAACCACAAACTCATAAAGAAGTTCGACCTGGTAAAATTTCTGACCGCCCACAGAGGATTCACCCACCTCGAAAGGAAATTCATAAAGCTGCTACATGTTTGTAACATCAGTCCATCAAGAATGGTCCAGATACTATCACTCATCCACAGCAAAAAGGGGACTCTGAGTAGCATGCCCTACATACCAGCTGACATCACAAACCTAAAGGCAAAGTACCGTAGAGAGAGCAAGTTGGCTGACATAGAGGCCACAATGGCCTACTTTGATGAGAAAGCGAAGGAAGATCCAGATTTCTTCCACAGGATAAGGTTGGACGATGAGGACCGTGTCAGGAACATGGATTGGGTGGATGGTGCTGCAAGGAGAGCCTACAAACATTTCCGAGATTGCAATACATTCGACGCGACGTATCTCACTAATATGTACAAGATGCCATGCGCTCCATTCATAGGAATAAATAGCCATAATCAGTCGTTGCGGTTATTTGCTGGGCTTGTTCGAACGAAGACACGGATGGGTACGCTTATGGCTGTTCAAGACCTTCTTGGAGTGCATGGATGGACTTGTTCGATGAACATAATAATGAGACCAGGAATTTAGCATGTGTGCAGGCATAGAGGAGGTCTTTCCGTTGGCAGTGCACAGGCACTGCAGGTGGCACATTATAAAGAAGGCTGAGGAGATGCTAGGACCATTCTTTGCTGACCGTCCAGAGCTGCACAAGGCATTCGAGATGTCCGTGGACCACAGCTTGACAGTGGAGGAGTTTGAAATGAGCTGGATGGCCATGATTGAAACATATCAAGTCCAAGACAACGAGACTCTTGCTAGCCTGTGGGAGAAGCGAACGTACTGGGTGTCGGCCTACTTCATGCAATCGCTTCTTCCCATTTCTGCAGACTACGCAGCGTGAGGGGTTCAATGCTGTTTTGAAGCTGCACGTGAGCCCCGGCAACTCATTGCTACAGCTTTGCCAAAGCAACACAGCTTTGCAACAAAAAATACCGGGATCTGAGCTACAGCAAGAAGCTTAACACCGCGCTAAAGCAGCCAAAATTGCTAACGATTTACCGATGGAGAGGCAAATGAGCAAGATATCCACCAACAAGATCTTTAACAAGTAAGTCGATTAGCATAAATTTTATTTGGCGCAAAGCACGAAGGCAGTAGGTGCCATATAGAATGCAATGAAGTTGCCATGATATGTGGTTGCCATGTTTAATGAAATACTATTTGCCATGCTTACTCAGCTGCAGTTGCCATGTTCAATGAAAATTCTGTTTGCCATGCTTGCTCGGATGCATTTTCCATGTTCAATGAAATGCACGATTTGCCATGTTTAATGCAATCAGTACTTCCATTGGGCATGTTGGTATGCAAATGCCAATGACAACTGAAAATGTTATATTGTCGCCACATATGCTGAAATGCAATTGCCATGTTTACTAAAATGCAATCGCCATGTTTCTTTGAAATGCAAT
Organism: Aegilops bicornis; assembly: GCA_021605145.1. NCBI lineage: Eukaryota > Viridiplantae > Streptophyta > Magnoliopsida > Poales > Poaceae > Aegilops > Aegilops bicornis. Next base: position 1,362,299 of record JAHIAL010000033.1, on the reverse strand, counting down.
TGCCATGTTTACTCAACTGTAGATGCCTTGTTTAATAAAATGCAGTTGACATGTTTTATGCAATGTGCTTCCATTGGGAATGTTGGTGTGGAAATGACAATGGCCAGTTGAAAATGTACTACAGTTGCCATGTCTAGTGTACTACAGTTGCCATGTCTAATGTACTACAGTTGCCATGTCTAATATACTACAGTTGCCATGTTCAAGGTACTATATTTGCCATGTTCAATGTACTATGTTTGCCATGTTCAATGTACTATGTTTGCCATGTTCAAACAAAATGTATTTCTATTTCCATGACAACATAAGGTGCTACAAAAAAAGAGCGCACGATAGTTTAATGTAAAACACACAAAACTTGGCAGATTCCAGGAAGAAATAAAGTTGCCCAAGCATGTTCACGGCTTTCCGGTGGACGAACATACATTCAAGGTGTGTTCTATTTTGGGCATGTCGATTCGTAACTCAAGACCCGGACAAAGGAAGGAACTACTTCGTGAAAGCCTCGATAGGCCAAGGCGAATACTATCGCCAATGCCGCAAGTTTGAACGGACGGCATTGTGTGTCACATACTAAAAAGTAATGGACATGAACGCTGTGACACGGATGCCCCGCCATTTCATAAGGCGGCGATGGACTTGGGGCCGACGGCTACGCGTTGGCGCGCAGACAACAAACGCAGTTACGTTGTGCATGACGAGAGACCTGAGTCAACCATGGAAGCCGTGAGGCACGCTAGCCGACAAAGAACTATGCTGAGCTAATTGATGAAGCGTGCAAGAGTGATGAGACAAATGAGAGTCGCAGAAAACACAGAAGGCCACGAAAAGAGAGCTTGATGAGATCAAGAAGAGGAAAGCCGAGGAAGCCTTACACCGATTCCTCCGCACATCAAGTGTGCCTTCATCCACGGGGCCATCATCTGAAAACTCGGAGATAGGATCTGGAACAGCAAGCACACAAACCCAGGTCAGGAACCCGCCCCGTTCCATCACAAAGGGTCGTCCAAGAGAGATAAGGTACAAATCGGGATTGGAGATTCAAGCAAAACACAAGAAAACGAAGAAAGGGACGGGCAATCCGTAAGCAAAATTGGGCCTTGATGACATGGTCCTTGTGGACATTTTGTTTTGTACCCTAGATGTTGTGAATTTTTTTTAAATTGGGAGAATGACTCTTGAGGGGCATCAGAAGTTGAAGGAAAATACACTGAATGGATAAATGCACTTGCCATGTTATTGTTGGGGAACGCAGCAGAAATTCAAAATTTTCCTACGTGTCACCAAGATCTATCTATGGAGAAACCAGCAACGAGGGGAAGGAGAGTGCATCTACATACCCTTGTAGATCGCTAAGCGAAGCGTTCAAGAGAACGGGGTTGAAGGAGTCAGACTCGTCGTGATCCAAATCACCGGAGATCCTAGTGCCGAACGGACGGCACCTCCGCTGCTCAACACACGTACAGCCCGGTGACGTCTCCCATGCCTTGATCCAGCAAGGAGAGAGGAGAGGTTGAGGAGGACTCCATCCAGCAAAGCACAACGGGCGTGGTGGTGGTGGAGGAGCGTGGCAATCCCGGCAGGCTTCGCCAAGCACTGCGGGAGAGGAGGAGGTGTCACGGAGGGAGGGAGGTGCGGGGGACTCAGTGCGGCTGCCCTCCCTCCCTCCACTATATATAGGGGCAAGGGAGGGGGAGGCTCAGCCTTGGCCCTTCCTCCAATGAAGGGTGCGCCAGGAGGAGTCCATCCTCCCTAAGGCACCTAGGAGGTGCCTTCCCCTTTAGGACTCTCCCTTTATCTTATCTCTTGGCGCATGGGCCTCTTGGGGCGCACCAGCCCACCTGGGCTGGTCCCTCCCACACTTGGCCCATGCAGCCCTCCGAGGATGGTGGCCCCACTTGGTGGACCCAGGACCCTCCCGGTGGTCCCGGTGCATTACCGATAAAACCGAAACTTTTCGGTGACCAAAACAGGACTTCCCATATATAATTCTTTACCTCGGACCATTCCGGAACTCCTCGTGGACGTCCGGGATCTCATCCGGGACTCGAACAACATTCGGTAACCACATACAAACTTCCTTTATAACCCTAGCGTCGCCATCGAACCTTAAGTGTAGACCCTACGGGTTCGGGAACCATGAACATGACCGAGACGTTCTCCGGTAAATAACCAACAACGGGATCTGGATACCCATGTTGGCTCCCACATGTTCCACGATGATCTCATCGGATGAACCACGATGTCAAGGACTCAATCAATCCCGGATACAATTCCCTTTGTCGAGAGGTATTGTACTTGCCCGAGATTCGACCGACGGTATCCGATACCTTGTTCAATCTCGTTACGGCAAGTCTCTTTACTCGCTCCGTAATACATCATCCCGTGATCAACTCCTTGATCACATTGTGCACATTATGATGATGTCCTACCGAGTGGGCCCAGAGATACCTCTCCGTCACACGGAGTGACAAATCCTGCCTCGATTCGTGCCAACCCAATGACACTTTCGGAGATACATGTAATGCACCTTTATAGCCACCCGATTCACGTTGTGACGTTTGGTACACCCAAAGCATTCCTACAAGATCCGGAGTTGCACAATCTCATGGTCTAAGGAAATGATACTTGACATTAGAAAAGCTTTAGCATACCTAACCACGATCTTTGTGCTAGGCTTAGGATTGGTCTTGTCCATCACATCATTCTCCTAATGATGTGATCCCGTTATCAATGACATCCAATGTCCATGGTCGTGAAACCGTAACCATCTATTGATCAACGAGCTAGTCAACTAGAGGCTTACTAGGGACATGGTGTTGTCTATGTATCCACACATGTATTGTATTGTGGTTTCCGGTCAATACAATTATAGCATGAATAATAAACGATTATCATGAACAAGGAAATATAATAATAACTAATTTATTATTGCCTCTAGGGCATATTTCCAACAGTTATGGGTACTTAATCTGCCATGTTATGTGTAGTTAATCTGCCATGCTATTTTATACTAAATATGCCATGCTATTTTATACTAAATATGCTATGTTAATTGTACTGGATCTGCCATGTTAATTGTACTGGATCTGCCATGTTAATAATACTGGAGCTGCCATGTTAAGTATACTGGATCTGCCATGTTGCTTATGTTGAATCTGCCATGTTGTTTGTACTGAATCTGCCATGTTAGCTGTACTGAAACATGCCATGTTATTTGTAATGACTCTGCATCGCATATATTTCCATGTTAGTTCGACGCAGTTTAGTCACACATAGTTTGTTGTGTGCAATGTATGGGAAACAAGTTGAAAAAAGCGTAACGTGCATCAACCGCATGAAAGGTTACGGCTACATGATCAAACTACCATGTTAGCCGGTACAGTTAGCGATGAAAAAGAAGAAGCAAAACAGCCAAATGAAAAACGACGATGACTTCCACTAACCCTATCTGATGAACTACATTTGCCATGTTTTAAAACATCATAGACGCATTCGAAGCAGCAAACTGTTGCTACAAACGATGAAACCATAATAATAATATTAAACATAAACGATTCGCTGTCACGCCTAAATAGGTTCACATCCACACATATATTACAGAAAATATTCAAATGTCGCTCACACACCACCACTACATACTAGGCTACGCGGGGTTGCAGTCATAACATAGCACACGAACATAGTTTTGACAAGAACAAAGATAGTACCTTACATTCCTCGCAGAATGTAAGTAAGGTATGCGTCCGTGTGTAACGCCACGTGATCACTTGTACTTCTTGATGACTTTCTTGACAGCTTCCTTCACGAACTCGGTGCTCGGACCGCTTGTTGAAATCTTCATTCGTCAACCGGTTCCATGTGTAAATTTTCCGAGCTCAACGACTGCGGTGTGGCAATGAGGAACAAGTCTACCTTCCCACTTTGCAAGGTATTCCAACGTGTGAAAGCCACGATCCGTCCTACACAAGAAAAAGAGTCGTGAACTCACAAAAATGATGTACATAGCAATGATAAACTTCAATTCAGATGTAACAACAAAGAGGGGTGGGATTGATGTGAATGGCACATGAAGGAGGGGGTAGGAAATTACATGTTCCCTTGATTCGTAGTCGCCACGTACTCAATCGGGAAATGTTTGATCTGGACCTTTGAGTTTTCGTAGTGACGGCTCCATGTCTCTTTGACGTTGTTGATGAAGAATTCAGCATGCGAAGTAAGGTCTGCATCAGCTGCCGAACGCATTGAATCAAGCACCTCAAAGCGTTGGTTCTTCAGGTCAAGACATATCGCATAGTGGTGACCACACTTGTCGTGTGGGTCGGTGGTGCAAGCTCTGGAACATGGGGAACATGACCTGCATGTAAAAGTGAAGGAAATGAGAAGCGAGTTCACATGAAGAACAGCGGAGGGACAAAAAGTAGAATCACGTAGAATGTTTAGTTATAGTGGGTAGTTGAAAGAAAGTTGCCATCCATGTATGAACAAAATTTGCCGTGTATTTTACTTTGAAGTTGCCACATAGTTTGCACGGGATGCAAAAATCAAAAAGTCAGTTTGCACGGCAGGCGATGCCACATGAAACATACGCCACATAAACAGAGTGCGGATAATGGCAAAAACCATACCATGTGAAAAAAGTGCAAACAGGGAAGGAGTACTCACATGTTTCTTGGTGTGAGCTTGAATTCACCGTGTTGAGCAAAATTCTTCCTTGGGATTTTGTGGTGGAAGTCACCATCCCATATTTTGCAGGTCACACTGTAATGCATGATTGTTTTGTCGGGAGACATATCCATATGCTTGTTGAATTAGTCAATCATGCAACTACATTCGTCGACATTTTACCGTTTGGCCTCACGGACTCGGCAAGATCACCTGTGTCGACGTACGCCGCTCGCGCATTGAATGACCTTGGTTCTGTCCAAACATGAGTCTGTATGAAAATGATATAACATGAAAGAATCATGCCTACTAAGTTAAAAATAAAAGAACTAAAACATAAGCGGATCATGTATAGAAAGTACGAAGAAGATGAATGGTAAAAAGAGCAAAAGCAAAATGAGAGATTATGTGGTGTGGTCATTTACGCTTTCAGCTCCTTCATGTGCTTATTCTTGGCCCTCGCATTTCCAAATCGCTTGACAATATCGTACAGCTGGGTCTGTTCCTTTGTGGCCCTAAATTCGGGCTCGTAGTCTTCCGCGGGAGGTGGGTGAACTACCCTCTGCTGCCTCACAGAACCAGGGGTGGCACTCCTATTGGTATCTTCAGATACCGTATCTGCAGGCATGTTGGAACTTGATTGCCCCTGACCTCATGAGGACCTCCTCTGCAATGCTGCCTCGTCGATCCTGCGGTAAGCTTCATCAAGTGACGGTGAAATCTCCTCAGGGGTGCCTGCAAGGATCAAAAAAGTGGATTAGGATACCTGGAAATCAAAAACAGATGGATTGTGAGAAGATAGGGTGCATGATGTGAAATGTAAGTACAAAAAGTAGGGAGTTGCCATGTGGAGGCAAATCCAGTTGCCATGTGTGGTGCACTTTAGTTGCCATGTCACAGCAACTACAGTTGCCATGTTGTGTCAACTCCACTTGCCATGTGCTTGCCGAATGGAAAATACAGCATGAAAACAAGAATGCAGGTGACATGGTGCAGCAAATCCAGTTGCCATGTGTATTGCACTGTAGTTGCCATGTGACAACAACTAGAGTTGCCATGTTCAATAAACTTCAGTTGCCATGTGGTTGCCGAATGTAAAATGCAGCATGGCAACAAAAAAATGTAGGTGATATGGTGCATCGAATCCAGTTGCCATGTCATCACATAACAGTTGCCATCACAAGTGAGAACCCCAAAAAATATGATTGGGACAAAAGTCAAACTACAAAGATGTATACAAGAAAATGTTAAGCACATGAGAAATGTACCTTGGACTATCGGCTCTGCGAACTTGACAGCCTTCCTACCCTTGACCACTGGCTGCGCCATCATTGCGGGCATGCCTCCCGGGAAAGCAAAGGCAGCTGGCATAGGATCTGGCACCACTGGTTGATCTTGACTGATGCCAAGGCTGAAGCTCGGTGGGGTGAAGGCCATTGGGTGTATCTCATGCCTACTGGCCGGACCACGAACAACTTGGCGGGCGTAATCCAAGGGTGAAAGATCAACAAACATATCTGAATCGGCCGCTTCATGTAATGATCGGGCTTATTTGTAGGGCGGCGTGTTGTCGTGTATCGCCGTAACTTTCTTGACAATCTTCTTGTTTGGGCTGTAGGGGACACCCACATTGACTGGGAGCCTGGAAGTGCGCAGATTTAAGCTGGGGATTTCCACTGCGGGTAAAGGCGCGGTCTGCTCCGGACGTTCACCTGCGTCACTCGTGCCCTGATACGTCTCCAATGTATCTATAATTTTTGATTGCTCCATGCTACTTTATCTATTGTTTTGGACTATAATGGGCTTTATTTTCCACTTTTATATTATTTTTGGGAGTAACCTATTAACCGGAGGCCCATCCTGCATTGCTGTTTTTTGCCTATTTCATGTTTCAAGAAACGGAATATCAAACGGAGTCCAAACGGAATGAAACCTTCAGAACGTGATCTTCTCACCGAGCGTGATCCAGGAGACTTGGACCCTACTCCAAGAAGTGCCAGGCGGTCACGAGGGTGGGGCGCCCCTCCCCTAAGCGCGCCTGCACTCATGGGGCCCCCTGACGCTCCACCGACATACGCCTTCCTCCTACATATACCGACGTACCCCCCATAGATTGGGGATGGAGCCAAAAATCTAATTCCACCGCCGCAACTTTCTGTATCCACGAGATCCCATCTTGGGGCCTGTTAGGAGTTCACCGAGGGGGCATCTACCACGGAGGGCTTCTACATCATCACCATAGCCTCTCCGATGGAGTGTGAGTAGTTTACTTCAGACCTTCGGGTCCATAGTTAGTAGCTAGATGGCTTCTTCTCTCTTTTGGATCTCAATACAATGTTCTCCCCTCTCGTGGGAGATCTATTCGATGTAATCTTCTTTTTTGCGGTGTGTTTGTTGAGACCGATGAATTGTGGGTTTATGATCCAACTTATCTATGGAAAATATTTGATTCTTCTCTGAATTCTTTTTATGTATGATTAAGTTATCTTTGCAAGTCTCTTAGAATTATCCGTTTGGTTTGGCCAACTAGATTGGTAGTTCTTGCAATGGGAGAAGTGCTTAGCTTTGGGTTCAATCTTGCGGTGACCTTTACCCAAAGGATGTGAGAAAGGGTTGCAAGGCACGTATTGTATTGTTGCCATCGAGGATAACAAGATGGGGTATTTATCATATTGCATGAATTTATTCCTCTACATCGTGTCATCTTGCTTAAGGCATTACTGCTTTTTAACTTAAAACTCTAGATGCATGCTGGATAGCGGTCGATGAGTGGAGTAATAGTAGTAGATGCAGAATCGTTTCGGTCTACTTGTCACGCACGTGATGCCTATATACATGATCATTGCCTGGATAACCTCATAAGTATGCTCAATTCTGTCAATTGCTCAACAGTAATTTGTTCACCCGGCCAGAGAATACTTATGCTCTTGAGAGAAGCCACTAGTGAAACCTATGGCCCCGGTCTATTCTCATCATATCAATCTCCATCACTTTATTTACTTGCTTTGCTTTTACTTTTTACTTTGCATCTTTATACCAAAAATACCAAAATATTATCTCTATCAGATCTCACCCTCGTAAGTGACCGTGAAGGGATTGACAACCCCTAAGCGTTGGTTGCAGTAGCTATCGCTTTTGTGCAGGTGCACGAGGGACTTGCGCGTGGTCTCCTACTGGATTGATACCTTGGTTCTCAAAAACTGAGGGAAATACTTACGCTACTGTGCTGCATCATCCTCTCCTCTTCAGGGAAATCCAACGCAAGCTCGAGACGTAGCAAGAAGGATTTCTGGCGCCGTTGCCGGGGAGGCTTACGCAAAAAGTCAACATACCAAGTACCCATCACAATCCCTATCTCTCGCATTACATTATTTGCCATTTGCCTCTCGTTTTCCTCTCCCCCACTTCACCCTTGCCGATTTATTCGCCTCTCTTTCCCAATCTCCTCCTCTTTTCCCTTTGCCTTTTGTTTGCTCGTGTGATAGTTTGCTTGCTTGTCGCTATGTCGAATTCCTTATCCGCTCCTATGTCTCCCGAGTTTGAAGTTCTTCACTTCAAGCAACGGCAAGGAGAAAATTTAAAAGATGCTTGGTATAGGATGATGGAATCATATCGTAAGTGCACCCTAGAGGTGAACTTTAGAATCCTTCTTCGCATTTTTTATGTTGGGTTAAATATGACGCATAGACAACTCTTGGATTGCATTGCCAAGGGAAATTTTATTGAAATTGATCCCAGTATTGCGCATGAAATTATAGAGGGAATAGTGGGAACACTACCCCAAAAGGGAGGATCTCATCCTACCCAGGAAGAAACCCAAGTGTTTGAGAAGATTTGCGAAGTAACAAAAATTTTACAAAGGTCTCTTGAGCCTCTTAAAAGTGTTAGCGGAAATCTTCACCGCATGAATATGTTGATTACTCTTTGTAATAAGCGGTTGGATTCTTTAGATCTAAAAATTTCCGAGTATGAAGGGAAGCGAAAAGAACCACCCGGATTCGAGCATGACTCCGCTAAAAATTTGAAAATTAAAGATAGTAATACCTAGATCTATCCTCGCTTTTATGCCTAGCTAGGGGCGTTAAACGATAGCGCTTGTTGGGAGGCAACCCAATTTTATTATGTGTTTTTTATTTTTGGTTCTAGTTAGGAATAAATAATCCATCTAGCCTCTGTTTAGATGTGGTTTTAGCTTTTAATTAGTGTTTGTGCCAAGTTGGACCTATTGGATCTTCTTGGATGATAGTTATTTGATCTTGCTGTAATTTCCAGAATCTTTGTGCTCAGTGCCCGAATTGTTAAAAATCACCAGAACGTGATAAAATACTTATTCCAATTGCTGCTGATCAATAAACAAATTTTCCAGGTCTTCTAATTTTTCTAGAATTTTTTGGGTTCCATAAGTTTGCGTTAATTACAGATTACTACAGACTGTTCTGTTTTTGACAGATTCTGTTTTGCGTGTGTTGTTTGCTTATTTTGATGAATCTATGGTTAGTAAAATGGTTTATGATCCATAGATAAGTTGGAATACAGTAGGTTTAACACCAATATAAATAAAGAATGAGTTCATTACAGCACCTTAAAGTAGTCTTTTGTTTCCTTTCTCTAACGGAGCTCACGAGATTTCTATTGAGTTTTGTGTTGTGAGGTTTTCAAGTTTTGGGTGAATTCTTTTGATGGATTATGGAACAAGGAGTGGCAAGAGCCTAAGCTTGGGGATGCCCATGGCACCCCAAGATAATCCAAGGACACCAAAAGTCAAAGCTTGGGGATGCCTCGGAAGGCATCCCTCTTTAAATCCACTTCCATCGGTAATTTACTTGGAGCTATATTTTTATTCACCAACATGATATGTGTTTTGCTTGGAGCGTCTTGTATTGTTTGAGTCTTTGCTTGTTAGTTTACCACAATCATCCTTGCTGTACACACCTTTTGAGAGAGCCATACATGAATTGAAATTTGATAGAATACTCTATGTGCTTCACTTATATCTTTTGAGCTTGATAGTTGCTCATAGTGCTTCACTTATATCTTTTTGAGCGTGATAATTTTTTGCTCTAGTACTTCGCTTAGATCTTTTAGAGCACGGTGGTGGATTTGTTTTAAAGAAACTTGATCTCTCATGCTTCACTTAGATTATTTTGAGAGTCGTTAATAGCATGGTAATTTGCTTAATGTTAATATACTTGGTGTTCAAGATATGTGAAACTTTCTTTTGAGTGCATTGAATACTAAGATAAGTTTGATGCTTGATAATTGTTTTGAGATATGGAGGTAATAATATCAAAGTCATGCTAGTTGAGTAGTTGTGAATTTGAGAAATACTTGTGTTGAAGTTTGTAAGTCCCGTAGCATGCACGTATGGTTAAAGTTGTGTAACAAATTTGAAGCATGAAGTGTACCGGCTTGTTCATCCTTATGAGTGGCGGTCGGGGACGGCGATGGTCTTTTCCTACCAATCTATCCCCCTTGGAGCATGCGCGTAGTACTTGATTTTTGATGAATTCTAAATTTTTGCAATAAGTATATGAGTTCTTTTGACTAATGTTGAGTCCATGGATTTTACACACTTTTAACTTTCCGCCATTGCTAGCCTCTTGATGCCGTGCATTGCCCTTTCTCACATTGAGAGTTGGCGCAAACTTAGCGGTGCATCCAAACTCCGTGTCTGACACGCTCTATCACACATAAACCTCCCTATATCTTCCTCAAAACAGCCACCATACCTACCTATTATGGCATTTCCATAGCCATTCCAAGATATATTGCCATGCAACTTTCCACCATTCCGTTCATCATTATTATGACATACATTACTTTTTGTCATATTGCCATTGCATGATCATGTAGTTGACATCGTATTTGTGGCAAAGCCACCATGCATTATTTTTTCATACATGTCACTCTTGATTCATTGCACCATCCCAGTACATCACGGAGGCATTCATATAGAGTCATACCTTGTTCTAGTTTCGAGTTGTAATCCTCATGTTGTAATCAATAGAAGTGTGATGATCATCATTATTAGAGCATTGCCCAAATAAAAAAAAGAGAAAGGCCAAAAAAAAGAAAGGCCCAAAAAAGAAAAGAAAAGGGCAATGCTACTATCTCTTTTTCCACACTTGTGCTTCAAAGTAGCACCTCGTTCTTCATGTAGTGAGTCTCATATATTGTGCTTCAAAGTAGCACCATGTTTTTCATATAGTGAGTCTCATAAGTTGTCTTTTTCATACTAGTGGGAATTTTTCATTATAGAACTTGGCTTGTATATTCCTATGATGGGCTTCCTCAAATACCCTAGGTCTTCATGAGCAAGCAAGTTGGATGCACACCCACTAGTTTTTTTTGTTGAGCATTCATAGCTCTAGTGCATCCGTTGCATGGCAATCCCTACTCCTCATGTTGACATAAATTAATGGGCATCTCCATAGCCCGTTGATTATCCTCGTCAATGTGAGACTTTCTCCTTTTTTGTCTACTCCACACAATCCCCATCATCATATTCTATTCCACCCATAGTGCTATATCCATGGCTCACGCTCATGTATTGCGTGAAGGTTGAAAAGTTTGAGATTATTTAAGTATGAAACCATTGCTTGGCTTGTCATCGGGGTATAGAAGTTGGGAACATCTTTGTGTGATTAAAATGAAGCATAGCCTAACTATATGATTTTGTAGGGATGAACTTTCTTTGGCCATGTTATTTTGAGATGACATAATTATTTTGATTAGTGTGCTTGAAGTATTATTATTTTTATGTCAATATGAACTTTTGTCTTGAATCTTTCGGATCTGAATATTCATATCACAATTAAGAAGATTTACATTGAAATTATGCCAAAGTATCATTCCGCATCAAAATTCTCTTTTTATCATTTACCTACTCGAGGGGCGAGCAGGAATTAAGCTTGGGGATGCTCGATACGTCTCCAACGTATCTACAATTTTGATTGCTCCATGCTACTTTATCTATTGTTTTGGACTATAATGGGCTTTATTTTCCACTTTTATATTATTTTGCAGGACTAACCTATTAACCGGAGGCCCGGCCCGGATTGCTTGTTTTTTTGCCTATTTCGGTGTTTCAAGAAACGGAATATCAAACAGAGTCCAAACGGAATGAAACCTTCGAACGTGATCTTCTCACGAGCGTGATCCGTGAGACTTGGACCCTACTCCAAGAAGTGCCAGAGGCGGTCACGAGGGTGGGGCGCGCCCTCCCCAGGCGCCCCTACCTCGTGGGCCCCGACGCTCCACCGACGTACTCCTTCCTCCTATATATACCTCATTGCCCCAACAGATCGGGGCCGGAGCCAAAACCTAATTCCACCACCGCAACTTTCTCAGATCCACAAGATCCCATCTTGGGGCTGTTCGAGCTCCACCGGAGGGGGCATCTACCACGGAGGGCTTCTACATCATCACCATAGCCTCTCCGATGAAGTGTGAGTAGTTCACTTGAGACCTTCGGGTCCATAGTTAGTAGCTAGATGGCTTCTTCTCTCTTTTGGATCTCAATACAATGTTCTCCCCTCTCGTGGAGATCTATTCGATGTAATCTTCTTTTTGCGGTGTGTTTGTTGAGACCGATGAATTGTGGGTTTATGATCCAACTTATCTATGGAAAATATTTGATTCTTCTCTGAATTCTTTTTATGTATGATTAAGTTATCTTTGCAAGTCTCTTGAATTATCCGTTTGGTTTGGCCAACTAGATTGGTAGTTCTTGCAATGGGAGAAGTGCTTAGCTTTGGGTTCAATCTTGCGGTGACCTTACCCAAAGGATGTAAAGGGTTGCAAGGCACGTATTGTATTGTTGCCATCGAGGATAACAAGATGGGGTATTTATCATATTGCATGAATTTATTTCTCTACATCATGTCATCTTGCTTAAGGCGTTACTCTGTTTTAACTTAATACTCTAGATGCATGCTTTGGATAGCCGTCGATGAGTGGAGTAATAGTAGTAGATCTGAGTAATCGTTTAGGTCTACTTGTCACGGACGTGATGCCTATATACATGATCATTGCTGGATAACCTCATAACTATGCTCAATTTCATCAATTGCTCAACGGTAATTTGTTCACCCAGTAGAATACTTATGCTCTTGAGAGAAGCCACTAGTGAAACCTATGGCCCCGGGTCTATTCTCATCATATCAATCTCCATCACTTTATTTACTTGCTTTGCTTTTACTTTTACTTTGCATCTTTATACCAAAAATACCAAAATATTATCTCTATCGGATCTCACCCTCGTAAGTGACCGTGAAGGGATTGACAACCCCTAAGCGTTGGTTGCGAGTAGCTATCGTTTTGTGCGGTCACGAGGGACTTGGCGTGGTCTCCTCTTTGGATTGATACCTTGGTTCTCAAAAACTGAGGGAAATACTTACGCTACTGTGCTGCATCATCCTCTCCTCTTCGGGGAAATCCAACGCAAGCTCGAGACGTAGCATGCCCGGCTTGACACCTGCATTAGTTGTGCTCCGGTCTTCCGGTTTCTCCATCACATTGCTTTTGGCAGGTGGCGGGAACAGTGTGGACGCAGGAACATAACCAGACTCGTCTCTGCTGCTCCTAGCTACAGCTGGTGCGTTGGGTATCTGTTGATTGCTTATGGGCTCTGACGCCTAGGTGGAAGACCGGCGAAAGTAAACGATCGCCTTTAGCAAAGATGCTCTGACCGCAGGTGAGCTGGAGCTGTTGTGCCAAGACTCGCACCTGTAGATGGCATATCATTATGAATTGCCGCCTCAGCCACTTCTGTCGTGGACACAGGAGTGCCACCACGCACACGCTTGGAATCAGTGTCAGATGAGCGGGAATCTTCCTTGCTTAGGTTGGTCTCGGGCGCCGACTTCAGCGCTTGTCGATGGGGTGGCATGGCTCACGGCAGCATCCTTCATTGCCGGAAGAGTTGGTAATATGTCGGCTGTCTGGCAGATACCGACTCGTCACTCCCGATGTCACGGATGCCTGTTGTTCTAACCTGCACATCCGCAACCGGGCGGAGATGGTCGGCCACTTGCGTCGAGTTAGTGGGAGCAGGTTGCGGTGCATCGCCAGCTTTTGTCGATTGGCGCCTCATGAACATCTGAGTTGCCCTGTTGACAACTTTGAATGAAAGGCGTTCGAGTGGGTCCCCTCTTGATATGCTTGGCCCAGCGTGTAGTAGTCTTCTTCACCCCGCAAAAAGAAAGCACATGAAAAGGTATTAAAATGAACAAAAAATATTTGCCATGGTAGAAATCTAAAAATGAAAAATAAGTGGAAAAGCTGGTAGTTGCCATGTAAGGGAATATGAGTTGCCATGTGGCATAGTTAGCGATTGCCATGCAAATCCAGCAATAGTTGCCATGTTAGCCAACTTGAAGAATGATAAAAATGTCTGATTTGCCAGGAATGCAATTTCAAAACTAGGTATGGGATGAGCACACAAGCCAATGGAAAAGATGGCAGTTGCCATTAGGTAAATAAGAGTTGCCATTTGTCCTAGATAGCAGTTGCCATGTAAAAACAAGTAGGAGTTGCCATGCACTTAAAAAGGAAGGACAAATCATTTGAAAAACAGCAGTTGCCATGTGGGGATGATGTGAAGCCCGGTGACAAGCTGAACGGATGAATTGAAAAATCAAAAAATATAGCACTATGCCAATGAAAGCACATGGAAAACCTACTTCTTGACTTGCTTTTTCAGGTCTGGCAACACGACAGGATCCTCGGTGTTGGACGTCGTCGTACGAGGAGATGACCTGGTGGAAGGGGTGTCACCAGCAACGGGGGCACCTTTGTTCAACCGAAAGCGAAACACGGGTTGGCATTGGTGCACTGTTTTTCGTGGCTGCTCGTCCACCAGCTGTCGCCTCATTGCCGCGTATAAGATGGAGGAAAAAGGTGGCAATTGTCGAACTGACAAACTTCGTTGCCGCGCCTAGCAAAAACAAATGCAAAAATGGATCGATGCTGTTCCAAAATATAGACAAAACTAAAAACTGAAATTAAAGTCGAACCTCCTCCTAGCTTGACTCACGGATCGGTCCTAGACCTCTTGCCGGGAGAACCCTGCCCAACATCCTCTGGAGCCCTCCCCTCTTTGATGGAAACACCCCTCGCCTCGCGGCCGTATGTTCTTTGACTTTCTCCGGTGGGGGACATCTGGTGCATCCTTGCCCTTGTTACCTCCTGCACGAACTTCAGCATGTTCATCATCATCGGTGTCCTGTTGCACGTTCTCCATGTCATCGTCGTCATCCTTGCTGAGACCAGCGTCTCTATCTAGTTCATCTTGTGTATCAGCAAGCTCTTGGGAACTGTTGTAGTCATACGGGCCACGGCAACCAGTTGGCCGATGTGTCCGTTCTGGGACAAATGTAGTGAACTTCCTCGCAACCGCGTCGCTGTCAGAGCCACTAAGGTACGTCCACCCCTCAACCAAATTCCCGAGCAAGCCGGTCATTCCGGATGCAAACTGCCCAATTAGATGCTCAACAGGTGCCCTCGCCTGTGCACGAAACAAGAAGCAGCAATAACCACCCATATTACAGTCACTATGCGACATCAAAATAATCCAAGGCAACCATAGATATAGATCTTTTGATTACCTCAGTAGGGCAAGACGGAGCTGAGTGCACGTCCATCCACTTTCCAAAGTTTTGAGGCCCCCCAAACACGCTGTAGTCTATAGCATGCTTGGCCATCAGCTGGAACAAAAAAAATAGCTAGGATGTAATAGAGAGAATGATGAACACTGACTAGCAGTTCATGTGTTGCAAATGCAACAAAAAGAAGAAGACGCGAATATAAGTTTCATCACGAATGACAGAGTTGCCATGTGGAGTGAGACATGGATACCATCTGTGACTGACCATGGCTAACAAAGGTAGTCATCTCTTGTGAACCACAGACAGTTGCCGCATGACTATTTTTTCATATGTTATGCCGCAAAAAATTGTAAGCATGTCGTGTAGAGAAAGAAACCAGAACTAACCTGCAGTTTTCCATATTTGGTATCAGTTACCCCGTCTGCAGCAAGCACAGCCTTGACAGCATCGATAGTCCACGTAGAAATAGCAAACTTGTGCGTAGGCGGCGGGCCACCTGTCCCAGTGAAATCCACGATGGACAGATCAAGACAGTCGACGTACATGAGCTGCTGTACAACAATTTTAAAAAGAAAGAAATATCAGTTGCCATCATGGTACTTTGCGAAAAAACAGGATAATCTATGTTCCCATGATCATCAAGTTGAGGTGCATGAAAAAGAGAAAAAAGAAGAAGTTGCCATCTGTATGTGCTAGTTGCCATCGTAGTGTGATGGCAGTTGCCATATTGTCATGATGGCAGTTGCCATCATAGTATGATGACAGTTGCCATATTGTCATTATGGCAATTGCCATATTGTCATTATGGAAATTGCCATATTGTCATTATGGCAGTTGCCATCTTGTTATGATCAGGTTGCCATGCATGAATAAAAGGTGTTAAAAAGAGTGTTCACAGAAAGGACTGGTAAAAAAATACCATTAAATGCAGTCGACAACCCTTCTGGTACATATTGCTCGAGAATGCATCGTGCAGGAAGTCGGCAATAAACTTACACCAATTCATGTTCTTCACATCTTTCAGTTTCGCCTGCACCGCACAAATTTTCAGGACAACGAGTTGCCGCATCAGAAATCAAATGGAAAAAAACATCAAAAAACACTGGCAGTGACTAGCTTTGCACATGACACCGGAGCCAAAAGATTGAAGGAAAATAATGTAGTAAAGATAGATCATTCACCAGGATGGGGAAGCATTTTTTGCTTGGGCGAAGAGAAGTGGTCGGCGCGAAAACAGCTGAGATGAGGTACATGAGTAGCTTCATCTTAAAAACCTCGCCATGGGTTGTCATGGCCTACAGCGAATCTGCCAGTACAGACGTGTTCGGCATGGATTCCAACCCAGGAAACAAACGGGGGAACAGCGCTTCCTCGATGTTGTTATTGACCTCGTACGGGACTTTGATTTGTCCACGAGGCACACCCAAAGTGCAGAACACGGATTCCTCGTTCAATGGCAGTCTTCCACGTCCCGGAATCACAAATTCCACAGGCGGGTCGTAAATCTCACCAAGCCCGATCGCATCTGGGGTTGACAAGATTCGTGCCGGACATTCATCGAGTCGCATACCCATCTCGGCAGCAGCTCCCTTACGATCGTCGGTAAATCATCGATACCAATGTAGTCAGTCGTTCTTGGGAGGCCCTGTTGCGAATACGTTTCTTCTTCTGCAAAAAACAGACAAAAATGATCAGTTGTTACCATGTTTGCACTGTCATGAAATTTTAGTTCATGACAGATGACCGCAAGCTCGAGGTGGCAACCGATAACATATGCAGGAGGAGGAGGGTGTGTGGACAGGTACCTCATCATCGCCTCTTTTCTCGATCCAGTTGCCCGATTCTGCTGTGGTGGATCCATGAAATCATCATCATCGTTTTGATGATCACCACGAGCCATTCTGCTGAGGTAGGAACAGACCAAATTGTCACGATGGAAATGAAAATGCATGAAGTAAGCAGTTGCCACATAACAGAAAATGTCTACTAGTGAATGCAAAATATCACATGAACACGCACGCACCCCCCCCCCCTATGATTGTCGAAAACATAAATGTGGCAATTAAGCACATTGGTTACATTTGAAAAAAAGTGTACAGATAGTAAATACACTTAAAAACAAAATGTTGAAGTTGCCATGTTAGCAAAATCCTCCACTGCACAAAACCTAAGATGTGGCAGCTCACACCCTGTCCTAAATACACCAATGAATTGCCATGTGTTCAGTGGCAAAAATGAGCTAGGTTGAAATTGCCATGTTAAAATGCAACACATAATACAAAAAAGTGATGAGAAACATCTAATGAACAACCTGAAATTGACACAGTGTGTTCAGATATCACAAGTCATCATGGCAAAACACGAAACTGTCATTCAGACAATGAATTTGCCACATTATCCGATCGTAACATGGCAATGAGACATGCGTGTTCGGACAAAATACTTCCCACATGGAAAGCATATGTATGGCATCGACACGGTTTATGTGCAAATTAGTTGCCATGTTATGCAGCCAATTTGCCGCATTATCCTGTCTACAACATGGCAATGTACCACGGTGTGTTCACATTCTATTTGCCACAAGAATATACTATCCATGTGGCAAAAGACACGATTGATGTGCAGATTAGTTGCCATCCGATGCAGTTGGTTCTTTGAAACTGCAGTGACTACCGATTTACTACACTTTACCATTCATAGAGTGTGGCAACTATCACAATCATTCAGGAAAATTAGTTGCCACAAAGGAAAAGCATGTTTGTGGCAACTATCATAGTAATTCAGGAAATTAGTTGCCACATGGAAAAGCATGTTGTGGCAACTATCACAGTCATTCAATAAATTAGTTGCCGCATGGGAAAGCATGTTTGTGGCAACTATCACAGTCATTCAGGAAATTAGTTGCCATACAGTCATGATAGTTACTCAAACTGCCACGTTTGCCTTCATACTGCAGTTTGAAAAACAACTAACTAGATCTAGGGTTCAATGGCAACTATAATGACTTGAAATTCAACCCCAAAATTCTCCCCGAACTGATCACAAATACCAATTCGAACCAATGTGCAACTATCAGACCGAAAACAACGGCCCAATCCCAAGGCACAACCAGTGTGTGTCTCCGGACAGGCAGAACCACACCAGTGAGACCGCCACCGCGGCGCATGCATTTAAACTGCCAGTGCCAATTTAAACGGCAAGCATAGGACTCCGCCCGCCGGAACGCCGACGCATCGCCAAATCGCTGAATCTCTCACGAATCTCGGCGAAGCATCGAGCGAGGGAGGAAGGGGAAATGCAGAGCAAGGATTGTGAGAGTGGGAGCGAGCATTACCTTCAATCTGCAGGCGCTCCGGCGAAGCCGCTCTGGTCCGGCGAGCCTCACCGACGGCCGCGAACACCGTCGACTCTTCTGCCTCCGCCTTCGCCTTCTCCCCTCGTCTTCTCCCATCGTCTTCTCCTCCAATGGTTTGAAATGCGAAGTGGGTTGTGCGAGTAACTGCGGGGATGAGTAAATGGAACCGTGAGGGGAGGCGAAGTCGCGACGTGTTTAGCGTCAACCACGGTCGGCGGCGTGGGCGTGCGAGCGCAGTTCCACTTGACGCCTCCGAGTGGCAACCGCTGACTGCGGGGGGGCAACCAACGTGCGGGCGAACTGTGTCACACACCATGCACGCGCCTTGTCCTACGTGGCACAGAAAATCGACCAGATTGTGCCAAGATTCGTGCATAAAGTACTGGACGGTGATAGATGCATATGGTCGAGATGGTCAATGCCCACACGTGCGGGCGTTAACATTTCCGTAGATAAAACAGTACTTGGCGAGTCCCTTATCTTTAAGCGAGTCGGCAGATTCGTCGAGCCGCTCTCTTAGTAAGTCGCCGCAAAAACCTTATCCCTGTTGGTTTCGGCGGGTCAAAAAACTTCTTCAGATGAACCTCAAGACGACGGCAGCAGGCGGCTCGCAACTCTAATTTCTCTTTCACATATCATAAATCTTGAGGCTGATGCCAATCTTTTCAAACCGGTTCTTCTTCATCCGAAAAATTGCAAACTTATCGAAACCCTAGAAAAGATCCCTCCAAGAACTCAACACCACCCTGCGCAGGCCCCAACGCCGGTTGGGCTCTACGGAGCCTTCCTCCAGAGCGACGATGGCGAGCTCCTCCCTCGGTGCGTGAGGGGCTCCGGGCTCCCTCCCTATCGTGAATGACTTCCGTGATGAGTTAGCACATTCTTTGTTTCATGAAGTGTTTTTTCATTTTGTGAAGCTTGATTGACGACTTGTATGTTTAAGTGGGATATCTCATTTGTATGGACAAAGTAAAATTATCATGTTTTGCATGCTTGATTTGTATAGATGGTTCATTTATGTCAATTGTGAGCTTGAGGAGGCCACAGAAGAGCCGGCCACACCAAGAGGGTGCTTGGATCCAAGGGACTTTTTAGTCGACTAAAAATAGGGTCCAAAGTAGTCAAATGATTGAGATAGAGCATTTATTGTCAATCTAACCCTGCCATCCATACACCTCTTTGGTTTAGAGTTAGTTCGGGGTTAGAATCTAACTCTAACCTCTAAGCGAGTTAGAGTTCTCCCGTCTCGGTTCATCGCCATCATACTTTCCCCATTCCCTGTGTTTACAGTATCCTGCGAATCAAAGAGGCCCTTTTTTTGCGGGAAAAATCAAAGAGGCCCTTAGACTGGTTTAGGTCCGGTCATGTTTTATAAACGTGTTATGTCCAAAATTTAATGAACGTGCTCCGGTTTCCACGAAAATAATCCGGTTTCATGTAGTAATTCATCTATTTATTTATTCTTCTGCGGGGGGTTTGCATGTAATTCATGAGGTCTGAAATGTAAAGTACCCCGGCATATGCTCCGAGTCGTGCATGCACTACGACCCAGATGTTCTATGTCCCACATGTCGGCGAATGGAGCACGTGGAAATAGCCTAGGAGTACATATAGGAGAATAAATGTGTGAAAAAATATGTACTGTGAAGCGTAGCCGCGGTTCGAAAAGGAGACCTAAAGTTATGACAGCTATAGGTCGCACACACCCAACTAGTGGTACTAGACATACGACTAATTTTTTCCTCAAAAAAAAGAGGCACGAGTGCTCAGTACTCCTATTCTATAAACACGAATCCCATCTCGACAACAAAGGTCCGTACTCTGACTAGCTCTCCTCCTCCTTTCTCTCTTCTAATTCTAAACTCGGCCGATGCCGGTGGGCGGGTGGGTTTGCTCAATCGCTGACCCCACCTCATAGTGAAAAGCGTTCTGTTGGAATAAAAATGCCATATACTCCCTCCGTTCATAAATATAAGCCTTTTTAGATACTAGTTCAAATGGAATACGGCATCTGAGATGTATGTAGACATAGTTTAGAGTGTAGATTCACTCATTTTGCTCCGTATGTAGTAGTCACTTGCTGGAGTCTTGAAAGACTTATATTTGGGAGCGGAGGGAGTACTATACTAATAAAACATTAAGGCCACGAGGCGATGCAAAGGATGGTTACAAGAGGCAAGAAGAAGAGATGCATCCATCGACGACGTCCACCTCCTCGACTTCGGGCGCCGCCCACCGAGCAGCGCCTAAGTAGCAGCGGCTTTCGTGGCCAGGTCGACGTGCTTGAATAATGGCGTCCCAAAGATTCCGGCCCATTTGGAAGAAGGCCAACGTCTTTCTGTCCTCGCTTGCCTTGTAGTGGCCTATGTAGACGATTTCCTCGTAGACGTGGATTTTTAGGTCGACGGTTTCTTGCATGGCGAGGCGCTGCGCGGCGAGTGTGGCCTCGAGGTGCACATTCTTCGTCGCGACCTCCGGCACCTGCAGGGCCACCAGGGCTTGAAAGAGTTCGTCACCATGTAGGACGATGAGGGTGGCAGGCAATGAGGAGCCTGGGCGCGCGGGCTGGAGCAGTACGGCAAGGTCGTCCGCGCGCTTCTTGACGGCGGTGAACTTGCGGATGGAGTTGACCATCATGTCGTCCATGCGAGAGGCGAAGCCGGTGTCGGCGAGGGCTACGATGCCTGCGGTCACCAGCACCGTCTGGAAACGCTGCGCGGTGCGGGGCCGTAGGCCGGCGCCTTGGATGATTTGGCACAGCCATACGCTTCGCGTCCATCGCCTCCATAGGTGCTTGTGGCTTCTGGTCACTTGGTCTTTGATTGGAGTGAGCAGTGTTGCGCAGAGACTTGGGAGTAGATGGATTGGAGTGGTGGAGCGCCTTTATTATATGAGAGTCCACACTCCGTTGCATTCACATAGTGCTGGCTCTATTCTGCTTCTCTAATTAATTCCCTCTGCATGTAATTGAGGATGCATCATTGACCGTTCAACGTCTCGGGAACCGCTACCCTCTTCCTCCTTGGCATTCAAGCACCTATGGACCCGTCGACGACGAGGTGCCTATGGTGACTTCGTAAATTTCAAGATGATAGTGCCGTGCGTGTGTGTGTTCATAGGGGTGAGTGTATGCGCGTGTATATGAGCGCTTGCGTGCATCTTGTGTCAAAAAGCGTAAATGCGTGTCAAAAAGAGACTAGTCAAGTATACTCAATATTGTGCACCTCGGAGAGAAAAGCGATAGAACTAAATGCGTATTTATTTACGGTGCAGATTCACTCATTTTGCTCCATATGTACTCCGTCTCGGTGTAGTCTAGTCACTTGTTGAAATCTCTAGAAGGGCAAATACTCCTTTACGGTTTACGGGGCTATACTAGCAAGTAGTTGTATGCGTACTAGTACAATAGTGGGCTCACATAGCAATTTTGTCTCATGCAAGAGCACAGCTATATCGTGCTCTAATGTTACTTAATCGCAACGTTCGGTTTGCGCTTGGCTCTTCGCCTCTTCGAGAAGACGAACAATGATGTTACTCCTACTACTTCTACAATGTCGAATCCACTGCTGCATGTCCGTCCACCACGAGCGGGACGGATAGCTTGTTGTAGAAGTACTACTAAGCAAAAGCCTGTCCTCGTTTGCGAGCAACCGCGCGCATGGGCGAGGGAGAAGGCGTGTAGTAAAATCAAGCTTCTCCTCATTGTACGAGTTGACGCGACACATCATAGCACTGGCCCCACATGCTTGCCTCTAAACTTGGCTGAAAGACCCGTAGTGTACAATATATTTGCTGCAACCTCTAACATTTACCCACCACAAATTAAAATATATGTGGCCATATGCATCGATTACGATGCCGGTGAGAGTCCCCTTTAAAAAAACAGATTAAAATATATATTCCTGTCTTGACCAGATGAGCGTGCAAACTACAATCACCGGGGTGACGGTAGGGCCGAAGACTATTTTAATGTTTTTAAAAAAAAACTTGAGACGGCCACATAGCATGGAGCCGACCCCAACGATTTTAAGCTTACGAGCACGGTACACGCTATCCTAGACTACTCTACACATGAAACTGCCGCGACGGCGTCCGGGCTATGCTTGGCTCTTTCGCCTCTTGAAGTCGAACAATGATGGAGTACTACTGCGCTGGAGGAGTACTACGGTATGCTTCAGCCATCGACACCGATTGAACTACTGCATGTCCACCCGGCGTGCAGAGGGAGAGCGTGTAGCGAAAGCTTCTCCTAGTCTTGCCAGCCACCACGCTCATGGGCGAGGGAGGGATGCTCCTGCCTTTGCGTGTATGACAGGTGGGCCCGACAGGTGTGTGGCCAACCTTTCATACAGCCAAAGGCAGGTGCAGTTAAGTCCGCGAGGGAGAGGATAATCAAACTTCTCGTTGATGTACGAGTTGACGCGACACATCAAAGCACCGCACTTTCGATATATTTCAATAATTTGCGTTTATCGATGCATTAATTACAACGCATGCATGCATCTTTGTGACTCTTCTTTTGATACTTGCATGTGTTGATTTAATGCACCTTGAAGTAGTATAAAATATGTGACGGTAAAGCTTTGTAATACCCGGCCCAAGTCGAGAGATGGTTGTGCACGAGGAGGGCGAGATCATGCAGACGAGCAGGACCCGACGATGGAGCTCTCTAAGGTCTCGATGGACCTCACCGTGCTCCACCGCCTTGTGCCTCCGCCCTTGATGCCTCCGGTGTATGAGGTTCGAATACACCTCGTCCATTCGGCTGATTGAGCAAGGTGCAGATTTCTTGATTGATATGTTGTTCGATTGATTTCTACAGTGTAAGGGAGGGCACCTGGCCTGTGCGGACTGCCGCGTCGAGCGCCCCGGGAACCAGCGGCAGTGCCAGAAGTGCGAGCGCGGCGGTGGCTTCGACGTGCGGAACACGGCGGTGGACTCCGTCCTTTCGTCGGTGAGGGTGGAGTGCCCGCACGAAGGCCGTGGGCTCTACGTCACTTACCACAAGCTCGCCGATCACCAGCGTGTGTCGCTTCGTGCCGCCCCGTGCCCGTCTGCGGCTACGAAGGCCCGCCGCCGGCGCTCTACCACCACATCAGCACCGCGCATCCCATGCCCGTGCACAGGATCCAGTATGGCAAGGTGCTTCAGTTGCAAGGGCCACTATCGGAGCCACGGCTCTTGCTATTCCCAGAGGAGGACCGCCGCGTGTTTTTCTTGGTCGGCGGCGTGCTCGACATCGGCGCGCCTATCGCTGTGTCGGTTGTCTGCATCAGAGCGGGGGCGTCCCCACTGCCGCACTACTTGGCCAAGCTGTGGGAGAACGGCCCGCCGGGGGAGCCCAAAGGCACGACCGACACCGTCAAGGTGGAAATGGAGGTGAAAAGCAGCAAGGATCCCGGCGACGTCGACGTGTAGGAGCTGACCTTCTTGACAGTTCCGCCCAAGCTGCTGGCCGGGGCTAAGCTAGTGTCCCTCCACATTCAGATTGACAAGCTCACGTCCTAAATGTTTCTCTGATGCCTTCATTTATCTTAGTAATATGCTAATATAGGGATTACCTTGGTCTACTTTAGCTTAAGAAATGGTGGGTTTTGGTGGCGATGCAACAATTACTTGACATGAGATCAGTAATTTCCAACGATCGAGCGGATATTTTGTGTACATTGGATATAAAGTTCCTTTGGGTAAGAAGTACTACTTATCATCAAAATGGATAAAAGGAGATGTATGTAGGCGTATTTTAGTTCTAGATACGTTCCTTTTATCCATTTTGATGACAAGCACTCCTCAGTTCCACAATACATGCCTTCCATTTGTCAAAATATAGATGTATCTAGACATGTTTTAGTATATAGGTACATCCATGATAGAGCCAATCGGATGGTTGAGAACACTACAATTCGTAGCTACAGATGCGTGTGTGACTCCCAGATCACGAGAAGGCCGGGGTCATCATCCTCCTTTTCGAGAAAAAATAGAGCGTGTGTGAGAGGACGAGTGCGTGCGTGCACCTCTTCTCTTCCTGTATAACGTACTACTAAACTCAGAGTACAAGTTTTTGTGGGTGGCACGATGGTGCGTGCGAGAAGTCCCGAGAGATAGGTTTAATGCGTCTGAAAAAAAAGACTAGCCTAGAGCTCGCCACGCGGCTATTCCTGTCGAACGCCCCATTAACCGTAAGATATGTATACGACGGTGCCAGTTATTGCACGTACACAGCAGTACTCCCTCCTTTCCGATTTATAGGGCTTAATTCAAAAATCTCACCAACCAAGATGGTGAGTGGTGGAATATTTTTTGTAGTTTGCAAAAGCACCTAATTAATGCTCTTGTTTTTCTCAAAAAATTATGTTTATCAATGCATTAATTGCAATGCATGCATGCATGCATAAAGTACATGCACTGGTCAATTTTCTCTTAATACTTACATGCAATGATTTAATGCACCTTGGAATCTGAACATGTGTTGGGGAACAACCAAATTGAGCCTTATAAAATGGAAAAATTAAAATTTTGAGATAAGCCCTATAAAACCGGAGAGGAGGGAAGTACTCCATCCGGGAATAGTGTCGCACTTCAAAACTAGAACCATCAATAAATTTTGAGCTTGCGTCTCGTCACATTCCAAATTACTCCATGCTATATTGAATTGCAAACCTGTTCACACCGATCACAACCTAAACGGTTTCCTACTTAGGAGCGTATTAGTACCACGCTATATTGAGTTCCAAACCTGTTCATACCGATCACAACCTAAACAGTTTCCCACTTAGGAGCGTATTAGTACTCGGTTATAAATACTAGTATGCCAAGATGACTGCACATTCCTCCTCAACTCCTCCACAAAAAAAACAAGTCATTCAGCAGATCCTTCCCTTGCGCTCCGCCATGGCGGCGTGAGTTACAGTTCAGAGAGATTGCCACCAGGGAGAGGCGAGCATGGAAGCGGAAGCACGAGAGATGTCCCGCCTCGCTGCGAGAGCAGCCGAGATGTCTCGCCGCACGGAAGTAGCAGCACAGAGGTCCCGCCGCGCCGCTGAAGTAGCACGGAGGTCCCGCCGCACCGTCGATGCAGCAGACTGGTCCGGCCACGCCCCGGAAGCAAAGAGACGCCTGCCGCGCCAAGGCGGCTCGGGAAAATTTTTTTCTCGCGGCAAAGGCGGCGTTACAGGTGCATGCATGCGATCGTCCATAGCCAGATGGATCAGATCTCCGGCTGGGCGAGGTTGCAGGACGACGTGAAAGCCTCGTTTGAACAGGCTACCGGCGTCATCCGGCAACTAAGGGAGGGCAATGAGAGGCTCCGGGCTGAGTGCGACCCGGCGAGGGAGAAGATCGTCTGCGAAGTGCAGACCAGCAGGAGGAGACCGGTGCCTTGTTGAAGAGGACCGGCCTCATCGTCAAGAAACTTATGGACGAGAATGACATGCTCCGCAACGGCGCCAAAGGCTGGTGGAGGAATCCGTGGATGTTCTCAAGCAGCGTCTTGAGGACACGAAAAGATCTCATCGCCGCTTCGCCGCGGAGACTAGTTCCCGCGTCCTGCAAAGAACGCATCAAGAAAGTAGAGATCTTGAGCGGATCCTTGTCTTCCTTCTTCTTTTGCCCTTGTGTATTTCAGGCATAGCCACATGTGGCTTTTTAATTATCTTTCTAATTATGTAAGACAATTAATCGTCCTTATCTTTCCGTGGAAGATCAATGTTGCGAGGCTGGAATGAAGAAAACTCTTGCTGTGGCGACCCTGGCGTTGCTGTTCTTCTAGTTGCTGTTGGGCTTCCTTCAGTTTCCTGGTTTCTTTTGATGTAATAATCGGTTTAGGATGTGGATTGTGTCGTCGGTTGTGAAATGTTGGGTTCTAGCACGGATGTTTGGCCTTTGTTGGCCTCTTGGGATGTTGCGATTTTAATCTGGTAGCTTTTAGTCCTTCGTGTTAGGCTGGAGTTGTGCTGAACTTCTTGTAATTGTGGTGGTTTTCGGTAATGAAAATCGGAAGGGGCAAGCCCTTCTTTGATAAAAAAAATCGTCCTTATATATTCATCAGTCTTGCTATAAGTCGCAGTAGATGCTATATAGGTCCGTCCGGATCTTACATCAAGATCCGTGCTTTCAGATTTTCTTTTTCTCTCTTAAATCTCGATGAGTGAGACATAGCCACGCCATTAAATGCAGGCTCGGCGCCATTAATGGAGACCTTGGGAGAGAGGTGGACGAGATGGAGGTCAAAGGGCTCTCCTCCCGATAAGCAACGCGCAGGGTCTCGATCCCACGCCTCTCGTACTCAAATAGCTACCTGCACGGCGCCTCCTAGCTAATAAAATGGGACGCGTGGCGGCACGTAAATGGTACTAGTAAGTAGAACGCATACGGTTTCAATAATACTTGTGTTTCCGATTGTAACGTGACAACACTTGTTCCAAAATGACTTTGTTGATTGTTAATGTGTGCGCTTCGCAAATCGGACTGCAAATTTACTGACAGCATGTTGGTGCCATGTCATGGCACCAAGCCAAGTTTCATTATTTTCATGCATGTTTTGGATTTACAAGAATTAAAAAACTAAGTTTCTCAATGTTTCCAACCCAGCCACGACGCCCAGAATTTTGAATTTCATTTCCATTTCTTGCATGGAACCTAGAAATTTACCCGAGGACACACATGTGATTTTTCAACCAACTTTGGTGCCTTTGGAACATGTGCTTGTATTTCAAATTTGAATTATGCACACAAAGGTGACACGTTCCTCCCGTAACCACGAGCCTTCTTGAGAGAAGCTCCGATTTGCAAGAAGCTTATACCAAAATTTGTTCCTATTCGCCAATTTTTTACCACGGCATGGTACTACCACGACATGACACCATGCCAAGTTTCATGATTTTAAAACCAAGTTTCTCAATGTTCTCGACCGAGCCACGATGCCAGATGTTTGAATCTTATTCTCATTTTTGCATGGGACCTACTCCCTCCTTCCATCTATATAGGGCCTAATGTGTTTTTCAAGACAGCCTTTGACTATTGACAAGATTAATAGCACATGAGATATATACTATGAAAATTATATTATTGGAAGCTCCTTTGACATAAAAATTTGAAGGTACTCCCTCTGTCTAGGTGTGTAAGTCATCTTACGTTGTGCACCGCGACCAAGGCGGAGAGGAAAACGAGAAAACTTAATGTCTTTTTGCTAATTAATAGCACTACATGCAATGAACTAACCACTGCATGTCATGTTTGGTAGTCTCAAGTCATTGAAAGCATGCACGGCCCACATCTCTTATTGGTTGATATGTCACAAAACAAGAAACGAGGAGGGAGTTAATGTACCATGCCTAAGTGTTTTGGGATTATTTGGTTTTCGTAAGGTGACTTACACACCTAGACGGAGGGAGTATGCTTTGTGTAAGTTGCATGTCATATATTATTGCTCTAACATTTGGTCAAAGTTAGCCTCGAAAAACGCATTAGGACCTATATAGATGGAAGGAGGGAGTAGTAATTCACCCGAGGACACAAATGTGATTTTTCAACCAACTTTGGTGCACGGGAGCATGTGCTTGTAGTTCAAATTTGAATTATGCACATTAAATGACCAAAAACTCAATTAATGTGTAAATAGGGCCAAACGAAGCTGGAATAATTCCAAAATTTAACAGGCACTCATGTAGTTCTATGTTGCCTTTGTAAATAAACTCAAGGGGGATAGCGTATATCGCTTCGCACTCAAAGGTGGCACGTTCCCTCTCGTAACCACGAGCCTTCTTGAGAGAAGCTTCGGTTTGCAAGAAGCTTATACCAAAATTTGTTCCTATTCGGCCATTTTTTACCACAACATGGTAGTACCATGACATGACATCCATGCCAAGTTTCATGATTTTCAGGGCGTGTTTTTGGATTTACAAGAATTTTAAAACCAAGTTTCTCAATGTTCTCGGCGAGCCACGATTCCTAGATGTTTTAATTTTATTCTCATTTCTTGCATGGGACCTAGAAATTCACCCGAGGACACAAATGTGATTTTTTAACCAACTTTGGTGCACGAGAGCATGTGCTTGTAGTTCAAATTTGACTTATGCACATTAAATGACCAGAAACTCAATTAATGTATAAAAAACGACAAACGAACCTGGAATACTTCCAAAATTTAACAGGGCACTAATGTAGTTCTATGTTGCCTTTGTTAAGAAACTCAAGGGGGGGTGCAGCGTATATCGTTTCACACTCAAAGGTGGCACGTTCCCTCTTAGAACCACGAGCTTCCAAATCGGCCCAATTTTTTACCACATGTTAGTGCCATGACATGACACCATGCCAAGTTTCATGATTTCCAGCCGAGTTTTGGATTTACATGAATTTAAAATCTAAGTTTCTCGATGTTCTCGGCAGAGTCATGACGCCGGATGTTTGAATTTCATTCTTATTTCTTCCATGGGACCTAGAAATTCAACCAAGGACACACATGTCATTTTTCAACCCGCTTTGGTGCACCGGAGCATGTGCATGCAATTCATATTTAGATTATGCACATTAAAAGTCCAGAAACTGAATTAATGTATAATAAGGCCAAATGAACCCGAAATAATTCCTAAATTTAACAGGGCACTCATATAGTTCTATGTTGCCTCTGTAAATAAAATCAGGCGGGAGGCAGCGTATATCGTTTGGCACACAAAGGTGACACGTTCCCTCTCGGAACCATGAGGCTTGTTGAGAGAGTCTCCGGTTTTGCAAGAGGCTTATACCAAAACTTGTCCCAATTCAGCCAAAAATTATAATGTATGAAAATAGGGTTTAGATTATCCCGAACATCTCGCTACCTAGACGAATATTGTACTATGTTTTGAATTCAACATAAAATGGATACAATTATTTGAATTGGAGAGCGTATGGTACATGTAGTTCATAGTGAAATATGATTACTGCTATATGCATGTCTTTTTGTTATCAAGATAATATTTAAATTATTGTATAACTTGACAACAATCGTATTCAAATAAGGAAAATTGATTCAAATTTAGTCCATATGGTAGACGACAATATATATGTTCACACCATATGATGGAAGATCAAAATGTACGACTACATCAATTATAAACCACAAGGTCAGCTAATGATATATTCGAATTCAACATAACGTGGATTCAAAAATTGAAATTCAAGATCATGGCATCTGTAATCTTATAAAAAGGGACATTACTCTTTCTTTGGTGGTAATTGATTTGTTTTTTGTTGTTGTTGAGGGAAGTGCGAATCGATTTGGTACTGTGCAGGGTAATCTTGTTCCCCTGATTTTTGTACTTTTTTCTTGTAGTTTTTTCAATGGCATCTATAGCAATATAGTAAAAGGGGACATGACTCTCTTGTGTCTTGTATGAATTGTTTTTTTACATGTTAAGTTTGTTCTGCCGAATAAGGAATCGGCACCTTGTTATCCCGAAATTTTCAAGCCTGAGTATCTTTTGTCTCACTTGCTTTGAAACTCCCGCTTCTTCAACCCAGCGCCGCGCCTTGTTATCGAAATTTGGACGCCAGAACTCCCTCCTCATCCGAAATCGCTCCGCAGCCGGACACATGAAGTCCCCTTCTACCCCTCACCGGAAATGAAGCTCCACGTCAGCGGTGTCAAAACCGTGGGGGTACACGGTAACATACCCTACATTTCGGACAAGCGCGTCCCTAAGCTTGGCTCCCCCTCCCTCTTCGCCCCCCATTCGTACACCGAGGCCGCCAAAACCCGCGAAACCCCACGCTCCTCTGTCGGCCTCCCGATAGCCGCCCAGCCGGAGACTCTTCCTCGACTACGTCGTCCACCACAACAGCTCGCCGTCCCTCATCCACCGCACCGGATGAGGATCCGTTGTCGATCTCGTCGTCCTGCCGGATCAGCCGCCCTGTCCTCCACCTCCAAGGAGCTGCCCCGACGTTCGCCTCGTCTATCGTGCCACCTCAATCCCCACGGCGCCGTCTTGACCTGCCCCATCGGAACCGCATCACCCTCACCAATTCCTCCGATGAAGCCGAGGCCAACTTGGTGCCACCAAGGAGGTTCTGCACTCACCACTGCATTTTATCTTTTATTCGATCTCACGGGGCTGCCGGTGCTCGATACCGAGCAGACATGGCGTCTCCATCGACGGCGCCGTCGCCGGCCACATCATCCACGGCGTCTCTCCCCCATGTCGTTGCTTCCTCGGTGGCGACTTCCCCAACACTAACTTCTGACTGCTCCAGCTCTCGCTTGCTCGTTTCTGTTCTTCTTCTTTGTCGATTAGCGGCTTCTTGCCTTGCTCTGCTTTTCGTTCATCTTGCTGCTTTCTTGCTCTTGCTCTCGCTTGCTTCTGCTTCTTTGTTGCCACGACCTCCGGCAGCTACTGAGGAGTTCTTTGCTTTAGCACTCACTCGCGGTGCTCTTGCCACGACTTGCTCTCTGCTAGTCGTTCCACCTTTCGGCGTCTGGCTGATTTAGATCAACGCTTCTCTGCTACTAGTGCTCGAATGCCTAAACATCTATTGCAATGCTCTGTTACTAGTTCAATCAGTTTAAACGGTAAAATTCAGTTTCGACTATGGAGTTCATTTTCTTGATTAAGTTCAAAGTGAACAGTACTTACTGACATCTGTCGGGCGGACGTGGCCTGATGCGTTTACATCTAGCACTTTTTGGTGATGTATTTTACATCATCTATTGCGATGATATTAGGGTCCCACTTCAGATTAACGTTGTTCGTCTTGTCATGCTTCAGCCTTGTCGCCGTACACCTTAAGCGGAGCTACTCAGCAACGAACCGTCCATCACAAATGAGCGATACCCTCGGCGCCCGTTTCCAGAGGCCTCGGATCTTCTTCCCGCCTCGCCGACAAATACACTAGCATCATCACCATCCTCCACGTCCAACCCAATGATGCTTGAGGTCCACAAGGCTATGCCAAAGAGGTTGTACACTCGTCGCATCACTTTGTTTCTCCATTCCTCTGTTCGTCCAATTCATGTGAGCCAAACACCCGTGTTGACTGAAATTCTATGTTTCCAAATGCTCTGTTTTGCACGTGCATTCCTATCCTATTCCTATGTTTTTTCTGTCCCTGCGTTTATAGAATCCTCCAATTCTAAGGAGCCCTTACAGATTTACTTCATTTTCAGATTGGGATCAAAGAAAACTCTGTGTGTTATGTCCTGCTCCTGCCGTGCCGTCATCCACCCCACCGAGGTGCACCATCGACGAAGCGTTCACCGCAGCAGAGATCCCCCTGCAGACTTTCTTTTCGCCACCTCAGATCATCTTCCCCGTTCTTGCAGCCACGCCAACTGCATTACCATCATCGACCGAAAGCAGATGAACCCGAGGACTACACAGTTCGGAAGAGAGGTCGCGATCTTTCGTGTTTGCTTACGTTATACATCGGTTATTATTACCTGCTACTTTATCGTTCAATCTTGAGTTTTGAATTGCCCATGGGTCTCATATCGAGCCAGCAACGAATAGTATCTGTCTACTATCTGGTTCATTTGGAGTCTTCTATGTGGTTCATGTTGGGTGGGCAACAAACAATAGATGATCCATTGTCTATCTTTTTAAACTGAAGCTATAATCTTCCGGCCGGATCCGGTGACCCCGCCCCGGATCTGCCCGTCCCCGACAGCGCCTCATGCCGCCGCGCCCCTTACCTCACCGGACGCGAGCTCCGTCGCCCCGAAGGCCGCGCCGCCCTGCCTTCCCTCGATCCCCTCTGGGTCGAGGAGGACGTCGACGACAAGCGCCTCCTGCCACATGGGCCCCGCGGCCCAGACCCCGCCAGCCTGCTCTGTGCCGACCCGATCCGGCACCGACCTGGGTTTTGGCCCACTAGGTGAGCTCCCGGCCAGCCCTAACCTTCACCCAGTGCGTTTTATAGCAACTTGCGCGCATCCTGTTTTTTTTTTCGAATTTGGCCAAGTCCCTGAAAAACATCATGCATGCATCTTGTGTGGGCTTTGCTAGGTTTACATGGGTGCCATCATATCTTTTGTGCCTTTTTTGCTCGTGGTCACTAAGCGACTTTTGTTCTATGCAATTAGTAGATTCATTCCAAGCCTTTGGTTGCCATGATAAGTTCCTATATCATGTTGTTTGATAGCTCTAAACTTTGCAACCTGATGTTATTTCTGTCATGTCTAGTGAAATTCTACTAAGTCTGTGAACCTGTTATTATTTGCAATCTTGCCATGTCATTTTGAGCATGTTCTAGTGATTTATGGAGATAGCTCAGTGTTCATGTTTTGTCATGCTTCACTTGTACATCATGTCCATGCCATTTGTTTTCATGTTGGGGTGATGTAGAATATTGTTTTGATGCTTGCAAGATGCCTAGTTGCTGTTTTGGACAGCTTGTCCTTTTAAACTTGTTTCATGTGTATGTGTTGAACCGTTGCTCCATTTTGAGTGTGCTCTATATGAAACTTGCTTAGTTTTGCATGTAGTTTCATGTTACCTTGTTGCATCCATGTTTTGAGATGTGTGCTTGATGTTTGAATGCATTTTGCATCAATACCATGTTCAACTTGTTTTGCTCATATCTTCTAGGCCGTACCTCCGAATTAAATGAACTTTATATGTAACGTGACTAGAATTTCGTGTAGATCATCTTGACGCATTTTAAATTAATGTTTAACAACTTCAACATTGTTTTCTAATCAGATCTGGACCAATTTCAAAATTTGCATATGAGGACTTACCGGAATTGTTATATGTTGTTTCCTGCCTCATTTAAACTTGCTTTGATGTGTTGTTCTTGTATGCATCACCTCTTGCCATGAGTAGCTTCATGTAGCCTTGTCATCCATCATACTTGGTTGAGCTTCATGTCTTGTTTATGTGTTGTGTGTTTACCTTGTTGTTTGCTTCTTTCCGGTTGTGCTTCTTCTCGTTAGTTCCCGTTTCGTTGCGATCGTGAGGGTTCGTTCGACTATGCTTGGTACGTCTACGGGGCTTCGTCTTCTTCATGGACTCGTTCTTCTTCCTAGCGGGATTTTAGGCAAGATGACCGTCACCATGGATCTCATTACTATCATTGCTATGCTAGTTGCCTCGATGCTTTAGCTATGCCGCGATACCTACCACTTGCTTATCAAGCCTCCCAAATTGCCATGATAGCCTCTAACCTTTGTCACCCTTCCTAGCAAACCGTTATTTGGCTATGTTACCGCTTTTGCTCAGCCCCTCTTATAGCATTGCTAGTTGCAGGTGAAGATGAAGATTGCTCCATGTTGGATTATGTTTTATGTTGGGATATCACAATATCTCTTATATTATTAATGCATCTATATACTTGGTAAAGGGTGGAAGGCTCGGCCTTATGCCTGGTGTTTTGTTCCACTCTCACCGCCTAGTTTCCGTCATATCGGTATTATGTTCCCGGATTTTGCGTCCCTAACGCGGTTGGGTGTTATGGGAACCCCTTGACAGTTCGCCTTGAATAAAACTCTTCCAGCAAGGCCCACCATTGGTTTACATTTGCCTAACAACCTAAGCCTTTTTCCCTTGGGTTTCCGGAGCCCGAGGGTCATCTTTATTTTTGCCCCCGCCGTTGCTCCATCGAGTGCTTTGGTCCAAACCGAAGCGATGTCCGGCGCCCCGGGCAACCAGTGGTCTATGCCAACCCGACGTCTGGCTCATCCGGTGTGCCACGAGAACGAGATATGTGCAGCTCCTATCGGGATTTGTCGGCACATTCGGGTGGTCTTCTTGGTCTTGTTTTACCATTGTCGAAATGTCTTGTAACCGGATTCCGAGATCGATCGGGTCTTCAGGAGAAGGAATATCCTTCGTTGACCGTGAGAGCTTGTGATGGGCTAAGTTGGAACACCCTGCAGGGTTTAAACTTTCGAGAGTCGTGCCCAAGTTATGTGGCGGAGATGGGAATTTTTAATATCCGGTTGTAGTAAACTTGAAGTAAACTCTTCTAAAATACACCAACCGTGTGTGTAACCGTGATTGTCTCTTTTCGGGGTTGTTCGAGATGAGAACACGGTTTTTGGGTTATGTTTGACGTAAGTAGGAGTTCAGGATCAGTTCTTGATCATTACTAGTTGGCGACCGCTTGCTAAGCTCCTCTTCTCGCTCTTGTTTCGTAAGTTAGCCACCATACATTGCTTAGTCGCTGCTGCAACCTCACCACTTTACCCCCTTCCTTACCCATTAAGCTTTGCTAGTCTTGATACCCATGGTAATGGGATTCTTTGAGTCCTCGTGGCTCATGATTACTACACCAACAGTTGGTGTACAGGTTATGCGATGATCATGACACGAGAGCGATGTTTACTTGTGTTGGAGTTCTTCTTCTTCTTCGTCGATCTTGGTTAGGTTCCTGGTCGGCAGCCTGGGCTAGCAGGGTGGATATTATTTGAGTTTCTATTAGTGCTTCGTCCGTAGTCGTATGTTGACCTCTTGTATGATGTTGATGTATTCTTCGGGCGGTTGTGCCTCTTGTATTTATCCCCAACTGTTTATGTAATGGTACGATGTAATGATATCCACCTTGCAAAAGCGTCTTCAAGATGCGCTTATATCCTTGGTGGGACCTTCGAGTTCCTTTAGGATAGGATCGCATCTTGGGCGTGACACCGCCGAACACTGAACGACCTCTTCAACCAGAATAAATGATCGGTCGTCACAACTGCGGACACGGCTAGACGAGTCCGGCGCACCACTGGCTGTAACAGCTCAGATAAACCTGAGATTGGGTCGATGGATATACACCATAGGTGGTGCTAGGGGCTTCCCGCATGTAAAAAGAACTACGGTTGGCTTGACCTTATTTAGGTTGAATTTTAATGCTTCATTAAGAATAACCAATTTTTTCGCACGAAGACTTTCACCTGGGTTTTTTCTCTTTTGCAGATGATCATCGTGCTACACCCTTCCAGGATACGGCACAATAGAGACACGGTAGCGCAGACGCGTGCGGCGAGGCCGTTCAAAGGTTTCTTTTTAGATTAAGACCCTGCGTAAACCTTTTTTACTGTCTCTTGTTGCTTCACAGCCTCCGGATACTCAACACAACCGGGAGGGATGATGTCGTTATTGACATTTCGTCAAGTTAGACTAATGCACGTACCTGGAAATTCAGGGTTTATTATCGAGGGCGTTACTTAGCCCAGCATATGTTGTAAAGTTCGAATACCTTAGGGAGTGTTCGGCGTCGCGAGTTTGGCCTTATATGCATCGGCTCCGAATCATGTCTTTGGTCAATAGTTGGGTTTGCCTGGCTCCCGTGTTTTGCTACCTTACGTTCCGCTCTATCGGCTAAGGTGGCACCGGAGAACTATTGCGATTGTGCCTGGTTCATCTGGATGAGCACCTCGAGAGAAAGCCGAAAACCATCATCATGATAAAGCCGCGAGACCGGTCACCACTTTCGATGACGTAATCGTCTCCAACGTATCTATAATTTTTTATTGTTCCATGCTATTATATTATGTGTTTTTGATGTTTATGGGCTTTATTTTACACTTTTATATTATTTTTGGGACTAGCCTATTGACCCAGAGCCCAGTGCCAGTTCCTGTTTTTCCCTTGTTTCAGTGTTTCAAAGAAAATGAATATCAAACGGAGTCGAAACAGAATGAGACCAACTGGAGAAGTTATTTTTGGAAGGAAAGCTACCGGAAAAACTTGGAGTGCACGTCGGGGAAAGAAATGAGGAGCCACGAGGCGGGCGCGCCACCCCCTAGGGCGCGCCCTCCACCCTCGTGGGCCCCTCGTGGCCCCCCTGACGTACTTCTTCCGCCTATATATATCCATATACCCTAAAAACTTCGAGGAACAGAATAGATCGGGAGTTTCGCCGCCGCAAACCTCCAGAGCCACCAAAAACCAATGTAGACCTGCTTAGGCACCACGGAGGGGGGGGAACCTCACCGTGGCCATCTTCATCATCCGGCGCTCTCCATGACGAAGAGGAGTAGTTCACCCTCGGGCTGAGGGTATGTGCCCGATAGCTATGTGTTTGATCTCTCTCTCTCTCGTGTTCTTGATTTGGCACGATCTTGATGTATCGCGAGCTTTGATATTATAGTTGGATCTTATGTTGCTTCTCCCCCTCTACTCTCTTGTAATGAATTGAGTTTTCCCTTTGAAGTAATCTTATCGGATTGAGTCTTTAATGACTTGAGAACACTTGATGTATGTCTTGTCGTGCGTATCTGTGGTGACAATGGGATATCACGTGAGTCACTTGATGTATGTTTTGGTGATCAACTTGCGGGTTCCGCCCATGAACCTATGCATAGGGGTTGGCACACGTTTTCGTCTTGATTCTTTAGTAGAAACTTTGGGGCGCTCTTTGAGGTTCTATGTGTTGGTTGAATAGATGAATCTGAGATTGTGTGATGCATATCGTATAATCATACCCACGGATACTTGAGGTGACATTGGAGTATCTAGGTGACATTAGGGTTTTGGTTCATTTGTATCTTAAGGTGTTATTCTAGTACGAACTCTAGGGCTGTTTGTGGCACTTATAGGAATAGCCCAACGGATTGATCGGAAAGAATAACTTTGAGGTGGTTTCATACCCTACCATAATCTCTTCGTTTGTTCTCCACTATTAGTGACTTTGGAGTGACTCTTTGTTGCATGTTGAGGGATAGTTATATGATCCAATTATGTTATTATTGTTGAGAGAACTTGCACTAGTGAAAGTATGAACCCTAGGCCTTGTTTCCTAGCATTGCAATACCGTTTACACTCACTTTTACCACTTGTTACCTTGCTGTTTTTATATTTTCAGATTACAAAAGCCTATATCTACTATCCATATTGCACTTGTATCACCATCTCTTTGCCGAACTAGTGCACCTATACAATTTACCATTGTATTGGGTGTGTTGGGGACACAAGAGACTCTTTGTTATTTGGTTGCGGGGTTGCTTGAGAGAGACCATCTTCAACCTACGCCTCCACGGATTGATAAACCTTAGGTCATCCACTTGAGGGAAATTTGCTACTGTCCTACAAACCTCTGCACTTGGAGGCCCAACAACGTCTACAAGAAGAAGGTTGCATAGTAGACATCAGTGACTCAGCGGAATCTTCGCGATTCCTCCGCATTAACGAAGGACCGGTTTCCCAGTCATGTATGTACGCACACCGTGTTCGGATAAGCGCGGAAGTACCAGGGGCTATATAGTAGCCCCACTGTCAAACTACTATGGCTAAGTGAAAGTGTTAAAGCAATATAGTCCGATTGCCTTGTTCGTCGCGCTCTCACCTCCTTAATGGACCAAGACATTGGATCAAGTGTGAATACGCGCTTTTCTGAACACCCCCGCATTATAGGCGTGGGGGCTGAAGCCGACGACTTCAAACTTTTAGGTTATATACATACATAAACGGCCGCACAGGAGGCATCATAATACTTTCAGGCAAAAGTATAAACACGGCCTCTATAATCAAAATAACATTGTTCTTACAATTGGGATACATGTCACTCAAACATGATACTCTTCGAGCACTGAGCCTCTATTAAACGAGCACCTTCTAGGACTTCCTCAAAATAGTGCTCGGCGAGACCTGGCCTCTGGCGGACCACAGGTTGCAATAGCGGTGGCCTCCATCTCTCGCCAAAGATATGTCTTAACACGGGCAAGAGCCATCCGCGCACCCTCTATGCACGCCGACCTCTTTACAGCGTCGATATGCGGCACAACACCAAGGAATCGTTGCACCAAACTAAAATAACTATTCGGCCTTGGTACTTCCGGCCAAAGATGATCCACGACAGACCTCATGGCAAGTCCGGACAATCTATGGAGTTCAGCCCACTCGGCCATTTGTTCATTTAACAGCAGTGGACGCGTTGGAGCACTGAACTGCGACCGGAACAACTTTTCCACTTCGTGATCTTTTTATCCTTGAAAAACTCAGTCGCATCAGCAGCACTCGTTACCAAGTCCGAATACGCGTTTGCAGCACTCCATAACTGATCCAGAGGGGCATACTTCGGATCTCCAAACTTCGACCGCAACAAAAAGGGCTTCCCAGCTGTGATATCTCCGGCTTGACGAAGCTCCTCCTTCGCCGCTCTGATTTTAGAGCGGGCTTCCTTGGCCGCTACCATGGCTTTTTACAGGTCCGTCGCTTTCGCCTGGCTTTCCTTTTCAAGAAGCTCATACTGGTCGGCGGCATCCTTCAGCTCAACAGCCATCTTGGCTATTTTATCTTCGCTCTGGCGATGAGCAGCCTGTTCGGCTTTTAACTCTTCGGCCGCCTTTAGGGCGGCTGGATCGCTTCTTCTAGCTTGTTCCTTGGCTTGGGCAAGCTCCGCCCGAAGGGTCTCCACGGCGGCAGCTCCATCTGTAGTCACAACATATTATAGATACTGGCATCATGCTCCTCTTAATATCCGTTGACCACCCGAAAGTACATACCCTGTGCCTCATCAAGCTGCTTGTTCACAAGCATGATGTCGGCATCTGCCGCATCAAGCTGCCTCCTCAGTTCGGCAAACTCAGCAGTCCGGCCAGCCACCGGACCCTCAGCCGCCTGCACATGAAAGCAGCATGATCATTACCGGGGACTATGATCCTCTGTTTGCCGTCTTTGGACAGCAACCAGAATCTCAGGGGCTACTATCTGCATAGGGCACACCTAGTGTGTGCGGTACCATCAAAAAATATATATATATCACTTTGCGTACCTCAAAGCCTCTTAGCAGGCTCATAAAAGCTTCATGCAACCCACTTTCGGCGGATGAAATCCTCTCAACTACCGTACCCATTAAAGTACGATGCGCCTCTGAGATAGCCGCTTGCTCGGAAGACTCACCGGTCGTCCGGTCGTGCACGGACAGTCCTAACTTTTTCGTTGCTCTCCTTAGGAGCCGAATACTCCGGACTTCGGGTGGCCGAAGGGTTACCTTCTGGCCTTGGCGGATCAGGAGAAAGCCTCCGTGACGACACCTCAGGGTCGTCCGCCCCTCGAGGCGGGGAGACAAGGGGAGGCGTTTCGCTCTCCATCATCTCCGGAAGAAGATCCCCCGAAGACGAACTCTATCGAGAAGGGCTATGATCCGAACTGCAAGACATACGTCTCGGTTATTGTCCTCAGAGATGAAGCAGTATATATTTACCAAAAGTAATCTTATTTACTTACAACTCGGTGGAGGGCTGACCCCCTTGCGGGCACAGTGCGGTAAGGATGCCCTCCGAGGCTGGACCCCCTGGCGAAGGTTTCTTCCCTCGTTTGGAAACCTCTGCTCCCAAGTCTTCAGGAGCGGTCCTTTTCCTTCCTTGGGGAGAGGGAATGTTAGATTCTTCTCCCCGATTATCCTCCTTCACGGAGACACTTATTCCCCCGATTTGCATGAGTAATGTGTGAGGCCCACTTGCGGCTTCTTTATTCCTCCCTTTATCTTCCCCTGATGGGGCTTGATAAGGTGCGAGCTCAAGCATCCTGGCTAGTACAGGATCCAGTGAGCCCTCGGGAAGGGGGGCCGAACACCTGATCATCTTTGCCTTTTTTATCCAGTCCTGGTCAAAGAGCGACTTTTCAAGATGACGTTGTGATAAATAAAAAGACAGCATGTTCGGTCGCGGAATTACTTACATGGGTATTTGGACGATTGCAGTTTAGACCCGCATCCTCGGTGGTGTCCGGACACTTTATTCGTGATCCGAAGAATAGTCCATACATCCCTTCAAGCGTCACACTGAAGAATTGCTGAATAGTTCGCGGTCCTTCCGGGTTGAACTCCCACATACGGAGAGGACGACGTTGGCATGGCAGGACCCGACGAACTAGCATGACTTGCATTACCTTGACAAGGCTGACATCTCTCTTGAGGAGATCTCGGATGCGACTCTGCAATGTCGGCACGTCATTAACTGGCCCCCAGTCCAGCCCCTTGTTTACCCATGACGCTAGTTGTGGTGGGGGGCCCGAATGGAAGGCGGGGGCAGCTACCCACTTAGTACTTCGGGGAGCTGTGTTGTAAAACCACTCTCGCTGCCATAAGTCGGACATCTCTGGGAAGGAACCCTGTGGCCATGGAGCATCGACGCCTTTGCTTATTATGGCACCTCCGCATTCTGCGTGTCGCCCATCGATCATCTTCGGCTTCACATTGAAGGTCTTGAGCCATAAGCGAAGTGTGGGGTGATCTTGGAGGAAGGCCTCACACACTGACGATGAACGCATTTAGATGTGAAGGATGGAATCTGGAGCCAAATCATGGAAATCGAGCCCGTAATAGAACATAAGCCCTCTAACAAAGGGATCAAGACTAAAGCCTAGCCCTCGGAGGAAGTGGGAAACAAATACGACGCTCTCGTTGGGTTCGGGAGTGGGGATGACATGCCCTTGAGCAAGCAGCCTGTGCGAGATTTCGGCGGTCAGATACCTAGCCTCTCTTAGCTTCGTGATGTCCTCCTCTGTGACGGAGGAGGCCATCCACCGGCCTTGAAGGTTGGATCCGGACATGATTGAAGGTCCGAAAACGCTTAACCTGAGCCTTGGGTGTTGGAATTCAAGGTGGGGAAAGGCGAGGATCGAGCGAGAGAAGAAAAGGACAAGCCTTGGCCCCTTTATAAAGGGGGTGAATATCAAGCGTCCTCTGCGTGGCCATTTGGGACTTGCCTAAAATCGAGGAGTCATACCAGCAGACACGATTGGGTTACCCATACCCGTATTGATGATAATCCCGTGATAAGGGGAACACGATCTCTGCTTCGACAAGACGTGCCAATAAAACCGCCTCGCAAC
Source organism: Aegilops bicornis (assembly GCA_021605145.1). Lineage (NCBI taxonomy): Eukaryota > Viridiplantae > Streptophyta > Magnoliopsida > Poales > Poaceae > Aegilops > Aegilops bicornis. The sequence goes on along the minus strand of JAHIAL010000033.1, from coordinate 1,320,933 downwards.
ACGCGTGCGATGGCGGTGGGAAAAATGGTTCATAATGACCGGACCACGGCAGGATGTCGCGCTACGAAAAGTTGTCAGCAGATTAGATTTGTGGAAATATTATACTCTCTACGGTGGTATGTAGAATTTGTTTTGCAGAGCCGGACACGATTCTTGTGTTCAAAATCTTCTATGGAGTATTTGGAGGAGGAACCCGCCTTGCAATGCCGAAGACAATCTGCGCGCCGGACTCATCGTCATTGAAGCCTGGTTCAGGGGCTACTGAGGGAGTCCTGGATTAGGGGTCCTCGGACAGCCGGACTGTTGGACTACGAAGATACAAGATTGAAGACTTCGTCCCGTGTCCGGATGGGACTCTCCTTGGCGTGGAAGGCAAGCTTGACAATTCGGATATGTAGATCTCCTCCCTTGTAACCGATTCTGTGTAACCCTAGGCCCCTCCGGTGTCTAAATAAACCGGAGGGTTTAGTCCGTAGGACAGAACAATCATAATCATAGGCTAGCTTCTAGGGTTCTGCCTCTACGATCTGCTGGTAGATCAACTCTTGTAATACTCATATCATCAAAATCAATCAAGCAGGAAGTAGGGTATTACCTCCATTGAGAGGGCCCAAACCTGGGTAAACATTGTGTCGCCCGCCTCCTGTTACCATCCGCCTTAGACGCACAGTTCGGGACCCCCTACCCAAGATCCGCCGGTTTTGACACCGACAGCGAAATCCTCGATCTTTCAAGGGTCCATCTTAACTTGAGATAACTTGGCACAACGCAACTGACAAGGTAGCAAAGACATGTGTCTTTTGCCAACATGACGAGTCGATTAAACACTTATTTTTTTGAGTGTAAATTTGCGCATGCAGTCTGGGCCTTATTTCAAATAGCTTCAAATATCTTCCACGTAGTGCACGTAACATGTTCGGCAATTGGTTGCGAGGTATTAATAAACAGTTGTTCGCACATGTACTCCTAGGGGTTGCTGCCTTATGTTGGGCATTGTGGCTTACCACGAATGATATGGTTTTTAATAATAAATATATTTTATCTCATGTGCAGGTTATTCATGCGTTTAAGTGATGGCTCCATTCTTGGTCTATCCTCCAGAGGCCCAAGGATAGAGACCTTTTTATGATGGCGCCTACACGATTAGAGCATACAGTCAGGGAGGTTTTCTACCAACATGGATGACGGTGTAATCTATGGACATGATTTGCCCCACCCTAGGCTAGATTGATTTATTTCTGTTGTAAAACGATATTTATTTTTAGGTTTGTTGGACTTGTTGTCTGTGTGCATCGCGCTATGCAGAGGCCAGACATTCTTGTAGTGCAATTTATATCACCTTGATATATCAATTGAATGAAATGTTCTTTGTCAGCAAAAATGTTCCTTGTTTGGGCGATTACGAAGTAAACTTAATAAATTGATGCAGGATTCATCTAAACAACAACTATTGGCCAACAACAGCCACTTGGTAGTAGATGGAAATATATGAGTGCAAGGGGTAGCCTCAGGCTATTTTTTTTACTCAATCAAATGAATTATTCTTCTAAAACACAAAAAATAACCAAACGACGCCCATTTCATAGAAACCATTGTTCAAGAATTTGTCCGATAAATCAGTTTTTTTGGGGAATCGTTCAATTAATCAGTTAATGACCCAATTAATCGCTACTCGTAGGGGTGGCCGACTTGAATAGCACTTATTCATCGCGTTAACTTGCCAGGGTGATTAAATGGCCTGTCAGACCGATTAATCGGTTGTCAGGCTGATTAATCGCTACTAACCTATTAACTTGTGGGCAAACAAAGCCCAATTATTTGGCCCATAACCCTCCCAGCCCCTCCTGCTCCTAAATAGCTAGGTTTTGACCCTCCGCCCACCCCTCCCGCATCTCTCATCCCCTCCCGTCCTAGATGGTGGCTGGCCAGGTCCTCTCATCGGTGCACCGCCGCTTCCCCTCCTCCCGTGTGTGTCGCCGCTTCCTCTCCTCCCTCTGTGCCTTGCTACTCCCCCATCTTCCCATGGATGCTTGTTGATGATTGATCTATTGAAAAAGAAAATTATGCCATTTGCTTCATATTTGCAATGTAGAATTTTTTATAGCATTCATGTTCTATTGAATTGCGCCTATTGAGTTCAAAATTTCATCGATTAATGGTCGATCGATTGATCGAATCATCGATTAATCGCTACTCCCAAATCGAGAGAGTAGCTACCAGTTAACGATTTTCCTTAACATTGATAGAAACCGGAAGATGAACTAAGTGATAATTCATCTTGATAGATGGTTTATCACTGTTTCATTGCCTTTGTTCTTGGACAAGCCCAAGTGGGCTTTAGGACTACTGAAGCTATCTTGTCATGCCATTGGCATAAATATTTTTTCATGTATTTACAATCAACTTTTATCATGGTGACAAATCAACTACTCCCTCCGTTCCGAATTACTTGTCTTGGATTTGTCTAGATACGGATGTATCTAACACTAAAATGAGTCTAGATACATCCGCATCTAGACAAATCCAAGACAAGTAATTTAGAACGGAGGGAGTAGTTTATAGTATGACACCTGAATAAGGCAATTGTTCTTTTCTTTTCTTTTCTTTTCGTTAAGGTTGTTGAGTTCCTACAAGTTGCATCAAAAAGAATAAACCATGCAACAAGATAAATAGGAGTATATGACAATAAGAATATCTTTATCGCGTCTAGGTTATTAACCTCCACCCGTGTAATGCAAGAACTAGTCTCCACTTGTGCTCTACTGTAGGTGTGTTACTCATTGAACTGCTTGATTAATGATCAATGCTTTGTGGCCAGCCCTTCTCAATAAGAGTTGATTACTCCACCATGTAAAGAGTCGTCGTCGATCCTACCCTTTCCATGGTTTGGTCCTCAAAGATTCCTAACAAGACCAAGGATATTTGGGTGGTTGTTGCACAATGACATGCTCGACACATGTAGAAATCTTCATAGGAAAACGATCCTCCCATCAGACAACTGCCTCATGTGTCTATAGGATACCGAAACTTGCACACACTTGTTCCTTCTATGCTCTAAAGCAAAAACTATATGGCATACCTTGGCATCAGGCCAAACCGCACTATCATTAAGCTCATCTGGAAGGTCGATGTCCCACCATGTCTCCCTACCTCACTACAACCTTTCATGACACTGCCAATCCTCTGGCAGATTTGGGAGGCCAAGAATGCTCTGGTTTTCAAGCAATGCCACTCATCACGGACAGATGTACTCTAATGTAATCTATGATCTAATCCGGCGATCACATAGACTAAAAATACATGACAGAGAAGTGATGTTGGTTTGTGGTGTGACTTCCTCTCCTCACGATAAACACTAGCTTTGTAAAAATTCTTTTGATCAAAATGAAAATTCAAGGGGGAGCCAAACCGATCATAAGCATCGGCCATGTTATACAACTCCTTTTACTTTCGCAAAATTTTCTAAATTTTTTATTTCAAATCTCGCATGGATTTACAACCTTCCTAAATTTAATGCTTGGTCAGCGGTGCCTCGTCAGCATTCCGTCCTCTGGCCTACACTCCAGTCTCCACTTCCTCGACCAGCAGCCGCGCCGGCAGGAGCTCGCGGTGCCCCTCCCTCCTCCCCAGCGCTCGCAGATCGGCGCCAGCGCCGCGGCCGCCGGGCGGAGGGCCATGGCCTCGAAGCACCCCCACGGGGACGCTGATCCGTCCACCTCGCCTCCCCCGCCGCCGAGCCGCCGCCCGCGCGGCTTCGCCTCTGCCTCCACCCCGCGGCGCCTCCTCCCCCTGGGCGGCGGCGCGGCGAGCGGAGAGGGAGCGGGAGAGGAGCGGACGAAGCTGCAGGAGCGCCAACGGCGCGCCATCACGAGCCGCATGCTGGCCGGGCTGCGGCAGCACGGCAACTTCCCCTCCCGCCCGCGCCGACATGAACGACGTCCTCGCCGCCCTCGCCCGCGCCGCCGGGTGGACCGTCCACCCTGACGGCACCACCTTCCTCTCCTCTCCCCGCCCCTCTCCCTTCCCCCGCCCAATTCGTACGTGCGCCCTCTCCGGTGTCTTATTGCCCTTACTTACCTAGACTAGATAGATGTTCGGATTTTGCTTGCTGGAGCTCTCCACTTTTCGTATGATAATGTTATCCCTTGCTTAATTGAAAACATTGTGAATGACAAACGTATTGATTTCACAAGAAATGATTCGCATTTTGACTAAAGCTTTCATGTTCTTATGTGCAGCAGGGTGCTTTCCAGGCTACTTCTCTGGAAACCCCAGTTTTACCAACTCTCTGAACAGCTACGCCATTGGGACGCCATTAGATTCCCAGGCTTCAGCCCTACAAACAGATGATAGCCTGTCACCGTCGTCACTGGATTCGGTTGTGGTGGCAGAGCAAAGCATAAAGAATGAGAGCTATGGGAATTCAAGTTCAGCCAATTCTCTGAATTGCATGGGAAGTGATCAGGTGAGCAAAGTTTGCAGTTTGATTCGCTTAATGGATGCTTGTGGTATGCCGGTGTATATAAACGAGATAGCCTTGGGATGTAGCATCGCCTATTTGCCATAATAACTTGGTCTTTATCAGCTCTTATAGCCTATAACCCATGAAGTTAGTTGCCCGTCGATAGGGCCTAGAATGTTGTAGCTCCAGCTTGCAGTGGTATTCTAATTGCGCCATATAGCATTATTTGTACGGACCAGTAATCTATCATGTAATTGCATTGTCGAGTTCACTGATTCTTCATTTTGCAGCCCAACTTTTCGTTTGGGCTTTCTGATTTAGCAAATCAAATTGGGCGACAACCTCAGTTTTTCTTTTATTGTTCAATTGGAGCAGCTATTGAGAGCATCAGCAGTATGGGCGGGTGATTTCACGAAAACTCCATATATACCAGTGTACGCCTCTTTGTCTGTAAGTTCCTGGTGAACCTCTTGATCCCATATCTGCTATGTTAATCCTGTTTTCGCTTCCTTTGTCTGACACCATTTTCAATATACACATGGTTGGAACTGACTTTTCATGCTTCAATTAAAGTTCTGAACTTTATGTTTGCAAACTTGCACATTTGCACCCTAAACTTGCCAGCTTGTATCACTTGCCGTTGGAACTTGAAATTAGATTACAGCCACCCTAACTTGCTTATTTTTAATCTGTTTGGTCATTTACCTTCTTTGTTTTGAACAAATTTGATGTTGTGGCATGTCGTTTGAGGTGGACTGGGTGAGTAGATGAGGTGGCTTTGTCGTTTCCATCTGATGTGATGCCAGGCCATCTCTCTCTTGCTAATTGGATGTCATGTAATAGATGGCCAAAAAGGTTGAACAGAAATGTTTAAGGGGTGTTGACATAGTACTTTGCAAATCTGGTTGTATGTTTTTACCGGGTTTGCCCCTAGTTGTGAGTCCTCTCATGGCCAGGTGCATGTGTAAGTGTAACTTGAATACTTAACATAGCACCAAAGTTCACACGGGTTCTCTGAATCTGACTGAGAACTAGAGAATCATACCATATGCAGTTCGTTCTTTTTAAGATTATGCATTTAAAGTAAATTGTAAGTTGAGAACTCTATGTTTTCTTTATCTTCATATATTCCTGAAATTTTGACATCTATAATCTATCTATCACACCATGCTTTAGCATTGTTGCTGTTGCTGTAGATGGGCATTATCAATTGTTATTGCCAATTGGTTGATCCTGAGGCTGTACGCGCTGAACTAAGGCATCTAAAGTCTTTGAATGTTGATGGAGTTGTTGTAGACTGTTGGTGGGGGATTGTGGAAGCCTGGACTCCTAAAAAATATGAATGGTCTGGCTACAGGGATCTTTTTGGTATTATTAAAGAGTTCAAGCTAAAAGTTCAGGTTAGAATACTACCATGAGTTATGGCATTTTCTAGGATGCTATTACTCACACATCTGACATTTTCGTATTTTTTTGCAACTTTATACACATGTACTATTGGTGATTGAATTATAGCAAGTTACTAGAGTATACCTGGATCTCTCATACTAAAGCATAGACTTAGACAGAAGTCATCCATTCATTGAATCCAAATGGACTCGACTTTCTTGATTCTTGACATAACCAGAAACCTGACCTTCCAAAGCGAGGAAATAACATGACTAAACCTTTTGAGCTTATATGATAAATTTTCAATTATGAGCATGATGTAGCATTGCACGATATTTAAAATCCTTAAACTGGATAAGCTTCTCTTATCTCCCTTGTTATATTGAACTCAGACTTACATTGGCTAACAAGTGTTCTTCAACAAATTTAAGGTTGTATTGTCATTTCATGGGTCTGGGGAGTGTGGATCTGGTAGTGTGTTAATTGCTCTTCCTAGGTGGGTACTGGAAATTGCACAAGAGAACCAAGATATATTTTTCACTGATCGAGAAGGTAGGAGGAATACAGAATGCCTCTCCTGGGGAATTGACAAAGAGCGAGTCCTTCGAGGGAGAACTGGCATTGAGGTATTGGGTCATCCTTGGTAATTTTTCTTCTCTCCTCTATAAACCCTCCTTTAACATCTCTGTTTTTTTTTTAAAAGCTGCCATTCTCCTTAGACGAGCATTACTTCGGTCTTTTCCTAGTGACATTTTTAATTCATTTAAATGGTAGTCCTTTCTACACAGTTATAATTGCAGTATATCTTGTTGATAGCCAATAGCTGTCCTGTCATTTGATACATTGAACTTGCATTGTATCGCCATTAATCTTTTTCATATCAATTCTCTAATAGAAGGAGAGACATGTATACTGAATTATTGATACTCGATGAGATTATATGCAGGTTTATTTTGATTTCATGAGGAGCTTTCATATGGAATTCAGAAGCTTATCTGAAGAGGGTCTTATTTCTGCTATTGAGGTTGGATTGGGTGCTTCTGGAGAGCTAAGATACCCTTCGTGTCCAGAAAAATGGGCTGGAGATATCCTGGTATTGGTGAGTTTCAGGTACTTACTTAAAACTCCAAACCTCTTGCGCTTATTCAAAGAAAAAGACGTATTTACTTGAATTCCAGTTTCCAAGTTCGAACCATCAAGGATAGGGACACTTACTCCAGTTACCTTGTTTCCTGATTCTGAACCCTTCTCATTTTATTCATTGGTCCTGAAGGAGTGTAAAATATTACTACCTTGTTATGTTGTTATTAAGCTGCGGTAGAGGAAAAAAAATATGCGCAGTAGGCACCTTTCGAGAACCATATAATACTGCTTTGTTGGTGTGTGGGCCATGACTTGAACTTATCTTTCGGATTGCACACATACAAAAATGTCGTGCTACATTTCTGTCGTGGATGGTAGCATGCACAGTTTGTAAATGCATACATAATGTATTCTTTTGTTGATTGCTTCGTCCACAGTGTTATGACAGGTATATGCAAAAGAACCTACGGCAATCAGCCTTGACACGGGGGCATTTGTTTTGGGCCCGTGGGCCTGATAATGCTGGCTACTATAATTCAAGGTCACATGAGACTGGCTTTTTTTGTGACGGAGGTGATTATGACAGCTACTACGGGCGTTTCTTCCTTAATTGGTATTCTGGAATCCTCATAGATCATGTGGATCAGGTGCTCTCACTTGCTACTCTTGCATTTGATGGAGCAGCAATTGTGGTGAAGGTATGCTATATCTTGGTACATATTCTCTCTAATTTTCAAAGAAGCTTCACATATATTCCTTTGTTGTTGTTTTCTGTCTCTCTAGTTTCCTGTGTATGTCACATCAAACTTGCATGTAATCTGTATCCATTAAGCTTTTTTTTTATATTCTGGGTTGCACTTCTGTTCAAAGCAACCAAAGATTGCTGAAAAACTGGTAAGTAATATAGCTTTGACAAGTTACGGGGAGTTGAATGCCTAATGATGAAGCATCCCTCAAATTTAGATGAGACACGGTACAGAAGCTACTCAAATGCTAATTATTAGTTCGACTATTTAAAAAATTCAGACAAAAAAGAGGCTGAATTTTTTTACTCATCAAACTTGTGAAATACTGTAATCATACTAGGATATACATGTATTAAGCGGATCACTTGCCTGGTCTCATAGTACAGCCTTTCTATATAGCATATGTTGCCCTGATAAGTCCATGGAACTTGCCCCTCATATTTCTCTTGCCAATTCGGCTGTTTCATGACAAGACAGTTATCTTTCCTCAGATCCCCTCCATCTATTGGTGGTACAGAACTGCAAGCCATGCTGCAGAGCTTACTGCAGGATTCTACAACCCTACAAATCGAGATGGATACTCTCCAGTTTTCAGGATGCTCAAGAAGCATTCCATAATTCTTAAAGTGGTTTGTTATGGCCCAGAATTTACAGTTCAGGAGAATGATGAAGCACTTGCTGACCCAGAAGGTTTAACCTGGCAGGTGAGGGATGTTGTAAGAACTCTCTGAAGCTACAATTGCGTGTTTAATTTTTTTCCGTGGCGTGGATGGTTTTGATACACTTGGAAATTTGCAGGTTATGAACGCAGCATGGGATCATGGTCTATCTGTAAGTGTAGAGAGTGCTCTTCCATGTCTTGACGTGGACATGTACTCTCGAATCCTTGACACAGCGAAGCCGAGGAATGATCCTGACCGTCACCATCTCTCATTCTTTGCATACCGTCAGCGAACTCCATTCCTTTTGCAGAGAGATGTGTGCTTCTCAGAGCTTGAGACCTTTGTAAAGTGTATGCACGGTTAGTAACAGTTTTTTCACTTTCTAACTTCTTCATAGCACCATTATTTCATGGTATCTTCTTAATCCTTATCAGTAAAATCATTATTTGCCTTTTGGGGTTAATAGAATGATGTGCATAACAATGATGTCATGGTGCAAACTATTAGTTTGAATCATATGATCTGCTCTGCTGTTACATTCAGTATGTGGATGGGACCGATAAAAGGACATAAATCAAACATATCACCATTAAGCATCACTGCCTTGTATCATCTGTGCTGTTACTCTTCAAAAGCTACCTCTGCATTCTTGATGGGAGGATTATGATCTGATAACTAAGTTGATGATTTTGTCTGCAGGGGAGGCTACCCAGAACTTTGTAGATTGACATATTGCAGCTTGCGTTCTGCAAATTTCTGCATTCCCTTCGTGGCTATCGCAAGATTGAACTCATATTGCTGATTGCCGCATTCCGGCCATCTCCGCCTTATGCTATGGGTCAGCCGACCAGATGGCACTGAAACTGTTGTGCCGGTGGTGGGCAGGGATTAGTATCCCTTATCTGCGGTACAGGGCTGGTAGTTCAGCAAGTTTTTACCGTGGCGTCACCTAGCCTGGGCTGGAAGATGGAAAGAATGGCGAGGCAGATATCTAATATACTACATTATCATGCGCTAATATGTAAAGAATCCTCTCCTGATTGGGTGGTAAACCATCTGTCTCTGAATTCTCGATGATGCTTAGACTTTGTTTAACCGAAACATCTTTCTAGATTGTGACTGAAATTTGAACTGTCCGAGCTGAGGTTAGGTCTGAAATGGTCGTTAATTTTGTTAATTATATAGTTTGCGGAGCCTAATTTTCTGGACTAACGAAGCCGATAAGCACCCACTTCAGGGTGAGTCGCCCTATTTAACGCTATATGGGCTAGACATGGCATAGGTCATTAAACCTGGATTATTTATCATTTTAGAAAAAATATTTAGCTTATAACTGTTTTAAAAAGGGTCTGTCTAGGACACATCTAGATGTGACATAACTATGTCATATCTAACCTGATCTTCACTATGTTTGTGGTCTATTTTTTTTGTCCCAGCTTTTTCTTTATTATCCTTGTTGCTGCCTTATTTGTGGGAGGTTAGATGTGACATCGTTAGAAAACATCTAGATGTGAATTAGACAAACTGTTTAAAAAAGCATATTATTAGAACCCAGTTTTAAAATTGGGAAAATGGTACATTGCTCAATTATTGGACATAAATAATCTGGATGACCTGCCGAGTGAATGTGCAACTAATTGTGGTGCTTTTCCTAGAAGCTAGCAGTGCAACCGCATATACCACATAACTTGAGCTCCCAAGAACAATCTAAATGGAAAACACAACAATAACTAAAGAATGTTTCAATTCAACTCCTTTCTATTACACAACATAATGTACCACAAGATGCCTCTGAAGCTGGAATTACCCTTTCAAGTTTCAACATAACAAACGCGGCATACCTTGTGATGTGGAGTGGAACTCCGTACGGCCGATCTTTCACGAAAGGAGCAGATCCCAACTAAGGACACGAAGAACACGAGGGGAAAACGAGGGAAATCACAAGAGGAAACACGAGAGAATCACTCAACCAACAAGAATAGATCACACATGCATTTGGATCGATGAACACAAAGGTGAGATACAAGATCCAAGTCCAACAAAGGACGGTACAAGGTAACCGGTTCTTCTCCGTGAGGAGGTCTTGATGGGGCCACCCAAGAGGGGGTCTTGAATCCGCTTGGAAGGATCTTCTCCGGTGGAGGCACAATCTCCGAGGAGAAGGTAACCAAGTGGATGAGCAAAGCTCTCACACAAACATGAGCTAATCCTTTGCTAACCCTAAAAATGGGGAGGAGAAGGTCTATTTATAGCCCAAGGAGCTGAGGGGTAAGTGAGGGGACGAGACGGGTACACGCGCCTCGGCCCAAGTCAAGTCACTGCCTTGAGGCGGTGGCGGATGATCCGGCCGGTGGTATGGATGATCCGGTCGGCGTCCGGATGATCCGGCCGTGGTTTGAAAGCATGGAGGTCCGGATGTCCGGGTCTGGTCCGGACGTCCGGTGTGGCGATGATCCGGCCTAGGTCCGGATGATCCGGCTTCAGTTGAAGCTTCGGTGTCTTGAGCGTTATGCCGGATCGTCCCGCCGGGTCCGGATCGTCTGGCTGAGGCGGATCGTCCGGACGGCGGTCCGGATCGTCCGACCTGGCCGACTTAGACCTTCTTCTTCTCCGTCTTCACATCCATCTTCGTCTTCGGATTCTCGCTTGCTCCTTAGGCGTCTCCATGGCTAACTCCTTGGTACCGAAAGCATGCACAATGTCTCCGTTTGAGGTAGTAGCCGTGTCTCATGTTCATCGAAGTGGAATTGTGAGAGGAGAGATGTCACCTCGGTCTCGAGAGCTCTTGCACGTGATCGAGTCATGGGTCCACTAGGCACTTGGTGAGACGATGGTAGGTCCATGGGGATGACCTTGGGATGCTCCGCATCATCTCCCCTCCCTTGGGAAAGGTCCGACCTCGGATAGAAATCCTCATCACCATGGTACGGGGAGAGATCTTTGACGTTGAAGATGTCGCTCACGAATTACTTGTCACGTGGGATGTCGATCTTGTATGCGTTGTTGTTGTAGCGTGCGAGCACCTTGAATGGTCCATCGGCTCGTGGTACAAGTTTGGACTTGCGTTCGTTGGGGAAGCGTTCCTTGCGAAGGTGTAGCCATACAAGATCTCCAATGTTGAATATCATGGGTTGCTTGTTGACGCTGAGCTTGGTCGCGAGTCGTTGTACTTGGCGCTCGATGGTGTGCCTTGTATCTTCATGCATCTTCTTGAGGTGGTTGGCTCGGGCACTTTCGGCGTCCATGTTTGTGCGCTCTTGTAGTGGTAGAGGTAGAATGTCCAATGGCGACAACGGGTTGAAACCGTAGACGACCTCGAAAGGGGACTTGCCGGTAGTTGAGTGTCTTGCGCTATTGTAGGCGTACTCGGCGATAGGCAGGCACTCCCCCCACTCCTTGATGTTCCTCTTGATCAAGACGCGTAGTAGAATGGAGAGTGTTCGGTTCGTCACTTCCGTTTGGCCGTCGGTTTGTGGATGGTATGCCGTGGAGAATAGGAGCTTGATTCCGAGCTTGGCGCATAAGGTCTTCCAAAAGTAACTCAAGAACTTGACGTCGCGGTCCGAGACAATCGTCTTTGGCACTCCATGAAGTCGCAAGATTTCCCTACAAAAGAGATTGGCAACATGTGAAGCATCGTCTATCTTGTTGCACGGAATGAAATGAGCCATTTTGGAGAATCGGTCCACAACAACAAAAACGGAATTGTTGGTGTCAAAACCGGCGGATCTCGGGTAGGGGTCCCAACTGTGCGTCTAGGCGGATGGTAACAGGAGACAAGGGACACGATGTTTTTACCAGTGTTCGGGCCCTCTCGATGGAGGTAAAACCCTACTCCTGCTTGATTAATATTGATGATATGGGTACTACAAGAGTAGATCTACCACGAGATCAGAGAGGCTAAACCCTAGAAGCTAGCCTATGGTATGATTGTTGTTAGATCCCCACGGACTAAAACCCTCCGGTTTATATAGACACCGGAGAGGGTTAGGGTTACACAGTCGGTTACAATGGAAGGAGATCTACATATCCGTATCGCCAAGCTTGCCTTCCACGCCAAGGATAGTCCCATCCGGACACGGGACGAAGTCTTCAATCTTGTATCTTCATAGTCCAGAGTCCGCCAAAGGTCATAGTCCGGCCATCCAGACACCCCTAATCCAGACTCCTCAAGAGCCTGAACCAGGCTTCAATTACGACGAAGTCCGGCGCACAGCTTTGTCTTCGACATTGCAAGGCGGGTTCCTCCTCCGAATACTTCATAGAAGATTTTGAACACAAGGATATGTCCGCTCGCAAAATAATTTCCACATACTACCGTAGAGAGAACAATATTCACACAAATCTAATCTGGCCGACGATTTCGCAAAGATGTCATCACACCACGGCCAAGCCTTTATTCAATCGTTTTCACCGCCCCACCTCGGCAAGACTTAGCGAGGCGGTTTCCTTGGCACGCCTTGTTAAAGGTAGATCGTGTCCCCTTATTCCGGATTCTCATCAATACGGTCGTGGGCAACCCAACCGTGCCATTAATTTACATAGCTTGGGAGATAAGCGAAGTTTTACCAGGCTGGTGGGGGCGCATAGTTTAAATCCGCCCATATAAGGGGATGAGGACCCACCTTTTCCATCTACGCCTTCTTCCTCCTTTGCTTATCCATTTTCACTTTTCAGACTCCAGCGCCTAAGTCCGCACATCCCACCTCAACCTTCTCCAGCCATGTCCGAGGCGGGAGGCAAGTGGATGGTTTCCTCCGTCACGGAGGGACACATCAAGAAGTTGAGGAAGGCCGGATACTTGTCTAACGACATCGCCAAGACCGGGCTCCCCGTGCACAAGGGCAGCTCCTCCCCACCCCCAGCCCCATGAGAGGGTGGTGTTCCTCACCCACTTCCTCCATGGACTAGGTTTTCCACTTCACCCATTTGTCCGGGGGCTCATGTTCTACTACGGCCTGGATTTCCACGATCTGGCCCCGAACTTCGTCCTCAACATCTCGGCGTTTATCGTAGTGTGCGAGGCTTTCCTCCGCATCAAGCCCCACTTCGGCTTATGGCTGGAGACCTTCAATGTCCAGCCGAAGGTTGTGGGCGGCCAACAAGCGAGTCTTGAGGCGCCATGGTGGGCAAGATGCCCAACGTTACATGGCTCGAGGGCTCCTTCGTGGAGACCATAAAGGGGTGACAATCGGGGTGGTTCTACATCACTGAGCCGCGTGACCCTAAATGGGCAGCGGCCCCCGAATTCCGGTCTAGCTTCCCTACAAGGCTCACCTCACCGGAAAGAGACGGGCCTGTCGTGGGGTAATGGAAGAGCGGATCGGACTCCAATCCTGCGCCCAAGACCTGGTGAACAAAGAGGTTAAACTCGTTAACGTAGTCCAGTCATGCTCATCCGCCGGATCCTCCCATGTCAACGACGGGCCTTTTAACTTATGGGAGTTCAACCCGGCCTAGCACCAAACTCCGACCGGGCTCTTTGACACAACGCACGAAGATGCACGGAAGGTGCTATTCAAGCGCCGAGGTTCCCCTCCCATCACCGAGGATCGCGGATTCCGCTGAACGACAAGCCGCGTAGTAAGCTTATTTTACCCTTTACGGGATACTTGTTTTCATAGTTTAACTCTATGCGGGATCTAAGCTCCCGTTCCTTTGACAGGAATGGCGTAAGAAGACTGGACAAATCGACCGTCCGGACTCCTTTGCCCGAAGATCCAAAGCAGACGCCCACTTGGCCGGGGCTGCTGGCCCCGGCACCTTACGTGGCGCGGGAGAAGAAGGCCAAGAAGCAGGCCACGGTAACTCGAACGTGTTCCCGGCGCCACGTGGTGTCGGACTCATCGTCCGATGACTCCGAGGCGGACTCCTCCCGTGAAGACAAGGAGGAGGAAAAAGAGGTCTCTCCCCGGGCCGGTGAGAGAGAAGAAAAGGAAGGCCGCCTAATCGGGGAGGCCGGAGGGTCCAAGAAGGAAGGACCCTCCTCCGGACCATTTCCACCAACGCCGCATTTACGGCGGCGAAGAAGAGTGTCCACCAGGGCCAAGCCCTGGCGCTAAATAGTAAGTCTCCGAATACCGTAATAACTCATGGCGTTCCTTTGTTGCACAAGCACCTTCCGGCCGGATATAATCATGCAGTCCGCCCAAGGCCGGGCTCGACGCTTCGTCGAGCGGTTCCCTGGGTTCGTCGGATGTGAACATCACTTCACTTCCGACCGCCTCCTCTCCTCGCGCCGCGGATGACACCGAGGTGGCGTCCCAAAAGGGGCCAAGCCAGGAGGAGATGGTCCTGGAGGCGCCGCAAGGCGACCTCCCGGACTCCAGGCGAAAAGGGGATAAAACCCTTAAGGGCTCTAAGTCCGGCCCAAGGCCGGACACCGCACCAGAACCTTCAACAGCTTCCGCATCCGGCAAAGTGCCCCCTACTAAGAAGGGCAAGTTTACGACGCCGGTGACCTCCGGCCCAACCGGAGGCACCAGATAATCTGCTGGAGGTGCTTAACGGCGCCTCCATCGACGAGGAGCACCGTACTATTATGAGTGCGGTGATCCGAAGGATTCGATCCAAGAGCGGGCCGACTGAAGCTCGTGCCAGCCTCCTAATGTGCTTTGAGGTACGATTTAAGATATGTAAAAATATTACAGATGAAGCGGTAGCCCCTCGATGCTCGGTTTGGTGTTCGGAAAGAAAAGTCGAACCGAGGATCAAAAGATATACGCAGCAGCCTAACATAAGTGTGTCAATATGGGAATGCAGGTGTCAGCCGTTTGACCTCCGCCAAGACCGATCATGGAGGTCAATGTATTGAAGCGGAGCCTCGAGCTGCCCGAGGACGAGCTCAGCCTTGCCAAGAAGCAGCTCGAGGACAAGGAAGGTAAGTAATACCTTATGTAAGTATATATTAAAAAAATGTGGTTGCAAAAAAAATGACAGGATCAACGTGGGGATGCAGGGGCCACGAACGAGGTGGCGACCCTGAAGGAAGCGCTGTCCAAGGCCGAAAACAATGCGGCCGTGGAGTGCACCGAGCGAGAGAAGCAGGAGGCGCGGGTGGCGGCGGTGCAGCAAGAGCTCCGTGCTCGTGGAAAAACACGAGAGTTTGGAGCGTGACTCAAGACTCGAGAGTCCGAAGCTTCGCCTCGGCGCTTGAGAGCGCCAAATCTGCCAAGGCCGAAGCCCAAAAAGCCCTCCAGGAAATTGAGGCGATGAAGAAGATAGCGGCGGGTAAGGCACTCTTTATGCCAAGCAAGCACGCGAAAGTGAATTACTTGTTACTTACCCGAGTCCGGAGCTCTCCAAGAGCATTTGTAGATCTTCCCCGGAGTGTGTCCGACGCAGCCGCATTCTACCGAGCCGAGGAGGGAAGCTCGACGGAGAAGGTGTTACGGTCTCAAGATATCGAGGCCGGACACCGTGCCCTTTGAGCGACCAGTGAAGCAGCTGGTCGAAGCTCCATAAGGTGGTCAACAGGCCATGAAGGGTCTCAGATCCATTTGTGGGCCCGGGAGCCATGCACGGAAGCTACTTCGGGCTGGTAAGGCGGCTGGTGGATGCTCGTCCAAGGCTTGAAGTCATCAAAGCGCCCGTATGCATCGAAGGTGCCGTCTGGGAGCCCTTGCCCGATGGCTAAAGTGCCTTTGGGGCAAGATGGACGCCGAGAAGCTTGTGACGGACGGACCACCGCCGGGCAAGGAGCATCGCAAGCCCGAGATGTATTATGAGGGCCTCTGAAGGGTGCCCGCCGTGTCGCGGATGAGTGCTCCAAAGATGTAATTTTTGAGTAAACTTCGCATTTGTGATCTGTGACGCTGAAAACTTGTTTCATATCGCTAAAGCAACGCTTTTGAATTTAAAATATTACCTTACGTGCGCCGTTTATCAAAATTGAGAGATGGCGAGTCGTAAAGCTTCGCTTCCCCATGTCATGAAAGTGCCGGGAGTGTTCGGGATAAACTTGAGCGTTCTTTTTCCCATTATTGGGTCCTTCGAGGGAGGCGCTCAACACAACGAACAAGGCAATCGGACTATAATGCTTGAACACTCTCACTTAGCCATAAAATTCTATAATTTTAAATTTCGACGAAGCCCCTATGTCGGTGTCAAAACCGGCGGATCTCGGGTAGGGGGTCCCGAACTGTGCGTCTAGGCGGATGGTAACAGGAGACAAGGGACACGATGTTTTACCTGTGTTCGGGCCCTCTCGGTGGAGGTAAAACCCTACTCCTGCTTGATTAATATTGATGATATGGGTAGTACAAGAGTAGATCTACCACGAGATCAGAGAGGCTAAACCCTAGAAGCTAGCCTATGGTATGATTGTTGTTCGTCCTAGGAGTAAAACCCTCCGGTTTATATAGTCACCGGATAGGGTTAGGGTTACATAGAGTCGGTTACATCGGTAGGAGATCTACATATCCGTATCGCCAAGCTTGCCTTCCACGCCAAGGAAAGTCCCATCCGGACATCGGGACAGAAGTCTTCAATCTTGTATCTTCATAGTCCAGAGTCCGGCCAAAGATGATAGTTCAGCTATCTGGACACCCCTAGTCCAGACTCCTCAAGAGCTCCCTTTAACCAGGCTTCAATGACGCATTTAGTCCGGCGCTACAAGATATTGTCTTCGGCATTGCAAAGGCGGGTTCCTCCTCGAATACTTCATAGAAGATTTTGAACACAAGGACGGTGGCGGCTCTGCAAAATAATTTCCACATAACACCGTAGAGAGAACAATATTCACACAAAATCAATCTGGCGACGTATTCCGCGGCGTGCCATCACGCATACGGCCAAGTCTTCGCTCGAATCGTTTTTACTTGTACCGCCTCGGTAGCGTTTAGCGAGGCAGTTTCCTTGGCACGCCTTTGTCAAAGCAGTAGATCGTGTCCCCTTATTCCAGGATTCTCATCAATACGGACGTGGGTAACCCAACCACGCTTATTGATTACGGCGCTTGGAAGATAAGAGAGTTTTACCAGGCTGGTGGGGGCGCTTTAGTTGCGTCCGTCCATATAAGGGGATAAGGATCCACGCGTTTTCACCTCGCCTTCTTCCTCCTTTGCTCATCCATTTCACAAGACTGAGCTCCAGCGCCTAAGTCCGCGACATCTCTCCTCAACCTTCTCCAGCCATGTCCAGGCGGGAGGCAAGTGGATGGCCTCCTCCGTCACGGAGGGGCACATTGCAAGGTTGCGGGAGGCCCGACACTTGTCCGGCGACATCGGCGTGTCGGCTCCCCACCAAGGGGCAGCTCATCCCCACCCCTGTGCCCCATGAGAGGGTGGTGTTCCTCACCCACTTCCTCCATGGGACTAGGTTTTCCACTTCACCCATTTGTCCGGGGCTCATGTTCTACTACGGCCTGGATTTCCACGATGCATCTGGCCCCCAAACTTCATCCTCAATATCTCGACGTTTATAAATCGTCAGGTGCGAGGCCTTCCTCTGCATCCAGCCCCACTTCGCTTATGGTTGAAGACCTTTAGCGTCAAGCCGAAGATAGTGGGCGGCCGACAAGTGGAGTGCGAGGCGCCATGGCGCGCGTGATGCCCAACGTCCCACATGGCTTGAGGGCTCCTTCGTGGAGACCATAAAGGGGTGGCAATCGGGGTGGTTCTACATCACCGAGCCACGCGACTCAAATGGGCGGCGGCCCCGAATTCTAGATCTGGCTCCCCACGCGGCTCACATCATGGAAAGAGACGGGCTCGACGTGGGGTGATTCGAGAGCTGGCCAGGACTCCAAACCTGTGTCCGGAACCCGTGGACAAGAACCTCAAGCTTGTCAACGCCGTCCAGTTATGCTCATCCGCCGGATTCTCCCATGCCAGCAACGGGCCTTCAATTTGTGGGAGTTCGATCCGAACAAAGACCGGGACCTTGAGCCGGCTCTTCGACACTCACGCACGAAGATGCACGGAAGGTCTTGTCAAGGCGCCAAGCTCCCGCGTCCGCTACCGAAGATCGCGGATTCCGCTCGCAGCGTCAAGCCAGCGAGGTAAGTTATTTTGCCCTTTATGGGACTCTTTTTTCATAGTTTGGCTCTATGCAGGATCTAAAACTCCCTAACCTTTTGACAGATCGGTTGAAGATGTCCGGACAGATTAACTGTCCGGCTCCTTTGTTGTAAGACCCAGCAGACGTCCCGCTTGGCAGGGGCTGCTGGTTCCGGCACCTCACGTGGTGTCGGAGAAGAAGGCCAAGAAGGAGGCCACGGAACTCGAAGGAGCTCCGGCACCAGAGTGGTGTCGATTCTGAAGGCGAATCCTCTCCCCGAGGAGGAGGAAAGAAGCCTCTCCCAATGGGAAGAGAAGAAAAGGAAGGCCGCCTGATCGGGGAGGCCGGAGGGTCCAAGAAGGGAAGAACCCTTCCTCCGGACGTCTCCACCAATGCCAACGACGGCGAGGAGGAGTGGCCCTCGAGGGCCAAGCCCCTGGCGAGATCGTAAGTGTCCCAAGGGGGGCCTGGTCAAGAGGAGGTGGCGCAGGAGGCGCCACAAGGCAGCCTCCCGGACTCCAGGAACGAGGGGAGCAAGACCCCCAGGGGCTCTAAGCCCGACCCTTGTCCAGACTCCATACCGGAACCTTCGGTTCGAAGTTCCGCAAGCGGCCCCTTCGTAAGAAGGGTAAGACGCCGGTGTCCTTCCGTCCAACCGGAGGCACCGGATAGCATCGAGGCGCTAACAGGCGCCTCCATCGAGGAGGAGCACCGCTTGTTATGAGTGCGGTGATCCGAAAAGTTCGATCCGCCAAGAGCGGGCCGATCAAGCTCGCAACAACCTTCTAACAGGCTTTGAGGTAAGTTTTCAATATATGCAAGAAGATTACCAGACAGACGGTAGCCCTCGATGCTTAGTTCGTGTTCGGAAAGAAAACCCGGACTAAGGATCTAAAAAGATATACGAGGAGTCTAACATAATTATGTCAATATGGGAATGCAGGCTGCCCTGCCGACCTCTGCCAGACCGATCAAGGAGGTCAATGTATTAAAGGAGAGCCTCAAGCGGTCCGAGAACGAACTCGGCCAAGCCAAGAAGCAGCTCGAGGACAAGGAAGGTAAGTAATACCTTATTAAAGTAATGCCTTATAGAAAGGAGTTGGTTGCAAAAAAGACAGGAATAACATGGATATTGTAGGGGCCACGAGCAGGTGGCGACCCTAAAGGAAGCGGTGACCATGGCCGAAATCAAAGCTGCCAGCGGAGCGCACCGAAGCGAGAAGAAGGGGAGGCGCGGTGGCGGAGGTGACGGCAAGGGCTCTGTGCTCTCGTGAAAAACACGAGGGTTTGGAGCGTGACTCAAGACCCGAGTCCGAGCTTGCCTCGGCTCTTGAGAGTGCCAAAGCTGCTAAGGCCGAAGCCCAAAAAGCCCTCCGGGAAATTGAGGCGATGAAGAAGACAGCGGCGGGTAAGGCATTCTTTATGCAAAGCAAGAATGTAAAAGTCAATTATCTGTTACTTACCCGAGTCCGGAGCTCTCCAGGAGCCTTCGCAGAATCTGCCCCTCAGCAGGTATCCGACGCCGCGCTTTCTACCGAGGCCGAAGAGGGGAGCTCGAGGGAGAAGGTGTTTTGGTCTCGATATCTTTGAGGCCGAACATCAGTGCCCTTGAGCGACCAACTGAAGCAATTGGTCGAGCTCCACAAGGTCGCCGAACAGGCCATGAAGGGCCTTATAGCTCGGCTGTTGCCAAATGAGGTCATGCCTGGGAGCTACTTCGGGCTAGTGCGGCGGCTGTTGGACGCCTGTCCATGGACCGAAGTAATCAAGCGCCTGCGCATCGAAGATGCCCGTAGGGCCCTTGCCCGTGCTAAGGTGCACTGGGGCAAGCTGGACGGTGAGAAGCTTGTGAAGGACGGACCACCAGTGGGCAAGGAGCATCGCAAGCCCGAAATGTATTATGAGGGTGTCCTGGAGGGTGCCTGCCTGATAGCGGGTGAATGTTCCAAAGATGTAATTTTTGAATAGACTCGCATTTGTTATCCTGTACGCTGAAAACTTGTTCATATGCGCTAAGCAACGCTTGTGAATTTAAAATATTACCTTCTCAGGCGGCCGTTTATCAAATCGAGAGATGGCAAGTCGTTGGCTTCAGCCCCCATGCCCCGAGTCTTTGGGGTGTTCGGGATAAACTTGAGCGCTCTTGTTCCCCATTCTTGGGTCCTACGAGGAGGCGCTCAACATAACGAACCGTGCAACCGGACTTATAGTGCTTGAACACTCTCACTTAGCCATAGAATTCTATAATTTTAAATTTCGTGAAGCCCTAGTATTCGGAAGACCGAGTTCGGGGCGCTATCCACGCCTTGGCCGGACAATGCCGGATCCTCACTCTAAGCGGCATAAGTCTTTAGGGACCCGAAAAAACCTCTCGAACAGCGACCAGCTCTCGCCTTATCATGACAGTCAGTTTTAGCTTTCTCCACTGAGGTGCTCGACCCAGCTCAACCGGGGCACAATCGCAGTGGTTCTCCCAAAGGCTACCTTAGCCGATATAATGGAACGAAGGTACCAAAACATGGGAGCCGGGCAAACCCAACTATTGACCCAAGACATGATTCGAGCCGATGCATATAATGCTATAAGTTCGGGTTGCCGCACTTGTGAAAGTGTTCGGACTTATGACACCATTCCGTGGGGTACTTAAGCCCTCGGTGTATTGGCTGCACCAAAGTGTACGGGTGCAACATGTCATAGATGAACATATATGGAAAAAGGGAATGCAATAATAAGCAGAAGCTATGTATTGTTTATTCAAAAGATACTGCAATGAAAGCAGAACGATACAAATAGTGCGGTAAGCAAGGGATGGGACTATTTAACATGTCCCCTCCGAGGGTAAGCTATGGGTGGTATGTAAAACAGGTATAATGCTCGTAGTAGAGACCACCTGACACTCGACGAAGCCGCTTCCCTGGCTGTTGCATCGTGAGTTCGGCAATTCTAGTGCCGATGGGGCTTCCGGAAGACGGAGTCACGAAAGTAAGAAAAAGAAGAAAAGAACGACACAATCGGAGCCCACAGTGCGGTTGAGCCGCACTGGGCGCAGCCGTGGTCGTGCCCCTCCCTTATGCCCATGGTATCTCTAGAGCGTAGTTATGTATGCAGCGTAATCGGCTTCGCGATTTCATGAGGGCTGGGGTTAGCCGCATTGCCACGCTTTGCTCGGATCGTGCGGCGGTCTTCTTGTAGGTTACTCGGCGCCGCTTGACGGTGTCCGGACGCTTAATGGCCGGACTCGAGAATTGCCTTAAGAGGCTGCTTTGCACTTCCGCCGATAGGGCCGCCAGTATGCTCCTCCGCTCGGAGAGAGCGTTGGTGTTTCCATTGACCGTAATTACTCCTCGAGGGCCGGCATCTTGAGCTTGAGATATGCGTGGTGCGGCACCGCATTGAACTTTGCAAATGCGGTTCGTCCCAAAGAAGGCATGATAGCCGCCGCGAAACGGGACTATGTCGAAGATTAACTCTTCGCCGGAAGTTATCCGGGATCCAAGACCACTTCAAGTGTAACGGAGCCTCGTACAGTTGGCCTCTACACTGGAATGACGCCTTTAAAGGTCGTCTTTGTGGGTTTAATCCTTGAGGGTCTATGCCCATTTTGCGACCGTATCCCGTGGTAAAGCAGGTTCAGTTGCCGCCGCCATCCATCAGGGACTCTAGTGAGGTGGAATCCGCCAATGATTGGGTCAAGAACCAATGCGCGAATCCGCCGTGGTCGGATGCTAGTGGGGTGGTCCCTTCGATCAAAAGTGATCGGGCAGAGGACCACGGGTTGAACTTTGGGGCGACTGGCTCCATCGCATATACGCCCCTTTAGTGCACGCTTCCGCTCCCTTTTGGGTATGTGGGTTGCGATATCATGTTCACAAATCTGCGCACTTGTGGGGAAAGCCCTTACATCCTCTATTGTTCGGCGTGCCGGGCTCCTCCTCGTCATCGCTTATGCAGCCCTTGTCATTGAGTTCGGCATTTAACTTGCTCGTCGCTTGAACACCCAACAATCTCTGTTGGTGTGGTTGGCTGGTTTTCAAGTGCCATGTATCCGCACAAGTTTATCGGTATTCGGTCCAAGTTGGACGGGCCACAGGTATTTCTTTTGAATGGCTTCTTCCGCCGACCGGGTTTAGAGCCTCGAATCCGGCATTCTTGTCGTATCTTCGTAATTGTCACCGCACGCGGCGTTTATTCTTGTTGCGACGCGACCTGCCATTGCTGTCCTTGGTATCCGAACTACTGTGGTGTTTTTTCCAAGTTGTTGCTTTGAGCTAGCCAGCTTGTCCTCTCCCCGCATGAAGCGGGTCATGAGTGATGTGAGGGCTGCCATGGATTTCGGCTTTTCTGTCCTAGGTGCCGGGCAAGCCACTCGTCAGCGGGATGTTATGTTTGAAGGCTGCAAGGGCCTCTCGCAACCGGACGATCAACGATTTGATTTTCTTGGTTAAGAACCGTGTCTAGAATTGTCCGGCCGATTCATGCAGCTACTGAATTATATAGCTAAGGTCATCGGCGTCTGGTGGTCGCATACGTGCCTCGGAAGTTATCGAGGAATGCGGCTTCCAGGTCTTCCCAACAACCAATTGATTCTGCTGGCAAGCTGTTGAGCCAATGCCGAGCCGGTCCTTTAAGCTTGAGTGGGAGGTATTTGATGGCGTGTAGATCATCACCGCGAGCCATGTGGATATAGAGGAGATAGTCCTCGATCCAGACCGCAGGATCTGTGGTACCATCGTATGATTCGATGTTTACGGGTTTGAAACCCTCGTGGATTTGATGATCCATTACTTCATCTGTGAAGCATAGTGGGTGTGCGGCGCCTCAGATTGGGCTATATCACGACGTAGCTCATATGAGCTTTGTCTCATCGTGGTTCGCCCGGACGGGGTTGCTATATCCGGCGTGACGGTAATCATCCCGAGTCGCTACATGTTTCACGCCGACCGTAGATCGATCTTGTTTGCTTTGCCTTGTCCTCCAAGTATATCTCGCAAGTCCGCGTGATTCTCCTGTGCCTTGGTACTTTTTGAGCGGCGTCAGGGCGTGGCTTGAGTGGAGGGCCGAGAGGCTTCTCTGTCGCGGCCACGGGGTGGCCGGTCTGCCATGTCGTGCGCTGGTGATGCGGGTGCTTCCTCCTCTGATCGAGGCAACGGCCTGCGTTTGGGGTAGCTTTTGGAGGCGCGCTCGAAGTTCGCATTTTCGCTGCAAGGACTTCAGTCCATCTGTCAGCTAGCAAGTCTTGGTCAGCTCTAAGCTGCTGCTGCTTTTTCTTGAGGCTGCTCGCCGTGGCCATAAGCCTGCATTTGAAACGCTCCTGTTTGGCGGGATCCTCAGGCACGACAAATTCGTCATCGTCGAGGCTTGCCTCATCTTCGGAGGGAGGCATATAATTATCGTCCTCTACCTCTCATGCGCCCGCTCTATCATGAGGGCTGGCTTCTCCTCCTCTGTGCTGAATCCTCGCCGGAGGGGTTGTCTTCGCGACCGTCCGGGTGTTATTATCTCCGTGCGGAATTGCCGCTTTGCTATGGCGGGATTTAGAGCGGCGCCCGACGTCGGCGCTTTGGTTGTTTCTTGGAGGTCATCCTCCGCTGTTCCATCGCCATTCCCATCTTTTGGGATGTCCACCATGTATATGTCATATGACGAGGTGGCCTTCCAGTGCCTGTGGCGCTTGGCTCTTGATCGCCTCCTCGCACCGTCGTCCATACCGGTCGATGTCTTCGGAGTCGAAGTCGAGCATGTCGGTTAAATCATCGGCGGTGGCTACAAAGTGGGTGGTGGGTGGGCGTTGAATTTCTTCGTCGTCCGAATCCCAACCTTCGATCAGTGGTTCGCCAGGGGTTCCCACGACAAAGAGAGAGACTTTAACGAGTTCAGGATATCGCCAAAGAGCGAGTGCTGAAAGATGTCTGCGGCGGTGAACTCCATAACCGGCGCCCAGTCAGATTCGATGGGCAAGGGCGCGGGAGGTTCGGAGTCCGGAGGGGAGAACGGCACCTCGGAGTCACGGGCTCTGCCAAGGACAAGGGTTGTGTTCGGCTCAATCACCGTAGATATCGTAGCCCCCGAGGCGGTGTCTAGCCACTCGTCCTCGATCGGCGAAATCGGCTCCGAACTAAGGGTCGGAGCGGACGCTGGTGCGGCCTCCGTGACAATCGCTCGGGCGGCAAGAGCTAGATCATACCCATCGAGATAGTGCGCGCGCGCTTGGCCGTGGGCTTGAATCCGTTGAAGATCAAGTCTCCGTGGATGTCGGGCCGTAGTAGTTTAAACTTCCAAATCTGACACGATGGCGGGGCGAAGCTTTCGATCTGCTCGGATGGCTGCGAATTGGCCGCAAAGGCAAAAGCCGCCGAATACGAAGATCTGTCCGGGAGAAAAGTCTCACCTCGACCACGCCATTGTTAATGATCGAAGGAGCCATCGGGCCTATAGGTGATGACAGGAGGAACTCTCAATGAAAGCACCAATGTCGGTGTCAAAACCGGCGGATCTCGGGTAGGGGGTCCCGAACTGCGTCTAGGGCGGATGGTAACAGGAGACAAGGGACACGATGTTTTTACCTGAGTTCGGGCCCTCTCGGTGGAGGTAAAACCCTACTCCTGCTTGATTAATATTGATGATATGGGTAGTACAAGAGTAGATCTACCACGAGAACAGAGAGGCTAAACCCTAGAAGCTAGCCTATGGTATGATTGTTGTTCGTCCTACGGACTAAAACCCTCCGGTTTATATAGGCACCGGATAGGGTTAGGGTTACACAGTCGGTTACATCGGTAGGAGATCTACACATCCGTATCGCCAAGCTTGCCTTCCATGCCAAGGAAAGTCCCATCCGGACACGGGACGAAGTCTTCAATCTTGTATCTTCATAGTCCAGGAGACCGGCCAAAGATGATAGTTCGGCTATCCGGACACCCCCTAGTCCAGGACTCCCTCACCCTAGTATTCGGAAGACCGAGTTCGGGGTGCTATCCACGCCTAGGCTGGACAAAGCCGACTCCTCGCTCTAAGCGGCATAAGTCTTTAGGGACTCGAAAACCTCTCGAACAGCGACAAGCTCTCGCCCTATCATGACGGTCAGTTTTAGCTTTCTCCACTGAGGTGCTCGACGCAGAATAACTGGGGCACAATCGCAGTGGTTCTCCCAGTGCTACCTTAGCCGATATAACGGAACGTAAGGTAGCAAAACATGGGAGCCGGGCAAACCCAACTATTGACCCAAGACATGATTCGGAGCCGATGCATATAATGCTATAAGTTCGGGGTGCCAGACTCATGAGAGTGTTCGGACTTCTCACACCATATTCGCAAAAGCGTAAGCCCTCGGTGTATTGGCCGTACCAAAGTGTCACGGTTGCATAATGTCATAACTGAACATATTTTTATATATAAAAAGATAATGCAATAAGAGACAAAAGCTATGCATTGTTTATTCAAAAGTCTGCGGTAAAAGCGAGCGATACAAATAGTGCGAAAAGCAAGAGATGGGACTATTTAACATGTCCCCCCTCCAGGGGCGAGCTGCGGGGTTATATGTGAAACAAGTATACTGCTCGTTAGACAGACCACCTGGACACTCGACGTAGCTTTCTGCCTCCCTGGCTGTTGCATCGTGTGTTCGGCGATTATGCTGCCGGACAGGCCTTCCGGAAAGTGGAGTCCTGAAAGTAAGAAAGAAAGAAAAAAAGAATGACAAAATCGGGAGCCCCTTGTGCGGTTGAGCCGTATTTTGGGCGTGCCGTGGTCGTGTCCCTCCCCCTATGCCCATGGTATTTCCAGAGCGTAGTTATGTACGCGCAGTACTGGTTTCGCAATTTCGCGGGGGCTGGGGTTAGGGGCTGCGTTACGCGTGCTTTCCGGAACGATGTCAGCGGTCTTGTTGTAGGTTACTCCGGGCGCGCTTCACGGTGTCCGGACGTTTAATGGCCGGACTGGAGAATTGCCTTGACAGGCTGCTTTCTACTTCCGCCGCGAGGGTTGCCGTATGCTCCTCCGTCCGGAGAGAGCATTCGGTGTTTCCATTGACCGTAATGTTGGAAATATGCCCTAGAGGCAATAATAAAAGTATTGTTATATTTCCTTGTTCACGATAATTGTCTTTTATTCATGCTATAATTGTATTATCCGGAAATCGTAATACACGTGTGAATACATAGACCACAATATGTCCCTAGTGAGCCTCTAGTTGACTAGCTCGTTGATCAACAGATAGTCATGGTTTCCTGACTATGGACATTGGATGTCATTGATAGCGGGATCACATCATTGGGAGAATGATGTGATGGACAAGACCCAAATCCTAAGCATAGCACAAGATCGTGTAGTTCGTTTGCTAGAGCTTTTCCAATGTCAAGTATCTCTTCCTTAGACCATGAGATCGTGTAACTCCGGATACCGTAGGGAGTGCTTTGGGTGTACCAAACGCCACAACGAATCGGGTGACTATAAAGGTGCATTACAGGTATCTCCGAAAGTGTCATTGGGTTGACACGAATCGAGATCGGGATTTGTCACTCCGTATGACGGAGAGGTATCACTGGGCCCACTCGGTAGTGCATCATCATAATGAGCTCAAAGTGACCAAGTATTGGTCACGGGATCATGCATTACTGATGCAGTAAAGTGACTTGCCGGTAACGAGATTGAACGAGGTATTGGGATACCGACGATCGAATCTCGGGCAAGTAAAATACCGATTGATAAAGGGAATTGTATACGGGTTTTTGAATCCTCGACATCGTGGGTTCATCCGATGAAATCATCGAGGAGCATGTGGGAGCCAACATGGGTATCCAGATCCGCTGTTGGTTATTGCCCGAGAGCCGTCTCGGTCATGTTCGCAGATGTCTCCCGAACCCGTAGGGTCTACACACTTAAGGTTCGGTGGACGCTTAGGGTTGTATGAATATGAGTATGCAGCAAACCGAATGTTTTTCGGAGTCCCGATGAGATCCCGGACGCCACGAGGAGTTCCGGAATGGTCCGGAGGTAAAGATTTATATAGGAAGTCTTATTTTGGTCGCCGGAAAAGTTTGGGCATTATCGGTATTGTACCGGAGTGCCGAAGGGGTCCGGGGGTCCACGACATGGGCTGTAGGGGGTGCGCCTTGGCCTATATGGGCCAAGGGCACCAGCCCCAAAAGGGCCCATGCGCCAAGGAGACTTGGGAGGGAAGAGTCCTAAAGGGGGAAGGCACCTCCGAGGTGCCTTGGGGAGGATGGACTCCTCCCCCCTCTTGGCCGCACCCCTTCCTTGGAGGAAGGGGCAAGGCTGCGCCCTCCCCCCTCTTGCACCTATATAAAGGGAGGGGAGGGGTGGCCGCACCCATAAGCTCCTGGCGCCTCCTCCTCCCTGCAACACTTCCTCCTCCTCCCGTAGTTGCTTAGCCAAGCCCTCGCCGGAGTTCTGCTGCATCCACCACCACGCCCGTCGTGTTCTTGGATCATCATCAACCTCTCCTTCCCCTTGCTGGATCAAGAAGGAGGAGACGCCATCCGCTCTATACGTGTGTTGAACGCGGAGGTGCTGTCCGTTCGGCACTAGGTCATCGGTGATCTGAATCACGGCGATGCGACTCCATCAACCCTGCTCCATTGAACACTTCCGCACGCCGATCTACAAGTGGTATGTAGATGCAATCACTCTCCTTGACTCGTTGCTAGATGAACTCATAGATGGATCTTGGTGAAACCGTAGGAAAAATTTTAATTTTCTGCAACGTTCCCCAACACGTAATGACTCCTCGAGGGCCCGGCATCTTGAGCTTGAGGTATGCGTAGTGCGGCACCGCATTGAACTTTACAAATGCGGTTCGTCCGAGCAGTGCGTGATAGCCACTGCGGAACGGGAGTATGTCGAAGATTGACTCATCGCTTCGGAAATTATCCGGGGATCCAAGACCACCTCAAGTGTAATCGAGCGCATGATTGGCCTCTACACCTGGTATGACGCCTTTAAAGGTCGCCTTTGTGGGTTTAATCCTTTGAGGGATCTATGCCCATTTTTTCGTATCAGTATCCCGATAAAGCAGTGTTCAGTTGCTGCAGCCGTCCATAAGGACTCTAGTGAGGTGAAATCCGGCCAATGATTGGGTCCAAAACCAATGCGCGAATCCGCCATGGCGGATGCTAGTGGTGGTCCCTTCGATCAAAAGTGATCGGGCAGAGGACCATGGGTTGAACTTTGGGGCGACCGCTCCAACGCATATATCGCCCCTCGAGTGCACGCTTCCGCTCCCTTTTGGGTATGTGGGTTGCGTATATCATGTTCACCGTCCGCACTTGTGGGGGAAACCCTTCGTCCCCTATTGTTCGTGGCCGGGGCTCCTCCTCGTCATCGCTATGCAGCCCTTGTCATTGTTTTCGGCGTTAAACTTGCCTCGCTGCTTGAACACCCAACAATCCCTGTTGGTGTGGTTGACTGGTTTTCGGGGGTGCCGTGTATCCGCACGAAAGCGATCGAGTATTCGGTCCAAATTGACGGGCCCGAGTATTTCTTTTGAATGGATTTTTCCATGGACCTGGTTTAGAGCCTACGAATCCGGCATTAATCGTCAGATCCTCAGCATTATCGCCAGCACGCGGCGCTTTTGCTTGTTGCGACGCCGACCTGCCCATGCTGTCCTTGGTATCCGAATTACCAGGGATCTTGGTCATCTTATTACTACGAAGCTAGCTACCTGTCTTCTCCCGCCAAAAAGCGGGTCATGAGTGTCGTGAGGGCTGCCATGGATTTCGGCTTTTCTGTCCTAGGTGCCGGGCAAGCCACTCGTCCACGGATGTTATGCTTGAAGGCTGCAAGGGCCTTCGTGTCCGGACAATCGACTATTTGATTTTTCTTCGTTAGGAACCGTGTCTGTAATTGCGGCCGATTCCTCCGCTGCTGGGTTATGTGGCATAGGTCATCGGGCGTCTCGGTGGTCGCACATAGGTGCCCCGGAAGTTGTCGAGGAATGCGGCTTCCGTGTCCTCCCAACAACCAATTGATTCAGCTGACAAGCTGTTAAGCCAATGCAGAGCTGGTCCTTTAAGCTTGAGTGGGAGGTATTTGATGGCGTGTAGATCAACCTCGAGGGCCATGAGGATATGAAGGAGATAGTCCTCGATCCATACCGCAGGGTCTGTTGTGCCATCGTATGATTCGATGTTTACGGGTTTGAAACCCTCGAGGATTTGATGATCCATTACTTCATCTGCGTGAAGCATAGTGGGTGCGGCGCCTCAGATATTATATCACGACGTAGCTCAAATGAGCTTTGTCTGCTGTATTCGGCCCGGCCGGATTTACCATATCCGGCATGACGGTTATCGTCACGTGTCGTGGGGCGCCCACGCGATCCATAGATCGATCTTGTTTGCCTTGCCCTGTCCTCCAATATATCTCGCAGGTCTAGCGCATTTCCCCGTGCCTTGGTATTCTTTGAGCGGCGCCGGGGTGCGGCTTGAGTGGAGGGCCGAGAGGCCTCTCTGTCGTGGCCACGAGGTGGCCGGTCGGCCGTATCATGCGCTGGTGATGTAGGTCTAGGTGCTTCCTCCTCTAATCGAGGTAGCAGCCTGCGTTTTGGGTAGCTCTTGGAGGGGCGCTCGAGTTCGTACTCTTCAGTCGCGAGGACATCAGTCCATCCGCCGGCTAGCAAGTCTTGGTCAGCTCTAAGCTATTGCTTTGTTTTTCTTGAGGCTGCTCACCGTGGCTATGAGCCTGCGTTGAAACGCTCTTGTTCGACGTGATCCTCGTGCACGACAAATTGTCGTCGTCGAGGCTTGCTTCGTCTTCGGAGGGAGGCATGTAATTATCGTCCTCTACCTCTCTGTCTGCCGCTCTCTCATGAGGGCTGGCTTCTCCATCCTCCTGCGTTGGATCCTGCTGGAGGGGGTTGTCTTCGGCACTGTTCGGGTGTTATTGTCTCCGGTGCCGGAATTGTTGGAAATATGCCCTAGAGGCAATAATAAAAGCATTATTATTATATTTCCTTGTTCGTCATAATTGTCTTTTGTTCATGCTATAACTGTATTATCCGGAAATCATAATACACGTGTGAATACATAGACTACAATACGCCCTAGTAAGCCTCTAGTTGACTAGCTCGTTGGTCATTGACAGATAGTCATGGTTTCCGACTATGGACATCGGATGTCATTGATAACGGGATCACGTCATTAGGAGAATGACGTGATGGACAAGACCCAATCCTAAGCATAGCACAAGATCGTAGTTCGTTTTGCTAGAGCTTTTCCAATGTCAAGTATCTCTTCCTTAGACCATGAGATCGTGTAACTCCCGGATACCGTAGGAGTGCTTTGGGTGTATCAAACGTCACAACGTAATCGGGTGACTATAAAGGTGCACTACAGGTATCTCCGAAAGTGTCCATTGGGTTGACACGGATCGAGACTGGATTTGTCACTCCATATTACGGAGAGGTATCACTGGGCCCACTCGGTAATGCATCATCATAATGAGCTCAAAGTGATCAAGTGTCTAAATCACGGGATCATGCATTGCGGCACGAGTAAAGTGACTTGCCGGTAATGAGACTAAACGAGGTATTGGGATACCGACGATCGAAGTCTCGGGCAAGTAACATACCGTCGACAATGGGAATAGAATACGGGGTTGCTTGAACCCTTGACATCGTGGGTTCATCCGATGACAACATCGAGGAGCATGTGGGAGCCAACATGGGTATCCAGATCCTGCTGTTGGTTATTGACTTGAGGTAGTCTCGGTCATGTTCCGCATGTCTCCGAACCCGTAGGGTCTACACTTAAGGTTCGGTGACGCTAGGCTTATTAGGAAGACAAGTATGTGATTACCGAATGTTGTTCGGAGTCCCGGATGAGATCCCGGACGTCACGAGGAGTTCCGGAATGGTCCGGAGGTAAAGATTTATATATGGAAAGTGGTTAAACGGACTCCGGAAAGTTTCGGGGGCATGCCGGTAAAGTACCGGGGCCACCGGGAGGTTTCGGAGGTCCACCGGGAGGGGACACCCCACCCGGGGGGCCACATGGGCTAAGTGGGGGAGGGAGCCAGCCCCGGTGGCTGGGCGCGCCTCCCACCTAGGCCCATGCGGCTAGGGCAAGGGAGGGAAACCCTAAGGGAAAAAGGGGCGCCTTGGCTTGGGGGCAAGCCACCCCTTTCCTCCTCTCCCTTGGCCGCCGCCCCCCCTAGGGTTTTCCCTAGAGGGCCGGCCCCCCTTGCCCCCTCTCTCCTATATATAGAGGGGTGAGGGGAGGGGTGCAATACACAATTGAAGGCGCAGCCCCTCCCCTCCCCAACTCCTCTCTTTCTCCGTGTGTGCTTGGCGAAGCCCTGTCGGAGAACCTCTGCACCAATTGCACCACGCCGTCGTGCTGCCATTGGAGTTGTCTTCCTCAACCTCTCCTTCATCCTTGCTGGATCAAGACGGAGGAGACGCCATCGTCCCGAACGTGTGTTGAACGCGGAGGTGCTGTCCTTTCAGCACTTTGGTCATCGGTGATCGGAATCACGTTAGAACGTCTTCATCATCACCACTCCCTCGAACGCTTCCAGTACTCGATCTACAAGTGGTATGTAGATGCAAACTCTCTCTTGACTCGTTGCTTAGATGAACTCATAGATAGATCTTGGTGAAACCGTAGGAAAATTTTAATTTTCTCGCAACGCTCCCAACAGGAATCGCCCGTTTTCTTTGTGGCGGGATTTAGAGCGGCGCCCGTTGGCCGGGCGCTTAGGCTGTTTCTTGGAGGGGTCATCCTCCGTTGTTCCATCACTGCTCCCTTCTTTTGGGGTGTCCACCATGTATATGTCATATGACGAGGTGGCCTTCCAAAGGCTCCCTGAGGCGCTGGTTCTTGTTCGTCTCCTGCATTGTCGTCCATACCGTCAATGTCTTCGGAGTCGAAGTCAAGCATGTCAGTTAAATCATCGACAGTGGCTACGAAGTGGGTGGTGGGTGGGCTTTGAATTTCTTCGTCGTCTGTGTCCCAACCTTGCCGACCATAGTCCGGCCAGGGCTCTCCTGATAAAGAGAGAGACTTTAGTGAATTCAGAATGTCGCCGAAGGGCGAGTGCTGAAAAATGTCTGCGGCGGTGAACTCCATTATCGGCGCCCAATCAGATTCGATTAGCAGGGGTGCGGAAGGTTCGGAGTCCGGCACCTCAGAGTCACGAGCTTCGCAAACGACAGGTATGGTGTTCGGCTCGATCGCCGTAGAGATTGCAGCCCCCGAGGCGGTGTCCAGCCACCTGTCCTCGATAGGCGCAATCGGCCCGAGCTAAGGGTCGGAGCGGACATCGGTGCGACCTCCGTGACACTGCTCGCGGCAGGAGCTAGGTCATGCCCATCATAGCGGTCGGCGCGCTTGGCTGTGGCTCGAACCCGTCGAAGATCAAGTCTCCGCAGTCGTCGGCCGTGTAGTTCAAACTTCCAAATCTGACAGATGGCCAGGGGCGTAGCTTTCGATCTGCTCCAGATGGCCAAGCGAATTGGCCGCTTGATGCAAAGCCGCCGAATATGAAGATCTGTCCGGGAGAAAAGTCTCACCACGGACCGTGGTCGTTGTTGATGATCGAAGGAGCCATCCGGCCTAAAGGTGACGACATGCAGGAACTCTCAACGAAAGCACCAATGTCGGTGTCAAAACCGGCGGATCTCGGTAGGGGGTCCCGGCTGTGTGTCTAGGTGGATGGTAACAGGAGACAAGGGACACGATGTTTTACCCAGTTCGGTCCCTCTCGATGGAGGTAAAACCCTACTCCTGCTTGATTAATATTGATGATATGGGTAGTGCAAGAGTAGATCTACCACGAGATCGAGAGGCTAAACCCTAGAAGCTAGCCTATGGTATGATTGTTGTTCGTCCCCACGGATTAAAACCCTCCGGTTTATATAGACACCGGAGAGGGTTAGGGTTACACAGAGTCGGTTACAATGGAAGGAGATCTACATATCCAGTATCGCCAAGCTTGCCTTCCACGCCAAGGAAAGTCCCATCCAGGACACGGACGAAGTCTTCAATCTTGTATCTTCATAGTCCGTGAGTCCGGCCAAGGTCATAGTCCGGCCATCCGGACACCCCCTAATCCAGGACTCCCTCAGGAATCCTTGCCATTTCGAGTTCTAGGCAAACCAAGCACAAAATCCATGCTAATATCTTCCCATGGTTGGAATGGAATTGGAAGAGGCATATATAAGCCATGATATTGAGCTTTAGACTTAGCTTTGCGACATGTAGAGCATCGGTTGGTGAAGCGGTTGACATCGCGAAACATCTTAGGCCAAAAGTAGTTCTTGGAGAGTGTAGCAAATGTCTTGTTGCATCCAAAATGTTCCATTAGTCCTCCTCCATGAGATTCTTGCAAAAGCTACAAACGAAGAGAAGACTCGGGGATGCATAGTTTGTTAGCTCTCATAAGATAACCATCTTTGATGTAATAGCGTTCCCAAGATGTATGCGTCAAAAATTTGGCATAAGGAATGGAAAAAGTAGGATCATGCTCATACAAGTCTTTTATGTGCTCAAAGCCAATGACATT
This sequence comes from Aegilops bicornis, assembly GCA_021605145.1. NCBI lineage: Eukaryota > Viridiplantae > Streptophyta > Magnoliopsida > Poales > Poaceae > Aegilops > Aegilops bicornis. Next base: position 1,287,070 of record JAHIAL010000033.1, on the reverse strand, counting down.
CAATTCAAGTTGAGTAACAAGCATGCATATACGGGAAAGCGCATCCGCCACAACATTTTCCTTACCTTTAATATACTTGATGACATAAGGAAAAGACTCAATCAACTCACGCCACTTAGCATGACGCTTGTTCAACTTAGTTTGACCCTTAAGATATTTAAGTGTTTCATGATCGGTGTGGATGATAAATTCATGAGGGTGAAGGTAACGTTCCCATTCACGCAAAACTTGCACTAAAGCATATAGCTCTTTGTCATAGATGGGATAATTGAGTTGCGCTCCGGAAAGTTTCTCACTAAAATATGCTATGGGGCGCTTCTCTTGCGTTAACACACCTCCTATGCCATTACCACTAGCATCACAATGAATTTCAAAAGGTTTTTCAAAGTTGGGTAATGCAAGCACGGGAGCATGAGTAAGCAAATTCTTAAGCTCATTGAAAGCGATATCTTGGGATGTTCCCCAAACAAACGGTGCGTTTTTCTTACTCAAAGCATGCAAAGGTGAAGCAATGGTGCTAAAATCCTTCACAAATCTACGGTAGAAACCGGCTAAACCAAGGAAGCTACGCACTTGTTGCAAATTGGTTGGTTGGGGCCAAGCTTTAATAGCATTGATCTTAGTTTCATCAACATGAACACCCTTAGAAGATACTACGAAACCCAAGAATACAAGCTTATCAACACCAAAGAGGCATTTTTCCATATTAGCATAAAGTTGCTCTTTTCGAAGAGTTTGTAGCACAGTGCAAAGGTGGGTGACATGCTCTTTGAGAGATTTGCTAAACACAAGGATATCATCAAAATAGACAACAACAAATTCACCAATGTAAGGGCGAAACACATAATGCATGAGACGCATGAAAGTACCAGGTGCTTCCGATAAAACCATAGGCATGACTAACCACTCATATAGACCAAACTTTGTTTTGAAAGCGGTTTTCCATTCATCACCCTCTTGTATGCGGATTTGATAGTAACCACTTTTAAGATCAATTTTGGAAAAGATAGTGGGACCGCTAAGTTCATCAAGCATATCATCAAGGCGTGGAATGGGGTACCTATATCGAACGGTGATAGCATTGATAGGTCTACAACCGGAACACATGCGAAAACTACCATCTCGTTTTGGCACAAGAATGACCGGTAGGCACAAGGACTCAAACTTTCACGCACATGTCCATGGTCTATGAGATGCTTTACTTGCCTTTGTACTTCTTTGGTTTCTTCGGGGTTGACACGGTATGGGGCCTTGTTAGGTAGAGGTGCTCCGGGGATGAGGTCGATTCGGTGCTCAATGCCTCATAGTGGAGGTAGACCCGGAGGTAGCTCATCGGGAAAACATCTTGGAATTCCTGCAATAAAGAAGATAACACCAAGGGTAGATTGTGAGAGGTGTTAGTTTTTGGTGCCTCGTCCTTGCACAATAGGACATAGTGTAGGACACTCGATGGGTTCTCACACACTTCTCTCATCTCACGTTTGGTGGCAAATAGAACTAAGTTTTTCTTGTCGCTCATCGTGGAGGCACTCAATTCGGGCTTGTGGCGCTCACTCTCTTTTTGGTGGTTCGCTCTCTCACTATTCTCTTCACGATGGGTGGCTGATAACCCACAAGTATAGGGGATCGCAACAGTTTTCGAGGGTAGAGTATTCAACCCAAATTTATTGATTCGACACAAGGGGAGCCAAAGAATATTCTCAAGTATTAGCGGTTGAGTTGTCAATTCAACCACACCGGAAACTTAGTATCTGCAGCAAAGTGTTTAGTAGCAAAGTAATATGATAGTGGTGGTAACGGTAACAAAAAGTAAAGACAGCAAAAGTAATGTTTTTGGTACTTTGTAGTGATTGTAATGATAGCAACGGAAAAGTAAATAAGCGAGAACCAGTATATGGAAAGCTCGTAGGCACCGGATCGATGATGGATAATTATGGGATGCGGTTCGTCATGTAACGATCATAACATAGGGTGACACAGAACTAGCTCCAATTCATCAATGTAATGTAGGCATGTATTCCGGATATAGTCATACGTGCTTATGGAAAAGAACTTGCATGACATCTTTTGTCCTACCCTCCCGTGGCAGCAGGGTCCTATTGGAAACTAAGGGATATTAAGGCCTCCTTTTAATAGAGAGGCGGAACAAAGCATTAGCACATAGTGAATACATGAACTCCTCAAACTATGGTCATCACCGAGAGTGGTCCCGATTATTGTCACTTCGGGGTTGCCGGATCATAACACATAGTAGGTGACTATAGACTTGCAAGATAGGATCAAGAACACACATATATTCATGAAAACATAATAGGTTCAGATCTGAATTCATGGCACTTTGGCCCTAGTGACAAGCATTAAGCATAGCAAAGTCATAGCAACATCAATCTCGTAACATAGTGGATACTAGGATCAAACCTAACAAAACTAACTCGATTACATGATAAATCTCATCCAACCCATCACCGTCCCAAAGCAATCCTACGATGGAATTACTCACGCACGGCGGTGAGCATCATGAAATTGGTGATGGAGGATGGTTGATGATGACGACGGCGATGAATCCCTCTCTCCGGAGCCCCGAACGGACTCCAGATCAGCCGTCCCGAGAGAGATTAGGGCTTGGCGGCGGCTCCGTGTCGTAAACGCGATGATTTCTTCTCTCTGATTTTTTCTCCCGAAAGCCAATATATGGAGTTGGAGTTGGCGTTGGAGGATGTCGGGGGGAGCCCACAAGGTAGGCGGCGCCCGGTGGGGGCGCCCCACCCTCGTGGACAGGGTGTGGCCCCACGGTCTTCATCTTTGGTGAGGATTTTTATTATTTATTCTAAGATATTCCGTGGAGTTTCGTGTCATTAGAGAACTTTTGTTTTACGCATAAAACAACATCATGGCAATTCTGTTGAAAACAGCGTCAGTCCGGGTTAGTTCCATTCAAATCATACAAGTTAGAGTCCAAAACAAGGGCAAATGTGTTTGGACAAGTAGATACGATGGAGACCTATCAACTCCCCCAAGCTTAAACCCTTGCTTGTCCTCAAGCAATTCAGTTGACAAACTGAAAGAGAAAAAGAAAAACTTTTACAAACTCTGTTTGCTCTTGTTGTTGTACCTATGTCAAGCCAGCATTCAAGTTTTCAGCAAAGATCATAACTAACCACATTTGCAATAAGTCCTAGGTCTCATGTTTAGTAATATCAATGGCATAATCAGCTAGCAAGCCATAATAATAAATCTCGGATGACAACACTTTCTCAAAATAATCATAATATGATATAACAAGATGGTATCTCGCTAGCCCTTTACGAGACCGCAAAACATAAATGCAGAAAGCACCTTCAAAGATCAAGGACTGACTAGACATTGTAATTCATGGTAAAAGAGATCCAATCATAGTCATACCCGATATATATTAACAGTAATGAATGCAAATGACAGCTGTGCTCTCCAGCTAGTGCTTTTAATAAGAGGGTGATGACTCAACGTAAAAGTAAATAGATAGGCCTTTCGCAGAGGGAAGTGTGGATTTGTAGAGGTGCCAGGAGCTCGGTTTTGAAATAGAGATAAATTATATTTTTAGCGGCATACTTTCATTGTCAACATAACAACTAAGAGAAGACGACATCTTCCATGCTAAACAAATTATAGGCGGTTCCCAAACAGAATGGTAAAGTTTATACTCCCCCTCGTCCACAAGCAACAATCCATGGCTTGCTCGAAACAACGAGTGCCTCCAACATTCAACGGGTCCCAGGGGGAGTTTTGTTTGCATTTATTTTGATTTAGTTTGCATAAAGCATGGGACTGGGCATCCCGGTGACCAGCCATTTTCTCGTGAGTGAGGAGCGGAGTCCACTCCTCTTGAGAATAACCCGCCTAACACGGAAGATAAGGGCAGCCTTAGTTGATATATGAGCTATTCAAGCATGCAAAACAGAATGTTTATTTGAAGGTTTAGAGATTGGCACATACAAATTTACTTGGAACGGCAGGTAGATACCACATATAGGAAGGTATGGTGGACTCATATGGAATAACTTTGGGGTTTAAGAGATTGGATGCACAAGCAGTATTCCCGCTTAGTACAAGTGAAGGCTAGCAAAAAGACTGGGAAGCGACCAACTAGAGAGCGACAACAGTCATGAACATGCATTAAAATTAATAAACATTGAATACAAGCATGAGTAGGATATAATCCACCATGAACATAAATATCGTGAAGGCTATGTTGATTTGTTTCAACTACATGCGTGAACATGTGCCAAGTAAAGTCACTTAAATCATTCAAAGGAGGATACCACCCCATCATACCACATCATAACCATCTCAATAGAATGTTGGCACACAAGGTAAACCATTATAACTCATAGCTAATCAAGCATGGCACAAGCAACTATGATCTCTAATTGTCATTGCAAACATGTTTATTCATAATAAGCTGAATCAAGAACGATGAACTCATCATATTTACAAAAACAAAAGAGGTCGGTATTTCATACCAGCTTTTCCCATCTCAGTCAGTCCATCATATATCATCATAATTGCCTTTAACTTGCACGACCGAACGATGTGAACAAAAATAAGAGTGCACGTGCATTGGACTAAGCTAGAATCTGTGAGCATTCAATAAACAGGAGAAGACAAGGCAATATGGGCTCTTTGTTAAATCAACAACGATGCATATAAGAGCCACTTCAACAATTTAATCATGGTCTTCTCCATCGACCCCCAAAGAAAAGAAAAGAAATAAAAACTATGTACAGGAAAGCTCCCAACAAGCAAAAGAAGAACGGGAAATATTTTTGGGTTTTCTTTTTAATTATTACTACTACAGCAGGAAAAATAAACTACTACTAATTTTTTGGTTTTTCTTAAGGTTTATTAAACACACAAGAAGAAAGCAGGAAAAAGGAAATAAACTAGCATGGATATTACGGTGAAAGAGTATGAGCACCGACATCTAGCAATGAGTGTGTGTGAACATAAATGTAATGTCGATTGGGAAATACGTCTTTGCCCCAAGCTTAGGCTTTTGGCCTAAGTTGGTTCATTGCCGTGGATAGCTTTGGTTGATACCCGTAGGTGTAGCCGGGTCGATCGCTGACGAAGAATAGTTGGGATCATAATGTGATGAAGAAGAATCGATCGCCCTTGGGTGGCAACCGCCTCCGGATCCCAAGAATAAACAGTATCGTGGAGGCTCATCTTGTGGTTCCGGTTCGGGCTGGTGCAGGATTCTCGATAGGCTTGAACGAGCGGCCATGGAACGATGTGAGGACCTGCGGACATGTTAAACAAAGAGGGAGCAGGCAAAGTAAAAGTCTCAGGGTGATGTTTATCAAAGTACAATTTATATTTAAGCTCCCCTTCCTTGCCCTTAACAAGAAAATCATGCGCTAGCATACTCTTATAATCTAAATAAGCACATGGCAATGATGTTTCTTATTTCTCCAAATGCCTAATAGGTATTTCAAAATATTCAGCTAGGCGTGAAGCATAAATGCCTCCAAAGATGGGGCCCTTAGTATGCAGTTCAGGACTTAACCGTCTAGCAACAATTCCACCCATACTTACAGAGTTATTGCGGTATAAACCATGGAACAAAATGATAATATCAGGAACACTAAGGTTTCCACAGTTCCCGTGACCAATCAAGCAACGACTAGCAAATAAGGCAAAGTAGCGTAAAACAAGAAAACGTATGCTAGTAATTCTAGCATCGAAACCTTCGGTTTCTCCCACAGTGATAGTGTTAATAAAAGCTTCCACTTCATTACGGTGTGGTTCATCTAAGGTACCCTCAAAGGGCATTTTGCAAACATCGCAAAATTCAGCTAATGGCATCTCTTTAACAACGTCATATAAATGATACTCTAATGTTGGAGGTGATTTCTTAGGGAAAAAGTAGAAGTTCTGCACAAAAGTATTTGTGAGTAAGAGATACTGATGACATTGGTCGCGGAGGAAGTCAGTGAGGCCAGCATTCTCAATCAATAAATAGAAATCCTCATAAATCCCGGCTCTCCTCAAGAAGTCATCGGAAGGCCATTCACACGGCCGAACCTCCATGATCTGAGGCAAATTAAATTTGGGCTTGCTCTTCTTCCTTTTGTTTTTCCTTGAGCTTGACTCGGCAGGCCCCTCAAAAGTCTCTTCATTATTTCTGAAATAATCTGAAATTGTTAGTAACTTCAAACAAGAGTGAACCAACTTCAATAAAATTGATAGCAACTACTCCTACAAGTGCCTAGAGCCTATATCAAGCATTAGAACTACTTGGAACCATATAAATTTGACATGCAAGCTCAAGAACATGGTCACCTATGCAACACAAATTTGCAAAGAATAAAGCACTAGAACAAAAACTAATTGGACCAATGGAGGAGTCACATACCAAGGAACAATCTCCCCAAGCAGTTTTGCGAGAGGTGCTTTCAGCAAGGAGATCGAAAATCACAGCAAAAGTGGCTGGAATTCGTGCTTGAGTTGGTTTTTCGGGTTTGTGTGAGGCAGAGGATGAAGATGGGTGCAGGGATAATTGGAGGAGGCCACCATGGGCCCCACGAGGCAGGCGCGCCCGAGGTGAGGCGCGCCCTCCACCCTCGTGTCTGTGGCAGCTCCTCATGTAATTTTTGCACTAAAAATCCTCAAATATTCCCGAAAAAGTCATATTAAATTGGCATGGCATTCTGAGGACTTTTATTTTCGGGATATTTTTGTATTGCACGGATAAACCAGAAAACAGACAGAAAAATACTATTTTACTTTATTTCTACTAAATAATAGAAAATATAAAGAGGGTACAGAAGGTTGTGCTTCTAGTTTCATCCATCTCATGCTCATCAAAAAGAATTCACTAACAAGGTTGATCAAGTCTTGTTAACAAACTCATTCCGATTAACATAGAACCGGAGAAATTTGAATAACACTATGTTACCTCAAGCGGGATATGGACATCCCCAATAATAAGTATATCATATTTCTTCTTGACAGTAGGGAGAGGAAATTCAAAACCTCCAAATATAATCGATGGAATTTTTCCAATAGAGTTGATACTATGAACTTGAGGTTGTTTCCTCGGAAAGTGTACCGTGTGCTCATTACCATTAACATGAAAAGTGACATTGCCTTTGTTGCAATCAATAACAGCCCCTCGCAGTATTAAGGAAAGGTCTTCCAAGAATAATAGACATACTATCATCCTCGGGAATATCAAGAATAACAAAGTCCGTTACAATAGTAACGTTTGCAACCACAATAGGCACATCCTCACAAATACCGACAGGTATAGCAGTTAATTTATCAGCCATTTGCAAAGATATTTCAGTAGGTGTCAACTTATTCAAGTCAAGTCTACGATATAAGGAGAGAGGCATATCACTAACACCGGTTCCAAGATCACATAAAGCAGTTTTAACATAATTTCTCTTAATAGAGCATGGTATAGTAGGTACTCCTGGATCTCCAAGTTTCTTTGGTATTCCACCCTTAAAAGTATAATTAGCAAGCATGGTGGAAATTTCAGCTTCCGGCATCTTTCTTTTATTTGTAACAATATCTTTCATATATTTAGCATAAGGATTCATTTTGAGCATATCAGTCAATCGCATACGCAAAAAGATGGGTCTAATCATTTTTAGCAAAGCGCTCAAAATCCTCATCATCCTTTTTCTTGGATGGTTTCGGAGGAAAAGGCATGGGTTTCTAAACCCATGGTTCCCTTTCTTTACCATGTTTCCTAGCAACGAAGTCTCTTTTATCATAACATTGATCCTTTGATTGTGGGTTATCAAGATCAACAGCAGGTTCAATTTCTACATCATTGTCATTACTAGGTTGAGCATCATTATGAACATCATCATTAACATTTTCACTAGGTTCATGTTCATTACTAGATTGTGTTTCAGCATCAGACATAGAGATATCATTTGAATTCTCAGGTGGTTCAGCAATAGGTTCACTGGAAGTTTGCAAAGTTCTATCATTTTTATTTTTCTTCCTTTTAGAAGAACTAGGTACATCAGTATTATTTCTCTGAGAATCTTGCTCGATTCTCTTAGGGTGGCCTTCAGGATACAAAGGTTCCTGAGTCATTCTACCATTCCTAGTAGCCACTCTAACAGCGTAATCATTTTTCTTACTATTCATTTCATCAAACACTTCTTTCTGAGCTTTAAGTACTTGTTCTACTTGAGTGGTAACCATAGAAGCATGTTTGCTAACAAGTTTAGGTTCACCTCTAATATTAGCCATATAATCACCCAAGCGTCTAATCATATAAGCATCTTGTTTTAATTGTCTACCAAAATAATCATTAAAATCATCTTGCTTAATCATAAAGTTATCAAACTCATCCAAGCATTGTCTAGCAGACTTATAATGAGGAATATCACCTTCATCAAATCTATAGAGAGAATTTACCTTTACTACCTGTGTCGGGTTATCGGGATCGTGGAGGTTCTTCAATAAGTAATGGATCAATATCATAAGTTTCTTCAACAAAGCGGTAGATTAAGACCATGTATTTCTTCAATAGGAGGTAAATTCTTAACATCTTCAGCTTTAATACCTTTTTCTTGCATAGATTTCTTTGCCTCTTGCATATCTTCGGGACTGAGAAATAGAACACCTCTCTTCTTGGAGTTGGTTTAGGAATAGGCTCAGTAATTGGATCAGGAGCTAGCTTGGGAGTTGGCTCAGGAGGTGCCCAATTATTTTCATTTGTCAACATATTATTCAATAGAATTTCAGCTTAATCCGGTGTTCTTTCCCTGAAAAGAGAACCAGCACAACTATCCAAGTAATCTCTGGAAGCTTCGGTTAGTCCATTATAAAAGATATCGAGTATTTCAGGTTTCTTAAGAGGATGATCAGGCAAAGCATTAAGTAACTTGAGAAGCCTCCCCAAGCTTGTGGGAGACTCTCTTCTTTAATTTGCGAAGTTGTATATTTCCCTCAAGGCAGCTTGTTTCTTATGAGCAGGGAAATATTTAGAAAAGAAGTAATAAATCATATCCTGGGGACTGCGCACACAACCAGGATCAAGAGAATTAAACCATATCTTAGCATCACCCTTTAATGAGAACGAAAATATTTTGAGTATATAAAGTAGCGCGATCTCTCATCATTAGTAAACAGGGCGGCTATATCATTTTACTTAGTAAGATGTGCCATAACAGTTTCAGATTCATAGCCATAAAAAGGATCAGATTCGACCAAAGTGATTATATCTGGATCAACAGAAAATTCATAATCCTTATTAGGAACACAAATAGGTGAAGTAGCAAAGCAGGGTCAGGTTTCATTCTATCTCTAAGAGATTCTTTACTCCATTTAACTAACAACCTCTTAAGTTCGTATCTATCCTGGCAGGCAAAAATAGCTGCAGAAGATTCCATATCAAAAAGATAACCCTCAGGAATAGCAGGCATATCTTCATCATCACTTTCATCAATATTATCAGTTTCAATAGTTTCTCTCTCTAGACCTAGAAATTTGTTCATCTAGAAATTCACCAAAGGGACACGATAGTATGAAGCATAGAAGTAGTTTCATCATAAGTATCATGCATAGCGAAGTGGCATCATCAATAACATGCGATATATCGGAGCGAATAGCGAAGCGAGGTTTAGGTGTCGCTAGCTTACTCATAACAGAAGGTGAATCAAGTGCAGAGCTAGATGGCAGTTCCTTACCTCCCCTCGTAGTTGAGGGATAAATTGTTGTCTTAGCGTCTTTCAAGTTCTTCATAGTGTCCAACAGATATAAATCCCAAGTGACTCAAAGAATAGAGCTATGCTCCCCGGCAACGGTGCCATAAAAAGGTCTTGATAACCCACAGGTATAGGGGATCGCAACAGTTTTCGAGGGCAGAGTATTCAACCCAAATTTATTGATTCGACACAACGGGAGCCAAAGAATATTCTCAAGTATTAGCAGCTGAGTTGTCAATTCAACCACACCTGGAAACTTAGTATCTGCAGCAAAGTGTTTAGTAGCAAAGTAATATATAGTGGTGGTAACGGTAACGAAAGTAAAGATAGCAAAAGTAATGTTTTTGGTACTTTGTAGTGATTGTAACAGTAGCAACGGAAAAGTAAATAAGCGAGAACCAAAGATATGGAAAGCTCAGAGGCACGGATCGATGATGGATAATTATGCCGGATGCGGTTCGTCATGTAACAGCCATAACATGTAGGCTAATACGTAACTAGCTCCAATTCATCAATGTAATGTAGGCATGTATTCCGGATATAGTCATACGTGCTTATGGAAAAGAACTTGCATGACATCTTTTGTCCTACCCTCCCGTGGCAGCGGGGTCCTATTGGAAACTAAGGGATATTAAGGCCTCCTTTTAATAGAGAACCGGAACAAAGCATTAGCACATAGTGAATACATGAACTCCTCAAACTATGGTCATCACCGGGAGTGGTCCTGATTATTGTCACTTCGGGGTTGCCGGATCATAACACATGGTAGGTGACTATAGACTTGCAAGATAGGATCAAGAACACACATACATTCATGAAAACATAATAGGTTCAGATTTGAATTCATGGCACTCGGGCCCTAGTGACAAGCATTAAGCATAGCAAAGTCATAGCAACATCAATCTCAGAACATAGTGGATACCAGGGATCAAACCCTAACAAAACTAACTTGATTACATGATAAATCTCATCCAACCCATCACCGGCCCAAAGAAGCCTACGATGGAATTCTTGGCCTTGGGCGGTGAGCATCATGAAATTGGTGATGGAGGATGGTTGATGATGACGACGACGACGAATCCCCCTCTCCGGAGCCCTGAATGGACTGCAGATCAGCCCTCCCGAGAGAGATTAGGGCTTGGCGGCGGATCCGTATCGTAAAACGCGATGATTTCTTCTCTCTGATTTTTTTCTCCCCGAAAGCCAATATATGGAGTTGGAGTTGGCGTCGGAGGATGTCCAGGGGGCCCACAAGGTAGGGCGCGCCTGTGGGGGTGGGCGCCCCCACTCGTGGGACAGTGGTGTGGCCCCTGGTCTTCATCTTTGGTGAGGATTTTTTATTATTTATTCTAAGATATTCCGTGGAGTTTCGTGTCATTCCGAGAACTTTTGTTTTACGCATAAAACAACATCATGGCAATTCTGTTTGAAAACAGCGTCAGTCCGGGTTAGTTCCATTCAAATCATACAAGTTAGAGTCCAAAACAAGGGAAAAAGTGTTTGGAAAAGTAGATACGACGGAGACGTATCAGTGGCTTGCTTGTCGGCGAGCACTTGGTTTGGAGACATAGGTCATAGCACAAACTCCTTTCCTTTCATCTTGAAGCTATAGTGATTTGTGCACCCATTGTGGATGACACCTCGGTCAAATTGCCATGGTCGTCCAAGAAGGAGGTGGCACACGGTCATCGGAAGGACATCACACTCTAAAGTGTCTTCGTAAGCTCCAATTTTGAAGGAGACTTGTACCCTATGCTCAACTTGTATGGTGTCGGTGGCGCTTAGCCATTGAACCTTGTATGGGTGCGGGTGCTTCATCTTGGCCAATTGGAGTTTGGAGCATAGTTCTTCACTTGCGAGGTTATGGCAACTCCCTCCATCGATGATGACCTTGACAGACCTTCCATTGATTCCGGCCTTGGTGTGGAAGATATGGCATCTTTGATCTTCGTCTTGTTGATGTTGAAGAGTCAAGACCTTAGAGACAACAAGAGCGGGACTTGAATCTTCATCACAAAAGATTTGATCATCTTCATCTTCATTGTTCACTTGTCGGTGCATGGCCACTTGCTCAAGGGCTTCCATTTCTCCTTCACTCATTGAGTCATAGGTTCCATCGTCGTTGAGGATCATGGTGCGCTTGTTTGTGCACTCGAAGGACTTGTGGCCTCGGCCGCCGCATGTGAAGCATTTGATGGAACTTGTCTTAATGGTATCATCGGTTGGGGTAGAGGATGATGAAGCTCGCGGTTTGAAGTTGCTTGTAGTAGGAGGACGACTGGAGGTTGTCAAAGTTTTCTTGTAACTTGACTTGTCGCCGTTGCTTGTAGATGGCTTGGTTGAGGTAGAAGGTGTTGGAGTCATTGAAGCTTGGGTGTTGGAGAAGCCGTAGGACTTGGAGGATAACTTGGCATACTTGAAGTCTTCTTGTACTTGCCGTTTTGCTTTGGTAGCTTGGTGCACTAGCTCGATGAGGTTCGAGTATGGTTGGAAGTCGGCAATCTTCTTGATAGGGTGATTGAGTCCATTCAAGAAACGTGCCATAGTTTGCTCATCATCTTCTTTGAGATTGGCTCGTATCATGGCAATCTCCATTTCCTTGTAGTACTCTTCAACGCTCTTGGTCCCTTGTTTGAGGAGTTGGATTTTCTTGAAGAGGTCGCGGTTGTAGTAGTTTGGCATGAATCGTGCTCTCATGACATCCTTCATTTGCGCCCAAGTAGTGATGGGTGGTTCACCTCTTGCCACTCGGCACTCAATGACTTGTTCCCACCAAATGAGGACGTAGTCTTGGAATTCAAGGGATGCCATTGCGATCTTCTTCTATTCTTCATAGTTGTGCAAGCGGAAGATTTTGTCAACCTTCAATGCCCATGATATGTACTCTTCGGGGTCATTGCTTCCGTTGAACTTGGGCATGGTGAACTTTAGCTTGCCGTATCGTTGCTCTTCATTGTGTTGGGGTCGCGGATGATGATGCCCATGTCGGCGATGATTGACAATCTCATTGTGCTCTTGGCGACGAGGGTTGTCGACCTCATGTTGCTCTTGGCGAGGAGGGTTTTCGACCTCATGTTGCTCTTGGAGAGGAGGGTTGTCGACCTCATGTTGCTCTTGTCTTGGAGGATTTCCATTGTCTTCATGCTCTCGATGAACTTGATGGTCTTGGTGAGCTTGTCGAGGAGCTTGTCGAGCTTGAGGAGGAGCTTGTCGATCTTGAGGGGGAGCTTGTCAATGTAAACGTGCTTGATAAATCCTTTCTTGAGCTTCATCGCGAAGTGCTTCTTGATGTAGACGAGCTTGTCGGCCTCGGTTGGCTACGGCTCAACTTGAATCTCGAATGGCACGTTGCGCCTCAAGTGCTTGAGCTTCACGAAGTTGTTGTTCTTGGCGTTGTGCCTCGGCATCTTGTGCATCTTGATGTTGTCGCGCTCGCTCCTCTTGTTCTTGTTGTTGTTGGCGTTGCCGTTCTTGTGCTTGCGCGAATGTAGCTTGGTTTTGACGATGTCGAAGCTCTTGAGAGTCGGTGTCGTGTAGAGGATTGCGGTTTGCTTGACGGTCTTGACGCGCGGCACGACGAAGAGTGTTTGATGTCGGTGTACTTGAACCGGAGATAGTGTCGTCGGAGTGTCGACTTGAGCGGCTCCGTCTTGAAGGGGACGAAGTTGTAGAAGAGCGATTGACCATCATGGTTCGGATATCTTCTTTGAGGGAACTCATGGATGTGGCGAAGTAGTCTCTTATGTCGTTGCTTTCGGATTATGCGTGGAGTCGGTGGCGAGATTTTCGATCACGGTTGCCCAAAGCAAGTTGTTCTTGATGCAAAGCTCGGTGTCGCCAAATAGTTGCGTTTTGGTGATGTAGGATGACATGTCGTCGTCTTGCTCCAATAAGAGTGGGTTGGTAGAAGTACTTGGCCTATCCATCATTCCAAACAAAGATATGTGAGTGGGAGAAAGAGAAGAACCAATACCAAATGTACCTTGACCGATGTTGAAGATGGATCAATGATCACTCCAATGTGTAACAAGGAAATAGCACAATTGGTACCAATTCTTGTCGGTTTCTCACACCTACACAAGTAAAAGCTTATGGTGGAGCTTGGTTCGGATGGTGGCACAAATTTTTGATGTGAAAGTAAGCAAAATTCAATAATGTTGGAAAGGATTCGCAAATTGTAAATGCAACAAGTAGACCAATAGCAAGATATGGTACACGGAAACACAACACACGGAAAGATAAATGGGGCCGTGCAACCAAGGGTGAGCCAAAAACAGGAATCCACGAAAATGCTCTTGTTGCACAACACTAGAGAGACGCTAGCACGATTGCACCATAGGCGGATACGAACTTGTGCACAACCTACTAAGCAAAAATGCAACGACTTCTATCCCAAGTATGCTCTATGTATGATGTTCCGATGATGTGATACAAGATGATCGAATATGACAATCTTAATGTTGTATGATGCTATGGTTCTTGCTTATAAGCTCTTTGCTTATCTTTCCCTTTTGCTTAAAAGCTTGTTTGGCTCTTTGTTGTTTGAGCTCTTTTCTCATGCAATGCTTCACGAACCAAGATAGCAATTGAGTATCACGATGACAACTTTGTGACACAAGAGATGATTCCAAGATATGCAACACGATGATATGGTATGTATGCTATGGGAAGTATGATCACTAATGTGCACAAGTCACGTTGCTGGCAATACTCAAAGGCTAGTCTCGATGGGTAAGTGACGCAAAAGTAAGGCTATGGGGTTATCAATGCAAATGCAAGAGAGTATGATGATATCACGATACCAAGATGATACCAAGATGAAGTTGATACCACAATGGCGTAGTCGTTCGTAGTAGTCCTTGGCGAAGGTGAGCGGTGGTGATGTTGATGTCGAACCGTCCCTAAGTAGCCAAAACACGATAGGAAACGGTGAACCACAACTCAAATTCTCAAAACCAAATGTGACAAAATTGTAGCGGAGTTGGTAGCGGTCAAGTGGCGGTATGGTTTGGGGTTTGCAGAAAGATTTGCGAAAGTTAGGTGGTGGTGGTCGAAGTGGGTATGCAGAGGTGTAGGCGGTGGTGTCAAAAACTGCAGAAAATGCACGGTTTAAATCGAGAAGCCGGATGATCCGGGCCAGGAGCCGGATGATCCGGGTGACAAGCCGGATGATCCGGCGGGTCAATCTCGCTCGGGGATGGCTCGGGATGAACACGAAAACGGCCACAAATTCGAGGATGTCGCGGATTTTGGAGGGATTGCGAGGTGGAGATGGTGGGGACAGGTAAGATCCACTTGCAACACAACAAATTCACGGATCAAAACCAACAAAACATCATCAAAACTCACAAATCACAAGAAATTTTTTTGGGGCTATTTTTTTGGGGATTTTTGGATTAGGACGAAAAACAACAAAATCAAGCTAGAAAACGAAGAGGGGAGGCTCCAAAAATCGTGATCAACGTGGCTCAGGATACCAAGATAATGTGGAGTGGAACTCCGTACGGCCCATCTTTCACGAAAGGAGCGAATCCCAACTAAGGACACGAAGAACACGAGGGAAAAGCAGGGAAATCACAAGAGGAAACACGAGAGAATCACTCAACCAACAAGAATAGATCACACATGCGCTAGATCGATGAACACAAAGGTGAGATACAAGATCCAAGTCCAACAAAGGACGGTACAAGGTAACCGGTTCTTCTCTGTGAGGAGGTCTTGATGGGGCCACCCAAGAGGGGGTCTTGAATCCGCTTGGAAGGATCTTCTCCGGTGGAGGCGCAATCTCCGAGGAGAAGGTAACCAAGTGGATGAGAAAAGCTCTCACACAAACATGAGCTAATCCTTTGCTAATCCTAAAAATGGGGAGGAGAAGGTCTATTTATAGCCCAAGGGGCGAAGGGGTAAGTGAGAGGACGAAACGGGTACACGGGCCTCGGCCCAAGTCACGCACGCAGGCGGTGGCCGGATGATCCGGGAGTTGGTCCGGATGATCCGGGCTTCGGTGGTCCGGATGATCCGGGTCGGCGTCCGGATGATCCGGCTGTGTCGGAGCAGCTGCGGGAGGTCCGGATGTCCGGGTCCTGGTCCGGACGTCCGGGTGTGGCCGGATGATCCGGGCCTGGGTCCGGATGATCCGGCTTCAGGTTGAAGCTTCGGGTGTCTTCAGGCGTTGTAGCTGGATCGTCCGGGCCGGGGTCCGGATCGTCCGGGCTGGGGCCGGATCGTCTGGACGGCGGTCCGAATCGTCCGGGCTTCTGCTGACTTAGCCCTTCTTCTTGTGCGTCTTCACGTCCATCTTCGTCTTTGGATTCTGCTTGCTCCTTGGCGTCTCCATGGCTAACTCCTTGGTACCTGAGCATGCACAATGTCTCCGTTTGAGGTAGTAGCCATGTCTCATGTTCATCGAAGTGGAATTGTGAGAGGAGAGATGTCACCTCGGTCTCGAGAGATCTTGCACGCGATCGATTCATGGGTCCACTAGGCACTTGGTGAGACGATGGTAGGTCCATGGGGATGACCTTGGGATGCTCCGCATCACCTTGAGTAGCAGAGCTGTAGATTGAAGGGTAAGATCGCTTCAGGCGCTAGCTAGAGATAATTGGAGCTGCAAATGGATCCAATAACAATAACCACCACGACGTTGATGAGGAACAACACAATGAAAACGAGGCTGCAATCTATGAGGAAGAGTATCAACAGGTTGCCTATCAGAAAATATGGTAACAACGACTCATTTAGCCACTTAGCAACAAATTGTATCACTCTTTCTTATCATATCGGTGCAAGTTGCAACCTACTCGATGCTTTTGTCCGACCATGGGGTCTTTCTTGAGAGGACCAGGGTAGAGCGCAAGAGCAAGTTGGGCCTACATGCTCGTAGGCAGGCTCATCATGAACTTTGCATCCATCGATCGATGCAAAATAACCATGGTGACCAAACCCTTGATGAATAAATAAGTTCCTTGTCGCGTAATGATAGAACCAAAGAGTGCAATCGCATTGTTGGCAGCGCCTTTCCCTCGCAGACAAGGGACAACCATGCCCTTGGTCACCTCTCTAGAGTATGACCTCGGGTAGCTCAGTTATCTGAAGAAGTAGCTTGCCATGGCGAACATGAATGGTGCTATGACGAGCTCCAGTTTCTGGGGCTGGTGATACACATGATGATACATGGTAAGGTTAACTAATCAATAGCATATATCTGCCTAAACAATCAGGTAATTGCATGGACAAGTGAGAAATTCATAGGGGTTTGTGTTTGTGTATTCCAAATCTTTGGACCCCAAGAAGCAAAAGGGCGCTGAGCACCGTGAGGATAACTCCAACCTACATAGGAATTTTAAACAAGATGTTGAATGCAGAAGCGGTACCCAACACTGCACACATATTTTTTTAACTCAAATGCAAAACCCAAAGAAAGAAAACAAAGATAAAATGAAAGTGACAAATAAGGTGTACTAATCAACCTTTGAGGATATTAGTAGAAATAAATGCAAGATTTACAATGATGCATAAGCACATCTTGACGAAAGGAGGGTACTCTTCTATCTAGAGTTCATCAAAGTGCCTCCCTATACATGATTGAGTGATAGGTGCAAATTTGATGCGGAAAACTAAGATCGTTCAGTGAAAGGTACATGTTTTCACTGGAATGTTGGCTTTTATTAAATTTCATTGGGTTTATCCTGTTTCATAGTATATCACATTTTAAGTTTTCATAATATATCGACAACATCTGAGCGCATGAATCTCAAGCACATTCAACAGTGGATCGATGCGCGGTATATAGCATGCAGGTTAGAAATCCACTCTCCCTTTTATTGCCGCAATAAAGAAAGAAAATGACACAACTTTGAAGATGATACACACCCAAATTGATTTACTCTCTTTTGATCTTAACCAATTATATATAGGCGAGTTTTAGTTTATGGGCCGGCCCTATCTTGTAGGGTGTTGTTCCATGTGCAAAATTGCCACTATCTCAATTGTGGAAAGAAAGCGTACGACATACGATGAACGGCCATTTATACAAGAAATTCATATGAGGATGCTCATTTTGGTATGGCACTATCGTTGACCATTGCTTTGGGGTGGGGGGTTAAAAGATTTTTTTCAAAGGTTGGAAAAGTTACTATGTCAATTCTTGCATCTATTTATAAGTTCCATATTTATAAAAATATATAAATATCTATTGGAGTTTGAGTGGGAATTCTATCCTTTAAGCTAAGCTAAATAAAATCTAGCAAAGTTGGGAACTCTCCGATCATTCAAGCCTACCAAATCAATCGCCTTCATCTCCTTGATGTGCGTCTTGAAGTTTTCTGTAGCCCCCCCCCACCCCTTACCCTACCCAAATCACAGTGAGGGAGCTTATTTCTCTCGACCCTCGTATCACATGGATCAATCTTCATTGATCATCAATCTTTCTTGACCAAGCAAAATAAAATAGAAATAATCACGACCCTGGTCCCTCGAGATGATTTGAGATTGTGATTTGTAGGAATGACCCGGAGTAATAAGATAAGACTTTTAGTGGAGGGGCGAGATAGAGGGAAAATAGTTGAGGCAGTCCAATAGGAGGGAGAAGTACTATGTGAACCATGTGGTGCATGTTGTAACTCTGATTATCCATCGATAATTCCTCATGCCTTCAAATCCATACTATGCAAAGAACCAACATAAAATGTGCAAAATGACATCAAACAATTCCAAGACAGAGAAGTAAAAGCGATGAATAACCTATTCAATCTGTGGCTTAGGGCAATCTGGCTTGGGTGGTATGCAACCACTTGGGTTTGTTTCTCGTCTCATAGGTGACCTAACAATCCCTTAGTTATGAAGTTGGTCCTCTGGTAGGTCAACAACTTTGAGATCTATATCGATATTTAAACAAACCATGAATTGTAACTCCATACAAAAATGGTGCACTGGGCCGACATAGTTCATCAATACAAAGTTCATGAAAAATGAAAATCGTGTTTATGTGTCTGATTTGGTTTTGCATTTAGGTGGTTCACATGCTCTTGTATATCGATAAAGCACAACATGTGTTCAACATGAACGGCCCATATATCCAATGAAAGTTTCTAATGAGAAGACACAAGAGCAAGCCATACTTTATATAGATACTAAAATATAGAAAGTATAACAACTACATGAAAACTGACTTCCATACTTAACTACTCTCTGAAGTCAAATAACCTGATGCCATATTATAAACACTATTTTTGCCTCATATGAAATGCATCGGAGTACAATTCTTGTCTCTTCGAGGAAAACACTAAATAATTTTTAGTAACTAGCTTATAGAAGGTGTTCATGGCTAGGAATTACCTTCATAACATTACTACATTAGAATAACTAGGTAGTCGAATATTTTCCTGTTTATGGAATTTGTTTTACATACATAACAAAGATATAAGTTGTGGAAATAGTCTAATTCACAATGTCTCGTGTTACCGAAGTGTGTTTGTGTGTGTGGTGGGTGGCGGCGGAGGGCGGGGGGGGGGGGGGGGTTGGGGGTTGAGGGGAGACAGTGCCAGGATTTAGAAATAAGGGAGACGAGGAAAATACAATCATTAAAGAGACATAACACGAGAATATAGTCTCAAAATAATAATTGATATGAATGTATCGCAATATATATGTAAAAACTATATTTCTATCAGTTCATATCAATTGGATTGAGTTTTGAAATTTTCATCTACAACTGGTTGGTCCTCTGGTGGATTTACATTTTCAATAATATTTGAGCTAGAAGCAATGAGCTTGGAAAATGAGTATGTTTTTGTTGTATTCTTTTTTTCATCCAATGAGCTTTGAAAAACTTTAGCAACTAATCTCTCTAATGCATAGGTGCTTACCTTTTGTAGCCAACCTTCACTTAATTATTTAACTGTTTAACAACTAAGCTCCTTAATGCATTGGTTGGTAGGCATGTTAGCATAGGTCCATCGCACTTAGAGCATCTCGATAGAAGATGTAGATGCAGAACTGACTACTTTTTGTATCTCCGAGGGCTAAAACGCATTCTTTCCCAGATGATGTAGATGCAAAAAAAAATTACATCTCCACCTTCTGGAGATGTAAAATACAACACTAGAAGTTGCAAATTTGCATCTTCACCTAAAGGAGATCTAAAACCGCAACCACCCGCTAACCTCTCTACTGCCATTTCATTCTTTCCGCGCGACCGCCCCCCCGACTGCGCCGCCGCCGCCCCAAATCGGCCCCACCACCTGATAGCCTAGGGGCCTGCCGCGACTCCGCCGCCCTCGCCCGCGTTGCCTGCCTTGCCGGAGCGCAGCCCGCAACCGCCGATTCAGCCCGCGGCTGTGGTGGAAATACAACTTATCTGGCGGTCCACCAGGCGGAATCGCTTCTCCGGCGGCTTCTTAGGCTGTCGCCGGCCCCTCTCGCCGTCACCTGCCTCTTCATGACGGCCGCCCGACTGCCACCCTCATCGGCCCGAAGCCACCCGCCCGCCTGCCACCACGCATAGCCGCCCGCCCGTAGCCGCTGAGCTGTCGGACCATCTTCTTCGCGAGGTTCACCGTCTCCTCTGCCTAGGCCGCCACCACCACCCGCAACACCGAACGGCTGCCAATCCCGCCGCCGGCCGTTTTCGTCCACCCCGCGCTCAAGGTGTTCGACGAAATTCCCCAAGGTAAAAACGATGAAACTTGATGCTTTTTTAATTGGGATTGGGTTGTTTGTTGACGGTGATTATCCGCATTGTAGATGATCTCGTGTGACTCCTCTTTCATGGATGATTCCTCGGTTGACGAGGAATTTGATTTGAATGAAGAAGAGGACATTACTATGCTAGTGGCCATGCACAATTATTTTACGTTGCTTTCGGAAGGATTTGATGCGCATGATCAACTTCAGAACGATTTGATGGAGGAGTTTTGGAAATGGCATGGCAAAAGGGCCGCATATATTCATTATTTGTTTATTGCATTGTGAAAAACTATGTTATATTTGTGTTGCATTTGATCCCATGAATTTAAAGAACTATGTAATAATTTGATATTGTGGACATGTACAATTTTTTTATGTTGCTTTCAGAATTTTTTTTTGCAACATGTGCGGCTGTACAGTTGCTAAACAGCAGCGGCGCGGCCGGCGGCCGGTTTTACATCTTCTGTTGAAGTTGCTATTTTACATCTTCATTTTGCAGTATTTGTTGGAGTTGAGACTTTTTTGGAGATGCAAAAAGCACCCTTTGAAGATGTAAACATTTACATTTCCAAAATTTACATCATCTATTAAAGATGCTCTTAGCATCTTTTTTTCTGGGTCACTATAATGCTTTCTTTGTTCTTTAATTACTTTGCCACATTATTATTTTTACCTATGTGACACCCTTAACACATGTACACCACTGAAAAGGGCAGCACGACGATGTCAATCATGTAGTGCTAATGCACATAGTTGTGCCGAATGGCTAGCCAGTTAACTGCACGTGTGGGCGTGGAAGACATGGATAATAGATGGTGATAGACCAGCTGGCGTTAGACTAAATAAATATTCTTTTTTCAGGTAGAAACAACAAATTATTATTTGGATGAATCGAATCGATGCGATCCCATGTACAATACTGTTCGTTCTATCATGGCTGTAGCACCAACCAGAGTGGAAGCGACACTAGCTAGTCGACGAAGGGAGGCCGAGGATACACGCGCACAGCCTTGCTCACTTGACGTGCCGCTCCCAAGTTATCTTCCACTCCTAGGAGGCGAGTGAGCGCAAACGGAATCCTGCACGGGATGGCGCTGCCTCGCGTGGCCTCCCGCTTATCGTCCTCGGCCCGCGGGCAGACGGAGATCGAGGCACCGAATCGACCGCTGCCGATACGTTCCACTATTGGTTTCCCTGCCTCTCGTGCCTCTCGTGCTTCCCTGCCTCTTGTGCTTCTCTAATTCGAACCCCGGGCATGCCATCCAAGACATTTGTGCAGCAATAGAGGCAGGAGAGTAACCGGCTATCCTTGGAAGATTCCTGGTGCCTCATGTGCCTACTGCATATGCTTATGCCTGTCAAATTGAGATCCTTATTCCGTAGAGACACAAACACATAATACACGAAATGGCATCGGATACTTATGAAGCAAATATGTAAAATGAGAAATAAGGTACTCGGTATTCATCTTTTTGACCCACGGCTCAGGGAAGTCTTGTTCCTTATAAAAGGCTTGGGTGGCAGGTGGCAGCATGAATTCGTTTGTCCTCTCTTAGGTCAGCCCGCCAGATGGCACTGAAACTGTTGTCCCTGTGGTAGGCAAGGATTAGTGTCCATTAGCATACATGGCTGATGGTTCTGCAAGTTTTTACCATGGAATGACCTGGCTCGGACTGGAAAAACTGAAAGAACGGCGTGGCATATATCATGCTGTAATAAGATGCAAAACAACCATGTCTTCTGACTGGATGGTAAATCATTTGCCTCTGAATTGTCGAAGAAGCTGTTGAGTATAATGTTTATTAGGAAAGGCGAGATAGACTAGGATTTGTTACGGCATCTTCTACTTCAAGTAGATCGTTGTACTTTCCTATATATGCCCACGAGGCTCAAGCAATATATCAACGAACCATTCCACCAATCCTCTCTCTCCCTTCTAACATGGTATCAGTTTTCGGGTTCTAAACCTTAGCCGTCGCCGCTTCCGCACCCGCGCGCCGCCCGTACCTAGGGTTCGTCCGCCGGCCGTGTTGGCCGGCTGCCCTAGAGAGTCTTTTTTTCGATCCTTTGATCCGGGCTTTCTCTCTCTCGCCGGTCGCTTTGATCTGGTTTTCCGATTCACTGGATCGGTTTGCGTCGCCCACCGCCGCCGTCGACACCGGGCGCCTCTACTCCGACATCGGCGCGACCGGCGGCTACTTCACCGACCCGGCGGCCTCGCGTGACAGGCAGCCCTCAAGGCCCGTCGTCCGTAGCGCCCGGCCCGCCCGTCGCCCTGCGTCGGCCGTCACCGCCCTGCTCCGACCGGGACTCCTGCATCACCAGACCCGGCAGCCTCGCGCCATGCGGCGGCCAATCATAGCCGCCCTATCGCCCACCGTCGCCGGCCTCATCCAGGACTCCGCCGCCACCACTCCTCCACCGAGCGGCGTCCCCGACCTCGCGCGCGCTCGGCTTGATCACCTGCTCGCCGCCGCGATCCGCCTCCTCTACGCCGCAAACCGACCTAGCCCGTTGGTGACGCGCGCCTCCGCAGGTCCCGTGAAGCTCGTCCTGAGTACCGCGCGCCTCTTCGCCGATCGAGCATCGGGCTACCGCTGCGTCGCCCCGTCGGGCCACAGCGCCGCCGCCCCGTGGTTCTCCTCGCGGCTGCACTGACCCGCATCGCGCTGCGTCGCCCGCCCGTAGTCTTTGCGGCCCTGATCCACCGCCGCTGAGCCGTCGCTCGAGCCGTCCCCATGGCTGCACCGACCCTCGCGCCGCCGGCTGCCGCCCGTCGGCCGTAGCGAGCGTGCACGCGGTCCACACCGCCGTCCGAGGCCGTCCAGCGGTTGCACCGACCAGCGCTCCTCCGCGCGCCGCCGCCTTCTTGTCGCGACGCTGCCCTTGATCTCCGACGCCGCCCGAGGTCTTCCCGCCGTCGTCGACCTGCCCGCGCTTCGTTG
The DNA here is from genome assembly GCA_021605145.1 of Aegilops bicornis. Lineage (NCBI taxonomy): Eukaryota > Viridiplantae > Streptophyta > Magnoliopsida > Poales > Poaceae > Aegilops > Aegilops bicornis. Next base: position 1,263,726 of record JAHIAL010000033.1, on the reverse strand, counting down.
CCGCCGGGCCGTAGTGCAGCATGACGGGTCCACTTCGTCGTCACCGTAGCGGCGTCGACCTCCCATGGTATCGCGCGTCGTCTCCCTTGGCGCGGGAACGCCACCGTCCGCGCCGGTCTTCATCACGCTGTCAGGGTTCTTCGCCTACTTCGAGCATCGCCGCCGCGCACATAACCTAGCCGCCGCTGCCGCCATCAGGCCGCCGCCGCCGCTCTTCTTCGACCGCTGCCGCCGCTACCCCCGTAGCCGCCGCCGCCGCCGCCTTAAATCCACCCGTTCGTCTTCATCGGCACCAGCCCGTCACCAGCTGTCGCCGTCATCTACCCGACCGCTTCATCTACTCCGAAACAACCCGCGGCGACATTGGCCTCAGCGCCGATTAGGCGCCCGCAAATCGTCGAGTCCTTCTCTGCTGGCCTCTCCGACTTCTTCGACATGGCGTACAGCTTGTGCAGGTCCCAGTCTATGCATGCCCGGTGCTGGCAACACCGCCGCGTGTCTTCGTCCACGACGTGTCCCCGGGCCTAACAAGCCTGGCGCGGCGCTTCGTCAACTTCGTCTTCGTCCGTCTATGCATGCCCGGTGCTGGCAACACCGGTGCGTGCCTTAAATCCACGATGTGTCCCGGGCTTGGCAAACCCGCCGCGACAGCGTCGTCAACAACATCATCTTCTGGCGCACCCTACTTCGACACCGCTGCGCCCGAGCTAACTTTCAGCGCCTCTTGCGCCCGCGGCTCCACGGCGACTTCCTCGACACCGGCCACCCTGACTCGACATCGACCACGGCATTCTTCGCACGGCTACCTCGACCACGGCTCCACCACCCACGCTCTCGGCTACCTCGACAAACGGCACAAAGGGCTATCGCCTTGCTTGAGCAACCTCGTCGGTTGCCACTCCAGCCACGACTCCGTGATGCGTCGACCGTTACGACTGTGGGGGGGGTGTCCGTCGGCTTGCCTTCGGATTCTTCTCCAGTCTCACCGTCTGCGTCGCTACCGTTGTGACTGCGGGGGAATGTTGAGTATCGTGATTATTAGGGAGGACGAGATAGACAAGGATTTGTTCTGGCTTGTCTTGTACTCCAAGTAGATCATTGTACTCCTATATATATGCCCACGAGGCTCAAGCAATATATCAATGAACTATTCCACCAATCCTCTCTCTCCCTTCTAACACAAGCTTAGAGTTAATTTAGCCAAAATTACTTTCTAGACTGCGACTGAACTTTGAGCAGTCCGGGCTGAGTTTGGGTCTGTTGGACCTGAAGGGAGCTTTTATACGGTTCTGGACCAACAATACCCGATAAACCAACAACCGGCTGAGTGCTCCTACTTGACGCTACATGACCACATGGGCGGACATGGCACGGGTCCTTAACCTGGACTTGTTTTTTCTTTATTTGAGAAAAATATTTTGCTTAACATTTAAAACATATATAATTATAAATTAGTTTTAAAATTGGGAAAAGGGTACAGTGCAGAAATAAATCATGTATGTATGTATGAAATAAAATATTCATAACGTATTAGAAAATGTCCATGTACAAAAATGTTTATACTTATAAAAATGTTAAAACAATAGAAAGTTTAGTTAATATATGTTCATATACTGATGAATTTTGTTGAGGGTACGTCATGGGTGTACCATAATTCTACAGAACATAGCATGATCAATTACATGATACTCAAGACCAACATCGTCTATGAGGTGCATGTGCCGTTACTTGGTTAATCTCAAGATCTACTCGTTCAGTGTCTTAAGGTGCTCATAGGCTAGGATCCGAGTGTGCGCGTTTGTAGATGTTGAGTGCACATGTGCAATGTGAGCATCTACGTCTATATTGTGCTTTAAAAATATCAACTCCAAAATGTAAAACAAGAAAGAAAGAAAGGAGCTTTCTTTATGTTTTACGTTTTAGAGTTGATTTTTTAAAAAGCGCAATACATATTTAGATAGTGCCATCTCTTAATTAGTAAGTCATTTTTTATGCCTAACATACATGCAATTAGATGTGTGCTAGCAACCGTTAGTTTCACCGCAAAAAATGTGTTAGTTCACAAGGAAGAGTAAAATCATGTTTAGTGTAAAGACATAAAATATGTGAATCTCAAAGGACAGTCTGTGGTACATTGTAGAAGAGGTATAAAGACAGCCCACCAGCAAGTAATAAAAATCTTAAATGACCATATGTGGCACATAATAAAAGAGCAGCGTTTTGGCTCTCGGGTGCATCTGCACCGTGTGTGAACAGTAAAATCACTTAAAATAGCTAAATAAAAATTCAACTTTTTTGTGATGCAAGATGCTCATGTGCGTGAAGTCGGTGTCAACTTTCGTGGAGTTTGGATATTTCAGTAGGTCTCAGCAAAAACGACAAATTTAGGGCCTGTGAAAAAGTTTATGTTCGTGCACTGTTTGGGATTTGTTTTTGCCACGAGCTCCTCAGATGTATGAACAAACTGAAATTTGGCACGGATATCACGCACTCGAACATTTTCTAGGCAAAAAAGTTAGAATTTTTCATTTTATTGTAGTATTTTTTGAACTTACTGTTCACCGGGAGCAAATGAGCCCGGACTCATAAATGAATATTTAGGGTATAGCGTAATAAAACAAAAATCTTTCTTTAAGCAGTGAGTATCTTGAAGGACTATGTGTGGTACATAATCGAAGAGGTATAAAGTCTCTCTCTCAGTGCTCCACCTTGGAGGGAAAGGTATAGCCCACCGGTCGGTAACAAAAATCTGCAGTCTATAAATTAGTTTAGGACGCGATAGGTGCGGACGATCGCGCATATACTTATCTGCTCGATTCCACATCTCAGTGCAATCTCGCATGCACATCTCTTTTGTTTGCATGGAGGGCACGTATTGAACCAAATTAACAATGCATGCATGTAGATAAGAAGAAAAGATGACGTCAGCAAATATTTTATTAGAAACAAAACTTCAAGATGTTTTGTAGCTCAAACCCTTGGTCCGATTGAAAAACCGCTTTCACATAAAAGATTCGTTGCGTCGAGATCTCTGAAACTAGATCTCATGTTGGTATGTTTGGATGAGTTTTTTTCAGGTCAAAAGTTACCAGACCTAGGCTAAATAAGTTATCACCTATGTGGAACGCCAGTTACCATCTTGTTTACATGGAAATTACCGGGGCATAAAAATGGCTCCTCCAACATTCTCTCCACATGCAAATGCAGTAGAGCACAGGAAACCTGATGTCATTGTAAATTCTCGCTATTTAAAAAATGTAAAATGTTGTATAGCTCAAACTGTCGTTTTTGATTGAAAAATCATTTTCACATAAAAAATCCATCGCGATGAGAACGTCGAAATTAGATCTCATGTTGACATGTTTTGATCACTTTTTCGGTCAAAAGTTACCGTAAAGTTATCAGTTATGTTATATGTATATTAAGATGTTATTTATGCATAAGTGGCCGGAGATGTGTTTTCAACAACTTCTTTCCCCTGGGTCAAATTTGCCGTGGTATTTATACCTAAGTTATCAGCTTCGGATACGTACATTACCGTGCTATTTGCACAGAAGTAACCCGGGTATATTTCAATAACTTTTTATTCGGGTCTAAAGTTACCGGGTTGTTTATACCTAAGTTATCAGGTCTATGATGTATGGTTTACCATGCTATTGACAAAAAAGTTACCGGAGGTATATTTCATTAACAACAACCCTCCCCCACCCCTCACCACCGTCGCAAAAGTTATCAGGACTGGGGCACATAAGTTATCAGTGTCTGATGTGTGAGTTATCATGTTATTGATGAAAAAAGTTACGAAGGGTATATTTCATCAACCACCCTCCCTATGAAAGGATCGATATGGTTGACTAGAGTGGGGGGGGGGGGGTGAATAGGCAACTAACAATTTTTAAGCTTTTCTTTACCAAATTAAACTTTGCAACAAAATAGGTTGTCTACATGTGCAACTAAGTGAGCAACCTATATGATGCGATAACAACTAGCACATAAGCAAGCAATGGATGTAACACAAGTAGGCTTGCAAAAGTAAAGGCACGAATTAACCAAGAGTGGAGCCGGTGGAGACGAGGATGAGTTAAAGTTCCTTCCTTTAAGGGGAAATGCGTCTCCGTTAGAGCAGTGTGGAGGCACAATGCTCCCCAAGAAGCCACTAGGGCCATCAGTATTCTCCTCACGCCCTCACACAATGCGAGATGCCGTGAATCCACTATTGGTGCCCTTGAAGGCGGCAACCGGACCTTTACAAACAAGGTTGGAGCAATCTCCACAACAATTGGAGGCTCCCAACGAAACCACGAAGCTTCACCACAATGGAATATGGCCTCGAGGTGACCTCAACCGTCTAGGGTGCTCAAGCACCCAAGAGTAACAAAATCCACACTTGAAAGTATGGGGAACTAAATATCCTTTGGTGGAAGTGTAGATCTAGGTCTCCTCCTTCAAACCCTAGCAAATCAACAAGTTTGAGTGGCTAGAGAGAGAGATCGAGCAAGAGAACTTGAGAGCATCAATGGAGGAGTGAGAGAGGTAAAGGTGGCGTGGTAGGTGGAAGAACCACCTTATCTACCAGCCCACATAAATCCAATCGTTACTGCGTTTTCTGTACTGCAACGGTACAACCGCTCCTTGTCCCGTTACAACCGGGACTCACGATGTAGCAGCAGAACCCTACCAAAGCGGTACAACGGACCATCAGGCGGTAGAACCGGTTATTAGCAAATAACCGACCAACTGGCCACCACCGCCAGCCACCGCATCAAAAGCAGAATCTGACCGGTACATAGGCGGTGCGGCCGAACAACCGCTCGCCTTGAGCGCTTGAGCGGCTAAGGTATGAGCGGAAGAACCGCTCGAACCTCCGGTTGTACTGGTTGAAAAGGAACAACCGGACCAACCGGGCCACCACCGCCCAGCCACCGCATCGCAACAGAACCCAGGCCGGTACATGGGCGGTGCCAGGCCGGAACAACCGCTGCTGTTCTTTGTAGAGACAAGTGACGGTACCACCGCTCGGAGGCAGAGAAGCGTCAAGAGCCAGCGGTACAATCGCTCGGATGAGCGGTACAACCGCTGGGAAAACACAGCAAGGATTAGATAAAGATGGAGGCACACTTTCGACAAAAGAGGGGTGAAGGAGGTGTACGTGAATGGAATCCCCTATACTCCCCAAAGTGGATTCCCTCTTGATAGTACGGGATCCCTCGACCAAAGAGATAAAAAGTGTAGAGGATTCCGTCTTCAAACGATTCCTTCAAGGGAGAACCACCAACCGGATTTAAAGCCTAATCATTGAGACCACTGAAACATTTAGCACAGGATTAGACCAACAAAGGGTTGTCATCATCATCCAAAACATAAGGTAGGGAAATGCCCTTTCAATCTCCCCTTTTGGTGGATGATGGCAACAACACGATATAAGATAGAAGTCTATAGAAACTAGACGGAGCTCCCCTAGATGTGAGCCCCAGGTCGAGACTCCCCCTAGGTTTTATAGACTAGCCAAAAAGAGCATATAACAAGAAGGTAGCCAACACAATGAAACAAGAGCAATCCTGCCAATAAAGACCAACAAGCATAAAGATAAGATAGCAGGAGTGGCACAAAATCCACACAAAGCAAGCGAGAACGACCAAAGTTCAAGCTGGAGACCACAGACAAGTTGAGAGAAAAGTTCAATACGAGACACACACTACGCAACCACCCATGCAACTCCCGAAGTCCTATCACACTCTCTCCCGCTTTGGCATCAGGACACCAAAAGGAAGAGAGCGAAGCTATCGCCCAGTGCTCGCCGTCCTCCTCTCGACTCATCGGTAGCATCTAGATCTTCATCATTGTCGAATCTTCACCATCATCGAAACTTCATCATCGTCCCGATCCGAGTCTTCCATGATATCATCAGCAGGAACGGTGGTGGAGGGTCGAGGAGGGCTTCATCATCGATCCAGTCTTTGTGGGAAGATATCCAACGGTCCTCCGGTGTGATGCTCTTCTCAGAACCACTCGGAACCGACATCTTTGAGGTGCCTCATCATAGCAATTTAATGACGGCCTTGGCGCAAGCTTCTCATTGACATGTGCCTCATACAGACCTCTTCGGATGTCGGTGAAGGCGTAAAGTCTTCTTCACCTTGGCAGCGAGCTTGTCCACCCACGAGGGCTTGGCCCCTGGTTCCAACTCAAAATCCTCATCATCAGAAGTGGCATAGACATCCTCAGGAGCATTAGCAGAGAAACGTGGCTCGGCGTGCTTCTTCTTCTTAAGGAGCTTGACTTCATGAGTGGTAAGATTGTCAGGCGAGGTGAGGGGCTCTCCAGGACGGCGAACTGCCCACACGGAGTTCAGAAGGCACATGACAAACGGAGCATAAATGGGACCTTCTGTAGATGACCATGTTGTACATCTCGTGCCACAGCCGGTTGGACACATCAAACGTCTCCCAGATCCCACCTTGGTCTTCATAGCAACCATCAAGTTAACAAGATAGCCATGGATTTCATCTTGATTCCCCACTTTGGGCAGAAGCACATTGCGAAAAACACGATGCATGATGTCATAGACCTTCACCAAATCCTTAGATTCACCAATAATACCACGGCCCAGAATGTACAGAGGGGCAAGCTTCTCCTTGGCATGGGCTCAGGATGATCATGGGGGCGAATGCCACCCCTTCCTTCCAGACCCGGTATCATCGCATTACCCAATAGCATTGCAGAAGGTCCTCCGAGGAACGTGAAAAAGCTCATCACGACACATGAAAGTGAGGGTGCGACGTCATCTTCTCCAAAGTGAGCGGTAGCATAGAACTGATGGATGAGTTGAACATCAAAGTCACAGAGACGGACATGAGCTTGACAAGATCAAACTCCTCACGAGAGCCAAAGCCTCACCAAAATACTCGGGTTGTTCCGCCAATGATCAAGATTGATGGTCCTTGCTTGGCATATCTGTTCTTGTTGTGCTCAAAGAGTTCATGAACAATAGTACTTGCATCTCATTCCGAAACTGAACGGTGGTCCAACGAGGAGCAACGGAACCACATACGGATTCTTTGAGCGGAAGGCTTCCCAATCCTTGGCTTTCCAACGGTGGAGTGGCATTACCACACGTTGCTTGATAGCGGCAGACTTTTCACGGCGAAAGTGGGCTTGGTGGGGATCACAACTTCCTCTTGAGAATCAGCGGTAGCGGAGCCCTTGAACCCTCTTCTTGGTCTTGCGAGGAGCAGGGCGAGAAGCTGGAGCCACCTGAACACAAACACGAAGGGGACACACGAAAACCAACAAGAATGAGAGGAAAGCATCTGAAAAATGCAACACCATAGAAACCCGAGCAGTCTTTGTGAGGTGCAGACATTCCGGTTGAACCGGATCTCCCACCGGTAGAACCGCCCCACCGGTTGTACCGCCCATCTGGGCGGTAGAACCGCTGACAGTGGCACTACCAGGGAAGTTAGATCTGTTCAAGACGTATAAATCACCCAAGCAATATTCGGAGTTCTAAATCTTGCCAAAAACACAAGAAGGACAACGATCTCTCCCAACCAAAGAACGAACACTAAACTAGGAGGGTAAAGTAATGCCCTAAAACAAGATGAAAACCTAGAACAAAGAACGAAGAAAAAGGGCATTACCACCATCCATGGGAGAAGACCTGAAGGCTTCCACGGAGAGCCCTCGGATCCGAAGCGCGGGGCGCACTCCGGGGCGGGGCAGAGGTGACCGGCGGCTAGGGCAAGGAGGAGGCGAACGAGAACGAAAGGGAAAAAGAAAACCTTTAGCCCGCCGGATATAAATAGGCCCATAGCGGCGGCGGTACAACCGCTCCTAGGACGGTTGTACCGCAAGTCAATCTTGACAGGTTGTAGTGGGGCGGTACTGCGTTTCTGAAGGGCACAGAAAGTACCGCCGGAGACAACCAGTAGAACAGGACGGAGATGCCCGATGAAAATGGTGGTATAACCGCCAAGCTTTCAACAACCAAGCTGGGGCCGCACAACCAGGTATCGGTAGAGAACCGCTAGTGACACCAGTTGTACCGCCCGACCACCAAAGCCAGGACCAAAAGGAAGAGAACAAGACAAGCGGGACAACAAATAAGAGAAACCAAACACGAAGAACAGGGGAAAGAAAAGAGCGAAGGGAAAACAAAAGCAACCGCACACAAGCAAAGCGAGCTCAGTCCTCTCTCTCTTAAGAGAGGGCGATGGCGAAACCACCTATGTTTGAGTCAAATGGTATGGCACATGAAGAATTATCCTTGGGCCCATGACCAAGACTCGTCTTTGAAGCACAAGTACCATCAAAATGGCTGATGTGAAAGAGGTGATCGATTTATGCATGATGGGGGGAGGGAGAGCTCATTGAGAGAACAACACTCCCCCTATGTCCATGCCTACACCTAAACTAGACAACAAGTTGAGTGTGGTGGGGGGTGCATGGGTTCAAGTCACATTGCTCAAATCAATGATATTTAGCTCATGCCTTAACTTCATGAAATCTTGCTCCATCCAAGGGCTTCGTGAAAATATACGCAAGGTTATCATGAGTGTTGACATACTTGAGCTCGATCACCCCTCGCCTAATGTGATCCCGGATGAAGTGATACCGAATCTCAATGTGCTTTGTCTTGAAGTGTTGTACCGGGTTGAGGGAAATCGTGATGGCACTTTCATTATCGTACCAAAGAGGCACTTTGTCACAAATGACACCGTACTCCTTTAGAGTTTGCCTCATCCATAGGAGTTGAGCACAACAACTACCGGCCGCCACATACTCCGCTTGATTGGGACAGAGAGAGACACACAACTTTGCTTCTTGGAAGACCAACTTACCAAAGAGCAACCAAGAAATTGGCACCCTCGGAAGTGGACTTCCTATCCACTTTGTCCCCTTAATCGGAATCCGTGAAACCTTCAAGCTTGAAATTTGCTCCTCTTGGGTACCATAAGCCAAAGTTTGGGGTATGAGCCAAATATCGAAAGATTAAACTTGACCGCCACATAATGGCTTTCCTTGGTGCTTGGCTTGAAACCGTGCGCACATTCCCACACTCAACATGATATCCGGTCTAGATGCACAAAAGGTAAAGCAAGGAGCCAATCATGGAGCGATATACCTTTTGATCCACCGCTTTACCATTGGGATCAATGTCAAGTTGGCACTTGGTAGGCATTGGTGTAGTAGCCGGCTTGACATCACTTAGCTTGAATCTTTTGAGCATGTCTTGAGTGTATTTGGCTTGGTTGATGAAGGTACCTTCTCTTCTTTGTTTGATATCAAAACCAAGGAAGAACTTCAGCTCTCCATAGAAGACATCTTGAACTTGGAGGTCATGAGAGCGGCAAATTCCTCATTGAAAGCTTTGTTAGGGGAACCAAAGATGATATCATCAACATATAGTTGGCATACAAACAACTCCCCATTAACCTTCTTAGTAAAAAGAGTGGGGTCGATTTGCCCTACTTCAAAACCACGATCTTGTAGCAACTCGGTAAGGTGGTCATACCACGCATACGTGGGGGCTTGTTTAAGGCCATAGAGTGCCTTATCGAGTTGATACACATGATCCGGAAGTAGGGACCCTCGAACCCGGGGTTGCTTGACATAGACCAACTCATTAATAGGACCATTAAGAAAAGCACTTTTCACATCCATTTGTTGCAACTTAAAGTTGTGATGGGCAGCATAAGCAATCAACAAGCGAATGGATTCAAGGCGAACAGCAGGGAGCAAAGGTTTCACCGTAGTCGATACCCTCGACTTGGGAGTAGCCTTGTGCCACCAATCTTGCCTTGTTGTGAATGATGTTCCCATGAGCATCTTGCTTGTTCTTGAAGATCCACTTGGTTCCAATGACGTTGTGATTCCCCGATGGCCTTGGCACCAATCTCCACACCTTGTTGTACTCGAAATTGTTGAGCTCTTCATGCATGGCATTGAGCCAATCCGAGTCTTGGCGCCTCATAGACCTTTTGGGGTTCAACACAAGAGACAAACGCGTGATGTTCACAATAGTTTTCCAATTGTCTCTGAGTGCTTACCCCTTTCATTAGGCTTCCAACCACATTCTCCATGAGATGACCTTTGGTAGTAAGTTTGGAAGCAATCTTGGCGACCTGACGCTCTAATTCTTCCTCGGAGGTGAGATGAGGAGGAGCCACTTGATCATCTTGAGCATCGTCTTGAGCATGTTCATGATCTTGAGCATGCTCGGGGAAGATAACTTGACCTTGGGCATCATTTGGTGTATCACCATCGTCTTGAGCATGATCTTGCCCTTGGTCTTGTTCATGAGGTTGAGGGCCTTCACTTTGTTCTTGGAAGCATGTGGGCCTTGAGTTGGTGATGGCTCCACTTGAGTGGAGCATTGTCCTTCTCCTTCGGCCACAAGGGGTTCCTCAATGGGTAAGATAAAACCAACACCCATTCTTCTTATGGCTTGAGGAGGAATTTCATCACCTACAACACAAGTGCCACTTTGCTCCACTTGGGAGCCGTTATTCTCATCAAACTCCACGTTACATGTCTCCTCAATAAGTCCCGTGGATTTATTCAGGACACAGTAAGCATGAGAGTTTGTAGCATAACCAACAAAAATGCCCTCATAGGCTCTAGCTTCAAATTTAGACAAACGAACACATTTCTTGAGAATGAAACACTTACACCGAACACCGGAAATACTTGAGATTGGGCTTGTTACGGTAAGTATCTCATAGGGAGTCTTGTTCAAGCCTTTGCGGAGATAGAGCCGATTGGATGCATGACATGCGGTGTTGATGGCTTCGGCCCAAAAGTTGTATGGAGACTTGAACTCCGCCATCATGGTCCTTGCCGCATCCATCAATTCCGGTTCTTCCTCTCCATAACACCCGTTTTGTTGAGGGGTATATGGTGCAGAATATTGATGCTTGAGTCCCTCATCACTAAGAAACTCATCCAAGGTGTAGTTCTTGAACTCGGTGCCGTTGTCACTTCTTATAGTCAAGATCTTTGCATTATGTTGACGTTGAGCTTCATTTGCAAAGTCGATGACGGTTTGTTGAGTCTCACTCTTCCTCTTGAAGAAGTAAACCCAAGTGTATCTTGAATAGTCATCCACAATCACCAAGCAATACTTTCTACCTCCAAGACTATCAAATGATGGTGGCCCAAAGAGATCCATGTGAAGGAGCTCCAAGGGTCTCTTTGAGTATATGATGGTCGTGGGAGGGTGAAACCTTCTCATGAAGCTTTCCTTCAATACAAGCACTTTGCAAGCACGGTCTTTGGCAAAACTAACATTCGTTAGTCCACGGACATGGTCCCCCTTGAGAAGACTTTGCAAAGATCTCATATTGGCGTGGGCTAAACGGCGATGCCAAAGCCATCCACGTCAACTTTAGCCATTAGGCATGTCGCGGTCTTAGTGGGTCGCTCCGAAAAGTTAATCACATAGAGACCGTTCTCGACATGCCCAACAAAGGCTACTTTAAGAGTCTTGCTCCACAAGAGGGCCACGGTATCAATGTCAAAGAAGGTAGCAAAACCCATGATTGCAAGTTGACGAACGGAAAACAAATTGTATGCAAGGGACTCAATAAGCATGACTTTCTCGATCGTAAGATCATGATAAATGACAACCTTGCTGAGACCCAATACCTTAGAATGTGATGCATCACCCCACTCGATATTGGTGGGCATAGATGGGATCCTTTGCACGTCCACCACCATGTCCTTGCTCCCGGTCATATGATTTGTTGCTCCACTATCGAAAGCAACCAAGATCCCCACGGAAGCAAACCCTACAAGAGATCAATGCTTGGTTTTAGGTACCCATTTGGTAATGGGTCCATTGATGTTAGTAACGAGGGTCTTAGGAACCCAAATAGACCATTCAATGTACTCATAAGAAGAACCAACAAATTTAGCATAAACATGCCCATCACTAGCACGGCACAACACATATGAGGGGTTAAAGTCCCCGGCTATGTTCAAGAGGATGACGTTGTACTTCTTGGCATTGCTACCCTTGGCACGGTTCTTCTTCTTCTTGGAAGCATCCTCTCCCTCCCTCACAAAAGTTTGCTTGAGAGGAGGAGGTTGCTTGGTCTTGTCACTCTTCTTCTTGCTCTTGGGCTTGGGCCAACCCAATCCCTCCTTAGCCACAACTTCCTTTTGATTACTCAAAAGATAGTTAAGATTCTTCTCACCTTGTATGCATGTGACAAGGCCCTTTTCAAGTTGCTCCTTCAACTTAGCATTCTCCTCAACAAGATGCACATGCTCACAACAAGGGTTAGTAGCATTTGCATTATCAATCAATATCATATGAGGAAAGGTGGCTTTCTCCTTGGTTAGCATCACTTGGAGTTGTTCATGAGACTCTTTGAGACTAGCATGTGCACCCTTCAAGACTTTGTGAGCCTTGTCGAGAGTGTCAAAGTCCTCATTGAGTCTAGCAAGATAACCTCCAAGCTTTGCCTTCTCGGAGCTAAGCACACGAGCCACAACAAGAGCATGATCAAGGTCTTTCTTTAATTTAGCATGATCATCGTTGTATGACTCCTCAAGAGCCAAACGAAGACCACGCTCTTCCTCAAGAGCATTGGAAAGATCCAAAATCTCATCGGCATAGTCACGACTATGCCCTTCCATCTTAGAGATGGTTTCTTCATGAGCCTCGATCATGACATTGGCTTCACCAAGTTGTTCCAAGAGAGCAACGAAGTGCTTCTTGGATTTGCCCTTGAGTTTACCCATAAATATCTCAAACTCATTTCTCCTCCACATTAGTCCCCTCATGTTCATCAATGCAATCCGTCAAAGAAGAATGATTGATGATGGTAGTTTTGATATTGGGGGTTACCTTGTTGGTGGCTTTAGCCATGAGGCACTTAGCGGTGATGCTTTCATTGGGTGAATCCAAGAGACACCCGAGGAGTCGATGCAATGGCAACGGAGGCCATGGCCACCGACTCATCATCATCATCCTCATTGTACTCTTCTTGAACCACCAAAGCTTTGTGAGGAGCCTTCTTGGTGAAGTTGCTCTTGTTGGGGAAAGACTTGGCCTTGTCCTTACGGATGAGCTTGCCACCATTGTCTTCCCTCTTCTCATATGGGCACTCCGCAACAAAATGACTCACATTTCCACAATTGAAACAAGTCCTCACTCATTGCTTGCCCCTAGTGCCACTTGAGTTGCTCTTGTTGAAATTGGGCCTCGAGTTCTTCTTGCTCCAAAATTGCCTTGAAGCAAGGGCCATGTGTTCATGATAGTCATACTTTGTATCTTCAAGGTTGCACTCTTCTTCTTCCTCCTCTCCATCTTCTTCAGCACAAATCTTGGCCTTCAAGGCTAGGTTGGGCTTCTTTGCTCTTTGAGAGCAAAGCACCACATTGTCGGCGGTCTTGTCCAATATGCTCATAGCCACAAACTCATCCAACACATCACTTGAGGACAGGGTGTGGAAGTCCGGCCGTTGACGGATGACGGAGGACATGGCTTTGTGGTAGGGCATCATTGCCTTGAGGAATTTGCAGCTTGATCCAGTTGTCATCCGTGTCCTTACTTCCATGATCCCGGAGGAGACTGCAAGCTTGGTTACTCTCCGATAGAGCTCACGAGGTTCTTCTTCTTCTTTTCGTTGCAAACTCATCGGCTTCATCTTGGACCACTTCATAATTGGAGCGTTGAATGCTTGCGCTTCCTCGATAAAGGGAAACCACCTTGAGCCAAGCATCTTTGGCAAGGGTGTAAGGCCGGAGATGAGGAAGGTCTTCGGGAAGGATTGCTTCTTGGATGATGAAGAGAGCATTCTCATTGAATTGATGGTCCACGACTTCTCTTGGAGAAAAGTTGCTCGAGTCATGCGGATAGAAACCTTCTTCAATGATTCTCCAAAGGTTAGTGTTCACATGATTTAAATGGCGCTTAAAGCGATAGACCCAAGAATCAAAATCCTCCTTTTATCAACCTTAGGTGGTGGACCGGCATGATTCAAATGAGTGGATGGAATCGGTCCACCATAAGCGGGAGGAGGTTGCACATGGGCAAAGATGCGGTGCCATTCTTACCACTAGACGAGGGGCTTTCTCACTAGTAGCTTCCCTTATCGGAGTTAGCATCCGCTCCCGTGTTGGTGGGATCACCCACTTTCACAGGTGCGGTGGAAAGTTTAAGCCCTTCTAGGAATTCCTTAAACATGTCCTTGACCTCGGTGCGTCATGGAGGTTTTCAATGTGTCCAACGCCACATTGAATTCCTCACGAGAGATCGAGGTACCCCATCTCCGTAGATGATATCGGATTCACACGGAGTGCTCCCCACGTCATCTACGACATCAACCCTACTCTTCGGACGTTAAAGTCCTAACAAAGAGACGTGGCTCTCATACCAATTGAAAGGATCGATATGGTTGACTAGCGGGGGGGGGGGTGAATAGGCAACTAACAATTTTTAAGCTTTCCTTTACAAATTAAACTTTGCAACAAAATAGGTTGTCTAGATGTGCAACTAAGTGAGCAACCTATATGATGCGATAACAACTAGCACATAAGCAAGCAATGGATGTAACACAAGTAGGCTTGCAAAAGTAAAGGCACGAATTAACCAAGAGTGGAGCCGGTGGAGGCGAGGATGTGTTACCAAGTTCCTTCCTTTTAAGAAAGTACGTCTCCGTTAGAGCGGTGTGGAGGCACAATGCTCCCAAGAAGCCACTAGGGCCACCGTATTCTCCTCAGGCCCTCACACAATGCGAGATGCCGTGAATCCACTATTGGTGCCCTTGAAGGCGGCAACGGACCTTTACAAACAAGGTTGGGGCAATCTCCACAACAATTGGAGGCTCCCAACGAAACCACGAAGCTTCACCACAATGGAATATGGCCTCGAGGTGACCTCAACCGTCTAGGGTGCTCAAGCACCCAAGAGTAACAAAATCCACACTAGAAAGTATGGGGAACTAAATATCCTTGGGTGGAAGTGTAGAACTAGGTCTCCTCCTTCAAACCCTAGCAAATCAACAAGTTTGAGTGGCTAGAGAGAGAGATCAGGCAAGAGAACTTGAGAGCATCAATGGAGGAGTGAGAGAGGTAAAAGGTGAGCGTGGTAGGTGGAAGAACCACCTTATATACCAGCCCTCATAAATCCAACCATTACTGCGTTTTTGATCTTTGCGGTACAACCGCTCCTTGTCCCAGTACAACCGGGACTCACGATGTAGCTGCAGAACCCTACCGGCGGTACAACCGGACCAACCGGGCCACCACCGCCCAGCCACCGCATCAAAACAGAATCCTGGCCGGTACATGTGCGGTGCTAGGCCGGAACAACCGCATGGCCTTCAGCGCTTGAGCGGCTAAGGTATGAGCGGAAGAACCGCTCGAAACTCCGGTTATCTTGGTTGAAAAGGAACAACCGGATCAACGGGCCACCACCGCCCAGCCACCGCATCGCCATGAGAACCCAGGCGGTACATGGGCGGTGCCAGGCCGGAACAACCGCTGCTGTTCTTTGTAGAGACAAGTGGCGGTACCACCGCTCGACAAAGGCAGAGAAGCGTCAAGAGCCAGCGGTACAACCGCTCGGATGAGCGGTACAACCGCTGGGAAAACACAGCAAGGATTAGATAAAGATGGAGGCACACTTTCGACAAAAGAGGGGTGAAGGAGGTGTACGTGAATGGAATCCCCTATACTCCCCAAAGTGGATTCCCTCTTGATAGTACGGGATCCCTACGACCAAAGAGATAAAAAGTGTAGAGGATTCCGTCTTCAAACGATTCCTTCAAGGGAGAACCACCAACCGATGAAAGCCTAATCATTGAGAACCTGAAACATTTAGCATAGGATTAGACCAACAAAGGGTTGTCATCATCATCCAAAACATAAGGTAGGGAAATGCCCTTTCACCCTACACGGTCACCAAATTTACCAAGACTGGGGTACATTAGTTATCAAGTGTAGATGTGTGAGTTACCGTGCTATTCACACGAAAGTTACCGGTGGTATATTTCATCACCCTCCCTCGCGAAAAGTATCAGGACCGGGGTGCATAAGTTATCGGGTCTCCGATGTGTGAGTTACCATGCTATTCACACGAAAGTTACCGGGGGATATTTGATTACCACCCATCCCCCCACCCACGCCAAAGTTATTAGGACCGGGGTACATAAATTATCTGGTCTTTGATGTGTGAGTTATCAAGGTGTTTGTATGTAAGTTATCAGATCCGCAGTGCATTAATGACCATGTTATTCACACAACATTATTGGGGGATGTTTCAACAAAAAAATCAGGTCAAATAATCACGGTGTTTGTACGTGGGTTATCAACTATGTTGTGCATGTGTTACATGCTATTTACACACAAAATACTGGTGGTATATTTTTGAACAGCTTTTTTCCCCTGGTCAAAAAAGTTGTCGTGATGTTTGTACGTCAATTACCAGCTTGGGTGTGCGTATATTAACAAGTTATCTACACGGAAGATATCATGTTTTTTAACAAAAAAATTATGATAATAGTTACCACGGTGTTTGTACATAAGTTATCTGGTCTACGATGCATTTATTACCATGTTATTTACACATAGGTTATCGGGCTACGTTTCATTAACTCCCCCCTCCTCGTGTCAAAGTTAGCATGTTGGTGGGGTATAAGAAAGATCTGAACACTATTAAGAACAACTAATGGTGGGTGAGTTGGCTAGCTCCATGCACCTCATTCCAAGAGGTCGTGTCTTTGATCCTCCTTCCTGTACCTTTATTTTTCTCGACCCGACGATGATTAGATTGTTCAGATCTGTTGCAAAAATGAGGTCGTTTGGATTTTAGCTTGTCGATTATTATAAGTATAGTAAACTTAGTCACTCAAATTGATGTGTCTTGTCCAAACTGACAACAACCAACAAAAGTTGAGTTGGTTATAAGAGGTGCTAGTGTGTGCGTTGCCTCACCATGCCCATGCAAATAGTATTTTTCTAGTAGAGTTAAAAAACCCGCAGCTTGGTATGCAAGGGAAGGTGCTGCATGCACTGGAGATAGGAACTGGCTTATGTGCAGGATGCTACAGTACACTCTACAATGAAAGATGCAGAAGGCATGGCAGGGTGCATTGTAGTTGTAGCACTCTTACTGTGCCCAAGCCATCTGATGATTGATACGTAGCCTAAAGGTAGGTACTGTAGCACCCTCTTGCGCCTTAATCATGGCAGAGAAGCCGGTTGCAGGTGTGCACTGCATGTGGGAAGGACCATTGGGTGTGCAGGAGGGCGCTCAGAGGACCACACCTTCGGGTTCACGGATCTGTGCACGTGGAGGACGACTGCGTGTTCCTGATCCAACGTCGTTAGAATTGTCTGAATATGTGGTTAACTTCCAGTCGACTAAAAGTTAATTTTTTCAATAAGTTTAATAGGGAGTACTTTCTATCCCCTCAACCACATAGGCAACATAACATAACAAATGATGAGGCCAGCATCGCGATAACACATCAGCCAGCTAGAAGAAAGACATACATACATATATAATCGATATCTCTAGACAAGCTACATCCATGAATCGACTTGATCGAGTGTGTATGTACTATATGGAGACGGACTACACTGGCAAGGATCTTCATGCCTACTCGTTGTTCTGGGATTGGAAGACACGTGGAATTCAAGCCATGCGCGGCCAC
Source organism: Aegilops bicornis (assembly GCA_021605145.1). NCBI lineage: Eukaryota > Viridiplantae > Streptophyta > Magnoliopsida > Poales > Poaceae > Aegilops > Aegilops bicornis. The sequence goes on along the minus strand of JAHIAL010000033.1, from coordinate 1,246,060 downwards.
CAGTTGATCCTTGCTTGAGCTCCTCTCAAAGCCCATCACCACAGGCATGCACTTACCTCTCTCCGCAGAATTCTTAGCTAGAAGGGCACGCTCGCACAACGTTCTCTGGCTACCTGGAGAATTTACATGCTCTGGCACTTGCTTTAGAAGTAAATTACCTCCAGGCTCCATGTATTGCTTGTCCTACCTGCAACGAGTTTAGTCCAATCCGGAACGTCGTTGCTTTGGCTTGTTTAGCTAGAGAAGTTCTAGCAGGGAACATAATCTCCAGTTTGAAACCCAGATTTTGATCTGATAAATGTTGGAGAAATTGATAATACTTTACATCTTTCACTGTGGAGAACATGATAAAACCCCTCTATTCTATTCTAATCACCAGCGTCACAGGTTAGTCCACCAGATGGCATTGAAACTGTTGGTGCCGGTGGTAGTCAAGGATAAGTGTCCCTTGTGACCTAAGGCTCAACCGTTCAACAAGTGTTTACTGTGACATGACATTGCTAGGGCAGGAAACTGTTGGGGAACGCAGTAATTTCAAAAAATTTCCTACGCACACGCAAGATCCATCTAGGTGATGCATATCAACGAGCGGGAGAGTGTGTCCACGAACCCTCATAGACCGAAAGCGAAAGCGTTAAGCAACGCAGTTGATGTAGTCGAACATCTTCGCGATCCAACCGATCAAGTACCGAACGCACGACACCTCCGCGATCTGCACACATTCAGCTCGGTGACGTCCCTCGTACTCTTGATCCAGCTGAGGCCGAGGGAGAGTTTCGTTAGCACGACGGCATGGTGACGGTTATGATGAAGTTACCGGCACAGGGCTTCGCCTAAGCACTGCAACGATAATGACCGAGGTGGAAATCTGTGGAGGGGGGCACCGCACACGGCTAAGATCAACTTTGATGTGTTCTAGGGTGCCCCCTCCCCACGTATATAAAGGAGGGAGGGGGAGGCCGGCCGGACCTCATAGGCGCGCCAAGGGGGGAGGAATCCTCTTCCTAGTAGGAGTAGGACTCCCCCCTTTCCTAGTCCTACTAGGAGAAGAAGGAAGGAGGGGGGAAGAGAAGGAAGGAGGGGGCGCCGCCCCTAGTCCAATTCGGACTAGGCCCATGGGGAGGGGCAGCCCTTGGCAGCCCCCCTCTCTCTCCCCTAGGCCCAATAAGGCCCATTACTTCTCCGGAGGTTCCGATAACCCTTCCGGCATTTCGATATATATCCGGTGACCTCCGGAACTCATCCGGTGTCCGAATATAGTCATCCAATATATCAATCTTTATGTCTCGACCATTTCGAGACTCCTCGTCATGTCCGTGATCACATCCGGGACTCCGAACAACCTTCGGTACATCAAACCATATAAACTCATAATACCGATCGTCATCGAACGTTAAGCGTGCGGAGCCTACGGGTTCAAGAACTATGTAGACATGACTGAGACTCATCTCCGGTCAATAACCAATAGCGGAACCTGGATGCTCATATTGGCTCCCACATATTCTACGAAGATCTTTATCGGTCAAACGCATAACAACACACGTTGTTCCCTTTGTCATCGGTATGTTACTTGCCCGAGATTCGATCGTCGGTATCATCATACCTAGTTCAATCTCGTTACCGGCAAGTCTGTTTACTCGTTCCGTAATGCATCATCCCGTAACTAACTCATTAATTAGTCACATTGCTTGCAAGGTTTATAGTGATCATTACCGAGTGGGCCCAGAGATACCTCTCCGATACACGGAGTGACAAATCCTAATCTCGATCTATGCCAACTCAACAAACACCATCGGAGACACCTCTAGAGCATCTTTATAATCACCCAGTTACGTTGTCACGTTTGATAGCACACAAGGTGTTCCTCCAAGATTCGGAGTTGCATAATCTCATAGTCGAGGAACATGTATAAGTGATGATGAAAGCATTAGCAATAAAACTATACGATCATTATGCTAAGCTAACGGATGGGTCTTGTCCATCACATCATTCTCTAATGATGTGATCCCGTTCATCAAATGACAACACATGTCTATAGTCAGGAAACTTAACCATCTTTGATTAACGAGCTAGTCTAGTAGAGGCATACTAGGGACACTTTGTTTTGTCTATGTATTCACACATGTATCCAGTTTTTGGTTAATACAATTCTAGCATGAATAATAAACATTTATCATGATATAAGAAATATAAATAACAACTTTATTATTGCCTCTAGGGCATATTTCCTTCAGAAACACTAAAAGAACGATGTGACATATAAGTATTAACAAGTAGCTCACCACTTAGAAACACAGCGAGAAAGTACAACACTCCATGCTACAACCATGTTAGACACATCCCCCAACTCTTGATGACCAGGTATCACTGCTGAGGTAATAAACAGGGAAAAGGTTGGTGTTTTGAGGGAGGGAGGGGTTACCGTTTATTTATTTCTTTGAGCAATGAGCCAGTGGTTTAAGGCTAAGACAGGTGAGGACTGGTAAACATAGCGTCATGATTTATGGCTCCTCCCCTGGTTTACGGCTGGAAACTGATGAGAGATAAAGATGCAACATCATGCTTCGGTCCATTCTGTATGATGGTAGTAGAAGGTTCAATGTTGCATGCACGTTAGGAGTTGCTGATGTGGCAAATTGCTGAGTTGGACATGTTTTATGTTAAGACAAATACCTATAGTGGGGATCAATCTCTTAGGTATAAATATAGGATACTACATCATGCTTATAAGGTCAAAAAACAATCCTTTCTTCTGGTTCGATGGTAGTCCATTTGCGTATGAATTCTCGATGAAGGTTAAGAATTTGTTAAGATGAAATTGCTTTGTAGATCATGGTTGAGTTTTAAATGGTTCGACCGAGTTTGAGTATGTTCGGCCTGAAATGCTCGTTAATATATGGGAGTCTTTATACGGTTCACTATGCCTAATTTTTGGGACCAAGGAAAGGCAATAAGTAATGAATCGAGCCCTAAGGGACCGCATTTCAAAAACAAAAAACAACTACATGCCACTAAGCCGGGAATAGGCCACAAAAGTCGTAGTGATGGTGTTTTGCTATCGATGATTTTGGGTGTTTAACCCTTATTCGTTTTGTACTCCATACTACTATGTAGAAATGCATTATTGGTTGTCGTGTAAAGTACTTGGGTGCAAAGGACGGAAAATAAATAAAATCTCCTTTAAAGGAAAAGAGACGTGTATTCAACTCTCTCCACATTCATGAAAATTAATATTATATGTACAATTTGTATTTGTATCAGAACTTTTGGAAAATGTCAACCTTTTGGAATTTTGAACTTCTAGAAATTCCCAACTTGCAACTATTTGAACTTTCAGGAATTTCAAGTTTTGTAGGAGAGAAGGCTAAGGGAGGTGTCACATGACGGCTCCTGTTATTTCACATGAGAGAAAAGTCGCATGGTGGCCACAATTTTTGGCTGCAGCTGCTTTGCACATAGACATGTGATCCCAAAGTGTCTTGTTTATATGGAAAATACGTGGCTCCTCGTGGCTATATCACTCTAGATTCAGTGTCGGTTCATGCTTTAAGATCCCCATTTTCCTTTTCACCATATTCATTGTAGCACATTTCATTTTTTGTCTTAATAAAATTGGCCCTAAAATGTCAAAATAAATAAAACAAACCTGAATAAAGGTTTAAATACGCCCATTTCCTTGCCACTTATTCACTTTCCATGCCTAACATATACACACATGGATTGTGTATAATATAGACATAACATATTTAAATCTCATAGGATGGTTGGTGGTACATAATACACAAGGGGTAGGGGTAGATCGGACTGGTTGGTAATAAAATCTCGCATTCTATAAACTAGTGCTTTATATCCAACACACACACACACACACACACACACACACACACACATCCAGAGAGAGAGAGAGAGAGAGAGAGATGCATATTTTGTGAATATCTCCTCGCTTGTATTAAGGATTGCAAAACATAGGAAAATCAGGGGGTTCTTTGTTTTTCTTATCTGGGTCATGGACTCATGGTATTGCGCCGAATGGTGTGGTTGTTACCGTAAGGAATGGTGTGGCATATATCCAATACTACAATATCATGCAATAAGAATCAAAACAATAGTTTCTTCTTATTGGATGGTAAACTTGCCCCTGAATTCTCAAGAAACTTAGATTTTGTTTGGCCAAAACTGCTTTCTATATTGCGACTGAATTTTAACGAGAGTTGAGCTTAAGTCTGTTTGGCCAGGAAAAAAAATGCCACGAGTCATGTTGATATGACGCCATGCATGTTATCATGAACACTTCTATTTCTCTTGTGGGTATGTTATCATGAAGTTTTTCTATTGTTCGAGATATCACATACAAGAAAGAAACCATCGTGACCCTAGTACCTAAAGATACATACGAGAATGTGGCAGTGGCATGCAGGATGGTCGAAGCAGTTAAGCACTGAGGATGGTAGAGGGAAAACAGTTGAAATAACTAAATAGGAGGGAGAGGTGCGGTGGCTGGTCGAACAAGGTCACCCATGTGTTACCACTCTAGTTTTCCACCGAAAATTCCTAGTGCCTCTATGCCTATGTCTATCAAATTAAAATCCATATTGTGCTGAAAAACAACATATAATGCACTAAATGGGAGTAAATAAGGAGTAAATGGGCTTGAAAAATGAATATGTTTTTATTGTATTATTTATTTTCATCCATCATTCATTGACTCGTTAAATAAGGAGTAAAAGTAAGATTTTGAATTACAATCTTATTTTATCCAATTAGTTAGTTAAACCATTGTCTTACTCCCGCAAATAAATAAATAAACTATTGTCTTACCCTGCTCACATCTATGCACCCTCTCTTCCAACGCATTGGTGCTAACATCAGAAATAATAAAAATTACATCCAGATTTTTAGACCACCTAGCGACGACTACAAGCACTGAAGCAAGTCAAAGGCGCGCCGCCGTCATTGCCTCTCCCTAGCCGGAGCCGGGCAAAAGCTGTGTAGTAGATAGTCAGAAAGTCGTCATGTTAAGGTCCCGTAGGACCAGCGTAGTAGAACAACAACCGCCGCTGCTGAAGAGTAGCATAGATCGGAAGGATCCAACCTGAAACCATATGAACGTAGACAAACTACGACCAGATCCGAACAAATCCACCAAGGACAGATTCGCCGGAGACACATCTCCACACGCCCACCGATGAAGCTAGACACATCATCAGGACGAAGGCTAGGCGGGGAAACCTTATACCATCTTCAGGGAGCCGCCGCCGTCTCGTCTTCCTAAGAAGGACACAAACCCTAACAAAACGCGAAGGAACAACTGAAAACAAATCCCTCCCGTCGGCAAGAGCCGAGATCCACCAGAGATGAGGTGGACTGATGTCGAAAGACAGAGGAACCCTAGACTTATCTCGAGAAACTCCTTCATTCATTGGTTGGTGGTCATTTTGCATAGGTCCACGTGATTACCATCGTTTTTTCTTGGGTCACCACAATGTTCTCTATCCTCTTTAATTACTTTGCCACATCATTTTTTTACCTATGTGCCACCCTTAGAGCATCTACAACCATGATGGGCAAATCTGACCCCTCAAATGCCCGCGGACGCGCCCGGGCGCGTCCGCAAACACTGACCGATCAAGCCTCAAAGTTGCCTTCTCACAACTGGACACCTCAATTAACATACCTCAAGTCTATAAAAACCCATGCAACTACGTCAATGTATCACACGCATCGTCCGAGTACTACATCACTAAACATGCCATCGGACTACCAAAAATTGGCATGTTTGGCTATGGTGGAGAAGATCACTGATGGCTGCCCTTGCCCTTCCCGGCGCCCTTGCCATCCTTGTCACGGAAGTATCAGTCGAAGACGCAGTACGGATCGAGCTGAATCTGCTCGTCGCTAGAGTTGTCCTCGTCGTCGCTGTCCTCCTTCTCCTTACTCGGTGGCAGTCCGGCCATGGCACGGACCGCCCGATTCTGCTTTGGGGCGAGGTTGCGCGTGTTCCTCGGTTGCCGCTTCTTCACAATGCGGGCGTGGGTTTCCTCCTCTGTGGCCGCCTGCGCCACCGCGTCAACCGCCTTCGTCGCCGGCATGTTTGCAGCGATACGGGCCTCGGCGTCCCTTATCCTCTCCTTTCCATGGCGGGCACACCGGTCAAGGTGGGATTCATAGTCCGCCCGACCTGTGATGGGGAAGAAGAGATTTCCCGACTGCCCGGACCGCGTTGACCCAGCCCCAGAGGATCCGAGCGCCCGTTGAGCTGACGCTATGGAGTCGCGCCAGACGAATCCTGCCGTCGGCCGGGCGCTGTCCTCCTTTGGGCGGTGGGGTGCAATGCGGACAACCATTGCCTCCTCCAACCCGCACGGGATGACATTCGAGTCGACGGATCCGGACTGGTCGGAGTCAAATCCGCTTCCCGCCATGCCGAAGACGGCGGGAGATCACCGGAGGTGAGTTTGGGTGGCGGAGGGGAGTGGAGTGAAGTGAAGTGGCTAGGGTTTGGTACGACGAGCGGATGGGTAGAACTATATGTGGGGTCGGGTGGACCAGCATGGGCCGGGTCTGACGTGGCGGACACGCCAGACGTCCTATATTTAGGCTGGATATGAGGTCAGTCCAGGCGTTTGAGGCCCGTTTTGATTGAAATTTCTTAATTAATAAGTGACCGGGCCGTCCGCCTGGACGTTTGAGGAGGTTTAAGGCGCTCAACTATAGATACTCTTAGCACCTGTACACCTTAGAGCACTTGAAAAAGGGCGGCACAACGATGTTACTCATTTAGGCTAATGCAACTAAAAGGATCATTTAGTGCTAATGCACGTAGTTCTGCCGAATGACTACCCAGCTAACATCACGTGTGGATAATAGATGGTGACAGATCAGCTGTCATTAGACTAATTTTTTTTACATGAGAAAGTAGAGATAAAAATTTATTATTGGGACGAATCAAATCGATGCGACCCATGTACAGTACCGATCGTTCTCTCATGGCTGTAGCACAGCAACCACAGTGGAAGCGACACTAGCAAGTCGGCGAAGGGAGCAGGAGGATACACGCGCATAGCCTTGCTCACCCGGCGTGCTGCTCCCAAGTTATCTTCCACTGCTATGAAGCGAGTGAGCGCAAACGGAATCCTGCGCGGGTGGCGCTGCCTTGCATGGCTTCCCGATTGTCGTCCTCGTCCTGCGGGCAAATGGTGATCAAGGCACGGAATCAACCGTTGCCGATACGTTCCACTACCGACTACAGAAAATCAGCTTCGGCTCCCCTGCCTCTCATGCTTCTCTAATTCGTACACCCTGATGATGTCATCCAAGACATTTGTGCAGCAATTGAGGTAGCAGAGTAACCGACTATCCTTGGAAGATTCCTGGTGCCTTCTATGCCTATCAAATTCAGATCCTTATTCTGTAGAGACACAACACGTAATGCACAAAATGGCATTGGATACTTGTAAAACAAATACTCCTATGTAAAATCAGAAATAAGGTGCTCGTTGTTCTTGTTTGACCTATGGCTCAGGGAAGTCATGTTCCTTATAAAAGGCTTGGGGTGGCAAGTGGCAACATGAATTTGTTTGTCCTCTGTTAGGTCAGTTGCTACGAATCTCTAAGTTAAGAGCTTAGTCCTCCGGTAGGTTGAGAATTCTGAGAGCTATAAGAGGAGATTTTGGGGTTGCATAGGGAACGGCACTACGTGGGATGATCTATTGCTCTCTTCGGGTAGGACCTGTTTGCCGGCGACAGCAAGAACAGGCCAGGATGAGCCGTGGTGTGGGTGACGGCGTGACAACGGTCGGGCCGGTCGGCCAGCAAAGTTTGGCTGGCTGGCCCAAGGCGGTGCTCTGTCTAGCACGCGATGGTGGCGGCCAGCTTGGCCAAGGCGCGTGGGCGGGTTCAGGCACACGGTTGCTACATGGCGGTGTTGGTGAGGAGAGAGGTGCGGACTCCTCTGCAGGCCATGCGCACGCGGCCAAGAACGGAGCGGGATACGCTCATCGCGTGTCGTTGGGGGCTCTGCATAGCGGCAGCCGGCAACGCAGCGAGCGGCACCATCAGGTCGCGATGCCAAGAAATACCAGCAATCCAGCTACCATAGCGCGCTGCGGAGACAAAGCACTATATAGATAGCAATGTATCTACGCGGGTCGCTCCCATTGCATGTTTGTATTTCTTTATTTATTTATAAATTACATAGTTTTGCAAGTGCTCATATGCCAAAAAAGCTAGCTTAGACTCGATTTAGTTAGTATTGTGTTCAAGATACAGTATCTACTCTTCTTGCTATTCGTGCAGAGGTAAAGAGGTCATGCCTCATATGCCAAAGAGCTACTTAAGAATCAGGTGTAATTTCATCATATTTTATTTACTTTCTACCGCTTCTTCTCCAAGAGCAAAATTAGTACTCCCTCCTATGCTCATATGTCTATGCAAGCCTCCTTATTTTGTTTGTTTCTAGAAGGGTCTTTCACAATTTTGTTTTATTTGGTTGGGGCGATTTATTTCCACTTCTTTCGATTTGTGGTACAAAGATTGAGAGGGAGCTCCGCTGTGTAGTTTATGTGACGATGATGCTCGTGTAGTCTGATGTGGCGTAGTTGTGTGACATGTGCTACCCGTGGCGGCAGTTGCCGGCCGTGTGTGGAAGAAAGAGAAGAAGGGCATGTATTTCATCGGGTAGCAAGAGATCATCATCACTGACGACGTGCCCCCCAAGCACAGGCAGGAGAAGAAAGATGACACGGAAATTTAATCATACGTTTGCGGCTTAAAGTGTAAGTGGTCAGGCGGGGAGGGAGGATAGATGAGAGACGGCATGTAATTGAACGGCATAAATGGGTGGGAAGCACTGGGGTGGGAAGGAAGGGATGCATCGGTAATGGAAGGCGGGACAGGTTGCTGAGTTGCTAGGAGAGTGATTCAACCAGTTGTGATTCATGGCAATTTGAGTTTGTTTCATAGCAAAGCAAATGAACGTGAAATGTAATTTTGAAGGATCAAGAATGGTGCAAATCATCCACCAACGGCTGCATAAACACACTCAAATTCTTCCCCGGATATTCAGGCTCCGGAATTATAAGCGAGAGGAACATGGTCTTGCGTTGCATTATGGCACCGGGAGGGAGATTGAGTGGAATAACAAATACGGGCCAGCAGCTGTATGGATTAGACGACAATACCATATGGATTGAACCCATCACATGTTATAGCAATTCTGACATTCCCAGCCTCGACTGCTTCCTCCGGGTACTCTATATCGAATGACTTACATGCTTCACCTTTTGATGGATGTACAAATTTTTTTGGATTGTACCTTTTCCCTTCCTTGTGCCACTTCATTATTTTGGCGGACTCCTCGGTGATGAAAAGGCGCTGCAGTCTTTTTATAAAATCAAGATACCGAAGAATCTTCACAGGGATTTTTAGCTGCTGCTTCTGACCATGCTTATCGACCACCTCAATATACCGAGAGGAACCGCACTTCCTGCAGTAGTTATCATCCGCATACTCATGCCAAAACAAAAAGCAATTCTTTGGACAAACATCTATTTTCTCATAGTCCATGGAGAGCGCCTTCATGATTTTCTTCGTACCGTACATGGTTTTCGGCAGTTCATGGCCCTCAGGCAGGCTGTTAGCCCATACTCCCAGAAATGCTTCGAAGCAACCTCGGCTACAGCCGTACTCAGCCTTGACTGCCATCAGTTGCGAGATGGCATCCAGCACAGACAGCTTGGCACCCTCATAGAGAGGTTTCTTTGACGAGGCCATGATTTCCAGGAAGGCCTTTGCGGTTTCCTCCGGCTCCTCCGGTTCATCCGCTGAATGTGACGGAGGTGTTGGCTGTGCAACAAAGACATCATCTAGCATGTCTCTAACCCCATCGTCCTCATAACCAGCGACGCGTTGTCGTATCACATCCTCTCTACCACGGTCCCACTGGGCAAAGTTTATCGGCATATTAAAGTTGGGCATAAATCCATGCGTGTGAAGGTGCTTAGTCATCTCACTCTTATCTCTGCGGATACGTCTCTTACATTTGGCACACGGGCATTCTGGCACCATCCTCGTTGGACTGCGGAATATCTCTTTCAAAAACACATCAGTTTTCTCGACCCACTCTGTTGTTACTTGATTCCGATGGAAAAACCCACTATACACTGCCATCTCTGCTTTATTGGAAGCCACACAACAAAATTAAGGATTCATTTAAATTACTCACATCAATATTTTATTTTTTACAAGGTTGACGAGAAATGACATTTAATCCACCTACATCTCTAATAGGTAAAGATGGGTCCTAATCCCACCCGAGAATGTGTAGATTGAGTACGTTGTCCATGCTCTACCCCATTCCGAGACAAAATTTCAGCAGCACCTCCCCGCTGTTCTCCAAATACACGTCTCGGCAAAATGCCGAGAGACTGTGCATCCGGAGAACAACAGGGAGGCACCGCCGAAATCCTGTCTCGGAACGGGTAGAGCATGAACAACGTACCCAATCTACACATCCTCGGGCTGTCCGTGGAAAGCGTTGGACAATCCGAAAGAGCTGCGGTGATAAATATGCAATTGAATGCATATTTATCGATGCAACCCTTTCGGACGGGAGACCTAGGTTACGCGACTTGATGTGAAAATTTAATCTAGTGGCATGGAAAAAAAAGTGGAAGAGGTCATGGAATTGTTGCTCACCCTCCGATGTAGTCGATCAAAGGAGAGGGACGATCGTGGACCAACACCTCCAACGTCGACGATCACTCCACGAAGATGGAACACCACAAATCCTGTTAATTACACCGAGTGAAAAAAAATTAGGTCATCACCTCACATTAAGCATTGACACAACATTATCAATGAACATGAAATAACATGTCAAATTGTAAAAAAAAGCTTCATTAAGTATTTTAGAAACCAAGTGCCTCGAATTGCTTCCATCTAACACTAACTTGACCAAACACAAAACTTACTAATATCCATCAATTCATCCATATTTTAAACTAAGTGTCTACAAAATGCAAAACTTGACCAATATCCGTCAATCTATACATGCACATATTCAAAAACTTGAACAATATCATCTATCCATATTTTAAACTAAGTGTCCAAATTCACAAACTTGACCAATATCCATCAATGCATCCATCTATCGCAAACTTCACCATCAATCTGTACATGCATATATCCATTCATCACATATCCATCTATGCAAAAAAACAGTAATAAAATGCAAAAAATTGAAAAAACGCTCACCTTGGCCGCCGGTGCAGCGGGCAGCAGGAAGGCCGGGGGCAGCCGCTGGGGAAGGGTTGTAACACTCCAAAAAAATTTATTTGGGTTTTATCAATTTCTTTAATTAATGGGAAGGAGGTTATTTAAATCTTTCTTAAAAGCCTCGTCTTCTCAAACCCTTTATGACAAATGTTTTATGTGTTCTTCTCAACCTTGATTTTTGGGTCTTGAGGGCTTTTCATTTAGTGTTGACTCAACACAAATAATTGGAAAGTTTTTGAAATTCTTTCTATTAAAAAGAAACCCTATGGATTATGAATTTATTCTTTTCACATTCAAAAATTTCCCTTTTGCCATGGCACTTATTGAAATCTCCCTTCCAAACGCACCTCCCTGCTTTGGGACAAGCCAAGCATCGAATCCCAGCAAGTTTCAACTCCCCCTAAATTTTATTTCCATTTATTTTAACCTCAAAAGCATTTTCTGTCATTTATTTGGGCCTGGATGATTTACAAAGGAACCACCAGAATCCCTTTGAGTCTTGGCCCCAAATAAACTCCTCCGCTAGTCCTTAGTACCCTCAACCAAGATCCATCAAGATCCACCGGTCCACATTTCAAAATTTTCAAAATCTGCTTGCTGCAAGTTTTAAACAGATTTGCCATTTTTGGTGAAATTCATTCTTTTTCTTCTCCTAAAAATCTGAGATAAATCAAGCAGCCTCTAGATGCATCAAGAGACCACTTCACCAAGCCCCAACTCCAGGAAAGTTTTCCACATGCCCAAATCATTTAAATCGAACAGTTGGCGTTACCTTGTTTACCATGCAAATTCGAGAAAAGTTGATTCAGTTCAGAGTTTCAGCAGTGTCGTTTCAATGACAAAGCGTCGCTTTTCTTCAGTATGGCGTCAATCTCGCTAGTGCCCACGTTGGCACCTTGCTCACTGCTTCTCCTCCTTATCCAGTGCGCCACACAGTCGTTTGGACGGGCGCAAGCGTCGGTGGCGACGTGTCCCGCCAACGCCAAGGCGTCTTCTGCGATGGCGAGCTACCCGTGGCGGCAATGAGGGCCAGCCCTACCTTTCGGCGCCGTCAAAGACCGCTTAAGCCACGAGGAGCCTCGCGTGGCCATCCTCTCCCATGTGCACGCTGCAACACGATCACCCGTGGCTGAGAGGCGCGGCGCGCTCTCTGCCGCCCGACGAGCTGGGAGGCCGTTCACGTCGAGAGCTTGGATTAGCGCCCAAGTTTTGCCAAGCTTAGCCGGGATGAAACCAATGGACCAATCCGCAGCCGCCTAGCCACCTAAACCGCCTGCCCAACCGCTGCCTCGCCGTAATTGCTTGCCGGAGATACTCCGTTCTCGGCAACCGCCTCGGACCGGCTATAAATAGCAACCCCGAGCTCGCCTTCGACCAAGCACCACCCCTCCACCTCACAAGAACCACGCCCGGCCACTAGGAGGGCCTCGAGGAGGTCTTCTTCCCCGACTCCGGCCGCCCCGATCCGCTTTAGGCTCCGGCAAGATCCTCTCTGGTGAGGCCATCCCCGCCTCCCAAACCTTGCCAGCAGCCTCCTCGTGCACCCACTCTGCTAACCCGAGGCCCAATTTGATGGTTGCAGCCCTCCTCGGCGAGATCCATCACCACCCGAACCACCGTCCGCCGGAGTAGAGGCCGCCGTCGACGTGGTGCTCGCCGACGACCAACTCCACCACCCACAGGTGCGGAAGAGCCCCGTGAACCCATAGGTACCCTCCTTTCCCCCTACCTCGCCGTGGATCGACGCCGGCGACCACCGCGGCCCTCGGGCGCCGGTGTGCTCTGTTTTAAAAATTCAAACCTGACATGCGGGACCCCCTCGTCAGCCTCTCTATTTTATTCGAAACATTTTCTGAAGAAAACACCTTCGGGCAGAATCCGTTTTTCTTTGGGGTTGGCGTGTTTCTAACCGAAACGTTTTCTGTTTTTATAAACTAACCCCTGGAAACTTTCTGTTTCATCACAGATTAGTCCCTGGACTAAAACCCTTATAACTTTTAAACAAAAGATGATTTTGAGTTGATTCTTTTTCTGTCATCTTTATTTTTCTGTCTAGTTTTTTATCATATTTATTTGAAAAATATTTGGAAAATGTTTTATGCACACATGGTATTTACGTTAGTATGCGATTTCTTTATACCGTAGATACCGGAGGAGGTGACGGAACCGCATAAACTTAGCCGAGCTAGACTCCATACTCCGAACCAGGCAAGCATGTTTGAACCTTTGATATGATTAGTGTTTTGCATGTTTGCTTGAGTAGGTATTTCATGGCATGTTCATATAAGCATCTGTGAGTGTTATATTGCATGCAAGGCAACTACGTGTGAGCTTCGAAACTTGATGTGTTCATTTGATGGAAGATAACATGGTCACATAGTGACATGAAGGTGGTAAGCTGGTATTGTTGGAGCATGCCAGTCTTATGTCAACCGTTTAACTCCAGTGTTAACATGGATCAAGTCATGTTACCGGTAGTCCCCTTTCAGCTTGCCACATCTCTTACGCAAAGAATGTGGTCTAGTCGATTGCTAACCTCTTTCCTCGTACACACCAAATAGAGAGACCGTGATGAGGGTTCCATGGCCCTGGATTAAAGCTCGTCATCCGATCAGGGGGAATGGGTGTTTTCGGTTGGGACCGAGAGGGGGGCACCCCTTAGAGCGCGCGATATAAATTTGATCCCATGTTATTCGAGGTTGTGACCTCCCCGTCTTAGAGTTTACTTTCGATATAAGCCCTTTATGTGATGTCGCTCAGACGTCCGACTGTGGCACTCTTGTTATTTACTTTCGATATAAGCCCTGTATGTGATGTCGCTCAGACGTCCGACTGTGGCACTCTCGTTATTTACTTTCGATATAAGCCCTTTATGTGATGTCGCTCAGACGTCCGACTGTGGCATTCTTGTTATTTACTTTCGATATAAGCCCTTTATGTGATGTCGCTCAGACGACCGACTGTGGCATCCTTGTGATTTACTTTCATTATAAGCCCTTTTCGAGATGTCGCTTAGACGTCCGACTGTGGCGCGTACGGTCATTTACTTTTCAATATAAGCCCTTTATGTGGTGTCGCCCTGACGCCCGACTGCGGCATTGTTAATTTTTTTTACCTTTCGAGGCGTCGCTTCAGACACCCGATCGGTCTTCAGTTATTTTATTGGGATTTCGGGAGGACTACCGCCTGACTTCCTTTTTATTTAACATGCCGTGCAAATTTAATTATCTGAGTGTGCATTACAAATCTACTCATGTGCATCATGCTTACATTTGTTATATCTTATGTCCAAACTATCTTGCGAGTACATTCAAAGTACTCACCTGGCTTGTTGATTTGGCCAGATGTTGACGAAGACGATCTTATGGATGAAGAGTACGATAGCGAGTCCGACGCCTAGAGGAGTCCCAGTCAGTCCCGTGTGATCCTAGAATTGGTCACTTGTATGATATACGCTTCCGGTACCCGAATAAAATCATCGAGCCCCACTCCGGCGTTCGATGAGCTGTAAGATTTAGGAGCCATGGCACCCAGTCCACTGCGACATATCCACCACCATCTTTATTACGAGTCAGTAGTATGCCACCATACTCCTTGTGTCATATCCGCCCTTATGTATTATATCGGCGTGCTTGTAATAAATTGTTGAGCAGCCTCAGCTCAACCTTGTATAATATTTAGTACTTCTGGATTTCTGTATCAAGGATTTGTCTACCAGTAAGGAGGATTCTTCTATACTGGTCCGATAAAAGGGTCGGTTTCTCAATAAAGATTTTATTGGAGAACCGGTCTTGACAACCTTGGTATCAGAGCCAGGCAGACTGTAGGAAGCCACTTGGTGCGGTCGCTAATCGATTATTAGCGTAATTAGTGCCATTTTAACTTTTTGCAAATGTAGCCGTTTTTTGTTAGTCATCATAAATTTATGATTTGACTATTCAGAATTTTTGTCTGCTTTTGTAGAT
Organism: Aegilops bicornis; assembly: GCA_021605145.1. Taxonomy (NCBI): domain Eukaryota; kingdom Viridiplantae; phylum Streptophyta; class Magnoliopsida; order Poales; family Poaceae; genus Aegilops; species Aegilops bicornis. The sequence continues at coordinate 1,230,821 of JAHIAL010000033.1, read as the reverse complement.
GGCTGGCAGCGACTGCGAGTCACAGGTGTTCGCCAATGTGCCTGAGGGGTTTATCAAGCTTCTCGTCTCCATCACCAAGCTCGCGATCGGGCCATCGGCTCGTCCAGAGTTCACACTCTACCAGCACAAGATCAGCGACAGCGTGTCTATGCACCAGTCAGCGGTGCAATTAAAGGGAGGCGTTACGAGTCACGCCGCTTCCGATTTAGGGAAGGGCCATGCCTACGGAGAGGCATGCCATGCAGATGGCTGCCCGTGAGGCGATAGCTCGTCTCCGGGATGCGCTCCCTTCAATGAAGGCTCGTCGCTACCGCTACCTCCCATGCCACGTGCCATACACATGTCACTATGCATTCGCTTGCCCTAGGGGAGAGAGAGATGAGGCTATTGAGATGCTTGTTGAGTATCTCAAAGCTCTTGAGGCAGCTTTTGATAACCTCGTGGACGACTTTGTGGCTGCTCGTATGGACTTCGTGCAGGGTTGTTCCGCCAACAGGAGGGAGCTCCTCCATACAGCACCACCACTCGACTTCACGTCTCGTCCTCAAAGCATCATATACACCTGCCATCTTCGCCACCGCCACGCCTGCCTACCACTGAGGAGTTTGACCAAGTCATTGCTCCTACTCCAGTTAGAGATGCACCACCTGCCGCGCCCGCACCAACTCCTCAACTCTGTACTTCACGCCTGGAGCCTATTAGTGAGGAGGAGGTTGAGTCTCCAGCATCACTGGGTCTTACCCTCGGCAAGCCGAGGGAAGTTCTTACCATCTCCGACTAAGTGCGCCTAGCAGCCGTGCGATGTACCAGCTTGTATGATATGTTTATATGTATATAGGTTCGGCGTGAAGTAGTTTGTGTGCGCATCATGTTGGAACTCGGAGAAGTGCACTAGCCTAAATAACATGTCAGGAATGTGTACGCACATCCTAAGTGATGTATTGTATAATTACGGCTTGCGTGTAATATATGTACTGAGCGGTCCTTCTCCATCCGCAATCAAGTATTTTTCTTGAAAAATCTTGGAGTCGTTAAAAATTCTACCTTTGCAAAATTATTTATTTTTGCCACTTGGTTTTTCTCATGAGTTCTGCAAAATACCCCAGAGTGGAAAATGCCTCGTCCCTGGACTTGTTCCATGCCAAGTCCACCGGAAGAAAATTATGGTACCCAGACAAGCAACAATTTCACAAGGGGCAGTCAAGTCAGCAAGGCAGTGAAGCAACATTTTCTCAAGTATGTCGCCTTTATGAGCAAAGCCAGCAGCAGCACCAAGAAATGATGAACCATGTTATCAATATGGGAAATCACCGTGAACCATATCAGCAGCATTCCAAATTGTGCGAACTACAAAGACACGCCCCCAACGTTCTCTCACAGCGATAGACCGCTTGGGCCGATGATTGGCTTCGAGACATTGAAAGGAAATTAATTATTGCACAATGTTTGGACCGTGAGAAGGTACTTTATGCACCTCACTACCTCGCTTGAGCAGCTGCATCAGGGTGGGAAAATTTCCTACACATGCACCCCAATGAAAATGACATCACCTGGGAAGAATTTAAAGAAAGTTTTCATGGGGCGCACATCCCCAGAAGCATTATGAAGATCAAGAAGAGGGAGTTTCATGACCTCAAGTAGAGAAGCATGACAGTGAGTGAGTACAATAGTCAGTTTACTCAATTATCTCGTTATGCCACTGAAGAGCATATGACTGAAAATAAAAAGATGGAAACATTTTTGGACGGTCTGGCACCAGCACTTAAATGCCAGCTGGTCGTACACACCTTTCCGGATTTCAAAACACTTGTGAACAAAGCCAATACGTTGGAAAATGAGCGCCGCAGCTTGGAGGATTTTCGCAAGCGCAAAAGGGATCAGACCACTCATGCTCGCAACAACCGGGACAAGACTAATTTTCAGAAAAATGGAGCAAACAAACCCACGACCAATGTTCCACGCCCAAACAAAAGTTTTCATGCAAGGGACAAGGATTTTACGTATCGCCTGTGTGTTACTTACTACGCTTAGGAGAAGAAGGACACTATGCCAAACAGTGCCCAAAGCCAAGGAACTCGCCCCAAGCGAACAACGGTGGAAATAATCCAGCTCCGAAGCGTAACAACTTCAACCCCAATAACAACCACAAGAAGGGTCACTTGAACCATGTGACCAAGGAGGAAGCACAGAATGCCCCGGATATCGTACTCGGTACGTTCCCTGTCAACACAATACCTGCCACGGTTTTGTTTGATTCTGGAGCTTCTCACTCGTTCATTTCAAAGAAATTTGCTTTGCAACATGATTTTCCGATGCTTCCCTTGGAAAAATCCATGATCATCAAGTCCCCCGGGATTAAGCAAATCACTCAGAGTTACTGCCAAGGTGTGATTATTGCGATGGAGAGATTAAAGTTTCAGGCAAACCTCATTGTATTGGAAAATAAGGGACTGGATGTTATCCTAGGAATGGACTGGTTAACCACCAACAAGGGATTTATCGACTGCTTCAAGCGGACTATAATTCTTACTCATCATCACGGAAGACGATAAAGGTTGCATCTCAAGAAAGGCCAGTATCACGGCAACCAAGGTTGAACAAGGTGGACATTTCAGAATTCAGAAAAGTTCCAGTGGTGAGTGAGTTCCCTGACGTATTTCCCGAAGAACTCCCAGGCATGCCACCAGACCGGGAAATAGAATTCATCATTGAACTAGCACCTGGAACCACCCCCATTTACAAGGAACCCTATAGAATGGCACCCTCCGAGTTGGTGGAATTAAAGAAGCAAATAAAAGAATTACTGGACAAAGGATTTATACAGGCCAGCTCCTCACCTTGGGGTTCACCAGTTTTATTTGCCGAGAAAAAGGATGGGACACTGAGATTATGTATAGACTATCGAGCACTCAACATGGTCACCATCAAAAACAAATATCCGATGCCACGGATAAATGATTTATTTGACCAGCTCGCACAAGCCAAGGTTTTCTCAAAAATTGACTTAAGATCGGGGTATCATCAATTAATGGTGCAGATGTAAGACATCCCCAAGACAGCATTCACCTCCGTGACACGGATTATATGAATTCACCGGTAATGCCGTACGGACTGACAAACGCCCCCGCATATTTTCTCCACCTCATGTACAAAGTGTTTATGAAATTTATGGACAAATTTGTTGTGGTGTTCATTGATGATATTTTGGTATACTCTAAGACACCGGAAGAACATGCTGAACATCTTAGAATTGTACTGGGAGAATTGAGGAAACATCAATTATACGCCAAATTCAGCAAATGTGAATTTTGGTTAAGACAGGTTGGTTTTCGAGGCCACGTATTGACCCAAGAAGGTGTTGCCGTAGACCCAGAAAAAGTCAAGGCCGTACTTGGCTGGAAGCCACCAGCCAACGTAACAGATGTATGAAGTTTCTTGGGAATGGCAGGATATTACCGAAGGTTTCTCCACCATAGCAAAACCAATGACACAGTTACTCAAGAAGGACAAGAAATTTGTATGGACTGAAGCTAACGAGAAAAGTTTCCAAGAACTCAAAAGGAAATTAACAATAGCACCGGTATTGGTTGTGCCAGACATACACAAAAGTTTTGAAGTGTTTTTTGACACATCCCGGAAGGGCCTCGGGTGCGTATTGATGCAAGAAGGCAAAGTAGTAGCATATCCTTCCAGGCAACTACGAAAGCATGAAGAAAACTACCCTACTCATGACTTGGAATTGGCAGCAGTCATTCATGCACTCAAAGAGTGGAGGCACTTTTTGCTTGGAAATCGTTGTGAAATATATACGGATCATAAAAGCCTCAAATATAGTTTCACACAACCAGAACTCAATTTACGGCAACGACGCTGGTTGGAATTAGTCAAAGATTATGATGTTGGCATTCACTACCATCCAGGAAAAGCGAATGTAGTGGCAGATGCTCTTAGTCGAAACCCCAGCTCGGGCAACGACAATCTACAGAACTTGAGGCCTGAATTTCAGCAGGAGTTCGCCAAACTCAACTTGGTGATGGTCACTGAGGGCAACGTGTCAAATCTGGAAATACAGCCCACCCAAATTAAACAGATTAAGAAGGCTCAGCATGGACATCCCAGCATCGAAGGCATAAAGAGAAAAGTGAGTCTGGGCAAAGCTTCAGAATTCGTCGTAGACGATGAGGGAGTATTATGGTACGGGGACAGACTTTGCGTACCAAACATAGAGGACCTCAAACAGCAAATTCTAGCCGAAGGCCACACCGCTCCATATTCAATCCACCCTGGAGGAACCAAAATGTATAAGGACATTCGGGAAAAAATTTGGTGGCACGGTATGAAGAGGGATATAGCCACATTCATTGCATGTTGTGATTCGTGTCGGTAGCATTAAAGCCGAAAGCACCAAAAACCAGCAGGACTATTACAGCCAAACAGGATACCTGAGTGGAAATGGGACGAAATTGGAATGGATTTTATTGTCGTCCTACCTCGGTCACAACACGGAAATGATGCCATATGGTTCATCACCGATAGATTAACTAAAGTGGCACATTTCATCCCGGTTAAGACAACCCACACCACTCAGAAGCTTGCCAAGCTTTACCTCTCCCGTATAGTTTGCCTGCATGGAATTCCAAAGACTATAATATCCGACAGAGGCACTCAATTCGTCTCTAGATTTTGGGATCGTTTACAACAAGCTCTGGGAACCCAACTAGTGTTCAGTACAGCATACCACCCCCAGACTGATGGACAAGCTGAACGCGTGAACCAAATTCTAGAGGACATGCTGAGAGCATGTGTTCTCACCTATGGAACCAGCTGGGAAGAAAGCTTGCCATATGCCGAGTTCGCATACAACAACAGTTACCAAGCCAGTCTACAAATGGCACCTTTTGAAGCCTTATGCGGGCGGAGATGTCAGACTCCATTAAATTGGTCGAAACAGGGAGGCAGTGATCTTCGGCCCAGACATGCTCAAGGAAGCTGAGGAGAAAGTTAGACTAATCAGGGACCGACTCAAGACAGCTCGAAGCCGACAAAAGAGTTATTACGATTGAAAACATCGGGAAGTCAGCTTTGAACCCGGTGAATATGTGTATCTACAAGTATCTCCTATGAGGGGCCTGCAAAGATTCAAAGTTAAAGGAAAGTTAGCACCACGGTTTATTGGACCCTTCTGTGTAGTTCTTGCGAAGAGGCACATTAGCCTACGGCTAGACCTACTAGAAGAGCTGTCCGACGTCTAATGACGTGTTCCACGTCTCACATTTGAGGAAATGTGTAAGCAACCCAGAGAAGCATGTATCACATGAGAGCATTGACGTGCAACCAAACCTCACCTACGAGGGCGTCCAATAAAAAATATTGGAGGAGTGCGAAAGGAGGACCCGTCGAGAAAAAATTAAGTTTTTCAGAGTTCAGTGGAGCAATCACACCGAGGATGAAGCAACATGGGAAAGAGAAGAATTTCTTTGGGTAGAGTACCCACACCTATTTGAGAATCAGCTGAAATCTCGGGGACGAGATTTTTCCTAAGGGGGTAGGTGTTGTAACACTCCAAAAAAATTATTTGGTTTTTATCAATTTCTTTAATTAATGGGAAGGAGGTTATTTAAATCTTTCTTAAAAGCCTCTCCTTCTCAAACCCTTTATGACAAATGTTTTATGTGCTCTTCTCAACCTTGATTTTTGGGTCTTGAGGGCTTTCCATTTAGTGTTGACTCAACACAAATAATTGGAAAGTTTTTGAAATTCTTTCTATTAAAAAGAAACCCTATGGATTATGAATTTATTCTTTTCACATTCAAAAATTTCCATTTTGCCATGGCACTTATTGAAATCTCCCTTCCAACCCCACCTCCCTGCTTTGGGACAAGCCAAGCATCCAATCCCAGCAAGTTTCAACTCTCCCTAAATTTTATTTCCATTTATTTTAACCTCAAAAGCATTTTCTGTCATTTATTTGGGCCTGGATGATTTACAAAGGAACCACCAGAATCCCTTTGAGTCTTGGCCCCAAATAAACTCCTCTGGCTAGTCCTTAGTACCCTCAACCAAGATCCATCAAGATCCACTGGTCCACAGTTCAAAATTTTCAAAATATGCTTGCTGCAAGTTTGAACCAGATTTTCCATTTTTGGGGAAATTCATATTTTTTTTCTTCTCCTAAAAATCTGAGATAAATCAAGCAGCCTCTAGATGCATCAAGAGACCACCTCGCCAAGCCCCAACTCCAAAAAAATTTTCCACATGCCCAAATCATTTTGTTGAACAGTTGGCGTGCACTGTTTCTGTGCAAATTCAGAAAAGTTCAGTTCAGTTCAGAGTTTCAGTGTGTCGTTTCAGTCGACAGTGTCGTTTTCTTCAGGGCGCAGCGTCAATCTCGCTAGTGCCCACGTTGGCACCTTGCTCACTGCTTCTCCTCCTTATCCGGTCGCGCCGCGATGTCGTTTGAGACGGGCGCAAGCGTCGGTGGCGACGTGTCCGCCAACGTCGGGCGTCTTCCATGATGGCGAAACGCCCGTGGCGGCTCCGGCGAGGGCCAGCCCTGCCTTTCGGCACCGTCCAGCACCGCCCAAGCCACCAGGAGCCTCCGCGTGGCCATCCTCTCCCCTGTGCACGCTTGCAACACGATCCAAGTGGCGGCTGAGCGCGCTCTCTGCCGCCGACGAGCCCGGGAGGCCGTTCCGTCGAGAGCTTGGAGTAGCGCCCAAGTTTTGCCCAGCTTAGCCCCGGGATGGAACCAGTGGACCAATCCGCAGCCGCCTAGCCTCCTAAACCGCCTGCCCAACCACTGCCTAGCCGTAATTGCTCACCGGAGATACTCCGTTCTCGGCAACCGCCTTGGACCAAGCACTCGAGGTCGCCTTCGACCAAGCACCACCCCTCCACCTCACAAGAACCACGCCCGGCCCCTAGGAGGGCCTCGAGGAGGTCTTCTTCCCCGACTCCGGCCGCCCGATCCGCTCTGGGCTCCGGCAAGATCCTCTCTGGTGAGGCCATCCCCGCCTCCCAAACCTTGCCAGCAGCCTCCTCGTGCACCCACTCTGCTAACCCGAGCCCCAATTTGATGGTTGCAACCCTCCTCGGCGAGATCCATCACCACCCGAACCACCATCCACCGGAGTAGAGGCCGCAGTCGACGTGGTGCTCGCCGACGACCAACTCCACCACCCAGAGGTGCGGAAGAGCCCCGTGAACCCGTAGGTACCCTCCTTTCCCCCTACCTCGCCGTGGATCGATCTGCGGCGACCATGCGACCTCAGGCGCCCGGTGTGCTCTGTTTTAAAAATTCAAACCTGACATGCGGGACCCCCTCGTCAGCCTCTCTATTTTTATTCGAATCGTTTTTGAAGAAAACGCCTTTGGGCAAAATATGCTTTTCTTTGGGGTTGGCGTATTTCTAACCGAAACGTTTTCTGTTTTTATAAACTAACCTCGAAACTTTCTGTTTCATCACGATTAGTCCCGTACTAAAACCCTTATAACTTTTAAACAAAAGATGATTTGGAGTTGATTCTTTTTCTGTCATCTTTATTTTTCTGTCTAGTTTTTTATCATATTTATTTGAAAAATATTTGGAACAATTTTTATGCACACATGGTATTTACGTTAGTATGCGATTTATTTATACCGTAGATACCGGAGGAGGTGATGGAACCATAAAACTTCGGGCCAGCTAGACTCCGACTACTCCGAACCAGGCAAGCATGTTTGTACCTTTGATATGATTAGTGTTTTGCATGTTTGCTTGAGTAGTTATTTCATGGCATGTTCATATAAGCATCTGTGAGTGTTATATTGCATGCAAGGCAACTACGTGTGAGCTTCGAAACTTGATGGGTTCATTTGATGGAAGATAACATGGTCACATAGTGACATGAAGGTGGTAAGCTGGTATTATTGAAGCATGCCAGTCTTATGTCAACTGTTTAACTCCAGTGTTAACATGGATCAAGTCATGTTACCGTCCGTCCCCTTTCCGTACTGCCACATGTCTTCTACAAAGAATGCGGTCTAGTCAGTTGCTAACCTCTTTCCTTGTACACACCAAATAGAGAGACCGTGATGACGGTTCCATGGCCCTGGATTAAAGCCCGTCATCCGTCGGGGAATGGGTGTTTCCGGTTGGGGACGAGAGGGGGCACCCCTTAGAGCCGCCGATATAAATTTGATCCCATGCTATTCGGAGGTTGTGACCTCCCGTCTTAGAGTTTTTCTTGAACGTTGCCTAGGTGATTCTGGCGGCCGGAATGTGGAATGGGTGTGTCTTGGTTAGAGGTGTTTCTTCTAAAATACCGTAAACAGAACTAGTCCTTTGTGACTATTGAAATCCGTTGGCTGTGGGCAAAGAGTACAAACTCTGCAGAGTCAAAATCATTCGAGTATCCCTGTCCACGATCAAGGATTTGAGCAGCATCTCGATGTCGATGTCGGTCTCGATGTCAAATCTGTCAACCTTCGATGGCGATCTCCGGAGTATAAACAGGAAACCGAGAGTGGTAAACTCGGCTGAATACTATTCCTATGGATGGACTAACCAGTTTATTATTATGTGCTGAGTAATTTCTTGGGATGATTTAAATTCATGAACTGCTTGAATTGGAATGATGAAATATAAGCCCTTTATGTGATGTCGCTCAGACGGCCGACTGCGGCACTCTTGTTGTTTACTTTCGATATAAGCCCTTTATGTGATGTCGCTCAGATGTCCGACTGTGGCACGCTGGTTATTTACTTTCGTTATAAGCCCGTTATGTGATGTCGCTAAGACGTCCGATCGTGGCACTCTCGTTATTTACTTTCGATATAAGCCCTTTATGTGATGTCGCTCGACGTCCGATCGTAGCATTCTTGTTATTTACTTTCGATATAAGCCCTTTATGTGATGTCGCTCGACATTTAAATCGTGGCATCCTTGTGATTTACTTTCATTATAAGCCCTTTTCGAGATGTCGCAGACGTCCGATCGTGGCGTAGCACGGTCATTTACTTTTTCAATATAAGCCTTTATGTGGTGTCGCTCGACGCAGATCTTGCATTGTTAATTTAATTTTTTACCTTCGAGGCGCCGCCTGCACCCGATCGGTCTTCAGTTATTTTATTGGGATTTCGGGAGGACTACCGCCTGACTTCCTTTTTATTTAACATGTCGTGCAAATTTAATTATCTGAGTGTGCATTACAAATCTACTCATGTGCATCATGCTTACATTTGTTATATCTTATGTCCAAACTATCTTCATAGTACATTCAAAGTACTCACCTGGCTTGTTGATTTGGCCGTATGTTGACGAAGACGATCTTATGGATGAAGAGTACGATAAGCGAGTCCGACGCCTAGAGGAGTCCCAGTCGATTCCGTGTGATCCTAGAATTGGTCACTTGTATGATATACGCCTCGCGCTACTCCGAATAAAATCATCGAGCCCCACTCCGCTCGATGAGTCAGAAGATTTAGGAGCCATGGCACCCACTCCACCGTGACATATCCACCACCATCTTTATTCTGAGTCGATGGTAATGCCACCATACTCCTTGTGTCATATCCGCCTTATGTATGTATTATATCAGCGTTGTTGTAATAAATTGTTGAGCAGCCTCAGCTCAACCTTGTATAATATTAGTACTTTTGGATTTCGTATCAAGGATTTGTCTACCAAAGAAGGAGGATTCTTCTATCTTGGTCCGATAAAAGGTCGGTTTCTCAATAAAAGATTTTATTGGAGAACCGGTCTGACAGGATGGGCGCCGCAGGTATTGAGGCGTCGGCGGAGAACCTTCTAGGTCCCGGCACCCCTTACAAAGTCGGGCTCTGGGCAGGATACGGAAGGAAGGGCGCGTCGAGGACGGGTGTGGACGACGCCGAGAGGTGGCGGGGACAGGGTGGTGGTGGTGGGTTGAGAAGAGGGAGGCGCTGGAGGCAGGTGGCGGACAGGCGTGGTGGCAGCGGCGCGAAAAAGGGGTGGTATGTAGGCGGGAGGGGGAGGAGGCGAGGGAAAGGGGAGTGGCCTTGGTGGGCGGCAAGGTGAGCCGGGCGGCGGGGCGGCGGGGAGCAGCAGGCGAAGCGGCGGCATGACGGGCAGCTGGTCGGGCTCTGGCGGCGGCGCCGGCCGGGCTCTCTGGGATCGGGGAGGAATAAGTGGTGGAGGCGACTGGATGGATAGAGACCTGCCGACTGCTGTTAAGCCGGCATATGTAGCGATGCCACATGGCACCTATGCCGACGGCTTAGCCGTAGGCATAGTTATATTTTTTATTTTTTTAATGTTTTTAATAGTTTATATTTTTTCTTCTTTATGTTTTTTTATTTCATATAAATTTTTTGATGTTTTTTATAGTTATATTTTTCCTTTTTTATGTTTTTTTATGTATTATTATTTCATATGGATTTTGAATGTTTTTTCTTGTGCCGCCCTCTCCTCTCCGGAACCACACAGAGGAGGGAGGGATCGCGCCGAACTTTCGAGCAGCTTAAATCTGCCGAGGCCGTGGCCTGGTCGTGGTGCAGGGGCGCATGGCGCGCCTCGCGTGCTTTCGATCTGGAGCTTAGTAGGTCGGTGACCAAGGGGGAGGGTGCGTCGACGAGGGGAGGGGGTGGGGGTGGGGGCCGCGGCGGATCCAAGTCTGTTGGAGGGAGATGCTTCGCGCGGGGATACCTGGGAGCAACATCTGGGCCAAACCACAGCTACATCCCCTCCGTGTAGACCCGATCAAGGTCTGCTTTTCCCTCCACGTGCAGTGGCACGGCGCCGCCATGAGGCAATCCGCGAGAGGAATTGTTCGGATACTTCTCCATCACCAAAAATTATGAAAAATTACCATCGTTCCTATAGCACATGTCCCCACGTCGTGTAAAAAACTCATGATTTTATCGTGCTCCGAGTATTTAATAATATTCACGCTGCATCGTTACCGCAGAACGCTACTACCGTGTCATCGCCGTCCGTGAGGGGGGCCACACCCCGGAGACGTGTGCCGCCTCTTCGGACATGCCACCACACCACCCCGCATGTATGAGGGCCCGATGCGACGCTCGGTGGCATTGCTACCCCAGTGGCCCCGTCCCACCTAACCTCAGAAGCGTTTGACTACGGGATCTAGCCTTTGACTTTTGCACGGACGGGCTTTGACGATGGACGCCCCACCTGGTTGTGTTAGGTCAGCCCATAGGAACACTTTGGAGCAACATCCGGGCAGACCAGAAGGATCCCCGTGTAGACACGACGGCGTCCGTTTCCCCTCCGGTCTTGCGTGGCGGCGCCGTCCATGAGGGGGGCACACCCCGGAGACACGTGTCGCCTCTTCGAACATGCCACCACACCATCCCGCATGTATGAGGGCCTGGTGCGACGCTCCGGTGGCATTGCTACCCCCTAGGGGCCCCCGTCCCGCCTAACCCTGTAGCGTCTAACCACGGGAACTAACCCTTTGACTTTGCACGGACGGGCTTTGACCAGTGGACCTCCCCACCCGGTTGTGTTAGGTCAGCCCATAGGAACACATTGGAGCAACATTCGGGCCAGACCCACAGCAAGATCCCCTCCGTGTAGACCCGGACGCGTCTGCTTTCCCCCCTCCGGTGCTTGGCGGCGCGCCCGTCCGTGAGTGGGCTCACCCGAGGCGCTTTGCCCGGGAGTTTGCAACCGCCACAACACTTCCAGACTTGTGAGAGGCCGCCTTACGCAAGATTTGGCGCCATGTTAGCCCCGGAGGCCACAACCCAGTCATAAACCTTGAGCGAAGAGCAATCACAGTAGAGGGAAGTTTCAGATTTTCTCCATCACGAAAATTTATGAAAAAATTACCATCAGTCCTATAGCACATGTGCCACGTCGTGTAAAAAACTCATGGATTTTATCGGCGCTCGAGTATTTAATAATATTCACGCCGCATCGTTACCTCGTAACATCTACTCATCGTGTCATTGCCGTCCGTGAGGGGGCCACACCGAGACGCTGCGTGCACTCTTCGGACATACCACCACACCACCCTGCATGTAAGGAGGGCCCGGTGCGACACTCGGTGGCATTACTACCCCCAGGGCCCCGTCCGCCCTAACCTCAGAAGGCGTCGACCACGGGATCTAGCCCTTTGACTTTGCCGCAGACGGGCTTTGGCCAGTGGACCTCCCCACCCGGTTGTGTTAGGTCAGCCCATAGGAACACTTTGGAGCAACATTCGGGCCAGACCCACAGCAAGATCCCCTCCGTGTAGACCCGACGCGTCCGTTTCCCCCCTCTAGGTGCCGGCGGCGGCGCCGTCCGTGAGGGTGGGCACACCCCGGAGACGCGTGCCGGGAGTTTGCAACCGCCACAACACTTCCAGACTTGTGAGAGGCCGCCTACGCAAGATTTGGCGCCATGCTAGCGCGCGGAGGCCGCCGGCCACAGTCGTAGACGCGCGAAGAGCAATCCGCGTAGAGGGAAGTTTTCAGATACTTCTCCATCACGAAAATTTATTAGAAAAATTACCATCAGTCCTATAGCACATGTGCCCACGTCGTGTAAAAAACTCATGATTTTATCGCGCTCCGAGTATTTAATAATATTCACGCCGCATCGTTACCGCAGAACATCTACTACTGTGTCATTGCCGTCCGTGAGGGGGCCACACCGGAGACAGCGTGCCGCCTCTTTGGGCGTGCCACCACACCACCTGCATGTATGAGGCCGGTGCGACGCCTCGGTGGCATTGCTAACCCGGGGCCCCGTCCCGCCTAACCTATAGCGTTTGACCACGGGATCTAGCCCTTTGACTTTGCATGGGCGGCTTTGACGGTGGACCTCCCAATTCGGTTGTGTTAGGGTCAGCCCAGGAACACTTTGGAGCAACATTCAAAGCCGGACCCACGGCAAGATCCCCTCCGTGTAGAACCCACGCGCGTCCGTTTCCCCCCCTCTAGGTGCCGGGCAAGGCGGGCGCTTGTCCGGTGAGGGTGGGCACACCGGAGAGGCGTGCCGAGTTTGCAACCGCCACAACACTTCCAGGACTTGTGAGAGGCCGCCACGCAAGATTTGGCGGCATGCTTGCCTCGAGGCCGCGTACGATCGTGACGCAGCGAAGAGCAATCGCGTAGAGGAAGTTTTCAGGTACTTCTCCATCATGAAAAATTATGAAAAAATTACCATCAGTCCTATAGCACATGTGCCCACATCGTGTAAAAAGCTCATGATTTTATCGCGCTCCTAGTATTTAATAATATTCACGCCGCATCGTTACCGCAGAACATCTACTACTATGTCATTGCCGTCCGTGAGGGGGGCCACACCCCGGAGACGCGTGCCGCCTCTTCGGACATGCCACCACACCAACCTGCATGTATGAGGGACCGGTGCGATGCTCCGGTGGCATTGCTACCCCCCTGGGCCCCCGTCCCGCCTAACCCTATAGCGTTTGACCACGGGATCTAGCCCTTTGACTTTGCACGGACGGGCTTTGACCAGTGGACCTCCCCACCTGGTTGTGTTAGGTAAGCCCATAGGAACACTATGGAGCACCATCCGGGCTGGACCCACAGCAAGATCCCCTCTGTGTAGACCCGACGCGTCCGTTTCCACCCTCCAGGTGCTGGCGTCGGCCGTCCGTGAGGGGGGCGCACACCCCGGAGATGCGTGCCGGGCGTTTGCTACCGCCACAACACTTCCAGACTTGTGAGAGGCCGCCTATGCAAGATTTGGCGGCATGCTAGCCCCCAGAGGTAGCCGGCCACAGTCGTAGACGCGCGAAGAGCAATCCGCGTAGAGGGAATTGTTCGGATACTTCTCCATCACGAAAAATTATGAAAACATTACCATCAGTCCTATAGCACATGTGCCCACATCGTGTAAAAAACTCATGATTTTATCGCGCTCTGAGTATTTAATAATATTCACGCCGCATCGTTACCTCAGAACATCTACTACCGTGTCATCGCCGTCCGTGAGGGGGCCCACACCCGGAGACGGCGCCCGCCTCTTCGGACATGCCACCACACCACCCCGCATGTATGAGTGCCCGGTACGATGCTCCGGTGGCATTGCTACCCCCTGTGCCCCCGTCCCGCCTACCGCTGTAGTCTTTGACCACGTGATCTAGCCCTTTGACTTTGCACGGACGGGCTTTGACCAGTGGACCTCCCCACCCGGTTGTGTTAGGTTAGCCCATAGGAACACTTTGGAGCAACATCTGGGCCATACCCATAGCAAGATCCCTTCCATGTAGACCCGACGCGTCCGTTTCCCCCCTCCAGGTGCTGGCGGCAACGCCGTCCGTGAAGGGGGCGCCCCAGAGACGCGTGTCGGGCGTTTGCAACCGCCACAACACTTCCAGACCAGGTGAGCCGCCTCACGCAGAAGATTTGGCGGCATGCTAGCTCCCGGAGGCCGCCGGCCACAGGTCGTGACGCCAAGATAACTCTGGTAGAGGGAATTGTTCGGATACTTCTCCATCACGAAAAATTATGAAAAAATTACCATCAGTCCTATAGCGTATGTGCCCACGTCGTGTAAAAAAACTCATGATTTTATCGCCCTTCGAGTATTTAACAATATTCACGCCGCATCGTTACCGCAGAACGTCTACTACCGTGTCATCGCCGTCCGTGAGGGGGGCCACACCGAGACGCAGCGTGCCGCCTCTTCGGACATGCCACCACACCACCGCATGTATGATGGCCCGTGCGCGACGCCTCCGGTGGCATTAGAACCCCTAGGGCCCTTGGCCCCGCCTTACCCTGTAGCGTTTGACCACGAGATCTAGCCCTTTGACTTTGCACGGACGGGCTTTGACCAGTGGACCTCCCCACCCGGTTGTGTCAGGTGAGCCCATAGGAACACTTTGGAGCAACATCGGGCGGACCCACAAAGAAGATCCCTCGTGTAGACCCGACGCGTCTGCTTCCCCCCTCCGGTGCTGGCGGGCGGCGCCGTCCGTGAGGGTGGGCACACCTCGAGACGCTGCGGCCGAGTTTGCAACCGCCACAACACTTCCGGACTTGTGAGAGGCCGCCACGCAAGATTTGGCGCCATGCTAGCAGCTGCGGAGGCCGCCGCCACGATAAATGAGAGCAGCCAAGAGCAATCCGCGTACAGGGAAGTGTTCAGATACTTCTCCATCACGAAAATTTATGAAAAAATTACCATCAGTCCTATAGCACATGTGCCCACGTCGTGTAAAAAACTCATGATTTTATCGCGCTCCGAGTATTTAATAATATTCACGCCGCATCGTTACCGCAGAACATCTACTACTGTGTCATTGCTTGCGTGAGGGAGGCCACACTGAGACGCGTGCCGCCTCTTCGGACATGCCGCCACACCACCTCAGAGTGTATGAGGGCCTCTCACGCGCTCGGTGGCATTGCTACCCCAGGGGCCCCTCATTCGCCCTAACCAGTAGCGTTTGACCAGGGGATCTAGCCCTTTGACTTTGCATGGACGGGCTTTGGCTGCTGGACCTCCCACCCGGTTGTGTTAGGGTCAGCCATAGGAACACTTTGGAGCAACATTCGGGCGGACCAACAGCAAGATCCCTCCGTAGAGACCCGGACGTCCAGCTTTCCCCCCTCTAGGTGCTGCGGGCGGCGCTGTCCGTGAGGGTGGGCACACCCCGGAGAGGCGTGCCGGGAGTTTGCAACCGCCACAACACTTCCAGTCTGGTGAGAGGCCGCCTCGAAGATTTGGCGGCATGTTAGCACACAGAGGCTGACCCCTTTGTCGTGACGCCAAGAGCAATCCGCGTAGAGGAAAGTTTTCAGATACTTCTCCATCACGAAAATTTATGAAAAAATTAACATCAGTCCTATAGCACATGTGCCCACTCATTATTTTATCGCGCTCCGAGTATTTAATAATATTCACGACGCATCGTTACTGCAGAACATCTACTACTGTGTCATTGCCGTCTGTGAGGGGGGGGGGGCACACCCCGGAGAAGCGTGCCGCCTCTTTGGACATGCCACCACACCACCCTGCGTGTATGAGGGCCCGGTGCGTCACTCCGGTGGAATTTCTACCCCCCCAGGGCCCCCGTCCCGCCTAACCCTGTAGTGTTTGACCACGGGATCTAGCCCTTTGACTTTGCACGGACGGGCTTTGACCAGTGGACCTCCCCACCTGGTTGTGTTAGGTCAGCCCATAGGAACACTTTGGAGCAACATCCAGGCCAGACCCACAGCAAGATTCCCTCCGTGTAGACCCGACGCGTTCGTTTCCACCCTCCAGGTGCCGGCGGCGGCCGTCCGTGAGGGGGGGTGAGGGAGTCCCGAACTAGGGGGTGTCCGGATAGCCAGACTATCGTCACGGCCGGACTCCAAGACTATGAAGATACAAGATTGAAGACTTCGTCCCGTGTCCGGATGGGACTTTCCTTAGCGTGGAGGGCAAGCTTGGCGATACGGATATGTAGATCTCCTACCATTGTAACCGACTTGTAACTCCTAACCTATCCGGTGTCTATATAAACCGGAGGGTTTTAGTCAATGAGAGGAGACAACAACGACAATCAGACCATAGGCTAGCTTCTAGGGTTTAGCCTCCTTGATCTCGTGGTAGATCTACTCTTGTACTGCCCATATCATCAATATTAATCAAGCAGGAGTAGGGTATTACCTCCATCGAGAGGCCCGAACCTAGGTAAAAACATTGTGTCCCTTGTCTCTGTTACCATCCGCCTAGATGCACAGTTGGGACCCCCCTACCGAGATCGTCGGTTTTGACAATCGACATTGGTGCTTTCATTGAGAGTTCCTGCCTTAGTCGCCCGTCGGGTGGGATGCCTCGCCTACGTCTTTAAAGGCGACACCATGCCAAAAAGCCTTGGCCACTGGTGAGACTCTTGACAGCGGTTTTCTCATGACCGCTAGTTCGCCACCGCGCCGACGATGACCTCTCGAGTCATCGAAACCAATCTTCATATTGGTTCGAACTTGCCAAACAGTTAGATCCGATCGAGCTCTCCTCCATAAACGAAGCTCTTGGATCGCATCGCCGCTCGAGTCACCCGCAGTTACAACCGGATCGGGCCTAAAACCGATCCGAGAGATCAACTCTCCCAGGCTACCCATCATGTTGCTGTGAGAGGAGCAATGCGCGATTCTTCTCCTACCTTAAGGACTAGTTACGTCGGATTCCCGATCCCTCGCGCGGATTCTGCGGAGGGGCGGATGTTGATCAAGCCCTGAACCTAAAAGTCAGCGGGCGGGCGGACTCATTGGATTGCACTCAAAAATCCAAAATTCGAGTTCGAAACTTCTCGCCCTGAGGTCCTGAATTGACGGGTTTCGGATTTAGTGCCACCGCCCACCCAAACATTGGCGATCTCTCTCGAATTCCGGCAAGAGCCAATTTGAAGCAGTACATCATTATCGGGCCAGATTCCTCCTGGTTATGAACAGGATAAAGGACTGCCGAGAGGAGGACGCAATCCCAATTTTGCAATAATTGCCTGGACAAGGGAATCAAGCGCCATAATTCGTCGCGAAATTACACGCTTTCTTGACTTGGTGACCATAGTACAAGAGTACTTTCTGGCGATGGAGAGCGCATGGAAACCGAAAAGTAAATTTTGGGATAATCCGCCCGAATACATCCCTAGTCCGAACAAAAGGGTGCATCATTATCAAGCACCTGGGTTGAATACCAAGAAACCAAAACCCCTAAAAGTGTACGGAACCCGTCTTTGGAGGGTTGGCTAAACATGAGACCACTGCAAAATTCATATCACAGAGGGCGCTCGAACTCTTAGCCTTCGAGCATGTTCGACATTACGGCAGTGGCCAAAAGTGGCGAAAGAGCTTCTAGCTCGTAATCCCAGCCAAGAACACTAGTATGGTCTTAACAGGTCTTGAGACTTCGCATCAAATAACATGCGAAACGACAACTCATAACCTTGCGAAGTCTACCAAGTAGCAACAATGAATCCATGGAGTGACACGTTATTACCTTCAATGCCAAATGGCGAACCTAAATTCGAATCGACCCGGGCACCACCGCATTGGTTCTCGACCCGATAGTAGGCGGCTTCGCCTTTACTAGGGTACTCATGGATGGCGGCAATGATTAAACCTCATCTACGAGAAACACTCCGAGAAAGATGAAATAGATCGGAACCGCATTGAGCGAAGCGGCACAACCTTTAGAGGAATAATCCTGGCCGGAAGCATGCTGCCTGAGGGAAAATCGGCGGATGTAGTGTTATTTCGCCGGACAATTACAGGTCCGAGGAGGTCACATTTCAAGTGGCCCTGTTCAACACCGGATATCATGCGTTACTAGGACGAGAGGCATTCACAATTTTCAAGCTATACCCGTTACGGCTACATGAAGCTTAAAATGCTCGGTCCGAACCGAATCATCACTCTCGCTAGTGATCGAACACATTGCAGCGCTCCGCTACCGAAAATAAGACAGCCGGTACTAGCCCTCGAGGCACTATCCAAAGCCCTAGCGGCCGAGGAACTCACCTGATGCGCTCCCACGGTGAACAGGACGGCGATGTGATACTTGATAAAAGATCCAAGTCCACTTCTTTTTAAACCAGCGGATGAAATAGTCAAATTCCAAGTCCACCCAACGGACCCTGCAAAGAAGGCCTCCATCGGGGCGCAATTAAATCCTGATGTAGACGCCGCACTATGAAAATTTCTACAAGAAAACTGGGACATCTTTGCTAGCACCCTTGAATATGCCTGTATCCCACGTCCGGTGGCCGAGCACAGCCTAAATATCCTAAAAGGATTTAAGCGATCAAAGCAGGCTCTTCGGCATTTTTCTGAACCCAAAGAGGCAGGCCATGGGAGAGAGCTAGCCAAACTTTTGGAGGCCGGATTCATCGGAGATATAAAACATCCGGACTGGCTAGCGAACACGGTGATGGTACCAAAGAAGGATAAATCATGGCGCCTATGTGTTGATTTCAAAGACCTTAATAAGGCTTGCCCAAAGGATCCCTTCCCCCTCCCGCGAATTGATCAACTCATCGACGCCACAGCAGGACATGACTCATTGTGCTTCCTCGACGTTGCGTACTAAAGCTACCACCAAATCAAGATGGTGGAGCCGGACCAAGCTGCAATAGCATTCATCACTCCATTCGCCCGTTCGCTTCAACACAATGCCCTTTGGGCTCAAAAATGCCGGTGCAACATATCAGCGCATGATTCGAACATGTCCGCCAACCAGATCGGCAAAACGGTGGAAGCATATGTAGATGACGTGGTCGTCAAAACCAAGCACGTCGAAACTCTAGTAGGCGACTTGAGGCTCACATTCGACAATCTTGAAAATATGACATCAAGCTCAATCCGGAAAATGCGTCTTGACGTTCGCCCGGAAAGCTCACAGGCTTCATTGTGTCCATTAGAGGAATTGAAGCAAACCCAGCCAAGATTCAAGCTCACATACAACCTGGATATTCCAAAAGACCTCAAACAAATACAAAAATTGACGGGATGTGTAGCGGCTCTAAGCCGCTTTATCTCCGTTTAGGAGAAAACATTACCTCTTTACCGCCTCCTCCAGCTTTGAACACTTTGATCGACGGATGCCGCCACGTACGGACTTCGAAGAAATAAAGGCCATTTTGGCAACAAATCCGGTCCTGGCGCGTAACATGGGCGAACCAATGCTATTATATATCGCGCAACACATCAAGTTGTTAGCTGGCGGTGCTTTCGTCGAACGAGAAGCGGATCGACACCGGTTCCACTGTTCAAAAACCGGTTTTATTATGTGTCCACCGCCCTAACTCCATGCAAGTCCGGTACCCACACTATCAAAAGATAGCATATGCGTGTTCATGGCATCCCGGAAGCTGCGACACTACTTTCAAGAGTGTTCGATAACGGTAGCCTCCAGTACCTCTTAGCGACATTATAAACAATCGCGACGCGACGGGCCGGATTGCTAAATGGGCCATAGAGCTCCTTCCATTCGACATAACTTATAAGCCACGATGAGCTATTAAGTCGCAGAGTTTTGGCGACTTCGTGGCGAATGGACTGAAGCGAACTCCCTAAAGTGTACGGCGCATACTCCAATTGGATCATGCACTTTGACGGCTCCAAAATGTTGGCTGGCTTAAATTTGGCGTCGTCTGGCGTCCCCAACAGGGACACAGTCCATCGTCCTTGAGATAATGTATCGGACTCCAACAACGCGGCGAATCTGAGGCCCATACGCACTGGCCTCCGGATGGCAGTCTCCATGGGCATTCAACGCCTAGAGGTGCGCGAGATTCAAACCTCGCAATATCTCAAATAAGCGGAGACTTTGGCGCCAAAGATCCGAAAATGGCAGCATACCGCCAATGCGGTCCTAAAAATGTCGGCCAGTTCGAAGGCTCGAATTTCATCATATAGCCGGGATAACAACCAGGCGGCGGATATATTGGCACGCATCGGTGCAAAACGCGATGCCGTCCCACTCAATATCTTTTTGGAACGGCTGTTCAAGCCATACGTACTATGGGAAGGGGAGTCCGGCAATAACAATCCGGATCCAACCGCACCGCCTGACGCCGAACACTCTGACACAACCGGAGGCTCTGCCCCGAGATAACACCCTACGCTCACGAAATAATGGCGGTTATCGCCGTGGGCCGGAACCATTCCTAGCCTACCTAACTAGGGCAGGAACTCCCGGAAAGACCAAAATGAGGCTACGCTGCATGAAATGCGGCTCTCTAAAGCCTATAAAAGTCCATGAGGAGAGCTTTATAAGAAAAGCACTACCGGAGTCCTTCAAAGGTGTATCTCCGAAGAGGAAGGGCGAAACCTCCTGGCTGAAATTCATGCCGGACTGGGTGGGCACCACGCCGCAGCTCGGGCCCTTGTAGGCAAGGCCTTCCATACAAGATTTTATTGGCCGACGATGCATCGGTTGCCAGCTTTTTGCTAACCAAAGCCACATGCCACCCACCGCCCTTAAAACTATACCCATCACCTGGTCGTTCGCGGTCTGGGGGCTTGACATGGTTGGACCCCTCAAGGGAGGAACCCTGGCGAAATACCAATTGGTCATGGTGGATAAATTCACCAAATGGATAGAGGCCAAGCACATTAAAGCGGCGAATCGGACCAGTTGATAGACTTCATATCGGGGTAGTACACCGTTCACGGTGTTCCCCAGTATCATCGCGATAATGGCACCAACTTCACAGCCGATGAGGTCAAACTATGGTGCAAAAACATGGGCATCAAGCTCGATTACGCCTCAGGTCTATCACCCTCAAACCAATGGTCAAGTCGAGCGGGCAAGCGGTCTAATAATGAGCGGCATTAAACCGGACTAGTGCGGTCCCTCAGGAATCTAACACGCCTTTGGGTTGAGGAGCTCGACTCCGTGCCTACGGGGGCTGCGGACCACGCCAAATCGCACTACGGATTCACACCATTTTTTATGGTGTATGCGGTAGCGCAGTCTTGCCTGCGACATAATTCATGACTCACCTCGAGTGCGCATGTATGAAGAAAGAAGCCGAACTTCGATCGGCAAGGACAGTTTAGACGCATTGGAGGAGGCGCGACGTGGCAAAAGCTCGTTCCGCATTCTATCAACAGCGAGGCTCGAAGATATCAAAGCGAGGAAATGCGGGCCAAAGCTTATAACGTTGGCGAACTAGTTCTCGCTGCCGGACAAGAAAAGGACAAACTCAAGCCCAAATGGAAGGTCCTTCATCATCGACCAGGTCCTGACCGGCGAGCATACCGTCTGCGAAACGCGCCGGATAACCGACTTCGAGCGAACCCATGGAGCGCAACGCCCTCTGAAGATTCTCGCCTAAGTGCCGGACTCAAGTTCGTCTCCTCCTCCGTCCGCATTCTTTATTTTTATTTTTTGCTGTCTTTTATTTCTCCTTCCTCCTTCTTCTTCTTGTAGCCTTTAGAGGCTCGTTTGCGCTTTTTCCGCACTCATTATACCTGGGGCTTCTTTAACGAAGCTTATTTATCTGAGCTTCATGCCCAAAGCACATGTGTTAAACTTCCGCATGTACCTTTTATTCGCCATTATATGCATCGATATGACTTAAGTTTGGCCAAGCTGGGTTGCACTGGCTCCCCGTGCTTACCCCTCGTTCCCGATTGTTCGACTAGGTGGTAAAGGGAGCACCTCTGCGATTATTCTTGTCGGGTCACCGGATGTGTACCTCGGGCTGGGTGAAGCCAAAGCTACCGTTCTTAAGGGAATATTCGGTCGGTGAATTGAAAGATGATTTTTAACTTTTACCCATCTGCCCCGGATGACTTTCTGCTTTCATAGCAGCTTTGACATGCACTTTAGGGCATGCACCCAGCGAAAAGGAACCCTTAGCGGAACTATTCTCCCGGAAGATGCTTCTTACTACCCATGTAATATAGCATAACTAGTTGGGCACTTATGCGATACAGCAACAATGACCCCTCGCCTTGTCTCCATGCATACCACGGTTCTTATATAACCACGAGGGTATTCGGACACACTCGGACTATTGAGTCCGGAGGTTGAAGCGAAAAGGTCCGCTTCGACAAACGATCTACAATCCGGCTAGAAGACATTTCTTTCATGACATATTTTACATAGTCAATTCGACTCATTGTATTCCTCCTCAATGCCATCTAATAGGCTATCTAATTTACAATCTTGCTTTGGGAATACTTGGCGGCCAATTCTACTTGGTCGTACACTAAGCTTTCTGAGGATCTCCATCCCATCGGCCCCCACCAGGTCCGACCTCACCATGTGGTTTGGGTCGACCTTACCGTGTACCGTGTCTTCACCATGGCCCGAGGCCTCCCTGGCGCCTTGTAATGACAGGCCGATATCTTCCATAGCCGGAAGCTCCGCCGTGCCCCTTGAAGCCGCTCCGCCAGCTCCCCAATGCCTTGGGCGGGGAGATAGATGGCCACAAGGCTTGGCCGATGCCTTTCATCACTTTCTTGGACTAGATTCGTGCGGTGGCACTTAGGTCGGGAAGGAGATCACCCGAAGAATTGGGTATCTCCTCCTCGGGGACGACTTGTGAGCAAACCTACATACATGTTTATGTTAGTCGCCTTCCTCGCCGAACTCTTTCAAAGTTAAGCTCAAGCACTCTTGAAAATGCCGCGTGAAGCCGCCGATTCTCCTTTACGGAGTCGAGGATAACCGGGCACGAACGTCCTTGAGTTCCTCACCCAGCTTGGTGTTGGCGTCTTGAGGTTATTCTTCTCCTGCCGCACCCTTGTAAGCACGCTCTCGCCAGCCTTTAACTGGCGTAAAGTTGTTGACCTTGTCCGGATCGATCCGGCGCCATCTACGCAATGTTTTGTCGACTTTACACACACGCGCACTTCCTAAATTATTTATCTTTTAGGCGTATATTACCGGTGAGGGTCTCTTGTAGCTCCCCTGTGGCGGCTAGTCTTGCCTCAAGTTAGGCTTTGCACTCTTTGAGCTCCTGGGACGATCGGGTATTCTTTTTGTAAGATCCTGCATAACAAATGATCCTTAAATCAGTTATTCTAACTATTTTAAGTCTCGGAACTCTTGGCATATATAATCGCATCAAATTTACTTACCGTATGTCCTTCACATCTTGCTCCGTAGCTACAGCTAGTCCATCTTGAGCGGCACGGAGGTGCGCATCTCTCGAATCAAAGGCATTCAAGGCCTCCTGGGAGAAACACGCAGCCACGAAGAACTGTCCGCGGCGCTTTGTGGTTCAAGGCGCTCTCCACCTCGGAGTTGGTGGTCGACAACTGTCGGCATCCTCTGTCGGAGGAGCATCCGACGACGTCTCGTCTTTCGCCTCAGCCTCGGACCCGGCTTTGAAGCCTGTCCGGTGAAGGTTCGATCGGCAACCTCTCCGGACTCGGTCAGGGGTGCTCTTTACACGAAAAGGATATCGGCGTTAATCGCCTTCCGAGAATCAATCACGGGAGTATGGCGACATACCATACCGTTCGCGGCGGAGTTCGATCCGGACCACACTTCTTTTAACTGCGGGAGCGCCTTGCGCCTTCTTTGGCCGGCAGCCGCGCTTGAAACTCGACTTCTGCCTCGAAGGTACCCCTGCGAAACACCATTGGTATACGGTGATCAAAATAAAGCATGGATGGGTGCGTTATCGAGGATTTTGGGATCTCGGTCTCATTTACGTGAAATTTGGAAATATGCAGGGTAATCAGCCGTAATGGCGACCAACGCATTGTCGATGCTAAGTTGGTAGAATACCCCATCGATCAACTCCACCTTTATATCCGGATCCTCTTGGAGGTCGGATCGAGGATCGATTCGGATCCTTGGGTTGTGGGGGCGGGCTGTGTATCTTCTCCGCAGTCGGCGCAGTTCCTCTTGCCAAAAGCCATGAAATGAGATATTTAAACTACGGGAACATGAATCGGACGAGTCACAAAGATGTTTGCCTACCCGGCTTGAGGATT
The DNA here is from genome assembly GCA_021605145.1 of Aegilops bicornis. Lineage (NCBI taxonomy): Eukaryota > Viridiplantae > Streptophyta > Magnoliopsida > Poales > Poaceae > Aegilops > Aegilops bicornis. The sequence goes on along the minus strand of JAHIAL010000033.1, from coordinate 1,206,437 downwards.
ACTCAAGAAAACTCCTTGATGGGTTGAGATGGAGGAAATCCTCCTCCTCTCCTTTGTACATAGCAGACAAGGTCTTCACCAGTTTGGTGACGATTCCGTGCCCCTTTGCGGCCATGGCGGGTGGCGTCGTCCTCCCGTTGAAGTCCCACATGGGGTGGCCTACATATTGAAGCGGCTGTACCTCCCTCATAATGCAGATTGCCATGACTCCTGGCATGGTCAATCCGCATGAGCCGATAACCTTATTCGGCTCATCAAATAGCAGACGTCCTGGTCATCTTCCTCCGGGCTCCGAAAGCGCCGGCTTAGGTGCTTCTTGAGAGGAGCATTATGCGAACTCCGGAAGGCCCGACCCGAGCGGGATCCGGCAGCGAGGGCGTCCTCAATGTAAAACCATTACGAAGGCCAGCCTTGGACGCCTTCTTTGGGGTTCGGACAGAGTATCCGGTCCGGCGATGCGCCATAGCTCAGCTCCGCCCTTGATATATTGACCCCTCATGAGAGCGGGTACTAAGCGAGAATATTCTCTTCCACAGTCGAAATGAGCCTCAACGCCCAAGAATAGTTCGCAAAGGGCCACGAAGCGCATGATGTGTGCAGAGATGGAGGCAGGAGTAAGATGGTGCAGTGGAGGCCGTAGAACTCCAAGAGCCCCGGAGAAAGCGGATGGATGGGAAATCCGAGGCCTCTTACTAGATAAGAGATGAAGCATACCCGCTCTCCTTTAGAGAGATCGGGGCGCTCTCCGCTTGCTTTCCGCCTTGTAGGTGGCAAGTCCGCTCGAACCGGAACCAAGAAGGTTGGGGAGAAATCCCTTGGTTTGGAGTATAACTAGCTTCGTTAAGCGGGTGAGCATCTCTCCCAATTTCTGGTGAGGGCTGGGAGCGCGAGAAGAGGAGCCGCGTCGGCATTGTCCATGATGGAATGGACTATGGTCGAGGCGCTCGATGAAAGCTTGCAAAGGGGGATGGTGTGACTCAGGATCTAGATCCTTGCCCTTTATGGGCGGCTCATTTGTGACTAGGGGCTGGTGTAAAAATACCTGCAGCTGTTCGCATTCATTCAAACACGTGGAAGATTGCCATTATTAGGCGTGAGAATGAAAGAGCGCAGCATTTATTAGAAGTCGGACACTATTTGACAAGCATATGGAATTTGGAGAAGAACCCGCCTCGCATAATGCAGAAGACAATCAACCTTGGCGGGACTCATCGTCATTGAAGCCTGGTTGGGGTCTCTTGAGGAGTCCCGGACTAGGGGTGTCGGATAAGCCGGACTATAAATCGCAATGGCCGGACTCCAAGACTATGAAGATACAAGATTGTGACTTAGTCCGTGTCCGGATGGGACTTTCCTTGGCGTGGAAGGCAAGCTTGGCGATACGGATATGTAGATCTCCTACCATTGTAACCGACTCTGTGTAACCCTAAACCATAGGCTAGCTTCTAGGGTTTAGCCTCCTTGATCTCGTGGTAGATCTACTCTTGTACTACCCATATCATCAATATTAATCAAGCAGGAGTAGGGTATTACCTCCATCGAGAGGGCCCGAACCTGGGTAAAAACATTATTGTCCCTTGTCTCCTGTTACCATCCGCCTAGACGCACAGTTGGGACCCCTACCGAGATCCGCCGGTTTGACTTACCCGGCAGGGCACACCCGGAGACGCGTGCCGAGGCGTTTGCAACCGCCACAACACTTCCGGACTTGTGAGAGGCCGCCTCGCAAGAATTTAGCGGCATACTAACCCCGAGGCAACCCGGCCACGATCGTAGACGCGAAGAGCAATCGCGTAGAGGGAATTGTTCGGATACTTCTCCATCCACGAAAATTATGAAAAATTACCATCAGTCCTATAGCACATGTGCCCGTCATGTAAAAACTCATGATTTTATCGCCTCCGAGTATTTAATGATATTCACGCCGCATCGTTACCGCATAACGTCTACTACCGTGGTCATCGCTGCGTCCGTGAGGCCACACCGGAGACGCTGCAGCGTCACTTTCTTCGACATGCCACCACACCACCCGCATGTATGAGGGCCAGGTCGATGCTCGGTGGCATTGCTACCCCCCCACCCTCAGTGGCCTCCCCGCCCTAACCCCTGTAACGTTTGACCACGGGATCTAGCCCTTTGACTTTGCATGGGCGGGCTTTGACGGTGGACCTCCCCACCCCGGTTGTGTCGGTCACCCCATGAACACTTTGCGGGGAACATCCGGGCGCCGCACCCACAAAGAAGATCCCCTTCGTGTAGACTCGACGCGTCCGTTTCCCCCCTCCAGTGCCGTGGCGGCGCCGTCCGTGAGGGGGCACACCGAGGCAGCGTGCTGGCGTTTGCAACCGCCACAACACTTCCAGACTTGTGAGAGGCCGCCCTACGCAACATTTGGAGGCATACTAGCCCCGAGCCGGCCCACGATCGTGAGACGCAGCGAAGAGCAATCCACGTAGAGGGAATTGTTCGGATACTTCTCCATCATGAAAAATTATGAAAAAATTACCATCAGTCCTACAGCACATGTGCCCATGTCGTGTAAAAAAACTCATGATTTTATCGCCCTCCGAGTATTTAATAATATTCACGCTGCATCGTTATCATGACGTCTACTACATCATATCGCCGCCGTCCGTGAGAGGCCACACCCAGACGCAGCGTGCGCCTCTTCGGACATGCCACCACACCACCCCGCATGTATGAGGGCACAGTGCGGCAGCCTGGTGGCATTGCAACCCCCTGTGGCCCCCTGGCCCCGCTAACCACTCAGAGAGTTTGACCACAGGATCTAGCCCTTTGACTTTGCACGGACGGGCTTTGACCAGTGGACCTCCCCACCCGGTTGTGTAAGGTGAGCCCATCGAAACACTTTGGAGCAACATCCGGGCCAGACCCACAGCAAGATCCCCTCCGTGTAGACCCGACGCTTCCGTTTCCACCCTCCAGGTGCCGGCGGCGGCACCGTCCGTGAGGGGGGACACACCCCGGAGACGCGTGTCGGGCGTTTGCAACCACCACAAACTTCCAGACTTGTGAGAGGCCACCTACGCAAGATTTGGCGGCATGCTAGCCCCCGGAGGCCGCCCGACCGCCAGTGAGACGCCAGCGAGAGCAATCCGCCAGAGGGAATTGTTTGGATAATTCTCCATCACGAAAAATTATGAAAAAATTACCATCAGTCCTATAGCACATGTGCCCACGTCGTGTAAAAACTCATGATTTTATCGCGCCCGAGTATTTAATAATATTCACGCCAAGATCGTTACGCGAACGCGTCTACTACCGTGTCGCCGCCCGTCCGTCTGCGAGGCCACACCGAGACGCTGCGCCTCTCCCGGACATGCCACCACACCACCCGCATGTATGAGAGCCCGGTCACGGCCTTCGGTGGCATTGCTACCCAGGGCCCTCTGGCCCCGCTAACCTCAGAAGCGGTTGACCACTGGATTTAGCCCTTTGACTTTGCATGGGACGGGCTTTGACCCGGTGGACCTCCCCACCCGGTTGTGTCGGGTCATTATCGGAACACTTTGCAGAACATCCGGCCAGACCTAAAGCAAGATCCCCTCCGTGTAGACTCGTGGCGTCTGTTTCCCCCCCTCCGGTCTTGCAATGGGCGCGATCCGTGAGGAGGAGGCACACCGGAGGCAGCGTTGCAGGCGTTGCAACCATACAACACTTCCAGACTTGTGAGAGGCCGCCTACGCAAGATTTGGCGGCATGCTAGTGTGACACCCCAAAATTTAGACATGTCTTGTTTATTAAAATTTTGCCAGGAAATGAAATTTTATTTTCTGGATTTTTCTTTTGATTTCAGGACCACTCTTTTCTTTGATATTGTGGAGTCTTCACCTCAAGTGAAAACTTTTCAAAAATATTGCTGGACTTGTATACCCTCTCAAGAAACGTTTCTTTTATCAGTGGATTTATTTGCATAATTGTTTTTCCTGAGCTTTATTCTTTAAAAAAATGATTTTTCATAAATTTTGGAGCCTTTATTGCACTGCAACCCTTTCAAATTCATCTTTGAAATCCCCACCAAAATTTGGGGAGGTCATGTGATGTTCCCACATCACTTTTGTGCAAACACCTCTTTTAGTCATTTGGAATTTTTGAGCTTTACCCCAAGTTTTCAAATCTGGTCCAGATTGTGAATTGCACTACAACCTATTTAAATATTTCTTTAAAGTTTCCACCAAAATTAGGGGATGTTAGTAGGAGTATATTATTCAACTTTATTGAAAAACCCATTGGTGTTCTTTGAAAAATTGAGCAAATCATCCTCATCTTCATTCTAGTCCAAATTGGTGAATTGTCTTTGCAACCATATTTTATCTTGCTCTTTTTCCCATGGGATTTGTCACCTTGAAGTACACTCTCACGAAACCCTTAAGTCCGGAGATTGGACCCATTGGAGTATTTTTGGTACATGAATTAATGCCTTCTATTTTATGTCCAGAATCGAAGATTTGCAAAACTTGCACTAGCAAGTTTCTGGTTTTTACTTAACTAACCTTGCCACCCTCTTTATCATCCAAAGAGACTATGATTTGGAGTTTTTGGCCACCCCAAGAGTTGCCTAGATGCCCTTGGCATTCTGTCAAGCACCTTGTGTGCATGGTCAGTTTTGACTTAGTTTTTAGTTTGCACATTGGAGCTGCTTGCTTTGCCCTAACCAGCATGTCTCATGGCTCTACCTTAGTCTATAGCCCCACCTGCTAAACCTCATGTGGATTGGAGCCCTGGCATGCCTTGGCATTTTGTCGAACACGTGGCGATGCATGCTGCAGGCGCGCCCAGGCGCATACGTTTTGCAGCTGCTGGCAATGGCAGCTACCGCGTCGGCGCCCCCAACCTTCTTTCGCTTCTTGAGGCCGGCGCCCGGCCTCGCCGCTCACTACCAGAACCCTCTGAGTGCTGCCCACCGGAGCCGCCGTGCCGCCAGCGTCAAGTCGGCCATGGCAGCTTCAGCGGCCCGGCCACAAGAGCTCTCTGCCATGGACGGCGCCGCCTGAAACCACCTCGCTGCCAGCTCACCCACTGAGTCGTGCTCCGCTCGTCGGCTAGCCTCTGCCGCCATCCCGGCCTCGACATAGCCAGCAAGCTTCTGAAGCGGCTGTTCGCCGTTCCTATCCTTCGCCGTCGATCCTATCCACGGCCGCCTTGGAACCGACCTCTGGCTATAAATAGCCCCTCCAATCACGCTTAGGCTCGCCAGCAACCTTGTTCGAGTAGTAGGAAGCCCCTTCCTCCCGGTTGGTCGAGGCCATCCTCTTCCCCAACTCCGGCGGGTTCGCCCGCCACGCTCGTAAAAATCCGGCCAAGGCCGAGGCCCTAACCCTCCTGCTCCCATCCTCTTCCCCTCGACATTGGAGCCACCCACCTCTCAAACACGATCGGAACCATCGTAGCTCTAGTCCCCAATTCTCCGAAGCCACCCGTCGCTTGTGAGCCGCCATGGCCTCCTCCGTCCCCCGCCACCTCTCGCCACCGGGAGGACCGCCTGGTGGCGGATCCATCCTGCCCTCGAATCCCGTGCGGAGCCTCCGATTCATGGCGTTGATCGCGGAGCTCCGTCTCCGCTCACGGACAGAGGAGGAAGGAAGAGCCAGCTGGCGGGTTCAACTCGACCAGTGGGCCCAAAGGACCCACTGTCGATGACCAGCCGACCACCAGCGGTTTAAGTGGGCCGCGTGCTTCTCCAAATACGCCTCCGCTAGAGGAAAACGTAAGTGCTACCGAAACGTTTTCTTTTTCTGATTTTTATTAAAAACAGAATTTTGACTAAACTTTAACTGGCTATAACTTTTAAAATATAAGTCCAATTGACTTGATCTTTTTCTATTCTTTCTCAAATTCTGTTTAGTTAATTTTCATATTATTTGAAAATTTTCCAAACAACTTTTTTGTACTGTTTTGAAACTATGTGTTAATTTGAATTTTCTCAAAATAGGATTTTTGAAGAAGGAAGCAACTTTCAAAAAGTGCACCCCCATTTGCATACTCTTGAAGGCAAGCATTCAGAACCCTGGCATAATATTGTTGTGTGTTGTTTGATATGGTTACAACACCACCTTAACAAGAAGTATTCGTTATTTTATGTGATCATGTGATCATACTCATGAGTGCATAATGAATATTCCTTGCTGTTGGAATTTGATATGCTTGTGATAGTAATCACCCTCGTATGCCTTTCATGCCTATCGGAGGAATCTGGAAAGCCTCTGTCTTGGGTAGACACGAGCTTGTCTCGATCTTCGTCGAGGCCAGTTGTGTCATTATGGCATAGTAAGGTATGATGAGTGGTGATTCTGCGATTAGTTGAAACATATTTGCTATGCTAATCATGCGGAATACTTAAACCTCTGAGTCGGTAGTAGATCGAGTCTTGTTCGATAACCCCATACTTGTCTCGTACTACCACTTGTCCCCGCCATAAGTAGGGTACAGATTCGATAAGTTGTCAACCCCTTTCTAGCACACACCGTCTGAGAGAGGCCATGGTGGAAGATACCGGCTGCATCCGGTAGGCATGCCACCTGGTCTGGGGGCATGGGTGTTTCCGTTTGGAGCCGAGGGGATAGCTCCCCTAGTTTGCGCGCGTTATAAATTTTGTGAACCCATGCTAATCGAGGTTGTAGCCTCCCCACTTAGAGTTTCGCTTAACGGGTGTCGTGGGTGATTCCAGACACCGGTAAGTTAGGCTGGTGTGTGCGGTCAGGTGTGTTTTCAACTAAAAGACCGTAGATGGAATTATTCCCGATGGACTAAAGGAATCCGTTACTCATGGGTAAAGAGTATACCCTCTGCAGAGGTTATATCTATTCGAATAGCTGTGTCCATGGGTAACGACTACAGTCTGGGATGGGTCAAGCGTCGGTCTTAGCGTCGGTCTTCGGAGGAAAAACTACTAAACCAGAACATGGAACATGACTTGTGACTTATGATGATCAGGATTATTATTATCATGGACTAACCATTTATATTATTTGAATTATCGAGTATCCCTGGGACGGTTCTACCTCCTGGATATTCACTGTGATTATTCTCCTATATGCCCTTTATGTGTGGTGTCGCACAGACGCCCGACTGTGGCATGGTTGTTATTTATTTACTCCCATAAGCCCTTTATGTGGTGTCGCACAGACGCCCGACTGTGGCATGCTTGTTATTTATTTACTCTATAAGCCCTTTATGTGGTGTCGCACAGGCGCCCGACTGTGGCATGCTTGTTCTTTAAATTATTTATAAGCCATTTATGTGGTGTCGCACAGACGCCCGACTGTGGCATGTTTGTTATTTGTTTACCCTATAAGCCCTTTATGTGGTGTCGCACATACGCCCGACTGTGGCATGCTTGTTCTTTAAATTATTTATAAGCCCTTTATGTGGTGTCTCTCAGACGCCTCGGATCGAGGCATGTTTTATATGTTCATCCCTTCGGAAGGCCGCTCGCATTAACCGATCGGTGCATTCTATTTCTATTCCCTTACTGCCTATTCATGTTGTATATGGATAACCTGCTTGCGTGCATCATGGATTTTTATTTTGTGACTGACATTGTGATCGTAGGATATTTCAGAGCATGATTATCATTTGTTATATTATACCTGTGTTCATAATGTTTGCGAGTACATTCAAAAGTACTCACTGGCTTGTCACTGGCTATTGTCTTGGCCAGATTTCTTGCATGGAGAGGAGCGTTGCGATGACAACCCCGGAACCCACGCAATGGTAATAGCAGCCTCGCGAAGATAGGAGTTACCCTGGTCAGCTGTTCCTATGGGAAATGGAGTCCCATAGACGCTGAAGAACCACAAACCGCTTCCGCCATCAACCACTAGAACCATTTGTTGTACTCATAGGCCAGAATGGTCTTGTACTACATATTTTGTATTTTGCTTGGAGTTTCTATATCAAGTTGGTGTCTCATCAGCTAACAGTAATCCTGGGGCTGGTGAGCACAAGGGCCACTTTCTGGGAAATTAATATCCCGAAATCCGGTCCTGACAGCAAGCCCCCGGAGGCCGCCAGCCACAGTCGTAGACGCGCAAAGAGCAATCCGCGTAGAGGGAATTGTTTGGATACTTCTCCATCATGAAAAATTATGAAAAAATTACCATTAATCCTATAGCACATGTGCCCACGTCGTGTAAAAAACTCATGATTTTATCGCGCTCCGAGTATTTAATAATATTCATGCCGCATCGTTACCGCAGAACGTCTACTACCGCGTCATCGCCGTCGGTGAGGGGGGCCACACCCCGGAGACGCGTGCCGCCTCTTCGAACATGCCACCACACCACCCCGCATGTATGAGGGCCCGGTGCGACGCTCCGGTGGCATTGCTACCCCTGTGGCCCCAGTCCCCGCCTAACCCTATAGCGTTTGACCACGGGATCTAGCCCTTTGACTTTACTGCGGATGGGCTTTGACCGGTGGACCTCTCCACCCGGTTGTGTTAGAGTCACCATGTAGGAACACTTTGGAGCAACATCCGGGCTAGACCCACAAAGAAGATCCCCTCCGTGCAGACCGGACGCGTCCGTTTAAGATGCCGTGGTGGCGCCGTCCGTGAGGGGCCAAACCGAGACGCGTGCGCCTCTTTGGACATGCCACCACATCACCCGCATGTATGAGGGGTCGGCAACCGGTGGCATTGCTACCCCTGTGGCCCCCGTCTCCGCCTAACCACAGGCGGTTGACCACGAGATCTAGCCCTTTGACTTTCCACGGACGGAGTTGTGAGCGGTGGACCTCTCCCACCCGGTTATGTATCAGTCATTTCGGAGAGGGCACACAGGGAGCAACATCCGAGCCAAACCGGCGGCTACATCCTCCGTGTAGACCCGATCGTCCGGTTTCCCCCTCCAGTGCCGTGGCGGGCGCGTCCAGATTAGGGGCCACGCCCGGAGATGTGCCGCCTCTTTGAACATGCCACAACACCACCCGGTTGTGGTAGGTCATCCATAGAAACACTTGGAAGCAACGTCCCCTCCGTATAGACCCGATGCTTGTTTCCGCCCTCCAGATCTTGTGGTTGGCGCCCGTCCCGTGAGGGGCACACACATGACGTGAGAGGGTTACACTCCGGAGACGGGTGCCGGGCATTTGTAACCGCCACTCAACTTCTATGGCATAGCTGTTTTCTATTTTAATAAAATATAAGGACCTATATTCCAAAGAACATGACGGCACATTATTAATGTGCTCAAAAAAAATACAAACTATATATATATATATATATATATATATATATATATATATTCATAATCTATGGAAAAAATTACAAACTACATATATATTCATATAATACATAAAAAAAGCATGAAAACATATTTAAAAAAAGCATAAAAACATATGTAAAAAAAAGCATAAAAACATATACAAAAAAAAACGTATGTAAAAAAATAGCTATGCCCGTGGCCGAGGAGTTACAGTGGGCGCCGTGCATGGATTGGTGTGACGTGGCACCTATGCTTAAGCAAGCTGCCGTCGGCATACCTACGCCGCGGATCGGTGACGTGGCATGCGGAGATATGCCGACGACCGCCCGTCCCGACCGTCGGCATAGGTTTGACGGCGTTAGCCGCTAGTCACGGGCGGGGCCGCCAGGCCCACAGGTATACCGACGGCTGATTTATGCCGACGGATGCTGTCGGCATGTCTGCACCTAGGTCAACGGCCGTTCTGTGCCGACGGCGGCCGTCGGCATAGATCCGTGTAACCCGACGGCCAGGACTGGGCTATCGGCATATCTCAAACTAGGCCGACGGCAGCCGTAGGCATAGGTTTGGCCGTTGGGGTAGGACCGTTTTCCGGTAGTGACATGGATAATGTATGGTGACAGGTCAGTTGGTGTTAGATTAAATAAATATTCTTTTAGTTTCTAACTGAGAAAGTAGAAATAACAAAAAAATTGAGAATAATAACAAATTATTATTGGGATGAATCGAGTCGATGCGACCCCGATCGTTCTCTCTTGTCTGTAGGCCTGTAGCACGGACCAGAGTGGAAGCGACACTAGCAAGTCCATGAAGGGAGACGGAGACGGAGTATACACGCGGACAGTCTTGCTCACCCGACGTGTTGCTTCGAAGCCTTCTTTCACTGCTACGAGGCGAGTGAGCCCAAACGGAATCCTGCGAGAGATGCCGGGATGGTGCTGCCTCGCGTGGGCTCCCGCTTATCGTCCTCGACCTGCGGGCAGACGGAGATCGAGGCACCGAATCCCGGGCATGCCAGCCAAGACATTGGTGCAGTAATTGAGGCAGGAGAGTAACGGGCTATCCTTGTAAGTTTCCTGGTGCCTCCTATGCATACTGCATATGCTTATGCCTATCAAATTCAGATCCTTATTCTGTAGAGACACAACACCTAATACACAAAATGACATTGGATACTTTTGAAACAAATATGTAAATGAGAAATAAGGTACTCGGTATTCATCTTTGACCCATGGCTCAGGGAAGTCTTGTCCCTTATAAAAGGCTTGGGTTGGTGGTAGGTGTCAACATGAATTTGTTTGTCTTCTGTTAGGTCAATTGCTACGAATCTCTAAGTTAAGAGCTTAGTCCTCCGGTCGGTTGAGAACTGTGAGCGCTTTATCAATCCTATGTATAACAACGAATTCTGACATCTCTGCCAAAATGATGCCCCGAGCCGATTGACACGGCGAAGCCGAGGAACGATCCTGACCGTTATCATCTCTCATTCTTTACATACCGTCAGCGAACTCCATTCCTTTTGCAGAGAGATGTTTGCTTCTCAGAGCTTGAGACCTTTGTAAAGGAGTTAATTGCACAGAAGTACCACAATTCGAGCATCACATGTAGATTAGTACTACGATTGCTAATTTTTGCGTGTTAGTATCAACATTGGTCCAAATTTTTACAAAAAAGGCTAAAAGGCTGATTTATATGTATTAACAGTGTATCTGACCGTTGGGGCCCGTCCGTCAGGTGCCGACGTGGCATATTTTTTGCAGAAAACCCCTTGGCTTTATATGTAATCACATAAATGCCCATTTTTTCCAGGAAAACCACCATTGAGAGGGACTTTTTTTCGTTCGCAAGTTTTTCACAGACTTTTTCAAAAGTTTCCGGCGAATTGAATAAATAAATAACCGAAATGAAAAAACGCGCGCGAGGGCGATTCGAACCCGCGACCTGCAGGTCTGCGGTCGGCATACCACAAAGATCGCCGTTAGCGTGATCGGTGAAAGATATCCGAAATAAGAGAAGGAGGGATGGTGAGCCTCCTCGAGCTCGATGACTCTCGGTAGTTGGATCTGTTTGCTTGATGCGTTTACGACGTCGGATCAAGATCTCGATCAACACAGGCCGTCGGATCTCGGCGCCTTAATGCTTTGGAATGAATAGTAATGGCGTAAAAATGTAAATACCATGCCCCACCGGTATTTTGGTCATTTCACATAGAGGCCTATAAAAGCCGGTGACTCCGTGGCAAGCCCTAGCCGCCTCCTCCTCCCGCCGCTCGCCGCTCTCTCCTCCCGCCCTCCCTTCGAAACCCTAGCCGCGCCGCTACCATCGCGCCCACCCCTGGGCGAGGGGTGAGACTGAACCTAGCCGCCCCTCCCGCCTCCCGCCCGCCTCCTCTCCTCCCCGCCTCTGCTGCGATTCCTCCATGACGGCGAGTGGGCGCCCGCCTCCCGTCCATGAAGCTCGTCCCCGGCGCGTCGTCGCTCGAGCCCTCCTGCCCGACGCCAGAGGGCGCGTCCATAGCCGGGCGGAGGAGGAGATCCAGGCGGAGCGCGCCATCTCCATCGCCATGGCCCTCGGCCTTCGTCAAGCCGATCATCATCTTCCTCATCCTCGTCGTGGCGTCTGGCAGGTGGACTCCGGCAGCTCCACTCCATCTCAACTTCCCGGTACCGCCTCCAAGCTACTCCTCGGTGTGTTGATATTATTCATTGACGCAGCGGCATGCCTAGAACTCGCACAATGCGGGCACACGTACCTGACTTCTTAATTTGATTCGACAAACCTTTTGCAGCTATCTAGCTATGACCAAGAGTTGAAGGAAATGGACGAGCAGTCCAAGAAAGAGTACATCGGTTCGCCCCAAAAGGTACACAAATAACTACAAAATTTGACAAGTGGTTCTACTTTGTTATCAGATCAGACGGATTTGAGATTACTGTTTGTTCCTCTCCTTTTTATGTAGGAAAAGCACATGCTTCTCAAGAGGGGGTTTCAAGTACAGAGGCTTCGCAAGGTAGAGCTGATCTTGCAAGATTTGTTACTGAACATGTTCGGATTCTTGCAAGAAAAACTTTCTTGAATGCATGCTGGTGAAATTCAGAGATGTTTTTGCAGGCATCACCACAACGGCAAATGGGAGGCTAGGATTGGGCGTGTGTTTGGCAATAAGTATCTCTACCTAGGTACCTATGGTAAGTTAGTGATGCTTTTTTAAGAAAACTTTCTTAAGAACAAGTAGTGCTGACATGGTGGCCTCCCAAAATCCAGTCAAACGAAGGCATATAAGAGCATCTATCCTTTCCTGAGTAAAATGACGTGTTGCTTAGGAATTTATTCTCTATCTGAGTCAGCATTGCCAACCAAAAGTTACCCGTTCGTGTTGTTATTCAATTCGTGGTGGCATACTGATGATGCACTCAAACATTATATTTCTGAGAAAAAACACTATACTGATGATCCACTCTATAACTTTGCTGGCTTTACAATGGCAAATGGGCATCATCGTGCAATAAAGCGAGGAATGAAAAGAAAACTGATTCGTGTAAGACTTCCATCAAGTTTGAGAGCAAACATTTTCTCTACTGTGTTTAAACTAGGTGGCTTCAAAACAATACCAAAATTTTGAATCCCATCTTATGAAAACTTTTTTGGTAAAAAGAGCAACACTAGCATTTAGGAAATATGTAGGAGTATTCCTCACTTAGTTAGCAAGTTTCTTAATCGGGTAAGGCCAAATCCAAAATCTCTTGGGGATAAGACGTATCACAAGAAAAGGAACATATGACAGGTATGTCCTCAAGTGCTATACAGGTAGGCCACCAGTTCCTCTGAATGCCAAAGCAGATGGATTTGGCAATAGCAGTAAACGCCTTCCTGTGTCAAATGCAGCACCACGTGACGCGTTAGCACTTGCATCATACTACAATTATATTGTCTCTTATCTTAATCTTCTCTTTTGTTCATCTATCATTATCTTAAACCTTCATTTTAAACGGAATTGTCTTAGACCTTGATCTAACTGCACTTGGTTGATTAATCTTTTTGAACCATAATGATTATTCCTCTTTGTTTTATTGTATTGTTAGCCAATTAAAAATATTTTATTGTAGGTGTATATTTTTCTGTACGGTATATATTATGTGAGGTATTTCTAGCGCATCTTAATCTTATTTTATAATCATCTAACTAGAGTCTTGGACCTTCGAGCTTGGTTAACTAAAGCATCTATTGTATCGAATGTCAAATTATCTACCCTTGCACTTAAGATGTAATGTATCATACTAGATTTTCATGAGCTTAATTATAGATTATCAGGATTTTGGGGATGTGTACAGTGTAAAATTATAGATCGCTCAGACTCTGTTTATACTCTGCCAAGTTATCTCAAGCATATGTTTTTACTTTGCACAGGTTGATTCAATAACTGCCAAGTTATCTTGAAGGATAGTATATTGAGTTTTATTTTGGTCTTTCAAAGTTCAATGGAATTTGAAATGACGTGGTTGTTGTACTCTGCTTTATATAAGATACAAAATCTTTTTTATCATAAAGGTTTACTTTGTTTTCCATCAGATCTCCCTTTTGTCTATTCATACATTCCTTTCTAAATTTCATATTTTATTTCGTTTAGAGACAAGGCTGAAACTTTTAAGAGTTACACCTGTAATGATTTAAATCCATTCCACATCATGCTAGCTAGACAATATTTTCTGGTAAAAGTAGCTAATACAATTATTATGTGATGTTTGGATTTTAGCTATGTTTTGCTCTTTTAAGAATAGGCTTGGTTGTAGGGTAGTCACCTACATTGTCGATATCTCTGTCATTATGATCACCCTCATGTCTTGTTGTCATGACTTCTATGTAGACATCCGACCAACTAAATTCATGTATCCAGCTATGTCATATTGGCATCCATGTATTGCTACTTGAATAGATTTCTTGATGACAATAAATAAGAGCCATGGTCAGACATCGTCCTTTGTAGGAATATACCCAAAAAAATCATGTGCTTACCCATGGACTGTCGTATATTGCTGTGTCGCGGGTCATGTTGGAAAAATCCCTAAAATTACTTATCAAAGATAAGATGGAAAATGTAAATCCGAGACTCAGAACATCCTCTGCCTTATCAAAGACGAGTAAAATCATGTATAGCGTAAAGACATAAAATATGTGAATTTCAAAGGACAGTCCATGGCACATTTGTAGAAGAGGCATAGGAGGTGGTGGTGGGGGGGTAATAGCCTAGCAGCGAGTCATAAAATCTGAAACGACCGTATATGTCATAAGGTATAAAAGGCAGGAGTCTGTTGTGTTCCGAGCTGGGCAAAAGGTTTGGTGAGTTTCGAACTCAACAAAATGGAGGATTGGACAATATGGCAGTGCCACGCGTTAGGATCTTATTCGACAAGAGTTTGCCGAGTTTCGGCCAGTGAGGTCACAACAAAGGCAGGGTGCTGAGCAATAAGGGCACCCAACAGGCCCCCCCAGGTCATTTTTTCGGCGCCGGCGCAGAAAAAACGGCCCAGTCGCGTCCCCAGGACGCCGAAAATCACCGGTTCGGATCTTTTTTCTGCCCGGCGGTCACAGGCCGAACCCGGCGCGCTGGGGAGCCGTTGGGGCTCGGCGCTAGGGAAAACACTGCCCACACCGACAGGGGAAAAGTCAAGGTTTTTCCCCGACTCGCCTCGCACCCCGCCCTCGGCCACCACTAGCTATATCGGCGACGGCCGCCGGCCTACTCCGCTAGATAGCCATTCTCCGCGGAAAATAGCAGCGGTAACCGCGCGGCAGCCCTCCCGCAGCAATGAACATGCGTTCCGGCGCAGAGGCGCGGTTTAACGGCGGGTACACGCCCACCGGCGCAAGGTGTTGGGCGTTTTGACTATCTTAGTGATGGACTCGGATGAGGAGGAAGAGCTCGCCCTTGTTCTTTGGAGGAGGAAGCCGCGCCGACGTCCGTGAAGAAGAGCATCGATGGTGCTCGCCGCCCTCGCCATTCTTTGGCGAGCAATGAAAAGCAGCGTCGAGGTGGCTCGGCACCGGGCGGGTGAAAGCAAAGAACCGGCATCGTCTGCAAGGCTCGTGCATGCTCTACTCCGACTACTTCGCGATGCTCCACTTCATGGCGAGAGAACATTTCGGCGCGTTATCGGATGAGCCGAAGCTCTTCCTCGGATTGTGAATTCCATCCGGAGTTCGACAACTACTTCAAGTGCAAGATGGATTGCTTTGGCGCTCTTGGATTCACCTCCATCCGTAAGTGCACGACAGCGATGAGGATGCTTGCATATGGAGCTCCATGTGATTCACTTTCGGCGACTATGGGCGCATGGCCGAGTCCACCAAAGCATAGAGTGTTTCTACAAGTTCTCGCCGGGCGTGGTGGCAGTGTTTGGGCCACAATACTTGAGAACACCCAATGCGGAAGACACCGCCGGATCCTAGCGCAGAATGCAGCAAGAGGATTTCTGGGATGCTTGGAAGCATCGGCGCATGCATTGGAAATGGAAGAACTGCCCATTTGGTTGGCGGGGATGTACAAAGGCGCCAAAGGCGGTTGCAGTGTGGTGCTTGAGGCGGTAGCCACCACAGGACCTCTGGATTTGGCACTCCTTCTTTGGTATGCCAGGAACTCACAATGACATCAACGTCTTTGCGGTGCTCTCTTGTTTTTGCCAAGCTCGTTGGGGGCCATTCTCCTCGGTGAATTTCGAGATCAATGGGCACCAATACAACAAGGGGTACTATCTAGGCGACGGCATCTATCCGAGATGGTCGACATTTGTGAAGACGATCTCAAACCTGTGGCGAGGAGGCAAGAACGCGATTTGGCGAAGCTTCGTGGAGGCTTGCGGGGAGGATGTCGGCGGGCATTTGGTGTGCTCCAATCTCGATTCGCTGTTGTTCGGTACCCGCTCAGGACCTGGTCGAAAGATCAAATGTGGGAGATCATGACTTGCTGTGTCATCTTGCACAACATGATCATCGAGAGCGAGCAAGAAGACCCGGTGTTTGACATCGAACCATACTACGTGCGAGGTCCTCTAGCGAAGTTGATAACCAGCTACCGGCAACTTGGACTGCCTATCTCAAGATTATCGTCGAGATCCGAGACCCACAGGTGCATCATCAACTGCAGAAAGATCTGATTGAGCATCTATGGAGGCTCAAGGGGACGCCAGCGTGATGAAATCTGAGTTTTTATTTGTTGAACTATATAATTTGTATTGAACTATTTGTTGTTGTAGTATTTTGTTGAAGTATTTGATTTTTCTGTGATGAAATATGTGATAAGGAATAATTGTGTTGATAATTGAACGCCGAGACACGGCGAAACCACGCCGAATATGGGCCTATTCTCGCCCATATGGACCGTTTATTCGCCGAAATTGGACTGCAAAGCGGGCCAATTTCGGCGCTGAAAACGACAATGGGCTTAAAACAGCCGATGTATCGCCGACTTTCGCAGGCGATTTGTATGCGTCCTGGAGGGGCCAACGGCCGGAGATGCCCTAAAAGCTATCACACGACGCGTTCCTGCTCGCCGGCGTCTCTGCCGAGTTTATCTTGAAAGAACTCGACAGAGCTTTGTGCCACATGGCATCTCCGTCAACGCCCCGTCCCGCCTAAAAGTGTAGTCTGCCGATTTCTGTTTCCAAAAAAACTCGGAAATACGTCCTTAGATGTTCACCCAGTTTCCGATAATAAGAACACGGCAAACTTAATGGTTGCCAACTGGTGTCAAGCCATGTCCTGTTCACTAAGTACGGAACTCGGGAAACTCATCGCCGAGTTGATTCTCGGCTCTGTCGAGTTTCCTAGAAACTTGGCAAAGTAGGTGAATCCAGTAATGAGGAGGGGTATTTTTTGTTCGTAATGAAAACCTCAAAGGGTTGTCTGTGGTACATAATCGAAGAGATATTAAAGTCTCTCTCTCAGTGCTCCACCTTGGAGGGAAAATGGTATAGCCCACCGGTCCGTAGTAAAAATGTGCACTCTATAAATTAGTACTCCACTTTCTATCCCCTCAACCACATAGCTAACAATAGCATAGCAAATGGTGAGGCCAACATCACGATAGCACATCAGCAGAGAGCGGCGTTACTGAGAATGGCGGCAGTTGAACACGGTATCCTGTTCCTTGGTTCAGCTATAGGGATTGTCGCTAGTGGGTCCCTTTAAACAAATACGGGCGGTGGAAAGTGGATCGCTCTGTATAATACCGACGTGAACAGTGCTGTACGCCGGCCAGTGGACGTGGGACCTGGAGATGCATGTAACGTGCACGAGTCGAGCCGTGGACCAGGTCCGTCAGTAGAATTTGATCCTAGGATCAGAAATTTAAGCGCGCCGTTTGCTCCTGTGAGAGCGCCGTCAATGTTGCAGGAAATGCTGGTTGGTGCCGACCTGTGTAGTATATGGAGAAATCATGGCCTGCCGAACACCCTCTTCCCATTCCCCTTTCCATCCCACCATCGCTGAGTTGAAGCCGGCGACAGGCGAACCGGATGGCGGCGGCGCAAAGTACGGCGACTACAGCCGGAATATACCAAAACGGTCTGGAATTTCTGCTACTCCCTCCGTCCCAGAATGTAAGACGTTTTTTGACACTATTGTAGGACACACGTCTTACATTCTAGGACGGAGGACACACGTCTTACATTCTAGGACGGAGGGAGTAGATCCAGTTGACAGGTACATTCTCCAACGCTGTGATCTACTCCATATGTTTTACAGCAGATCTGTGCGGTAGTTTGGCGATTGGGGATTCGCATACGGGGAAAATTTGACTGTTGTTCGATCTGGTGTTCATGCCGTAGGTTCCCGTTGACAGAGGTAACTGCTGATGTTGAGCGACCAGATCCATTGGTGCTGGAGGACGTCCGCCGGTCAGCACCGGCTGCTGCCGACTCGTCGTGCGCGGTTGTTGTTGGCAACTTCGGCGACTCTGTCGAACAGAACAGGCCCGGCCTCAAGAGGAAGTGCTCACCCACAGAATCCGCCGAGTCCACCGGAAAGGTGAACCCAGAGGCACCCGGCTGGGCTAGAAGGTATGCATTAGTCTGGGATTGCAATTTATTAGCAGATTACTGAGTTAAAAAATTGATGTCTATCCAGCTAAAAAATTACAATTAACACCTTAAAATGTACTTGTCTAGAAGGTATGGATTAGTCTAGAAAGTTACCCCTTGAATCAAAGAGAACACAGAGAATTAGACCTGCTGAAAAACACCTTAACTGTATTTGTCAGGTTGCGACTTGGGCATGCTCCTCCTGATAGGACGCCCTGTGCTGGTAGAGTTACACCATTGGAAGAAACTATAAGGAGATATGCTGACAAACCGACACAGAATGTAGTAAAACCAGAGATTGGTATGAGTTTTGATTCTCTTGGAGAAGCATATGATTTTTATAACTTGTACTCTTGGGAGGTTGGATTTGGTATAAGGTATGGCAAGAGCCGTTTGAATGTCGAGAAGACAAAATGTATGCAAGAAATTGTATGAGGCTGCTCGGTCAGTACTAAACCCTTTGCAAACCATATTGTCATATATATTAATGAGTGCCTTTTGCACTATAATTCATTATTGAAATGATGAGACACTTTGCCCGGGAAAATTGCAGGGAAAACCAGAACAACAGAACAGTCGGTCTTGCAGATGCGAGTGCCCTGCAATGATTAGATTGCTAAAGGCAGCAGACAACGGATGGTACATCGCTGAGCACCGGGCAAGTCACAATCATTCTCTCTCTCTCACTTGCGGGGAAAAGGTCCATTGGCCGTCTCACAAGCACATAGATGTGTACACAAAGGATCTGGTGAAGCAACTACGGGCAAACAATGTGAACCTCAACAAGGTTTACAGCATCATTGGCAGCTTTTTCGGTTCATCAGAAAGCGTGCCTTTCACAAAAAGGTCGCTTCGTCATCTGTGCGGTAGAATTAGTCGAGACCAGGCTGATGATGACGTGAACAAAACCTTAGCTGCTTTCAAGGAGATACAGCGGAACGACCCGGAATTCACATACTGAGTCCAAGGTGATGAGGAAAGTAGAATTAAGAATCTAATGTGGACAAACGGAAACAGCAAGTTGCAGTACAGATTCTTCGGTGATGTCATCACATTTGATACGACGTACCGGACAAACTTGTATGACATGCCCTTCGGGTTGTTCGTTGGTGTGAACAATCACTTCCAGAGCATAATACTTGCAGGAGTCCTTATGCGTGATGAGCAGATCGAGAGTTTCCAATGGGTGTTTTCCGAGTTTGTGGACATGATGGGGGGTAAGCATCCACAAACCATATTGACGGGTAAGTCCCTAGCTAAAAAAATCAGATGCAATGTGTAGATGTTATCTGATAGCAAAAACTTCATGTTACTAACTTATTTGAACTTGCTGTCAACAAACGCAGACCAAGCAAGAGCGATGGAGGTAGCAATCAAGAGCGAGCTCCCTGGGATTGTGCACAGATGGTGCAAGTGGCACATTCTTAAGAAGGCAAAGGAAAACCTTGGCCCACTGTATACAAGGAAGAGTGAGTTCAGAGCTGAATTCCACAAAGTGGTGAATCACATGATAAGTGTGGAAGAATTTGAGACTGCTTGGGGTATACTGGTTGAGAAATATAATCTGAAGTCCCACAATTACATGACGAACTTATATGAGATACGTGACAAGTGGGCGAAGCCATACTTCAAAGGTGTCTTCTGCGCCAAAATGACGAGCACGCAACGAAGTGAGAGTGCAAACAACTTGCTGAAAATGTACATGCCGCCATCAAGCCCAATGCATGTGTTCGTGAAGCAATACATGAGGCTTCAATTTGACAGGGAATCAGATGAGAGCTATGAAGAGAAACGGACAAGAGTTGTAAGACAAAAATATGCACTAGGTCTTTTATGTTTTTAAGTCAGGATCTAATAAGTATGACAAATTATATGTTTTCATGTGCTTCACAGAGTGGCGCTGTAATGAGGACAAACATTGCTATCGAGAGGCACGCAAGTAAAATATATACGAGAAAGATGTTTGAACAATTTGGTGAGAATCTGTTCGAGGGTGGATCATACCATGTTGAAGAGGTGGAGAAGAACAAGAAATATATTGCAAGGCACAACAATGCTGAGAAACGGGAAAAGTGGAGCAAGGTCGAATACGAGGTGACCATATCAGATGATGGAGATTGGTT
This sequence comes from Aegilops bicornis, assembly GCA_021605145.1. Taxonomy (NCBI): domain Eukaryota; kingdom Viridiplantae; phylum Streptophyta; class Magnoliopsida; order Poales; family Poaceae; genus Aegilops; species Aegilops bicornis. Next base: position 1,186,013 of record JAHIAL010000033.1, on the reverse strand, counting down.
CGATTGTGAGTGCGGGCAATTTGCCCACATGGGCATGCTGTGCTGCCATGCCCTAAAGGTTATTTCCTGACTGCAAACAACTAGTCCATGAGTTTGTTGTCCCTGATATATCTGACCTCCATGGATCGTACTTATTTTTTGCTCGTGTTTGCAGGTGATGGACCACATTGGTGTGCAAGAGATACCCAAGCGCGACATATTAAAAAGGTGGACAAAAGATGCTAGGGACATTTTGCCACATCACATTGCTCATTTTCAAAAGGACCAAGCTGCTAGTCAATCGTTTACCTGTCGGAGCTCAACCCTGTACCTGCATGCCATGGAATTGGTGAGAATTGGAGACTCGTCAGTCACTGCCTACGAGCTTGTACTGGGGAGGATCAAAGATTTAATTGTAGAGGCCTCTCCGTTATCAGAAACAGGGATGGCCTAGGAATTGAGGATAGGATAGATGCTGAAGCAAATAGGAAAAACAATGGATCAGCTGTGGCAACCCTGAACATGGATGCAGAAATGCTTGAAAATGATAACAGCATGACAGCATCCGGCAACTGGGATGCGCTTGCTGCTCTGTCGGCTCCAAGCAAGAAGCGAGGGGTGGGCCGGCCTTGCTCAAGCAGGGAGAAAGTGCCATATGAAGGATTGAGCAAACGTACGAGGTTCTACAGTATATGCAAGCTACCAGGACATAAGAGGACGACCTGCCCCGAAAGGGGTGATGTACCAAAACAACCTCGCAAACCAGTAACCTGCAAGAACTGCGGTGTGGTGGGACACCGATACTCGTGCACGAGGCCGCTTGTGCCGAATGCATTTTGAACACTTTCTTTTTTCATTTAAAAAATGTGCACTGGTAGAGTATTCTAGGTTCTGGGTTTGTGCCCCGTGGTTGAACTTGCACGCTTTGCTCCCTCCTGGAATGTAAACTAGTTTTTTTATAGATAAAGCTGTGCTTTCTGGACCCTTGCAACTGAATGTCGCGAAAAATAATTTGGCATACCCGGCGTTGCGGCGGGCTGTGTGTGGAGTAGACAAGCAGTGATAGTCCTTGTTTACGTTCTGTTAAGTTTTCTGCCGTGCTGATTATAGATGAAATTCTGCTAAAACATGATATGCTTTCGTTCTGGCAACTGAGTTACCGTACAGGCCGCTGCGGCCGCTGCCTGGTGAGGACTGAAATTTCGTGCGCAACACTGAAGCTTCTGCTGTCAGTCGACTGAATTACAAATACATCTCATTCGGTCTGCTGGTTGTTGGAGACTGAATTTACTGTCATTTTTGTGCTGTAGGTTTGCCTGCTGTCAATTTTTGAACAACCTGGCTGCCAGCCATCTAAAAATAAATGCGTTGATACACGTGTCAGCTATAATACGTCCATATGGTCACACGTATGCATCGCATGCATTCGAATTTCAAACGGGGTGTGGCGCCTGAAAGTGGGTGCTTCCCATTACTTAAGGGGGTGGATGGCCGTGGTGTCTAGCAGAATACCTGTTGCTCTAGTTCATCCTCTTCCTGTCTGAGAAGCCATGGCGCCGGCGTTCAGCACGCACCAGGGATCCGGCTCGGCCAGCGGGGTCTGTCGTACACCTTCAGCCTGCATTGGCTCCAGGAAAGTTAGTCAACTCTCTCGCGTTGATTGAAGTAGGATTGTTTCCCTTGTTATGTGGTCTGTTGACATTCTTGCTTAACGAACGACTCAGGATGAGCAAGAGGGTTCGTCAGTTGCCGTGGGTCGTCTTGCATCGGATGCTAACAGCTGCAACATCCAGGGCGGCGCGCAGGAAGAAAATCCTCAGAGGCAAGTTTCAGTGAATGTATGCTCGCTTGTGCTCACGGTGCTGACCGGCTATTTCCCTGAATTTTGCAGCCGGAGATCGTCAATGAGACCCTGTCGGCGACAGAGAACAACGATGGCCAGAGTTCGGACGTAGCCATCTCCGATAGCGTCGCTGCCATCACAACTCACGCAGAAGGCTTTGGTGAGCACGATCCAGACGAAAAAGACGATGTGGATGAGCTGGATCCAGGGGAGGTGGACGATGCTCAGTGCTCTGGTGCAGATGGGGCTGCTGTACGTGACGCCAATGAAGAAGATGAAGTCTGCAGCCGTCCTGCTAAGCGAATTCGTGTGCGTGGTTTGGAACCCCTGGCCTAGTGGTTCATGATTAGTTAGCGTGACTGGTAATCTCTCATTACCATCAGTATGTGTGCTACGGCTGCTTTTGGTTGTGTGCCGTGTGCGTTGTGTCGTGTTCGCAAAACAGCGGTCCTGTTCTGATTTGCTCTGTTCTTATGCGATGACGTCGTCGGTACTATGTTTTATGAAATGCAATCCTAAGCATGACCATAAATACACTTGGTTGGTGCCTGAGAGTACGTGTGTGTCCGGGATGGAGTCGGGGGAGAATGTATCCTGTGCACCAAGCCAATTTGTGCACGCAGTGCACCAGTGGATTCTGTGCCCTTACATGAAAATGAAACGTGCTAGATTTTGGTCAAAAGTTGGACTATGTTTTTTTTTGGGACCCAAAATAAAGAGATTCATATATTTTGAGCCGAGTGTTTGATTTCAGATCCGTTTTGATTGTCATTTTTTTGCCGACGAGATCTATGAAATAAGATCCGTACTGAATTTGTTTGTAACAAAAATTAATTATTGCTTTTTTGAACCTTGAAACAAAACTTGATGTACCAGAAGCATGATCCACGTGTGAGAGAAGCGGATGTTACTCATAGACAAATTACAGAAATTGTAAAATAAATCCTTTCAAATTTCGACCAAAGTTGAGGAAGGCAAAAAATATGAATTTAAAAAAAATATAACTAAAATTGGTCTAGATTCATAGATCTCGTCAAAAAACAAAAGAATGCACTAAAAAACATTTCCGAAGTCAGACAACTTGTTTAAAAGAATATGATCCCTTTTTAGATTGAAGTAACGAAATTAAAGACGGACAGTCATTTAGTTGTTAGGAAGATGTGCGTCGATTTGATAAATTAGAGGACCTCCGCAATGCTTCAACAATCCACGTACCAACCTGATCATATCACCTTGTGTTTCATCCAATGCCTCATATAGTACCGGAGCATTCGGTCCATATGTTTAGTCGGGGGTTGGGGTTGGTGTATCCGATGCACCCGTGCTTGTGGTACTACCTGTGCAACTGGTGCCATATAATGTTTTCACTAAAATGAAAAAAAACAATAATGGGTAACGCAATATCAATGAATGATGTGATAAAAAATTCATTTAAAATTTTGTAAATATTTTTTGATTTACACAAGTGGCAAAATTAACATCATTGTGATAATGTCCCAAGAAAAAAATGCCCAAATAATGATATGACATATTCAGTCTTTGAATTTGTCATTTTTGTCTTCCGAGTTATGTCTCAGGTTATGACTTGAAATTTTCTAAAACCTACATTGGTGTTTTGCGAGTTTGCGAAGTTTTTTTATATTTTTTGGAAAGTTTTAAAAGCACAAATATGAGTTTGCTGCCTTGGTAGCACCGCAAAATTGAGGCCGCACCGGATACATTCCCTGTGGATTTGGTACCAAGAAAAAAGTTAGCTGCCTGAGGCCACTCCTGCCCGATCACCACCGCCACCCCAACCCCATCGCCCCCCCCCCCCCCCCCCAAAACACACCAAGAAAACTATCTCGCCCCCCGACGCACCTACCACTAACACTCGCAAGACAAGAATTTTTTTTGAACCGAGGCAAAAGATTTGCCTCATATATTAATTAAGAGAGAATAGAGTTTTTACACGAGCCCAACAAGTACAAAGTGGTGTTACTCTCCCGGTATTATAGTACCTATCTTCTTAGCCCCGGCGGTGACCCAGTTGAGGGCTTCACTCTTGATGTTGCTTAGCAGAATTGGGGGTGGCATGCTCTTGTTGCGGAAAATGCGTGCGTTCCTCTCATTCCAAATGGTCCATCCGATGAGCATGGTGAGGGATGCCATGGCTTTCCTGTTGGGAGTGCACAAACTCGATTGGCCCACCCACCAATCCCTAATGGAGTCCTGATGGTGCCATGACGAAGTTTCATGGTTGTCGAGGTTTTGCCCCCCGTTGACCAAATTCCAAAGGGGAAGGGTGAAACGACACTTGACGAAGAGGTGTAGTCAGACTCGGCTCCCGTTTGCGAGAGGGGGCAAAGATGGCAATCGGCCATCCCGGCGTGCTAAGCGATCGAGAGGTCCAAATCCGGTCCTGGATGGCAAGCCACGCGAAGAACTTCACCTTAGGCGGTGCCCAGGCTTTCCACACCGTGTTATCCATGGAAGAGTAGAAGGTTCCGAAGAATTGTGCTGAGTAAGCAGACGCCGCCGAGTATTGACCATCCGTAGTGTGCTTCCAAGAGATCTCGTCCTCCGCATGCTCCTCTAGGTGGAATTCTGAAATGAGCATCCAAAGCTCGACAATTTGGTGGATGTGAGCCATAGTGAAGGTGATAGCCATCTTGATTTTGGAGATCCATGCACCCTCGTTGAGTGCTTCCTTGCCCTTCTAGTTTTTCCTTGTGGATGCGTCGTGGATGAGCGGCGCAATATCCTTCGGTTTGTGGCCGTGAGCCCAATGTTGGAAATATGCCCTAGAGGCAATAATAAAAGTATTATTATTATATTTCCTTGTTCATGATAATTGTCTTTTATTCATGCTATAATTGTATTATCCAGAAATTGTAATACACGTGTGAATACATAGACCACAATATGTCCCTAGTGAGCCTCTAGTTGACTAGCTCGTTGATCAACAGATAGTCATGGTTTCCTGACTATGGACATTGGATGTCGTTGATAACGGGATCACATCATTAGGAGAATGATGTGATGGACAAGACCCAATCCTAAGCATAGCACAAGATCGTGTAGTTCGTTTTGCTAGAGCTTTTCCAATGTCAAGCATCCCTTTCTTAGACCATGAGATCGTGTAACTCCCGGATACCGTAGGAGTGCTTTGGGTGTACCAAACGTCACAACGTAGCTGGGTGACCATAAAGGTGCACTACAGGTATCTCCGAAAGTGTACATTGGGTTGACACGGATCGAGATCGGATTTGTCACTCCGCATGACGGAGAGGTATCACAGGGCCCACTCGGTAGTGCATCATCATAATGAGCTCAAAGTGACCAAGTGTTTGGTCACGGGATCATGCATTACGGTACGAGTAAAGTGACTTGCCGGTAACGAGATTGAACGAGGTATTGGGATACCGACGATCGAATCTCAGCAAGTAACATGCCGTCGACAAAGGGAATAGTATACGGGTTGTTTGAATCCTCGACATCGTGGTTCATCCGATGATATCATCGAGGAACATGTGGGAGCCAACATGGGTATCGAGATCCCGCTGTTGGTTATTGCCCGAGAGCCGCCTCGGTCATGTCTGCGTGTCTCCCAAACCCGTAGGGTCTACACACTTAAGGTGCAGTGGACGCTTAGGGTTGTATGAATATGAGTATGCAGCAAACCGAATGTTGTTCGGAGTACCAGATGAGATCCCGGACGTCACGAGGAGTTCCGGAATGGTCCGGAGGTAAAGATTTATATATAGGAAGTCTTATTTTGGTCGCCGGAAAGGTTTCGGGCATTATCGGTATTGTACCGGGAGTGCCGAAAGGTCCGGGGTCCACCGGGGGTCCACCTGCCTGGGGGCCACATGGGCCAAGGGCACCAGCCCCAAAGGGCCCATGCGCCAAGGAGACTTGGGAGGAGAGTCCTAAAGGGGAAGGCACCTCAGGGTGCCTTGGGGAGATGGACTCCTCCCTCTTGGCCGCACTCCTTCCATGGAGGAAGGGCAGAAGCTGCGCCCTCCCCCTCTCTTGCACCTATATAAAGGGAGGGAGGGAGGGTGGCGGACCTGAAGCCCTTGGCGCCTCCCTTCTCTGCTACACCTCCTCCTCCTCCCGTAGTTGCTTAGCGAAGCCTGCCGGAGTTCCTGCATCCACCACCACGCAGGTCGTGCTCTTTGGATCATCATCAACCTCTCCTTCCCCTTGCTGGATCAAGAAGGAGGAGACGTCATCCGCTCCCGTCACGTGTGTTGAACGCGGAGGTGCTGTCCGCTCGCACTAGGTCATCGCTGATCCGAATCACGGCAGTACGACTCCATCAACCCGTTCCATTGAACGCTTCATACGCGATCTACAAGTGGTATGTAGATGCAATCACTCTCTCATGACTCGTTGCTAGATGAACTCATAGATGGATCTTGGTGAAACCGTAGGAAAAATTTTAATTTTCTCGCAGCGTTCCCCAATAGTGGCATCATGAGCTAGGTCTATCGTAGTTCTCTATTGCACGAGTAGAACACAATTTGTTGTGGGCGTACATGTTGTCAACTTTCTTGCCGCTACTAGTCTTATCTTGCTTCAGCGGTATTGTGGGATGAAGCGGCCCGGACCGACCTTACACGTACGCTTACGTGAGACAGGTTCCACCGAATCGACATGCACTAGTTGCATAAGGTGGCTAGCGGTGTCTGTCTCCCACTTTAGTTGGAGCGGATTCGATGAAAAGGGTCCTTATGAAGGGTAAATAGAAGTTGACAAAATCACGTTGTGGTTATTCGTAGGTAAGAAAAGCGTTCTTGCTAGAACCCAATTGCAGCCACGTAAAAGATGCAACAACAATTAGAGGACGTCTAACTTGTTTTTGCAGCAATTGACATGTGATGTGATATGGCCAAGTTGTGATGAATGATGAATGACATATTGTGATGTATGAGATCATGTTCTTGTAATAGGAATCACGACTTGCATGTCGATGAGTATGACAACCCTTGAGGAGCCATAGGAGTTGTCTTTATTTTTTGTATGACCTGCGTGTCATTGAAGAACGCCATGTAAATTACTTTACTTTATTGCTAAACGCGTTAGCCATAGAAGTAGAAGTAGTCGTTGGGCGTGACAACTTCATGAAGACACGATGATGGAGATCATGATGATGGAGATCATGGTGTCGTGTCGGTGACAGGATGATCATGGAGCCGAAGATGGAGATCAAAGGAGCTATATGATAATGGCCATATCATGTCACTCTTTGTATAATCGCATGTGATGTTTATTATGTTTATGCATCTTGTTTACTTAGAACGACGGTAGTAAATAAGATGATCCCTCATAACAATTTCAAGAAAGTGTTCTCCCTAAGCGTGCACCGTTGCTAAAGTTAAATCGTTTGAAGCACCACGTGATGATCGGGTGTGATAGATCCTTACGTTCACATACAACGGGTGTAAGACAGTTTTACACATGCAATACTCTTAGGTTAACTTGACGAGCCTAGCATGTATGCAGACATGGCCTCGGAACACAAGAGACCGAAAGGTCGAACATGAGTCGTATGGAAGATACGATCAACATGGAGATGTTCACCGACGATGACTAGTCCGTCTCACGTGATGATCGGACACGGCCTAGTCGACTCGGATCATGTATCACTTAGATGACTAGAGGGATGTCAAATCTGAGTGGGAGTTCATTAAATAATTTGATTAGACGAATTTTATTATCATGAACAATAGTCTAAAATCTTTGCAAAATGTCTTGTAGATCAAATGGCCAACGCTAATGTCACCATGAACTTCAACGCGTTCCTAGAGAAAACCAAGCTGAAAGATGATGGCAGCAACTATTCGGACTGGGTCCGGAACATGAGGATTATCCTCATAGCTGCCGTGAAACAATATGTCCTAGAAGCACCGCTTAGGTGAAGCGCCCATCGAAGAACCAAGACGTTATGAACGCTTGCCCTCGCGGCCGATGATTACTCCCTCGTTGATGCGGCATGCTTTACAGCTTAGAACCGGGGCTCCAAAAGCGTTTTGAGCGACACGGAGCATATGAGATGTTCAAGGAGCTGAAACTGGTTTTCCAAGCTCATGCCCGGGTCGAGAGATATGAAGTCTCCGACAAGTTCTACAGTTGTAAGATGGAAGAAAATAGTTCTGTCAGTGAGCACATACTCAAAATGTCTGGGTTGCACAACCGCTTTGTCCCGGTGGACATCAACCTCCGGACGAGGCGGTCATTGACAGAATCCTTGATCGCTCCCACCGAGCTACAAGAGCTTTGTGATGAACTACAATATGCAGGGGGATGGTGAAAACTATTCTGAAGTATTTTCAATCTTTGAAGTCACAGAGGTAGAAATCAAGAAGGAACATCAAGTGTTGATGGTCAATAAAACCACTAAGTTCAAGAAGGGCAAGGGTAAGAAGAACTTCAAGAAGGACGGCAAGGATGTTGCGCGCTACCGTAAGCCAATTGCCGTGAAGAAGTCAAAGAATGGACCCAAGCACGAGATCGAGTGCTTTTATTGCAAAGGAAGGAGTCCTTTGAAGCGGAATTGCCCCAAATACTTAGCGAGACAAGAAGGCCGGCAACACTAAAGGTATATTTGATATACATGTAATTGATGTGTACCTTACCGATTACTGTAGTAACTCCTGGGTATTTGATACCGTGCCGTTGCTCATATATGTAACTCACAAGCAGAGCTGCGGAATAAGCGGAGATCGGCGAAGGGCGAGGTGACGATGCGGCGCGGGAATGGTTCCAAGGTCGATGTGATCGCCGGTCGACACGCTACCTCTACATTTACCTACGGGATTAGTTTTAAACCTCAATAATTGTTATTTAATGCCAAGTTTGAGCATGAACATTGTATCGGGATCTCGTTTAATCTGAGATGGCTACTCATTTAAATCCGAGAATAATGGTTGTTCTATTTATATGAGAGAAATGTTTTATGGTCATGCTCCGATGGTCAATGGTTTATTCTTAATGAATCTCGAACGTAATGTTACACATGTTCATAGTGTGAATACCAAAAAATGTAAAGTTGATAACGATAGTCCCACATACTTGTGGCACTGCCGCCTTGGTCACATTGGTGTCAAGCGCATGAAGAAGCTCCATGCTGATGGACTTTTAGAGTCTCTCGATTATTAATCATTTGACACATGCGAACCATGCCTCGTGGGCAAGATGACCAAGACTCCGTTCTCCGGAACAATGGAGCGAGCAACCAACTTATTGGAAATCATACATACCGATGTATGCGGTCCAATGAGTGTTGAGGCTCGCAGAGGATATCGTTATGTTCTCATTCTCACTGATGACTTGAGTAGATATGGGTATGTCTACTTGATGAAACACAAGTCTGAGACCTTTGAAAAGTTCAAGGAATTCCAGAATGAAGTAGAGAATCAACGTGACCGAAAGATAAAATTCTTACGACCAGATCGTGGAGGAGAATATTTAAGTCACGAATTTGGTACACACTTAAGGAAATGTGGATCGTTTCACAACTCACGCCGCCTGGAACACCTCGGTAATAGCAATGTGTCCGAGCGTCGTAATCGCACTCTATTGGATATGGTGCGATCTATGATGTCTCTTCTTGATTTACCGCTATCATTTTGAGGATACGCTCTAGAGACAGCCTACATTCACTTTAAATAGGGCACCGCCTAAATCCGTTGAGACGACACCGTATGAATTATGGTTTGGGAAGAAACCTAAGCTGTCGTTTCTAAAAGTTTGGGGATGCGATGCTTATGTCAAGAAACTTCAACCTGAGCTCGAACCCAAGTCGGAAAAATGCGTCTTCATAGGATACCCTAAGGAAACCATTGGGTATACCTTCTACCTTAGATCTGAAGGCAAGATCTTTGTTGCCAAGAACGGATCCTTTCTGGAAAAAGAGTTTCTCTCGAAAGGAGTAAGTGGGAGGAAAGTAGAACTCTATGAAGTACTACCTCTTGAACCGGAAAATAGTGCAGCTCAGGAAAATGTTCTGTGGTGCCTACACCGATCGGAGAGGAAATTAATGATGATAATCAAGGTACTTCAGATCAAGTTGCTCTGAACTTCAGAGGGTCCACTAGGACACGCTCGCACTGCAGTGAATGCGGCAACCCTGTCACGGAAATCATGTTGTTAGACAACGGTGAACCTTGAACTATGAAGAAGCGATGGCGGGCCCAGATTCCAATAAATGGCTTGAAGCCATGCAATCCGAGATAGGATCCATGTATGAAAACAAAGTGTGGACTTTGACAGACTTGCCCGATGATCGTGACGATCGAAAACAAATGGATCTTTAAGAAGAAGACGGACGCGGATGGTAATGTTACCATCTATAAAGCTCGACTTGTCGCTAAGGGTTATCGGCAAGTTCAAGGGATTGACTACTATAAAGGGTTACGTCGACGCTAGCTTCGACACAGATCTGGATGACTCTAAGTCACAAACCGGATACGTGTATATATTGAATGGTGGAAGCGAGAAGCTGGTGCAATTGCAAGCAAAGCGTCGTGGCGGGATCTACATGTGAAGCGGAGTACATGGCAGCCCCGGAGGCAGCACATGAAGCAATTTGGGTGAAGGAGTTCATCACTGACCTAGGAGTCATACCCAATGCGTCGGAGCCGATCAAACTCTTCTGTGACAACACTGGAGCTATTGCACTTGCCAAGGCCCAGGTTTCACAAGAAGACCGAGCACATCAAGCGTCGCTTCAACTCCATCCGTGAAAATGTTCGGGATGGAGACATAGAAATTTGTAAAGTGCATACGGATGCAGAATGTCGCAGATCCATTGACTAAACCTCTTCATGGGCAAAACATGATCAACACGAACTCTATGGGTGTTCGATTCATCACAATGTAACTAGATTATTGACTCTAGTGCAAGTGGGAGACTGTTGGGAATATGCCCTAGAGGCAATAATAAAAGCATTATTATTATATTTCCTTGTTCATGATAATTGTCTTTTATTCATGCTATAACTGTATTATCCGGAAATCGTAATATACGTGTGAATACAAAGACCACAATATGTCCCTAGTGAGCCTCTAGTTGACTAGCTTTAGCTCGTTGATCAACAGATAGTCATGGTTTCCTGACTATGGACATTGGATGTCGTTGATAACGGGATCACATCATTAGGAGAATGATGTGATGGACAAGACCCAATCCTAAGCATAGCACAAGATCGTGTAGTTCGTTTTTCTAGAGCTTTTCCAATGTCAAGCATCCCTTCCTTAGACCATGAGATCGTGTAACTTCCGGATACCGTAGGAGTGCTTTGGGTGTACCAAACGTCATTAACGTGAATCGGGTGACCATAAAGGTGCACTACGGTATCTCCGAAAGTGTTCATTGGGTTGACACGGATCGAGATCTGGATTTGTCACTCCGTATGACGGAGAGGTATCACTTGGGCCCACTCGGTAGTGCATCATCATAATGAGCTCAAAGTGACCAAGTGTTTGGTCACGGGATCATGCATTACGGTACGAGTAAAGTGACTTACCGGTAACGAGATTGAACGAGGTATTGGGATACCGACGATCGAATCTCGGGCAAGTAACATACCGTCTGACAAAGGGAATAGTATACGGGGTTGTTTGAATCCTCGACATCGTGGTTCATCCGATGATATCATCGAGGAACATGTGGGAGCCAACATGGGTATCCAGATCCCGCTGTTGGTTATTGCGAGAGCCGTCTCGGTCATGTCTGCGTGTCTCCGAACCCGTAGGGTCTACACTTAAGGTAATGCGGTGGCGCTTAGGGTTGTATGAATATGAGTATGCAGCAAACCGAATGTTGTTCGAGTCCGGATGAGATCCGGACGTCACGAGGAGTTCGGAATGGTCCGGAGGTAAAGATTTATATATATGAAGTCTTATTTTGGTCACGGAAAGGTTTCGGGCATTATCGGTATTGTACCGAGGGAGTGCCGAAAGGGTCCGGGGTCCACCTGCCGGGGGCCACATGGGCTGTCTGGGGTGCGCCTTGGCCTATATGGGCCAAGGGCACCAGCCCCAAAAGGGCCCATGCGCCAAGGAGACTTGGGGGTGGAGAGTCCTAAAGGGGAAGGCACCTCAGAGGTGCCTTGGGAGGATGGACTCCTCCCCTCTTGGCCGCACCTTCCTTGGAGGAAGGGGCAAGGCTGCGCCTCCTCCCTCTCTTGCACCTATATAAAGGGAGGCGGGAGGTGGCTGACCCCAAGCCCTTGGCGCCTCCCTCGCTACACCTCCTCCTCCTCCCGTAGTTGCTTAGCGAAGCCCTGCCGGAGTTCTGCTGCATCCACCATCACGCCGTCGTGCTGCTGGATCATCATCAACCTCTCCTTCCCCCTTTCCGGATCAAGAAGAAGGAGACGTCATTCGCTCCGTACGTGTGTTGAACGCGAAGGTGCTGTCCGTTCGGCACTAGGTCATCGGTGATCTGAATCACGGCGAGTACGACTCCATCAACCCCGTTCCATTGAACGCTTCAAGACGCGATCTACAAGTGGTATGTAGATGCAATCACTCTCCCATGACTCGTTGCTAGATGAACTCATAGATGGATCTTGGTGAAACCGTAGGAAATTTTTTAATTTTCTGCAACGTTCCCCAACACCCAAGGCGCATCCCAGAAGGGTGTTTTATCCCCATTCCCAACGGTGATAACGGTGGAGGCATAGAAAAATTGTAATCCTCTTCCTCACATGGGTTACCCAAACCCACCCACATTTTGGATGGCACCGTCCACTCAAACTATATCGAACGCAAGCGCAGTGCGCGCGCGAATTTGACGGTGTTTAGCACGCCGGGGCCTCCACGCTCGTAAGGGCGGCAAACTAAGTCCCAATTGAAATTCCATTTTGCTCCAGAGGTTTTGTCTGAGCCAGACCACAGAAAAGCGCGTTGTAACTTGCTTGTGTTATGTAGGGTGCTCAGCGTGACGTGGATAGATGTGATGAAGTAAACCAACAAGGAGGATAGCACAGAATTCACCAAGGTGGTGCGACCAATAGCGGTGATGTTGTTGCCGTCCCATGGAATAAGTTTGGCCGCCACCTTGTCTTCGAGGAACTGGAAGTCTACTTTCTATAATTTCCAAACCGGAAGCGGAAGACCCAAATATTTCATGAGAAAGGATGCTCTTTTTGCAGGTAGATTTTGAAGGATGGGCTCAAGGTTGAGGTGGCGACATCGAATCGGAACGACTGAGCTTTTGTGGAAGTTGGTGGTCAGACCGGTGGCATCTCCAAAGCAGTCCAAAATGCCAGCAAGGTTATCAATGTCTCTCTTGATGGGTGCCATGAACACCGCTGCATCATCCGCATAAAGAGAGGTTCTCACAGTGGTGCCACGGCCACGGACTTTGTGGAGCAACCCCTTGCGAGTGGCCAAGTCAAGAAGATGTTGGAGCGGATCAATAGCAATGACAAATAGGAGGGGCGACATCGGGTCCCGTTGTCGCCAGGGGCGGGCCCAGCTCAAGTCAAGGGTATTCAACTGAATACCCATTATTTTGGGCAAAATACTAGGTATATATACTATATATGCTGTTCTGTATATAAGAAAAAACAAAAACTGGGAGCACGTCCACCACAAGTCCACTACTAACCCGGTTGGCCCAAGAGCCCAACATCCATTTCCCTCGACACCACGAGTCCACGACTTGTCGGTTGGTCTAGTAGCGCCGCATGTACGCACACGTTCATCATCCAAAAAACTCCATCTCGATCGAGGCACATACGAATGGGCACCGCCTCTCTTCCCCGACCCACGCATCAACGATTCCGTTCCCACACGAGCCGCCACTCTGCCGGCCCGGCCATTAAGGCTGTTGCCGTTGCCTACTTTGATCGAAGATCCAGCGTTGTACGGCGCATCACCGTGACAAATCCATCCCTCGCTTCATGCATTCTTCCTTTCAACTTCTGGTCCTTCAAGCCGTAAGGCGTGAGCTGAATCAATTCAACTGCGGAACCACAGATTGATCTATTGAAGGTATAATTGCTAATTAGAAGTACTAATCCTTCAACTTACGAAAATAAGATCTCTCCTCGTGCCGATTCAAACTGAATTTCATCTATAAGTGATGAGTGCCGACACACTTTTGTTCTCGTTGTCCAAGAGGGCCACAGCATTGCTGCAGGATAGGGGTGCAGAGTTTGAGCTCCTATAAGTTAGTCCGACCACTTGTCTTTTATTTAATCACAGTGAAATTAGAGACTTGTTTGCGGTCAATTATGATTTTTTTTGAGAATATGCTATTTTTCATTTGAGTTTGTAACGTGAGAACTTTTACAAATTTTCAATTTGTTACAAGGATCATTATGTATAACGAATAGTACTCTAAAACTTGAACAATTTTCCCTTTCAGGTGTAAAACATGAAGAGGAAGAACACGGATGAGGATGAGGACATCATCACTCATTTTCAAAGCATCAAAGGATCGCAAAGTTATCGTGTAATGAGGTTTCTTATCATTCTATTTTCTATCCTCTACAGATCTTAGATTTTCCAATGATATGTTAAACATTTTTTACTTTGATATGTTGAACAATACCAAAGTTATGATCAATTTTCATGAATATAATATATTATGTGATATCTTGTTTGTATTTTTAGAACTAGTACAATATACTGCTACAATCGATTATACGCGTCAAGAGGAAGGCTATAGGCTTCCAATTTGTTTTTGAAAATTTGAATACACAGTCATGAATTCCTGGGGCCGCCCCTGCTTGTCGCAACCCCTTTACATGGTGGATAGAAGTGCCAGGAACCCTGTTCAGGAGGATACGGGAGGAAGATGTGACAAGAAGTGCGACGATCCAGTTTCTGAACTTGCTGGGAAAACCTTTTTTTGTAGGAGTTCAATGATGTACTCCCATTTCACGGAATCAAAAGCCTTGCGGATGTCCAACTTGAAAAGAAGCTAGGGGGTTTTGTTTTTGTGAATGGGTATAATGCGGAAAAAAAAAACATGTAGGGATCCTGTCTGTATCCCAATTTCACTGATATCGTATCATCTCACATAAGAAGTGCATTAGAAATAATTAAAAGCAATAAAACAAAAACGGGGGCCTGAAAATTCACCAGTTACGACCTTGCAGGTAGTTACCAGTGGGGTGCTATACAAGTGGCTGACTCTATTAAACGAATACTGGATGCATGCACCATCGGCGGGAGCGGGTCGTAAACAAGCACCAGATCATGTTTGGTTCCCTGGGCGCAGCTAGGCTGCATCGCATGCACGAGCTTGGCTGGGACCAGCCTGGTTGAGCTGGTGCAACAAGGAGTTAAGATGTATGTTTGGTGTATCGCATGATATGGCCCAGGCTCGCCTCAGATTTTGTTTGGTACGCTGCATAAGACCAAACAATATGACAAATGTGTAATTTGAATATAGATGCTTGTGCGTGCATGTTGAAACGGTGACAGTCATCTTTGAAGCAGTGGGAGTATCTTCAGAACTTTGTTGGGTAAATTTAGCAAAGAATATAAGCAATGGTGTCGCACCTATTTACATAAAAATATGTAGAAATTATTTGTGAAGGAACAGATCACACAAACTCAGCCTACATGCTAATCACCAGCCATCTCTAATCCTAGGGAAAGATGAGCTTGGGACATATCGCAGCCTAATCCATGCTGATAAATAGCCACGTAATATATAAACAACCCAAATCCATAGGAGGAAATGAGGCTGGGGACAGATCTCAGACTAAATAAAAAAAAAAGAGTGGAGGCTACGGGATAAGCAATCATCCCGTCCGTGGACCTTCCCAGGCATGCGAACCTGCCTCGTCTTGCCTTCCTTCTCATCCCTGGACGGAAGGCCGCCGCTCCAATCTGCTCACGCATCCGAGTAGCGCGAGCGCCAGAGAGCTGGGGATGGGAGGGGAAAGCGAAGGATGCGGACAGATGGTGGAGGGAGAGGAGGAGATCTCTACATCCGCCGGAGATGAGGATGCGCGCCGGCGATGCGGACAAAGGCGAAGGGGCGGCGAGATCCAGAGTCGCGGGAGAGAGGAGATGAGTGAGGACAGCGCCGCGAATGGAGGCGGCTGACAGACAAGCCCGATCCCTTTGCTCGCGTGGGTGCAGCCGCGGATACAGGCTCGCGGAAATGCCCGAAACATGCGTTTCCACTCGACCTGGCTGGGAGCCTCTTTTTGCATCCATCGGGCCTGGCCCAGGGAGGCATGCAGCGTACCAAACAGCGAGGGAAATGCACGGCGGGTACGAGTGCGAGCCACGAAACCAAACACGCCCAAAGGTAATGGGCACCGCAGGCCAGCATGCGCGCTAGGTCCATGCAAAAAATGGTACGATTGATATAAAAAATGTCCATGGAGAGTGGGCGTAGCCTTAAAATATTAATTTGTTGACTGTTGATCCCTAAGACGGCTGGTCTTAGTCTAATGTAGCAATCACACTCCCATCCCTGTTATTTTAACGAGAATGGATGCATGCATGCATGCATATTCGGGCCCCACCTCTCCACTAACAGCCACCCGAACCCCTTCCCCCCGCATCCTACGGCTGAGACCGGTTGTAATGAGTAGTATTATAAGTTAGTATCATGTATCTCTACTCCTAATGTCTGAGTTGGTAGTCTCGCCTCACTTCCACCTCATCCACCACTTCTACCTCTCGCCCACCTTTCACGTCCCACACAGCCGCCTACTTGGGCCGGCCCATTTGACACGTGCATTAATTCAATCAGATCAACACCTTCCGAAACAACGCCATACATTAACCGGTTCAAATCAAATCATTACTTACCAAAACATCAATAATCTCTCCCATAAAAATCATTTATCTCTACTTACGAAGATGCAGTTGGGTAACCCATTGATCGATGGAAGGACTAGCCAGCCCCACCCTCCGCTGATTTGGTCAACGCAAGCCCAACTCACACGGAAACAAATCAGCCCCAAAATCAGGAATATAAGAGCTTGATCTCCCTGATCTCGCGGTCCCCATCATTTGTCGATTCTCTTTCTCTCTCCCGAACAATCTCGGTGGATGCTCGACCTCGACCTCTTGATGCATGCCCCTCTCTGTCAACCTCCCCACATGCCTTGCCTCCTATCCGCTGCACGCCGCCGAGTGTGTCCCTCGGCCTAGCGGCAGTAGCAGGGGGAGAGGAACAACATGGTGGTGATGGGGCGAAGAAGCGTTGGGGTGCAGCGGCAGATAGTTCAGGAGAGGGAGCTCGTTCCTTGGCAATCCGAGAAGGAAGGACCGCCGCGCTACACATGTCACGGTAGTGCAAACATGCATAGATGACGAGGTTCTCAAGGTAGGTTTCAGTGTGCTTCGGTTGTGGCTTGTTCCTTTTTTTCTCTATGTTCTTGGATCTGACCAGGTTCCGCCACTGTTCCCTCGGCCGTGATAGAACTGCAAATCTTCCTCTCCATTGCCCCACATGGGAAAACATGCACCTCTTGCTTTAGTTCCCAATAAATTGAAGCTGCTCAAAGTCCGAACAGAGGTATCATTTATTTCTCATTCTTTTGCTTGCAACTCAGTTTCAGGATCCTCTAAAGCCGACCATAGTTTTAGTATCATGCACTCTGTACGTTCTCACCAAATGCTATATAAAACACTTCCGCTTAGAAGGATGGTTATTACTTATTTACTGAACTAGAGTGGTGAGTGCATGATTGGTGTTATGGTAACTGACAGTTAAAAATTGAAATTTTCGGTGTTCTTTTTTACTAGCATCTTTACATCATTTATGTACAGGTTGTTGATGTGCAACATATGTAGGTCCTTTTTGTTGACAATGACAACCCTAAGCAAGGACAGCAATGTTGTTTTGATCAGAAATTTGTGATATTTTCTAAACTGATATAATGAGAAATAGGAGAACGTATATTGGGTCTTGTAATGGTAAGAGACACTTCTGTATTGAGCATATATTTCTTGTTATTTGTTTTCAATCTTGTTAAAGTTGATAAAATAATTAGACATTGTCCCTACCTGAGTTTCCGAATGAATATGTTGAAGTTTTGTTTTGCTGATCTGATAATATTCTAGCTTAGCATTGAAAATTGACATCATTCATATATGCATCTTCATTTTCTATTTCTTTATGATAGAAGTTTTTTTATGTTGCAATTAAGTTTGTTACTGACTTACAGAGAGAGATTTGAATCTTGTATTATATATTGGCCATTGCAATCAATCTACAAAATACATTCCTCTCTTGCAGACTGACGAAGAGAGCGCCATTTAAGCAAGAAGTTGACACGGGCCGATCGTGGCCTGCAGCAGCTGCTGGTTGTGACACACGTCATCGGTTCGAGGGGCGCATTTGGTGGCCCCATCGCGCTCTGGTCAATGGTGACCTAAGGTTCTGTCCATCTTCTCCTCTCTTCATAGGGGGACGGCGACCTGAATACGTAAACCATCTATGCATGGGCCGGTGTATTAAGAAAGTTTATCAACAATCACACACCAATGCTTTTGCACTATATGAATTTCCCTTTATGACTGTTTTCGTGGGAGCCTTGTAGATGTACTTCTGTAGTTCCTAACATGGTTGTAGGTTAAATGTTTCTGCTGGTTTATTTTTCTGTGGAATCTGCCCCTATTCACATGTTACTACCATCTTCATATGTAGTTGTGGAAATAAAATCAGAGAATGATCTCGCTGCTTTACTCCTTATTTCTTATTTGAAGTGCATTTCTTCATGTGAACACCAGGGTTTGTTGAGTGGCAACACGTTGTGAGATGGACAACAACTCAGCTTGGCATCAGGCAAAGGAGAATAATCACATGTGATATTATCTACATTGATTCCCTTCTTAAAATTGTTGTATTATGTTAACTTGCCATCTACGTACTAGAATTGGTCACAAATGATAGTGCAGTTTGAAGGTAAAATATATGTGTTTTCATTCTGTCATTGAATAGTCAGATCGATCCTTAATAAAGCATGTGCATCTAATGTCGCCACTATAGAGACTTGATCTATTCATTTTATCGTGCTTACACATTAATATTAGTGTCTGTTGCTGGTAAAACAAGGTACACCTTGACGGTTGATTATTTTCTGTTTCAAATTCTAGAGCACAACATTTATCTCTAGCGCGAGCATGGAGTTTGATACCAACTGTTAGTTAAGCTTTGTCTTCTTTTTTTGCATGGTCTGACTGCTCACATATCCACCTTTCCAGAACACCCAACTATTTCCTCGGGTGAACTGCGAGAGCTTCTATGTGCATCTCCGTTATGTTTAACTACAACAGGCTTATGTAATCTTATCATGAAGTCATTTTTGCCGTTTGTGCACAACGTGACTGCATGTAAATATGTAATGCACCAACTTTGTTCTTCCTTTTTGTTGTTTTATTGACTCAGTTTACCATCTCAAATGACATTCCCTTTATAGCTAGCACATCATCTCCAGAGAATCTTTTAAGTTGAAATCCAGTAATTAAATGTTGATTGCATAATCAGGCTGATGGTATCTTGTTCAAAGAATTTTATTCCTACTGGATGGAACTAAATCTGTTCTTTCCTGAAATATATTGGCACGCAAAGAACTAAATCTATCTACAATGTCTTTGGGCATATTCTGAATTTTGCAGAGTTAGCACAAACCTGAAAGCATTTATGCAGCTCCCAGATGTTGCAGGCAAGAGGAAGAGTACGTACGTCATGCGATACCATGTATCTGGTAGTGGTTTCGTCCCCCAGACGCTATGCATTTATTGTCTGGTTTGTACGTATTTGTGATTTTCCAACTAATACGGTGTTAGCTCTATGTTAACCTTCTTTTAGATACTTCCCATGATTTTCTTTGTTGGCAACCCCCAAAATATAAACAGGTGTATTTTCCCATGAAGATGCTAAATTTTGTTTGTCTTATTTATGGGATAGCGAAACCATTTTTGTGTGCACTTAATTGTCAGGTTGGACGTGCCGGGTGTTGGGAGTTTTGACCTGATTAACAAGAATACTGCTTCTGTATCCACCTCTACTATTATTGCTTCAATATTTCATTATTGCATGTCGTTGTTTCCAGAAAGTAGGCCGCACCATCCTTTTCTACTAAGTTATATACACCATTTGTTGGTGTTGTGACCTGTATGTAGACGAAATATTTTAGGTCTGTATGAATAATTTGTATGTGATTTCATACAGTGATTTGTATGAATACTGTAACTTGTTTGTGATTTCATACCCTTTTCATTTATGTAAAATATATGATTTTCTCTGAAAATTGATTCTTTGAACTTCTAGACCATCTACCTTTTTGGGACACTGCAGGACATGGTTGATTATCATGTCAGTGAACTCTGGCGGAGAATGAACCAAATGAGCTTTTGTAGGTGGTCTATTCAAAATGGATGGAAGGAGTCAGTTACTGTACATATAAGTTTGCCCTGTGTCTTCCTGCTCATTCGTGTAATGTGTTCATGGGAGACCTATTTTATGAAAACATTAAAACAATTATTCTTTCTGTGCATAGTTTTGCATCTGATCTTAAATTTTAGAATATTATTTTATGCCAGATTTCAAGTGCTAGGCTTCAATAAATCTGAAAATTCTGTCGTTCAATTTGCAGTGTTTATGTTATGCTTACCACTGGGAAATGCTTCCTTTTAATCATATTTATCTGTTGCACACCATTGTAAGTGTATTATTATAAGAAATAGCTGGAAAAATATTCACCATTGATAGTTTTAAGTTTTGTTGAAGCAGAATGTGTACATTCATTTTAAATTGTTTAACGGATAATAGATTGTTCTATGTAAGATAACATCATGCTTACAAAAAATCAAGCTGGATTATAATGTAATGATGAGTGATGCTACTTGGGATGATGCTCAATTAGGTAGAGGACACATCAATGGTGGGAGCTAGCGAAGAAACAGCAACCTTGGAGCGAGAAGAGACAAGGAGCAGGAATGGAAGAGGATTTGGAGAAGATGGAAGCCAAGGTAGAAATTTAGCGGATTAGGAAAATGGTGTGCACATGATGGCAATATGATGTAGAGTAAGCAAATGATAGAACAATGGTGTAGCCGAATGTGACGAGGGGCGGGGGAAACCAGTTAAGATGGCGTCCAAGGCGCTAGGAACCATGAAACCATGGCGGATTTTATCGGATAGTAAAAGTTATTCACATGACAATGTGATGATATGGTGGCTTCAGAGAATCTAATGAGCGGACAAACATGGAGAAAGATTATAGCTTGTATTCTTAATATTGTACTCCCTCTGTTCCTAAATATAAGACTTTCTAGAGATTCCAATATGGCCTACATATGGAGCAAAATAAGTGAATCTACACTTTAAACTACATCTATATACATCCTCATGTAGTCCATACCGAAACTCTAGAAAGACTTATATATTTAAGAACTGAGGGAGTAATAACATGTGACATACATAAAGATAGTTAAATGAAACATATTGTGATCGATGATTATATTGGCCCGTTGTTCTGTAGCGACATATTTATATGAAGTATTTTATAATGATAATGCTAGCGCAGGTCTGGTGAAGGAAGATTACTAATAGAATAATAAATTATTTCTCAAAAGGTGACAATGACTCATGAGACATCGGATATGCCTTCTTGGCTCGGGGTGTCATGGGTGGCTAACGCCTCCTCCCACTTGATGTTGGTGGTGAATCAACACGAACACAGGGATCAGGGCGGAGGGCGGGGCGGTTGGCGGTGGACTCCTCCTTGGCGGTCCATGGGGAAGTATAGTGTGAAGGAGAGAGGGCGTCATGGAGAAGGTAAGGTGGGCGTCATCCTATTTTAAAGTAGAGGGCTCTAGCAAGAAATGTAAGTGGAAAGGGGAGGTTCCGACAGGAAAACAGAAGGGTGTGTTTTGAGGTGGGGTTTTTGCATTGGGACCGTGTGTTAGATAAGTATAGTCCGGACAACCACATTTCTCTCCAGCATATAGGTTGGATGTGGGAGAGCTCGGACTATCTAGAGGTTGAATTTTAGAGAGCCATAGCGTCCGTTTGGAGTCGAGAATACGTCCGGACGTATGAGGGAGAAATGAGTTTCGGATGACCTTAATCATTTACCTGATTCATTTATATGCATTGTAGCCCGTAGCAACGCACGGGCATTCTACTAGTATGATACTAGTGTATGATACTACCTCCTAATGCATAGTATCATATGGTAGTATCATAGATGACTTTATTTATTGTCATGCATGACACATACTAGTGTAGCATTTATTATGGTACGGTATCATGATATGATACTCAACCCTCTCTTACTTCATTTAATTCTATGCCACCTCATCAAAGTTGCTTAGTTGACATGCATGATAGCTATGATACTCCCTCCATTCCCTTTTGTAGTGCGCATAGATTTTTTGCTCATATTCCGAAATGTAGTGCGTGCATGCTGGTTTTGACAAGTTATCCCTTGCATGGAAACCAGGGACACACTGCACTGCTTGCACATGGGTGTGGGCAGAACGTGCATGCAGGGTCATTTTGGTACAAAGTACAGCTCCAGCTCATTGCATTGGTATAAGAGCTAGCAACTATGGGCACTATAAATTGAAACAGAGGGAGTACTCCAATTACAACCAGCCTGAGTCCCGAAGCGGAAACATCCTTTCTTTTTGGCTCCATGCGCCGACCCAAGCACCAGATCATTGGCCCGTTTGCCACTTTGTAGATCGTGTCGGGCACGGACGCTGGTCCCGAAAAATGTCCCTTTATGCTGTACCGAAGAATGTCCGGCAAAGTGTATCGAACAACCCAGCCATCATGGGTCGCTTTCTGGTTCCAACTTGTCCGAGCACATATGGACATGCTTTCATGAGCATTTTGTTGCAAGCAAAAAAAGCTCAGCTATGCCGCCTGGCAGAACAATTTTTGGCAAGAGCAGCTACTTGTGAGCTGGTATGCATGTCTGCATACTGCCTCGGTGCTCGGCCGGCACAAATGTGGTAAATGTGGCACACCGGAATGCTCCGCGCGGGAGATCTCCCGCCAGTGCAACCCAAAAAAGGTAAACAGCACACACACCCGATGGGTAGCTGCGTAATTAAATCTGCTGTAAACAGGGGCGGGCCCAGGATTTTAGGAGTGTGTATTCAAATTTTTGAAGGCTAACAACTTGGTTTACGTCCTCAAATTTAAAGTACCAATTTCTAAGTAATGCTCGCTGAAACAAATTCATAATTCACAAATATCCCCGCATTGCAAATTCACATCGCCAATTGCAAACAATAGTAATGTATTAGACTGCTTAATAACTTTAAATAATTTTCAGTTTCCCTTGTTTAAATAATCCATGATTTCATAGCAAAGTGTAGACAAATAGGAAATTTTACAATATGCTTAAATAAGAAGCCAACTAGCCAAATTTACTTACTTGTGTTGTACGTGTGTGCTGTGGAGGCCAAAGCAAGCGGAATGTGATCGACGGTCGACAGAAATCCAGAGCTGACTGTTGTCTCTACCCTGACCCGGAGCACCGAGGTAGGCACTTTGGCACGCATTGCCCGATGCTGGATGAAAGATTTGGGCGGCGCCGCCACCCACCAGCTCGCCTCCACGAACGCGTCCGCCCCTGCGGTCTTGCGTCCGTGCCCTGGCTGGCGCCGATGCATGTGGTCTTGTGAGAGGACGAGGTGCGATCAGATTGGGGACTTGGGGATGCGGCGTGCCAGTTGGTAAGATCGATCTAGTTCAGTCTCGTGCGATCAGGTAGGCTGCAGCGATTTTTTAATTGGGCCGTGCGCCTGGGAGAAGGAGTTATTGCTTTATTGGGCTATTTGGGCTAGTCGTGCGGTAGGGGGGAGAGAGTACCGGACATATCATCATCTAGTGATAGCGTGAACCAAGGGGGTGGGAGCAATGAAACTCCTTTAACTATTGACTTGAACCGACCGGCTCAGGATCAGGAAGATATTCGGCAATATGCCGAAGAAATCAAGGAGTTTAGAATTGACGAGCAATTTGAGAGTTTCAAAACTCTCAATTCACTAAACCGCTCTATGATAAATTATGTGCCTACGTGGGAGATGCGGAGGCTGTAAAAACACATGCATCTGAGAAATCTCGGAGAACTTTCATTCAACAGACGCTGGATTAATTGATTTCGTCAAGCAGACGGATGACAGTGACGGGCAAAGAAGAGTGATATTTGATCTTATCAACCAGGACGTGGGCTGTTTGCTTGGTAGACTCGTATTTTATTCAGTTTGCTTATTTTTTCCATACATGTACGTAATATGCACTATATATATGAATTCTTTTGACAAAATTAATGGGTATTCATCTGAATACCCTTGAATTGAAGTGGGCCCGCCCCTGGCTGTAAATATCCCTGTGGCCGTGTAGCAGCCCTATATCTACTCGCCTCTACTCAC
This sequence comes from Aegilops bicornis, assembly GCA_021605145.1. NCBI lineage: Eukaryota > Viridiplantae > Streptophyta > Magnoliopsida > Poales > Poaceae > Aegilops > Aegilops bicornis. The sequence continues at coordinate 1,161,820 of JAHIAL010000033.1, read as the reverse complement.
CTTTCCCAGCCCTCGCTCCACACTCCATCACACTCCCCTCAGTGACCGAGCTCTCCCCCCACTGTTCACTGTTCAGCATCGCAGCCGCCGGGGAAGGGGAAAAGCAGATCTGGTGGTAGAAGGCCGCAGAAAGGCATCTGACGGCGGAGGCAGACGATGGGACCGATCTATCAGAATCTTTCCGTCCCTCTCTTTCCACTACCTTTCCCTTTCTTTTAGAGAGAATTCATGCTCTGAACCATCCCCTGTTCCGCATGTAGCCGAGCCGATGGATCCGTCAAGCAGGAAGAGGAAGCTGCGGAGATCCACAGCTACGGATGCCGACGATGAAGAAGATCCTCCGTACACACCCAAGCGAGCTCGTTCTCGGAGGAGCAGAGCTACATCGTCAACGACGGACGTCCGCGACGAGCACAGTGCGTGGGGGTGCCGCGCCGTGGTTCCCGCGTCTGTCCATCGGTCAAGGTCGAGCGACGTGGGATGACAAGATTTCCTCCGTGGTAAATGCTGTAAGAGCACGTTCAATCTTAGTCCGTTCGTTGCTATGGGTCCAACTTACTTTCCTGCGGTTGCCGATTCCGGCATGGAGGCCTTGGTGCTGACACAGTTCTCAGGCGAAGCAAAGAAAAAACACTATGCGTGGATGCTGTCTCGATTTAACCCACATGACATGAGTTTTAAGTTTAGAGATGGTCAGATCCGTAGGTTTAGAGTCTCTGATATGGTTCCCATCATGGGATTTAGAAACCACGGTAGATCTCTTACCTCTGATGCTCCTGAGGATAGGGCAGCACTTGTGCGGCACATACAAGACATAGTTGACCTAGAAAGGAAAATGGTAGGCGGTCTAGCTGTCCACGACATACTACATGCATTCGATCAGATGGACCAAGCATCCGCAGATCCAGATGAGCGTAGAGCATTGTCAGTTGCATTCTCCCTGTTGGCGTCTACTCTAGTCTTAGCACCAAGCCAAAGGAGTGCTTCTGTACCAGAAGAAATCCTGCAGTGCGTTGTACATCCACAAGGCACTGGTGGCTACAATCTTGCAAAATATGGGTTTGAACGCCTCAAAGAAGCAGTTCACAAATTCCAAGCTGATATCAGTGGTGGCAAGAAAACGATAGACCTTGGAGGGTGCCAGGTAGCAGCTCAGGTGAGTCTTCATAAAAATGACATCAATTTCTGCTTACGATGTAAAATCATGAACTAAAACAATCATTGCCAAAAATGTTTACGACGTGCATTGTTCTCAAAAATGTAATTGCAGATTTGGGCTCTCGACCAGATTAACTTTGGCAGTCTCAATGTCGATTCTCGGCGTCTGCCAAGGATATGGGCTTACACTGGTGAAAGGATAAAAAAGTTGATTGCGCTCGACGAGGGATATCCTGGACGATACAAGGTGAACAACTTGACACCCAACGCCAATGTTATTTTCATATCCATTGATACTATGTGTTGATGGCCCTGTTACTTACATCTACACAGACTAAACCAGAAGGGTGGAAAGACAATGTCAACTGGGTTTGGCACCCAATGATGTCTGAGCACCCACCAGACCTTGGCAGCGAAAATGTAATTTGAATTGCTCTTGTCATCCTCTTTTGAAGTGGTTCGAATAATATTCGCCCATCTAACATTGTCATTCTTTGCATCCCTGTGCAGCCACCAGTGCAAGTTATGGACACTTTGGACGATGGCGTCGAGAAAATCTTTCGTGATGCAGTTACATCTTGGTGTACCGAACATCCAGGCACGATGGTTGGTGATCGGGCAGGTGGAGATGATGAGACGACCGTCGAGAAGTTCCTTCAAGGGATCAAGGAGAACAACCGGAGTTTGTCAACAAACTAATGAGTGCATTTGCTGCCCCCAGGTCATTAGCGATGACCACATTGGCTACAGCAGGTAATGAATTGCTGTTTCAACCTGATGTACCTCCAAAATCATTAATTTTGTGGAACACAAAAAATGGCTTACTAACAAAATGTATGATGCTGCAGCTGCAGGAGCCCGTGGAGAACATGATCCAACTCCCCAACTGACAGTTGGATCAACCATTCCAGCGGCACAGACTTCTCTTGTGGTCCATGTAACAGCAGGTAAACAAAAGAAAAGGCATTATCAAATGATAATATTAAGAAAGAAGGATCAAAGAACAAAATTCTTACAACTGGACCAATGGCTGAATGCAAATATGATTGAATTCAATAACTTGAAGAACACAAAAAGATTACAAACAATGTAGCTAACAAATGATAAAAAATTGCAGCAGCTGCAGGGAGCTTGACCCAGCAGGATCAATCCCCACCATCTACCAGGGGCACTGAAATCCCTGTGTGTGCAGTACTCGATAATATTACAACAGGTGTGTGTCTGTTTCCACCTCTCTTGCATACATGCTATTCCCATACATGTGTGTGATCATCTGACTGGGTTCAAAAATTAATGATGCAGCTGCTGTGGAGCCACATACTGATTTGGTGTCTGCAGAGCAACCTCCAGCAAGTAAGAAAGATTATCTTTCCCTTGCAGGGCATTGGTCATCGAAATGACTATTTCTTTGAAACATATTTACATGCTAAACTCCCGTACATGTGGCTAATTGACTGTATTGTGAAAAGCAACAACTAACGAAAACAGAGGGCTTGAAGATCAAGTGCCCACCTTAACAAGGGGAGCTGCAAGCCCAAACCCTGGACCTAGTAATGGCGATGAAGTCACGGACAATACAAGGCGACGGCTAACGCGAGAAGAGTTGGGCAAGCTGCCAATGGATGAAGAATGTACTCCGCAAGCTGCACCCATGACAGCCAGAAATGAAGATCAAATAGCAAGAGACAACCTTCTGGCATGGGAGATACATCGTACATCGTTTACAACTATACATCATATATGCGATTAGACTGCAAGTACAAAAAATAATTTTGCACATATAAACATTGTGCTTCTATGGTTGTATCACTTATTAAGTTGTCTGTTGTTATACTGAAAGGCACTGAGATGGAGGATCGGCATCCTTTAGCAGGTGCAGATGTGAGGATTGGTATTGCTAACCCAGCAGGTAATTTCCTATTTGAAGATGAAATTTATTTCTCCTGGTTGAGGTGTCCACACTAACATTGATTATTGTGAACTGGTTCCACAAAATACAGGGGGTTTGTATACTCGAGTTCAAACTGCCCGTAATCATGATTCAACACAGAGTGGGCTCCCCCCCATGCGCCCTGGACCATCAGTGAAGAATGAGCAGAACGACGAGGGAACACTATATGGGCATCCATTGGCGAGAGCTGGTACAAATGCGGGCAGACAATATGTGCATGACCTATGTGTTTCTTTAAATTGAGTTTCCATTGGATGTCCTTTTTTATAGGTACAGACCTACTGCTAACCAGGCATATGCACTATCAGCCATCTACAATGGATAGCCGTACTCCAGCAGGTGCTGCGCTTGATCTGAATCTGGAGTATTTTATATACCAGGTTACCATGATTTAAACAAGATCCTAAAGAGGTTTTTTCTGTTAACAGGGGAACATACCATTGATAATGATGGCGCTTATGCTGCATGCCTGCAAGCTGAAGAGTATGCCCGCGATCGTGAGTATCTGCCACTTAGACATTATAGTGCATGAAAAATTTAAAAGATAGCAAGTCGTAACATATTTGAACTGCTGTGTCAGTTACAACCACCGAGGTTAATGTAGACGTTCCGAATCAAGCTGCTATCTTGTCGTCAGCAGCAACAGAAGGTACCGAAATGAACGTGCACACACATGAATCATATAAATTAGTACAGGGCGTGATGTTACATACATTTTCGGCATGACTTGGTACACAGGTAACGGTGATCATGAAGGGGAAGAACCATTCATTGATGACTCAACAAGTGGAGGCACTATTGGGTCATGGAGCGACTCCGACAGTCCGTCAAGCGGAGATGATTACAATTGGGACGCATATGTGGAGAATCTGGAGAGTAGTTTACACGTAGATCAGTCTCAACAGGAGAATGCAGACCAGGTGCTTGCAGAAACCCTTCATGGATTGTTGGAGGGTAACGGTTAGTGCCTGCCTTCATATTTCGTCTTTGGACATTGTCTATTTTTTCCCATTTGTTCTAAGCAAAAACTAATGATGAGCTCGTGGGTTCCTGTTCACAGCCATTCCTGCTGGTCATGTCGGTGACAACCCTGCTCCTGAGGCTGGTGAAGAAGTTAACCCAAGTACTCTAGTTGGTGAAAAGGATACTAACAAGGCTCCTATAGGTGCAACGACCAGGCGGTGGCTTTCTGCTGTTAACGGTAAGGAGAGCCTATAGATCACGAGGATATACAAGCAGTTGCAAGCGCACAATTTAAGCTGAAAATTGAACTTGTAAAATGTGTGCAACAGCACTAGTGTCTATAGGATCAAGTCCTAGCGATGGAGAAAACATCAAAGGACCGGAAGAGGGCCTTGTGGAAGCCCTCTTCCACAAGGAGAAAATACTGATGGTGAGTCCTAATACAACTGTACTGCACAAATGGGCTTGGCGGATCATAGAAAAACAGTATAAAAAACATTTCTCTCATGTGTTTGCAGTGAAAACATGTATGCATCACCAGCACCTTTTAGCAACCCTGGGCTGCACGGGGCCACGTCACATGACATTGTTCCCAGCATTAGCCCAGAGTATGTTGTGCTAATGCTGAAGGCCACAACAATAGCAGATTGTCGAGAAGGATGGTTACATTCGGAGAACACTTGCAACGCACAGCACCTCAGCGTAGGGGCACGGATGATGAACCGATTGCTAACAATGGTGGTGTGCTACTGCTGGGACAACACGTTGCACGCCCTACAACAGTACCATCAGGTGTGCTTCGCTCCGATCCGATCGCCTGTTGCTACACACTACTATGTTGTCGAATCAAATTTGCACTAATTTTTTTCCCGTCTCGATTGCAATATGCAACTTACTATTCAATGCTATTGACAGTGCATGAACGGGGTGAGAACTCGGCTAGGCCTATGCATCAACAATCTAGGAGATGGGACGATGGTGAGCACAAAAACAGCAGCTGATCTATTGTGTTGGATAAATGGGAGTGATCTAATGTCATTACAAATTGTGCAACAGGGGTGCAAGCGATGCAGACTGAACTTACTAGGGCAAGGCCGACAGAGTCCTATGATTCAGTGGGATGAGAGATTCCCAGGGCATGTAGGATTGTCGCATGACGAGCCACCCCCCTGGTCTGTCCTTCAATTCTATGACGAAATGATGTCAGTGAGTGAGAGAAATCTAATAAGGTAAGAAAATCGGTGCCAAACTTACTACAAGAAGAATAGAGGGTTTGTATTTCTGATTTCTTTGAAAAGAAGGAACCTGACTTGGTATAATTACTATTGAAAATATTTCCAGGAAGTGGTTCCGTCATTTCGTATTTCGTGTTACTGTGATGTCTGGATACGACATACAGACTGAATTTAGGCCTAGGGGCGAGATAAGCCGTGTGGGATGGAGGTGTATCTACAAGATGTTGTCAGATAAAGAGCGCAGGATGTACAAAGACTGGTTAGCACGATGGAGAGTGTTCTTTGACCCCCTGTTTGCGGTGAGACATACTATTGCTTGTACCTTCTACCCCATGAATTCATGTCTAGCATATGTGTTTCGTGTACCTCACTGTACTAATTGTACAACTGACGCAGGACGAACTACTAAACCATGAGTTTGACATTGATCTAGAACTGATTGAAGAGATGCTGAGCCAAAATCATCTAGGTTGCAGAGCTGACTGGGCAAAAATGGTAAGCTACGGTGTGATTCTCACTTGTTGCTCGGCAAGAAAATTGTCTCTAATGTAAATTTTATGCCATTGGACAATTCATGTTCCCTGTGTTCCTTGCATGTTGCTGGTCTCTCAATGTTCTTGACATAGAGAATAAGAAGTTCATGGTGATGGACCCTACAGAGACCAGCAGCGGTTACATGAAGCTGAAGCACGAGGAGGCTGCAAAATTGTTTCTCAAAGGATTCTGCTGGTGTGTGAACAACATTTACCCTGGCGGTTTAGTTGGAGGGCTAGGTTGGACCTTTGAATACAACAATGGCATGCATCCCCCTTGCTCAAGGTCAGTCTCCTAGATACGAGAACTCCTTAGCATCAATTAAAGCTAAAAATCACTGTTATCGGGCAAAGCAACAGATAAGCAGATGCATCGCAAACACTAAGCACTTATCTACGTCATGTCCAGGGAAAACAGCGGCATATACATAGTGCACTACCTGAGGGATTACAACGGTCTTTACCTTCGTACACTGACGAATGTAAGAATATTGTGTTCTGTTTAAGAACTCATTTTCTCTTTTGTATTTCCAACATTTAAAAATCATGTGTTTGCTCGTAATGAAATAGGGGGAGCTGGAGTACTTGAGGAAGAGGATTGCTTACGAGATAGTTGCAATGAGAGGCAACAAAGGCGACTTCCCAGACATCATGTACATGGAGATCCTGGAGTAAACTTCATGTCAAGAAAAGCTGCAGTGCAACGACGACACTTTTGGTGGTAACTACTAAATCGACGGCCTTTTGGAAGCCAGAAACAACTACATGTAGACGCCGGAAGGATAGGGCGCACCCATCAGCAGTTGATTAGACTACCCTAATGCTTTACGTATTAGTTGAATGTTGAACTACGTCTCAAGCGCGCTACGATGTGCCAATGTTCATAGCGTACCCCTCCCTAAATGTTTTAGTTTGAATCGTAAGTTGAACTACCTATCCAGTGTGTGTGATCCCATCTCAACTGTAATAACCTAAGAACTGTTGAATGCCACTACCTGCACTAATACTGTTTAATTAAATGCTTGTGTGCAAAATGTTGTTCCAGTGTCATGGGTATCGGAAACTCAACAGAAAATGTAACTGTGTGCTTGGCTTGGGGTTGCTCAGCTCTGGTTTGATACCACATCCAGCTCACGTTGGGTGCAGCATCAAGGTACTGTCAGTGCTCAGCTCGGGGTATGCATTTCGGTGGCGACGAATCCTAAAAAGTGCATCATGGTGGTAACAATCTTTTGTGATAAATTACTTATAGGGATTTTCATTGTGTGGTGAGCCTTCGGTGAATGAAACTAATCTTCTTTTGTAATGCATAGCTTTCAGAAAAGAGAATGCCAAAACTGGTCACCTGTTGCCGCGTGCGAAAACTAATACAGTGCAAACTACCGAACTCGTCTCTATATATTCGACTTCCTTCATAATGAGGATGATCGATTCAGAAACTTCGGCGAAGGAGACAAATCTTCTTTTCTAATGCATAGCTTTCAAAAAACAGAATGCCAAACTGGTCACCTATTGCCGCGTGCAAAAACTAATAGAATGCAAACTACCGAACTCATCTCTATATACTGGACTTCCTTCATAATGAAGGTGATCGATTCTGAACTGAGAGGGCAAAACACACAATAAAACGGTCGGCTGCGACACGGTTATAGAACACATACAAGAAAAGGTGGCAGTTTAGAATAACAACTATTTAAAGCGGTGGTGTTCTCCGATTCATACTAAAGTTATACAAAAGATAGAAAAGGCACACGAGCATGGCTGGACAGCCCAGCACTCGACCATGATCTAGCATGCATACTCTCCCGGACACATGGATCTGTCCATTATTCAGTCTACCCCAGTCAATTCAGACTTCCCAGCACCCACCCCCTGCCTAATTTTGCGATGTGTGCAACGCGTATGTGTATCCAGCAGTCACTAGCTCCCGGAGTACGAGGCAAAGCATGAGTCGCTGGGTGCGAGTGCTGCCCACAATGCATCACCAGCTCTGGAAGACTGGTTTCCCTGTAGCTTCAAGCAATCAAACAAAGCTTGCTTCTTGGTTTTGGCTAGGTTTGGCTGTGCAATGACATTCGTCGTCATGAGGCAAATGGATCATTGACAAAAACGAAGTCATCAAGGCAAGGGAAAGACGCAAAAAAATAAGGCTACACCGTTCAAAGCATTTTTACCTTGGTCAGTGGCGGCATCAACTTTTTGCCGTCGTAGTGTCTCGCAATGTGGACTATGGCAATTCCAGATTCCTCCCTGAAAATCATTACCGAAATAAAAAACTAAACAGGGGCTGAGAAATGAATTCTCTTCATTGATGAGGGAAGTAAACACGTGCTTACTTGCAGAAGTCTGCATCGGTGAGAGCCGGGAATACGGTGCTCCAGTCTTCTTCTACCATGGGCCATCCGGCGTAAAGCTCATTCAAACAATTGAAGAGACCGCTGTGAAGCTTGCGTGCTACCAGCTCCTGGTGCACCTTCACAACTGGATTGCTGGCATGACGCCGGAGAAGTGGATCAATTACATGGAGCATCTTCCGAAGCATGTCCCACATCATTAATAACCAACCATCTTGTAATGGCACCGGCAACAGGAACTTCGGTTCGGGTGACGAAGCAACGAAAAAGGAAAAAGTTTAGCATAACAGAAATAAAAAGAACTTCGTGCCCTGGTCAACTGAGAGATCACTGAATATTTGCTGCTTACCATCCGAACTGTCAAGATGTCGTACTGCTGACACTCCCCAAGCAGCTGTCTCTGTATGGAGATTGAGTGCATGTAGTCATGGTCTGGTAAGACAAGGGTCTGGCAAAAAAGCCAAAAAAAAATAAATACAATAAGAACGCAATGTTGGCAACCTTTTGAATATAAATAGTTTTGTTATAACAGTACGTGTGACTAAAGCAACCACACGACATATATCATTTACCGAAAAATCTGCTTCAAGGCTGTGCCGTCAACACAGGTATGGGGAATCTCTGTTGGATTCTGCATCTGCTTTCATAAAACGCCTGAAGAGAATACATGTGAGCTCGTGGTCTAGCAGCCTTCCACCAACAAGCTGCTGCTTCAGGGCGACGCCTGTTACTCTGATTTACCGAGGGGTCTCATGGACGATGAACAAACTACAACAAGTTAAGAACCTGATGTAAATAAAACATAGCTGAATCCTATAAGAGGGGCGGGGCATCTTACAAAGCAAAAAAGAAAAGCTAGCACACATGTGTCCTGTTTCACCTTGAGATCGCCTTGGGTGATGCATTGCTGAAGTACTGCTTGATCTGCTAAACAACCTCCGGTGGTGGCGGAGATGGCACACAACCCCTCACCCACGGATCAGTAGCATACCCATGTTGAAAGATGTATTTCCGTTTCGGGAGGGTTTTATTGGTCTGACCAAAAACTGCATGTGGGAAATTTGAAGGCAGGTCCGCGTACATCTCAGCAATGGCCCTCAAAGTGCATTTGCAAAACTCAGTGACCTCATGTATGATGTCGTGCGGTGTAGGAAAATCAACATGCGCTCGCTTCTCAGGGCGTGGATCTTTGGGTGTTTCAACGTTGCGTTTGCCTCCAAGGCCAGCTGTTCCCACAGGGGTTTTGCCAGCAAAAAATAAAATAGAGTATATGAGACCACCACTGGTGCGGCGATTAATTACCTGTACATCTATATGGCAATAACACGACTGATTGTACGTTGAAGAATATTCACCTCCACATTCTGATAAGTCCAGCCTCTTTCCAACAATTCTGTTCGCAAGGGGCGTTGCGAACTGCTGCCGCACATGCTTGCTTCCAGCTGGAAAAAATAAAAGGTCGGAAAGCAGAATTAGCCATTGTATCATCACTAAGAGCAGACTCAAACACAGAAGTTTTAAGTGTCCTCCAGACATTTTCCCCGTACCAGCTAGAGGGCAGTCTGTGAAACCCCGTGCATGGCAACAAACACATCGCCTGCTAAGCGACGAGTACAGATCGTTTGAGAACTTCAGCATGTCCTTCATCATGTTCTTCCTTGCGTTTGCCAGATGAAGCAGACCCCTGGCGTTCTGCTTCTTAAGTAGAGGGTAATCTCATCAGCAACCTATATAGCAAAAAAAACACAATCCCCATTGCGTAAGTGCGAACTCATCTACCAAGGCGCAAAATGTACTTATTACACTAAACAGGGGATGATAGACAAAAAAGGGCCAACCAGTTTTGGGTACTTCTCATGAAAGTAATTGCCGAGGTCCAATGGTCCAAGGTCACGTGTGGCTCCATGGACGGCCGCTGGAGCAGTGGAAGACGTCTCGGCATGGTCCGCTGTAGGCGTATTAGCATGACGCGCGGCGGAAACAGCTACACTTTTCAAATTGTGTGACCTGGAAGTGCTATGCGAGTTCTGTCCAAATTTTTCAGGGTTCTGTGCCCACATGTAACACACTGTCGACGGATCACGTAACTGAAACAAAAACATCAAGAATAAGAAAAACAAAAAACGAGACCCATCAGCATTGCTACGTGCAATCGGAGCTGCAAAAAATGTCAATGAAAATTAAGAATCAGATTTTGATCACTCACAGGTGCATACGACCATGAATTAGCGGACTTGATAGGATCAGTTGCCATGGTAATCATCGATCTAAGGCTTTCCTGGTCGAATACACTTACACGAGGGAAGATATCATGCTTCTTGTTGAACATGCCAAGATCCAGGCTATCCAGCATGAAAATCTGTGATTCATTTAAGCAGAAAAATTAACATGGTACATAAAAAGTGAAAAATATGCTTGTGTCGTATGTCTCTGGAATTATTGATACCTGGAAAAAAGATGGCACCCTGTCAGGTTGGTGTTCAGGTTGTTCGTGATAATGTCTCTGTTGAGCTTCCTCATAGCATCAAGCAGTGCATCAAGGACATATTGGCACCAGTTGAACTGCGCAATGTTCTCGGTATTCGCTATGGCCCCCTAGAAATCAATGGTAGCATAGTCGTGTTTCGTCTTCGGCACAAGAACAAGCCCCATCACGAAGATAACAAATGGAATTTGGAAGCAGTCCTTCTCCAGCTTCGATGATTCTTCTGTGATATCCCTTTTTAGGAAATCCTCGACTGCCCGCAGACTGTGCGCGCCTGTCCGGTTCATCCCAATTGAGTTCTTGATGAACTTTATGGCATCTCGATTGATTGCAGCGTCCCGACCCTTTACCTTTCGCTTCCCACAAGGTATTCCAAAAACCTTGTGAACATCTTCGGCCCCAAACCTAAGCACCTTCTTCTCAGTGAGAAAAATTGCTCGGCGACTGACGCTGACCTTACTCATTATCCATGCGCTGCATTTTAGATTCAACTTGTGCAGCAGTTGTAACTTGAGCATCCCTCCGAAACCAATCTCCTCTACCAGCCACCTTTTATACTCAGAAAACTTCTCAATCACTGAAACTGCGTGCTTAGCAGATATCCTTGAGATCGCAGCCGGTGGATCTCCGTCATCGGCACTGAAATTCGCCTGCACAAAGTCAGGCTGCTGCATCTACTCTTGGTGTGCAGCTCTGGTGGAACCATCCGGCGAATCATTCTCACAGCTCCCTGAGTGAGACATTCTGCCTAAAGAACAAAAACCCATGCTTTAGCGAGCTTACTGACAACATGAACTTGCTTGGATTACAAGGTGTGAAAAGCTTACCCTCACATGCAGCAGTCCGGGTGCTGAGATGCATCAATGGCGGAGCGGCTAGAGAGGTCCAGCAGCATGGCGAACCACCGAAGCTCCCCCCAGATCCACGCTCAGTAGTGTGTGGAGGTGGTGTGAGCAGGACAGGGAGGATGACTGGAGTTAAGATGGGCGGTGGGCAAACTTATGCAGCATCCACCGTGTGGTGAGTTGTATCGCTCTTAAACACAAGTGGTTGGCGCATTTTGGCCATGCAGAGGAGACCGCAGAAGCCGGCGGCCACGTGTTGTGCATGCAGCATGCAATCGTTGTTACATTGAGTTAATCAGTATGCAGCGTGCGCATGGGGAATAAAAAAATTAGGATAGCAGGGGGGTTGTGACAGAGATCGCTCCCAATACAATTAATTATGACTTTGGGAACGACAGATCAATTGATCTGGATAAACAGAAACTTGTTACCCCCTTTGGGAACACATAAAATTGATTTGATTCCACAATACGTATATCTCTTGTGCATGTGAGAGCGCAAAATGTACAAATAATAATTGACGGTTTTAATGCTAAAGACCATTGTTGGTCACGTGTTGGACATGTCATATGTAATGAGAATCACATTAAGCTTCGCTTGCATCCATACAGTGGCGATAAACAGGAAAAGAATGAAACACACTACCACTTAGTAATATGGGGGGGTGGGCGGTACAAACACTCGAATCTGGATCTTCCCTAGGCAGACATGTAAACACGCTAATAACATGAGGCGAGTACAAACACTCGATTACGGACATTGCATCATCGAGCTAAACCAGCTACTTCAACCCATACTACCGGTCTGAGCGTAAACCATCCACAGGATCTTTTGGGTGTTTGAGCCAAGGAACATCAGCATGGCCACTCCCAGAAGAAATATGTTCAGCAGCAGGTTTGCACACTCAACCAGCAGGCCGGCCACCGCCATGACCTGGTAAGACCGACCGAGGGAGATGGCAGCGTTCAGATCTGCCGGCTTGTGCAAGACCGTGGTGCTGGTGGTTCCACGCTGGTCCCTGTCAATTGGAGGTGCGGGATTTTGGCCTAGTGCAGCCCGAGCCGCGCATCCGCGCCCTGCACCACGACCGGCCGTAGCTGGAGCAGCTACTGTAGCGGGGACGCTTGAGCGGGGGCTCCGGGTGGCCCCGGGGCTAAGCGGCGTGCGTACTGGTCCTGTAACTCAAAAAACGGGCAGACCCCACCCTACAAAAAAGAAGAGGAAAAAACAAACGACCGTGCGTGAGACCATCTACATCGGAAACCCTGGATGCAAGATCCGGGTTGGGGTCCTGGAACTCAAAAAACGGGCAGATCCATGTTTTTCTGCAGATCTTCAATTTCCCCAACCCGGATCTTGCATCCAGGGTTTCGGCGTAGATGGTCTCACGCACGATAGTTTGTTTTTTCCTCTTCTTTTTTGTAGGATGGGATCTGCCCGTTTTTTGAGTTCCAGGACCAGTACGCACGCCGCTTAGCCCCGGAGCCACCCGAGCCCCTGCCTCAAGCAGTCCTGCCTGTTGCAGCGGCTCCAGCGCCCGCCGGTCGTGGTGCAGGGCGCGGATGCGCGGCTTGGGCTGCACTAGGCCAAAATCCCGCACCTCCAGCTGACAGAGACCAGCGTGGAACCACCAGCACCACGGTCTTGCACAAGCCGGCAGATCTGAACGCTGTCATCTCCCTCGGTCGGTCTTACCAGCTCATGGCGGCGGCCGGCCTGCTGGTTGGGTGCGCAAACCTGCTGCTGAACATATTCCTTCAGGGAGTGGCCATGCTGATGTTCCTTGGCTCAAACACCTAGTAGATCTGTGATGGTCGGCCGTTCGTACTAGTAGTATGGGTTGGAAGTAGCTGGTTTAGTCGGACAGATGCAATGTCCAGAATCGAGTGTTTGTACTCGCCCCCATGTTATTAGCGTGCTTTACATGTCTGCCTAGGGAAGATCCAGATTCGAGTGTTTGTACTCGCCCCCCCCCCCCCCATATTACTAAGTGGTAGTGTGTTTTATTCTTTTCCTGTTTATCGCTGTGTATGGATGCAAGCGAAGCTTAATGTGATTCTCATTACATATGACATGTCCAACACGTGACCGACAATGGTCTTTTAGCATTAAAACCGTCAATTATTATTTGTACATTTTGCGCTCTCACATGCACACGAGATATCCGTATTGTGGAATCAAATCAATTTTATATGTTCCCAAAGGGGGTAACAAGTTTCTATTTATCCAGATCAATTGCTCTGTCGTTCCCAAAGTCATAATTAATTGTATTGGGAGTGATCTCTGTCACAACCCCCCTGCTGTTCTAATTTTTTTATTCCCCATGCGCACGCTGCATACTGATTAATTCAATGTAACAACGATTGCATGCTGCATGTGTTGGGTTATGTTGCAGAAAATTAAAATTTTTCCTACGGTTTCACCAAGATCCATCTATGATTTCATCTAAGCAACGAGTCGAGGGAGTGAGTTTGCATCTACATACCACTTGTAGATCGCGTGCGGAAGCTTTCGAGGGGATGGTGATGATGGAGTCGCACTCGGACCACCGATGACCAAGTGTTGAGCGGACAGCACCTCGCGTTCAACACACGCAGCACGGGCAACGTCTCCTCCGTCTTGATCCAACAAGGAGGAAGGAGAGGTTGAGGAAGACAGCTCCACCGGCAGCATGACGACGTGATGATGGTGGAGAAGCAGTACTCCGACAGGGCTTCGCCGAGCACACAACGGAGGAGGAGAGGTGTTGGGGAGGGGAGGGCTGTGCCTTGGCTTGGTGGCTGCCTCCCTCACCCCTCTATTTATAGGGGAAGGGAGAGGGGCCGGCCCCTCTAGATGGCATCTAGAGGGGGCGGCGGCCAGGGAGGGACTTGCCCCTGCCAAGCAGGGGCGCCCTTAGGGTTCCCCCTCAACCCTAGGCGCATGCGCCCAAGGGGAGGGGGTGCGCCCAGCCCACCAGGGGCTGGCTCCTTCCCCACACAGCCCATGTGGCCCCCCCGGAGGGGTGGCCCCTCCCGGTGGAGCCCCGAAACCCTTCCGGTGGCCCCGGTACAATACCGGTATGCCCCCGAAACTTTTCGGTGTCCGTTTGACAACTTCCCATATATAAATCTTTACCTCCGGACTATTCCGGAACTCCTCGTGACGTCCGGGATCTCATCCGGGACTCAACAACATTCGGTAATCACATACAAGTCTTCCTAATAACCCTAGCGCCACCGAACCTTAAGTGTAGACCCTACGGGTTCGGGAGACATGCGACATGACCGAGACGCTCTCCGGTCAATAACCAACAGCGGGATCTCGATACCCATGTTGGCTCCCACATGCTCCTCGATGATGTCATCGGATGAACCACGATGTCAAGGGTTCAAGCAACCCGTATACTATTCCTTTGTCGACGCAGATAGTTACTTGCCCGAGACTTCGATCGTCGGTATCCCAATACCTCGCTCAGTCGTTACATCGGCAAGTCACTTTACTGCATCAGTAATGCATGATCCCGTGACCAGACACTTGGTCACTTTGAGCTCATTTTGATGATGCACTACCGAGTGGGCCCAGTGATACCTCTCCGTCATACGGAGTGACAAATCCCTGTCTCGATCCGTGTCAACCCAACAGACACTTTCGGAGATACCTGTAGTGCACCTTTATAGTCACCCGCCACGCCAGACGTTTGGTACACCCAAAGCACTCCTACGGTATCCGGGAGTTACACGATCTCATGGTCTAAGGAAGAGATACTTGACATTGGAAAAGCTCTAGCAAAACGAACTACACGATCTTGTGCTATGCTTAGGATTGGGTCTTGTCCATCACATCATTCTCCTAATGATGTGATCCCGATAGCAACGACATCCAATTTTCATAGTCGGAAACCATGACTATCTATTGACCAACGAGCTAGTCAACTAGAGGCTTACTAGGGACGTATTGTAGTCTATGTATTCACACGTGTATTACGATTTCCGGATAATACGATTATAGCATGAATAAAAGACAATTATCATGAACAAGGAAATATAATAATAATGCTTTTATTATTGCCTCTAGGGCATATTCCCAACAGTCTCCCACTTGCACTAGAGTCAATAATCTAGTTACATTGTGATGAATCGAACACCCATAGAGTTCTGGTGTTGATCATGTTTTGCCCGCGGAAGAGGTTTAGTCAATGGATCTGCGACATTCAGATCCGTATGCACTTTACTAATTTCTATGTCTCCATCCTGATCATTTTCACAGATTGTGTTGAAGCGACGCTTGATGTGCCTGGTCTTCTTGTGAAACCTGGGCTCCTTGGCAAGTGCAATAGCTCCGGTGTTGTCACAGAAGAGTTTGATCGCCCCGACGCATTGGGTATGACTCTAGGTCGGTGATGAACTCCTTCACCCAAATTGCTTCATGCGCTGCCTCCAGGCTGCCATGTACTCCGCTTCACATGTAGATCCCGCCACGACGCTTTCTCGCTTGTACCGCATCTAGCTTATCGCTTCCACCATTCAACATATACACGTATCCGGGTTTGTGACTTAGAGTCATTCAGATTCTGTGTCGAAGCTAAGCGTCGACGTAACCCCTTCTGACGAGCTCTTCGTCACCTCCATAAACGAGAAACATGTCCTTTGTCCTTTCGTGTACTTCAGGATATTCTTGACCGCGGTCCGGTGTTCCTTGCCGGGCTTACTTTGGTACCTTCCAGCCAAACTTACGGCAAGGTTTACATCAGGTCTGGTACACAGCATGGCATACATAATAGATCCTATGGCTGAAGCATAGGGGATGACACTCATCTCTTCTTTATCTTTTGCCGTGGTCGGGCATTGAGCCAAGCTCAATCTCACACCTTACAATACAGGCAAGAACCCTTTCTCTGACTGATCCATTTTGAACTTCTTCAAAATCTTATCAAGGTATGTGCTTTGTGAAAGACCTATGAGGCGTCTCGATCTATCCCTATAGATCTTGATGCCTAATATATAAGCAGCTTCTCCAAGGTCCTTCATTGAAAAACTTTTATTCAAGTAGGCCTTAATGCTGTCCAAGAGTTCTTTATCATTTCCCATCAAAAGTATGTCATCTACATATAATATGAGAAATGCTACAGAGCTCCCACTCACTTTCTTGTAAACGCAGGCTTCTCCATAAGTCTCAAGCATAAACCCAAACGCCTTTGATCATCTCATCAAAGCGTAATGTTCCAATTCCGAGATGCTTGCACCAGCCCATAAATGGACCGCTGGAGTTTGCACACTTTGTCAGCTTTCTCTGGATCGACAAAACCTTCCGGTTGCATCATATACAGCTCTTCCTTAAGGAAACTGTTAAGGAACGCTGTTTTGACGTCAATCTGCCATATCTCATAATCATAGTATGCGGCAATTGCTAACATGATTCGGACGGACTTAAGCTTCGCCACGGAGAGAAAGTCTCATCGTAGTCAATCCCTTGAACTTGCCGATAACCCTTAGCGACAAGTCGAGCTTTATAGATGGTGACATTACCATCCGCGTCAATCTTCTTCTTAAAGATCCATTTATTTTCTATCGTCGCCGATCGTCGAACCAAGTCTGTCAAAGTCCATACTTTGTTTTCATACATGGATCCTATCTCGGATTGCATGGCTTCGAGCCATTTGTTGGAATCCGGGCCTGCCATCGCTTCTTCATAGTTCAAAGGTTGACCGTTGTCTAACAACATGATTTCCAGGACAGGGTTGCCGTACCACTCTGGTGCGGGAACGTGTCCTAGTGGACCCACGGGTTCAAGAGCAACTTGATCCAAGTACCTTGATCATCATCATTAATTTCCTCTTCGGTTGGTGTAGGCATCACAGGAACATTTTCCTCGAGCTGCACTACTATCCCGCTCAAGAGGTAGTACTTCATCGAAGTTCTACTTTCCTCCCACTTACTTCTTTCGAGAGAAACTTTTTCCGTAAAGGATCCGTTCTTGGCAACAAAGATCTTGCCCTCGGATCTTAAGTAGAAGGTATACCCAATGGTTTCCTTAGGGTATCCTATGAAGACGCATTTTTCCGACTTGGGTTCGAGCTTTAGGTTGAAGTTTCTTGACATAAGCATCGCATCCCCAAACTTTTAGAAACGCATAGCTTAGGTTTCTTCCCAAACCATAATTCATACGGTGTCGCCTCAACGGATTTAGGCGGTGCCCTATTTAAAGTGAATGTAGCTATCTCTAGAGCGTATCCCCAAAATGATAGTGGTAAATCTGTAAGAGACATCATAGATCGCACCATATCCAATAGATTGCGATTACGACGTTCGGACACACTGTTACGTTGAGGTGTTCCAGGCGGCGTGACTTGTGAAACGATTCCACATTTCCTTAAGTGTGTACCAAATTCGTGACTTAAATATTCTCCTCCACGATCCGATCGTAAGAATTTTATCTTTCGGTCACGTTGATTCTCTACCTCATTCTGAAATTCCTTGAACTTTTCAAAGGTCTCAGATTTGTGTTTCATCAAGTAGACATACCCATATCTACATAAGTCATCGGTGAGTGAGAACATAACGATATCCTCCACGAGCCTCAACATTCATTGGACCGCATACATCGGTATGTATGATTTCCAACAAGTTGGTTGCTCGCTCCATTGTTCGAGAGAACGGAGTCTTGGTCATCTTGCCCATAAGGCATGGCTCGTGATCTGTCAAATGATTCATAATCGAGAGACTCCAAAAGTCCATCAGCATGGAGCTTCTTCATGCGCTTGACGCCAATGTGACCAAGGCGGCAGTGCCACAAGTATGTGGGACTATCGTTATCAACGTTATATCTTTTGGTATTCATGCTATGAATATGTGTAACATTATGTTCGAGATTCATTAGGAATAAACCATTGACCATCGGAGCATGACCATAAAACATATCTCTCATATAAATAGAACAACCATTATTCTCGGATTTAAATGAGTAGCCATCTCGTATTAAACGAGATCCGGATACAATGTTCATGCTCAAACTTGGCACCAAATAACAATTATTAAGGTTCAAAACTAATCCTGTAGGTAAATGTAGAGGTAGCGTGCCCGACGGGCGATCACATCGACTCGAACCATTCCCGACGCGCGCATCGTCACCTAGATCGCCCTTCGCCAGTCTCCGGTTATTCCGCAGCTCATTGTGAGTTACAAATATGAGCAACGGCAGCGGTATCAAATACCCAGGAGTTACTACTGAAATCTTGGTAAGGTACACATCAATTACATGTATATCAAATATACCTTTGGTGTTGCCGGCCTTCTTATCCGCTAAGTATTTGGGGCTGTTCCGCTTCGGTTGACCCTTCCCTTTGCAATAAAAGCACTCACCTCGTGCTTGGGTCCATTCTTTGACTTCTTCCGGCAACTTGCTTACCGGGCCGCAACCTCCTTGCCGTCTTTTCTTGAAGTTCTTCTTGCCCTTGCCCTTCTTGAACTTAGTGGTCTTATTGACCATCAACACTTGATGTTCTTTCTTGATTTCAACCTCTCGCGACTTCAGCATTGAGAATACTTCGGAATGGTCTTCACCATCCCCTGCATATTGTAGTTCATCACAAAGCTCTTGTAGCTTGGTGGGAGCGATCAAGGATTCACATCAATGACCGCCTCATCCGGGAGGTTTATGTCCACTGGGGAAACGGTGTGATGCAACCTGGACATTTTGAGTATGTGCTCACCGACGTAACTGTTTTCCTCCATCTTACAACTATAGAACTTGTCGGAGACTTCATATCTCTCGACCCGGCATGAGCTTGGAAAACTAGTTTCAGCTCCTCGAACATCTCATATGCTCCGTGTTGCTCAAAACGCTTTTGGAGCCCCGGTTCTAAACTGTAAAGCATGCCGCACTGAACGAGGGAGTAATCATCAGCACGAGACTGCCAAGCGTTCATAACGTCTTGGTTCTCTCGATGGTGCTTCACCTAGCGGTGCTTCTAGGACATATTGTTTCTTGGCAGCTATGAGGATGATCCTCGTGTTCCGGACCCAGTCCGTGATAGTTGCTGCCATCATCTTTCAGCTTGGTTTCTCTAGGAACGCGTTGAAGTTCATGGTGACATGAGCGTTGGCCATTTGATCTACAAGACATATTATGCAAAAGTTTTAGACTAAGTTCATGATAATTAAGTTCATCTAATCAAATTAAAATGAACTCCCACTCAGATTAGACATCCTCTAGTCATCTAAGTGTTACACGATCCGAGTCGACTAGGCCGTGTCCGATCATCATGTGAGACGGACTAGTCATCGTCGGTGAACATTCTCATGTTGATCGTATCTTCCATACGACTCGTGTTCGACCTTTCGGTCTCCGTGTTCCGAGGCCATGTCCGTACATGCTAGGCTCGTCAAGTTAACCCTAAGTGTTTTTGCGTGTGTAAATCTGTCTTACACCCGTTGTATGTGAACGTAAGAATCCATCACACCCGATCATCACGTGGTGCTTAGAAGCCATTTAACTTTAGCAACGGTGCACGCTTAGGGGAGAACACTTCTTGAAATTGTTGTAAGGTGATCATCTTATTTACTACCGTCGTTCTAAGTAAACAAGATGCATAAATATAATAAACATCACATGCAATTATATAATAGTGACATGATATGGCCAATATCATAAAACTCCATTGATCTCCATCTTCGGGCTCCATGATCATCTTGTCACCGCATGACACCATGATCTCCATCATCATGATCTCCATCATTGTGTCTTCATGAAGTTGTCACGCCAACGACTACTTCTACTTCTATGGCTAACGTTTAGCAATAAAGTAAAGTAATTTACATGGCGTTCTTCAATGACACGCAGGTCATACAAAATTAAAGACAACTCCTATGGCTCCTGCCGGGTTGTCATACTCATCGACATGCAAGTCGTGATTCCTATTACAAGAACATGATCTCATACATCACAATATGTCATTCATCATTCATCACAACTTGGCCATATCACATCACATGTCAATTGCTGCAAAAACAAGTTAGACGTCCTCTAATTGTTGTTGCATCTTTTACGTGGCTGCAATTGGGTTCTAGCAAAGAACGCTTTTCTTACCTACGAATAACCACAACGTGATTTTGTCAACTTCTATTTACCCTTCATAAGGACCCTTTTCATCGAATCCACTTCAACTAAAGTGGGAGAGACAGACACCGCCACCACCTTATGCAACTAGTGCATGTCAGTCGGTGGAACCGGTCTCACGTAAGCGTACGTGTAAGGTTGGTCCGGGCCGCTTCATCCCACAATACCGCTGAAGCAAGATACAACTAGTAACGGCAAGCAAGTTGACAAGATCTACGCCCACAACAAAATTGTGTTCTACTCGTGCAAAGAGAACTACGCATAGACCTAGCTCATGATGCCACTGTTGGGTTATGTTGCAGAAAATTAAAATTTTTCCTACGGTTTCACCAAGATCCATCTATGAGTTCATCTAAGCAACGAGTCGAGGGAGTGAGTTTGCATCTACATACCACTTGTAGATCGCAAGGCGGAAGCTTTAGAGGATGGTGATGATGGAGTCAGACTCGGACCACCGATGACCAAGTGCTGAACGGACAGCACCTCCGCTGCTCAACACACGAGACGGGTACGGGCAACATCTCCTCCGCCTTGATCCAGCAAGGAGGAAGGAGAGGTTGAGGGAAGACAACTCCACCGGCAGCACGACGACGTGATGATGGTGGAGAAGCAAGATCTCCGACAGGGCTTCACGAGCACACAACCGGAGGAGGAGAGGTGTTGGGGAGGGAGGGCTGCGCCTTGGCTTGGGTGCGGCTGCCTCCCTCACCCCTCTATTTATAGGGGAAGGGAGAAGGGGCGGCCCCTCTAGATGGCATCTAGAGGGGGGCGGCGCCAAGGGAGGGGACTTGCCCCCTGCCAAGGGGGCGCCCTTAGGGTTCCCCTCAACCCCTAGGCGCATGGGCCCAAGGGAGGGGTGCGCCCAGCCCACCGTGAGCTGGCTCCTTCCCCACATTAGCCCATGGGCCCCGGAGGGGTGGCCTCCTGGAGCTCTTGAACCCTTCCAGGCCCCGGTGACAATACCGCAGTATGCCCCTCGAAACTTTCGTGTCCGCTTGACAACTTCCCATATATAAATCTTTACCTCCGGACTATTAGGAACTCCTCGTGACGTCCGGGATCTCATCCAGGACTCAACAACATTCGTAATCACATACAAGTCTTCCTAATAACCCTAGCGCCACCGAACCTTAAGTGTAGACCCTACGGGTTCGGAGACATGCGGAACATGACCGAGACGCTCTCCGTCAATAACCAACAGCGAGGATCTGGATACCCATGTTGGCTCCACATGCTCCTCGATGATGTCATCGGATGAACCACGATGTCAAGGGTTCAAGCAACCCGTATACTATTCCCTTTGTCGACGGGCGGTATGTTACTTGCCCGAGACTCGATCGTCGGTATCCCAATACCTCGCTCAGCCTCCATACGGCAAGTCACTTTACTGCATGCAGTAATGCATGATCCCGTGACCAGACACTTGGTCACTTTGAGCTCATTTTGATGATGCACTACCGAAAGTGGGCCCGATGATACCTCTCCGTCATACGGAGTGACAAATCCTCGTCTCGATCCGTGTCAACCCAATGACACTTTCGGAGATACCAGAGTGCACCTTTATAGTCACCCGATTACGCCAGGACGCTTTGGTACACCCAAAGCACTCCTACGGTATCCGGGAGTTACACGATCTCATGGTCTAAGGAAGAGATACTTGACATTGGAAAAGCTCTAGCAAAATGAACTACACGATCTTGTGCTATGCTTAGGATTGTCTTGTCCATCACATCATTCTCCTAATGATGTGATCCCGTTATCAACGACATCCAATTTTCATAGTCGAAACCATGACTATCTATTGACCAACGAGCTAGTCAACTAGAGGCTTACTAGGACGACATTGTAGTCTATGTATTCACACGTGTATTACGATTTCCGGATAATACAGCTTATAGCATGAATAAAAGACAATTATCATGAACAAGGAAATATAATAATAATGCTTTTTATTATTGCCTCTAGGCATATTCCCAACAGTCTCCCACTTGCACTAGAGTCAATAATCTAGTTACATTGTGATGAATCGAACACCCATAGAGTTACGGTGTTGATCATGTTTTGCCAGCTGGAAGAGGTTTAGTCAATGGATCTGCGACATTCAGATCCGTATGCACTTTACAAATTTCTATGTCTCCATCCTGAACATTTTCACGGATGGAGTTGAAGCGACGCTTGATGTGCCTGGTCTTCTTGTGAAACCTGGCTCCTTGGCAAGTGCAATAGCTCCAAGTGTTGTCACGAAGAGTTTGATCGGCCCCGGACGCATTGGGTATGACTCCTAGGTCGGTGATGAACTCCTTCACCCAAATTGCTTCATGCGCTGCCTCCGAGGCTGCCATGTACTCCGCTTCACATGTAGATCCCGCCACGACGCTTCGCTTTGCAGCTGCACTCACCATCGCTTCCACCATTCAACATATACACGTATCCGGTTTGTGACTTAGAGTCATCCAGATCTGTGTCGAAGCTAGCGTCGACGTAACCCTTTACTACGAGCTCTTCGTCACCTCCATAAACGAGAAACATGTCCTTAGTCCTTTTCAGGTACCTCAGGATATTCTTGACCCATGGTCCGGTGTTCCTTATAGGGATTACTTTGGTACCTTCCTACCAAACTTACGGCAAGGTTTACATCAGGTCTGGTACACATGCATGGCATACATAATAGATCCTATGGCTGAAGCATAGGGATGACACTCATCTCTTCTTTATCTTTTGCCATGGTCGGGCATTGAGCCGAGCTCAATCTCACACCTTGCAACAGGCAAGAACCCTTTCTTGGACTGATCCATTTTGAACTTCTTCAAAATCTTATCAAGGTATGTGCTTTGTGAAAGACCTATAAGGCGTCTCGATCTATCTCTATAGATCTTGATGCCTAATATATAAGCAGCTTCTCCAAGGTCCTTCATTGAAAAACTTTTATTCAAGTAGGCCTTAATGCTGTCCAAGAGTTCTTTATCATTTCCCATCAAAAGTATGTCATCTACATATAATATGAGAAATGCTACAGAGCTCCCACTCACTTTCTTGTAAACGCAGCTTCTCCATAAGTGCGCATAAACCCAAACGCCTTGATCATCTCATCAAAGCGAATGTTCCAACTCCGAGATGCTTGCACCAGCCCATAAATGGATCGCTGAGCTTGCACACTTTGTTAGCATTCTCGGGATCGAAAAAACCTTCCGGCTGCATAATATACAGCACTTCCATAAGAAAACCGTTAATGAACGATGTATTGACGTCAATCTGCCATATCACATAAACATATTATACGGCAATTGATAACAAGATTCGGACGGACTTAAGATTCGCAACGGGAGAGAAAGTCTCATCGTAGTCAATCCCTTGAACTTGCCGATAACCCTTAGCGACAAGTCGAGCTTTATAGATGGTGACATTACCATCCGCGTCCGTCTTCTTCTTAAAGATCCATTTATTTTCTATCGCTCGCCGATCGTCGGGCAAGTCTGTCAAAGTCCATACTTTGTTTTCATACATGGATCCTATCTCGGATTGCATGGCTTCGAGCCATTTGTTGGAATCCGGGCCTGCCATCGCTTCTTCATAGTTCGAAGGTTGACCGTTGTCTAACAACATGATTTCCGTGACAGGGGTTGCCGTACCACTCACTGGTGCGGAACGTGTCCTAGTGGACCTCGGGTTCAGTAGCAACTTGATCTGAAGTACCTTGATCATCATCATTAATTTCCTCTTCGCTGGTGTAGGCATCACAGGAACATTTTCCTGAGCTGCACTACTATCCCGCTCAAGAGGTAGTACTTCATCGAAGTTCTACTTTCCTCCCACTTACTTCTTTCGAGAGAAACTCTTTTCCAGAAAGGATCCGTTCTTGGCAACAAAGATCTTGCCCTTGGATCTTAAGTAGAAGGTATACCCAATGGTTTCCTTTAGGGTATCCTATGAAGACGCATTTTTCCGACTTGGGTTCGAGCTTTTAGGTTGAAGTTTCTTGACATAAGCATCGCATCCCCAAACTTTTAGAAACGCATAGCTTAGGTTTCTTCCCAAACCATAATTCATAATGTGTGTCGTCTCAACGGATTTAGACGGTGCCCTATTTAAAGTGAATGTAGCTGTCTCTAGAGCGTATCCCCAAAATGATAGTGGTAAATCGGTAAGAGACATCATAGGTCGCACCATATCCAATAGAGTGCGATTACGACGTTCGGACACACCGTTATTACCGAGGTGTCACAAAGCGGCATGAGTTGTGAAACGATTCCACATTTCCTTAAGTGTGTACCAAATTCGTGACTTACATATTCTCCTCCACGATCCGATCGTAGAAGAATTTTATCTTTCGTCACGTTGATTCTCTACCTCATTCTGAAATTCCTTGAACTTTTCAAAGGTCTCAGATTTGTGTTTCATCAAGTAGACATACCCATATCTACATAAGTCATCGTGAGAGTGAGAACATAACGATATCCTCCACGAGCCTCAACATTCATTGGACCGCATACATCGGTATGTATGATTTCCAACAAGTTGGTTGCTCGCCCATTGTTCCGCAGAACGGAGTCTTGGTCATCTTGCCCATAAGGCATGGCTCGCATCTGTCAAATGATTCATAATCGAGAGACTCCAAAAGTCCATCAGCATGGAGCTTCTTCATGCGCTTGACGCCAATGTGACCAAGGCGGCAGTGCCACAAGTATGTGGGACTATCGTTATCAACGTTACATCTTTTGGTATTCACGCTATGAATATGTGTAACATTATGTTCGAGTGCTGGGCTGTCCAGCCATGCTCGTGTGCCTTTTCTATCTTTTGTATAACTTCAGTATGAATCGGAGAACACCACCGCTTTAAATAGTTGTTATTCTAAACTGCCACCTTTTCTTGTATGTGTTCTATAACCGTGTCGCAGCCTAATCGCTTTTATTGTGTGTTTTGCCCTCTCAGTTCAGAATCGATCACCTTCATTATGAAGGAAGTCCAGTATATAGAGATGAGTTCGGTAGTTTGCATTCTATTAGTTTTTGCACGCGGCAACAAGTGACCAGTTTGGCATTCTATTTTTTGAAAGCTATGCATTAGAAAAGAAGATTTGTCTCCTTCGCCGAAGTTTCTGAATCGATCATCCTCATTATGAAGGAAGTCCAATATATAGAGACGAGTTCGGTAGTTTGCACTGTATTAGTTTTCGCACGCGGCAACAGGTGACCAGTTTTGGCATTCTCTTTTCTGAAAGCTATGCATTACAAAAGAAGATTAGTTTCATTCGCCGAAGGCTCACCACGCAATGAAAATCCCTATAAGTAATTTATCACAAAAGATTGTTGCCACCATGATGCACTTTTTAGGATTCGTCGCCACCGAAATGCATACCCCGAGCTGAGCACTGGCAGTACCTTGATGCCACACCCAAGGTGAGCTGGATGTGGTATCAAACCAGAGATGAGCAACCCCAAGCCAAGCACACAGTTACATTTTCTGTTGAGTTTCCGATACCCATGACACTGGAACAACATTTTGCACACAAGCATTTAATTAAACAGTATTAGTGCAGGTAGTGGCATTCAACAGTTCTTAGGTTATTACAGGTTGAGATGGGATCACACACACTGGATAGGTAGTTCAACTTACGATTCAAACTAAAACATTTAGGGAGGGGTACGCTATGAACATTGGCACATCGTAGCGCGCTTGAGACGTAGTTCAACATTCAACTAATACGTAAAGCATTAGGGTAGTCTAATCAACTGCTGATGGGGTGCGCCCTATCCTTCCGGCGTCTACATGTAGTTGTTTCTGGCTTCCAAAAGGCCGTCGATTTAGTAGTTACCACCAAAAGTGTCGTCGTTGCACTGCAGCTTTTCTTGACATGAAGTTTACTCCAGGATCTCCATGTACATGATGTCTGGGAAGTCGCCTTTGTTGCCTCTCATTGCAACTATCTCGTAAGCAATCCTCTTCCTCAAGTACTCCAGCTCCCCCTATTTCATTACGAGCAAACACATGATTTTTAAATGTTGGAAATACAAAAGAGAAATGAGTTCTTAAACAGAACACAATATTCTTACATTCGTCAGTGTACGAAGGTAAAGACCGTTGTAATCCCTCAGGTAGTGCACTATGTATATGCCGCTGTTTTCCCTGGACATGACGTAGATAAGTGCTTAGTGTTTGCGATGCATCTGCTTATCTGTTGCTTTGCCCGATAACAGTGATTTTTAGCTTTAATTGATGCTAAGGGAGTTCTCGTATCTAGGAGACTGACCTTGAGCAAGGGGGATGCATGCCATTGTTGTATTCAAAGGTCCAACCTAGCCCTCCAACTAAACCGCCAGGGTAAATGTTGTTCACACACCAGCAGAATCCTTTGAGAAACAATTTTGCAGCCTCCTCGTGCTTCAGCTTCATGTAACCGCTGCTGGTCTCTGTAGGGTCCATCACCATGAACTTCTTATTCTCTATGTCAAGAACATTGAGAGACCAGCAACATGCAAGGAACACAGGGAACATGAATTGTCCAATGGCATAAAAATTTACATTAGAGACAATTTTCTTGCCGAGCAACAAGTGAGAATCACACCGTAGCTTACCATTTTTGCCCAGTCAGCTCTGCAACCTAGATGATTTTGGCTCAGCATCTCTTCAATCAGTTCTAGATCAATGTCAAACTCATGGTTTAGTAGTTCGTCCTGCGTCAGTTGTACAATTAGTACAGTGAGGTACACGAAACACATATGCTAGACATGAGTTCATGGGGTAGAAGGTACAAGCAATAGTATGTCTCACCGCAAACAGGGGGTCGAAGAACACTCTCCATCGTGCTAACCAGTCTTTGTACATCCTGCACTCTTTATCTGACAACATCTTGTAGATACACCTCCATCCCACACGGCTTATCTCGCCCCTAGGCCTAAATTCAGTCTGTATGTCGTATCCAGACATCACAGTAACATGAAATACGAAATGACGGAACCACTTCCTGGAAATATTTTCAATAGTAATTATACCAAGTCAGTTTCCTTCTTTTCAAAGAAATCAGAAATACAAACCCTCCATCCTTCTTGTAGTAAGTTTGGCACATATTTTCTTACCTTATTAGATTTCTCTCACTCGCTGACATCATTTTGTGTTATGCTTGTACTGATTTTTTTAGGATCCTCCAAGCCCATTGAACAGTATGGTTGTACTTGGACTCACCAGCAGTATTTTCTCCTCTTTCAGGTGCGCGGCCTTCCATAGTGGCCCCATGTGGTCCAATGATGTTTTCACCAGGGCTGTTGCTAGGAACAATGTCTTGTGTCGTGATCCTGTGCACCCCAGGGTTTCTAACAGGTGCTGGTGATGCATACATGTTGTCCACTGCAAACACAGGAGAGAAATGTTTTTTATACTGTTTTTCTATGATCCGCCAAGCCCATTTGTGCAGTACAGTTGTATTAGGACTCACCATCAGTATTTTCAGCTTAAATTGTGTGGGCTTCCACAAGGCCCTCTTCCGGTCCTTTGATGTTTTCTCCATCGCTAGGACTTGATCCTATAGACACTAGTGCTGTTGCACACATTTTACAAGTTCAATTTTCAGCTTAAATTGTGCGCTTGCAACTGCTTGTATATCCTCGTGATCTATAGGCTCTCCTTACCGTTAACAGCAGAAAGCCACCGCCTGGTCGTTGCACCTATAGGAGCCTTGTTAGTATCCTTTTCACCAACTGGAGTACTTGGGTTAACTTCTTCACCAGCCTCAGGAGCAGGGTTGTCGCCGACATCACCAGCAGGAATGGTTGTGAACAGGAACCCACGAGCTCATCATTAGTTTTTGCTTAGAACAAATGGGAAAAAATAGACAATGTCCAAAGACGATATATGAAGGCAGGCACTAACCATTACCCTCCAACAATCCATGAAGGGTTTCTGCGAGCACGTGGTCAACATTCTCCTGTTGAGACTGATCTACGTGTAAACTACTCTCCAGATTCTCCACATATGCGTCCCAATTGTAATCGTCTCCGCTTGACGGACTGTCGGAGTCGCTCCATGACCCAATAGTGCCTCCACTTGTTGAGTCATCAATGAATGGTTCTTCCCCTTCATGATCACCGTTACCTGTGTACCAAGTCATGCCGAAAATGTATGTAACATCACGCCCTGTACTAATTTATATGATTCATGTGTGTGCACGTTCATTTCGGTACCTTCTGTTGCTGCTGACGACAAGATAGCAGCTTGATTCGGAACGT
This sequence comes from Aegilops bicornis, assembly GCA_021605145.1. NCBI lineage: Eukaryota > Viridiplantae > Streptophyta > Magnoliopsida > Poales > Poaceae > Aegilops > Aegilops bicornis. The sequence continues at coordinate 1,132,978 of JAHIAL010000033.1, read as the reverse complement.
CTACATTAACCTCGGTGGTTGTAACTGACACAGCAGTTCAAATATGTTACGACTTGCTATCTTTTAAATTTTTCATGCACTATAATGTCTAAGTGGCAGATACTCACGTTCGCGGGCATACTCTTCAGCTTGCAGGCGTGCAGCATAAGCGCCATCATTATCAATGGTATGTTCCCCTGTTAACAGAAGAAACCTCTTCAGGATCTTGTTTAAATCATGGTAACCTAGTATATGAAATACTCCAGATTCAGATCAAGCGCAACACCTGCTGGGGCACGGCTATCCATTGTAGATGGCTGATAGTGCATATGCCTGGTTAGCAGTAGGTCTGTACCTATAAAAAAGGACATCCAATGGAAACTCAATTTAAAGAAACACATAGGTCATGCACATATTGTCTGCCCGCATTTGTACCAGCTCTCGCCAATGGATGCCCATATAGTGTTCCCTCGTCGTTCTGCTCATTCTTCACTGATGGTCCAGGGCGCATGGGGGGGAGCCCACTCTGTGTTGAATCATGATTACGGGCAGTTTGAACTCGAGTATACAAAACCCCTGTATTTTGTGGAACCAGTTCACAATAATCAATGTTAGTGTGGACACCTCAACCAGGAGAAATAAATTTCATCTTCAAATAGGAAATTACCTGCTGGGTTAGCAATACCAATCCTCACATCTGCACCTGCTAAAGGATGCCGATCCTCCATCTCAGTGCCTTTCAGTATAACAACAGACAACTTAATAAGTGATACAACCATAGAAGCACAATGTTTATATGTGCAAAATTATTTTTGTACTTGCAGTCTAATCGCATATATGATGTATAGTTGTAAACGATGTACGATGTATCTCCCATGCCAGAAGGTTGTCTCTTGCTATTTGATCTTCATTTCTGGCTGTCATGGGTGCAGCTTGCGGAGTACATTCTTCATCCATTGGCAGCTTGCCCAACTCTTCTCGCGTTAGCCGTCGCCTTGTATTGTCCGTGACTTCATCGCCATTACTAGGTCCAGGGTTTGGGCTTGCAGCTCCCCTTGTTAAGGTGGGCACTTGATCTTCAAGCCCTCTGTTTTCGTTAGTTGTTGCTTTTCACAATACAGTCAATTAGCCACATGTACGGGAGTTTAGCATGTAAATATGTTTCAAAGAAATAGTCATTTCGATGACCAATGCCCTGCAAGGGAAAGATAATCTTTCTTACTTGCTGGAGGTTGCTCTGCAGACACCAAATCAGTATGTGGCTCCACAGCAGCTGCATCATTAATTTTTGAACCCAGTCAGATGATCACACACATGTATGGGAATAGCATGTATGCGAGAGAGGTGGAAACAGACACACACCTGTTGTAATATTATCGAGTACTGCACACACAGGGATTTCAGTGCCCCTGGTAGATGGTGGGGATTGATCCTGCTGGGTCAAGCTCCCTGCAGCTGCTGCAATTTTTATCATTTGTTAGCTACATTGTTTGTAATCTTTTTGTGTTCTTCAAGTTATTGAATTCAATCATATTTGCATTCAGCCATTGGTCCAGTTGTAAGAATTTTGTTCTTTGATCCTTCTTTCTTAATATTATCATTTGATAATGCCTTTTCTTTTGTTTACCTGCTGTTACATGGACCACAAGAGAAGTCTGTGCCGCTGGAATGGTTGATCCAACTGTCAGTTGGGGAGTTGGATCATGTTCTCCACGGGCTCCTGCAGCTGCAGCATCATACATTTTGTTAGTAAGCCATTTTTTGTGTTCCACAAAATTAATGATTTTGGAGGTACATCAGGTTGAAACAGCAATTCATTACCTGCTGTAGCCAATGTGGTCATCGCTAATGACCTGGGGGCAGCAAATGCACTCATTAGTTTGTTGACAAACTCCGGGTTGTTCTCCTTGATCCCTTGAAGGAACTTCTCGACGGTCGTCTCATCATCTCCACCTGCCCGATCACCAACCATCGTGCCTGGATGTTCGGTACACCAAGATGTAACTGCATCACGAAAGATTTTCTCGACGCCATCGTCCAAAGTGTCCATAACTTGCACTGGTGGCTGCACAGGGATGCAAAGAATGACAATGTTAGATGGGCGAATATTATTCGAACCACTTCAAAAGAGGATGACAAGAGCAATTCAAATTACATTTTCGCTGCCAAGGTCTGGTGGGTGCTCAGACATCATTGGGTGCCAAACCCAGTTGACATTGTCTTTCCACCCTTCTGGTTTAGTCTGTGTAGATGTAAGTAACAGGGCCATCAACACATAGTATCAATGGATATGAAAATAACATTGGCGTTGGGTGTCAAGTTGTTCACCTTGTATCGTCCAGGATATCCCTCGTCGAGCGCAATCAACTTTTTTATCCTTTCACCAGTGTAAGCCCATATCCTTGGCAGACGCCGAGAATCGACATTGAGACTGCCAAAGTTAATCTGGTCGAGAGCCCAAATCTGCAATTACATTTTTGAGAACAATGCACGTCGTAAACATTTTTGGCAATGATTGTTTTAGTTCATGATTTTACATCGTAAGCAGAAATTGATGTCATTTTTATGAAGACTCACCTGAGCTGCTACCTGGCACCCTCCAAGGTCTATCGTTTTCTTGCCACCACTGATATCAGCTTGGAATTTGTGAACTGCTTCTTTGAGGCGTTCAAACCCATATTTTGCAAGATTGTAGCCACCAGTGCCTTGTGGATGTACAACGCACTGCAGGATTTCTTCTGGTACAGAAGCACTCCTTTGGCTTGGTGCTAAGACTAGAGTAGACGCCAACAGGGAGAATGCAACTGACAATGCTCTACGCTCATCTGGATCTGCGGATGCTTGGTCCATCTGATCGAATGCATGTAGTATGTCGTGGACAGCTAGACCGCCTACCATTTTCCTTTCTAGGTCAACTATGTCTTGTATGTGCCGCACAAGTGCTGCCCTATCCTCAGGAGCATCAGAGGTAAGAGATCTACCGTGGTTTCTAAATCCCATGATGGGAACCATATCAGAGACTCTAAACCTACGGATCTGACCATCTCTAAACTTAAAACTCATGTCATGTGGGTTAAATCGAGACAGCATCCACGCATAGTGTTTTTCTTTGCTTCGCCTGAGAACTGTGTCAGCACCAAGGCCTCCATGCCGGAATCGGCAACCGCAGGAAAGTAAGTTGGACCCATAGCAACGAACGGACTAAGATTGAACGTGCTCTTACAGCATTTACCACGGAGGAAATCTTGTCATCCCACGTCGCTCGACCTTGACCGATGGACAGACGCTGGGAACCACGGGCGCTGCACCCCCACGCACTGTGCTCATCGCGGACGTCCGTCGTTGACGATGTAGCTCTGCTCCTCCGAGAACGAAAGCTCGCTTGGGTGTGTACGGAGGATCTTCTTCATCGTCGGCATCCGTAGCTGTGGATCTCCGCAGCTTCCTCTTCCTGCTTGACGGATCCATCGGCTCGGCTACATGCGGAACAGGGGATGGTTCAGAGCATGAATTCTCTCTAAAAAGAAAGGGAAAAGGTAGTGGAAAGAGAGGGACGGAAAGATTCTGATAGATGGGTCCCGTACCGTCGTCTCCGCCGGCCGTATGCCTTTCTGCGGCCGCGCGCTTCCACCAGATCTGCTTTTCCCCTTCCCGGCGGCTGCGATGCTGAACAGTGAACAGTGGGGGGAGAGCTTGGTCACTGAGGGGAGTTTGATAGAGTGTGGAGCGAGGGCTGGGAAAGGTGAGTAGAGGCGAGTAGATATAGGGCTGCTACACGGCCACAGGGATATTTACAGCAGATTTCATTACGCAGCTACCCATCGGGTGTGTGTACTGTTTAGCTTTTTTGGGTTGCACTGGCGGGAGATCTCCCGCGCGGAGAACTCCGGTGTGCCACATTTACCACATTTGTGCCGGCCGAGCACCGCGTAGCGTGCATGCAGACATGCATACCAGCTCACAAGTAGCTGCTCTTGCCAAAAATTGTTCTGCCAGGCGGCATAGCTGAGCTTTTTTTGCTTGCAACAAAATGCTTATGAAAGCATGTCCATATGCGCTCGGACAAGTTGGAACGAGAAAGCGACCCATGATGGCTGCAGTTGTTCGATACACTTTGCCAGACATTTCCTCTGTCCGGTCCCCAACATACTGTTCGGTACAGCATAAAGGACATTTTCCGGGACTAGCGTCCGTGCCCGACACGATCTACAAAGTGGCAAACAAGCCAATGATTTGGTGCTTGGGTCCGCGCATGGAGCTAAAAAGAAAGGATGTTTCCGCTTCGGGACTCAGCCGTAGGATGCGCGGGGGGGGGGGGGGGGGGGGTTCGGTTGGCTGTTAGTGGGGAGGTGGGGCCCGAATATGCATGCATGCATGCATCCATTCTCGTTAAAATAACAGGGATGGGAGTGTGATTGCTAAATTAGACTAAGACCAGCCGTCTTAGGGATCAACAGTCAACGGATTAATATTTTAAGGCTACGCCCACTCTCCACGGACATTTTTTATATCAATCGTACCATTTTTTGCATGGACCTAGAGTGCATGCTGGCCTACGTGCCCATTACCTTTGTTTACGACCCGCTCTCGCCGGGGTGGAGTTTGATGATAAATTGGAGGCCCTTGATTTTGTATCCAACGGCTGGAAAATCTAATGACCAGAGATGAAAAAGTGAGTCGACTGACATGTAGCCTCACCCCGCACGTACACATGCACGCACGCAAGACACGCACGCATGTAGGCGTGCAACCTAATCTTACTGACGCATATACCTGCACGCATGATGGCGTGCAACACCGACACGTACACATCTACTCACGAACACACGCACGTACGCACCCATGCATGCAACACTGAAACGTACCCTTGCACGCACGCAACACTGCAGACGCTCGCATGCACACAAGACACCACGAAGACACACGCTCAACCTATATGTGCATGCACCCTTTGTTAAGGACATGGATTGTTACGGGTATTAATCAGTCTTATCTGTGATAAGCAGAACATTGATGTTTGCAGTGGTCTTTATGAATCTCAACGTATCAAACGGGCTATCAACATAGTAGGCTTATCAACATGAAAAAGATGACGTCACACTCAATGAACAATCATCAGTTATGAAATGCCCTCTTCTGACCGCCCTGGCCCACCAAAGGTTCCTCTGCTGTGCGCTGCCTGCGTTGGGTCAGCGACATGCAGGCCATGCACCCAAAGAGCCCACACGCCGCTGGAAGAACGGTCACGGTGTCCTAGGTCGAGTCGAGGCGCCACTCGCTGCACGCCCGGCTGAACACGCCTCCGTGCCGCATTCAAACGCCTCCATGAAACCCGCCGTGGAAGCCGAGAAACCCACTTTGGACACACGTCCATTCATGACCGGCCGGGCGAACGTTAACGCCAGCCTGAGCTCCTCCCGTCCGCCGCCTATTTAATCTCCTATTTAAACAAGGCCAAGCGCGGCCAAGAATCGCACACCTCCGCGCTCCCTATCTCCTCCACCATTTTGTCCACTCTTACAATGGCTTACGAAGAGTAGTTATTCCGCATCCAAGCCGGTTTGGGTAGCCGGTGGATACGAGCTATGCAGCTAGGCGATCCACCTCCCTCCCTCGCCCGTGAGCAGTTGCCGCCCCAAGCCCGGCGCTGGCGGTTCACAACTCGCCGCTCGGGCGAAGCTTGATGAGGCGGCGCACGAGCGTCGTTCTTTTGCCCACGCCACGCCTTACCGCATCAATACCGCGTCTCCCATTTCCGTGGCCGAGACTCCCATGTCGGCGGCAGCATGCTGGCAGGCGATGTAAGCCGGGTGCGCGGAGAGCGACAAGTCGGTGGCCAGCGCCTCCGCGTCCGCCGCCATCATCGAGGAGAAGTAGAACACGGGAGGCCGCCGCCGCTTGGGTCCCATGAAGGCCACCGCGGAGGCGACGCCGGCGTACACAGCAGGTGTCTTGCCGGATCCTTTTGTTGCGAGGACCTTCATCGACCCCGCATGGGCTCCACGGAAGAGGGGAATGTTAGGATGAACTCGAGCCGGTGCCGGCCATGGCGAAGTAGTGGCCGGTGATGAACTCGAACCGGTGCCGGCCACCATCATCTTACGGCACCAGCCAATGATATCGGTTAGGCAAAGGGGGAAGCGAGCCGTCCTTTGCTGAAGCATATACCTCCGGGGCTCCGGCAGTCCGGTGATCGTCTTTGCGGACATGAGGAACACAAATCGATCGGCGGGCGACATCTAGGCCAGGTATTATATACCTGTGCTGTGCAGAACTAGCACTGCGTAGTTCATTTGAATGTAATGAAATCCATCATGTTTGTATGAAAATCCGGTATTTTATATGATTTCCGTCGTTGTTTATATGAAATATCAGTTTGTCTACGTGTTTGCGTGAATTTCGTCCGGTTGGTTGAGTTGCTGTCATAATGTGTGTGGCTACGGTTGGATGGCGTAATTTGCGGGTCGCTGGTCGGTCTGCGGGCGGCTCGGGCGGCGTTGTGGGACAAAAAAACACAGCTCGTGCGAGCTCGTCTCCAACGTGCGCGCTGGAGGATGCATGACAGCATGAGCACCCGAGCCATTCCTCGTTCATCAGTGGCAAAGCCACCGGTGGACAAAAGGGTCGCCAATATTTTGGCTACCCCGGGCAAGATCCAAATAGCCCCTCCCAACAGACTGAAATCCCTCATTCGCCGTGGAATTTTGCCATGTGTTGTTTTCATGGACTAGCAAGATGCCCGTGCATTGTACGGAACATCAAGATGCATTTTTTTACGAACTCCCGCATGCATGCAAGGGATAATCAATGTCCTCCTTTGCTAGTACCACGAGGCAAACACCATTAATATTGCATCGATTAGTGTTAGTGGCCTTGTATATCTGCAAATTGTAATTTTGATAGTGGCCCCTTGTATATAAAAATGGAGGAGAAAGATGAGAGATATGGTGAGTAGGAGTGGGGCGTGGTGGTGACTGGTGGTCGGACTAGGCGGAGGCATGGGGATGGGCGGTAGATTATGTCTAGGGTTTGTATCTCTCTCACACACACCCACATAGGTGGGGGACGTGCACGAAGAGAAGAGGTGCACGCATACGCGATACGCATACTCCGTCTCTTTCCCAACCACACCTGCTGGTACACGGTGGAGCTCATTTCTCACGAAAAAGGCAGCCCACGTGGTAATTTGGCACGATGTCTTGGTTGTCCACTTGGTGGAGGGAGGATCGTCTACCACGGGTGAACAAACAAATTGCGTACTTGACGCGTTATGTTAAATTAAAAAGAGGCAAACCATGTGGGGCCTACCTTAGAGGCAAGGCTCTATACCTTTGGAGTACTTTTGATGTGTCCCGTCCAACTCATGAATCGAGGAGAAGCTTGCTTAGTACGCCGTCTCCCCCGCCCACGGGCGCGGTGGCTCGCAGGATGAGGTGAAGCTTTCTTACGAGTAGTAGTAGTAGTACTACTACTACTACTGTATGCCTTTACGCCCGCTCCCTCGCCCACGCGCGCGGTGGCTCGCAGCATGAGGAGAAAATTTTACTACTCCCTCCGTTTACTCCTCGTCCCTACTACGTATACTTTGGTTAGTACTCCCTCCATTTACTTATACAAGGCCACTATAAAAAAATAAATTTTGCATCTATACAAGGCCACAAATAGTAATCGAGACAAAAGTTACTACTCCCTCCTTTCTAGTTTATGGCTCAATTTCAAAATCTCTCCAACCAAGGTAGACGGTGAGTGGTCGAATTAATTTCGTAGTTTGCACAAGTAATTAGTACACTCGCTTTTTCTCAAGAAGTTATGTTTACCGAGGCATTAATTAGAACGAATGCATGAATGACCACTAAATTTCCATGAACTTGTACATGCATCGGTAAGTACAATAGTGCGCTTTACTACATGGCATTTTTGCATATGTGGAGGAAAGAGAGGCAAGGAAAAAGTGGAGAAGTGGGCTCTCATGCAAGAGCCAGCCTCTACTACATGGTGGAGCACTAGGAGAGGCACCTCAGATGGAGGTGGTCAGGAATCGGAGACTCATGCCGGTCAGAGCGCCTAGCAGTTAAAATGATAATGGCAAGTCAAATCACGGGGCCTCATCTGTCCAGCAGTAACTTGCTGTCAAATCACACAGCCCTACGTTTGTAGAAGCCTACTCCCTCGTCTTCTCGCGTCTACGAACCGACAAGGTGGAACTGCCCCGCCTACCATGCAGGAAAAGCCCCGCCCTCGACTTTTAAATACAACTACATCCGCTTAAGAATCCAATGATATACTTGTTGTGACATAGTCACTCATATTTAGTTAGTCAAATGGATGACCTAGAACTACGTGCAGGCCCTATAAACCGAGACGCCTAAAGATAAAAAACCGAGATGGAGAGGGTAGTTCAGCAGGTATCTTTTTAGATCAATATAGTCGGGATTCACCAAGGAGCAAAACCAAGTGGTAGGCTGCTCCTGTCGTGTTGGCGTAGCAACTCAAGTGTGGTCATCCGCACATACCTAAATGGCGACACTTAACAGACCCCTTTGGCCGACATGTGCCTCATCCACTGTCTTGTTCCATGTGCGATGCACCAAATTACAGTTCGGAGCAGCGGTTGGAATTGAGGCACCCCGGTCGTAGCGCCGCAGTAGTAGAAAATGAGCGATGAGGGGTCAAATCACAAAGCCCCACCTTTCCTGCATTAAAATTTGGAGTCTTTGACGGACGAAGCAACCATCATTTCACTCTAGGGATCAAGAGCATAAAGAAAATAGAAAACAATGATGCGTGCGGCAGCTACCTAGGGCACCCTAGGGTAGGGGTCTCCACTACAGAACATTTTTTTAAAGCGCCTCCACTACAAATCGGCTTCTCCCTCGTCCTCTTGAAGAAAACCGATGATGAGTGCGGTGGTAGGGTTTGTAGGAGTACTACGGCGTGCGGGGCCACGTCGTAGTAAACGGGTTCGAGTCGACGCCTTAAATATGTGTGGGCTGCTTGGTTTTACGGGAACGAGGCAGCATTTTGGGTTCGGGGACCAGTGGAGATATAGTAAGTACAAACAATTGTGGACGTGGGTTCGACCGAAAGGCAATGATGCATGGGCCCTACATTTTGATATACCCGGGGCGTGAAATTTGCTACTCTACTCAAAACTAGTAAGGTACACATGTATTGAACGCATGAGATTTCGAAACCAAATTATGAATAAATACACACTATAGCATGTAAAGCTTTGAGTCATATATGCATGATGTAGATGTTCTTTTAGTTCTTATAGTTCATCTCATTCAAAAACAATTAGTTTTATAAAAATGTTAAGATTCATGGGGTTGTGCATTGTAAATCATAAAGTAAAAAACAAATAATGGCAATTCATTTAGAAAAAAAATAATCAATTATGATACAGAAGATTCTAGAACAAAGGAGAAGTGCTTGTGTTTTGAGGTTTGTGCATTATGCTTAAGTTCAACCATGGAGTCTTCTAAATTGTACATGTGGCAGATCTGGTGGAATGTTGATGATATCCAACGGCCAGTAGTGCTCGGATTTGCCTATCTCTGCACTGTTAGCTTCATCCAGCGACCATCTTTCAAAGTTATTGGCACACTATATAGTTCTTGTGCTATAGTTGCATGTTTTGGAAAAAAACTACTAGTGGGTTGTACTATCTATTTAGGAATAGAAGATGTATACATGGAAGTTGTAGGGAAAGAGATGACATGGAGCATCTCAATTCCTATGAGTAGGGATTGGAAAAGAGATGTAATTTGGTTCACATCATAGGAATTTTTCTATTGAATCTAGAGATGACATGTATCTCAATTCCTATGAGGAGGGATTAGAAAAGAGATGTGATTTGGTTCATATCATAGGAACTTTTTTATTGAATATACGCTAATGTTTATTTTCCTTTGAAATTAAGGGAGTATAGGAATCCATTCATATGAACCAAGTGGCTCTAAAGCTATAGAAATGATATCATGTTTATTTCCTTTGAAATGTGGAGTATATGAATCTATTCCTATGAACCAATTGGCTCTAAAGGAAAAAATCCTATAAAAATCATATCATATAGAGTTCCTATTATATTCCTCGACACTAAAGGATGCTTGAAATTGCTGTGGGTGATACGATGGTCTTTCTCTGTAGGCTCCTCACCCATCTTTATAGTTACCTCTCAAAGATTAATGAAATGATATATACAGGGTATTCTACATGTGCAATTTGGTACACGAAAACTCGGTAAAAGTTGGCGAGGTTCGAATTTTCAATAAAGCTATATGCACTACATTTCGGAACGGAGGGAGCATCTGGCGATTGCTAACACTCACGTGGAAGATTTGTGTGTAGGAGGAGTGGCTTTCTGTTAAATGACATGGCAAAACTGACACTGTCGGATGCCGATCTAACCGTTCTTACGGTGTTCGTCAGGAAAAGTCTTGTGGCGAACGTTTGTCGGATAATGATTTACGGACACATGCATTGCATTTATACGTGCCCCCTCTCTCTCACGCACGCACCCTCACGAGTCACGACTCTCCCGAGTCCTCTTGCAGACTTCAAGACGTCGCACTCCACCGTCTATCTGCGGTAGACGTCATGCACATATGTGCTCTTCACACCCTACCCTCGGAACATCTAAAAAACAAAAGAGCACGCACATTTTATTTTAGCTCACACGTCACACACTTATACTATTACTCTTGCGGCGAACATTCTTTGGGCATAGTATATTGTACTCTCACGAAGAGAAGCGGTGCACGCACACACTAGTTCTCTCACACCCACTCGCAGGTACACGTAGGAGCGCATTTTTTTGAAGCTGGTTCAACAAAATCACTCCACTATATATAAAAGCAGGAGCCTTAGCGCTTGCTTTACTAGGGTTCCTCTCGTTCACTCTCTCATGCTCTCCAGATCTAAGCAAGACATAGGTGGCCACACACTCTCTCAGCTCATGGCTGGTCACAAATCCGGCCGGACAACCTCGACCGGGGCAGGGGTGTAGGTGCATTGTTCACGCTGTTGTCGGCGGCGAGGGAGGAGACCAACGCTGCTCAAGGTCTCGATCGGGCGGTCGTGCCATTCTCTCCGAGAGAGCGCCCGGCTCGGGAGGGCCTCCGACCTTCTTCCTCCCTGATGATTGTGGCCAAGATGTGGCCTCCGACGCCGTCTTTGCCACATGCCAACGACCCTCGTGTATATATTTCTTGAAACCTGCCTTGCTCTGCCCCAGCTCCCTTCGTGTGGATCCTTTTCTACTGCCGTCCGCTGTTCCAAAGCCACCTAGACTTCTACTATTATTAGAAGTAAAGCTAGTTCATACAGTCAACTCAAAGTGTTGGTTCAAACAGGGAAGAAAGTGGGAAAGCTGTAGCATGAATCTATGTCTTGGTTATAAGAGGAAACGGGGAAAGTAGTAATATACATCCTTTACCGTTTAAATAACCGTATTTATTATTTGCGCAAACAGGGATGTATACATCTCAGACGTTTCTATCCGCGCAATCAAAAGCACACACCTCGGTTTTAGTACAACTATGCAAAATGAGATGGCTCTCCCTCGTTGCCGCCGTCTAACCTCCCGTCTTCAAGGTATCCCTACATTGGTAGTAGTAACTAAGGTAGAATGACCAACATAATCTAAAAGAAGCTGATTAAACGCGTTTTACTTCCCGATTGCAAAGGCAGGGAATGAGCTTAAAACAACCGCATCCTAGCCGGAATGCACTTTCTACCAGTTCATCCATGGACGGAGGACTAGTTGCACGGCTGCACGGCGGTTTTTTGGACTGGCAGCGCGGACAAGAGGCATCGTGGTGCGCTTATTTCTGCCAATAGCGGTGCTTAAATTTAGTGGAATGCACAAGCATTTCAGCTGGTCAAGACACTCGCATGGTTCAGTTTAGCATTCCAAATTGAGACCACAATTATAACTGGTTATTCGGAATGAGAGAACCTAACCACGGATGGTGGCAACAAGAAAAAACCAGAGTGAACTCCAGGAAATTTAAGCCTGCCGGGAGGCTCTTTGGTCAGAGAAGCCTTTTGCTTGTTTTTTCCTGATTTGTAAACCTTCTCACAACTTTGTCTTTTGCTGTGAATTAGTATATGTTTGTTATGTTCTATGAATCCTTGAGATGTAAAAAATTGCTTAACTTATGCTTTTCAAGTTTTTTATGAAGACGAGTTTAATGTGAGTGTTCCACATGGTATTTGGACTAGCGTGTGAACGTTTGGAATTTATTACATTGTCGCCTCAATTAACTGCATGAACCACTGTAACAAGATACGGAGTTGCTTATATGTCAGACAGCAGATTGTTGATTGTTAGCTGGTCGATAGCCTAGTGTTGAAGCGAGCTGAGCCAATGTGCCGTGTTTTTCACAACTGCTTACAAGTGGGGTAGCACCAACAGTGTTTACAAGTACTTATGTATACGTTGGCGCATGGTTCTCGAGCAGTGCTCTATTTCATCAAACACACACCTTTGCCGTATGATAAACCGTGACAACTTATGTCTTACCATGCCATATTCATGAAAAAACTAGTGAGGACGCATCTGTTTGGCAACAATTACGATGGTTCTCACATGATTCACGCAGCACACAAAAGTAGCACCAGTTCCCATAGACGGATTCAAATAGAGTACTAGCCCGGAAGGGTCGATAATGTGAGCAAGGTTCGGATAATTAGACACAATCCAAACTACTATTAAACACTATTTGGGCAACTATTTCATGCCTCGATCTAAATTTGGGCTGGACACAAGACGGACCTTGCCATGAACATCATCGAGGACGTCCCGCAACAGCTCAATCCTCACGAACCTTCATGAAGACAACCTTGTGGCCTTGCCATCGATAAACTTGTTTGTGGAGGCATGCCACGTCATCTTCTGCGTAAGCTTGACAAGAAACGATGCCTCACAAAGCGAAGGAGTAGCTTTGAACTTCTTGTGCTTCAAGTACACCTCGGACAACACGCTGACAACGGTGAGGCTGGAATACAACTCTTCATTGGTATAACCGCAAATGGCTTCCAGGATCCAACAGCCTAAGAACTCTGTTTCCCGGTGCGTATATTCAGGTAAGTCAGCCTCATAGCGAGTGACATGTACAACCACACAATCCTTATGCGTGATCAGGGCTCTAATTGAAACAGAAACAAATTCTGAATTACTTTTTCAAAGTATAAGAAACACAAGTTATTTAAACCACTATGTATAGCATGGCATGAAGCTAATAAAGTTTTGCATTATTAATCACCACATACTTCCTTTTCTAAAAAATCACCACATACTTAGATGAAAAACCACAATCGAGATCGGCAAAGAAGGAAATCACCTTGGGCAGCTCAGCGCGGGGGGGGGGGGGCCCAACCTTGAAGGGGGAAACTGCTCCTGCAGTGCCACGGGGCTGTAACCTCAAACGGGCGTTGACCATCTCAAGAGTGGCCGTGGAGCGATCTGGGTCAGCTCGGTGGTTGCCTCCATCTTCTTGGAGCTCTTCGTCTCGTGGGGATCAGCCTCCCGTGTTCCGCTCCAATATCGGCAGATCTTTGCACAGTTCTCCTTGGTCCATCATGAAACCCAGCGAATACTAGGAGACCACTGAAAGGAAAACACAATCGCAATGACAATGAAACAAAAAAGAGAGAGGCTCGGGTACTGCTTTGCAAAAGTTCTTTTTTTTCTCTGAACAAAAATATACCAACATCACGGATCCGCTTACCTTCCCTTTGTTCGGAGAGAAGAACAGTGGCAGATGCGAGTGTTGCCTTTCTTGAAGACGGTGATGGAGAAGGGGATTCAGCGAAGAGTGAAATGATGGTTGCTTCGTTCACAAACTTAGACTGCGGGGGAGGTGGGGGTTTGTGATCTGACGGCTCGTTCTTGCCATCGCACAACTGGGGTGACTCTCCGCCTGCATACTGCCTTTCTAATTTGGTGGATGGCATTTGGGCCCAAGGCTGCATGGCCCGCATGTCGGTGAACAAAAGTATAACGGCATTCAAGAGAGGGAGACGTTTCAATGACGTAGGAGGAGCCGTAAGCGGTAGAGTGTCTCCACTTGTACTAGTAGTAATTGTTTCTCCGGGCCCAAGACAAAACAGCCCATCCACACTAGTAAATAGTAAAATCAATTCAAAAGCCCATATATTTACTGAATGAGAGGCGCTACCCACACCCAGCACCCCCCCCCCAAAAACCTGGGTGCTCTTCATCCTCCTCGCTCCCACCCACCTCAAGTTAGCTCGCTCCACTGGTACCCCCAAATTCCTCACCTCACTCCTACAGAAAACCCCAGCTCCTCTTCTTCCTCACTCCTCTGAGAAAACCCCAGCTCCTTCTTCTTTGCTCGTGACTACAACTAGGCTCGTCATTCGTTACTCTGCTTCAAATCCGTGGCGCTGACGCGACGCCTCGAGGAAAATGGAGTCGGCTGACCCAGCGCCATTAAGAAGATGAGGCTCCGCCAGCGACGCCTTTGCTGTAGATCCCAGACCCGGCAGCTGGGAGAAGCGGCGACCCCACCCCACCAGATCCCAGAACTCAGAGAATCTCGGGTGGACCGCATCAGCGATCTCCGGACGCCGTCCTTGGGGAGATCATCTCACTTCTCCCCACCAAGGATTGCTGCCGCACCTAAGTCCTCTCAATTCGGTGGCACCTCTATGGCGCCCGTGCCCCTTAATCTCGATTGTAAATCAGCTATCTCTCTTCAATGATTTTGAAATCCCAGAGCCATCATCTCCTCCCACGGGCTCCGTTCAAAGCCTCAAAGATCCCGTCATGCTACCCGAGCAAGCATACCATGCCTGCACGGTGGATGCCCGGCTGAAATCCTCAATTCACAGAACTACAACCGCTTGAGTTCTACTATTCTCGAAATCACATACCACATACCGAACGCCATGAACTTGTGCCTCAAAGACCGATGTCCATCTCGCGGTTTTCCTCTTCTCTCCACACCGCCACCTTTGCGCTGTGCTACCTACCAGACAATCTGGTACTAAACCTTCAACTCCCATTTCTCAAGAAACTTTCACTTGTGCGGGTTCGTATATCGGAGGCCTCATTTCACAGCATCATCCACTCCGGTTGCCTGCTTATTTGGAGTGCTTGGTGCTTGTTTTCATGATTAGAATTGGTTGTATCCAAATAAAGTCGCCTAACCTTGTAAGAATTTGAATTTCTTTTGACGTAAGGCAGCTCATCTTCCAAGATGCCCCTTCACTTCAAAGGTTGATCCTTGATTCTAGTTATTCACCGTTGCAAATGACCGTCCTCTCTGCGCCTAAACTGGAGACCTTGGGTGCAATACATGATATCTGTGCTCATTTCAATATGGTGTTTGGCTCCACAGTTCTTGAGGTACTTTATATATATTATCATCTAGACTTGTAACCATAAGCTACATTTTAAATTTCTGCGCATAATTTATATATCATCTTGGAGTACACATTTTGTACTAATATTATGTTCTATGCTCAATTAAGAGTTTCTCCATGGATGGCCTATCAATGGTGCTGGATTACATCAAGATCTTATATATCCAAATGAATAGTTTTGATCTGAACAAGATTATTGGCTTGCTGCAATGCTTTCCATGTGCGGAGAAGTTGTATATAAAGGTGATAATTTCACGCACATTGGAAGCCCGCATACAAAGTTGTACTAGAACTAACCATTCAGTTGTTGCTCTTCGACACTCTTCTTTTAGACCTTAAGCTGTTTCAATCTTCATGTATATTTAGGCAACAGGACGGGGTAAGAAAGTTATAACAAATCGGTGGATTCGTAAGCACCGGATTTTTCTCCTTCTCATGAGATTCGATTGAAGACAATAACGCTAGAACGATATGTAGACAACCGTGCAAACACAAGATTTGTCACATTCTTCCTGCTGAATGCGAGGTTACTATTGTCCATCAGGCTTAAGTTTATTAGCAGCATGGTTTTCACGGATGGGTATGTCGAAGAGCAAAAAGGAGTTTCGGTGGGCAAAAGAGCTTACGAACATGCCGGGCTTCTATTTACAACATATTGTGGTCATAATCCAATTAAATTTTACGACCTGTGATGTTCATTACGTGGACCCGACCGATCCATTTATTTGTATTTGCCGAAAATAGTGCTGGAGTTAGATGTTGTTGCCCTTTTCAATCTGGGTTTTTTTTCTAAACCTGATGAACAATTAACCCTCGTGCTTTTGTACAGTTTCTAAGCTGGAGTTAGATGTTCCTGCCCTTTTCAACTCGGCTCTGACTGTCATATTTCTTTGAAACAAGGCAAATGGCTTACCATTCGTTTAATTTATAGTGAAATGTTGTAACAAATCCCAACCAAGGTAAATAAAATCACTCTACTTGGCTGCTTGAGCTCACTTGTGCATTCTGAAGCCAAGTGATTAGCCCCACCAAAGGCACCCACAAACTTATTTCGAACTAGCACATCAAATGGGCTGTAAATTTACATAGGAAAGGCTGCATGACCGTGACAGGTTTGGATTCTGACAATTGGGACCCACGAGGAAATAGCCTATCCAAGGTGGTGTCGACTTACTAGCCAGTCAACAAACGATTCTGCCTACCAGCCGTTGGATTGACATCCAACATCTGTCGTGTATCTTCTATCTCTTGTCTTCTTCTTCCTCCAGCCGCCCAAACCAAACCACCCTGTCGGCTCCGCCTGCTCCCGCCTCCCATGGCTGGCTGCGCCTCCGCCGCCCTACCGTATGTACCCTCCAACGTTGGCCAGTCCCTCCCTCTATTCCCCACACGTCCTGTTATTCTCCGGCGACGTCAGCCCCAACACGCACCCGCGCCCGAACGATCAACCTCGTACTCCCCTCCGCGCGACTGGACCGGCGATGTTCAGCAACTCTGTTCGTTCCGTCCGAGGCCTCGCCATCGTCCTCCGCCTTGCGGCCTTGGTTCGCTTCGGGCTGCATTGGCGCGCGCCGCCTCTTTTGGCGTTGTCAACGCTGCCAACAACCGAGGGAACAAGGAGATGACCGTATGTGGAGAGGATGAGGTAGGGACCCACCAGCGTCATGGCGACGCAAGCAAGTGCCTCTATAGTACAAGCCCAAAATATGGTTCCTCCGAATGGTTGAGATCCAGGGGCTCACGCCATTGTCAACGTAGTCAATAAGCGAGAGAATTACACTACGAGCGGTGACACCAAGGACCCGACAAGTCGCTATAGTTTTTATAGGAACAAGCAGTTGTTATTTATACTAGTTTTAGCGACGGATCAGGGTAACAACGAGGCTGTGCGGGGGCTGTGGCCCGTCTAGCCAGGGTTTTTTTTATGTTTACCACATCATGAGCCCAGTTGTGTTTTGTTCTTGCTGAAAATAGCTAGCCCAGTTCTATTTTTTTTAAAGAAATACCCAAACAAGGCCTACTTGCTTTATCGGCCTATTTGGCTACAAATCTTTCAAGACGAGGAGAGTTTCATTCGGTTTGCCTAGAAATGGCCTGTACATTTTTAAAACACATCAAACCGGGAATTAGTTTCAATTTTTTTTCATTACAAGATCTTAAATTCCAATGATTTTATGCGTGGACAATTATTTGGATTTTATATTTATATAAATCATTTTTCAAAATAGTTTGAATGTGAATCAATATTTCTAGATTAAAAACAGTTGACCGCTTTTGAAATATGCAAAATTTCATATACTTTTTAACCGTGGCCACAATATGGGGTGTAATGCTAACAAAAAGAAGATGGGCTCCAATTTTTTTTTTAAGAATTAGCAAATGGGCTGAACATTATTAGAAATAATGGCAGATGGGCTGTATGTTGTTTTCCACAGATTTGAGGCTAACTTGTGCGCCTACTACAGGTTGACGCGTATGCTTTCATAAAAAAGGTTGACCTTTGCAACGCATACTGTCAACTTAGTGAACACACGAGGCGTTGGATCGTTGGATGTCCATCCAACGGTGTCGTGCTTCTTCAATCTCTCGCTCTTCATGCTCGGCCGCTCAAACAAGCGCTGGCGGAATACCCTGCTTTCTCCCTCCTCCAAGGCCGGCTATCTTGCAGCAAGAGCCTCACGGCCCCAATTGCACTCCCATCGCTGGCCTAGCCATCCCTCTACTCACCCACACCTGCTGTTATTCTCCGTGACGGCAAAGAGCAGACGATAAAGAACCCTCGTACTCCTCCGTGTGGGAAACAACTGCCGAGTATTCCACAGCTCGGTGTCGCTCCCTTCCTAGGCCTCGCCGTCGTCCACCGCTCGGATTACGTCGGCGCGGCCTGGTCAACGTGGGTCAATGAACGACATCCATCGGAAGTGGATTTGTCGTGGAGAGGCCGACACCTGGGTCCACGGGCCGCACGCAAGGAAATGCCTCCTTATTAGGCGCAAAATAATGATTCCTCCACCGACAGCTAGGACCCACAGGAAGGGCCTTCAGATTTCGCGAAAAAAACGTTCTCTACCGACAGGTCGGACCCACCAGCTATATCTTCGCACGCAAGAAAGTGCCTCCTTATTACGCCCAAAAAATGAATACCCCTCGCTAGCCGGGACCCACCATATTGTTGCGTGACTTGTGGGCCTACTAAGTTGACGGGCCGGAGGGCTTTGTCAACTTAGTCAATACTCCAAAGGATCGTATGATGTCCATCCAACGGCCATAGTGCTTCTTCAATCTCCGGTTCTGCCTTGCTCCACCGCCAAAGCAGCGTCGGTCGTGTCGCCGCTCCTTCCTCCCGTGGGTCGGCCAGTGCTACTGGAGGCCTCACCGCCCCATACTACTCCCACCATCGCCGTGCCATCCCTCCACTCACCTACACCCCTGTTATTACTGGAGACGGCAGCCTCACACTGCAGCCGAACCAGTGAACGCCAGATTCGTACTCTCCGCGTGGGCATCCACTGCCGCGTCTTCCCTGGCTCTGCGTCGTCCCCTTCCTAGGCCTCGCTGTCGTCCACCGCCTTGGTGCTCTCGGCGCGGCGTGGTCAATGTGGTCAACGACCGACTTCCATCGGAAGAGTACTGTACGTGGAGAGGTTGACAACTGGATCCACGGCAGCCGCAAGGAAGTGCCTCCTTATTATGCGAAAAATAATTATTCCTCCACCTATGCGGAGACCCACCGGACGGGCCACCAGTATTTTGCGAAAAAATCATTTCCCCTTGACTGCTGGGACCCACCGGACGGGCCACCGTATTTCGCAAAAAAACGTTCCCCCCGCTGTCAGCTCGGACCCACCGGAAGTGCCTCCTTATTACACAAAAAAATGAATACTCCCCTGGCTAGCTGGGACCCACCTTGGTGGGAGGATGACTTGTGGGCCTACTAAGTTGACGGGGACGAAGGGCTTTGTCAACTTAGTCAATATGAACGATTCTAGCTCCAGTGACCGTACGATGTCCATCCAACGGCCGTAGTGCTTCTTCAACCTCTCCGGTCTTCTTGCTCCAGCCGCCTAAAGAAGCGCCGTGCTGCAAGATGCTCTGCCTCCCGCGTGGTCGGGTTTCTGGCCGCAGAGGCCTCACCGCCCCTACTATTCCCACCGCTGGCCAGGCCTTGCGACGACGGCAGCCACACACCGCAGCCGAACTAGTGAACCCTCGTACTCCTCTCCGCGCGGGCTTCCACTGCCGCGTCTTCCCCGGCTCCGCGTCGTCCCCTTCCTAGGCCTCGACGTCGTCCACCGCCGTGGTGCTCTCCGCGCGACATGGTCAATGTGGTCAAGGAACGACTTCCATCGGAAGAGTACAGTACGTGGAGAGGCTGACAGCTGAGTCCACGGCCACAACCCAGTTTTTTTTGTGATTTGCCAAGTAAGTCGCTTTCTCAGGCCTGTTGGGCTACAAATCTTTCAAGTTGAGGAGAGCTTTCATTCGGCTGGCCGAGAAAATGGCCCATCAGTAATGAGAAATTGGCTGTACATTTTTAAAACACATCAAACCGTGATTAGTGTCAAATATCTTTTTTTTATTTCAAGATTTTAAATTACATTAATTTTTATGCTTGGAGAATTTGTTGGATTTTATATTGATATACATTTATTTTTAAAATCAGTTTGAATGTGAGTCGAAATTTCGGGATTAAAAACAGTTCGGACCGCACTGAAATATGCAAAATTTCGTATAATTTTTTAACCGTGGCCACAATATGGGCTGTAATGCTAACAAACAGAATATGGGCTCCAAAAAAACCTTAAGAATCAGCAAATGGGCTGTAAATTATTAGAAATAATGGCAGATGGGTTGTATGTTGTTTTCCAGAGATTTGAGGCTTTTCTAAAAAAAGGGTTGACGCACAAGCAGTGACTGTTGGTTGTCCATCCAACGGCCGTCGTGCTTCTTCAATCTCTGCTCTTCCTGCTCCAGTCGCTCAAACAAGCGCCCGTGGACTGCTCGCTCCCTCCTCCTCAGCGGCCATTTGTCTTTGCTGTGCCGCGCAGGCCTCACCGCCCCACCGTACTCCCACCGCTGGCCTAGCCATCCCTCTACTCACCCACACCTGCTGTTATTCTCCAGCGACGACAGACGAACCAGTAAACCCTCGTACAGTCGTACTCCCCTCCGCGTGGGAAACAACTGCCGAGTCTTCCCTGCCTCCGTGTCGTCCCCTTCCTAGGCCTCGCCGTCGTCCACCGCCGTGGTGCTCTCGGTGCGGCGTGGTCAATGTGGTCAACGACCGACTTCCATCGGAAGAGTACCGTGCGTGGAGACGCTGACAGCTGGGTCCACGGCCGCAGCAAGGAAGTGCCTCCTTATTATGCGCAAAATAATTATTCCTCCACCTGACAGCGGGGACCCATCGGACGGGCCACCGTATTTCGCGAAAAAAACGCTTCTCGACTGCGGGACCCACCAGGCTACACCTTCGCACGCAAGGAAGTGCGTCCGGCAAAAACAAAACGATTAGCCCCGATCATTGCTGGGACCCACCAGCTACATCTTCGCACGCAAGGAAGTGCATCCGGGCAAAAAGAAAAACGATTCGCCCCCCTGACTGCTGGGACCCATCAGCTACATCTTCGCACGCAAGGAAGTGCCTGACAGTCGGGACCCACCTGGTCGAAGCGTATGTAGAGTTGTCATTTTGGTCGCGAACGTGTACGTACATATATACTGGTGGATGTAGAGGCGCGCACGTAGCATGTACACGTACGTACAGCGGCGAGGGTGCAAGAAAAAAAATACGGCCATGTACGTACATACGGGCAGGGTCTCGAACGCTTACTCGCGCATACGTACGGCCAGGGCTCGTGTACATGGCTAGGTCGAAACAGAGAAACCGCGTCGTCGTCGTGTTCATGGGGAGGCAACGGAATGCGTCGTGTTCATTGGGAGGCAACAGAATGCGTCATGTTCATGGGGAGGCAATGGAATGCGTCGTGTTCATCGGGAGGCAACGGAACACGTGGGAGCCAACCGGCTTGGATAGAACAGGCGATGGAAACGAGGGCTGGCGTACCGCACAACGGAGGAAACGGACCTCCTACGTACGGAACGGGGTCCTATTGATCGGGAGGGGTGTGGCGTACCGCAAAACGGAGGAAACGGACCTCCTACGGTTGCAACGGGGGTCCTGTTGATCGGGAGGGGTGTGGCGTACCGCAAAACGGAGGAAACGGACCTCCTACGGTCGAAACGGGGGTCCTGTTGATCGGTAGGGGTGTGGCGTACCGCAAAACGGACGAAAGGGACCTCCTACGGTCGAAACGGGGGTCCTGTTCATCGAGAGAGGTGTGGCGTACCGCAAAACGGGACTCCACGGGATACTGTTCATCTCCACCGTCGACCTCCTCCAGCCTTCACGGGCTACCATCGACCTCCTCCAGCCTCCACGGGCTCCTGTTCATCCAGCCTCCACCGCGCGCTACTCCACCGGCTACTGTTCAACCACCCCTCCACGGGCACCCCTCCACCGCTTCACTGCTCATCCAGCCCTCCACACCACGGGGTCCTATTCAACCACCCCTCCACGGCCACCCCACCGCTTCACCGCTCATCCAGCCTCCACACCACGGGTCCTGTTCATCCACCCTCCACGGCCACCCCACCGTCTCTGTTCATCCATCCCTCACACCACGGGTCCTGTTCATCCAGAGGCAACGCCACCGCCAATCGCTCATCCAACCCCCACAGCGCTCAATCGTTCATCCAATCGATCGGCTTGATTAGCAAGAAGATAGCGAAGAATCGCCGATCGGGTTGATTAACAGCCATCGATCGATCGCCGGGTTCAAGAACGCTGTGAGCTTGTAGTACAATCGCCGGGTTCGATTAGAGCCCAACGCCTCGCTTCGGGTTGATTAGAGCCAACGCCGCACGCGTACGTACGAGAACGCAGCATCGCCGCCCCGACCTCCCACCGTAACCGGGAACTCCCTGAAATTTTCCTCCCCCTCGCTTCTACCACGGTTTTTTCCGTCATGGACGGCCCAAAGAATGTCATGCAGCTGCGTCTCCGGCCCGGCCAGGACGAAAAGCCCATTTTCTGTCATGATTTTTTGTCATAGAAGTAGGAGCCCACCACATCTATGATGATACCGGGTTTTGTCACAATTATCGTCATAGAAGTGTCATATGTATGACAGAATTTTTTTTCGTTTAGCCCAAAATGTCACAAATGTGTCTTTTTTTTGTAGTGATATGTTTCTCCATTTTTATATTCCATATGTGGGATACCTACTTTTTCAAGGCAATTGTTTCCTATGGCAACAATTGCCATGGTAAGGAAGTGTCAACTTTAATGGAACTCATGTGGCAACTTAACTGAAAATATTGTGGCAACTTTCTTTAAAGATGCATGGCAACTTATGACAACTACACATGGCAAGTGAACCCTTTTTTAATGTGTCCACTTGGCCATTTGATGCTTGCTTCATATATCCATTCTTTCAAATGCAATATTACTATATATCATATGGCACCTACATCAATCAGTTTTGATGTCGACTCTTTTTTTCTTTTCTCATTTTTACTTGCAAATCATGTTCCTCATGTTCCATCTGCTTGCACCAGATAGCCCAGATGACAAGTGTGGTCACCACTACACCGTTTGCCTTGACCTAAATAACCAACGTTTTGAGGTACTTGATTCAATCCGTCCAGGAGATGACAACAGCCTTACTACTCATGCTAAATTAATTCTTTATCAACAACCTGAAAGAGACCTGGAACCGTCATTATGAAAACTTGAAGGTCAAGATCAGTCATTTTCCAATCGAGTACGTCACGACTGCCAAGCAAGGAAATGGGTAATTACCATCTTTTTCATGTGTTTTCAACCTCAATTTTGACTTTTGTCGTTTCTTTCCCTTAAAGTTTATTATGTTTTTGTTGGCATGTGTTCACCTGGTTTTTTTGTTATAGGCATTGGTCACCAAAACATACATCAAGAGGCACATGATATCCCATTGTCACCACAGATAAACACGGCAAGACATACATCAAGTGTTCTCATAAAAGACTCAATCCGATAAGATAACTTCAAAGGGGAAACTCAATTCATCACAAGAGAGTAGAGGGGAGAAACATCATAAGATCCAACCACAATAGCAAAGCTCGCGATACATCAAGATCGTGCCATAGAGGGAACACGAGAGAGAGAGATCAAACACATAGCTCTTGGTACATACCCTCAAATTTCGAGGGTGAACTACTCTCTCCTCGTCATGGAGAGCGCCGGGATGATGAAGATGGCCACCGGTGATGGATTCCCCCCTCCGGCTGTGGTGCCTAACAGGGCTCGAGAGATTTTTGGTGGATACAGAGGCTTGCGGCGGTGGAACTCCCGATCTATCTTCATATTCGATAGTTTTAGGGTACGAGGGAATATATAGACGAAAGAAGTCGGTCGGGAGGTGCTCGAGGGGCCCACGAGAGGGGCGCGCTTAGTAGGGCGCGCCTCTATCTCCTGGCCTCTCGAGTATCTTCCCGACTTGATCTCCAAGTCTCAGGATCATATTCTTCCCAAAAATAACGATGCCGAAGGTTTCATTCCGTTTGGACTCCGTTTGATATTCCTTTTCCTCGAAATACTAAAACAGGCAGTAAAACAACAATATGGGCTGGGCCTCCGGTTAGTAGGTTTGTCCCAAAAGTAATATAAAAGTGTATAATAAAGCCCATAATCATTCAAAACACATAGTAATATAGCATGGAACAATCAAAAATTATAGATACGTTGGAGACGTATCAAGCATCCCCAAGCTTAATTCCCGCTCGTCCTCGAGTAGGTAAATGATAAAAAAGAGAATTTTTATGTGGAATGCTACCTAACATGATTCTAAAAGTAATTTTCTTTATTGTGGCATGAATGTTCAGATCCAAATGAATACAAAATAAAAGTTCATATTGACATAAGAAATAGTAACACTTCAAGCATACTAATCAAAGTAATCATGTCTTCTCAAAATAACATGGCAAAAGAAAGTTCATCCCTACAAAATCATATAGTTAGGCTATGCTTCATTTTCGTCACAAAAAGATATTCCCAACCTCTACACCCCCGATGACAAGCCAAGCAATTGTTTCATACTTAAATAATCTCAAACTTTTTCAACCTTCACGCAATACATGAGCGTGAGCCATGGATATAGCACTATGGGTGGAATAGAATATGATGATGGGGATTGTGTGGAGAAGACAAAAGGAGAAAGTCTCACATTGACGAGGATAATTAACGGGCTATGGAGATGCCCATCAATTTATGTCAACATGAGGAGTAGGGATTGCCATGCAACGGATGCACTAGATCTATAAACAAAAGAAAACTAGTGGGTGTGCATCCAACTTGCTTGCTCACGAAGACCTAGGGCATTTGAGGAAGCCCATCGTGGGAATATACAAGCCAAGTCCTATAATGAAAAATTCCCACTAGTATGAAAAAGACAACTTATGAGACTCACTATATGAAAAACATGGTGCTACTTTGAAGCACAATATATGAGACTCACTACATGAAGAGCAAGGTGCTACTTTGAAGCACAAGTGTGGAAAAAGAGATAGTAACATTGCCCTTTTTATTTATTTTCCCCCTTTTTTTGGGCCTTTCTTTTTTATTCTTTTTGGCCTTTCTTTTTTTTGATTGGGCAATGCTCTAATAATGATGATCATCACACTTCTATTGATTACAACATAAGGATTACAACTCGAAACTAGAACAAGATATGACTCTATATGAATGCCTCCGTGTGTACCGGGATGGTGCAATGAATCAAGAGTGACATGTATGAAAAATAATGCATGGTGGCTTTGTGACAAATACGATGTCAACTACATGATCATGCAATGGCAATATGACAAAAGTAATGTATGTCATAATGATGATAAACGGAACGGTGGAAAGTTGCATGGCAATATATCTCGGAATGGCTATGGAAATGCCATAAACAGGTAGGTATGGTGGCTGTTTTGAGGAAGATATAGGGAGGTTTATGTGTGATAGAGCGTATTGTATCACGGGGTTTGGATGCACCGGCGAAGTTTGCACCAACTCTCAAGGTGAGAAAGGGAAATGCTGCAATCAAGAGGCTAGCAAAGGTGGAAAGGTAAAAGTGCGTATAATCCATGGACTGAACATTAGTCAAAAGAACTCATATACTTATTAAAAAATTTAGAAGTCATCAAAAATCAAGTACTACGCGCATGCTCCTAGGGGGATAGATTGGTAGGAAAAGACCATCGTCGTCCCCGACCGCCACTCATAAGGATGCACAAGCCAGGTACACTTCATGTTTCAAATTTGTTACACAACTTTAACCATACGTTCATGCTACGAGACTTGCTAACTTCAACACAAGCATTCTTTAAATTCATAATCACCCAACTAGAATGACTTTAATATCACTACCTCCATATCTCAAAACAATTATCAAGTTGAAAATTGATCATAGCATCCAATTCACTTCCTATGATAGTTTTCGTTCAAATTACCATGCTGTTTAAGACTCTGAAAATAAGATAAGTGAAGCATGAGAGTTCATCTATTTCTTCAAAATAAAACCACCACCGTGCTCTAAATGATATAAGTGAAGTACTAGAGCAAATGACAAACTACCCCGAAAGATATAAGTGAAGATCAGTGAGTAGTCAAATAATTATACAACTATGTGAAGACTCTCCCATTTAATAATTTTAGATCTTGATATTTTATTCAAGCAGAAAGCAAAACAAAATAAAATGACATTGCAAGGATAGCACAACTCAAGTGAAGAAGCAAAAACTTAGGCTCAACCGATACTAACCGATAGTGGTTGAAGAACAAAGGTGGGATGCCTACCGGGGCATCCCCAAGCTTAGATGCTTGAGACTTCTTGAAATATTATCTTGGGGTGCCTTGGGCATCCCCAAGCTTGAACCTTTGTGTCTCATTAATTCCTCTCATATCATGGTTTCTCTTTTTCTCAAAAGTTTCATCCACAACAAACTCAACAAGAACTCGTGAGATAGGTTAGTATAAACCAATGCAAAAACTTATCATTTTCTACTGTGACAAATCACTAAAATTATTATTCAAAATTGCATACTAAATGCCTCTGCATATTTAATACTCCTATCTTCAAATAGAATCATTAAAAAAGCAAACATATGCAAACAATGCAAACATAACAGCAATCTGCCAAAACAGTACAGTCTATAAAGAATGCAAGAGTATCAATACTTCCCTGACTCCAAAAATTATGAACTAAATTCCCACTGTAATAAATTTATCAGAGCTCAATAAGCAAAAATATTCAACATTATACCACTCTCTGACTTTTCTAGGGAAATTTTGCAACAGCGGTAAACTTTCTGTTTTCAAACAGCAACATGTATACTAGAAAAATAAGCATGGCAAAGGCTATCCTTGACATTTTTATTGAAACTAAAGATGCAAAACATTATTATAAATAACAGCAAGCAAATACTAACAAGAGAAAATGATGCTCCAAGCAAAACACATATCATGTGGTGAATAAAAATATAGCTCCAAGTAAAGTTACCGATGAACGAAGACGAAGGAGGGGATGCCATCCGGGGCATCCCCAAGCTTAGGCTCTTGGTTGTCCTTGAATATTAACTTGGGGTGCCTTGGGCTTCCCCAAGCTTAGTCTCTTGCCACTCCTTATTCCATAGTCCATCGAATCTTTACCCAAAACTTGAAAACTTCACAACACAAAACTTAACAGAAAACTCGTGATCTCCGTTAGCGAAAGAAAACAAAGCACCACTTCAAGGTACTGTAATGAACTCATTATTTATTTATATTGGTGTTAAACCTACTGTATTCCAAATTATCTATGGTTTATAAACTATTTTACTAGCCATAGATTCATCAAAATAAGCAAACAACACAATGAAAACAGAATCTGTCGAAAACAGAACAGTCTGTAGTAATCTGTAACTAACGCAAACTTCTGGAACTCCAAAAATTCTAAAATAAATTTTTGGACCTTAGGAATTTGGCTAGTAATCATCTGCAAAAATAATCAACTAAATAGCAATCTCCAGTAAAAAGTTCTAGCTAATTTAGTGAGCGATAAAGTTTCTGTTTTTTACAGCATGATCATAAAGACTTCACCCAAGTCTTCCCAAAGGTTCTACTTGGCACAAACACTAATTAAAACATGAAAACACATCTAAGCAGAGGCTAGATGGATTATTTATTCCTAAACTGAACCAAAAAGCAAGAAACTAAAATAAAATTGGGTTGCCTCCCAACAAGCGCTATCGTTTAAAGCCCCTAGCTAGGCATGATGATTTCAATGATGCTCACATAAGAGATAAGAATTGAAACATAAAGAGAGCATCATGAAGAATATGACTAGCACATTTAGGTCTAACCCACTTCCTATGCATAGGGATTTTGTGAGCAAACAACTTATGGGAACAATAATCAACAAGCATAGGAAGACAAAACAAGCATAACTTCAAAAATTTAAGCACATAGGGAGGAAACTTGATATTATTGCAATTCCTACAAGCATATGTTCCTCCCTCATAATAATTTTCAGTAGCATCATGAATTAATTCAACAATATAACCAGCACCTAAAGCATTCTTTTCATGATCTACAAGCATAGAAAATGTACTACTCTCCACATAAGCAAAATTCTTCTCATGAATAATAGTGGGAGCAAACTCAACAAAATAACTATCATGTGAGGCATAATCCAATTGAAAACTAAAATCATGATGACAAGTTTCATGGTTATCATTATTCCAAATAGCATACAAGTCATCACAATAATCATAATAGATAGCAACTTTGTTCTCATAATCAATTGGAACCTCTTCCGAAATAGTGGAATCATCACTAAATAAAGTTGACACTCTTCCAAATCCACTTTCATATTCATCACAATAAGATTCAACATCCTCCAAAATAGTGGGATCACTACTTCTTAAAGTTGACACTCTTCCAAACCCACTTTCATCAATATAATCATCATAAATAGGAGGCATGCTATCATCAAAATAAATTTTCTCATCAAAGCTTGGGGGACAAAATATATCATATTCATCAAACATAGCTTCCCCAAGCTTGTGGCTTTGCATATCATTAGCATCATGGATATTCAAGGAATTCATACTAACAACATTGCAATCATGCTCATCATATAAATATTTAGTGCAAAATGCTACCTCTTGAGCACTGCGTTGGATTTCCCCGAAGAGGAGAGGATGATGCAGCAAAGTAGCGTAAGTATTTCCCTCAGTTTTTGAGAACCAAGGTATCAATCCAGTAGAGACCACGACAAGTCCCTCGTACCTACACAAAAGCGATAGCAACTTCGCAACCAACGCGATTAGGGGTTGTCAATCCCTTCACGGTCACTTACGATAGTGAGATCTGATAGAGATGATAAATAATATTTTTGGTATTTTTGATAGATAGATGCAAAGTAAAAAGTAAAAGCAAAGTAAAAACAAACCAAGTAAATAAAGTGATAGAGATTGATATGATGAGAATAGACCCGGGGGCCATAGGTTTCACTAGTGGCTTCTCTCAAGAGCATAGATATTCTACGATTGGGTGAACAAATTCTTGTTGAGCAATTGATGAATTGAGCATAGTTATGAGTATATCTAGGCAATGATCATGTATATAGGCATCACGTCCGAGACAAGTAGATCAAACGATTCTGCATCTACTACTGTTACTCCACTCATCGACCGCTATCCAGCATGCATCTAGAGTATTAAGTTAAAACAGAGTAACGCCTTAAGCAAGATGACATGATGTAGAGGGATAAATTCATGCAATATGATAAAAACCCCATCTTGTTATCCTCGATGGCAACAATACAATACGTGCCTTGCAACCCTTTACATCACCGGGTAAGGACACCGCAAGATTGAACCCAAAGCTAAGCACTTCTCCCATTGCAAGAACTACCAATCTAGTTGGCCAAACCAAACGGATAATTCGAAGAGACTTGCAAAGATAACTCAATCATACATAAAAGAATTCAGAGAAGAATCAAATATTTTCCATAGATAATTCTGGATCATAAACCCACAATTCATCGGTCTCAACAAACACACCGCAAAAAGAAGATTACATCGAATAGATCTCCACGAGAGAGGGGGAGAACATTGTATTGAGATCCAAAAAGAGAGAAGAAGCCATCTAGCTACTAGCTATGGACCCGATGCTCTAAAGTAAACTACTCACACTTCATCGGAGGGGCTATGGTGTTGATGTAGAAGCCCTCCGTGGTGGATGCCCCCTCCGGCGGAGCTCCGGAACAGGCCCCAAGATGGGATCACGTGGATACAGAAGGTTGCGGCGGTGGTTTTAGGTTTTTTGCTCCTGTTCTGATCGTTTGGGGGTACGTAGGTATATATAGGAGGAAGGAGTAAGTCGGTGGAGCTTCGAGGGCCCACGAGGCGGGGCGGCGCCTGGGGGCGCCTTCCACCTCGTGACCGCCTCGTGGCTTTCTTTGACGGAGGGTCCAAGTCTCCTGGGTCTTATCTGATGAGAAAATCACGTTCCCGAAGGTTTCTTTCCGTTTGGACTCCGTTTGGTATTCTGTTTCTTCGAAATACTGAAAAAGGCAAAAAACAGCAATTCTAGTGTCACATCCCTAGTTCTGGTATGACCTAGACTAGCTAGTCATGTGTGCATCATGTTTAAATTCCATTTAAATATGAAATGGGGATTTGTGAAACCCTCAGAATCATTTCTGGAAATGACCCAGAAAAAAATTGCTCCAAAAAGGTCCAAGAAAATGTTCATGTTGCTACCTGAAAATATTGGGCAGAGATAAAAAAATAAACCAATATTTTAGGAGCTCATAGATATTTATTTTTGGGCATTTGGAATTAATGCAGTAATTATTTGCTTTGGATATATATTTATATATTGTTATATATATATCAAATATTGTCCAAAAAATGTGCCTTTTGTTGAGGAGCTCTGGAATAATACCATTAGCCCCTACAAAAATTGGCATAAGCAAATAAAATGGTTTAGTATTTTTATTAAACCAAACAAACGCCAGGAGGACACGGGCACGCACCGGCGCGCGCGGCCACGCGTCCGGCCGGGGCCACGTTCCCCGCCACCTCCTGCTTCTTCCCCTCGTCGTCTGGATGCCCCGCGCAACGCCACGCGCCGCCCCGACCGCTCTCACTCTCCCCCTGCTCTCTCCCCCGCCGTTTCCCCCACCTCACCGAACGCGCCCGCCGCCGCCGACGAGCACCACCGCGGCCACCGCCTCCCCCTCGCCCTCTCTTCGAGTCCGGGTCCTCCGCCTCGTCGCGATCGTCCTCGGCAAACCAGCGACCGAGGACGCGTTGCATCGCCGCCACCAACGCGTCGTCTTCACCTCCTGCCGCCCGAGATCGCTGACGACATTCCCGCCACACGGTGCTTCCCGAGCTTCGCAGACGACGCCATCGAGACCGCCGTGAGCTCTCCTCCGCTTCCCTCCTTCCCGCGCTTTCGATTTGATGCCGTGCGCGCTTAGCCGGACCCAAGCGGTCGCGGCCGTGGTACCTCCCGGTCGTGGCGAGCCATAGCAGCCGCGCACTGCACGCCACAGGCCAGCGGCCTCCCAGAGAGTCCAACGCCCGCCCGCAGCTCTGCCAGTGCTCGCAGCACCACAAGACTTTTCGGCCGAACTCCGGCCGCCGCCGCAAGCTCTGCTCCGGCGAGCCCCGGCACCCCCACGGTCTCCCGCGTGTCCCATTGGATGCGCGCGAGCCTGGGCTCCTCGCAGATGGTCCCCGCGGCCCTTTTGGTCGCCGGAGACACGGTCCCGAGCCCCTCCGCCGCGTTCGGCCTCGCCGGCGGCTAAACGCCGGCGAGTTGACCGGGTTAGACCCCCTGTTGACCCAGATTTGACCCGTGTGGGTCAATGACAGGTGGGGCCCGGCCCTGCTAATTTTTAGTTAGGATTAGTTTAGCAACTAATTAGCTCTGTTAACTAACTGTGACACTGACGTGTGGCCCAACACGTCAGGTTTGACCCACGTTGACTGCTGACGCAGTGCTGACCTCAAGCTGACGCAATAAATGATTTCTAGAATTAAAATAAATCAGAAAATTCCAGAAAATAGCCAAAACTTCAAAAATTCATATAAATTCAACCGTAGCTCAGATTGAAATAACTTATATATGAAAAATTATCAGAAAAATGCAATCTTTCCATCTGTGCTAGTTTCATGCATGAAAAACCAACTTATACATGCTGTATATGAGAAAACACATTATGGCATTTTGAGAGACTTAATTTAGAGTTGCATTTTAACCTTTGGTTCAAATGGATCTCTTCCAAATAGAATGCTAGCTGCATTATCTCAAACAACATCACATCTACATGCCATGTTCATGCATCATGTTGTTGCATGTGATTGTGTTTTGATTGTCGACACTGTTCCTTCTCGATAGGTCCCGCCTCCGGAGAGTGTTCCAGTACTGTCGAGGAGCGGTTCTCTCTGTTGATCTACCGTGCAAGCAAACCCCTTGTTCATTCCGATACAATCCTACTCTCTCGCTCCTGCTCTCGGTTATTGCATTAGGACAACAACGATTCATACGCTACTTTGTGCTGCGGTAGTTGAACCCATTCCTCTGCATGACCTGTCATTGCCACAAGAATAGTTGAAACCCACTAGCATGTGTAGGAGTTGATTGAGCCATGTTGTGTTCCTACCATGCCATGCTTGCTATTGCTTAGAGTTGTGTCAGGTCTGATTCATTGGGAATGAATTGGAGTGCAGTGCTACGTTCTGATGCTGAGAGTGAACGTGTGAACACGATTTGGTAAAGGTAGCGGTGAGAGGCCATGTAGGAGTACATGGTGGGTTCACTGGAACCGTCCTTAAGCACTGAGTTCTATGTATGTTGTCCAATGACTCGATACTACCACACATTGGGTTCCGGTAACTCGGCCCCTCTCGACTTATTAACCAACTTGGTCTCTGTCCAGGAGTCGCAACTAGTTTCTGGTGTTTGTAGTCTACCAAGTGGCACCTGGCCAAGTGGGCTTGGGACAGACTAGGCACAAGTGGCACGGTGTACCAAGCGTAGATCCATCCGGCGAGGTGGGCTTGGAAACCCTGCACACATCGTTTGGGGCCGTGAGCGACACCCCGGCCGGATCTCCTTGCGGATGGAACCCGAATAGGCGATAAACCTGGACTAGAGTCTCGTGTGGTTAGTCAGGTCGTGGCCGACACCCTCGCCAGGCTTCCGCTTGAAGGCTGCCGAGATACATGACGTGTACATGGCGGTAAGTGGCGAGAGCGTGTGTGAAGAAGTACACCCTGCAGGGGTTAACATGATCTATTCGAATAGCCGGGTCCGCGGTTATGGACTTCTTGGATGCTTACGTGGTACATAGACAACTTGAAGTGGATACTCTAAAATGCTCAAGACAAGTGTGAGTGCTATGGATGGCCTTCTCGTAGGGAGACGGGGATGAATCCATAGTAGTGTATTGTGTGGTGACTAGTGGACTCGTGTGCGCCATATCACCTCAAAGAAGTTCTTGTAGTCGTAGATAGGATAGCCACTGAGTCAAAGCTGGCTTGCTGCAACTAAACCCCACATTACCTTCTTGAATCAAATGCATGTATAGTAGGATCTGATGTAAGTCTTGCTGAGTACCTTTGTACTCACGTTGCTTTATTTATGTTTTTGCAGCGAAGACTTCGGTCTTGCTAGTGTTCCGTGGACTTCGACGAGTAGCTTGTACCTCAGCTACGATCTTGATCGGATGTTGTAGATGGTCAGGCTCTTCAGCCTTTTTCATTTGTAGATGTACGTACTTTCGGACATGTAATGCTTCCGCTTGTTGCTTGTTTGCTCTGAATGTTGGGTCATGTGACCCCTGTTTGTAATAAATGCTATGATGGCTCTTTGAGCCTTATCTATATGAGTTGTTGAGTTATGCTGTGATGCCATGTTGTACAACACATACTTGCATGTTATGCGTACGTGTAATGTGTATTGCTATGTGTGGGATCTGACTATCTAGTTGTTTATCCTTAGTAGCCTCTCTTACCGGGAAATGTCTCCTAGTGCTTCCACTGAGCCACGGTAGCTTACTCTTGCTCAGGAACACTTAGGCTGGCGGCATGTGTCCTTCTTCGTTCCTGTATGCATCTCTTCGGGAAATGTCACGCGGTGTCTACGGAGTCCTGTTAGCCTGCTACAGCCAGTTTATCAAGTCCTGCTAGCCCAGTTACTACAGCCGGATTCACTTTCGGCGATGACCGACACGTTCGTTGCTGGGTCATGTATGCCTGTCCCTGTAAGTTAGTGCCACTTTGGGTTCACGACTAGCCATGTCAGCCCGGGTTCTTTGTCATATGGATGCTAGCAACACTATCATATACGTGTGCCAAAAGGCGCAAACGGTCCCGGGCATGGTAAGGCGACACCCGTGGGAATACCGTGCGTGAGGCCGCAAAGTGATATGAGGTGTTACATGCTAGATCGGTGTGGCATTGAATCGGGGTCCTGACATCTGGGCTGGGCCTCCGGTTAATAGGTTAGTCCCAAAAATAATATAAAAGTGGAAAATAAAGCCCATTATAGTCCAAAACAATAGATAAAGTAGCATGGAGCAATCAAAAATTATAGATACGTTGGAGACGTATCAGGCATCCCCAAGCTTAATTCCTGCTCGTCCTCGAGTAGGTAAATGATAAAAAGAGAATTTTTGATGCGGAGTGATACTTTGGCATAATTTCAATGTAAATCTTCTTAATCATGGTATGAATATTCAGATCCGAAAGATTCAAGACAAAAGTTCATATTGACATAAAAATAATAATACTTCAAGTACACTAATCAAAAGTAATCATGTCTTCTCAAAATAGCATGGCAAAAGAAAGTTCATCCCTACAAAATCATATAGTTAGGCTATATGCTTCATTTTCGTCACACAAAGATGTTCCCAACTTCTATACCCCCGATGACAAGCCAAGCAATTGTTTCATACTTAAATAATCTCAAACTTTTTCAACCTTCACGCAATACATGAGCGTGAGCCATGGATATAGCACTATGGGTGGAATAGAATATGATGATGGGGATTGTGTGGAGAAGACAAAAAAGGAGAAAGTCTCGCATTGACGAGGAAAAATCAACGGGCTATGGAGATGCCCATCAATTGATGTCAACATGAGGAGTAGGGATTGCCATGCAACGGATGCACTAGAGCTATGAATGCCGAACAAAAGAAAACTAGTGGGTGTGCATCCAACTTGCTTGCTCATGAAGACCTAGGGCATTTTGAGGAAGCCCATCGTAGGAATATACAAGCCAAGTTCTATAATGAAAAATTCCCACTAGTATGAACAAGACAACTTATGAGACTCACTATATGAAAAACATGGTGCTACTTTGAAGCACAATATATGAGACTCACTATATGAAGAACAAGGTGCTACTTTGAAGCACAAGTGTGGAAAAAGAGATAGTAGCATTGCCCTTTTTTTATTTTCTTTTTTTGGGCCTTTCTTTTTTTGGGCAATGCTCTAATAATGATGATCATCACACTTCTATTGATTACAACAATAAGGATTACAACTCGAAACTAGAACAAGATATGACTCTATATGAATGCCTCCGGTGATGTATCGGGATGGTGCAATGAATCAAGAGTGACATGTATGAAAAAATAATGCATGGTGGCTTTGCCACAAATACGATGTCAACTACATGATCATGCGGCAATATGACAAAAATAAAGTATGTCATGATGATGATGAACGGAACGGTGGAAAGTTGCATGGCAATATATCTCGGAATGTCTATGGAAATGCCATAATAGGTAGGTATGGTGGCTGTTTTGAGGAAGATATAAGGAGGTTTATGTGTGATAGAGCGTATCATATCACGGGGTTTGGATACACCGGCGAAGTTTGCACCAACTCTCAATGTTAGAAAGGGCAATGCACGGTACCGAAGAGGCTAGCAATGGCGGAAAGGTAAAAGTGCGTATAATCCATGGACTCAACATTAGTCAAAAGAACTCATATACTTATTGCAAAAATTTAGAAGTCATCAAAAATCAAGTACTACGCGCATGCTCCTAGGGGGATAGATTGGTAGGAAAAGACCATCGCTCGTCCCCGACCGCCACTCATAAGGATGCACAAGCCAGGTACACTTAATGTTTCAAATTTGTTACATAACTTTAACCATACGTGCATGCTACGGGATTTGCTAACTTCAACACAAGCATTTCTCAAATTCACAACTACTCAACTAGCATGACTTTGATATTATCACCTCCATATCTCAAAACAATTATCAAGCATCAAACTTATCTTAGTAGTCAACACACTCAAAAGAAAGTTTCACATATCTTGAATACCAAGTATATTAACATTAAGCAAATTACCATGCTATTATCGTCTCTCAAAATAATCTAAGTGAAGCATGAGAGATCAAGTTTCTTTAAAACAAATCCACCACCGTGCTCTAAAAGATCTAAGTGAAGCACTAGAGCAAAAAATTATCACGCTCAAAAAGATATAAGTGAAGCACTATGAGGAAAACTACCAAGCTCAAAAGATATAAGTGAAGCACATAGAGTATTCTATCAAATTTTATTTCATGTATGGATCTCTCAAAAGGTGTGTACAGCAAGGATTATTGTGGTAAACTAACAAGCAAAGACGCAAATAATACAAGACGCTCCAAGCAAAACACTTATCATGTGGTGAATAAAAATATAGCTCCAAGTAAATTACCGATGGAAGTGGACGAAAGAGGGGATGCCTTCCGGGGCATCCCCAAGCTTTGTCTTTTTGGTGTCCTTGGATTATCTTGGTGGTTCCATGGGAATCCCCAAGATTAGGCTTTTGCCACTCCTTGTTCCATAATCCATCAAAAGAATTCACCCAAATCTTGAAAACTTCACAACACAAAACTCAATAGAAATCTCGTGAGCTCCGTTAGAGAAAGAAAACAAAAGACTACTTTAAGGTACTGTAATGAACTCATAATTTATTTATATTGGTGTTAAACCTAATGTATTCCAACTTCTCTATGGATTATAAACTATTTTACTAGCCATAGATTCATCAAAATAAGCAAACAACACATGCAAAACAGAATCTGTCAAAAACAGAACAGTCTGTAGTAATCTGTAACTAACGCAAACTTCTGGAACTCAAAAACTTCTACCAAAATTAGACGACCTGGAAAATTTGTTTATTGATCAGCAGCAATTGGAATCAATATTTTATCACGTTCGGGTGATTTTGAACAATTCGGGCACTGAGCACAAAGTTTCTGGAAATTACAGCAAGATCAAATAACTATCATCCAAGAAGATCCAATAGGTTTAACTTGGCACAAACACTAATTAAAAGATAAAATCACTTCTAAACAGAGGCTAGATGGATTATTTAATCCTAAGCAGAAGAAAAAACAAAAACTAAAAATAAAATTGGGTTGCCTCCCAACAAGCGCTATCGTTTAACGCCCCTAGCTAGGCATTGAGATTCAATGATGCTCACAAGAAAGACAAGAATTGAGGCACAAAGAGAGCATCATAAAACATGTGACAAACACACTTAAGTCTAACATACTTCCTATGCATAGGCATTTTATAAGCAAACAAATTATCATAGCAAGCAAAAAATTAGCATATGCAAGGAAAAAGAAAGAGACGATAGCAATCTCAACATAACGAGAGGTAATTTAGTAACATGAAAATTTCTGCAACCATATTTTCCTCTCTCATAATAATTACATGTAGGATCATAAGAAAATTCAACAAAATAACTATCACATAAAATATTTCCAACACGATCCTCATGCATGCGAAGTTGACACTCTTCCAAAATAGTGGGATTAATATTAACTAAAGTCATGACCTCTCCAAACCCACTTTTATCAAAAATATCATAAGATTGAACACACTCCAAATATGTGGGATCTAAAGTTAACACTCTTCCAAACCCACTTTCAATATTATTGCAAACAATATTATCAATCTCATATTCATCATGGGGATTAAATAAATTTTCAAGATCATAAGAAGAATCACTCCAATCATGATCATTGCAACAAGTAGTAGACATAGCAAAACTAGCATCCCCAAGCTAGGGTTTTGCATATTATTAGCACAATTGACATCAAGATAATTTATAGTAAAATCATTGCAATCATGCTTTTTATTCAAAGATCTATCATGAATCACTTCATAAAGTACTTTATCACAATTTTTAGATTCACGAAATTCAGGCAAAACCTCATAAAGATAATCTAGTGCACTCAACCCACTAGCAATAGGTTCATCATAATTGGATCTCTTAAAGAGATTAGAAAGTGGATGAGGATCCATAAACTCTTAGCAAGCGAAGATGCAAGCAAGAATAAGGCGCATGGTAACACAAGATTGAGCGGAGGAAGGCGAATAAAGCGGCAAGGGTGAAGTGGGGAGAGGAAAGCGAGAGGCAAATGGCAAATAATGTAATGCGAGAGATAGGGATTGCGATGGGTACTTGGTATGGTTGACTTGCTTGCGTGAGCCTCCCGGAAACGGCGCGAAATTCTTCTTGCTACCTTTTTGAGCACTGCGTTGGATTTCCCCGAAGAGGAGAGGATGATGCAGCAAAGTAGCGTAAAGTATTTCCCTCGGTTTTTGAGAACCAAGGTATCAATCCGATGAGGAGACCACGCACAAGTCCCTCGTACCTACACAAAACGATAGCAACTCGCAAACAACGCGATTAGGGGTTGTCAATCCCTTCACGGTCACTTACGATAGTGAGATTTGATAGAGATGATAAATAATATTTTTGGTATTTTTGATAGATAGATGCAAATTAAAAAAGTAAAAGCAAAGTAAAAACAAAGCAAGTAAATAAAGTGATAGAGATTGATATGATGAGAATAGACCCGGGGGCCATAGGTTTCACTAGTGGCTTCTCTCAAGAGCATAGATATTCTACGGTGGGTGAACAAATTACTGTTGAGCAATTGATATAATTGAGCATAGTTATGAGTATATCTAGGCAATTATCATGTATATAGGCATCACGTCCGAGACAAGTAGATCGAAACGATTCTGCATCTACTACTATTACTCCACTCATCGACCGCTATCCAAAGATGCATCTAGAGTATTAAGTTAAAAAGCAGTAACGCCTTAAGCAAGATGACATGATGTAGAGGGATAAATTCATGCAATATGATAAAAACCCCATGTTGTTATCCTCGATGGCAACAATACAATACGTGCCTTGCAACCCTTTCTGTCACTGGGTAAGGACACCACAAGATAGAACCCAAAGCTAAGCACTTCTCCCGTTGCAAGAACTACCAATCTAGTTGGCCAAACAAAACGGATAATTCGAAGAGACTTGCAAAGATAACTCAATCATACATAAAAGAATTCAGAGAAGAATCAAATATTTTCCATAGATAATACTGGATCATAAACCCACAATTCATCGGTCTCAACAAACACACATAAAAAGAAGATTACATTGAATAGATCTCCACGAGAGGGGAGAACATTGTATTGAGATCCAAAAAGAGAGAAGAAGCCATCTAGCTACTAGCTATGGACCCGAAGGTCTGAAGTAAACTACTCACACTTCATCGGAGGGGCTATGGTGTTGATGTAGAAGCCCTCCATGGTGGATGCCCCCCATGGAGCTCCTAACAGTGCCCCAAGATGGGATCTCATGGATCTGTAAGGTTGCGGCGGTGGAATTAGGTTTTTGCTCCTGTTACGATCGTTTGGGGTATGTAGGTATATATAGGAGGAAGGAGTACATCGGTGGAGCTTGAGGGCCCACGAGGCAGTGGCGCGCCTGGGGGCGCCCTCCACCCTCGTGACCGCCTCGTGGCTTTCTTGACGGAGGGTCCAAGTCTCCTGGGTCTTATCTGATGAGAAAATCACGTTCCCAAAGGTTTCATTCCGTTTGGACTCCGTTTGATATTCTGTTTCTTCGAAATACTGAATAAGGTAAAAAACAGCAATTCTGGGCTGGGCCTCCGGTTAATAGGTTAGTCCCAAAAATAATATAGAAGTGGAAAATAAAGCCCATTATAGTCCAAAACAATAGATAAAGTAGCATGGAGCAATAAAAAATTATAGATACGTTGGAGACGTATCACCAAACATTTTATAGCATTCTTCTTCTAACACTTTGGCACAATTTTCTTTTCCACCATACTCACGAAAGATATTAAAAAGACGAAGCGTAAGAGACAAACTTAACTCCATTTTTTTAATTTTCTTTTATAAACTAAACTAGTGATAAAACAAGAAACAAAAAGATTCGATTGCAATATCTAAAGATATACCTTCAAGCACTCACCTCCCCGGCAACGGCTAAACTGCTTGATGTCTACTACACAACCTTCTCATTTTTGTCGTTGTTGGGCATGCAAGTGCACAGGTTTGTAGGACAACAGCAAATTTCCCTCATGTGGATGACCTAAGGTTTTTCTATCCGTAGGAGGCGTAGGATGAAGATGGTCTCTCTCAAGCAACCCTGCAACCAAATAACAAAAAGTCTCTTGTGTCCCCAACACACCCAATACAATGGTAAATTGTATAGGTGCACTAGTTCGGCAAAGAGATGGTGATACAAGTGCAATATGGATGGTAGATAAAGGTATTTGTAATCTGAAATAATAAAAACAGCAAGGTAACTAAAGATAAAAGTGAGCGTAAACAGTATTGCAATGATAGGAAACAAGGCCTAGGGTTCATACTTTCACTAGTGCAAGTTCTCTCAACAATAATAACATAGATAGATCATATAACAATCCCTCAACATGCAACAAAGAGTCACTCCAAAGCCACTAATAGCAGAGAACAAACGTAGAGATTATGGTAGGGTACGAAACCACCTCAAAGCTATTCTTTCGGATCGATCTATAAAAGAGTTCGTACTAGAATAACACCTTAAGACACAAATCAACCAAAACCCTAATGTCACCTAGATACTTCATTATCACCTCAAGTATCCGTGGGCATGATTATACGATATGCATCACACAATCTCAGATTCATCCAACCAACACAAAGTACTTCAAAGAGTGCCCCAAAGTTTCTACCGGAGAGTCAAGAACGTG
This sequence comes from Aegilops bicornis, assembly GCA_021605145.1. Taxonomy (NCBI): domain Eukaryota; kingdom Viridiplantae; phylum Streptophyta; class Magnoliopsida; order Poales; family Poaceae; genus Aegilops; species Aegilops bicornis. The sequence goes on along the minus strand of JAHIAL010000033.1, from coordinate 1,092,456 downwards.
TGCCAACCCCTATGCATAGGTTCATGGAACCCGCAAGTTGGTCACCAAAACATACATCAAGAGGCACATGATATCCCATTGTCACCACAGATAAACACGGCAAGACATACATCAAGTGTTCTCATAAAAGACTCAATCCGATAAGATAACTTCAAAGGGGAAACTCAATTCATCACAAGAGAGTAGAGGGGGAGAAACATCATACGATCCAACTACAATAGCAAAGCTCACGATACATCAAGATCGTGCCATAGAGGGAACACGAGAGAGAGAGATCAAACACATAGCTACTTGGTACATACCCTCAGCCCCGGGGTGAACTACTCCCTCCTCGTCATGGAGAGCGTCGGGATGATGAAGATGGCTACGGTGATGCATTCCTCCCGTGAGGTGCCGTAACCCGGCTCGAGAGGTTTTGGTGGATACAGAGGCTTGCGGCGGCGGAACTCTCGATCTATCTTCATATTCGATGGTTTTAGGGTACGAGGGACTATATAGACGAAAGAAGTCGGTCGGGAGGTGCTCGAGGGGCCCACGAGACAGGGGGGCGTGCCCAATAGGGGGGGGGGTGCCCCCTATCTCCTGGCCTCGTCGAGTATCTTCTGACTTGATCTCCAAGTCTCCAGGATCATATTCTTCCCAAAAATAACGATGCCGAAGGTTTCATTCCGTTTGGCATCCGTTTGATATTCCTTTTTCCTCGAAATCGAAACATGCAATAAAAGCTGACAATATGGGCTGGGCCTCCGGTTAGTAGGTTAGTCCCAAAAGTAATATAAAAGTGTATAATAATGCCCATAATCATTCAAAACACATAGTAATATAGCATGGAACAATCAAAAATTATAGATACGTTGGAGAAGTATCAGGCATGACTGCGGGTTTTACATGTTGGAATACCTTGCAAAGTGGGAAGGTTGACGAGTTCTGTGGCACCCTGGCTCAGAGTAACCGGTTTACCTTGCGTTGTCGGCCCAGAGATCATGTCTTCTGGCAACACACAACATCTTGGTACAGAAAACAACCGCTTTATTGATACTAGCGGAACATAGTTCACATTACATCAAGTTGCGAGGCCAAGCGGCACACACGGTGCGGCTGAACAATATGTACATTATTTTGTGAACATAGAGGGGCCTCGACCATGACAACTACGTGGCAGCGAAACAACGACGAAGCGGGACTCCATAGCACAGGACACCGATATGGACACGATCTAGACTCGGTCAGCACTCCGATCCAACGAGACTTTCCTGAAATCTGGCATGACACGCCAGGTCAGTACATTGAATGTACTTGCAAGCTCACAACTAGCATAAACATAATGAAAAACAATATCATGATATTTAACCAATTTATCATGAATGCAAAATCATACTAAGGATGAAGTGAACATGATCTCGTGCCTCAAGTCCTTCAAACTCTCTTACCAAACGGGTTACCTCGTAACCAAACAGCGATCTTTATCCGATCACAATCAGACCAACACTTTGGTCTCCAAACGGGTTACCTCGCAACCAAACGGTGATCTTTCTCGGATCACAAACGGACCAACAGTTTGGTCTTCAAACGGGTTACCTCGTAACCAAACGGTGATCTTTCTCGGATCACAACCGGACCAACACTTTGGCCTTCATCATCAACAAATGGAACCAACACTTTGGTTCACATCCTCACATAGTTTCTCAACCATCATCTTTCCAACAGTGCAATGTGATAAACATTAGTGTGCATGATTATTTAAACGTTGACCCATGGTGTGACCTACTTCCGAGTTGTGTCCGTAACCGAGGACGCGGCTATCGATAGATTAAATACACTCTGCAGAGGTAGCGCACTTTACCCACACCACGGAACCCATGGTCTCGCACTCCCATTCGGGTGGACCAACGGCATTCCGACGAAACCCCCCCATTGCCATGACACTCTCCTGGCCACTCCGACTTACTCCCCACCGGGCTAAGTCCTGGGTGACCCCGTGCCTACCAAAGGCATCACGGCCACCATCGTGGCAAAACGGCCACCTTCATGGCAAAGCATAAACGGTCCCAAACGGGGACAAGGTACCATAACAACAACTACGGGCAAACAAGGTTATGTCTGCTTACCGAGCCGAGTAACGCTTGCCGCCATAACCTTCCTCGTTGGAGGCACCAACCAGAGGCATGACAACGGGCCGAATAAAGGCCTTCCCATAAAGGCAAATGTGGTTGCACTGGGAAAAACTCTATTCAGTGGCACCATGAACCGATCAACGATATGTTCAAGTTGAGTTATTATCAGATTTACTCAAAGTGAAAATAACCGGTGTCATGGTATGCCATGAAAATGCAACCTTACAATATGCATCACATATTATCGGAAATAAATGGGTCAACCTCATCAAGTATCTCACTAACCATAATCACCAACAAACTTATACCACTTCTCTGGTCATGATTAATCAACAAACCTAACCATGATATTAACTTGAAATAATCCATTTTCTCAATTGAGGAAATATTAACCCAGCTAGCCTTTTTCATAGTCATTTTATTTCTACGTAACCAAATATTACTTCTACTAACTTAAACTAGCTCAGTTAGTTTCAAACTACTGTAAACTAAGCATATCAAGCAAATCAAGCATTCAACAGAAATAAATGTTTAATAAAATGATTTAAATGCATGAACTAAAGCATTATTCCAGTTGGAAAATCACAATATTGAAATGGCACCATGAAAATGTTGCTGTGGCTTGCCTTAGTGCAGATGAGGTTCACACTCCTCCTAGTGATCCTCAAGACAAGCTTCACCTTCTGAAAATAATTAAAAACAGAGAAATAAAATATCAAGAAACACTCTAAAAATCACTAGAAAATCTAGACAGCAGAGAAATATCTCATTTTTGGTGACCGGCTAGATCTTTTCATTAAGAACACAATGCAAAAAGAATCACTTCATTTGGACTTATGGTTAAAGAGTTGTGGATGTTTGAAGTTCTCTGGATAATTTGAATTGCATTTAAATAAAAACAGAAACAAGGGGAGGGGTGACGTCGAAGACGTAAACCCGCAGGGCGCCACCACTCATACCGCTTCGGGCGTGGCCTGAGTGGCTGACAGCGGGCCCCAGTGGTCAGGTTAGAGGGGGAGAGAGAGAAATAGAGATGTGGCGGCGACGCGCCGGCGTTTCTCCGGCAAGGAGAGGTCGGCGGCCAGATCTAGAAGGATAGGAAGCAAGAGGAGTTCGAGGTGCACCTTCCCGTACCCGCTGCGTGGCTAGGGTTGGCCGAACGAGGTCAGAACGGAGCTCTCCAGCAGTGGCGGCGGGCGGGGCTCGTCGGAGCTGGCGATTCCGGCGAGGCAGGGCCGGTCCAGCAGCTCCAACGGCACTAGCACGCACCAGTGAACCACCACTGACACGCCGGAGAAGTCGGTAGAGCACGAGCGGCTCGGAGAGGAAGGGGCAGTGGACGGGATCGCCGTGAGCTCGAAGCGGGGTAGCGGCGAGGCCCTGCCGGCCGGGCTGCGGCTTCCTACGGTGTTGTGGTGGTGTGGTGAAGGTGTGTGTGGAGAGAAATGAGCTCGGGAGGGCTCTATTTATAGGCAAGGCCAAGGCGGGGATCGAGAGCTCGCTGGAGCTCTCTGGAGTGGCGCCCGGCGACGAATGGCGTCAATGAGAGGGGGAGAAGGCGACGGAGATCACGCGAGGACTGTGGGAGGGCGGAGACGAGCACAGGAGCGGGGTACGCGATGAGCACAGTGGCACAGGCGCACTGTTGGCTTGGCCGCGCCGTGCCCGTGCTCGCGGCGGCGAGCTCCAGCGTCAGCAAGCGCCAGGGCGGAGTTAAGTGAGTTGAGACGGAGATGGTGGCGTGGTTTGGCAAGGTGCAACATCCGGGGAAGCGAGCATCGGCTTGAGCGAGGCCTTGGCGGCATCGAGAGCGTCGACTAGCACGTTGGCATCGTGGTACACGCAGCGTGGTCACCACAAGAACTACGGCATAGAGCCACGGCTTGCCATAAATTCGTGTCTGGCATGTAGTCCTTGATGAGCTGAGTCACTCCATGGGTTTGAGTTGATCACAGGTGCACTGTGGGAGTCGGTTTCTTCCTGTTAAGTTTCTGGTCAGAAACTTGTGGAGTTGACTGTGATCAAACTAGAGAGAGTTTGGGGCTGATTTTTGGTGGTTAGCAGTTTCTTAGGAGGGTGATGATGCTCAAGAAAAATCAGCCTCACTGGATCAAGGAAAATGTACTTGCTGTAGAAACTGGCTTTTCTGACCAGAATAGAAAAGTTTTTCTGTAGCAAAAATATTCCAAAAAGTGATGCAATATTTTTGCTCAGGAAGGTGCCCTAGGGTTCAGAGAATATTTGGGAATTTTCTCAGATTTTTGTCGGCAAGAAAAATGGGGGTTGCTTTGGAGCGCATGTTGCTGATGTTGGGGAACGTAGCAGAAATTCAAAATTTTCCTACGTGTCACCAAGATCTATCTATGGAGAAACCAGCAACGAGGGGAGGAGAGTGCATCTACATACCCTTGTAGATCGTTAAGCGGAAGCGTTCATGAGAACGGGGTTGAAGGAGTCGCACTGTCGTGATCCAAATCACCGGAGATCCTAGTGCCGAATCAGACGGCACCTCCGCGTTCAACACACGTACAGCCCGGTGGCGTCTCCCACGCCTTGATCCAGCAAGGAGAGAGGGAGAGGTTGAGGAAGACTCCATCCAGAAGCAGCACAATGGCGTGGTGGTGGTGGAGGAGCATGGCAATCTTGCAGGGCTTCGCCAAGCATCACAAGAGATGAGGAGGAGGAAGAAGAGACGCAGGGCTGCACCAACGAGAGATAGAATTGCGTGTCTTGGGCAGCCCCTTGGCCTCATATATATAGGGGAAGGGGAGGGCTGCGCCCCCATCTAGGGTTTCCACCCCAAGGGGTGCGGCTGCACCTAGATGGGGCTTGGGAGGCGGCCAAGACGGAGGGAGAGGGAGGCGCCCACTAGATGGGCCCTAAGGCCCATCTGGATTAGGGTTTGCCCTCCCACTCATCCTGCGCCTTGGGCCCCTTGTGGGCGCACCAGCCCTCCTAGGGGCTGGTCCCTCCCACACTTGTCCCACGCAACCTTCGGGCAGGTGGCCCCCACTTGGTGGACCTCGGGACTCTCCGGTGGTCCCAGACGTTACCGATATCGCCTCAAACTTTTCCGGTTACCAAAACAGAACTTCCCATATATAAATCTTTACCTCCGGACCATTCCGGAACTCCTTGTGACGTCCGGGATCTCATCCGGGACTCCGAACAACATTCGGTAACCACATACGAGCTTCCTTTATAACCCTAGCGTCACCGAACCTTAAGTGTGTAGACCCTACGGGTTCGGGAGACATGCACATGACCGAGACGTTCTCGGTCAATAACCAACAGCGGGATCTGGATACCCATGTTGGCTCCCACATGTTCCACGATGATCTCATCGGATGAACCACGATGTCAAGGACTCAATCGATCCCGTATACAATTCCCTTTGTCTAGCGGTATTGCACTTGCCCGAGATTCGATCGTCGGTATCCCGATACCTTGTTCAATCTCGTTACCGGCAAGTCTCTTTACTCGTTCCGTAACACATCATCCGTGATCAACTCCTTGATCACATTGTGCACATTATGATGATGTCCTACCGAGTGGGCCAGAGATACCTCTCCGCTTACGCTGAGTGACAAATCGAGTCTCGATTCATTGCCAACCCAATGTAGACACTTTCGGAGATACCTGTAATGCACCTTTATAGCCACCCGATTACGTTGTGACGTTTGGTACACCCAAAGCATTCCTACGGTATCCGGAGTTGCACAATCTCATGGTCTAAGGAAATGATACTTGACATGAGAACAGCTTTAGCATACGAACCACGATCTTTGTGCTAGGCTTAGGATTGGGTCTTGTCCATCACATCATTCTCCTAATGATGTGATCCCGTTATCAACGACATCCAATGTCCATGGTCAGGAAACCGTAACCATCTATTGATCAACGAGCTAGTCAACTAGAGGCTTACTAGGGACATGGTGTTGTCTATGTACCCACACATGTATTTGAGTTTCCTATCAATACAATTATAGCATGGATAATAAACGATTATCATGAACAAGGAAATATAATAATAATAACTAATTTATTATTGCCTCTAGGGCATATTTCCAACAGTCTCCCACTTGCACTAGAGTCAATAATCTAGTTCACATCGTCATGTTATTAACGCAGATAGGTCACATCGCCATGTGACCAACATCCAAAGAGTTTACTAGTGTCTGTAAACTAGTTCACATCATCATGTGATTAAGACTCAATGAGTTCTCAGGTTTGAGCATGTTTTGCTTGTGAGAGAGGTTTTTTAGTCAACAGGTCTGAACCTTTCAGATCCGTGTGTGCTTTGCAAATTGCTAGGTCATATTGTAAACGCTGCTTCCACGCTCCTCTTGGATCTATTCCAAATGGTTGCTCCACTATACGTATCCGGTTTGCTACTCAGAGTCACTCGGATAGGTGTTAAAGCTTGCATCGACGTAACCCTTTACGCCGAACTCCTTATCACCTCCATAATCGAGAAACATGTCCTTATTCCTCTAAGGATAATTTTGACCGCTATCTGGTGATCCACTCCTTGATCACCTTTGTACTCTCTTGCCAGATATGTAGCAAGGCACACATCAGGTGCAGACGCAAAGATAGCATATCTTGTAGAGCCTACGTCTATAGCATAGGGACGACCTTCGTCCTTTCTCTCTTTTCTGCCGTGGTCGAGCTTTAAGTCTTAACTTCATACCTTACAACTCAGCCAAGAACTCCTTCTTTGACTGATCCATCTTGAACACCTTCAAGATCATGTCAAGGTATATGCTCATTTGAAAGTATTATGAAGCATTTTTGATCTATCCTTATAGATCTCGATGCTCAATGTTCAAGTAGCTTAATCTAGGTTTTCTATTGAAAACATCTTTCAAATAACCCTATATGCTTTCCAGAAATTCTACATCATTTCGATCATCAATATGTCTACAACATATACTCATCGTAAATTCTATAGTGCTCCCACTCACTTCTTTGGAAATACAAGTTTCTCATAAACTTGGTATAAACCCAAAATCTTTGATCATCTCATCAAAGCGCACATTCCAACTCCGAGATGCTTACTCCAGTCCTTAGAAGGATCGCTGGAGCTAGCATACCTTTAGCATTCTTAGGATTGACAAAAACTTTACGATTGTATCACATACAACCTTTCCTTACGAAAACCTGGTAAGGAAACTTGTTTTGACATCCATCCGCCAGATTTCATAAATGCAGCTTGTGCTAACATGATTCGACGGACTTAAGCATCGCTACGGATGAGAAAATCTCATCGTAGTCAACTCCTTGAACTTGTGAAAACTCTTCGCCACAAGTCGAGCTTCATAGAAGGTGACATTACCGTCCATGTCCGTCTTCTTCTTAAAGATCCATTTATTTCAATGGCTTGCCGATCAACGGGCAAGTCCACCAAAGTCCATGCTTTGTTCTGGTACATGGATCCTATCTCGGATTTCATGGCTTCTAACCATTTGTTGGAATATGGGCCCACCATTGCTTCTCCATAGCTCGTAGGTTTATTGTTGTCTAGCAACATGACCTTCAAGAAAGGATTGCGTACCACTCAAGTAGTACGCATCCTTGTCACCCTACGAGGTAATGCGTTAGTGACTTGATCGAAACTTCATGATCACTATCATAAGCTTCTACTTCAATTGGTGTAGGTGCCACGGGAACAACTTCCCCGTGCCCTGCTACACACTAGTTGAAGTGACGGTTCAATAACCTCATCAAGTCTCCACCATCCTCCCACTCAACTTTTCGAGACGAACTTTTCCTCGAGAAAGGACCCGATTCAAGAAACAATCCCTATTGCTTTGGATCTGAATTAGGAGGTATACCCAACTGTTTTGGGTGTCTTATGAAGATGCATTTTATCCGCTTTGGGTTCGAGCTTATCAACCTGAAACTTTTTCACATAAGCGTCATGGCCCCAAACTTTTAAGAAATGACAGCTTAGGTTTCTCTAAACCATAGTTCATACGGTGTCATCTCAACGGAATTACGTGGTGCCCTATTAAAGTGAGTGCGGTTTTCTCTAATGCCTAACCCATGAACGATAGTGGTAATTTGATAAGAGATATCATGGTACGCACCATATCCAATAGAGCACAACTATGATGTTCGGATACACCATCACACTATGGTGTTCCAGGCGGTATTAATTGTGAAACAATTTGCACAATGTCTTAATTGTGTGCCAAAACTCCTAACTCAGATATTCATCTCTATGATCATATCATAGACATTCTATCCTCTTGTCACGAAGATCTTAAACTTCACTCTGAAATTACTTTAACCATTCAATAATTCAGACTTGTGTTTCATCAAGTAAATATACTCAACATATACTCGAATCATCCTGTGAAGTCGTAACATAATGATATTCACTTTGCATGCCTCAGCACTCCTTGGACTGCACATATCAAAATGTGTTACTTCCAACAAGTTGCTATCTTGTTCCATCTTCTTTGAAACCGAGGCTTTTCGGTCATCTTGCCCATGTGGTATGTTTTGCATATCTCAAGTGATTCAAAATCAAGTGAGTCCAAGCGATCCATCTGCATGGAGTTTCTTCATGCGTACACACCAATAGACATGGTTCACATGTCTCAATCTTTTCAAAACGAGTGAGTCCAAAGATCCATGGAGCTTCTTCATGCGTTTTACACCAATAGACATGGTTAGCATGTCTCAAACTTTTAAAAGCAGTGAGTCCAAAGATCCATCAACATGGAGCTTCTTCATGCGTTTTACACCAATATGACTTACATGGCGATTGCCACAAGTAAGTGGTACTATCATTACTATCTTATATCTTTGGCATGAAAATGTGTATCACTACGATCGAGATTCAATAAACCATTTCTTTAGGTGCAAGACCATTGAAGGTATTATTCAAATAAGCAGAGTAACCATTATTCTCCTTAAATGAATGACTGTATTGCGATAGACATAATCCAATCATGTCTATGCTCAACGCAAACACCAAATGACAATTATTCAGGTTTAATTCTAATCTTGATGGTAGAGGGAGCGTGCGATGTTTGATCACATCAAACTTGGAAACACTTCCAACACATATCGACATGACTCACCTTTAGCTAGTCTCCTTTTATACCGTAGCTCTTTTATTTCGAGTTACTAACACTTAGCAACCGAACGGTATCTAATACCACAGTGCTACTAGGAGTACTAGTAAAATACACAATAACTTAATGTATATCCAATATACTTCTATCGACCTTGCCGACCTTCTTATCTACCAAGTATCTAGGGTAATTCTGCTCCAAAGGTTGTTCCCCTTATTGCGTAAGCACTTAGTCTCGGGTTTGGGTTCAACCTTGGGTTTCTTCCTTTGGGCGATAACTGATTTGCCGTTTCATGAAGTGTCCCTTCTTGCCCTTGCCCTTCTTGAAACTAGTGGTTTCACCAACCATCAACAATTGATGCTCCTTCTTGATTTTTACTTTTCGCGATGTCAAACAACGCGAATACCTCAAGGATCATCATCTCTATCCTTGATATGTTATAGTTCATCACGAAGCTCTAGCAGCTTGGTGGCACTGACTTTGGAGAAACATCACTATCTCATCCGGAAGATCAACTCCCACTCGATTCAAGTGATTGTTGTACTTTCGAGACAATCGAGCACAAGCTCAACGATTGAGCTTTTCTCCCTTAGTTTGTAGGCTAAGAAAATCGTCGGAGGTCTCATACCTCTTGGCGTGGGCACGAGCTTGAAATCCTAATTTCAGCCCTCAAACATCTCATATGTTCCGCGACATTTCGAAAATGTCTTTGGTGCCTCAACTCTAAAACCGCTTAACCGAACTATCACGTAGTTATCAAAACGTGTATGTCCGATGTTCGCAACATCCACAAACGACGTTTGGGGTTCAGCACACTAAGTGGTGCATTAAGGACATAAGCTTTTTCTGTCCGCATAATCGCTACTTTCAACTCTCAACTATATTTTCTCTAGGAACATATCTAAACAGTGGAACTAAAGCGCGAGCTTACGACATAATTTGCAAAAGGTCTTTTGACTATGTTCAAGATAATTAAGTTCATCTTATGAACTCCCACTCAGATAGACATCCCTCTGGTCATCTAAGTGATTACATGATCCAAGTCAAACTAGGCCGTGTCCGATCATCACGTGAGACGGACTAGTCATCATCGGTGAACATCTTCATGTTGATCGTATCTACCATACGACTCATGCTCGACCTTTCGGTCTCCGTGTTTCGAGGCCATGTCTGTACATGCTAGGCTCGTCAAGTTAACCCTAAGTGTATTGCGTGTGTTTCGAGGCCATGTCTGTACATGCTAGGCTCGTCAACACCCGTTGTATGTGAACGTAAGAATCCATCACACCCGATCATCACGTGGTGCTTAGAAGCGACGAACTGTAGCAACGGTGCACAGTTAGGGGAGAACACTTCTTGAAATTGTTGTAAGGGATCATCTTATTTACTACCGTCGTTCTAAGTAAACAAGATGCATAAACATAATAAACATCACATGCAATTATATAGTAGTGACATGATATGGCCAATATCATATAGCTCCATTGATCTCCATCTTCAGGGCTCCATGATCATCATCGTCACCGGCATGACACCATGATCTCCATCATCATGATCTCCATCATCGTGTCTTCATGAAGTTGTCTCGCCAACTATTACTTCTACTACTATGGCTACCGGTTAGCAATAAAGTAAAGTAATTACATGGCGTTGTTTAATGACACGCAGGTCATACAATAAATAAAGACAACTCCTATGGCTCGCCGGTTGTCATACTCATCGACATGCAAGTCGTGAATCCTATTACAAGAACATGATCAATCTCATACATCACATATCATTCATCACATTCTTCTTGGCCATATCACATCACATAGCATACCCTGCAAAAACAAGTTAGACGTCCTCTAATTGTTGTTTGCATGTTTTACGTGGCTGCTATGGGTTTCTAGCAAGAACGCTTTCTTACCTACGCAAAACCACAACATGATATGCCAATTGCTATTTACCCTTCATAAGGACCCTTTTCATCGAATCCGTTCCGACTAAAGTGGGAAGAAGCGGCACCGCTAGCCACCTTATGCACCAAGTGCATGTCACCGGTGGAACTTTGTCTCACGTGAAGAGTACGTAAGGTCGGTCCGGGCGCTTCATCCCACAATACCGTCGGAACAAGATTGGACTAGTAACGGTAAGCATATTGAATAACATCAATGCCCACAACTACTTTGTGTTCTACTCGTGCAAAGAATCTACGCAATAGACCTAGCTCGATACCCTTTGTTGGGGAACGTGGCAGAAATTCAAAATTTTCGTGACGTGTCACCAAGATCTATCTATGGAGAAACCAGCAACGAGGGGAGGAGAGTGCATCTACATACCCTTGTAGATCGTTAAGCGAGCGTTCATGAGAACAGGGGTTGAAGGAGTCGACTCGTCGTGATCCAAATCACCGGAGATCCTAGTGCCGAACGGACGGCACCTCCGCGTTCAACACACGTACAGCCCGGTGATCGCCTCCCACGCCTTGATCCAGCAAGGAGAGAGGGAGAGGTTGAGGAAGACTCCATCCAACAGCAGCAACGGGCGTGGTGGTGGTGGAGGAGCATGGCAATCTTGGTGGCTTCGCCAAGCATCACAAGAGATGAGGAGGAGGAAGAAGAGACGCAGGGCTGCACCAACGAGAGATAGAAGTGCGTGTCTTGGGCAGCCCCTTGGCCTCATATATATAGGGGAAGGGGAGGGCTGCGCCGCCATCTAGGGGTTTCCACCCCAAGGGGTGCGGCCAGACCTAGATGGGGCTTGGGAGGCGGCCAAGAGGGAGGGAGAGGGAGGCGCCCACTCAGATGGGCCTTAGGGCCCATCTGGATTAGGTTTGCCCCTCCCACTCATCCTTGCGCCTTGGGCCCTTGTGGGGCGCACCAGCCCTCCTAGGGGCTGGTCCCTCCCACACTTGGCCCACGCAACCTTCTCGGGGCAGGTGGCCCCACTTGGTGGACCCCGGGACTCTCCGGTGGTCCCAGACGATACCGATATCGAGAAACTTTTCCGGTTACCAAAACAGGACTTCCCATATATAAATCTTTACCTCGGACCATTCCGGAACTCCTCGTGACGTCCGGGATCTCATCCAGGACTCCGAACAACATTCGGTAACCACATACAAGCTTCCTTTATAACCCTAGCGTCACCGAACCTTAAGTGTGTAGACCCTACGGGTTCGGGAGACATGCAGACATGACCGAGACGTTCTCCGGTCAATAACCAACAGCGGGATCTGGATACCCATGTTGGCTCCCACATGTTCCACGATGATCTCATCGGATGAACCACGATGTCAAGGACTCAATCGATCCCGTATACAATTCCCTTTGTTTAGCGGTATTGCACTTGCCCGAGATTCGATCGTCGGTATCCCGATACCTTGTTCAATCTCGTTACGGCAAGTCTCTTTACTCGTTCCGTAACACATCATCCCGTGATCAACTCCTTGATCACATTGTGCACATTATGATGATGTCCTACCGAGTGGGCCCTGAGATACCTCTCCGCTTCGCGGAGTGACAAATCCAGTCTCGATTCGTGCCAACCCAATGACACTTTCGGAGATACCGTAATGCACCTTTATAGCCACCCGATTACGTTGTGACGCTTTGGTACACCCAAAGCATTCCTACGGTATCCGGAGTTGCACAATCTCATGGTCTAAGGAAATGATACTTGACATTAGAAAAGCTTTAGCATACGAACTACGATCTTTGTGCTAGGCTTAGGATTGGGTCTTGTCCATCACATCATTCTCCTAATGATGTGATCCCGTTATCAACGACATCCAATGTCCATGGTCAGGAAACCGTAACCATCTATTGATCAACGAGCAAGTCAACTAGAGGCTTACTAGGGACATGGTGTTGTCTATGTACCCACACATGTATTTGAGTTTCCTATCAATACAATTATAGCATGGATAATAAACGATTATCATGAACAAGGAAATATAATAATAATAACTAATTTATTATTGCCTCTAGGGCATATTTCCAACAGCTGATTAGGGTTTTAAAGAGAAAATGAATATTTTTCATTTAAGAAAAATATTCCTAAGATTATTTTGGGATTAACCAGAGAAGAAATGATGGCTTGGGGAGAGGAGAGCCACTTGGGTGAAAATCAAGGGTATGCCCAAGGGTTTAAGTCCAACTGAAATGATTCAAAAACCCAAGTTCAAATAAAAGGGCAAATTAAAATCAGAAAAAGAAGAGGGAGCAAAAACTAGGCTGTCACAAACCTCCCCCACTTAAGATGAATCTCGTCCTCGAGATTTGGTTGCTCGGGAAAACAATTCTGGATAGGTTGCCTTTATAAATTCCTCTCGTTCCCAAGTTGCCTCTTCCTTGGTGCGATGCTCCCACTGAACCTTATAAAATTTTCTCGCTTTACTACGAGTGACCTGAGGGACTCCTAGACTAGGGGGTGTCCGGATAGCCGAACTATCATCTTTGGCCGGACTCCTGGACTATGAAGATACAAGATTGAAGACTCCGTCCCGTGTCCGGATGGGACTTTCCTTGGTGTGGAAGGCAAGCTTGGCGATACGGATATGTAGATCTCCTACCATTGTAACCGACTCAGTAACCCTAACCCTATTAGGTGTCTATATAAACCGAAGGGTTTTAGTCCGTGGGACTAACAACAATCATACCATAGGCTAGCTTCTAGGGTTTAGCCTCTCTGATCTCGTGGTAGATCTACTCTTGTACTGCCCATATCATCAATATTAATCAAGTAGGAGTAGGGTATTACCTCCATCGAGAGGGCCCGAACCTGGGTAAAAACATCGTGTCCCTTGTCTCCTATTACCATCCGCCTAGACGACAGATTCAGGACCCCTACCCGAGATCCGCCCGGTTTTGACACGACATTGGTGCTTTCATTGAGAGTTCCTCTGCCGTTGCCACCTCTAGGCCGATGGCTCCTTCGATCATCAACAACGACGCGGTCGAGGTGAGAATTCTCTCCCGGACAGATCTTCGTATTCGGGCGGCTTTTGCGCTGCGGGCCAATTCACTTGGCCATCCGGAGCAGATCGAAAGCTACACCCCGCCATCAGTGTCAGATTTGGGAGTTTGAACTACACGGTACGACATCGGCGGAGACTTGATCTTCGACGGATTCAACCACAGCCAAGCGCCGCCAAGACCGTCTCGATGGGTATGATCTAGCTCGTCACGAACAAAGCTGTCCTCGGAGGCCGCACCAGCGTCCGCTCCGACCCTTAGCTCGGAGCCGACTTCGCCGATCGAGGACGAGTGGCTGGACACCGCCTCGGGGGCTACAATCTGTACGGCGATTGAGCCGAACACCATCCCTGTCCTTTACAAAGCCCGTGACTCCGAGGTGCCGGACTCCTCTCTGGACTCCAAACCTCCCGCGCCCCTGCCAGTCGAATCCGATTGGGCGCCGGTTAGGGAGTTCACTGCCGCGGACATCTTTCAGCACTCGCCCCTTGGCGACATCCTGAATTCACTAAAGTCTCTCTCTTTGTCAGGAGAGCCGGTTGGGATGCGAAAGACGAAGAAATTCGACGCCCACCCACCACCCACTTTGTAGCCACTGTCGAAAGTTTAAACGACGTGCTCAATTTCGACTCCGAAGACATCGACAGTATGGACGACGATGTAGGAGACAACCATGAACCAGCACCTATAGGATATTGGACAGCCACCTCATCTCACGATGTATACATGGTGGATACTCCTAAAGGAAGTGACGACGAGGAACAACGGGACGCTACAAAGGATAAATCCCTCGAAAAGCAGTCTAAACGCGGCAACGTAAGCGCCGCACCAAGTCCCGCCTCGACAAAAACGGCAGCCACACGAGACCCAGCCCATCAAGCAGTGTCGAACCGGTGGACGAATTTAACACGCCATCGAACAACCGTCTCAACAGACAACTTGGATAAACAACCCCCTCCTGGCGAAGATAACGGTCGAACGATCTCACACCGGACAAGTTGTTGGAGCAGAAGAACCTCCACAAAAAGCTCGTTGCCCATCGCTGGCGTAGCCTGAAAAAAGCGTAAGCGAAGCTCAAAACAGCGGAAGATGCACTCAGAATCAGATGGAGCAAAGTACTCAAAACCCAGACAAATACTGGCGATAGTCGCCAAACAAAGAGCTACCCAAGCACAAACTACTGCCCGAATTGACGAGGAGGCCGTAGAGCCCCACGATCAAAAAACAAAGAGACCGCCCGGTCGGGTAGACGACCACATGGCACACATAGAGCGGCAAGCGGCACCGCACACAAGCCGGCACGCGATCCGCATGAGGATTCACACCAAAAGGATGGCCTAGTCAGATCTATCTATGGGCCAAGGAAACAGGCTCTAGCAAACAATACAACACGTCAAGTGTCCGAACATCACGGCATACCCAAATATAGTATGCGCGCACCCTCTATGTTTCACCGATGAGGTGCTTTGGATCATGAATTCCCAGCGGATTCAAACCCGTAAACATAGAGGCATACGACGGAACAACAAACCACGAGTCCGGATTGAGGATTATATCCTCCACATACACATGGCCAGAGGAGATGATCTCCACGCCATAAAATACCTACCCTCAAGCTCAAAGGGCCAGCCCGGCATTGGCTTAAAAGCCTCCCGAAAACACCATTGGTAGTTGGGAAGAGCTTGAGGATGCTTTTTCGGCCAATTTGTGGAACCTATGTCCGACCTCCCTTGCAGACGATTTAAGTCACATAACCCAACAGCCGGAGAGTCAGCCGAAAATTCGGAACAGGTTCCTCACCAAAAAGAACCAAATAGTCGACTGTCCGGACGCCGAAGCCTTAGCAGCTTTTAAACACTATGTCCGAGACGAATGGCTCGCCAGACACCTTGGCCAGGAAAAGCCAAGAACAATGGCCACACTAACAAGCCTCATGACCCGCTTTTGTGCGGGAGAGGATAGCTGGCTAGCAAGATGCAGCACCAGCGACGCAAGTACATCCGAAGTCAGGATGGGAATGGGAAACCACGACGCAGCAAGGACCAGCGCCGGATTAAGGGGAACAGTCCAAAGAGCACGGCAGTCAACACCGGATTCAAAAGCTCACGGCAGAACAATAAAAAACTGCCCCTTAAGGATAGCAGCGATGAGATATCCAACTTAAACAAAATCCTGGACAAGATATGCCAAATCCACAGTACTCCCGAGGAAGCACGCAAACCATACCCACGTAGATTGTTGGGTCTTCAAGCAGTCCGGCAGACTCAACACCGAACACAAGGGGCTCGACACACCAAGTGAGGATGATGACGAGCACCACAAGCAGAGCCCCGGAAAAAAAAAAAGAATTTCCCACAAGAGGTCAAAACAGTAAACTTACTTCAAGTAACCAAAGGGGGAAAATAGAGCGGCGCCCATTGAATTACGCTACCGCACGCTTCTACCCTCAATGAGTCCCAACTTGGTTGTCAAAGCCAATCACCTTCGACCATCGGGACTACTCCGAAAGTATCCTAACGCAGGATGGACTGCCTTGATACTAGAATCTATAATCGACGGTCTTCAATTTACGCAAGTCCTAATGGACAGCGGCAGTGATTTAAACCTGCTATATCAGGACACAATCCGCAATATGGGGATAGACCCAAACAGGATTAGCCATAGCAACACTTCCTTCCAAGGAATAATGCCAGGCACATACGCCCATTGTACGGGCTCCCTACTATTGGAAGTTACGTTCGCTCACCGACAACTTCCGTCGCGAAAAGTTGGTCTTCCACATCGCCCCATTTAAAAGTAGCCATCAATCACTACTGGGACGCGAAGCTTTCGCCCGCTTTAACGTAATACCGCATTATGCATCTCTTAAACTTAAAATGCACGGTCCACGAGGCATCATTTCATTAACGGGAAGCTACGCGTGTCCCTCAAGGAAAGAATGTGAGACTGCCTTAACAGCCTCACACTAATACGGCCTTCATCGCCAAAAAGCGCCTAAAGCAGGTCGTTCTGCCTGCACTTAGGACACTGCTAGGGCGAGTCCGGCATAAATAAACATGACGCTTACTAGCCGCGTACCCCCCCTTACAAGGGGCTCCACACATGTACAACAAGAGACAATAAAGCTCAATTTTATTCATTTTTGAAACATACTATGATTATTTCCAATTACGTTTCCGCACGATCTTTTTTCAAACTAAGTTCTTCTCTTTTAAAGATGAACACCGTGCTACACCCGTCCAGGATACGGCACAACGGAGACACAGGCGCAGACGCGGTAGAGGGACCCGTTGCAAGGATTCTTTTCAGATTAAGACCTGCGTAAACATTTTTACTGTCTCTTGTTGATACACATCCCCGGTTTCTTCCTATAACCGAGGAGGAGGCTGGCGTTTTGGCATCGGCCGTCAGAATTTTTACGCTGCACTGGACACGGGGCTTAGGGCATTGTTCTCGCCCGTTTTCATAAAGACCGAATACCTTAGGGAGTGTTCGGCGCCTCGAAAGTTAGTCCTTATATGCATCAGCTCAATCATGTCTTTGGTCAAATGTTGGGTTTGCGGCCTCGTGTTTTGCTGCCTTTACGCCTGCTTTATCGGCTAACCCGTCACCAGGAGAACTACTGCGATTGTGCCCCGGTTCGGCCTGGTGAGCACCTCAGTAGAGAAAGCCGAAAACTGACTGTCATGATGTAGCGTGAGACTGGTCAACCACTCGATGACCCACAAGAATGTTTAGAATTCCTCCACATTAACGAAGGACCGTTTCCCGGTCAGGCACATACGCGCCCCGAACTCGGGAGAGCGCGGTGCCCCTAGGGGCTATATAGTAGCCCCACCATCGAACTCCTATGGCTAAGTGAAAGTGATAAAGCATTATAGTCCGGTTGCCTAGTTTGCTACGCTATCACCTCCTTCTGAGGACCAAGACGTTGGATTAAGTGTGAAAATGCGCCTTTTTGCAAACACCCCCGCACTATGTGCGTGGGGGCTGAAGCCAAGGACTGCCATCTTTCAGGTTATATACACATATACATTAACGGCCGCACAGGAGGTAGTTTGCTACTTGAAGGCACAAGTATAAAAAGCTCTTACATTAAATCGAAACGCTGTTTCATAAAATTACACATGTCATTCAAACATAACATCCTTCGAAACCTTTGCGTCTCTATTAAACGAGCGCAGGAAGAACTTCCTCAAAATAGCGCCAACCGGTACTCAACTTCGTCTGAATCTGGGACGCGATATCAGTGGCCTTCATCTCAGCCCAGTATGCCTTGACACGGGAAAGAGCCATCCGCGCCCCCTCAATACACGCCGACCACTTCATTGCGTCGATACACGGTACCGCACCAAGGAACTGCTGCACTAAGCCAAAATAACTCTTCGGCTGGGGTCCGCCTAGCCACAAATGAGTCATGACATGCTTCATGGCAAGTCCAGATAATCGATTCAGTTTTCGGCCCATTCGCCAACCGATCGCCAAACGGAAGAGGACGCCCGGACTATGGAATTGCGACCAAAATAGCTCTTCCCTTCGTGCCCTTCTCGCCTCGGAAGTGCTCAATCGCTGTTCACATGAGCTTCGCCGCTAAGTCGGATAAGCATCCTCCGAACTCTACAACTTATCCAAGCGAGCATACTTGGATCCGTATATTTCCTCCGCAGCAGAACGGGTCTTCGGCCATAATATCCCCGGCCCGACTCAGCTCCTCCTTGGCAGCTCTCGTAGCGAGCAGGCATCCTTGGCTTCGGCGGTAGCCTTTTTCAGGCCCTCTTGTTCCACTTGTCGTTCTTTTTCAAGAACCCCACAGCGGTCGGTAGCATTCTTCAGCTTTAGGGCCATATTGGCCATTTCCTCTTTGCTTTGGCAGTGAGCAGTCTGCTCGACTTTCGGCTCTTGGCCGCCTTCAAAGCGGCGACATTACTCTTCGGCTTGCTCTTTAGCTCGGGCGAGTTCCGCCGCAGCCTCTCCACGGCAGCAGCGCCATCTGCATCAAAGCATACAAGTAGTAAGGCATGGGCATCAAGCTCCCTTACCAGGTGCCCGCGGAGAAGTCGCATACCTTGTGACTCGTCAAACCGTTTATTGACCAGCGCGATGTCCGCATCCGCCTCGTCAAGTCGCCGCTTTAGTTCGGCAAATTCGTCAGTCCGGCTGGCCACCGGACGCCCCGCCACCTACATAGGAATGGCGACATGTTAGTACTGAGATTATGATCCTCGGCACGCTGTCAGTTTTGACAACATACCGAGTCTCAGGGGCTACTATCTATACAGGGCGCATTCTATATGCATAACCGCCGAAGGTACATCATCTTTTTCTCGCACGAAACCTCGTCAAGAAACTTGGCGGCTTCATGCAATCCGCTCTCAGCGGATGCAATTCTTTCAACCACCGTAGCCATCAGCGCACGGTGATCTTCTCGAGATAGACACCGCCCGAGCAGGTCGCTTCGGCTCCTCCGACCACGCGCCAGCTTGGCGCGGACCTTCTCGCCCCGCGGACTCGGGAAACTCTCCGTGATTTACACCTGTGGTCCCCGCCTCGCATGAAGGCGCGATAGGTGGAGGCGTTTCGCTCTCTATCATTTCCGGACGAAGATCCCCCGAAGACGAGCTCTGCTGAGAATGCTGAGATCCGAACTACAAGGTACAATTTCGGTTATCTTCAGAAATAAATACAGGGATATCCTTTATTCACAAGATCCCTTCTTTTTTACTTACGGCTCGCTGGAGGGCTGATCCCCTCGGGGAAATAGTGCGGCTGGGGTATTTCCCAGCGCCGGATTGTCTATCGAAGACTTTTCCCCCCGCTTTGAGGCCTTGGCTTCCGGGTCTTCGGAGGCGATCCTCTTCTCCCCTTGGAGGGTAGGATCCTTCATTCCTCTTTCCTTGAAAGCCTCCTTCGTGGAGGCAGTTGTTTTCCTGCTCCCCCCTTCGCCTTCTTCAAAAGGCGCGGCCTTCAACATCTTGGTCAGCATAGGATCCGGCGTGGTCTCTGGGAGGGGAGCCGGACACCTTATCAACTTTGCCTTGGCTATCCACTCCTGTTCAAGAAATGGCTCCTTAAAGGGCATATATATGATAAATGAATGAACAGCTTGTCCGGGTTCTGAGAATACTTACCGGAGTATTCTGGCGACAGGCCTTAGTCCTGCGTCCCTCGGGTCAAGTCCGGACACTTCCCTTGTGATCCAAGAATAGTTTATACATCTCCACGAGGCGTCGCGCCCATAAAATGTTGGAGAGCTCATGGTCCCTCCGGATTAAACTCCCATGCAGACGGAGGGGGCGGCGTTCTGAGGGCAGAAGGCCAATTAGCATAACCTGCGCCGCCACGACCAGATTGATCTCTCTTTTCTGGAGGTCTCGAATAGGGCCCTGCAACAGAGGAACGTCCTTGGACGGCCCCCAGTCGAGCCCCCGGTTAACCCATGATGCCAACAACTGTGGTGGACCTGAGCGGAAGGCGGGTGGCGCCACCCATTTGGTGCCCCTGGGAGCGGTAATATAAAACCACTCCCGTTACCACAAACCAAGCTCCTCCTGAAAAGAGCCCTCGGGCCACGGAGCATCAGCACACTTGCTTATGACCGCCCCTCACTCGCTTGTTGCCCCTCGATCATCTTGGCTCCACCTTGAAGGTCTTGAGCCACAATCCAAAGTGAGGGATAATATGGAGGAAGGCTTCACATACGACAATGAATGACGAGATGTGGAGGATGGACTCGGATTCAAGTCATGGAATTCCAGCCCATAATAAAACATGAGCCCCGCACAAAGGGATCCGTCGGAAACCTAAACCTCAAGGAAGTGAGACACGAACACTACGCTCTCACCAGGCTTGGGAGTAGGAATAACCTGCCCTTGGGCAGGTAGCCTGTGCGAAATTTCGCCGGTTAAATACCGGGCGTCTCTCAGCCTTCGCACGTCTTCTTCCGTAACGGAGGAAGGCATCCACCGGCCTTGCAGGTCGGAGCCGGACATCCTCGGAGGTCCGAAGCGCCTGAAGCTGGAGCTTTGGGTGTTGGAACTCAAAGCGAGGGGCGGATTCGATTGAGGTTGAAAGAAAGGAACGGGCCCTAGTCTCGTTATAAAGAGGTTGAATACGAAGAGCCCTCCCCGTGACCGTTCGGGACTCGCCTTCGATAGAGGAGGCGTGCCAACGGGCACGACTGGGTTACCCACGTCCGTATTGATGAGAATCCCGGAATAAGGGGGACACGATCTTCGCTTCGACAAGACGTGCTAAGGAAACCGCCGCTTCGCAAACGACCGAGGTGGTACAAGAAAAGCGATCCGAACGAAGACTTGGCCGTGGCGCGATGGCACGCCATGCGGAATACGCTGCCAGATTGATTTTGTGTAAATATTATTCTCTCTACGGTGTTATGTGGAAATTATTTTGCAGAGCCGGACACTATCCTCGTGTTCAAAACCTTCTATGAAGTATTCGGAGGAGGAACCCGCCTTGCAATGCCGAAGACAATATGCGCGCCGGACTCGTCGTCGTTGAAGCCTGGTTCAGGGGCTCTTGAGGAGTCTGGACTAGGGGGTGTCCGGATAGCGAACTATCATCTTTGGCCGGACTCCTGGACTATGAAGATACAAGATTGAAGACTCCATCCCGTGTCCGTATGGGACTTTCCTTGGCGTGGATGGCAAGCTTGGCGATACGGATATGTAGATCTCCTACCATTGTAACCGACTCTGTGTAACCCTAACCCTATTCGGTGTCTATATAAACCGAAGGGTTTTAGTCCGTAGGACAAACAACAATCATACCATAGGCCAGCTTCTAGGGTTTAGCCTCTCTGATCTCATGGTAGATCTACTCTTGTAATACCCATATCATCAATATTAATCAAGCAGGAGTAGGGTCTTACCTCCATCGAGAGGGCCCGAACACAGGTAAAAACATCGTGTCCCTTGTCTCCTGTTACCATCCGCCTAGACGCATAGTTCGGGACCCCCTACCCGAGATCCGCCAGTTTTGACACCGACATGACCCTTTCCATCTCATCCAAGATTTTAAACGATTTCTCCTCATACGTTAAATCCTTAGCCAGCTCTAATTCTGACATATCAGTCTTTGTCTTGGGAGGTGATATACATCGTCTTAGCTGTGAGACATGGAACACATTGTGCACTTCTGACAATTCCGGGGGCAATTCCAACTGATACGCAACAGTACCCACCCTAGACATAACTGGGAATGGACCAATATACCTGGGTGCCAATTTTCCGCGAGTCTGAAATCTTTTGACTTCTTTCATAGGACTGACTTGGAGGTACACATGCTCTTCGGGTTCAAAACTGATTTGTCGGTGCTTTGCATCATAATAACTCTTCTGTTGGGATTTAGCCAATTACAGTCTATCTCGGATTTCCTTGACTTGCTTTTCAGCTTCCATCATGAGATCAGTTCCAAAAATACGGTTGTCTCCGGTTTGAGACCAATTTAGCAGAGTGCGGCACTTGCGGCCATACAAAGCTTCATAAGGTGACATCTTTAGACTGGTCTGGAAACTGTTGTTGTAGGAGAACTCGGCATAAGGCAGACAATCTTCCCATTTAGGTACTTGGGCCAAGGCACATGCTCGAAGCATATCTTCAAGTATTTTGTTTACATGCTCAGTCTGCCCATCTGTCTGAGGATGATAAGTTGTGTTGTACTTTAGCGCGGTCCTCAAAGCTTGATGGAGCCATGACCAGAAAGCTGAGGTAAAAAGTGACCCTCTGTCGGAAGTGATTGTTCTTGGTACCCCATGCAGACTGACTATTCTGGACACATATAACTGTGCAAGCTAATCGGCTCGGTAAGTGGTTTTGATGGGAATAAAATGAGCTACCTTGGTCAATGTGTCCACTATGACCCATACTGTGTCATTACCTCGATGAGTCCTTGGTAGTCCTGTGATAAAATCCATACAGACGTCATCCCACTTCCATTGCGGAACGGGCAAAGGTTGGAGGAGTCTGGCGGGTTTCTGGTGTTCTGCCTTCACTTTGTTGCATATGTCGCAACAAGCCACAAAATAGGCGATGTCTTTCTTCATTCCATCCCACATGAATATTTGCCGAAGGTCTTCGTACATTTTAGTACCTCCGGGGTGAATGGAATATGAAGATTCGTGTGCTTCTGCCAGTACCTTCTTTCTTAAGTCTGCTTGATTCGGTACACAAATCCTTCCGCGGAACCTTAGTGCACCTTGCTGATCCTTAGAGAAATCTTGTGTCTGGCCTTCTAACATATGCTTGGCATGTTTTTGTAGCACTGGGTCATCTGACTGGGCCTTGTGGATCTCATTCTCAAGGGTAGGAGTAACTTCCATCACATTAGCAAGACCAGTATCAATAATGACCAGATTGAGCTGAGTAATCTCTTCCTGAAGTTTGGGAGGCAAGGATTCCACCATGGTATTCAGACTGGCAGGCTTCCGGCTGAGTGCATCGGCAACCACATTGGCCTTACCCGGGTGATAATTAATTCCAAGATCATAATCCTTGACTAACTCAAGCCATCTCCGTTGGTGGAGGTTTAAGTCTGGCTGAGTAAATATGTACTTCAGACTTTTGTGGTCGGTAAATATTTGACACCTTTCTCCAATGAGGTAGTGTCTCCAAATTTTTAGAGCATGAACAACCGTGGCTAATTCCGGATCATGAGTAGGATAGTACCCTTCATGGGGGAGTAGCTGTCGAGATGCATATGCTACCACCTTGCCATCTTGCATAAATATGCATCCAAGACCTTGTCTGGAAGCATCATAGTACACATCAAAGCTGTGGTAGCCGTTGTCAGTCTGATTTTCAGCTCATTGAAACTTTTCACACAGTCCTCAGTCCATTCAAATTTCTTATCTTTCTTGAGAAGCTCTGTCATTGATTTGGCAATCTTAGAGAAACCTTCAATGAAACAATGGCAGTACCCAGCTAATCCAAGGAATCTCCGGATTTGGGATACTATCGTGGGTGCCAGCCAATCAAGCACATCCTTCACCTTACTTGGATCCATGGCTATACCTTCTGCTGACAGCACATGCCCAAGAAATCCAACTTGCTTGAGCCAAAACTCGCATTTACTGAATTTGGCGTATAGCTGATGGTCACAGAGTCTTTGTAAGACAGCTCTGAGGTGTCCCTTGTGCTCTTCTTCACTTTTTGAGTATATTAGGATGTCATCGATGAAGACCACCACAAATCTATCCAGGAAATCCATGAATACTTTGTTCATCATATGCATGAAGAACACAGGGGCATTGGTGAGACCGAAGGACATCATGGTATATTCATAAAGACCGTATCGGGTAGTGAATGCGGTCTTAGGAATATCTTCCTTTTTGATCTTTAGTTGGTGGTATCCAGTCCTTAAATCAATTTTGGAGAATACTTTTGCCCCACTGAGTTGATCAAATAAGTCATCAATCCTGGGCAGTGGATATTTGTTTTTGATGGTGATATCATTCAGCTGATGGTAATCGACACACATAGGGAGACTACCATCTTTCTTGTCCACGAATATTGCGGGTGATCCCCATGGTGAAGAGCATGGGCGGATATAACCTTTCTGGAGCATCTCATCAAGTTGTTTCTTTAACTCCACTAATTTTGACGAAGGCAACCGATAATACTTCTTATATAAGGGTGCGGTCCCTGGCACAAGGTCAATTGCAAACTCAAGTTCTCAGTCTGGCGGCATTCCTGGTAATTCCTGTGGGAATACATCGGGAAATTCACTGACCACAGGAATTAATCCTAATTCTTCAGCTACTGCGGTGAAGACTACTTCTTTCTTGGGTATGCTTCTGCGGGCATAGAATTTTGTAGTCTGCCCTTCTAGACTTGTCAAGGTGACTTCTCTGGTCGCGCAGTTAATGCATACTTGGTATTGGGTTAACCATATCATTCCCAAAATAATGTCCAACTTGGCATACTCGATGACTATCAAGGAAGTTGGAAAATGGACTTCATTGATATCAATTTCCAAGTTACGGCAAGCCAGATTGCTTATGAGCAAAGATCCCGGGGATTGTACCAGCATATTCTTTCTCAAAAGCGAACAAGGAAATTTGTTTTGGGAAACAAAACTCCGTGAAATAAAAGAGTGGGAAGCCCCAGAGTCAAATAAAATTATTGGAGGTATGTTATTAACAGGAAACATCTCGGGGTCCTCTTGGGCTTCGTCTGCGGAGAAGTGATGAACTTGCCCTTTGATGGTTTGCTAGACAGGGTACGACCCCATATGATTGACTTGTGGCCTGAATGGACCATTTTTCTTGGGACACTGTCTGGCATAATGTCCAGTTTGTCCACAATTGAAACAGGAATTGTTGCGCTGACAATCTTCTCGCACTGGGTTGGTTACGACATTCTTGACTTGGGTGGTGGTTTTGTTAACATTCCACTGCCAATTGGGATTGTACTGTCACAGCCCCAGATCAGCCCTTGCTTGACTTTGCTTGCTCATCATGGCATCATGTTTAAATTCCTAAGAAACTTGAAATGGGGATGTTTAAACCCTAGCACCAAATAAATTCAACTAGGGTCAAAATAAAATCTTTTTCATTGAACCCAAAATGCCCTTCATAAATATTCACCATCTTTGGTCCTGGCTAAACCCTCCGTAAAATGGTTTATTTTTTGGAGGCCATTCTAGATTTTGCACCAAGCCATAAGTATTTGCATTTGGGCAATTTAAATCCAATAAATATTTTAAAATGCCCAAATAATCTTGAAGGTATTTTTAGGCTGTTGAGAATATTTTCAAATGTGCCTCTGAATATTTTCAGGTTTCTCCTAAATGGGCTAGTATTTCTACTATTTCAAAACACATATGAAAACAAATAAGCAGAAAAACAGAAAGCGTAGAGAGAGAAGTTACCTAGCACCACCAAAGCCCACACATGCCCAAGTGGCCAGCCCAAAATCGGCTCGGCATCAGCCCAGCCCACTGTGGGCGCCTCCTGTCGTCTTCCACCTCCCCGCCAAGAGGCGAGGAGGCGATGTGCTGCGCCGTCTTGCGCCCGGCCACCTCCCGCTTCCACTTCCCGCTGCCCGACGCGTCCCGGGCGATGCCACGCACCCGGCCTCTCTCTCCCTCACCCGTGGTCTCTCCCTCTCCTGGACCTCTTCCTCTCTCATTGGTGTCAAAACCGCGGATCTCGGGTAGGGGTCCCAACTCAAGCGTCTAGGCGGATGGTAACAGGAGACAAGGGACACAATGTTTTTACCCAGGTTTGGGCCCTCTCGATGGTGGTAAAACCCCACTCCTGCTTGATTCATATTGATGATATGGGTAGTACAAGAGTAGATCTACCACGAGATCAAGGAGGCTAAACCCTAGAAGCTAGCCTATGGTATGATTGTTGATGATGAAGTTGTTGTCCTACGGACTAAAACCCTCCGGTTTATATAGACACCGGATAGGTTAGGGTTACACAGTGTCGGTTACAATGGTAGGAGATCTAAATATCCGTATCGCCAAGCTTGCCTTCCACGCCAAGGAAAGTCCCATCCGGACACGGGGCGAAGTCTTCAATCTTGTATCTTCCTAGTCTTGGAGTCCGGCCGTGGCGATAGTCCGGCTATCCGGACACCCCTAGTCCGGGACTCCCTCGGTAGCTCTCGAACCAGGCTTCAATGACGCACGAGTCCGGCAGCAAGATATTGTCTTCGGCATTGCAAGGCGGGTTCTTCTCCAAATTCCATATACTTGTCAAATAGTGTCCGGCTTCTTATAAATGCCGCGCTCTTCAGCTTCTACGCCCAATAATGGCAATCTTCCACGTGTTTGAATGAATGTGAACAGCCAGGGTATTTTACAATTACCCCCTAGCGGCAAATGAGCCGCCCATAAAAGGGCAAGGATCTAGATCTGAGTCACACCATCTCCCCCTTTGCAAGCCTTCATCGGAGCGCCTCTGAGCCAAGTCCATTCCATCATGGACAATCGACGCGGCTCCTCTTCTCGCGCTCCCAACCTTCAGCCAGGCAATTGGGAGAGATGCTCAGTCCCGCATAACGAGCTAGTTACACTCCAAACCAAGGGATTTCTCCCCCCAACCTTCTTGGTTCCGGTTCGAGCCGGACTTGCCACCTACAAGGGTGGAAAGCAAGCAGAGAGCATCCCCAATCCCTCTAAAGGAGAGCGGGTGTGCTTCATCTCTTATCTAGTAAGAGGCCTCGGATTTCCCATCCATCCGCTTTCTCCGGGGCTCTTGGAGTTCTCTGACCTCCAATTGCACCATCTTACTCCTGCTTCCATCCTGCACATCGCGGGCTTTGTGGCCTCTGCGAACTATTCTTGGGCGTTGAAGATCACTTCGGATTGTGGAAGAGAATATTCTGCCTAGTGCCCCGTTCCCATGAGGGGTCAATATATCAAGTGGGCGGAGCCGAGCTATGGCGCATCGCCAGGACAGGATACCTGTCCGGAACCCCAAGAAAGCGTCCAAGACTGGCCTTCGGAATGGTTTTACATGGAGGACGCCCGCTGCGGATCCTGTTCGGATCGGCCTTCCGGAGTTCAACAACGCTCCTCTGAAGAAGCGCTGAGCTGGCGCCCTCGGAGCCTCCGGAGAGAAGATGACTAGGACGTCCGTTATTTGATGAGCCGAATAAGGTTACTGGCTCATGCCGGATTGACCATGCCAGGGGTCATGGCAACCTGCATTATGAGGGAGTGCAGCCGCTTCAATCTGAGAGGCCACCCCATGTGGGACTTCAGCGGAGAGGACGACGCCACCCGTCATGGCCGCAAAGGGCGTAATCGGTCACCGAACTGGTGAAGACCTTATGCGCCATGTACAAAGGAGAGGAGGAGGACTTCCTCTGTCTCAACCCACTGAAGGAGTTTTCTTCGAGTAATCCTCGAAGCTGGGTAAGCAAACATCTTTGCAATCTGTCCGATCCATGTTCCCATAGTTAAATATCTTATTTCATGGTTTTGTTTTTGCGCAGGACCTGCGCCGGACTGTGGAGAAGATACACAGCCTGCCTCCACAACCCGAGGATCCGACAATGCGTTGGTCGCCATTACGGCGGATTACCCCGGAATATTTCCAGCCTCACAGGTAAAGGAGACCGAGGTCCCAAAATCCTGATAACGACCCCTCCATGCTTTATTTTTTGATCACCGTATACCAATGGTGTTTTGCGAAGTACCTTCGAGGCAGGAAACCGAGCCTGCGGCGGCTGACCAACAAAGGGCAGTGCGGCCTCGCAAGTTAAAAAGAAGTGCGGTCCGGATCGAAACTCCGCCGCAACGGTATGGCATGTCACCATACACCCAGGATTGATTCCTGGAAGGCGAACTAACGCCGATATCCTTTGCAGGAAAAAGCGCCGCGGACTAAATCCGGAGAGGTTGCCGATCGAACCTTCGCCAGACAGGCTTCAAAGCCGGTCCGGAGGTCGAAGGCGAGCACGAGACGTGCGCCGGATGTTCCTATGACAGAGGATGCCGACAGGTTGTCCGCCACCAACTCCGAGGTGGAGAGCGCCTTGAACCACAGGCGCCGCCGGACAAGTCTTCGTGACACGTGTTTCTCCCCGGAGGCCTTGAATGCCTTTGAGTCGGGAGATGCGCACCTCCGTGCCGCTCAAGATGGACTAGCCAGAGCCACGGAGCAGTATGTGAAGGACATACGGGTAAGTAATTTTTACAGGGGGAGCTGCCGAGACCCCCGCTGGTAATATATGCTTCAAAAGATAAATAATTTAGGAAGTGCGGCATGTGTGTAAATCTGACAAAAATATTGCAGATGGCGCCGGACTGGATCCGGACAAGCAACAGCTCTTGCGCCAGTTAAAGGCTGGCGAGAGCGTGCTTACAAGAGTGTGGCAGCAGAAGAATAACCTCCAAGACGCCAACACCAAGCTGGGTGAGGAACTGAAGGACGTTCGTGCCCAGTTATCTGACTCCGTGAAGGAGAATCGACGGCTTCGTCGCGGCATTTTCAGTAAGTGTTTGAGCGAACTTTGAAAAGAGTTGGCGAGGAAGGCAACTAACATAAACATGTATGTAGGTTTGCTCACAGTGTCGTCACGAGGAGGAGATGCCCAATTCTTCGGGTGATCTCCTTCCCGAATATGCGTCGGCTACGAACGAGTCCGGCAAGTGATGAAAGGCATCGGTCAAGCCTTGTGGCCATCAATCTCCCCGCGAAGGCATTGGGGAGCTGGCGGAGTGGCTTCAAGTTGCAATGGCGCTTCCGGCTATGGAAGATATCGGCCTGCCGTCAAAGGCGCCGAGGAGGCTCGGGCCATGGTGAAGACACGGTACGGTTGACCCAAACCACATGGCCGAGGTCGGACCTGTGGGGCGGATGGGATGGAGATCCACAGAAAGCAGTGTCTGCGGCCAAGTAGAATTGGCCGCCAAGTATTCCCAGCAAGATTGTAAATTAGATAGCCTATTAGATGGCATTGAGGAGGAATAAAATGAGTCGAATTGACTATGTAAAAATATGACATTAAAGAAATGCCTTCTAGCCGAATTGTAGATCGTTTGTCGTAGCGGACCTTTTCGCTTCAACCTCCGGACCCAATAGTCCGAAGTGTGTCCGAATACCCTCGTGGTTATATAAGAACCGTGGTATGCATGGAGACAAGGCGTAGGGGTCATTGTTGCTGTATCAGACAAGTGCCCAACTAGTTATGCTATATTACATGGGTAGTAAGAAGCATCTTCCGGGAGAATAGTTCCGTTAAGGGTTCCTTTCATTTGGGGTGCATGCCCTAAAGTGCATGTCAAAGCTGCTATGAAAGCAGAAAATCATCACGGGGGGCAGATGGGTAAAAGTTAAAAATCATCTTTCAATTCACCGACCGAATATTCCCTTAAGAGCGGTAGCTTTTCGGCTTCACCAGTCGAGGTACACATCCGGAAATTTGACAAGCAGTAACAATCGCAGAGGTGCTCCCTTTACCACCTAGCCGAA
The DNA here is from genome assembly GCA_021605145.1 of Aegilops bicornis. Lineage (NCBI taxonomy): Eukaryota > Viridiplantae > Streptophyta > Magnoliopsida > Poales > Poaceae > Aegilops > Aegilops bicornis. The sequence continues at coordinate 1,062,350 of JAHIAL010000033.1, read as the reverse complement.
CAATCGGGAGCGAGGGGTAAGCACAGGAGCCGAACAACCCAGCTTGGCCAAAACTTAAGTCATATCGATGCATATAATGGCGAATAAAAGGTACATGGGAAGTTTAACACATGTGCCGGGCATGAAGCCCGTATAAATAAGCTTGTTAAAGAAGCCCCGAGTATAATGAGTGCGGAAAAAGCATAAACGAGCCTCTAAAGGCTACAAGAAGAAGAAGGAGGAAGGAGAGAAATAAAAGACAGCAAAAAAATAAAAATAAAGAATGCGGACGGAGGAGGAGACGAACTTGAGTCCGGCACTTAGGCGTAGAATCTTCGTGAGACGGGCTGCGTTCAATGGGTTCGGCTCGAGTCGGTTAACCGATGCGTTTAGCAGACGGTATGCTCCGCCGGTCAGGAACAGGTCGATGATGAAGGGACCTTCCCATTTGGGCTTGAGTTTGTCCTTTTTCTTGTCCGTGAGCGTAGAACTAGTTCGCCAAAGATTATAAGCTTTGCCCGTACTTCCTGTTTTGATATCTTCGAGCCTGCTATTGATAGAATGCGGAACGAGCTTTTGCCACGTCGCGCTCCTCCTCCAATGCGTCCAAACTGTCCTGCGATCGAGTTCGGCTTCTCTTTCTTCATACATGCACACTCGAGGTGAGTCATCAATTATGTCGCAGGGCAAGACTGCCTCTGCGCCGTACACCATAAAAAATGGTGTGAATCCGGTAGTGCGATTTGGCGTGGTCCGCAGGCCCAGATTACGGAGTCGAGCTCCTCAACCCAGTGCGTGTTAGATTCCTTGAGGGACCGCACTAGTCTGGGTTTAATGCCGCTCATGATTAGACCGTTTGCCCGTTCGACTTGACCATTAGTTTGAGGGTGATAGACTGAGGCGTAATCGAGCTTGATGCCCATGTTTTTGCACCATAGTTTGACCTCATCGGCTGTGAAGTTGGTGCCATTATCGGTGATGATACTGTGGGGAACGCCGTAGCGATGTACTACCCCTGAGATGAAGTCTATCACTGGTCCGGATTCGGCCGTTTTAACAGGCTTGGCCTCTATCCATTTGGTGAATTTATCTACCATGACCAATAGGTATTTCTGCTGGTGGGTTCCTCCCTTGAGGTCCAACCATGTCAAGCCCCTAGACATGACGGCTAGGGTGATGGGTATAGTCTTAAGGGCGGTGGGTGGCATGTGGCTTTGGTTAGCAAAAAGCTGGCAACCGACGAATCGTTGGACTAAGTCCTGCACATCTGCCCGGGTCGTCGGCCAATAAAATCCTATGCGGAAGGCCTTGCCTACAAGGGCCCGGGCGGCGGCGTGGTGCCCACCCAGTCCGGCATGAATTTCAGCCAGGAGGGCTCGCCCCTCCTCTTCGGAGATACACCTTTCAAGGACTCCGGTAGTGCTTTTCTTATAAAGCTCTCCCCCATGGACTTTATAGGCTTTAGAACGCCCGTACTATGCAGCGGGCCTCATTTTGGTCTTCGGGAGTTCCTGCCTAGTTAGGTAGGCTAGGAATGGTTAAAGATCCACGGGCGATAACCGCCATTATTTCGTGAGCAGAGGTGTTATCTCGGGGCGAGCCTCCGGTTGTGTCGAGTGTTCGGCATCGGGCGGTGCGGTTGGGTGCGGATTATTATTGCCGTACTCCCTTCCCATAATGCGGATGGCTTGAACAGCCGTTCCAAAAAGATATTGGGTGGGGCGGCATCGGCGCTTTTGCACCGATGCGTGCCAATATATCCGCCGCCTGGTTGTTATCCGGGCTATATGATGAAATTCTAGCCCTTCAACCGTCTTGACATTTTTAAGACCGCATTGCGGTATGCTGCCATTTTGGATCTTTGGCGTCAAAGTCTCCGTTTATTTGAGATATTGCGAGGTTTGAATCCCCACGAACCTCTAGGCGTTGAATGCCCATGGAGCGCCATCCGGAGGCCATGCGTAAACGGCCTCGTATTCGGCTGCGTTGTTGGAGTCCGTATACATTATCTGAAGGGCGTATTGGACTGTGTCCCCGGTTGGGGACGTCAGGACGACGCCAGCCCCCAGGCCAGCCAACATTTTGGAGCCGTCAAAATGCATGATCCAATTGGAGTATGCGCCGTACTCTTTAGGGAGTTCGGCTTCACTCCATTCGGCCACGAAGTCGGCCAAAACCTGCGACTTAATAGCTCGTCGTGGCTTATAAGTTATGCCGAATGGAAGGAGCTCTATGGCCCATTTAGCAATCCGGCCCGTCGCGTCGAGGTTGTTTATAATGTCGTTAAGAGGTACTTCGGAGGCTACCGTTATCGAACACTCTTGAAAGTAGTGTCGCAGCTTCCGGGATGCCATGAACACCACATATGCTATCTTTTGATAGTGTGGGTACGGGACTTGCATGGAGTGAGGGCGGTGGACAAATAATAGACCGGTTTTGAACAGGGAACCGTGTCCGCCCTTCGCTTTCGCTCGGACGACGAGCACCGCTACCGACAACTTGATGTGTTGCGGCGATATATAATAGCATTGGTTACGCCCGCGTTGGGCGTGGCCAGGACGGATTTGTTGCGAGAATGGCCTTTATTTCTTCGAGTCCGGCGTGGCGTATCCGTCCACTCGAAGTGTTGGTGCGGCGGAGGAGGCGGTAAAGAGGTAATGCCTTTTCTCCTAAGCGGGAGATAAAGCGGCTTAGAGCCGCTACACATCCCGTCAATTTTTGTATTTGTTTGAGGTCTTTTGGAATATCCAATTGTGACAGAGCTCGAATCTTGGCTGGGTTTGCTTCAATTCCTCTACTGGACACAATGAAGCCCAGGAGCTTTCCGGCTGGAACACCGAAGGCGCATTTTTCCGGATTGAGCTTGATGTCATATTTTCGAAGATTGTCGAATGTGAGCCTCAAATCATCTACTAGAGTTTCGACGTGTTTGGTTTTGACGACCACGTCATCTACATATGCTTCCACCGTTTTGCCGATCTGGTTGGCGGACATATACGAATCATGCGCTGATATGTTGCGCCGGCGTTTTTGAGCCCAAAGGGCATTGTGTTGAAGCGAGCGGGCCGTATGGAGTGATGAATGCTGTTGCAGCTTGGTGCGGCTCTGCCATCTTGATTTGGTGGTAGCCAATGCAGCGTCGAGGAAGCACAATGAGTCGTGTCTTGATGTGGCGTCAATGATTTGATCAATTCGCGGGAGGGGGAAGGGATCCTTTAGGCAAGCCTTATTGAGGTCTTTGAAGTCAACACATAGGCGCCAGGATTTATCCTTCTTTGGTACCATCACCAGGTTCGCTAGCCAGTCCGGATGTTTTATATCTCTGATGAATCCGGCCTCCAAAAGTTTGGCTAGCTCCTCTCCCATGGCCTGTCTCTTGGGTTCGGAAAAGCGCCGAAGAGCCTGTTTGACTGGCTTGAATCCTTTTAGGATATTTAGGCTGTGCTCAGCCAGCTGACGTGGGATTCCTGGCATATCTGAAGGGTGCCAGGCAAAGATGTCCCAGTTTTCTTGTAGAAATTCTCGTAGTGCGGCGTCTACATCAGGGTTTAATTGTGCCCTGATGGAGGCCGTCTTTGCAGGGTCCGTTGGGTGGACTTAGAATTTGACTATTTCATCCGCTGGTTTAAAAGAAGTGGACTTGGATCTTTTATCAAGTATTACATCGTCCCTGTTCACCGTGGAGCGCATCGCGGTGAGTTCCTCGGCCGCTAGGGCTTCGGATAGTGCCTCGAGGGCTAGTGCGGCTGTCTTATTTTCGGCGCGGAGCGCTATGCTCAGATCACTAGCAAGCGTGATGATTCCGTTCGGACCGGGCATTTTAAGCTTCATGTACCCGTAATGGGGTATAGCTTGGAAAATTGTGAATGCCTCTCATCCTAGTATCGCATGATATCCGCTGTTGAATGGGGCCACTTGAAATGTGACCTCCTCGGACCTGTAATTGTCCGGCGAGCCGAACACTTCATTCAGCGTGATTTGTCTGTGCGACATACTTCCCGGGCCGAGGATTATTCCTCTAAAGGTTGTGCTGCTTCGCTCAATGCGGTTCAGTCTATTTCCATCTTCGGAGAGTTTCCTCATAGATGAGGTTTAGTCATTGCCGCCATCCATGAGTACCTTAGTGAGGCGAAGCCGTCTACTATCGGTTTGAGAACCAATGCGGTGGTGCCCGAGCAGTTCGAATTTAGGTTAAATCAACGGCATTGAAGGTAATAGCCGTGTCCTCCATGGATTCATTGTTGCTACTTGGTAGATTTCGCAAGGTTCTTGAGTTGTCGTTTCGCATGTTATTTGATGCGAAAGTCTCGAAGACTATTAAGACCCGTCTTGGTGTTCTTTGGGCTGGGATTACGAAGCTAGAAGCTCTTCGCCACTTTTGGCCACCTGCCGTAGTGTCCAACATGCTGGAAGCCTATGCGTTGGGCGGCGCCTGTGCTATGAATTTTGCGAGGTCCGTTTAGCCAACCCTCCAGTACGGTTCCGTACCCTTTAGGGGGTTTTGGTTTTTTGGTTTTCAACCCTGGTGCTTGATAATGATGCACCCTTTTGTTCCGTACTAGGGATGTATTCAGGGTCGGATTATCCCAAAATTTACTTTCGGTTTTCCAGGCGCTCTCCATTGCACAATATTTTTGTACTATGGTCGCCAAGTCAGCAAAGCGTGTGATTTCGCGACAGCTTATGGCGCTTAGTAGTCCTTTGTCCGTGCAATTATTGCAAAAAATTGGGATTGCATCCTCCTCCTCTCGGCAGTCCTTTATCCTGTTCATAACCAGGAGGAATCTGGCCCAGTAATGATGTACTATTTCAGCTGGCTCTTGCCGAATTCGAGAGAGATCGTCAATGTTTGGGTGGGCGGGCGGCATTAAATCCGGAACCCCGTCCAATTCAGGACTCAAGGGCCAAGAAGTTTCTGAACTCGGAATTTTGGATTTTTGAGTGCAATCCAATGAGTCCGACCCGCCGCTGACTATAGGGTCGGGGCTTGATCAACATCCGTCCCTCCGCGAGAAGTCCAGGCATGGAGGATCGGGAATCCGAATCGCTGGTCCTTAAGGTAGGGAAGAATCGCCGCATTGCTCCTCTATCACGGTAACATGATGAGTAGCACAGGGAGAGTTGATCTCTCTTAGATCGGTTTTAGGCCCGATCCGGTCGTAATCTATGGCGACTCGAGGCGGCGTCACGATCCAAGAGCTCGTTTATGGAGGAGAGCTCGATCGGATCTAACTGTTCGGCCAGTTCCGAACTAACATGAAGATTGGATTTGATGACTCGAGAGGTCATCGTCGGGCGCAGAGGCCGAACTGGCGGTCATGAGAAAACCGCCAAGCCGAAGAGTCGACCCGATGGCCAAGGCTTCTTTGGCAAGGGTGTAAATCTTTAAAACGAGGCGAGGCATCCCACCTGACGCGATGGCGGCACGAGGAACTCTCAATGAAAGCACCAATGTCGGTGTCAAAACCGGCGGATCTCGGGTAGGGGGTCCCAAACTGTGCGTCTAGGCGGATGGTAACAGGAGACAAGGGAAAAAAAATGTTTTTACCCAGGTTCGGGCCCTCTCGATGGAGGTAAAACCCTACTCCTGCTTGATTAATATTGATGACATGGGTATTACAAGAGTAGATCTACCACGAGATCAAGGAGGCTAAACCCTAGAAGCTAGCCTATGGTATGATTGTTGATGATGAAGTTGTTGTCCTACGGATTAAAACCCTACGGTTTATATAGACACGGATAGGTTAGGGTTACACAGAGTCGGGTTCCAATGGTAGGAGATCTACATATCCGTATCGCCAAGCTTGCCTTCCACGCCAAGGAAAGTCCCATCCGGACACGGGACGAAGTCTTCAATCTTGTATCTTCATAGTCTTGGAGTCCGTCCGTGACGATAGTCCGGCTATCCAGACACCCCCTTGTCCGGGACTCCCTCACTCTCACCCACCCGAACGGGTCCGTCGCCGCCGACAAGCACCACCGCGGCCACCGGCCTCCACACGTATCTCCGACACGCCAAGAAGCTCCGCCATCGTCCCCCTCATCTTCACGACCGAGCCACACGAGCCCGGACGCCCTGCATCATCGGCAACATCACCATCTTCCTCCTCCGCCACCCTGGATCGCCGAGGTCGATTGGTCGCCGTCCGGCCTCCCCCGAGCTCGCTGACGTCTCCAAACTACGCAGGGTGAGCCCCTCTTCGTTTCGCCCCTATCCCCGTCGCCCCGCGCGTCCTCTAGCGCTAAGCGCCGCCGTACCCGGCTTCGCCCGCCCTGCCAGGTCGTTGTTGTGGCCTGACCGCCTCCGCCCGCTTTGAGCTTGCAGCCGTGCTAGTTGAGCTCGCGAGTCAATAACACTACCAGTGGTGCAAATGGTGCACCGTGAACTAAATCACTGCTTGCCCGTGGCTCTGCCGCATGGCCGAACCTCGTCGCCGGCGAGATTCCGGCCGCTTCTGTGACCTCTGTCTGGTCCATCGGATGCGAGAGCAAGAACTCATGCCGGTGCCTCGGCGACAAACGCAGCCCCTAGCATGTTTCTGGCGATCCACCGCCGCGGTTTGAGGTCGCCGCCGGCCAAACTCCGGCGTGCTGACGTGGCACCGTCATTAGGGGCTAATCACCTTGCTAACTAAACCATGTTACGCTGACAGTGGACCCCGTGCCCTAATTAACCCCGGATTTATTCTCTGTTTAGTTTAGGTTAATAGAGCCAGCCCCACGTGTCAGTTTGACCCTGCCACGTCAACGTTGACCTGGACCCACTGGTTAGCCTCTGTTCCTGCCCTGTTACACTGACGTGTGGACCCCACATGTCAGGTTTGACCCGGACCAGCCTGTTGACCTGGTGACATCACGGTGATGCAATCTTGTGCTTGATAAAGCATTTTACGGATTTAAGTTTATTCAGGAAAATTCCGGAAAATAGTGCTAACTTCTAAAAATCTTAGAAATTCAACCATAGCTCGAGAATGAAATAATTTATATATGAAAAATGATCAAAAAATCCAATCTATCCATCTGTACCATTTTCATGCATGTTAGAACAACTTATGGCTGCTTTGTTTAGGCCAAATCATATAAATGGCATTTAAACTCTCACATATGGAGTTTGAATTTGAACCTAGGGTTCAAACCAACTCCATTTAACATGCTTTGCTAGTTGCATTAGCTCAAAACACAGCATATTGACATGTCATGATCATGCATCATATTTTGCACTGCATTGATTGTGCTTTCCTTCTCTGTTGCCGGTGTTTGTCCCCTCTCGATAGACGTATTCCGACGATGAGATCGATGACACCGATGAAGAGTTATACTATCTTCAGAAGTGCCAGGCAAGCAAAATCCCCTTGTTCATTCCGATACAATCCTACTCTCTCGCTCCTGCTCTCTTTTACTGCATTAGGACAACACCGTTTCAACTGTTACATGCTGCGGTAGCTGAACCCCTTTCCTCTGCATGACTTGTCATTGCCACAGTAAATAGATGAAACCCACTAGCATGAGTAGGAGTTGTTTGACCCCTGATGTGCCTACTCATTCATGCTTGTTTCTCATGCCTGCTATCGCTTAGAGTTGAGTCAGGTCTGATTCATCGGGGATGAATTGGAATGTGGTGAACATGTCCTACTGCTGAGAGCTAAGTGTGTGAACATGATTTGGTAAAGGTAGCGGTGCGAGCCATGTAGGAGTACATGGTGGGTTGTCTCATTGCAGCCGTCCTCAGGAACTGAGTTCTGTGTTTGTGATCCACGAACAGCTACTAACACACATTGGGCTCCGGGCGCTCCAAGCTCTCTCGACTTATTAATCAACCTGATCTCTGTCCAGGAGTTGCAACTAGTTTCTGGTGTTTGTAGGTAGTGTTAGTAGTCTACCAAGTGGCACCCGGTACAGGTGGGCTTGGGACAGACTAGGCACAATGGCACGGTGTACCAAGTGGCACCCGGTAGGTGGGCTTGGGAACCCTGCTCACATCGTTTGGGGCCGTGAGAGACACCCCGGCCGGATCTCCTTGCGGATGGAACCTGAATAGGCGATAAACCTGGACGAGAGACTTGGGGTGGTTAGTCAGGTCGTGGCCGACTCCCTCGCCAGGCTTCCGCAGAAGGTTCTTTGAGATACGATGTGTACATGGTGGTAAGTGGCGAGGCGTGTGTGAAGAAGTACACCCTGCGGTGTTAACATCATCTATTCAAATAGCCGTGTCCATGGAAAAGGACTTCGGGTTGCACTGCAGTTCATAGACAAGTGAAAGTGGATACTCTAAAATGCGCAAGATAAGTGTGAGTGCTATGGATGGCGTTCTCGTGGGAAGGCGGAGCGGATCCATAGTGGTGTATTGATGTGGTGAATATGTGGACTGCAGCGCCACCTCAAAAGAGTTACTTGCAGTCGTAGTTCAGGATAGCCACCGAGTCAAAGCTGACTTGCTGCAGTTAAACTCCACACCCCCCTTTGTTGATACCGATGCATATGTAGTTAGTTCTGATGTAAGTCTTGCTGGGTACATTTGTACTCACGTTTGCTTATTTTATGTTTTGCAGAGAGACGTCAGTCTCGCTAGTAGTTCCGTGTGGACTTCGACATTTAGCTTGATACCTCAGCTACGATCTTGTGCCCTCGGCAGGATCTGGTAGATAGTCAGGCTTCTCAGCCTTTTTCATTTGTAGATGTCTGTACTCAGACATGTTAAGCTTCCGCTTGTGCTTTGACTTGTATGCTCTGAATGTTGGGTCCTAATGAATAAATACTTGAGTCGTAGAGTTATGTTGTGATGCCATGTTGTATTTACACATATCGAGCATATTGTGTGTATGATTGAAATGCTTGGTATGTGTGGGATCCGACAACCTAGTTGTTTATCCTTGGTAGCCTCTCTTATGGGGAAATGTAGTCTTGTGCTTCCATGAGCCATAGTAGTCCGCTACAGCCCGGTTCACGGAGTCACCGCTAGCCCAAAGACTACTCGCTCTGAACACTTGACTGCCCGGCATGTGATTCACTTCGTTCCTGTGTCTGTCCCTTCGGGGAAGTGTCACGCGGTGACATCCGGAGTCCTGCCTAGCCTGCTACAGCCCGGGTTACCAGAGTCCTGTTAGCCCAGTGCTACAGCCCGGACTCGCACGCTGTTGACTGACATGCTCGATATTGATTCATGTATGCCTGTCCCTGTAAGTTAGTGCCACTTTGGCTTTAGGACTAGACATGTCGGCTCGGGTTCACTGTCATATGGATGCTAGCGACACTATCATATACGTGAGCCAAAAGGCGCAAATGGTCCTGGGCCATGGTAAGGCGACACCTGTGGGAATACCGTGCGTGAGGCCTCAAAGTGATATGAGGTGTTACGGCTAGATCGATGTGACTTGGAATCGGGTCCCGACAGTTTTGGTATCGAGTTCGATCACTGTAGGATTACCAAGCCAAACTGGTCAAAGTTGAGTCTAGAAATGCTTTAGATATATAAGGGAATTGATTGTGGAAGGGAACGTAAGGCTCTTTTTACTCCTTATACCTTATGCCCTTCTGATCTGAGTCATCCTCTTCTTTTCTACGGGGATTAAGAACTAGGCCTTCTCATCTATCTATCAGGATGACGTGTTACTAATCCATAGACTTATAGAATTGATAGTTTCAAGTCTCGGTTCAGTTTCTACTACTTTGATGTATGTTATCAGTTGAACCGTAACCTTGATATGATGTTGTCAATCGACTATGCAAATCCTTGTGAATGTCTCAAACCTTTTCTGAGCATTTACAGCCGTTATGCTGTCCGAGTCATCCCAGGTCTCTAAATAGTCTGATGCATTTGCAAATCCTTTCTTTCCGTTCCTTTGTCCTTTTTGGTCAGAATAAGCACACTAACCGGTGCGTTGAGGTACTCTATTGCCTCGGTATATATGTTGGAACTATTATTATGACCCTAGGTGTTTTAGGGAGTCACCTAGTAATCTAGCAATGCTTTGTATCCCAGTGTGATGATTCTGGCCACCATTCTCGAAAGCATCCCGTGATGCCATCTAGTAGTAGGTATTCTTCTCTTGGGTTCTTGACCAAAGATTCACCCTACTTACTTCATGTTGATAGTGTTTGCTAGTTCCTTTAGGATATTGGTAACCTTTGCGATAGTCCTCGAGGTTCGTGGTATTTCCTTCTTCCAAATACAATGAACTGCATATGGCAGAAGTTCTTTGAACCAAAAGATCACAACCAGAGTGCTCTTGATGAGTTCTCCATTCTGCATTGTGAATCTGCTAGTCCTACCTTTCTGCATTGGTTGTCCGGAAGAAATGTTGAGCTTTGCTCGTACTAATCTATGCATCCACAACTCAGAAAATTATATGTTCCTTGAGTTTTTCTTCTTCAGTTGTATCGTGACCATCCTCTATCAGCTGATAGCCAAGAGTATGTGTGCATTTGTGTTCATCGATGCCCTTTTATTCTTGTGGTCCGTCAAGCCATTCTATTCCGGAATGACTAGGAGAAACAAACTCCAGTACCTCATCCATATCTAGGATTGGGCCAAAGTAGTTGTGTTCTGCAGATCAAATGCCAATCCAGCTTTTGCTCTGTTCTATCCTGGAGTATTACCCCCTTTATGTCAGGATTGTCATGAGAATTGCACCATCTCTTATGCATTCTTGACGCAGTGATACTTCTCGCCATCATCATTCATTCCTCGGTCCCGTGTTGTCACAACCGGAATGCCGACAAGTGAACCATGATGTGTGAAATCAATACTTCTAGCAACCGTGTTGCTTGGTAGTTAATGGACAATATTCTCATTCTTAGCGTGTTGGTTATTAAATCATCATCCTAAGATTGATCATGCTACCTAGTCCTTATTTCTGGTGCACTCTGCGATCAATGAGTTAGGATTGTGTCAATCCCTCACTACTTTGATCATATCATCTTGCCCTGAAAAGCAAGGTTGATCTCGAGCTTAGTAACATATCGGTGGTTCGTGATTTTCCGAATATCTTCTCGGAAGTATTACCAGGTTGTTACCTGATCGCTATGTTGATCTCGTGATCACGTTGGTTTCTTATAAACCACCCCTTCTCCAAGAACCTGTGTTGGATACCCCTGAGCTAGTTGATTAAGCCAAACAACAACTTGGAGCGTTGGAAGATAAAAGCTTGTCTGACTTAGTTTATTTTCAAAGGGATACCCTTGTGTTCGTGTGTGTGTTGAAGAAAGATGATATACTCACCAATTGGTCCTCGTGATCAGTTGTTGAATCTATTGTCCTGTCGAAACTTTGACTTGAGTATGGGCTATCGTCAAGTCAAATCAGAACCAACGATGTTCCTAATGCTGTCCTACTCGTGGTTGATTCCTCGAGCATACACCATTACATCCTTTGGGTCTGACCAATACTATCATCTTGTTCACATGATGATGGAAGTCCAGTGATATGGAAATTCCGATGAGTTGTTGTTGAGCCCATCAGCAGCATTTTGTCTCCCCCATGACTCATGTTGAACATCAACTTAGTGTTGAAACTTGTGTAAGCATTTCTTCGTGTTTCGCTTTATGAAGCATATGTTTGGATGAAAGTAGTGACTTCCTCTAATTCATGTGCATCTAATGCAAGTTGCCGCCGTGGATTCGAGAAAGTCAATGTCGCTTCTTTGGAATCATCCCAAATCGGTCATGCATACGTCAAAGTATTCTCGTGGTTCGGAGACTTGCAACCTTCATTCTATATGTGTCCCTAGCACACCAAGCCACTGATTGATTTGTTCAAGGAAAAGGAGTTGTTGTGCAAATCCTAGGTCATGCACAAGACTTCGTTACCCTAGATGATGGTTCCCCACCTGAACTCGGTAGTGTTTTATCATAAGACTACTATGTGGTCATGCTTGTCTGGGACAGCGTGTTCACATGTGTTTAGCAGAACCAGCTCATGTTTTGGAGCTTGCTATCTTAGTTCATTCCTCGAGAATCTCGCAACGCCATCTCGTCGAATTGTGTTGCAAACTTTCTTTTCAGACATGCTGAGTCTGAAGTATCCTATTACCAATCGGATCTAAATCTCGTGAGATATGATGGTTGGAACATTCCCAATGATTGCATCTTGTTCCCAGCTTGCACCGCCATTGTGCCAATCCCCATGGGCTGCCTTTCTCGGTAGTTGCTATCCAATATTATCTTCAAAAGTGGACTTACCATGGGTCCCCTCCACCTCCGATGATAAGCAAATCATCCCTTGCGTTGTCTTCAACAAGGTAGTCCACATCATCCATTCTAGTCCGGGTATGCCATCACTTTGTACTCCGTAAGCGATTGTTGTGAATTGCCTTAGGCTGGTATAAAGAGTTTCCATGATCTCTGAATCAAAAGTAATTCTTTTTGCCACTTAAGGGAATAGTTCTTCGAGTCACCTTCCCTGAGGTGCCCCGTTTTGAAATCATGACAATTTCCCTCGCTACATTGAAACCCTCGTCAAATTGTTTCTTCTGTCGCTCCTGATGCATGTTTTGCCTCTCAGCTCCATAGATGTTTCTATGTCTCATTCCGTGAGTTGATCTTGTGATCTTTAGGATGATCCTAAATTGCTCGAACCTCAAGAAGACCGATTCTTCTAAAATCCTCCCTTTCTTCTCGTTGTCATGTTGGATGTAGTTCTCAAAGCAAGACGTCGAGATCAAGGTGATGCAATGAGTCATTAACCTCGAGAACATCTGGATCGTGAAGACCGTGTTAGCTTGTGACCCCTTTGTCTTCTTATCTCACGACTTGAATCTCGGGACGAGATTCTCGTTTAGTGGAGGTGAGCTGTCATAGCCCCAGATCAGCCCTTGCTTGACTTTGCTTGCTCATCATGTAATCATGTTTAAATTCCGAAGAAACTTGAAATGGGGATGTTGAAACCCTAGCACCAAATAAATTCAACTAGGGTCAAAATAAAATCTTTTCATTGAACCCAAAATGCCCTTCATAAATATTCACCATCTTTGGTCCTGGCTAAACCCTCTTGCCAAAAATGGTTTCATATTTTTGGAGGCCATTCTGATTTTTGCACCAAGCCATAAGTATTTGCATTTGGGCAATTTAAATCCTATAAATATTTTAAAATGCCCAAATAATCTTGAAGGTATTTTAGGCTGTTGAGAATATTTTCAAATGTGCCTCCTGAATATTTTCAGGTTTTTCCTAAATGGGATAGTATTCTACTATTTCAAAACACATGATGTAAACAAATAAATGTAAAAATGTAAAGCGTAGAGAGAGAGAGAAGTTACCTCGCACCCACCAAAGCCCACTGGCGCCCAAGTGGCCAGCCCAGCCTAATCGGCTCGGCACTGTAGCCCAGCCCACCAGGGGCGCCTCCCTGTCGTCTTCCACCTCCTGCCAGTAGGCAGGAGGGCGTGTGGCCGCCGTGCGCGCACACGCGCCCGGCCACCTCCTGCTTCCCGCCGCTGCCCGACGCGTCTGGACGATGCCACGCACCCCCCGGCCTCTCTCTCCCTCACCCGTGGTCTCTCCCCTCTCCTGGACCTCTTCCTCTCACCCACGCTGTGAGCGGGTCCGTGCGCCGCCGACAAGCACCACCGCTGCCACCGGCCTCCACACGTATCTCCGACGCCGCCAAGAAGCTCCGCCATCGTCCCCCTCATATTCACGGCCAAGACCCCACGCGAGCCCGGACGCCCTGCATCACCGGCAACATCACCATCTTCCTCCTCCGCCACCCTGGATCGCCGACGTCGATTGGTCGCCGTCCGGCCTCCCCCGAGCTCGCTGATGTCTCCAAACTATGCGGGGTGAGCCCCTCTTCGTTACGCCCCTATCCCCGTCGCCCCGCACGTCCTCTAGCGCTAGCGCCGCCGTGCTCGAAGCTCGCCGCCGCCCTGCCAGGTCGTTGTCGTGGCCACAGCCGCCTCGCCTCGCTTTTGAGCTTGCAGCCGTGCTAGTTGAGCTCGCAGGAGTCCGTAGCACTGCGATGGTGCAAATGGTGCACCGTGAGACTCGCCCCGCGACAACGCCGCGGCTCTGTCATTCTTGAACCTCAAATGGCCGGCGAGATTCCGGCCGCTCTGTGACCTCCTATCTGGTCCATCAGATGCGCGAGAGCAAGAGCTCATGCCCGGTGCCTCCCGAGCGACAAACCGCAGCCCCTAGCATGTTTCCGGCGATCCTCCGCCGCGGTTTGAGGTCGCCGCCGGCCAAACTCCAGCGTGCTGACGTGACGCCGTCATTAGGGGCTAATCACCCTGCTAACTAAACCATGTTAGGCTGACAGTGGGCCCCGTGCCCTAATTAACCCCGGATTTATTCTCTGTTTAGTTTAGGTTAATACAGCCGGCCCCACATGTTAGTTTGACCCTCCCACGTCAACGTTGACCTGGACCCACTGGTCAGCCTCTGTTCCTGCCCTGTTACACTGACGTGTGGACCCCACATGTCAGGTTTGACTCGGACCAGCCCCTGTTGACCTGCTTGACATCACGGTGATGCAATCTTGTGTGATGAAAGCATTTTCTGGATTTAAGTTTATTCAGGAAAATTCCAGAAAATAGTGCTAACTTCTAAAAATCTTAGAAATTCAACCATAGCTCAGAATGAAATAATTTATATATGAAAAATGATCAGAAAAATCCAATCTATCCATCTGTACCATTTTCATGCATGTTAGAACAACTTATGGCTGCTGTTTAGGCCAAATCATATAAATGGCATTTAAACTCTCACATATGGAGTTTGAATTTAAACCTAGGGTTCAAACCAACTCCATTTAACATGTTGCTAGTTGCATTAGCTCAAAACACAGCATATTGACATGTCATGATCGTGCATCATATTGTACCTTTGCATTGATTGTGTTTTCCTTCTACATTGCGGTGTTTGTCCCTCTCGATAGATGTATTCGACGATGAGATCGATGACACCGATGAAGAGTTATACTATCTTCAAGTGCTGTGCAAGCAAAATCCCTTGTTCATTCCGATACAATCCTACTCTCTCGCTCATGCTCTCTTTTACTGCATTAGGACAACACCGTTTCAACTATTACATGCTGCGGTAGCTGAACCCCTTTCCTCTACATGACCTGTCATTGCCACAGTAAATAGATGAAACCCACTAGCATGAGTAGGAGTTGTTTGAGCCCTGATGTGCCTACTCATTCATGCTTGTTTGTCATGCCTGCTATCGCTTAGAGTTGAGTCAAGTCTGATTCATCAGGGATGAATTGGAATGTGGTGAACATGTCCTACTGCTGAGAGCTAAGTGTGTGAACACGATTTGGTAAAGGTAGCGGTGAGAGGCCATGTAGGAGTACATGGTGGGTTGTCTCATTGCAGCCGTCCTCAGGAACTAAGTTCTGTGTTTGTGATCCATGAACAGCTACTACCACACATTGGGCTCCAGGCGCTCCAAGCTTTCTCGACTTATTAATCAACCTGATCTCTGTCCAGGAGTTGCAACTAGTTTCTGGTGTTTGTAGGTAGTGTTAGTAGTCTACCAAGTGGCACCCGTGCAGTGGGCTTGGGACAGACTAGGCACAATGTACGCAGTGTACCAAGTGGCACCCGGTTGGTGGGCTTGGGAACCCTGCTCACAACGTTTGGGGCCGTGGCGACACCCGGCCGGATCGCCTTGCGGATGGAACTGAATAGGCGATAAACCCGGACCGAGAGACTTGTGTGGTTAGTCAGGTCGTGGGCCGACTCCCTCGCCAGGCTTCGCTTGAAGGTTGCGAGATACACGATGTGTACATGGTGGTAAGTGGCGAGAGCGTGTGTGAAGAAGTACACCCCTGCAGGTTAACATCATCTATTGAATAGCCGTGTCCGTGGAAAAGGACTTACGGGTTGCTGTGCAGTTCATAGACAAGTGAAAGTGGATACTCTAAAATGCGCAAGATAAGTGTGAGTGCTATGGATGGCGTTCTCGTAGGAAGAAAGGAACGGATCCATAGTGGTGTATTGATATGGTGAATATGTGGACTCGTGTGCGCCACCTCAAAAGAGTTACTTGCAGTCGTAGTTCGGGATAGCCACCGAGTCAAAGCTGGCTTGTTGCAGTTAAACTCCACAACCCCCTTTGTTGATACCGATGCATATGTAGTTAGTTATGATGTAAGTCTTGCTGGGTACATTTGTACTCACGTTTGCTTATTTTATGTTTTGCAGAGCGACATCAGTCTCGCTAGTAGTTCCATGTGGACTTCGACGTTGAGCTTAATACCTCAGCTACGATCTTGTGCCCTCGGCAGGATCTGGTAGATAGTCAGGCTTCTCAGCCTTTTTCATTTGTAGATGTCTGTACTCAGACATGTTAAGCTTCCGCTTGTGCTTTGACTTGTATGCTCTGAATGTTGGGTCATGAGACCCATGTTTGTAATATCTCGCTCCTCGGAGCCTAATGAATAAATACTTGAGTCGTAGTGTTATGTTGTGATGCCATGTTGTATTTACACATATCGAGCATATTGTGTGTATGATTGAAATGCTTGGTATGTGTGGGATCCGACAACCTAGTTGTTTATCCTTGGTAGCCTCTCTTATGGGGAAATGTAGTCTTGTGCTTCCATGAGCCATAGTAGTCCGCTACAGCCCGGTTCACCGGAGTCCTGCTAGCCCAGCACTATTGCTCCGGAACACTTGACTGGCCGGCATGTGATTCACTTCGTTCATGTGTCTGTCCCTTCGGGGAAATGTCACGCGGTGACATCCGGAGTCCTGCCTAGCCTGCTACAGCTCGGCTTCCTGAGTCCCGTTAGCTCAAGCTACAGCCCGGATTCGCACGCTGCTGACCGACATGCTCGATGTTGATTCATGTATGCCTGTCCCCGTAAGTTAGTGCCACTTTGGGTTCATGACTAGTCATGTCGGCCCGGGTTCTCTGTCATATGGATGCTAGCGACACTATCATATACGTGAGTCAAAAGGCGCAAA
The DNA here is from genome assembly GCA_021605145.1 of Aegilops bicornis. Classification (NCBI taxonomy): domain Eukaryota; kingdom Viridiplantae; phylum Streptophyta; class Magnoliopsida; order Poales; family Poaceae; genus Aegilops; species Aegilops bicornis. Next base: position 1,045,461 of record JAHIAL010000033.1, on the reverse strand, counting down.
CGGTCCCGGGCCATGGTAAGGCGACACCCGTGGGAATACCGTGCGTGAGGCCGCAAAGTGATAAGAGGTGTTACCGGCTAGATCGATGTGACTTGGAATCGGGGTCCTGACATGTACTCTACTTGAGTGTGCTATGAAGTACGAGCCTTCTACACTGGCTAACCATCCTTCCTAGGCTGAAACTTGCGCTTGTGATCATTATTGGCAGACTTGTTGTCACGTACAAGCTTGTGCTCCCTTTCAGCAATGAGGGCCTTGTTTAACAGAGTTTGGAAGTCCGGGAAATAAAACATACTTAGTGCATCTGAGGTGCTGGTTTAGTCCTCCAAGAAATCTGTCAATCTTACTTTCTTCTATGGCCACATCATAAAGGGAATTGCAGGCCAAATGATTGAACTTATGCAGATACTCACTAACAGCCAGGCTTCCTTGGTTGAGCGTGAGGAATTCACGCTGCTTGACCTTCATAATACCAGCAGGAATATGGTATTTGTGGAAATGATCCTTGAATTTTGTCCAAGTGATTTCTTCATCGGCAGGCCACGTGGCTTTCGCATTATCCCACCATATAGCGGCAGCTCCTTCGAGATAATGCGTAGCAAACGGAACCTTTTCATCTCCTTCAGTACGAGAAATCTCAAGCTTTTTCTCAATAGTTCGTAGCCAATCGTCTGCTTCCAAGGGATCAATAACTTGACTGAAATTGAGAGGCTTGGTTCTCTGAAAATATGACAGTTTGGAGTGGTGTCCGTTCTGATTTCCATTATGCCCAACCATAGCTTGTACACTTTCAAATAATTCAACCATATCGTTATTCCTTCTTTCCTCAAACATGCGCAAAATTTGCTCGGTGGAGGGCGGATGTGGCGGTGGAGGTGGTGGTGGATCGTACGGCTCGGGGGAATGCCCTACTGTCATCTTTGGTAATGACAGGACATCCTCACAAGCGTTACTGCTGCTGCCTCCCCGCGTCATCCTATTATTTGTTTTTCCCAAGATAACGCAACCGAGATGAGCAACATCCAAAATAGTGGGGAAAAGCCAGCGACAAAAACCTGAAAGAAAAGAAAACGGAATATTGAAGAAAAACACGGCGAATTATAAAAAGTTCCAACATCATAATACATAGACTCATACATGATAGATAAACAAAATGGTAAGTTCGACTACTCTCATAGATGAAACGAAACATCATGACTCGTACGATGATAATCCCCAAGTGCAAGGAATCATCGTAGCACTTTCCAAAGGTGGAAGTGATAAGTATGGAGTGTCGAACCCACAAGGAGCTAAAGGTAAGATCAATATTCTCTCAAGCCCTATACGCCAATCGACACGACTCTACATGCACCGGACGTTTGCTTCCAACTAGCAACAAGAAATAAAACTTCGTTGTGGGTATGAAGAGGATAACTTTGTATGATATCGGAGAGCTAAAATATAAAAGTAGGCGCAGTTATCATAAAGTTAGAATATAATACTAAATATTATAAATAGCGAGTGTGGAATAATGGTGGATCGGTGTGCGGAATTGTCCTAGGCAATTGTTAACAAGACCAGTAATCACTATTGCCGTTTCATATGAGGGAGAGGCATAAGCTAACATACTTTCTCTACTTGGATCATATGCACTTATGATTGAACTCTAGCAAGCATCATAACTACTAAAGATCATTAAGGTAAAACCCGACCGTAGCATTAAAGCATCAAGTCCTCTTTATTCCCATACGCAACAATCCCTCTTACTCGGGTTTGTGTTTGACCACTCACCAAACCATTATAAGCGAATCATGAACATATTGCAACACCCTACAGCGGGAATCCCTCACGCTTGCGCGACACGGAGGGCACCATAGGACAGCACCAAAGTAAAACATACAACTCATACCAATCTAGATCGTCAATCAACCCAAAGACAAAATATTTCTACTCAAAACATCATACACTACAAAAAAAGACACATCCGTGACATTTTGGGCCGAACGACATTTTTTTCTGTCATACATATGACACTTCTATGATGATAATTGTGACAAAACCCGGTATCATCATAGATGTGGTGGGCTCCTACTTCTATGACAAAAATCATGACGAAAATGGACTTTTCGGCCCCGGGCGCAGCGGAGACGCAGCTGCATGACATTCTTTGGGCCGTCCATGACGGAAAAAACCGTGGTAGAAGCGAGGAGGAAAATTTGGGAGTTGCCGATTACGGTGGGAGGTCGGGGCGGCGATGCGCGTTTCTCTCATACGACGACGCGTGTGCGTAGGCGTTAGCTCTAATCGAACCCGAAGCGAGGCGTTGGGCTCTAATCGAACCCGGAAGCGACATTACCGCAGGCTACGCGTTATCGAACCCGAGCGATCGATCGATGGCTGTTAATCGAACCCGATGGAGCGATTCTTCGCCGCTGCTGCTGCTAATCTGAAGCCGATCGATTGTATGAACGGTGAGCGTTGGGGGGCGTTGGATGAAGCTGTGGCCGGTGGCGTTGCCTCTGGATGAACAGGACCCCATGGTGTGGAGGGCTGGATGAGCGATGAAGCGGTGGAGGGTGGCCATGGAGGGGTGGTTGAATAGGACCATGTGGTGTGGAGGGCTGGATGAGCGATGAAGCGGTGGAGGGGTGCCCGTGGAGGGTGGTTGAGCGATGGCGGTGGAGTACCGCGCGATGGAGGCTGGATGAACAGGAGCCCGTGGAGGCTGGAGGAGGTCGACGGTGGAGATGAACAGTATCCCGTGGAGTCCTGCTTTTGCGACGCCACACCCTCCCGGCGAACAGGACCCCATTTCGACCGTAGGGAGGTCCGTTTCGTCTGCTTTGCGGTACACCACACCCCTCCGGTCAGCGGGATCCCCTGCTTTCGACCGTGGGAGGTCCGTTTCTCCATTTTGCGGTACGCCACACCCCTCCCGATCAACAAGACCCCGTTTAGGCCGTAGGGAGGTCCGCTTCCTCCGTTTTGGCGACGCCACACCCCTCCCGATCAACGGGACCCTGTTCGAGCGTAGGTCCGTTTCTCCGTTGTGCGATACGCCGAGGCCTCGTTTCCATCGCCTATTCCGTCTAAGCCCTCCCGATGAACACGACCACGCATTCCGTTCCGACCCGGCGGTTGGCTCCCCATGAACACGGCAGACGACGCTTTTTCTCCGTTCCGACCCAGCCATGTACGTATGCGTGAGTAGGCGTTCAAGACCCTGCCCGTATGTACGTACGTGGCCGTATTTTCTTTCTTGCACCCTCGCCGTTGTACGTACGTGTACATGCTACGTGCGCGCCTCTACATCGACACGTGCGCCCCTCTACTACGACACGTGTGCGCCTCTACATTGACCAGTATTTACGTACACGTTCGCGACGAGAATGACAACGCTACGTACGCTTCGACCAGGTGGGTCCCGACTGTCAGGCACTTCCTTGCCTGCGAAGATGTAGCTGGTGGGTCCCAGCGGTCGGCTTAATCATTATTTTTTGCGGACGCACTTCCTTGCGTGCGAAGATGTAGCTGGTGGGTCCCAACAATGAGGGAAACGTTTTTTCACGAAATACGGTTGCCCGTCCGGTGGGTCCCTGCTGTCAGGTGGAGGAATCATTATTTTCCACGTAATAAGGAGGCACTTCCTTGCTGCGGCCGTGGACCCAGCTGTCAGCCTCTCCACGTCTGATCCCACGTCCGATGGAAGTCGTTCCTTGACCACGTTGACCACGCCCGCACCGAGAGCACGGGGCTGTGGACGACGGCGAGGCCTAGGAAGGGACGGCATGAGCGGTGAAGACGCGGCGATGGATGCCCACACGGAGAGGAGTATGAGTATTCACTCGTTGGTCAGTGGTGTGAGTCTCCCGTCATTGCAGGGCTGGCCTAAGGTGGGAAAAGTAAGGGGCGGTGAGGCCTCCATGGCAAAGACACCGGCCCACGGGAGGCAGGAGCAGGCGGCACGACCGGCGCTGCTTTGGGCGGTGGAGCAAGAAGACCAGAGGTTGAAGAAGCACTACGGCCGTTGGATGGACATCGTACGGTCACTAGAGCTAGAATCGTTCATATTGACTAAGTTGACAAAGCCCTCCGTCCCCGTCAACTTAGTAGGCCCACAAGTCGACTTCCACCAAGGTGAGTCCCAGCTAGCGGGGAGTATTCATTTTTTGTGCTTAATAAAGAGGCACTTCCGGTGGGTCCAGTGACGGCCGTGGGGGGGGAGAGCGTTTTTTGGCGAAATACGGTGGCCCGTCCGGTGGGTCACAGCAGCCAGGGGGAAACGTTTTTTTTTGCGAAATAAGGTGGCCCGTCCGGTGGGTCCCTGTTGTCAGGTGGAGGAATAATTATTTTGCACGTAATAAGGAGGCACTTCCTGGCGGCCGCCGTGGACCCGGTTGTCACCTCTCCACGACAAAGACTTTTACGATGGAAGTCGATTCGTTGACCACATTGACCATGCCGGCCGAGAGCACCCAGGCGGTGGACGACATGACGCCTAGGAAGGGGACGACGTGGAGCGGGAAGACGGCGGTGGAAGCCCGCGGAGAGGAGTATGAGGGTTCACCGGTTCGGCTGCGGTGTGAGGCTGCCGTCATTGAGAATAACGAGGTGTGGATGAGTGGAGGGATGGCCTGGCCAGCGGTGGGAGTTGTATGGGGCGGTGAGGCCTCCGTGGCACCTGACAGCCACGGGAGGCGAGGAAGCTGACACGACCGGTATTTGCTGGTAATTTGGACCAAGAAGACCAGAGGTTGAAGAAGCACTAAGGCCGATGGATGGACATCGTACGGTCACTGAAGCTAGAATCGTTTATATTGACTAAGTTGACAAAGCCCTTGGTACGCTCCAACTTAGTAGGCCCACAGGTCAGCCTCCTCAAAGCAGTGCGCCCGTGATGTCGTGGGAGGAATCATTTTTTGGGCGGCTGAAGCTAAGAATATCCGTGATTGAAGAAGAAGCACGACATCCGTTGGATAGACATCCAACGGCCACTGCTGCTAGAACCGTGTGCTCACTATAATAAGTTGACAAGGCCTTGCATACGCGTCAACTTACTTTTTTTAGGGGACGCGTCACTTAGTAGGCCCACAAGTGTGTGGCAGAGAACTTATAGCCCATTTGCGTTTTGTAAGAATGTACAGCCCATTTTTGAATTCTAATGGAATTTACAACGGCCCATTTATAGTTTGTTAAAAGTACAACCCATTTTCTAGCTAGGACAACGATTAATAATTTCAACCAACCGTTGAAGGCAGAATTTAATTAAATTTCCCACATTTTGATGGGATCCGAAATATTTTTATCCCGAAATTTCTAGTCAGATTAAATATAAATTTGTATTACGTAAAAATCCTCTTAAACATTCTTGTACATAACAATGAAAATTTAAGATTTTCAAAATCCATAAATAATATTTTATAAACTAATTTCGTGTTTGGTGCATTTTTTATAGTTACTGCCCAGTTTTATAATTACATCCCATTTATTATTTTTAAAGCCCATTTTCCTGCTAAACCTAATGCATCCCTCCTAGGAAAGATTTGCAGCCAGTGAAGCGGAGAATAACAAGTTGACCTTGCACGGTTATTCCTCAAAAGAGCGTATAGCTGGGCTAGCCATTTTCATCTTGAAAAAGTAGTATCTGGGTTGGATATCGGCACAGGGCTAGACGGGCCACAGCCCGATTAATACCCTGCTCTCCTCACGAACAACAACGAAATCATCGCCAAGAAAAACTTCTGCGGTGCTCACGCCTCAAAAACACAAATCTTTGCCGAGCTGCTTGGTCCCGATTGTCGGCCGCACCTTGTGCAATTCTCTACGTTTATATTGACTACATAGGTTGACAATGGTGTGGGACCGTGATGTCGTGAAACCAGGAGAAAGCAAAAAAATAGTTGTACATAATAAGGAGGCACTTGCGTGACGCACGGCTATGGCCCTAGTGGGTCCCTAGTGTCATTCAGTCAAAATAAAGTCATCTCACGAATCCTCATGTTCGTTGACCATGTTAACAATGCTCGGCGCCACGGCGGCGCAACAACTTCGAAGGACAATGGAGGGGCCTCGCGGGCCCTACGGAGGTCGTCTGACGCCCGCTGCTCATTCAGGAAGCCAGGATCATCGGACACCTATGAGCACCTTCAAGAAACCGAGACGGCATGAAGCGGTAAGGCGGCTTGGGAGCTCTGGTTTATTTCAAACCTGTACTAACATACAAGTGTAATTTACTCATCATCGGAAGGCCCGAGGTGCGTAAGTAAAACCGGCGGGTCACGCGTGTAATTTGAGAGACACATGTATATTTTACAAGCAACGCTATATGGGCGACATTACCAGACGATACATGCACGACGATGCGTATCATGCCATCCATGGGCAAGGCTGAAACAACAGCTAACGGCTGTATTAGCAATCGTCCGAGTGTCGTTCAGCGTTTTTATCGTGTGTGAAGTACTTCCGATATTTTACTAGTAGAAATCGACCAACCAAGTGCCTTCGCCCGAGACCATCTGCTTTAATTTACAAGCATCAGTTTTACAAGCAGTTTTGGTTGGAAAACAACGATCCAATCACGGCCTAATATCATGAGTTGGTCGGAAGATCATATGGTTTCACGTCTAACCTACCCGACATGTCGTATAGGCTATGAATGAGGGCCTGTTTGGTTCCAAATAAGTCACCAACTTATAAGTCGAAAAGTGAAAAAAGTGACTTATTTTGCCAAGCAGGACTGACTTATAAGTCACCTCAACTTATAAGTCATAAGTTGCTCCACCCCAACTTAAAACTTATAAGTCATCCCCTTTTGCGTGGGTCCCACCACCTGCATGATGTTGATTGGTGTGGGAAGGTGTGTCAGGTGACTTATAAGTCAGGTGACAACCAAACAGGCGTGACTTATAAGTCACTGGTTTTAAGTCATCTGACTTATAAGTCAGGTGACTTATTGGAACCAAACAGGCTCTGAAACATCAAACGATGAACTTCTTACGCACGGAAACAACAGAAGAGGATGATCTTCTTAACAAGCAAATCACTGGCATTAGATCGACATGCAAAACAATACGAAGCATTATTCTCGGGAGGCACGGTGAACAGCTCGTGATGCCGCATGCCACAACATTCCAAGCTCAACTTTGCAATCAAACACAAGGCACGGCATTACATAGACAATATTCAGAACAAACTCTTAACACAGAATATCTCAGCAGAGTAACTATTTACTTCTAAACTGAACACGAGGAATAGGAAAAACACTCGACGCTTGCTCACGGCAAGAAGGTGGCCCACTCAAAAATATCAAATGCATGTCTTCTGGCTAATATCAATGAGCAAATTTTGACAAGGTTTTCCAATTACAATATATTAAACTAACGTCTTCTTGCTAACATCAATGATTAAACTTTGACAAGCTTTTCCCATTCAAAATATGTAATGCCTATGATCGTGGAGTCCTGTCGCTTCTTGCTAACATCAATGATTAAACTTTGACAAGCTTTTCCCATTCAAAATATGTAATGCCTATGATCGTGGAGTCTGTCGCTTCTTGTACTTGTTTGGGCACTTTTTCCTAGGGCACTTTCGACGTGTTGTTAAATTGCCAATGGTCTCTGCAGACTAGTCATGTCACGGTGTCTAATACTTATGGCACCGTAGCTGTATAATGGAGGATTGATTGCCAAACTAAGAAAAGGTGAAATTGGAACCTCTTTTGGCATACATAGTGGAAGGCCTAATACTGTAAAAGCTTCTCGGTCATTCCTACAGTAATGTAGCATAAGCGATGGCGCTTCTTTACGCAAAGTGGAGCGACCAAGCGGACCAAAGAATGCAGCGGTTTGCCTTGGACACATTGGCTCCTTTTGTGCAGTTGAACTAAAATCGAAGTCGGAATAAAACCGAGCTTTAATTGTGATATCCTGTAAGCAACAAAAGGTATAAAGGAAACAATTCTGAGAGAAATAACGGTTGATGACTTGTACTCCCGGAAGAAAAACATCTCTTGATCTACCTTATCTTAATGGGAAACAAAAGCGGAGAGTAGCAATTCTCAATCAGTGTGATTCATTAATATTAACTAAGACATTATCTTAACAATGCCTTGTTGCAACATGTATAAAGAACGAAAAAGCAGAAAAGTATCATTCCTAAAACAATGCGAGTGATTCATTTTATCAGAGACATTATCTTAACAATACCTTGGTTAAACATGTAGGAAGAACTACAAAGCATGATAGTACCATTCCTAACAAGTGTTGCAGTTTTGAACTAAGATTGATGAGTTAATTAATTATGAGATTGGCATTGCTTAATTTTACTAGCGGCATTAGATTAACGAAAAGCATAAACAGTTCCAGGGGAGAGTGGGCGCAACAACAGTATGTTCTTCCATCTACTTATAAAGGGGGTGATGCAGAGTTTGTTGTAACAAAGTAACACGCATCATATGCAGGGTTGGTCCCATTTTGTTCACTACTTAATGGGAAAAGACAGCAATAAAATAGCTTCAATTCAACATTTATTTAAAAAAGTACCAATACAAGTAGAACAACATCTCAAAGCATACAGAACAATCTTGTGGATGAAGGCAAGTACTGACCTTTCATGAGACCACCAGGGATAAAATACGAATCTGCCAACACGAATAGGAAATCCAATCTCGTTTTGTGCGGTTGCATTGAAAATCAAGCAAAGTGTTTAGCGTGGCGAAAGCAAAATGTCATAATAGCAACAAGTTGAATAGATATCCTGTTTAAGCAGAGGCAAAAAAGGAATCAATTGCGGCTAATAAAGGAGGATGAAACATGCGGCCACAAAAATGGTAATCCCGCCAATCCCTAACAAGTGTTGCAGTTTTGAAATAACATTCAGTAGTTAATTAGAGTGGCATCAATTACTTGGCTTATAAAGGGGGTGATGCTGAATTTGTTGTAACAAAGCAACAAGCATCATATGCAGGTTGGTCCCATTTTTGTTCACTACTTAATGGGAAAAGACAGCAATACAATAGCTTCAATTCAACGTTTATTTAAAATAGTACCAAAACAAGTAGCACAACATCTCAAAGCACCCTGCACATCATGTGAATGAGACCAAGATTTGAAACAACTCGCCACGAAGACTGGAAACAAATCTCGGTCTCCTTTTATCTGATTCAACAAAAATTAAGCAAAGTCACTGGTGTGACATTCAAGTTGAATTGCACAAAACACTCTTAAAACATAAGTGTTTGAGTAGCGAAGCAAAATGTACATAATAGCAACAAGTTGAATCGATATTCCTATTTTAACAGAGGCAAAAAAGGAAACAATTACTTGCCGATAAAGGAGGATGAAACTAACGGTGACAGAAAAGAAGCATCTAACTTATCTTGGATGGAAAACAAAAGTAGGATAGTAGCATTTCTAAAAGCGGTTTGCATTGATTCATATTAACGAGACATTCTCTGAAACAAGATTAGTTAAAAAATTTAATATACTTTAAACAGTGGCATTGCTTCAATTTTCTGGATGCATTCTTAGATTAACAACAGCAAAATAGCTGTATGGGACATGCCAGCACCATGTAAATCCCACACGTATAAATGGGTGATGCGAGTATGTAGCCAAGCAGCATATATCGTTGGTCCCATATTTGTTCTCTTTGAACCTTTTTCCTAAGTGAGGGCAGCAAATCTATTCCTGCACAAACTACCCAACCCCCCAGTTTCTTTCCCTTTTCAACAAAGAGATCGGTTCTATGTGTGTCTTTGAGTTACCCCTTTTTCCCTTTTCGACCTACAAAGCGGTGGATAGCAGTCTATACTACTTTCTGCCCTCCTTTCCTCATTGAACCACATCCTAGATTCTTGCTCCAGCCCACCGCACCCTTCTTTCCTCTTTGAACCAAGACCTAGATTCGACTACGAGATCAAAAAGATCCACATGCAGCTAGAAACAGCAGCGGTTTCAAAGAAACTTATACCTTAGGGTCGTCGGGATGTGGCAAGGCGTCTTGGCGGGAGGCCTGATCTGCCCGCACTACGTGCGGCAGCGAGAAGAAGGGGTCGGTGGCCCTCCCGCAGGCGCTAGGTGAAAGAGAGAACAGCGCGGCGGCGGTGGATTGCCTCCCTCGCTTGAAGGCGATAGAGTGAACAGCTGCACCTCCTCCCCTTCCGGTGCGGCGGGATACGACGCCTCCTTCACCGGCTGTGAGGGGAGAGAGAGAGACAAGAGAGGCCAATGCACGGTCTTGTGTAGATCTAGTAAAGAGAGGGTGAGAGACTATGAATATAGCAAACCCTAGCAAATGAGCAGTGAGCCTCCAGTGTAACATATATGTAGTCTTGGCGGCGTGTGGAGAGTGCAAACCCTAGCGAACAAGCTGAGGCTCCAGCTTATATATATACTATCTTGTGAAATGCTGGACTGAGCTCGGTTCCTTCACTTCACCTGCTTTTGGATGTATAACAGGTGAGCCAGCCTACATTTTGGGCCCACATCATAAACCCAAAAGGCGGTGCACTAAGTCAAGCTGCGTCCATATAGTACTCTCGTGTATCTGAGTAATATATATATACTAGTGGAGTGGTTTTCTTAGTCTCTCCATAACAATCGTTTTAAATTGTGTAAGTCTGAAGCAAACTCTTTATCTAATGTCTGATGAAGAAAACTAGTACTACTTCCGATGAACTAACGATGGCAGTGGTTTTAAATAGAATCTGTAGCGTTCGGAAAAAGAAAGCGAAAAGCTGGCGGACAATTTTTAAAGAGTGCATCTAGGACACATCTAGATGTGACATAGTTATGTCACATCTAAGTTGATGTCCACTCTGTTTGTGGTCTATTTTTTGTCCTAGTTTTTTGTTTCTTGTTGCTACATTATATACTTGTGGGAGCTTAGGTGTGATATCCTTAAATAACATCTAGATGTGAATTAGACAAACTGATTTTCTAGCATTACCAAGAAAGAAAACTTCGATCAAAAACACGCCCCGCCTCCAGGTTGCGAGAGTCATCGTGCACACACACATAGACATAGACATGCATATCCGTGTTTACGTAAAATTCCATTTCCATCTCCATCTCCATCTCCAATCATATTTGTCCAACTGGCACATTATTTACGTTGTTAATTATATACGCAGAAATATTAACGCACAGCATCTCTTGTTTTGCGCCGTCCGGGACGCTGCCACGGCCGGTCTGACCAACGAACCCTCTTCATCACCAGCGTGCTTCCCGCCCGAAAGCAGTCGATGCTGCATTCATGCCGGCCAGAATGACGCGACCTCTCACTGGCGCCCGGCATTGAGCGGTAGCGCGCCGAAAGAAGCGTCGCCCCGCGCTTCGGGTGCTGCGGCTGCTCCTCGTTCAAAGGTCGCAATAGCGGCTACAAGCGTGCATGTAAAAAGTTCTTAGGAGTCAGTGCTACAACTAGCTGTCCTCCCCCAACTCGTCAATCTCTTCCAGTAGTGCTAGTAGTACTCCATGGCGCGATCCATCGACAAGCAGGCGGTAAAGTTATCGTATACTCAGTTTGCGGTGAGTGGCATGCCGAGAGGAGGGTGAGACACGAACATGACAGACGTGATTTAAACGTTGGTTTTGCTCGATGGCGTGATCCAACGAAATGAAACGTTGGTTTCTCTCCGTTTCCATTTTTTCTTTGGAAAAACGGAAACTTTCCACTCCATTTTCATTCCTATTCCAAGGTTTCCCCGTTACAACATTCCATCAAATACAAAGGAAAACTAACACGCATGCTGATGCATCTCAATGATTCACATATCATAGCCAATATTTACTTCACAACTAAAGAAAAAAGTTGTTAGGCGTGTACGAAAGAAAAACTACTGGCAGGTCACTACGACTTAAACCCTAAACCCTAAACATCATTTAATTCCCTGGCGGGTAGAACCTGTCGAAGGAAAGACGGTGGCACCCTCGGATCATACGATGCTTTTGTGCGGTTCCACTAAAATCGACACGAGCATCCACGATGGCAAAGATATTGAAGAAGTGTGATTAGAATAATAGTACTGGCGCTAGTTCATGAGACATAAACTCATCACAAGTAGAAGCCGGGAGAAGTAGAGAAAGATCAACATGGAGATAGAGCTACGGTAGTGGAGCAAGCCGGCTCAAAAAGGAAGATGGACTACAGGGACGTCGGGCTTGTAGCTAGAAGAGGCGGTTGGGGCCTTGACATCGGCCCATACCGCGGTAACCTCCGATTGGGACGCACCGACTGTGGGTTTTCTCCCTCGCCGATGTCGACCACGTCCACGCAGAACATTGTTCCCTTCCCCTAGCTGCGGGATCAGGCCCGTCGTCCTATGCTTGTGAAGAGAGCAACCTTAGCAAGCAGGCTTGTAGCTTAGGCTCCTGCTAGTGTATATATAGTGGTTTTCTTTTTCTCCATATCAACCATTTTATATTGCGTACGTGTCATTCAAGAGTGAAATGATGGTTGCTTCTTCCGAGCTAACTTCTTTGTGTGATTTGACTGCTCCTTAGTGGCCCCTACACGTACTCCCCCTACGTGTATGCAACGATGCGTACACATGGGCCTTAAAAAAGCGTGGACGCCCTAATGCATGCATGTCCAAGCACACGACGGAACACAAGCAGTCACGCTAAGTGCTCAACCTACACGTGCATGCACACACATACTCGATCGGGGTGAGCTAGTGACCGTATAAACACCGGAAAATATATATATTGAGCGCAATGGCGTATTATGAAGTCCTTGACCGTATTATTACAAATATCTGATGACGGCAGTGTATTTATCTCGTTTGAAATTAATCCATATTAATCAAGAGGAGGCGGTATGGACTAGCATTACTTGCTTGTGCGGTGGCTTTCATGAGACAAGGAGAAACTTTTGACTAATGCAAGCTCTCCCTCGCTTAGGCGGTGGGCGTGCAACAGATTAATTCGGTGTCAGATTGCGAGAAGCATACACTATACTACTAGTGCTACTATTGTTCGACTTCCGAATAGGCGAACAGCCATAGCGCAAAGTTTACTAATACTAGTACTACTAATATAGTCTATAAAGGCACGTAAGTACTATACTAGTACTAGGAACGGATGGAGGAGCGTCTACCTCTTATTATAATTTTAAAATGTGATAAAGCAATCTTCAACACATTTGGTTCTCTTGAGGGTTCTCGCATGTGATAATGGAAGTTGATTGCATGGAACACTCGCCACAATTCTCGCTTAATTCTGGCTCATATGCTTTGTTACAAATAGTAGCCCTCGGTAATATTTCCTCTTTTTTGTTATTCAGCATGTAAATATGTCAGCCAAACCTTGCAGCGCATCTTCGTCTTGAACCGTGCTTGCTACACTTTGAATGTGGCCGAGAGCTGGCTTGATGAAACACCTTGCTTACTTTTTCTTTTTTTTGCGGGGTACCTCGCTTCCTAGTGACCTGTCTCTTGGCTGATTGTCCTAAAAATGCTTATATATGTATAAAGCTCTCTCATTTACCCGCAAAAAGATTAAGCCATATTAACCAGAAAGGAGGGAGTATGGACTAGCACTACTTTTTGGTGTGTCCCGTCAACTCGCAGAACGAGGAGAAGCTTGCAGGACAAGGTGAAGCTTCGCTTATGCCTTTGACTAATGCACAATCTACCCTCGGTGGACATGCATCGATCCATTCGGTGTCAGTTATCGAGGCATACTGCGTAGTACCCAACATGCGGAGTACCATCATTGTTCGACTTCACGAAGAAGCGAAGAGCCAAGCCTGATGAATGCGAGCAGTACTACTACTAGAACCGCATGGTGGAGCCGCCTCGTACTCTTATTTTTTATCTCTGTTAAAGTACACGTTTATTCGAGAAGAGGCGGAAAGCGGCAGCCCAACATGTAATGAATGATATCGATCAACCAACCATGCTCGAATATATCTTGGCCTCCATGTGAACCCGTCTGTGTTCTCGCTCCTCGTCTCTCTCAAGGAACGGCGGGTTGGCTCTTTGCCGTCAATTGAGATCGGTTTGCTCACACTCCTGTCCCACATGTCAGTGATATGCCAAGAGGAGGTGTGTTGACCGACTGGCCATACGCGTACTTGGTTTTGAACCTTCATTTTACTCCTCCCTCCGTCACAGTATAGAGGGCGCGCTTCATTATGATGCATTTCTCTCAATGCATTTCCACCACCAGAGAGACTTTAGACGCGTTTGGTTTAATGCTCAATTAATTAGGGCGTGGTAACCGCAATCAAGTCCACAATTTTCTCTCCATGTACTTTGTACTCTGATTACTCTGAGTGGAGTAAGTGCATGCATGTGTGTCTGCGGGTGGAAGCACTACATGCATGTGTGTACGATTATTCCCTCTAGTAATAGGCATACGTGCTATAACTACCAATGCTATTTTCCAGGCCGATCGCTAGTCGCCTTGGTCCCCACAGATCTTTTTTCTCTTTTAAAGCGCTGTATAAACAGTGACGGATGGAGTATGAGCGGATTCAAAGAAGAGCGTATTGATGGTTGCTTCTTCAGAGCAACTTACAGTGGGAAAGGTGGGGCTTACGATTTGACTGCTCATTACTCACTATTAATGCGGCGCAACGATGTGGTTGTGCACTACCCCCTCGGTTCTTAAATATACTCTGGAGTATATTTGTCTTTCTAGAGATTTCAATGAGTGACTACTCAAATACTTGTCTTTTTAGAGATTTCAAATGGACTGGCACATACAGATGTATATACATATTTTAGAGTGTAGATTCTGTCATTTTGCTCCGTATGTAGTCACTTGTTAAAATCTCTAGAAAGACGAATAGAATATTTAGGAACGGAGGAGTACACATCTGAAGCAAAATGAGTGAATCTACACTCTAAAATATGCCCGTTTGAAATTTGTAAAAGAAAAATATTTAGGAGCGAAGGAGTATAATTTTGTGCATGGCACATGGACCCGGATGATGAAGAGGCTTACGGCAATGCTATCAAGCTTTCATCATTTGTTTACATAATTGACGTACTATACAAATAATTTTCGGTGAGACATGAAATTGTACAATGGTGTGAGCTTTCGACTGCTTTAGCGTGTCTTGCCATCGATGCTCTTTCGGAAACAATAAAAACTAACTTCCTTGCTAATGCATGTCAATTATTAGCAGATCATAGCTAATAATTATATCTGGCCCGAAGACGAGTTGTGAGAAGGTGTTAAATTAAAATTGATCCATGCTTTCATTGGTAGCAACGTCCCCCCATCTCTATCTAAATCAATAAGGCATGTTGGGAAAAAAAGTAGCTATCTGGAGCATGCAACATTCCGATCATTTTGTGCAGTTCCACTAAAATAGAGCTGAGCGTCCCTATTCCAAAGATATTAAGTGTGATTCACGATAATAGAGGACTGTTGATGAAACAATAAACACATAAATAGAAGCCGGTCACCTTTGCGGTCTCTCTTAAGACTAACTAGTTGGAGAAGATTAGGCTCGGAGTTGGATGAGGAGGATAGAGCAAAACCAATCTCCCTTTGTGCGATCGCCTTTGAAATGTAGAGAGCGTTGCCCATGTGACATTTTAGTACAAGCGCACAAAACACTCTTAAGAAAAAAGTGATTTGTGCAGTTCACCAAAAGGTCATAATAGCAACGAGGTGAAATGGATAGCCCTGTTTGCAAAAAAAGAGGTAGAAAGGAAACAATTCTTGGCCAATAACAGTTGATGACACATGCAACGACAAAAAGAAGCATATTCCTTACCCTAAGGGAAGATAACAACACGATTGTGTTTGTCTAAAAGCGGTGTGAGGGCGAGAATGCAATATGGAAGAAATGCCGATTTGGGACGAGCTACATTTTGGGCAAAGAACTATGGAAGATCCACATGCAGCGACGTGGGAAGGCGGGCGGTGGAGCAAGGCGGAGGGATACAGGAGGTCGTCGGGATGTAACAAGGTGGCGGCAGGCGGAATCTGCGGCAGGTGGCGTAGAGCCACCTGCCAGCCGGAGGCTGGTCGAGAAAGGCGGCGTGTACACCGCAGATCGGGACGTGCTGCCTCGGCGCCGTCGAGCGGAGAAAGCTTGATGCACTTCCTCCCTTTCCCCGGCGGGCGGGATGCGGCGGATCGGTGACCAAGAGTGAGAGAGATAGAGGCCACCGCACTCCCTTTCCCCGGCGGACGGGATGCGGCGGATCGGTGACCAACGGCGAGAGAGAGAGAGGCAACATGACCTTGTGTGAGATACTCTGAGCGCGACAAACTGAGCGCATTAAGGCTCCATTGTATATAGTGGCGGACTACCTTTTTATCCATAAAAATCGTTTTATATTACGTATGCGTGCCATTGAGCGCTATAACTTTATTTAAAAATAAAGCGGCAACGCATCAAGTCAAACTTTGTTTAGATGCAGGGCATGATACACGACCTCCATAGGTAAAAACCGCTACATGCGTTCAAATTAGCATGTGGGCTGCCATTTCGTAAAGAAATGAGCTCCTGCAAATTACCAACGTATTTGGTGTGGCTGGGCACGAAGCGTGAGTACGTGCACAGTGCACCTATTCTCTTCTTGTATACGTACACCACCTACGTGGGGTTGTGTGAGAGAGATACAAACCTACAGAGATATAGTGTGTGGGTTCTTGAGAGTTTTTTGGGGGGGGAGGGTCAATCAAAAATGTAACATATGCAATGTGTGTGAAATAGAGTCTGGATATAACATATATATAGAGGCGATCCACGAGAAGAGAGTGGAGGTATCACCGGCTTGAGGTGTCCATAGAATCGAAAAGAGGATGATGTGTGTGTGTGTGTGCGCGAGATCGATAAAGAGTGCCATCGAATTTGTGTGTGCCCATGTCAAAGATATAGAGTGGCTGGCCCTCTTTGGAGCGTGAGAGAGGACATGTGCAGTTTGTCTACGTGGCATGGATACCTACCTGCAGCGCTTCGACTATTGGTGTGTGGTGGGGGAAGAGGAGGCCCAATTAATTATAGAGGTACAATGGCTGGTATATGTGTGGAGGAGGAGAGGCCTACCTCATGTATTTAGGAGATCGTCCGCCTCATGTATTAAGGAAGATCGATCGGCATCCATGCATATGTGCAGAGAGGAATAAGGTTCGGAGAGAGACAGAGCTAGAGTGTTGGAGGGTGGTAGTGGAGTTGCTTCTAACAAATGGTGGGATAGGCTTGCTAGACAAGCGGAGGGCACGCCGCAATATCAATAAGAGAGGACATGGCTGCTTGTTATGCATGCGCGTGCGTGTGAGAGGCAGGTCGGGAGGCATCCACGAATGATGAGGGGGGGACGATGTGGCTGTGGTGGCAGACATAACTACATAGGAAGATCAATCGCCCTTTGCTAGATAAAGGAGAGACATAACTTGTGAGGTACGTCGATCGATGGGGGGGTAGTTAAAGTCGATCCAGGTATATGTTGGGAGATCGATCGGTATACATGCATGTGTGTGTTCGAAGCAACCGAGGCACGAGGAGAAGGATAGAGATAGAGGGATGCATGTAGGAGGTGGTACGAGAGGCATCTTGTATCGGCGGGGAGGAGTGTCTTGAAAGTACGAGAACGATGAAAAGAGTGGTGAGAGTGAGGCATGGACGGTGACAAGACAAGAGGGAAGCTTGTGTTTGTGCTAGGCACACCTGGCTAGAGAGGCATATCGATCGATGTGTGCCGTAAAGAAGGAGCTGGGGGCCTACACACACCGTGGGTGAACGACCTAAAGTGAAACGGCATTTAATTTCTAGCGATGGAGCTAGAGAATCTTTGAGGGAGGGTGAGAGGGATGTGGGCGTGTGCATGCACAAGAGAAAGTTAGTGCTAGCTACAAAGATAAGAGGGTTGTGTGGGTGTAAAAGACGAATAGAGATCGTATATACTTCATTATAAAAAACGAATTCAGATATTTGAAGAATTTATCATAGTGCTTTAAACCGACGCATGTGTGAATATATATAAAGGTGATACACATGGTGTGTTTATGAACATGTTGTACTACATTTAATATATTTTATCTCTACTCTTATAAAAAACGGAGTTGTTGATGATGGTGTGCCTGCCATCCTGCATTATAGGCCGTCCGATTTATATCTGGCGGATAGCAAGGAAACTATGATGGTTGAAGTTGGCAACAATCATGATTGTAGATTCTTATTGAAATAGAATTCAAATTTAGTTGAATTGCAGCGGTAGTATAGACATTGGGAATGCACTAAAATGTTGGTATGAGTAGGTTACATGCATTATCTGACAAGCGAAAAAAATTAATCGGACATAACATGGATTCATACTCCCTCCTTCCATCTATATAGGGCGTAATGTGATTTTTAAGACCGCCTTTGACTATTGACAAGATTAATAGTACATGACATGCACAATGTGAAAATTATATCATTGAAAGAACCTTTCACAGACGAAGTTAACGGTATGCTTTGTGTAAGTTGCATGTCATATATCATTGCTCTAATATTTGATCAAAGTTAGCATCGAAAAAACGCATTAGGCCCTATATAGATGGAAGGAGGAGTAACTTTGAATAGCATTTGTATAGTAAAGCGGGCAAGACTCTCTCTTTGTGTGGTGTGAATAGTTTTATTTTTTTCGTTTTCTTTTTGGTTGAGGGAAGTGCGAATTGATTTGGTACGCATTACAAGTACAATATTACTACGTTAGGCTTGTCCCTTAAAATTCAACCCGCGTCTTGTTATATCCGAAAATTCAGATATCGTGCTCCCAAAACTGGCGGCGCTTTCACAACCCGGCGCCTTGCTATCCCGAAATTACAGCAGCGTGAAAACTCCCTCCAGCTGCCAAATCCCGACACGCGAAATCCCCCTTCTAACCCTGAGCCGAAAGGGCCGCTAGTTCAAATCGGTGGGGGGTTCTTTCGTAACACACCCTACATTTTGGACAAGCGCGTCCCTAAGTCATGCTTCACCCCCTTTTCGCCATTCAAAACCCCAAGCCGCCATAACCTCTCCGCTCCAGCCGTGAAACCCCACCCTCCTCCGTCCGCCACGTCACCACTGCCCAGGAGGAGCCTCTTCCCCGACGACGTCGTCCACCACAACAGCTCGACGTCCCTCGTCCACCTCCCCGGATGAGGATCCGTCGTCCATCTCGCCGTCCCGCCGGTTCAGCCCGCCCGTCCTCCACCTCCAGGAGCTGCTCCGACGATCGCCTTCTCTATCGCGGCTTGCTCCATCCCCACAGCCGCCTTAACCTGCTCCACCGGAACCGCAGCATCCTCACCGACTCCTCGGGCCGAATGGCGAGGCCTACCGGCGCCACCAAAGAGGTTGTACACTCGTCGCATCGCACCTTCTCCTTAACTCAACCTCCCGGCGCCCGGCGGTGCTCCATCTCGCACCCCATGGAGTGCTACCTTGGGAAAGCCGGCCCGAGGCGACATCTCCAGCGGCTCTCCCCGGTCACGAAGCCCCTTGGTGGCCAGCGTCCATACCTGCCGGATCTCTGCTGCTGCTCGGCTCTCGCTACGCTTCATGTTCTTCTTCTTACTGCTCTGGCTCTTGCCGATCGCTCGCTCGCCCGGTGGTCTCTTTGCTCTCCCCTTGCTCGTCTTGCTGCTCTGCTCCGATTAAGCCACACTTCAGCCGATGAATCGACTTTTGGGTCGATCAATCTTTAGGGGTTGGGAGGGCTCACGGAGTTAAGGAAGAACCACCACTTGGCCAGGGGACGGGGCTCGCTGGAGAGGTACCCCACTGCTGTCGAGTGTCAAAACCGCGGATCTCGGGTAGTGGGTCCCCGAACTGCAAGGCCTAGGCGGATGGTAACGAAGACAAGGGACACGGTGTTTTTACTCTGTGTTCGGCCCTCTCGATGGAGGTAAAACCCTACTCTGCTTGATTAATATTGATGATATGGGTAGTACAAGAGTAGATCTACCATGAGATCGAGAGGCTAAACCCTAGAAGCTAGCCTATGTTATGATTGTTGTTAAGTCCCTACGGACTAAAACCCTCCGGTTTATATAGACATCGGAGAGGGCTAGGGTTACACAGTCGGTTACAATGGGAGGAGATCTACATATCCAGACGTAAGCTTGCCTTCCACGCCAAGGAAAGTCCCATCCGGACATGGGACGAAGTCTTCAATCTTGTATCTTCATCGTCCAGGAGTCCGGCCAAAGGTTATAGTTCGGCTATCCGGACACCCCCTAATCCGGGACTCCCTCACCCACTATCTATCTTAGGGTTCAGGGTGGGGGCGGGGGCCTAAAGGGCAGGCCGGGGCGACGATGGCGAGTTGTTTCGGGGCGGCGAGGCGGCGCTGGGGCCGGCGGTTCGGCCTATGGTGGCTGGCGGCTCGAGGGGTGCAGGTTGAAAGATGAGCTGCAGCCCTCCCTAAACTACATGTCAAGTGCCTCTCTGCTACCATTGCGTTCAGTTTTGACGGTAGCATTGATTCCTGATAAATTTCAGTTTAAACAATTAAGTTGAGTCAACAGTTTTTACCTCATCTATTGTAGTCGGTGGTTTTTGGTGATGTTAATTTTACATCCATTTTACATCATCTATTGGAGATGCTATTAGAATCACTTGAGATTGGCGATGTCATGTCTTGTCTTGCTTGACCTTGGCGTCTTCTGACTCACGAAGCTGCTCCAACGACAAAGCGATCCATCTGTGAAAGCAACAGGCTCTGGACGCCTCTGATTCCTCATATCTTCCTCCACACCTCCGACAGCCACCTCTGCCTCAAGCGCTTGATGACCAACCCAATAATCTTTGAGGTCGACACGGCTACGGCAAAGAGGTTGTACACTTGTTGCATCACTTATTACTATACATCACGTCGATCCATTAGGGCTATTTTGGTTCAACGGAAAAGCGTCGATCCACTGGTTGTTACCATCACTCTAAATTTCTACATGCTCCCTTACATAATATCACCATATTTTTTTTCGTATGCATGTCGGATATTGTACCAGTCATCTTGAACATGTAGAGAAAAGAGAAGAGTTTTCTTGTGACAATACAATGTCATGCAGACATTGCTCCATGGTGGGTTCAATGGCAAACCCTCCCCACCCCTCTCAGTTGTAATCGAGAGGAAGATATCTGTTACGAGGCGATTGGGGCCTTGACCACTCCTATTTACCCCCAAGGTGTTTGCTCTACCTTGGCATGATGATGTTAGTCATATCATGCATACGTTGCCTTGCAGTGCCTACTTTTGACATCATATATGTCATCACTTAGTGTAGACATGTTCCGTAATGCCACCTGTTTAGTTTCTATATCATATATGGGAATTATGCAGTCTCATGTCTTTTAGCCAGCCATAATATATGTGAAATGTGCAATGCCATCCTGTTTAACCAGGCATCATATATTTGAATGATATCTTGCCCATCCTTTTCTTCATTACATTTCCATTTGTCGACAATGTTTGTACATTAAACTACTCTTCATGTGAATCAGCCATTTGGGTGGGAGATGGAAAAATCTGGAGTGAAAACAAGGCCTTCAGAGCATACAGTGCTACCTGTCGAAGCAGATCTCTTGTTGGGTCCCGATAGCTCCTCAGAGATGATTCAGAGATAGATGACCAGTCCTATTCCCCCACTGAGGTGTATGCTCTAACTTGGCACGATTATACTGCTCATATCATGCATACGGTGTCTTGCATTGCATAGTTTAGACATCATATACACAATATTCAACACCATGTTCTTAGTTCAGACATCATATCGAATGCCCTCTGTTTAGCATATAAATCACATATGTGAATTGAATGATGCGATCTGATTACTTAGATAACATGTAGGTGAATCATGTCATGCGATCCTGTTTAGTTATTCATCATATCTTTGAATTATGTTATGCTATGCTATCCAGTTTAGATAGACATCATATATGTGAAATTATGTCATGCTATCCCTTTTAGTTAAACAATATACATGTCAACTATTTCATGCCCTCTTTTTTCTACACTATCTATTGCATACATCTCTCATACAATGTCCTGTACATTCAACTATGTTTCTGTTTATGACCATTTGAATTGGAGCGGGTGATGCGATATCTAGCGAAATAAAAACACGGTCTTCAAATAAAAGCAGTGCTACCTCTTGGTGGAGATAGCACCCGGTTGTACATGCACAAGAACCAGCCCTACCACACATAACCCAAACTCTCGCAGATTGTACCCCTCTTGCGATGAATGAGAACCAGACTTCACGCAATCTAACCCCAACCCGGCCGATAGTAACCCAGTTCATGTTGACACGGCACCATCTCCACCACAGAGCTCCCAAACAAGAAGCGATTAGTAAGGCAGCTCCATTGCCCAAAGGGCCGGTACTATCACAGCGAACCCCAACTCCACGGTTAAATACGATATTCACGTGGAGGAAGCACAACCAGCCGATCGTAGTTTAGCATCTATCGCATTTGATGTTGTTAAATGGTATATGCGTATCTTCCCATCTTGAAAATATTATAATCAAGATGAAGGAAAATGCCAGTTGCAGGTGTTTGTCCAGGAGTAATGTGTAAGTAATGTTATTCATGGCAATTACTTTGCTTCGTCCCATACATCCTACCTCCATGATGGTTAAAATACAGCAAATTTTCCCATTTTTCTCAATAGAGAAGGACAGATTTGGAAACTTCGGGATGAGGTAACCTGTGCTAATACCTCTACTATCTTCAAGAATGCTTCGTGGCGATGTTGGAATTACACGAAGAAAGCGTACTTCACCGGCAAAGAAACTCATCAAATTCCCTTACGTTCTCCTCGAGACACATTCTTCGGACGATGGTAGGAGCAGCCTTGTTCTATCTTGGTCCAGAACCAAGAATGTGGTAAGTTCTATGAGCTCAGTGTCTATTATTAAGTTTTTAATTCTAGCGTCATACTGTACTCTAATCATGTAGAACAAGTGCCTAAACCTGAAGAACAACTGTTCTAATTTAAGATTCCATTGCTATCATAGTTCAAAAAGCGCTTAGGTGTTAATTATGCGTTTTGCCACGCCTTGCGCTTTCTTGACCAAAGCACATGCTTATGCTTGATTATGCACAGATTATGCGTAGTTATGCGCAATGTCGTTTTGCCTTAGCGCCTAGAGCCTAGGCGCCGCTTAAGCGCTTCGCTTAGGGCGCCGCTTTTTTTAACTATGATTGCTTTGCTCTTGTATCACCAGTGTATTTACTCATACAAACTTATTTTTAAATTGAAGGATCCAATCGAAACTCCAATGGCACGGCAGGTATGTTCACGCATGTTTCTTTAACAGGTTTGCTCTTATCAATAGCTCTGTTGATTTCAATTTCAATTGTGTATATGATTGACTTTCATATCATGCACATTACTAGCATCACAATAGAGCCAGAGTGTTGTTGTACATGTAGACCCGTGGTACCCATCTGAAATCTTGTTGTGTCGTGTAGTTTCCCACGCTTTGTATTCTTTCCTTTGCTGCTTTGTCTTGAACTGATATGATTTGAACCGTGTCTCTATTTTGATTTGGCAAGACAATGCAAGGTGACCATAGGACATAGATATATGTTTGTTTGATGCTTTTATTATGTACTAGTACTTGGCAATAGAAGACTTGGTAGTTTAATCCTGTCCACCTTACTAATGAACCTGGTTCACCGAAATGAGTTTCATATACTAATACATGCTAAACTTGTTATGTATGCCTTGTTTCTTCTTTTAGAATCTTGGCCGAATATTGGGGAAGAGTGCCTTATTAAGCAATGGTAATAAAGGAAGTAATGCAGATAAGGTTCAGGATAGTGACACATCCTTGTTGGTCTCCAACAAAGCTGATAAAACAGCTAAGGAAGACTATCTTGAAGACAACGAGACAACCCCAAAGTCTGTCTTGGTTTAGTGTTCGAGTTCTTGGCCACTACCGCATGCACAAGCTATTCAAACTCCTTTGTCTGAATCAGTTCGGTTTCTTGAGTCTCAACTACAAGCTGAAAGACATCGATCGGTTGTCTTTGCGACAAGAAGTGGAAGGGCTGCGGAAGTCTGGAGCATTCGGATGCATACTTTACGGTGCAACGACAAGCGTTGGAGGATTTTAAGCGCCAAGCAGGACAAAGCTAATCAGCTTGCTAAGCTTATTGCCGGCATGGTGGATACCGAGGATAATGTTTCTTGAGCTCTTACGAAGTTGTTTTAGTTATGCTCTTATTTTGCTGCCACGTTTATTTACCTTTGGTGGCCAATTTTGACGACCAAAGCCGGTGTGTGTAATATGCTGCTTTGTTCCCTATATTTGCTTTGGTGGCGAACTTTGATGCCCGATGGATGTAATATGTGTAATAGCGGTAATAGGCTAGCCTTAATTGCTTGCTTATTTATTTCCTTATTGTCTTGTTTAGTTGTTTGCTTGTAGTCACTGCAGTTCTTTTACGTGTTTTTCTAGTGGCCACAATAGCCTATTTTTGGTAACTAGGCCAAAATAATCATGGCAACACACTGCAATTTGTTGTAACCATGGGCCTCCTGCAGGTCGTATGATCCATGGGCCTTCGTTCGGCCGTAGGGACCATTGGCCTTCTATACGGGCCGTAGGATCCATCGGCCTTCTATACGGGCCTTAGGGATCAATGGGCCTTTCACGGGCCGTAGGGTCCATGGGCCTTCTACGGGTAAGACGATCCATGGGCCTTCTACGGGCCGTACTATCCATGGGCCTCATACGGTAGTAGGATCCATGGGCCTTCTACGGGGCTTATCTTCATTTCGCCAATCATGGGCCGTACTATTCGTGGACCATAACGGGCCATTAATAGGCCGTATTTGATAACTCTATGAAAACAACCCAATGGGTTTTTTTGACATGAAAACGGCCCAACGTATTAACGGTCCGCATAAATGGGCGGACCAGTAACGACAGACTAAATTTGGCATAAGCGAAAAATGACAAGAACGGGCCGTATGTAACCGAATGCTGCAAATGATCCTAAGAATCAATGGGCCACGAGAAGGCGAAAAGATAACTTGGTGAAGCAGCCCAATGGAATAACAGCCGTTAATGGGTATAAATGATACAACTTATTCATTACGGGCGGTTCACCACGGCCGTTAATGGGCCAAGAGTTACAAAAGGTCCTCATATGGGCCGATAGAAGTCATGGGCCACACATGGGCGGAAGTTAAACGGGCTGAATCATATTGGGCCACCCAGATAGCGCCATCTGGGCCTAATTCGGATAGGGCGTACTTGGCGCTGGGTTAGCGGGCTGTAAATGAGCTATATGCGAACAGGCGTTAACAAGCTTTGTGGGCGGCCCGCCACCTTTTGACCAAGTCAAACGGGCGGCCTTTTTCACTGTGAATGGGCCTCTGTTGGCCGTGCCACACGGTCGCCGTATCATAGGCGCCTTCGGTCCAATGAGCGGATGAGATCATCCCCAGCGGTGAGCCGACACGTGTTTCCTCCGGCCAATGATGATTTTACACATGGAAAATCCCCATTGGTCGGGGTTGTTAACAGGTTATCGGATCCAAAACCCGACCCGATGGCTTAACGGCGTTCCCGTTCTGATGGATGCCGCGTGTCGGTCACCCTTGACGAAAAGCACTTACGTGACACGCGATTTATCGTCATGGAAGTGGACACTGCCGTGATGATAATTTTGGTAATGTCATGGAACACTTCTACGACATACGCAGTATGACTATCTTGATTCTGTCATAAATTTGTCATGAATGTACATGCATGAAAAAAACGCGACCTACTGTGACAAACACGTATCATCACAGAAGTGTATTTTTTTTGTAGTGTATCCGGCGGGCTACCCAGCCGGCTTGGATGCGGAATAACTACTCTTCGTAAGCCATTGTAAGAGTGGACAAAATGGTGCAGGAGATAGGGGAGCAGCGGAGGTGTGCGATTCTTGGCCGGCGTTTGGCCTCGTTTAAATAGGAGATTAAATAGATGGCGGACGGAGGAGCTCGGCACGGCGTTGCGTTTAACGTCGGCCCGATCATGAGCAGACGTGTGTCGAGTGGGTTTCTCGGCTTCCACGAGGCGCGGGTTTCATGGAGGCGTTTGAATGTGGCACGGCGTGTTCAGCCCGGGCGTGCAGCGCGAGTGGCGCCCTCGACTCGACCTAGAACACCACGCCGTTCTTCCAGCGGCGTGTGGGCTCTTTGGGTGCATGGCACGCATGTCGGTGGCCCAACGCATGCGGCGCGACGGCAAAGGAACCTTTGGTGGGCAGGGCAGTCGAGCGGGCATTTCATAAACCGATGATTGTTCATTGAGTGTGACGTCATCTTTTTCATGTAGTTAAGCCTACTATGTTGATAGCCCGTTCGATACGTTGTGATTCATAAAGACCGATGCAAACATCATGTTCTGCTTATCATAGATAAGATTGATTAATACCCGTAACAATCCATGTCCTTAACAAAGGGTGCATGCACGTATAGGTTGAGCGTGTGTTTTGCATCGTGTGCTGTGTGCAAGCAGGCGTGCGAGTGTTGCGTGCGTGCAAGGGTGCATTTCAGTGTTGCATGCATGGGTGCGTACGTGCGTGTGTTCGTGAGTGCATGTGTACGTGTCAGTGTTGCCGCGCTTGACATGCGTGCGTGTGTGTATGCGTTATGTGTCGTTGTGAGTCAAAGAAACAAGTGTTGCATACCATGCGTCGATGTCTTGTAATGATGCATGTGTACATGCGGGTGAGGCTACACGTCGGTCGGTGACTTTTTCATCTACATGATCTTGAGATTTTACTGAAGTCACCATAGGTGCCTCGTAGTCGAAAGTGGAACGTCTCCTCCCAATCGAGCATTACATCGCCGGAAAATACTGAAATTAACACAAGATAAAATGCGAGCACCGGGACTTTAACCTTGGTGGGCTCGAGAAACCGCGTCACTCTAACCATCCAACCACATGTTGGTTAGCACGACAAAAGCGTATGTGGTGACCGTGATGAAGCTTATTACGAAAGTCCGATGACCATATCGTGCTTTACGCTTTAAATACAATGACCGTAAGTGTAAGTCAACAAAATACGAACGCGCATCAAATGCAAAGTCCGTCAGTGTCATCAACAAAATATGGAGAGCGTGTCGTGAGCTAGATACGGTTGTACTATTGTATATGCTTATTTTCTTAGTGGCCGATTAACGTGTGGTGTGGTGGGCACATCATTTCTAGTTGTGGTGGGTCAACATGAAGACTCATGGGTCGGTTCCATCACGTGCCACATATAGGTTGGACCGGGGCGTGTATCACGAAGACCCATGTGGAGGACTCGGTACAACATGAAGCTACCAGTCGCGGAGGACTCTATCCCCAATCGGTGATAAGCCGACTATATATGATTTGTAACCCTAGGCCCTTAGTATGTTATACAAGCTTGAGGGGCTAGATTCGTTGATAATATACACACACGCACAATGCACGGTATTCACGTGTACTTTGTACACACCCCTATCACTAATATACGGTACCGGGGAGTAGGCTCTTTCTTCAGCTGCAAGGGTCCGATCCGAACTAGGGTAAAACTTTGCCTCAGATTACCATCCAGCCTAACGGCCGGGGATATCCTACCGAATGATATGATGAAATCATATCTCGCCAACTACTATTAGAGAGAGGTGTGCCGGGGCAAGTAATGTGCGAGAGAGGCCTAAAGATAATGTGCGTGCGAGGAGACACGTAGGCACATATATATGTGCGTATAGAGGCTAGTAGAGACCGTGCATGTGTATATATGCATCTCGAGAGAAATAGTGTTTTCCAAGCGAGATTAGTGAAAAGAGTGGTACATAGTAGTCGAGAAAAGAGAGAGAGAGGCAGAGAGAGCATGTGCGTGAGACACCCGACACCACTGAGAGAGATTGTGAGCATGTGTGAAAAAAGAAATGCCGATGCATATAAAGTGTGTGCACTTATGCGTTAGATAGAGATATATAGCAGCGTTTGTGAGAAGCAGGCGAGGCATAGTGCATCTACGTGTAAAAGGCGGTTCTACGCATTAAATTAAAATATAAATGGCATTATTATTTTTGGATGAGATCATGAATTTTGCAAAATTGCGTATGGGATCGAAAATCGGTCTATCGAGACACCCATACTCTATTGAATTCTAGCATGTGCATGTGTTTATTTCATATTATAGATCCATAGAGTGAGAGCGGTTTGAAATACAGGCAATGGATGTTTTTGCAATTCATATATAAACATTAATTAGTGCACTCCATGTTGTTAGTGTGAAGCACTTTATACATTTGTCACTTGCATGGATACATTCCAAATTGCTAGCTACGAAATAAAATACATGTCAAATTCAACATAAAGGGGGTTTCGAAGATTCGAATTCATAGGAAGTGCATTCATCTATTTGAACCGAGATAATTGCATTTGTAAATCAGATGTAATAGGGTGCTTGAATCTTTGTTGTGAGTTTGAACATGCTATATATATTCATACGCATATCTAACTTTTTTTTGCAACCAAGGAGATTATACTTGGAACCATGCATGAACCGAGGTAAGTTGCATATTTTTTAATATATACTCGTGTACAATGTATATTAAAATGTACCCCCTCCATTCCAAAATAATCGTAGCTTTAGGATTTTCAAGAGTAAAGATTTGTGAAGTTTGACAATCTGAAAGTTCAATTCAAGAGAACCGAAAACGTTAATGCTTACGCTCCCAAATATTGAGCAAGCGCCAAATAGGCCTCTGGTCACCCAAACCGGGCGAGACTAATGTTTTGGTGGTAGGAAATTCTTGTCTTGACTACAGCCCGTGTAGCCTATCGGCCCGATGTCTAAAGGTCTAAACCGGGGTAGGTTTGTAACTTCACCAAGATGCCAGTCTCAACCGCCTCCGAGAAGCATTCATACGCCGTGGGTGCCTAAACACCCATGCGCTCGGCCGAAATCTATCCCACCCACATTTTGGACACCTGACATGACTGTCCTACCCCCAACCCGCAATATGTCCGAAATTTTAGATGGGGGCAAAGTTTGTAACATTCCCCAAATTTCAAACAAGCGCGTCTCAAACAGAAACATTGTTCCCCCTTAGTTCCCCGCCTCCCTACATTTCCCCATTCATACTCCGTGGTAGCAGAAACGCCCTCTCCTCTAGCTTATGACACCCCAGCCTCCTCCGTCCTCCACCCCATAGCGGCCAATCCACCGCCGCCCTCCTCCATCACGCGGAGCCGGTGCCTGACGTGCGTAGAGTCCAACGCATAACCGCAACATAGCGCCCTCAAGGACTTAGCAGCTGGCCGAGGCAGAGCTGCCTCCACGACACCGGCCGACGCGTGCCGTTCGGAACCACTCCGACAACGGTGTCCTGCGCCTCACTGCTGTGGCTCCACTGTCGCAACCGTCCACCGCACCGGAGCTGTTCCCGCTACGCCGTCGTTCGCCGCCTCGGATCTACTTCCTCGCCGCCGACAAACGGCCACCGCACCACACTCAACAACTTGGCCATGGGTTCGTCCAAGGCTGCACCGTCCTCCACAACTTCTGGTTTCCGGCGAACAACAAGATCGTCGGAAAAAGCAGAAGGAGGACACTGACTTTCTTGCCAGTGAAAAGAGGTACTCCTCTTCCCTTATTAGGTGCAAATCTTACATCTCCGCTCACCGTATTCATCCCACGAAACAAACTAGTTGAGCGCTTCTTCTTGCATCTTCTTCGTGATACTAAATGCACAAGGTTTCCTCCCTTTTTACTATTTCACCTTTGCTAGAGGTCGTGTAGCGGCTACTGCTACGTCCTTGAGCTATGCGTTGGTTTTCCCGAAGAGGAGAGGATGATGCAGCCTGATGGCGTAAGTATTTCCCTCAGTTTTTGAGAACCAAGGTATCAATCCAAGAGGAGGCCACGCACAAGTCCCTCGTGCCTGCACAAAGCGATAGCTACTCGCAACCAACGCGATTAGGGGTTGTCAATCCCTTCACGGTCACTTACGAGAGTGAGATCTGATAGAGATAATATTTTTGGTATTTTTGGTATAAAGATGCAAAGTGAAAAGTAAAAGGCAAAGTAAAAATAAAGCAAGTATAAAAGTGATGGAGATTGATATGATGAGAATAGAACCGGGTGCCATAGGTTTCACTAGTGGCTTCTCTCAAGAGCATAAATATTCTACGGTGGGTGAACAAATTACTGTTGAGCAATTGACAGAATTGAGCATAGTTATGAGTATATCTAGGTATGATCAAGTATATAGGCATCACGTCCGAGACAAGTAGATCAAACGATTACGCATCTACTACTATTACTCCACTCATCGACCGCTATCCGGCATGCATCTAGAGTATTAAGTTAAAAAGCAGAGTAACGCCTTAAGCAAGATGACATGATGTAGAGGAATAAATTCATGCAATATGATAAATACCCCATCTTGTTATCCTCGATGGCAACAATACAATACGTGCCTTGCAACCCTTTACATCATCGGGTAAGGACACGCGCAAGATTGAACCCAAAGCCATGCACTTCTCCCATTGCAAGAACTACCAATCTAGTTGGCCAAACCAAGCGGATAATTGAAGAGACTTGCAAAGATAACTCAATCATACATAAAAGAATTCAGAGAAGATTCAAATATTATTCATAGATAAGCTGGATCATAAACCCACAATTCATCGGTCTCAACAAACACACCGCAAAAAGAAGATTACATTGAATAGATCTCCACGAGAGGAGGAGAACATTGTATTGAGATCCAAAAGAGAGAAGAAGCCATCTAGCTACTAGCTATGGACCGAAGGTCTGAAGTAAACTACTCACACTTCATCGGAGGCTATGATGTTGATGTAGAAGCCCTCCGTGGTGGATGCCCCCTCCGTGAACTCTCGAACCGGCCCCAAGATGGGATCTCGTGGATACAGGAAGTTCTTGGCGGTGGAATTAGGTTTTGGCTCCTGTTACGATCGTTTGAAGTGCGTGGGTATATATAGGAGGAAGAATGCGTCGGTGGAGCTTGAGGGGCCCATGAGGCGGGCGCGCCTAGGGGGCGCCCCCACCCTCGTGACCGCCTCCAATGTTCCTTGGCGTAGGGTCCAAGTCTCCTAGATCACGTTCGGTGAGAAAATCACGTTTCCGAAGGTTTCATTCCGTTTGGACTCGTTTGATATTACATTTCTTTGAAATCTTGAAAAAAAGGCAAAAAAAACAGCAATTACGGGGTGGGCCTCCGGTTAATAGGTTAGTCCCAAAAGTAATATAAAAGTGGAAAATAAAGCCCATTATAGTCCAAAACAATAGATAAAGTAGCATGGAGCAATCAAAAATTATAGATACGTTGGAGACGTATGAGGCATCCCCAAGCTTAATTCTAGCTCGTCCTCGAGTAGGTAAATGATAAAAAGAGAGTTTTTTATGCGGAGTGATACTTTGGCATAATTTCAATGTAAATCTTCTTAATCATGGTATGAATATTCAGATCCGAAAGATTCAAGACAAAAGTTCATATTGACATAAAAATAATAATACTTCAAGCATACTAACTAAGCAATTATGTCTTCTCAAAATAACATGGCCAAAGGAAGCTATCACTACAAAATCATATAGTCTGGCTATGCTCCATCTTCCCCACACAAAATATTTAAATCATGCACAACCCCGATGACAAGCCAAGCAATTGTTTCATACTTTAACATTTTTCAAAACTTTTTCAATCTTCACGCAATACATGAGCGTGAGCCATGGATATAGCACTATATGTGGAATAGAATGGTGGTTGTGGAGAAGTCAAAAAAGGGAAGATAGTCTCACATCAAGTAGGCGTATCAACGGGCTATGGAGATGCCCATCAATAGATAGCAATGTGAGTGAGTAGGGATTGCCATGCAACGGATGCACTAGAGCTATAAGTATATGAAAGCTCAACAAAAGAAACTAAGTGGGTGTGCATCCAACTCTTGCTCACGAAGACCTAGGGCATTTGAGGAAGCCCATCATTGGAATATACAAGCCAAGTTCTATAATGAAAAATTCCCACTAGTATATGAAAGTGACAAAATGAGAGACTCTCAATCATGAAGATCATGGTGCTACTTTGAAGCACAAGTGTGGTAAAAGGATAGTAACATTGTCCCTTCTCTCTTTTTCTCTCATTTTTTTATTTTTTTTATTTGGGCCTTTTCTCTTTTTTTTATATGGCCTCTTTTTTTTTGTCGTTTGGAGTCTCATCCCGACTTGTGGGGGAATCATAGTCTCCATCATCCTTTCCTCACTTGGGACAATGCTCTAATAATGATGA
The DNA here is from genome assembly GCA_021605145.1 of Aegilops bicornis. Taxonomy (NCBI): domain Eukaryota; kingdom Viridiplantae; phylum Streptophyta; class Magnoliopsida; order Poales; family Poaceae; genus Aegilops; species Aegilops bicornis. Next base: position 1,013,246 of record JAHIAL010000033.1, on the reverse strand, counting down.
TCATCACACTTTTATTTTTCTTACAACTCAACAATTACAACTCGATACTTAGAACAAAATATGAATCTATATGAATGCCTCCCGGTGTACGGGATATGCAATGAAACATGAGTGACATGTATGAAAGAATTATGAACGGTGGCTTTGCCACAAATACGATGTCAACTACATGATCATGCTAGCAATATGAAAATGATGGAGCGTGTAATAATAAACGGAACGGTGGGTGTATCTCGGAATGGCTATGGAAATGCCATGATAGGTAGGTATGGTGGCTGTTTTGAGGAAGGTATATGGTGGGTGTATGATACCGGCGAAAGGTGCGCGGTATTAGAGAGGCTAGCAATAGTGGAAGGATGGGAAAAAGTGCGTATAATCCATGGACTCAACATTAGGCATGAAGGACTCATATACTTATTGCAAAAATCTAGAAGTTGTCAAAGCAAAGTATTACGCGCATGCTCCTAGGGGGATAGATTAGTAGGAAAAGACCATCGCTCATCCCCGACCGCCACTCATAAGGAAGACAATCAATAAATAAATCATGCTCGAGTTCATCACATAACGGTTCACCATATGTGCATGCTACGGGAATCACAAACTTCAACACAAGTATTCTTTGAATTCACAACTACTCAACTAGCATGACTCTAATATCATCATCTTCATATCTCAAAACAATTATCAAGCATCAAACTTATCTTAGTATTCAACGCACTCAAAAGAAAGTTTCACATATCTTGAATACCAAGTATATTAACATTAAGCAAATTACCATGCTATTAACGACTCTCAAAATAATCTAAGTGAAGCATGAGAGATCAAGTTTCTTTAAAAAAATCCAACACCGTTCTCTAAAAGATCTAAGTGAAGCACTAGAGCAAAAATTATCACGCTCAAAAGATGTAAGTGAAGCACTATGAGCAAAACTATCAAGCTCAAAAGATATAAGTGAAGCACATAGAGTATTCTATCAAATTCCAATTCATGCATGGCTCTCTCAAAAGGTGTGTACATCAAGGATGATTGTGGTAAACTAACAAAGCGAAAGGCATAAAATAATACAAGACGCTCCAAGCAAAACACATATCATGTGGTGAATAAAAATATAGCTCCAAGTAAATTACCGATGGAAGTGAGCGAAAGAGGGATGCCTTCCGGGGCATCCCCAAGCTTTGACTTTTTTGGTGTCCTTGGATTATCTTGGGGGTGCCATGGGCATCCCCAAGCTTAGGCTCTTGCCACTCCTTGTTCCATAATCCATCAAAAGAATTCACACAAAACTTGAAAACTTCACAACACAAAACTCAATAGAAATCTCGTGAGCTCCGTTAGAGAAAGAAAACAAAAGAATACTTTAATGTACTGTAATGAACTCATTCTTTATTTATATTGGTGTTAAACCTGCTGTATTTCAACTTCTCTATGGATCCTAAACTATTTTACTAGCCATAGATTCATCAAAATAAGCAAACAACACACGCAAAACAGAATCTGTCAAAAACAGAACAGTCTGTAGTAATCTGTAACTAACGCAAACTTATGGAACTCAAAAATTTCTACCAAACTTAGACAACCTGGAAAATTTGTTTATTGATCGGCAGCAATTGGAATCAGTATTTTATCACGTTCTGGTGATTTTTAACAATTCGGGCACTGAGCGCAAAGTTTCTGGAAATTACAGCAAGATCAAATAACTATCATCCAAGAAGATCCAATAGGTTTAACTTGGCACAAACACTAATTAAAAGATAAAACCACATCTAAACAGAGGCTAGATGGATTATTTATTCCTAAGCAGAAGCAAAAAAGAAAAAATAAAAAAATAAAATTGGGTTGCCTCCCAACAAGCTCTATCGTTTAACGCCCCTAGCTAGGCATAAAAGCAAGAATAGATCTAGGCAATCCATAAGTGGCTCTCATAATAGATTCATATGGTAATTTTATTTTATTTCTAGGGAAGTGTTCCATGCCTTTCTTTAATTGAAATTGGAATCTAATATTCCCTTCCTTCATATCAATAATTGCACCAATCGTTCTAAGGAAAGGTCTACCAGGAATAATAGGACATGAAGGATTGCAATCTATATCAAGAACGATAAAATCTACGGGCACATAATTCCTATTTGCAACAATAAGAACATCATTAATTCTTCCCATAGGCTTTTTAATAGTGGAATCCGCAAGATGCAAGTTTAGAGAGCAATCATCAAAGTCACGGAAATCTAGCAAATCACACAAAGTTTTGGGAATAGTAGAGACACTAGCACCCAAATCACACAAAGCATTAAACTCATGATCTTTAATTTTAATTTTGATAGTAGTTTTCCACTCATCATAGAGTTTCCTAGGGATAGAAACTTTGAACTCAAGTTTTTCTTCATAAGATTGCATCAAGGCATCAAATTTGTGTTCGGTAAAGGCCTTATTTTGACTATAGGCATGAGGAGAATTTAGCACGGTTTGCAACAAGGAGATACAATCAATTAAAGAGCAATTTTCATAATTAAATTCCTTGAGATCCAATATAGTGGGTTTAGCAATATCTAGATTTTTATTTCTTTCAATCCCACTTTTATCAATTTCATCATCAAGATCTAAAAACTCCGAATTCTTAGAACGCCTTCTAGGTAAAGGAAGATCATATTCAGTTTCATCAAGATTCATATTGCCAAACAAAGATTTAATAGGGGACGCATCAATAACTTTTAGATCTTCATCTTGATTTTCATAGGGATTAGAAGAACATGCTTTAATAAAGGCATCTTTGGAAGCACGCATCCTAGCGGTTCTTTCTTTGCACTCAGCAATGGAAATTCTCATAGCTTTGAGAGACTCATTGATATCATGCTTAGGAGGAATAGATCTAAGCTTTAAAGAATCAACCTCAAGAGAAATTCGATCAACATTCCTAGCCAAATCATCAACTTTAAGCAATTTCTCCTCAAGCAAAGCATTAAAATCCTTTTGTGAATTCAGAAACTCTTTAACACTACTCTCAAATTCAGAGGGCATCTTATTAAAATTTCCATAAGAGTTGTTGTAGGAATTTCCATAATTATTAGAAGGATTACTAGGATAAGTCCTAGGATTAAAATTCCCTCTATATGCGTTGTTACCAAAATTATTCCTACCAACAAAATTCACATCCATAGATTCATTATTATTCTCAATCAAGGTAGACAAAGGCATATCATTAGGATCAGAAGAAACACTCTTAGTAGCAAATAATTTCATAAGTTCATCCATCTTTCCACTAAAAACATTGATTTCTTCAATAGCATGCACTTTTTTATTAGTAGATCTTTCAGTATGCCATTGAGAATAATTAACCATAATATTATCTAGGAGTTTAGTGGCATCTCCTAAAGTGATTTCCATAAAAGTGCCTCCCGCGGCCGAATCTAAAAGATTTCTAGAACCAAAATTCAATCCGGCATAATTTTTTTGTATAGTCATCCACAAGTCCAAACCATGAGTAGGACAATTACATATCATTAATTTCATCCTCTCCCAAGCTTGTGCAACATGTTCATGATCAAGTTGCTTAAAATTCATAATATCGTTCCTAAGAGAGATAATCTTAGCAGGAGGAAAATACTTAGAGATAAAAGCATCTTTGCACTTGTTCCAAGAATCAATACTATTTTTAGGCAAAGATGAAAACCACGCTTTAGCACGATCTCTAAGCTTAAAAAGGAAATAGCTTCAATTTAACGACATCATTATCGACATCTTTATTCTTTTGCATATCACATAAATCAACGAAGCTTATTCAGATGAGTAGCGGCATCTTCACTAGGAAGGCCGGAATTGATCTTTCATAACAAGATTCAACAAAGCAGTATTGATTTCACAAGATTCAATATTAGCAAGAGGAGCAATCGGAGTGCTAAGGAAATCATTATTATTGGTATTGGTGAAGTCACACAATTTGGTAGCATCTTGAGCCATCGCGACAAACAAGAAAACTAACACACGAGCAAACAAACGGACGAGGAAAAAGGCAACGGAAAAAAGAGGAGGAAATTGGGAAAGAGAGGGCGAATAAAACGGCAAGGGTGAAGTGGGGGAGAGGAAAACGAGAGGCAAATGGCAAATAATGTGTCACGAGAGATAGGGATTGTGATGGGTACTTGGTATGTTGACTTTCAGATAGACTCCTGCAAGCAACGGCGCCAGAAATGGCTCGTTGACGGAGTCAAATCTTGACTTGACTTCACAGCGTAAGCCTCCCAAAGAACGGGCGCCTGAAATCCTTCTTGCTATGTCTTGAGCTTGCGTTGGTTTTCCCTGAAGAGGAGAGGATGATGCAGCAAGATGGCGTAAGTATTTCCCTCGGTTTTTGAGAACCAAGGTATCAATCCGGTAGGAGGCCACGACAAGTCCCTCGTACTGCACAAAAGCGATAGCTACTTGCAACCAACGCGATTAGGGGTTGTCAATCCGTTCACGGTCACTTACGAGAGTGAGATCCGATAGAGATAATATTTTTGGTATTTTTGGTATAAAGATGCAAAGTGAAAAGTAAAAGGCAAAGTAAAAACAAAGCAAGTATAAAAGTGATGGAGATTGATATGATGAGAATAGACCGAGGGCCATAGGTTTCACTAGTGGCTTCTCTCAAGAGCATAAATATTCTACTGATTGGGTGAACAAATTATTGTTGAGCTATTGACGTAATTGAGCATATTTATGAGTATATCTAGGTATGATCATGTATATAGGCATCACGTCCGAGACAAGTAGACCTCAAACCATTCTCGTGATTCATCTACTACTATTACTCCACTCATCGACCGCTATCCGGCATGCATCTAGAGTATTAAGTTAAAAACAGAGTAACGCCTTAAGCAAGATGACATGATGTAGAGGAATAAATTCATGCAATATGATAAATACCCCATCTTGTTATCCTCGATGGCAACAATACAATACGTGCCTTGCAACCCTTTCTCACATCCGGGTAAGGACACACATAAAGATTGAACCCAAAGCTATGCACTTCTCCCATTGCAAGAACTACCAATCTAGTTGGCCAAACCAAATGGATAATTCAAGAGACTTGCAAAGATAACTCAATCATACATAAAAGAATTCAGAGAAGATTCAAATATTATTCATAGATAAGCTGGATCATAAACCCACAATTCATCGGTCTCAACAAACACACCGCAAAAAAGAAGATTACATCGAATAGATCTCCACGAGAGAGGGGGAGAACATTGTATTGAGATCCAAAAAGAGAGAAGAAGCCATCTAGCTACTAGCTATGGACCCGAAGGTCTGAAGTAAACTACTCACACTTCATCGGAGAGGCTATGATGTTGATTTAGAAGCCCTCCGTCGGTGTCAAAACCGGCGGATCTCGGGTAGGGGGTCCCGAACTGTGCATCTAGGCGGATGGTAACAGGACACAAGGGACACGATGTTTTTACCCAGGTTCGGGCCCTCTCGATGGAGGTAAAACCCTACTCCTGCTTGATTAATATTGATGATATGGGTAGTACAAGAGTAGATCTACCATGAGATCAGAGAGGCTAAACCCTAGAAGCTAGCCTATGGTATGATTGTTGTTCGTCCTATGGACTAAAAACCCTCCGTTTTATATATACACAGGATAGGGATAGGGTTACACAGAGTCGGTTACATTGGTAGGAGATCTACATATCCGTATTGCCAAGCTTGCCTTCCGCGCCAAGCAAAGTCCCATCCGGACACGGGACAAAGTCTTCAATCTTGCATCTTCATAGTCCAGGAGTCCGGCCACCGGTGATAGTTCGGCTATCCGGACACCCCCTAATCCGGGACTCCCTCAGTAGCCCCTGAACCAGGCTTCAATGACGACAAATCCGGCGCGCATATTGTCTTCGGCATTGCAAGGCGGGTTCCTCCTCCGAATACTTCATAGAAGATTTTGAACACAAGGACAGTGTCCGGCTCTGCAAAATAATTTCCACACAACACCGTAGAGAGAATAATATCTACACAAAATCACTCTGCTGACGTACTCCGCGGCGTGCCATCACGCCACGGCCAACTCTTCGTTCGAATCGCTTTTACTGTACCGCCTGAGCGCGTTTAGCGAGGAGGTTTCCCTGGCACGTCTTGTCAAAGCAGAGATCGTGTCCCCTTATTCCGGGATTCTCATCAATATGGACGTGGGTAACCCAACCGCGCCATATATTATGGCGCTTGGAAGATAAGAGAGTTTTACCAGGCCGGTGGGGGCGCTTAGTTGCGTCCGTCCATATAAGGGGATAAGGATCCACCTTTTCACCTACGCCTTCTTCCTCCTTTGCTCATCCACTTCCATGCACTCAAGCTCCAACGCCCGAGTCCTCAACCTTCTCCAGCCATGTCCGGAGCGGGAGGCAAGTGGCAGGTCTCCTCCGTCACGGAGGGGCAAATCACAAGATTGCGGGAGGCCGGATACTTGTCTGGCGACATCGCGTGTCGGCTCCCCACCAAGGGCAGCTCATCCCCACCCCCAGGCCCCATGAGAGGGTGGTGTTCCTCACCCACTTCCTCCGCGGACTAGGTTTTCCACTTCACCCATTTATCCGGGGGCTCATGTTCTACTACGGCCTGGATTTCCACGATCTGGCCCCAAACTTCATCCTCAATATCTCGACGTTTATCATCGCAGGTGCGAGGCCTTCCTCTGCATCCAGCCCCACTTCGGCTTATGGTTGAAGACCTTTAGCATCAAGCCGAAGATAGTGGGCGGCCGACAAGCGGAGTGCGGAGGTGCCATGGCGGGCAGGATGCCCAACGTCACATGGCTTGAGGGCTCCTTCGTGGAGACCATAAAGGGGTGGCAATCGGGGTGGTTCTATATCACCGAGCCGCGCGACTCCAAATGGGCGGCGGCCCCCGAATTCAGATCTGGCTCCCCCACGCGGCTCACATCATGGAAAGAGACGGGCCTGACGTGGGGTGATTCGGAAGAGCTGGCCGGACTCCAAACCTGTGTCCGGAACCTGGTGGACAAGAACCTAAAGCTTGTCAACGTAGTCCAGGTTATGCTCATCCGCCGGATTCTCCCATGCCAGCAACGGGCCTTCAATTTGTGGGAGTTCGATCCGGCACAGCACCGGACCTTGAGCCGGCTCTTCGACACTACGTACGAAGATGCCTGGAAGGTGTTGTCCAAGGGCGCCGAAGCTCCCGCATCCTCAGCGTCAAGCCAACGAGGTAAATTATTTTGCCCTTTATGGGACTCTTTGTTCATAGTTTGACTCTATGCGGGATCTAAAACTCCCTAACCATTCACAGGACTGGCTGAAGACGTCCGGACAGATTAACTATCCGGCTCCTTGCCGAGAAGATTCCAGCGGACGCCCGCTGACGGCCGGGGCTGCTGGTTCCGCACCTCACGTGGTGTCGGAGAAGAAGGCCAGAGAAGGAGGCCACGGGAACTCGAAGGAGCTCCCCGGCACCAAGTGGTGTCGATTTCGAAGCGAATCCTCTCCCGAGGAGGAGGAAAGAAGCCTCTCCCCAGCCGGGGAAGAGAAGAAAAGGAAGGCCGCCTGACCGGGGAGGCCGGAAGTCCAAGAAGGAAGAACCCTTCCTCCCGGACGTCTCCACCAACGCCAACGACGGCGAGGAGGAGTGGCCCTCGAGGGCCAAGCCCCTGGCGAGATCGTAAGTGTCCGAATACCCATGGTTTTTTTCTTATTTACTGCATAGTGTTCTCTAATGCCGAACAATCATGCAGCCCGCCCAAGGGCGAGCTTGCCACTTCATCAAGCGGGTCCCTGAATTCGTTTGAAGTGGAGAGCACTTCTCTTCCGGCCGCCTCCTCTCCTCGCGCCGCCGACGACGCCGAGGTGGGGCCCCAAGGCGGGCCTGGTCAAGAGGAGGTGGCGCAGGAAGCGCCACAAGGCAGCCTCCTGACTGCAGGCGCGAGGAGCAAGGCCCCGAGGGGCTCTAAGCCCGACCCTTGCCCGGACTCCATACCGGAACCTTCAGTTCCGGTTCAAGTCCGGCAAGCGGCCCTTCAGAAGAAGGTAAGACGCCGTGTCCTTCCGTCCCAACCGAGGCACGGACAGCATCGAGGCGCTTAACAGCGCCTCCATCGAGGAGGAGCACCGCACTGTTATGAGTGCGGTGATCCTGAAAGTTCAGTCCGCCTAGAGCGGGCTAACTGAAGCCTCCAACAGCCTTCTAACAGGCTTTGAGGTAAGTTTTGAATATATGCAAGAAGATTACCGCATAGATTGTAGCCCCTGATGTTAGTTCGGTGTTCGGAAAGAAAAGCCGGACTAAGGATCTAAAAAGATATACGCAGGAGTCTAACATAATTATGTCAATATGGGAATGCAGGCTGCCCTGCTGACCTGTGCCGCACTGACTGCGGAGGTCAATGTATTAAAGGAGAACCTCGAGCGGTCCGAGAACGAGCTCGGCCAAGCCAAGAAGCAGCTCGAGGACAAAGAAGGTAAAAAATACCTTACTAAAGTAATGCCCTATAGAAAGGAGTTGGTTGCAAAAAAGACAGGAATAACATGGGTATTGTAGGGGCCACGAATGAGATGGCGACCCTAAAGGAAGCGGTGACCGCGGCCGAAAACAAAGCGCCATGGAGCCAATCGAAGCGAGAGAAGGGGAGGCGCAACATGGAGGTAATACGGCAAGAGCCTGTGCTCTCGTGAAAAAACACGAGGGTTTGGAGTGGGACTCGAAGACCCGAGAGTCCGAGCTTGCCTCGGCTCTTGAGAGTGCCAAAGCCGCTAAGGCCGAAGCCCAAAAAGCCCTCTAGGAAATCGAGGCGATGAAGAAGATAGCGGCGGTAAGGCATTCTTTATGCAAAGCAAGAATGTAAAAGTCAATTATCTGTTACTTAACTGAATCTGGAGCTCTCCAGGAGCCTTTGCAGATCTGCCCCACAAAGGTATCCGATGCCGCTGCTTTCTACCGGGCGAAGAGGGAGCTCGACGGAGAAGGTGTTTTGGTCTCAAGATGTCGAGGTCGAACATCCGGTGCCCTTTGAGCGACCAAGCTGAAGCAATTGGTCGAGCTCCACAAGGTCGCCAACAGGCCATGAAGGGCCTTATAGCTCGTGTGGCCAAATGAGGCCATGCCCGGGAGCTACTTCGTGCTAGTGCGGCGGCTGGTGGACGATGTCCGTGGATCAAGTAATCAAGCGCCTACATGCGCATCAAAGGTGCTCAGAGGCCTTGCCCGTGCTAAGGTGCACTGGGGCAAGCTGGATGGCGAGAAGCTTGTGAAGGACGGACCACCGGTGGGCAAGGAGCATCACAAGCCCGAAATGTATTATGAGGGCGTCCCTCGAGGTTGCCCACCGATAAGCGGGTGAATGTTCCAAAGATGTAATTTTGAATAGACTCGCATTTGTTATCCTGACGCTGAAAACTTGTTCATATGCGCTAAGCAACGCTTGTGAATTTAAAATATTACCTTCTGTGGCTGTTTATCAAATCTAAGAGATGGCAAGTCGTTGGCTTCAGCCCCCATGCCACAGTGCTTTGGGGTGTTCGGGATAAACTTGAGCTCTTGTTCCCATTCTTGGGTCCTACGAGGGAGGCGCTCAACATAACGAACCAAGCAACCGGACTTATAGTGCTTGAACACTCTCACTTAGCCATAGAATTCTATAATTTTAAATTTTGGCGAAGCCCCTAGTATTCGGAAGACCGAGTTCGGGGCGCTATCCACGCCTTGGCCAGACAGAGCCGGCTCCTCGCTCTAAGCGGCATAAGTCTTTAGGGACCCGAAAAAACCTCTCGAACAGCGACCAGCTCTCGCCTTATCATGACGGTCAGTTTTAGCTTTCTCCACTGAGGTGCTCAACCCAGCTCAACCGGGGCACAATCGCAGTGGTTCTCCCAGTGCTACCTTAGCCGATATAACGGAACGTAAGGTACCAAAACATGGGAGCCGGGCCACCCAACTATTGACCCAAGACATGATTCGTAGCCGATGCATATAATCTTGTAAGTTCTGGGTGCCGACTTGTGAAAGTGTTCGGACTTATCACACCATTACGTGGGGTACTCAAGCCCTGGTGTATTGGCCGTACCAAAGTGTAATGGGTGCAACATGTCATAGATGAACATATATGGAAAAAGGGAATGCAATAATAAGCGAAGCTATGTATTGTTTATTCAAAAGGTACTGCAATGAAAGCGAGCGATACAAATAGTGCGGTAAGCAAGGGATGGGACTATTTAACATGTCCCCCTCCGAGGGTAAGCTGCAAGGTGGTATGTAAAATAGGTATAATGCTCGTAGTAGAGACCACCGGATACTCGGCGTAGCTTTCGCTTCCAGCTGTTGCATCGTGAGTTCGGCAATTCTAGTGCCGGACAAGGCTTCGGAAAACGGAGTCCTGAAAGTAAGAGAAAAGAAGAAAAAAGAATGACACAATCGGAGCCCACAGTGCGATTGAGCCGCTTTTCTGGGCGTGCCGTGGTGATACCCTCCTTATGCCCATGGTATCTCCAGAGCGTAGTTATGTACGCGTAGTACTGGCTTCGCGATTTCGCGAGGGCTGGGGTTGGGGCCGCATTACTACGCTTGCTCGGATCGTGCGAGGCGGTCTTGCTGTAGGTTACTCCGGCGGCAGCTTGGTGTCCGGACGTTGAATGGCCGGACTCGAGAATGGCCTTAAGAGGCTGCTTTGCACTTCCGCCGCTAGGGCCGCCGTATGCTCCTCCATTCGGAGAGAGCGTTCAATGTTTCCATTGACCATGATTACTCCTCGAGGGCCTGGCATCTCGAGCTTGAGATATGCGTAGTGCGGCACCGCATTAAACTTGGCAAATGCGGTTCATCCAAGCAGTGCATGGTAGCCGCCATGAACGGGACTATGTCGAAGATTAACTCTTCGCTCGAAGTTATCCGGGATCCAAGACCACTTCAAGTGTAACTGAGCTCAGAGTTGGACTCTACACTGGAATGACGCCTTTGAAGGTCGTCTTTGTTGGTTTAATCCTTGAGGGTCTATGCCCATTTTGGCGACCGTATCCTAGTAAAGCAGGTTCGAAGGCTTTGCCGCCGTCCATCGTGACTCTAGTGAGGTGCTATCCGTCAATGATTGGGTCAAGAACCAATGCGGCGAATCCGCCGTGTCGGATGCTAGTGGGGTGGTCCCTTCGATAAAAAGTGATCGGCGGGGAGGACCACGGGTTGAACTTTGGGGTGACTGGCTCCATCGCATATCGTCCTTTAGTGCACGCTTCCGCTCCCTTTGGGTATGTGGGTTGCGTATATCATGTTCACCGTCCGCACTTGTGGGGGAAAGCCCTTTTGTCCTCTATTGTTCGACGGCCGGGGCTCCTCCTCGTCATCGCTATGCAGCCCCTTGTCATTGAGTTCGGCATTTAACTTGCCTACCTGCTTGAACACCCAACAATCTCTGTTGGTGTGGTTGGCTGGTTTTTCGGGGGTGCCATGTATCTGGCACAAGCGATCGAGTATTCGGTCCAAGTTGGACGGGCCCTGGGTATTTCTTTTGAATGGCTTCTTCTGATGACCGGGTTTAGAGCCTCTGAATCCGGCATTCTCGTCGTATCTTCAGAATTGTCACCGTTAATGCGGCGATTATTCTTGTTGCGACGTGACCTGCCATTGCTGTCCTTGGTATCCGAACTACCAGGGTGTTTTTCCAAGTTATTGCTTCGAGCTAGCCAGCTGTCCTCTCCTGCGCAGAAGCGGGTCATGAGTGATGTGAGGGCTGCCATGGATTTCGGCTTTTCCTGTCCGAGGTGCCGAGCAAGCCACTCGTCGCGGATGTTATGTTTGAAGGCTGCAAGGGCCTCTGCATCCGGACAGTCAACGATTTGATTTTCTTGGTTAAGAACCGTGTCTAGAATTGTCTGGCCGATTCATCTGGCTGCTGAATTATATGGCTAAGGTCATCGGCGTTCGTGGTCGCATTATATGTGCCCTGGAAGTTATCGAGGAATGCGGCTTCTAGGTCTTCCCAACAACCAATTGATTCTCTTGGCAAGCTGTTGAGCCAATGCCGAGCTGGTCCTTTAAGCTTGAGTGGGAGGTATTTGATGGCGTGTAGATCATCACCGCGAGCCATGTGGATGTGGAGGAGATAGTCCTCGATCCAGACCGCAGGATCTGTGGTACCATCGTATGATTCAATGTTTACGGGTTTGAAACCCTCAGGGATTTGATGATCCATTACTTCATCTGTGAAGCATAGTGGGTGTGCGGCGCCTCTGTATTGGGCAATATCACGACGTAGCTCATATGAGCTTTGTCTGCTGTGTTCGGCCCGGCCGGGGTTGCTGTATCCGGCGTGACGGTAATCATCCCGAGTCGTTGGGCGCCCACGCGATCTGTAGATCGATCTTGTTTGCTTTGCCTTATCCTCCAATAAATCTCGCAAGTCCGGCATGTTCTCCCGTGCCTTGGTACTTTTTGAGCGGCGTCGGGCGTGGCTTGAGCGGAGGGTCGAGAGGCCTCTTCGTCGCTGACCCGGGGTGGCCGGTCTGCCATGTCGTGCGCTGGTGATGCGGGTTCTTCCTCCTCTGATCGAGGCAACGACCTATGTTTGGGGTAGCTTTTGGAGGGGCGTTCGAGTTCGTACTCCTCGGCTGCAAGGACTTGATCCATCATCCAGCTAGCAAGTCTTGGTCAGCTTCGAAGCTGCTGCTTTTTTTCTTGAGGCTGCTTGCCGTGGCCATAAGCCCGCGTTTGAAACGCCTCCTGTTGGCGGGATCTTCCGGCACGATACAAATTGGTTGCCGTCGAGGCTTGCCTCATCTTCGGAGGAGGCATATAATTATCGTCCTCTACCTCTCATCTGCGCGCTCTATCATGAGGGCTGGCTTCTCCCTCCTCTGTCGAATCCTGCTGGAGGGGTTATCTTCGACCTTGTCCGGTGTTATTATCTCCCGTGTCGGATTCGTCGTTTTTTGCTGTGGCGGGATTTAGAGCGGCGCCGCTGACGCCGGCGCTTGGGCCGTTTCTTGGAGGGATCATCCTCCGCTGTTCCATCGCCATTCCCATCTTTGGGTTGTCCACCATGTATATGTCATATGACGAGGTGGCCTTCCAGTGCCCCGTGGGCGCTGGCTCTTGATCGTCTCCGGCACCGTCGTCCATACCGTCGATGTCTTCGGAGTCGAAGTCGAGCATGTCGGTTAAATCATCGACAGTGGCTACAAAGTGGGTGGTGGGTGGGCGTTGAATTTCTTCGCCGTCCGAATCCCAACCTTCGATCAGTAGTTCGCCAGGGCTCCTCGACAAAGAGAGAGACTTTAATGAGTTCAGGATATCGCCAAAGGGCGAGTCTTTGAAAGATGTCTCATGGGCGGTGAACTCCATAACCGGCGCCAGGTCGGTCCATTGGCGGGCGCTGGAGGTTCGAGTCCGGAGAGGAGTCCGCACCTCGGAGTCACGGGCTCTGCAGAGGACAGTGGATGGTGTTCGGCTCAATCGCCAGAGATATCGTAGGCCCCAGGCGGTGTCCAACCACTCGTCCTCGATCGGCGAAATCGGCTCCGAACTAAGGGTCGAGCGACGCCAGGTGCTTGGCCTCCGTGACAATCGCTCGGCCGGCAGAGCTAGATCATACCCATCGAGGCTGTCAGGCGCACATGGCTGTGGCTCGAACCCGTCGAAGATCAAGTCTCCGCGGTTGTCGGCCGTGTAGTTCAAACTTCCAAACCTGACACGATGGCGGGCGTAGCTTCGATCCGCTCCCGGATGGACAAGCGAATTGGCCCATGAGCAAAGCTGCCGAATACGAAGATCTGTCCGGGGAGAAAAGTCTCACCCTGGACCATGTCGTTGTTGATGATCGAAGGAGCCATCGGGCCTAAAGGCAACGACACAGAGGAACTCTCAATGAAAGCACCAATGTCGATGTCAAAACCGGCGGATCTCGGGTAGGGGGTCCCGAACTGTGCGTCTAGGCGGATGGTAACAAGAGACAAGGGACACGATGTTTTACCCAGGTTCGGGCCCTCTCGATGGAGGTAAAACCCTACTCCTGCTTGATTAATATTGATGATATGGGTAGTACAAGAGTAGATCTACCACGAGATCGTAGAGGCTAAACCTAGAAGCTAGCCTATGGTATGATTGTTGTTAGTCCTATGGACTAAAACCCTCCGGTTTATATAGACACGGATAGGGTTAGGGTTACCTGAGTCGGTTACATTGGTAGGAGATCTACATATCCGTATTGCCATGCTTGCCTTCCACGCCAAGGAAAGTCCCATCCGGACAGGACGAAGTCTTCAATCTTGCATCTTCGTAGTCCAGAGTCCGCCACGGTGATAGTTCGACTATCCGGACACCCCTAATCCGGACTCCTCACCTCCATGGTGGATGCCCCTCGGTGAGCGCCGGAACAGGCCCCAAGATGGGATCTCATGGATATAGGAAGTTGCGGCGGTGGAATTAGGTTTTTCGCCTCCTGTTACGATCGCTTTGAAATGCGAGGTATATATAGGAGGAAGGAGTACGTCGGTGGAGCTTCGAGGGGCCCACGAGGTAGGGGGGCGCGCCCTAGGGGGGGGGCGCCCCCCACCCTCGTGACCGCGTAGGGTCCAAGTCTCCTGGATCACGTTCGGTGAGAAAATCACGTTTCCGAAGGTTTCATTCCGTTTGGACTCCGTTTGATATTCTGTTTCTTCGAAATACTGAAAAAGGCAAAAACAGCAATTCTGGGCTGGGCCTCCGGTTAATAGGTTAGTCCCAAAAGTAATATAAAAGTGGAAAATAAAGCCCATTATAGTCCAAAACAATAGATAAAGTAGCATGGAGCAATCAAAAATTATAGATACGTTGGAGACGTATCACCCGCCTGGATTTCAATTCAGGGTCAGTCGAACTGCAATTAAAAGAAGCAGCACCCGCTTAGGCGCGCGGAGCACCTAGTCCGCCTGTTCCCCGGGGAAGCGGCGCATCGGTGTCTATCATAGGGGTGTGGGGCGCAGGAACTGCTTGCGCCTGATCTGGAGGTTGGCGGGGCTTGAAGGGATGGCCGGGGGCGTGCGAAGCACGGCGGTGCAGTGAGGTCGAGGGAGGCGCAGGCAGGGAGGAATCTTGGGCGGTGGTCGTTGGCGTTCGAGGAAGATCGTCAACACCGACCGGCTGGAGGTAGATGAAGGTGATATGCCCGTTCTTTGTACATCGGACGGTGCAGAAAAATGGATCGACCTATTTGCTTTCAGTCATCGTTATTTTCATAGAATCCTGTAGTAGTAATTGAGTGTGCCATGCATGTTGTAGAGCTATCATATGTCTCCGCCATTTATTTCTCACCGACACTGCTATCCGCTACCTTTTACACTGTACTAATTGTGCACACACTTCACCCATACTCACACTATTGTTTTTTATGCATGGGTATTTCAGACTACGACGCAGTGTTGATGAATGCAGAAAAGAAAAGATGTAAGTCGCTCTAGTGTAATTCTAAGATAAGCACTAAGCGCTTTCAGCGCTCTAAAGGGTGCGATGTCGTGATTGGAGACAAAGAACGTAGCTCTGCGATTGATGATCTCAATTGCCACACACAACCATCCCAGTGCTTGCTTTAACTTCATTTGTCAAATGTGGTTGCATGTTGCATATGGTGTCTAGCTTGTATTGCTTCCAATTTGGTTAAATTGCATCTCGCTTACTTTACACATTATACCTTTGATAACGACATGCCTTCCTGTTTTTGATACATACTACATATGTCTATTAACCATGTTCGTACATCAAACTAATGCTCTTCTGTATCCCTCATCAATCACTTATGATGAGACAGTCACCGGGTGGAGTTCTTGTGAGACGCCCTACTCGCTTAAAGAGTGCAATGTCATCCTCCACATGATTCTCAAGAAACAAGAAGGCTAAATGAAGATAGTCAACGTAGCTCTCTAGTTGATCACCGCAATTCCCCACACCACCATCGCAGTGCTTGCTCTTACTTGGCAGTGTGATATGTGGTTGCATGTTGCATATGGTGTCTACCTTGTAATGCTTCTAATTAGGGTAAATTGCATCTGCTTAGTTAACACATTATACTGTGAATATGACATGCCTTCATTTTTGGTACATACTACGCCTTTCTATTAACCATGTTCTTACATCAAACTACTTTTCTTGTCTATCCTCATCAATGCTCCTAATTTGTTAAATTGCATCTCCTTAGCTTACACATTATACATGTGAATATGACACGCCTTCCTGCTTTTTGGTACATACTACATCCGCCTATCACACCATGTTCTTACATCAAACTCTTTGTTCTTGTGTATCCTGCGTCTATCGCTTATGATGAGACAGTCGCACAGGTTAATATGAGACGCAATACTCTTATAAAGAATGCAATTTCATCCTCTCCACATGATTCTCAAGAAACAGCAAGCTTAAATGAAGATATTGAACGTTGCTCGTACACGAAGATAGCACTTCCCTACACCACCATCACAGGTGCTTGCTCCAACTTCGCGATGTGATATGTGGTTGCATGTTGCATCTGTGTCTAGCTTGTAATGCTTCTAATTAGGGTAAATTGCATCTGCTTAGTTTACACACTATACTGTGAATATGACATGCCTTCCTATTTTTGGTACACACTACATCTATGTGTTAACCTTGTTCTTACATGAAACTACCTCTCTTATGTATCCTGCATCAATCACTTACGATGAGTCACCTTTATTCGTTGCATATTGCATATTATTTCTAGCATGTTGCCATGTATTGCTTCTAATTTGGTCAAATACATTTGTTAGGGCACCCTTTTAATTTGGCAGTGATATTGGTTTCATCTTTCATATGGTTTCTAGCTTGCATCGATTCTAACAAGTTCAAGCACCTTGTGCTTAGTTTACACTTTATACATCATACATGTCAATATGTCACGTTGTCCTCCATCCTCCTATCATGCACCTGCCTTACATGAAAGTAGTGTTCGTCAGTATCATGCATCAATAAGTTCTGAAGAGCAAATTTTATTCCTTTTTCTTGTGGGTTTGGAAGGCGATGATGGTGGTCCTCTGCAGCAACGTAAACGGAGCATCTGTACCGATTCTCCTTGTACTGATAGTGCATTACATGGTCCAAGTCTCCGCTCCCCTACTCCACCATCCAAGGTGCTTGCTCTAACTTGGCAGTGTGATATCTGGTTGCATGTCGCATATGGTGTCTAGCTCGTATTGCTCCTAATTAGTGTAAACTGCATCTGCTTAGCTTACACATGATACATGTGAATATGACACGCTTTCCTGTTTTTGGTACATACTATATCATCTATCACACCATGTTCTTACATGAAACTACTCTTCTTGTGTATCCTGCATCAGTCCACTTATGATTGGACACCTTTAAGTTGGCGGTGTGATATTGGTTTTGCGTCTTGAATATGATTTCTAGCATGTATTGCTTCTAGTTTGATGAACGCCACCTACGACGAGACAGTTTTAACTTGGCAGAGTGATATTGATTGCACCTTCCATATGGTGTCTTGCAGTGTTTCTAATTTGTTGAAGTGCCTTCTGCTTAGTTACCACATCATAGGTGTGAATATGTCAAGTTGTCCATTTTTTCGTAGATATTCCATCCTCGTATCATGACTTTGCCTTTCATCAGAGTAGTGTTCACAAGATCATGCATGAATGAGTTACGAAGAGCGAATGATATTCCTTTTTCTTGTCGGTATGACCTCACAATGCAAAATCAATAAAGCTGAAGGAAATTGGCAAGGAATTGGATGATGGTGGTCCTTCCGAGCAACTGAAATGGAGGTTCTCTATAGATTCTACTCCGCCATCCTCCCAACAAGATTCGCAAGACAACGCAAGGCTAGACAGTCAACGTAGCTATGTAGATGATGAGCACATCTCCCTTACTCCACCATCACATGTGCTTGCTCTAACTTGGCACTATTATATGTGGTTGCATGTTGCGTATGATGTCTAGCTTGTATTGCTTCTAACTTTGTTGAATTGCATCCGCTTACTTTACACATAATGCCCGTGAATATGACATGTGTTCCTGTTTCTACATCAGACTACTATTCTTGCATATCCGCATCGGGCCGCTTATGATAAGGCACCTTTAAGAGCCACCGTGATATTGGTTGTGTCTTACATATGATTTCTAGCATATAACGCTTCTAATTTGTTGAAACGCCATACGCTTTGAACTTGGCAAGAGTGATATTTGTTGCATCTTTCATATGGTGTCTAGCTTGCAAAGGTTTCTAATTTGTTGAAATGCCTTCGCTTAGTTACCACATCATAGGTGTGAATATGTCACACCATCCTGTTTTTCATACATATTCCATCCTCGCATCATGTGTTTGCCTTTCATCCGAGTAGTGTTCACAAGATCATGCATGAATGAGTTCTCAAGAGCGAATTTTATTCCTTTTCTTATCGGTTTGACTTCACAATGCAAAATCATTACAGCTGAAGGAAATTAGTCCGGCAGTGGATGATGGTGGTCCTTCGGAGCAACTCAAACAGGGGGTCTCTACAGATTCTACTCCGCCATCCTCCCACCAAGATTCGCAACACAACACAAGGCTGGACATTCAACGTAGCTGTGTAGATGATGAGCACATCTCCCCAACTCCACCATCATAGGTGCTTGCTCTAACTTGACACTATTATATGTGGTTGCATGTTGTGTATGATGTCTAGCTTGTATTGCTTCTAACTTGAATTGCATCTGCTTACTTTACACATAATGCTCGTGAATATGACACGTGTTCCTGCTTTCTAGAACATACGTGTACATGATGAGCACATCTCCCTACTCCACCATCACAGGTGCTTGCTCTTACTTGGAACTGTTATACGTGGTTGCGTTTTCCGTATGATGTCTAGTTTGTATTGCTTGATTATGTAGAATTGCAATCTGCGTAGCTTACAACTTATACCGCAACGATCAGTTACCCATAAGACACATTTAACTTGCGACTGTGATGTAGGTTGCATCTTGCATTGTCTTCTAGCTTGTACCGCTTCTAATTTCTTGAAATGGCACTTACGACGAGACACTTTTTACACGATAGAGTGATATTGGTTGCATGTTCATATGGTGCCTAGCTTTCATTTCTTCTAATTTTGTTGAAATGCCTTCCGCTTTACTTTTTTCATACATATTCCATCCCTATTATGCGTGTGAATATGAAACGCTGTCTTTTTTGTATATATTCCATCCTCCTATCCTGCGCTTGCCTTACACCAAAGTAGTGTTAAATGCGTATCATGCATCAACCAGTTATGCAGAGCTAATTTTATTCATCTTCTTGTGGTTTTGACTTCATAAGGCAATATCAGAAAATAGGAAGGAAAAGAGTAAGTTAGGGGATGTTGGTGGTCTTCCGCACCGACGCAAAACAGAGACTCTCTAGATTTGCCACTGCTACTGCTAATGAAGTTGAAGTCCCAAGTCTACATGATGAGTTCATCTCCCGCACTCCACCATGCCAGGTGCTTGCTCTAAGTTGACAGTGTGATAATTGGTTTCATGTTGCATATGTTGTCTAGCATGTATTTATTCTATTTTGATTAAATTGCACCTACTGAGTTTATACGTTATACATGTGCATATGACATGGCTTTCTGTGTCTAGAATACACTGTATCTATCTATCATACCATGTTCTTACATCAAAGTACTGCTGTTGTGTATCCCGCATCAGTAACTCATGATTGGACGCTTTTAACATGGCAGTTTGATCTTGCATTGATTTCTACGTTGTACTGCTTCTAATTTTTCGAATTGCCACTTATGACAAGACACTTTTAACTTGGCAGAGTAATATTGGTTGCATCTTTCATATGGTGTCTAGCGTGCATAACTTCTATTTTCTTGAAAATCCGACTGCTTAGTTTGCAAATTGTAGGCGTGGAATATGTCATGCCGTCTGTTTTTCTTACATATTCCATCCTCATACGGTTGTCTTACATCAAAGTATTGCTTGTCTGTATCATGCATCAATGAGTTCTGAAGAGTGATTTGAAGAGTGATTTTATTCTTTTGTGTTGTGGATACAGCTTGACATGGCAAAGTCAAAAAAGAGCAAGGAAAATAATATAATAGGGAGTGTTGTTACTCGTCGGGTGAAACGGAAAAGGTTCTGCCGTCGAGATTCTGCTGGTACTTATAGTGCGATAGAAGGTCCAAGTCCACCGCTAAATCTACAAACACAAGATCACTGCTCCACCACCTGCAAGATCCGCTCCAACTGCATTACCAAAGCATCTCAACCAGTTACTCGTTCGCTTGTCTTAATCGGCGGTTCCCATGCTGCATTCACACCTAACACTACTTCCGAAGCACTTCTGACACAACAGGACTTGGCAAGATCAGATGAACCTCATGAGCATCAACACCAAGACGGTACCTGACCGAGTCAAGTTGCAGTTGCATGCTCCTTTATATGTACTCTCACAGTTTGATGTACACTAACACTTTCCATATTCGTTGTTGAACTAGCACCACGGCGCAAGCGGAAATAGACATCAGGGATAATGCTTGACAGATTAACAAATCCAAAGGAGGAAGAATGGAGATCCATTTTGAGGCAGGTTTAAAAAGGCCACGTGATGCTACAGAGTCAGCCAAATTAGTATCAGAGGCAGCCGTTGCCGTTAAGTGTCATGAGCGTATCCTCCCAACGTGGATCCAGTACAGGAATGAGAAAGACAATACCCAGTTTAACACCTTCCTTGACCATTTATCCGTAAGTAATGTTATTCATCGCAATTAGTAATATTGTCTTGCTCTGTTCCATACTTTCTAGCTTCCTCCTAATAAGACTCACATTCTTTTTTCAACAGATGAGGTTCAAGTTGGATCCGAAAGATGATGCAACTAAACAAGCATGCACTCATGTTTTTCACCGCTCTGCATGACAAAGATCGGTACCACCCTAGAAAATCTCACTTTGAAGGCAAGGTTAACAATGAAATCGCCCAAACATCTCCAAAGGGAATATATTACAGATGAAGACCGACAGCCCTTGTTAAACAATCGTGCGATCCAAAGTATCGTGTAGGCTATATGTATTTGATCAGACCACATATTGAACTTGTATTTATGTATGTGCCTTTACAAGTGTATCTTCTTCTAGGCTAACTGTTTGAAGAACAAAACCAAACGTTCTAAAGTGAAAGTCCAACAGACAACAGGATCTCGTAGCTATATTGCACACTGCGAGGCTTATGTAAATAGCTGCTACTTCCTTCTTTTTTGTGCCATATTATCGTATCTATATTGACTTGTTCCAAATACAGAGGAAAGCCCGTGCGGATAAAAAAGAACCTGAACCGAATGTAGTGCAAATCTTCAAGGATTGCCACACCAGCAAGATGAAGGGCATGAGCACACCAGTTCAAGCCGCTGTTGTAAGTCCTTACTCCTCACGCCTTGAACTGATTGAGTGTGATGTGTTCATTTAACTACTTGGTTTGCAGCCAATGTCGATTACTCTGTTCACTTTTATACACAATTGTCTTAACGTATCATTTCACCTTACATGGTTTAAAATAGATGAAGGATATTCTTTTGGTCTTGATCTGTAATCTAGTTGTTATGTTCACGTGCTTTACAATGATAAAATAGCCTGTTTGTTTTATATCTGTTTGCCCATGATATGTATGATGTCATACTATGTTCATCCTACTTTTAACCATGTCTCTTTATCCTTAGATGTCAACGAATGTGAGGAAATAGACAATACAGTAGGCATGCTCCATGGACATATGTTCCAAAGTGATTTTATTATGTAGTTGGCACTACAATACATGCTGATGTATTACAGTAGTTCACCAAAATAAGTTATGTATAAATGTTTATCCTACTTTGTTTGTTTTTGTCTCATTAGTAACTTATCCGTACACTAATCTACAAGTTCAAACTTTCGGAAGCTATGGAACAAATGATTGAACAGCCACAACCACCTGAAGGTGACGAGGCTACTACAGGTACAATGTCACCTCTTGCTGCAGTGCGTGAGTATCTCTCCACTAACAGTGCAAAAAGCACCTTCCTGCGTAATTCTGATTTGGTTGTCAAGGTAACCTCGTCCAAATCGCCTATTGAACTAAATCTTCCTGCTAGACAAAGTGATATATCTGTGCTCCAGACACAAGTCCAATCCCTAATGGACATTTTTTCGGAAACAAGAATAGTGGTTGAGAAATGTCGTCAAGATATGAATGGTTTTGAAACCAGACTATCAGACATTAAGCCCGTTGTTGAAGAGCAATGGCGGAAAACAGGTGGAGATCGTGCTGCTCCATCAGATTCTACAGCCTGAAACATTAGCACTCAGGTCAAATGATCTGTGCTTTGATACGTCTCCGTCGTATCTACTTTTCCAAACACTTTTGCCCTTGTTTTGGACTCTAACTTGTATGGATTTGAATGGAACTAACCCGGATCGACGCTGTTTTCAGAATTGCCATGATGTTGTTTTATGTGCGAGAAAACAAAAGTTCTCGGAATGACACAGAAACTCCACGGGATGTCTTATAAAAATAATAAAAATCCTCGCCAAAGATGAAGACCGTGGGGCCACACCCTGTCCACGAGGTGGGGCGCCCCCTCCCCCTCCTGGGCGTGCCCCCTACCTCATGGGCCCCACAGAGACCTTCCACGCCAACTCCAACTCCATATATTGGCTTTCAGGAGAAAAAATCAGAGAGAAAGTTTCATCGCATTTTACGATATGGAGCCACCCCAAGCCCTAATCTCTCGCGAGGGCTGATCTCGAGTCTGCTTTCGGGGCTCGGACGGGGGATTCGTCGCCCGTCGTCATCATCAAACATCCTCCATCACCAATTTCATGATGCTCACCGTGGCGTGAGTAATTCCATCGTAGGCTTGCTAGACGGTGATGGGTTGGATGATATTTATCATGTAATCGAGTTAGTTTTGTTAGGGTTTGATCCTAGTATCCACTATGTTACGAGATTGATGTTGCTATGACTTTGCTATGCTTAATGCTTGTCACTAGGGCCCGAGTGCCATGATTTCAGATCTAAACCTATTATGTTTTCATGAATATATGTGAGTTCTTGATCCTATCTTGCAAGTCTATAGTCACCTACTATGTGTTATGATCCGCAACCCCAAAGTGACAATAATCGGGACCACTCGGTGATGACCGTAGTTTGAGGAGTTCATGTATTCATTATGTGCTAATGCTTTGTTCCGGTTCTCTATTAAAAGGAGGCCTTAATATCCCTTAGTTTCCATTAGGACCCCGCTGCCACGGGAGGGTAGGACAAAAGATGTCATGCAAGTTTTTTTCATAAGCACGTATGACTATATTCGGAATACATGCCTACATTACATTGATGAATTGGAACTAGTTCTGTGTCACCCTATGTTATGACTGTTACATGATGAACCGCATCCGGCATAATTATCCATCACTGATACGGTGCCTACAAGTTTTCCATATACTGGTTTACGCTTATTTACTTTTCCGTTGCTACTGTTACAATCACTACAAAAATACCAAAAACATTACTTTTGATGTCTTTACTTTTGTTACCGTTACCGCCACTATCATATTACTTTGCTACTAAACACTTTGCTGAAGATACTAAGTTTCTAGGCGTGGTTGAATTGACAACTCAGCTGCTAATACTTGAGAATATTCTTTGGCTCCCCTTGTGTCGAATCAATAAATTTGGGTTGAATACTCTACCCTCGAAAACTGTTGCGATCCCCTATACTTGTGGGTTATCATGCTTCTATATATCTGATGGTGCTTTTATCTGGAAGGACTGTAAACTTTATGCCAACAGGCCTTTTGTTGTATGATTGGAATTTATTTTGTTGTGATACAACATTTATGATGCCGCCAGGCTGCAATAATTACTGACGCTATTTTTGTATAGTGTAGGTTTATCTTAGTAATGTATTCGGCCGAAAGCTTCAGAGGAGCCCAACATGCCAACATTAAATCGGGCCCATTCCAATTGGGCTAAAACGATTCTGGGCGAAATTGGCATGTAGCCCACTAAAATATCACAGGCTTAAATTAGCATAAGCTTTCAAATTTTTCTGGTAGGCTGCTGTGCCACAGTGGGCCTTTAACGAGCCTAAGCATAATTTGGGCCCTCGGTAAAAATAGGCCGCTTACAGTGTAAATATCTCGAGCCCATAAAAAACATGGGCCTTTAATAGACCGAAAGTGAGATTGGGCCCTGGTTGTGCCAAATAACCCACTGGACTTAGCAGGCTGAAATGGTGGCCCATTTACGATGCGGATATTTGACAGGCCGAAATTCGGACGGGTCAGAATGCGCCGACCTAATACACGGGCCTTTAACAGGCGGAACTTCGGGTCGGGCTAGAATATCGTCATTTTATATGGGCCGTTAGTGGGCCCGATATGACGTTGGGCCACATATGGCCCATGGTTTACGCCCGCGTTAACATGCGAAAGTGGCCCAAATCTTTAGTGGGCCTCTAACAGTTGAATAGCGAGACATGGCGAATATGACCCAAATCCTTCACGGTCGTTTATGGGCGAAAGTTTTGATGGCACTGTAAATGGGCCCAAATGAAGCCGGACCTTTAACAGGCGGAAATACACCGGCCGTAATTCGCCCTATTACTTAGCGGATCGTTAATCTGGTGAGAAGTGGCCATGGGCCGCATTGATGACAAGTTTAGACCAGGCCGTTGACGGGCCGATTTGACAGAGAATGTTGGGCCTTTAAATTTGGGTCGCCCATTATGGTCTGCAGAATCTTGTGGGACTTTAGCTGGGCCGGACCATTGTGGTCAGCAAAATCTTGTGGGCCTTTAGCTGGGCCGGCCCATTATGGTCCGCTAAATTTTGTGGGCCTTTAGCTGGGCCAGCCCATTATGGTCCACTAAATATTATGGGACTTCGGTTGGGCCAGCCCATTTAAACTTTGTGGGCCACATTTGGGCCGGTACAGCTAAAGGCCCACAAGATTCTGCAGACCATAATGGGCCGCCCAGCTAAAAGGCCAATGAGAATTTTACACGTGGAAAATCGGTATTGGTCGTGGTACATTAACGGGTTATCGGATCCAAAAATCCAACCCGATAGCTTAACGGGCGTTCCGTTACGGTGGATGCCACCGTCGGTCACCCTTGGATAAAGCACTTCAGGACGCCACGATTTATCGTCATGGAAGTGGACACTTCCGTGATGATAATTTTGGTAATGTCATGGAACACTTCTATGAGACAGCAATGTGTATGACTATCTTGATTCATCGCTATAAATTTGTCTTGGATGTACATGCATGAAAAAAAATGCGACCTACTGTGACAAACACGTATCATCACGGAAGTGTATTTTTTTGTAGTGATAGGATGGCAACACATCATTGGATCATAATATGTGGCATAAAGCACCATGTTCAAGTAGGGGATTACAGCGGTTTGCGGGAGAGTGGACCGCGTAAAAGAGATGAGGATGGTGATGATGATGGTGATGTTGATGAAGACGATCACCATGGCGATGATTCCTCCCGATGTCACTCCGGCGCCACCTAAGAGAGGAGGAGAGGTTCTCCCTTGTGCTTCCTCCTCCATGGCCTCCACCCTCTGGTCCTTGGCCTTCATGATGATGAAGACCCCTCCGGATACTCCTCTATGGCCACCGGTGATGATGGCCCCCCCGGCCGGGGCCGGAGAGGGCCTAGATTGATTTCTCGTGGCTACAGAGGCTTGCGTGGCAGAGCTTGATCTAATCTCTGTTCTAGAAGTTTTAGGATGCAGTATATATGGGTGCAGGAGAATGCGTCGGTGGACTTCTGGGCTGGCCACGAGGTAGGGGGCGCGCCCCCACCCTCGTGGGCAGCCCGGGACTCCCCTGGTGAGCTTCCGGTACTCCATGGGCTTCTTCTGGTCCAAAAATAGGTTCCGTGGAGTTTCAGGTCTTTTGGACTCCGTTTGATATTCCTTTTCTCCGAAACACTTAAATAGGCTAAAAATAGCAATTACAGGCTGGGCCTCCGGTTAATAGGTTAGTCCCAAAAATAATATAAAAGTGGAAAATAAAGCCCAATATTGCCTGAAACAGTAGATAATATAGCATGGAGCAATCAAAAATTATAGATACGTTGGAGACGTATCAGGCATCCCCAAGCTTAATTCCTGCTCGTCCTCGAGTAGGTAAATGATAAAAAGATAATTTTTGATGCGGAATGCTAGTAAGTGCTTAAGTTTGATCAATGATAATTCCAATCACTTTTTCTAGCATCATTACATATCATAACTATATCTCATCTCATAAAACTTTTCATGATCAAGTAACAAGCAAGTCACAATTTTAAAGTATGGATCATAAACTTTCTTGAAAACTAACAAACAATATTCTCAGTCATCAAACAATTGCAATTCATCCTATTTTCAGGAAGAGTCTATGCCAGAGCTTTGATTTAGCAAACTTCACATACTCAACTATCATGTAGTCTTTCATAATTGCTAACACTCACGCAATACTTGTGGTTATGGAGTTTTAATCGGACACAGAGAAAGATAGGGGCTTATAGTTTTGCCTCCCAACCTTTTATCTCAAGGGTAATGTCAACATGATAATAACTCATGATCCCCTACATCCAATTAGATATATATATATATATATATATATATATATATATATATATATATATATATATATATATATATATATATATATATATATATCAGTTCTTTCCATCATCTTTGGGCTTGCCAAAGGATAAAATGAAAAGGAAAGGTGAAGATCACCGTGACTCTTGCATAAGGTGGAAGATAGTAATAAAAGATAAGCCCTTCGCAGAGGGAAGCAGAGGCTGCCATGCGCTTTTAAGGTTGGATGCACAAAATCTCAATGTGAAAGAACGTCACTTTATATTGCCCCTTGTGATATGAACCTTTATTATGCAGTCCGTCGCTTTTATTACTTCCACATCACAAGGTCGTATAAAGCTTATTTCTCCCACACCAATCAATCATACATATTTAGAGCAATTTTTATTGCTTTGCACCAATGACAACTTACTTGAAGGATCTTACTCAATCCATAGGTAGATATGCTGGACTCTCATGGCAAAACTGGTTTAAGGATTTTGGAAGCACAAGTAGTATCTCTACTTGGTGCTGAGAATTTTGGCTAGCATGAGGGGGAAAGGCAAGCTCAACATGTTAGAGGATCCATGACAACATACTTTATCTCAGATATAAGAAAACATAACTCAATACGTTGTCTTCCTTGTCCAACATCAACTCTTTAGCATGTCATATTTTAATGAGTGCTCCCAATCATAAAAGATGTCCAGGATAGTATATTTATATGTGAAACCTCTCTTCCTTCAATATTCTTTCATGAATTGTTCAAGTGACCAATTCTACGTTTGCTAACTTTCAATAAATTTACTACCTATAATTATTATTTGTCAAGTCATTACTCCCCATGTTATAAGCATATGAAACATATATAAATTCAGGTTTATGACATTCAATTTATTCAACCATTTACTCATAGGGTATACATGAAGCACATGAGCAATTAACAAACTACTCCAGAAGATATGAGTGAAGAGCACTGAGTAGTCAAATAATTAACTAGCCATGGGAGGATTCTTTTTCATTCAATATTTCAGATCCAATGAGCAAGTAAAGTTGAAAACACGCTCCAAGCAAAACACATATCATGTGATGAATAAAAATATAGCTCCGAGTAAAGTATACCGATAGTTTTGAAGACGAAAGAGGGGATGCCTTCCGAGGCATCCCCAAGCTTAGGCGCTTGAGTCTTCCTTGAATATTACCTTGGGGTGCCTTGGGCATCCCCAAGCTTAGGGTCTTTCCACTCCTTATTCTCCTCATATCGATATCTCACCCAAAACTTGAAAACTTCAATCACACAAAACTCAGCCAAACTTCGTGAGATAGGTTAGTATGATAAAGAGCAAACCATTCACTTTGGTACCGACAAAGACAAGGTTCATAATTGTTTTCACACAATTCCTACTGTACCATATCATTTCTACAAATTATATTGAGAAATATAAGCCATAGAAACTAGAAAACAAGCATACTATGCAATGAAAACAGAATCTGTCAGAAACAGAACAGTCTGTAATGATCTGAACAATAAACATATTTCTGCTACTCCAAAAATTATGAAATAAATTGGTGGACGTGAGGAATTTGTCTATTAATCTTATGGAAAAAGAATCAACTGAAAAGCACTCTTCTGTAAAAAATGACATCTATTCTCGTGAGCGCAAAGTTTCTGTTTTTTACAGCAAGATCACATTAACTTTCACCCGAGTCTTCCCAAAGGTCTTACTTGGCACTTTATGGAAACAAAAGATATAAAACATGATTACTACAGTAGCTTAATCATGTAAACACACAAAAACAGCAAGGGTAAATATTGGGTTGTCTCCCAACAAGCGCTTTTCTTTAATGCCTTTTAGCTAGGCATGATGATTTCAATGATGCTCACTTTAAAGATAGGAATTGAAACACAAAGAGAGCATCTTGAAGAATATGACTAGCATATTTAAATCTAACACACTTCCTATGCCTATGGATTTTGTGAGCACACAACTTATGGGAACAAGAATCAACTAGCATAGGAAGGCAAAACAAGTATAACTTCAAAACTTTAAGCACATAGAGAGGAAACTTAATATTATTGCAACTCCTACAAGCATGTATTCCTCCCTCATAATAATTTTCAGTAGTATCATGGATAGCAACTTTGTTCTCATACTCAATTGGAACCTCTTCCGAAATAGTGGAATCATTACTAGCTAAAGTTGACACTCTTCCTAATCCACTTTCATAAATATCACACTAAGATTCAACATCCTCCAAAATAGTGGGATCACTAATTCCTAAAGTTGACACTCTTCCAAACCCACTTTAAATGATAGTATTATTCATACTCCAAAAGTTATAAGTGAAGTTCATGGAGCATTCTACAACTGACCAATATCCAAGCTCAAAATGTATAAGTGAAGCACATGAAGCATTCTATAAAACCATACTCAAAAGATTTAAGTGAAGCACAAAGAGTAATTCTATAAGATCATACTTAAAAGATTTAGGTGAAGCACATGAAGTATTATATAAATCAATGAAGGGCTATCTCATGCTAGCATGGTTCTTGAAGAAAAGGAAAAACACAAAGGACACAAATCATGTGAACAAAACAAAACCGAGGTATACCGATAATTGTTGAAGAAGAAAGATGGGAAGCCAACCGGGGCATCCCCAAGATTAGATGCTTGAGTATACTTTGAAATATTTACATGGGGTGCCTTGGGCATCCCCAAGCTTGAACTCTTGCCTCTCTTTATTCTTCTCATATTGATAGCTCCTCGACCTTCGGACACTTCATCCACACAAAACTTTAACAAAAACTTGTGAGATCCGTTAGTGTAATAAAGCAAATCACTACCTTTAGGTACTGTAATGAACTCATTCTTTATTTGTATTGATGTTAAATCTACTGTATTCCAACTTCTCTATGGTTCGTTCCCTCCGATACTACTCATAGATTCATCGAAATAAGCAAACAACACACGCAAAACAGAATCTGTTAAAAACAGAACAGTCTGTAGTAATCTGGAAGTTTGCCAAACTTCTGTAACTCCTAAAATTATAAACTAGATTTGACAATTTGAAAATTTTGTACAGAAGTAATGTGCAAAAAGTTTCAGACCCATTTTACTTTCCAGTAAAAAATTTAAATTCACGCACTACAGCCAAAGTTTCTGTTTTTGTTTTGCACATAGTAAACAAGCAATCTAATCATCCTAAAACCAAGGCTTGGCACATTATTTTATAATACAATGAATATATACAAGGGATAGTTATTTACAGAGAAACTTCCATGAAAATTCTACATTGTTTCCATGAGCATGAGCACAAGTGCTCAAGGTCGACCCTCACTTCTTCAACGCAAAACCTTCCAATCACTTCACTTTTTGAAAAACTTTTTAGGCATGAGAGGCAAGTAATACATTTTTTGTATTTTAATTTTTAAATTTTTTTGTATGTTTCACCCACAACTAAATAGAAACAAAAAGGAAAAACAAAATCTACTTAGTGAAGGAAGCAAAAAGCACACACTAGAATATCAACCCCACGCTATTGCTCCCAAGAACGGCGCCAGAAAAGAGCTTGATAATCCCCAAGTGCAAGGAGTCATCATAGCACTTTCCAAAGGTGGAAGTGATAAGTATGGAGTGTCGAACCCACAAGGAGCTAAAGGTAAGATCAATATTCTCTCAAGCCCTATCTGCCAATCGACACTTAATTTACGTGGCAATCGGACGCTTGCTTCCAACTAGCAACAAGAAATAAAACTTCGTTGTGGGTATGAAGAGGATAACTTTGTATGATATCGGAGAGCTAAAACATAAAAGTAGGTGCTGTTATGATTAATTTAGAATATAATACTAAATATTATAAATAGCGAGTGTGGAATAATGGTGGATCAGTGTGCGGAATTGTCCTAGGCAATTGTTAACAAGACCAGTAATCACTATTGCAGTTTCATATGAGGGAGAGGCATAAGCTAACATACTTTCTCTACTTGGATCATATGCACTTATTATTGGAACTCTAGCAAGCATCCACAACTACTAAAGATCATTAAGTTAAAACCCAACCATAGCATTAATGCATCAAGTCCTCTTTATGCCCATACGCAAATAATCCCTCTTACTCGGGTTTGTGTTTCAGTCACTCACCAACCCACTATAAGCGAATCATGAACGTATTGCAACACCCTACAGCGGGAATCCCTCACGCTTGCGGGACACGGAGGGCACCATAGCAAAGCACCAAAGTAAAACATACAAGTCATACCAATCTAGATCGTCAATCAACCCAAAGACAAAAGATTTCTACTCAAAACATCATAGGATGGCAACACATCATTGGATCATAATATGTGGCATAAGGCACCATGTTCAAGTACGGGATTACAGCGGTTTGCGGGAGAGTGGACAGCGTAAAAGAGATGAGGATGGTGATGATGATGGTGATGTTGATGAAAACGATCACCGTGGCGATGATTCCCCTCCCGATGGCACTCCGGCGCCACCGGAAGAGAGGAGGAGAGGTTCTCCCTTGTGCTTCCTCCTCCATGGCCTCCACCTTCTGGTCCTTGGACTTCATGATGATGAAGACCCCTCCGGGATACTCCTCTATGGCCACCGGTGATGATGGCCCCCTCCGGCGGGGCGCCGGAGAGGGCCTAGATTGATTTCTCGTGGCTCTGAGAGGCTTGCGGTGGCTGAACTCTGATCTAATCTCTGCTCGGAAGTTTTAGGTACGAGAGTATATATGGGTGTAGGAGGTACGCCGGTGGACTTCCGGCTGGCCATGAGATAGGGGGCGCCCAGGGGTGGGCGCCTGTGGGTGGGCGTGCCCCCACCCTTGTGGGCAGCCCGGACTGCCTCGTGAGCTCCGTGACTCCATGGGCTTCTTCGTCCAAAAATAGGTTCCGTGGAGTTTCAGTCTTTTGGACTCCGTTTGATATTCTTTTCTTGAAACACTGAAATAGGCTAAAACGAATTACAGGCTGGGCCTCCGGTTAATAGGTTAGTCCCAAAATAATATGAAAGTGGAAAATAAAGCCCAATATTGCCGAAAGTAGATAATATAGCATGGAGCAATCAAAAATTATAGATACGTTGGAGACGTATCATACGACTACATCCGTACATCAACATGACAATTGCGGATACTCAGACGCTCTAGGACTCTGCCGGTGCTGCCGGACGCTCTCCTGAGTCAGACCCAGATCCTAAACTGACGACGCCAATCGAGACCTCCGGGTTAAAGGTAACACGACGACGCTACCTCGAGGGCTCTCGCTCAGTGGTAGGTGCGTGATACGTCTCCAACGTATCTATAATTTTTGATTGCTCCATGCTATATTATCTACTGTTTTGGACCATATTGGGCTTTATTTTCCACTTTTATATTATTTTTGGGACTAACCTATTAACCGGAGGCCCAAATTTTAATTGTTGTTTTTTGCCTATTTCAGAGTTTCAAAGAAACGGAATATCAAACAGAGTCCAAACGGAATGAAACCTTCGGGAACGTGATTTTTTCACCGAATATGACCCAGGAGACTTGGAACCTACGCCAAGGAAGCTTCGAGGTGGGCACGAGGTAGGGGGACGCGCCTTCCCCCCCCCCCTCCTCCCAGGCGTGCCCCCACCCTCGTGGTGCTCACGAAGCTCCACCGACGTACTTCTTCCTCCTATATATACCTACGTACCCCCAAACGATCAGATACGGAGCCAAAAACCTAATTCCACCGCCGCAACTTTCTGTATCCACGAGATCCCATCTTGGGGCCTGTTCTGGAGCTCCGCCGGAAGGGGAATCCACCACGGAGGGCTTCTACATCATCACCATAGCCCCTCCAATGAAGTGTGAGTAGTTTACTTCAGACCTTCGGGTCCATAGTTACTAGCTAGATGGCTTCTTCTCTCTTTTGGATCTCAATACAATGTACTCCCCTCTCTTGTGGAGATCTATTCGATGTAATCTTCTTTTTGCGTGTGTTTGTTGAGACCGATGAATTGTGGGTTTATGATCAAGATTATCTATGAACAATATTTGAATATTCTCTGAATTCTTTTATGTATGATTGAATCTATGGATGTGAATTTTGTTGGTAGGAATAATTTTGGTAACAACGCGTATAGAGGAAACTTTAATCCTAGGCCTTATCCTAGTAATCCCTCTAATAATTATGGAAATTCCTACAACAACTCTTACGGAAATTTTAATAAGATGCCCTCTGAATTTGAGACTAGTGTTAAAGAGTTTATGAATTCGCAAAAGAATTTTATTGCTTTGCTTGAAGAGAAATTACTTAAAGTTGATGAATTGGCTAGGAAAGTTGATAGAATTTCTCTTGATGTTGATTCTCTAAAACTTAGATCTATTCCTCCTAAGCATGATATCAATGAGTCTCTCAAAGCCATGAGAGTTTCCATTGATGAGTGCAAAGAAAGAACCGCTAGGATGCGTGCTACGAAAGATGCCTTTATTAAAGCGTGTTCATTCAATTTCCATGAAAATAAAGATGAAGATCTAAAAGTTATTGACGTGTCCCCTATTAAATCTTTGTTTTGCAATATGAATCTAGATAATGATGGGACTGAATATGATCTACCTTTACCTAGAAGGTGTTCCAAGAATTCGGAGTTTATAGATCTTGATGCTAAAATGATAAAAGTGGGATTGAAGGAAGCAAAACCCTAGATGTTGCTAAACCCACAATTTTGGATTTCAAGGAATTTAATTATGAAATTTGCTCTTTAATTGATTGTATTTCCTTGTTGCAATCCGTAAGCTAAATTCTCCGTGAGATGCTTATAGTCAAAATAAAGCCTTTACCAAACATATCGTTGATGCCTTGATGCAATCTTATGAAGAAAAATTGAGTTGGAAGTTTCTATCCCTAGAAAACTTTATGATGAGTGGAACCAACTATTAAAATTAAGATTAAGGATCATGAATTCTATGCTTTATGTGATTTGGGTGCTAGTGTCTCCACTATTCCCAAAACTTTGTGCGATTTGCTAGATTTCCGTGATTTTGATGATTGCTCTCTAAACTTGCACCTTGCGGATTCCACTATTAAGAAACCTATGAGAAGAATTAATGATGTTCTTATTGTTGAAATAGGAATAATGTGCCTGTAGATTTTATCGTTCTTGATATAGATTGCAACCCTTCTTGTCCTATTATTCTTGGTAGACCTTTCCTTAGAACAATTGGTGCAATTATTGATATGAAGGAAGGGAATATTAGATTCCAGTTTCCGTCAAAGAAAGACATGGAACACTTCCCTAGAAAGAAAATAAAATTACCATATGAATCTATCATGAGGGCCACTTATGGATTGCCTACCAAAGATGGCAATACCTAGATCTATCCTTGCTTTTATGCCTAGCTAGGGGCGTTAAACGATATCACTTGTTGGGAGGCAACCCAATTTTATTTTTAGTTTTTTTGCTTTTGCTTCTGTTTATGAATAAATAATCCATATAGCTTCTGTTTAGATGTGGTTTTGTGTTTTAGTTAGTGTTTGTTCCAAGTTATACCTATAGGATATTCTTGGATGATAGTTATTTGATCTTGCTGCAACTTCCAGAAACTTTCGGTTCACGAAAACAATTGTTAAAAATCACCAGAACGTGATAAAATAGTGATTCCAATTGCTCCTGATCAATAAACAAATTTCCTAGGCCGTGCTATTTTGGATAAATTTTTGGACCTCCAGAAGTTTGCGTTAGTTACAGATTACTACAGACTGTTCTGTTTTTGACAGATTCTGTTTTTCGTGTGTTGTTTGCTTATTTTGATGAATCTATGGCTAGTAAAATAGTTTATAAACCATAGAGAAGTTGGGATACAGTAGGTTTAACACCAATATAAATAAATAATGAGTTCATTACAGTACCTTGAAGTGGTCTTTTGTTTTCTTTTCGCTTCTTGAGCTCACAAGATTTCTGTTGAGTTTTGTGTTGTGAAGTTTTCATGTTTTGGGTGAAATCTTTTGATGGATTATGGAACAAGGAGTGGCAAGAGCCTAAGCTTGGGGATGCCCATGGCACCCATAAGATAATCTAAGGACACCAAAAATTCAAAAGCTTGGGGATGCCCGGAAGGCATCCCCTCTTTAAATCTACTTCCATCGGTAACTTTACTTGGAGCTATATTTTTATTCACCACATAATATGTGTTTTGCTTGGAGCGTCTTGTATGATTTGAGTCTTTGCTTTTTAGTTTACCACAATCATCCTTGCTGTACACACCTTTTTAGGGAGCCATACATGAATTGGAATTTGATAGAATACTCTATGTGCTTCACTTATATCTTTTGAGCTATATAGTTTTGCTCTAGTGCTTCAATTATATCTTTTAGAGCACGGTGGTGGATTTGTTTTATAGAAACTGTTGATCTCTCATGCTTCACTTAGATTATTTTCAGAGTCTTAAATAGCATGGTAATTTGCTTAAAAAATCTAATAAGCTTGGTGTTCAAGATTTGTAAAACTTTCTTTTGAGTGCGTTGAATACTAAGAAAAGTTTCATGCTTGATAATTGTTTTGAGATATGAAGATGGTGATATTAGAGTCATGCTAGTTGAGTAGTTGTGAATTTGAGAAATACTTGTGTTAAAGTTTGTGATTCCCGTAGCATGCACGTATGGTGAACCGTTATGTGATGGAGTCGGAGCATGATTTATTTATTGATTGTCTTCCTTATGAGAGGCTGTCGGGGACTAGCCGGCATGGTCTTTCCTACCAATCTATCCCCTAGGAGCATGCGCGTAATACTTTGCTTTGATAACTTGTAGATTTTTACAATAAGTATATGAGTTCTTTATGACTAATGTTGAGTCCATGGATTATACGCACTTTTCTTCCTTCCACCATTGCTAGCCTCTCTAATATCGCACACTTTTCGCCGGTATCATACACCCACCATATACCCTCCTCAAAACAGCCACCATACCTAACTATCATGGCATTTCCATAGCCATTCCGAGATATATTGCCATGCAACTTTCCACTGTTCCGTTTATTATGACACGCTCCATCATTGTCATATTGCTTAGCATGATCATGTAGTTGACATCGTATTTGTGGCAAAGCCACCATTCATAATTCTTTCATACATGTCACTCTTGATTCATTGCATATCCCGCACATCACCGGAGGCATTCATATAGAGTCATATTTTGTTCTAAGTATCGAGTTGTAAGAAAATAAAAGTGTGATGATCATCATTTTTAGAGCATTGTCCCAAGTGATGAAAAGGATGATGGAGACTATGATTCCCCCACAAGTCGGGATGAGACTCCGGACGAAAAAAAAAGAGGCCAAAAAAGAGAGAAAAGAGGCCAAAAAAGAGAGAAAAGGCCCAAATAAAAAAAATGAGAGAAAAAGAGAGAAGGGACAATGTTACTATCCTTTCACCACACTTGTGCTTCAAAGTAGCACCATGATCTTCATGATAGAGAGTCTCTCATTTTGTCACTTTCATATACTAGTGGGAATTTTCATTATAGAACTTGGCTTGTATATTCCAATGATGGGCTTCCTCAAAATGCCCTAGGTCTTCGTGGAGCAAGCGAGTTGGATGCACACCCACTTAGTTTCTTTTGTTGAGCTTTCATATGCTTATAGCTCTAGTGCATCCGTTGCATGGCAATCCCTACTCAATCACATTGATATCTATTAATGGGCATCTCCATAGCCCGTTGATACGCCTAGTTGATGTGAGACTATCTTCCCCCCTTTTTGTCTTCTCCACAACCACCATTCTATTACACATATAGTGCTATATCCATGGCTCACACTCATGTATTGCGTGAAGATTGAAAAAGTTTTGAGAATGTCAAAAGTATGAAACAATTGCTTGGCTTATCATCGGGGTTGTGCATCATTTAAATACTTTATGTGGTGAAGATAGAGCATAGCCAGACTATATGATTTTGTAGGGATAACTTTCTTTGGCCATGTTATTATGAGAAGACATAATTGCTTAGTTATTATGCTTGAAGTATTATTATTTTTATGTCAATATGAACTTTTGTCTTGAATCTTTCGGATCTGAATATTCATACCACAGTTAAGAAGAATTACATTGAAATTATGCCAAGTAGCACTCCGCATCAAGAATTCTTTTTTTTATCATTAACCTACTCGAGGACGAGCAGGAATTAAGCTTGGAGATGCCTGATACGTCTCCAACGTATCTATAATTTTTGATTGCTCCATGCTATATTACCTAATGTTTTGGACCATATTGGGCTTTATTTTCCACTTTTATATTATTTTTGGGACTAACCTATTAACCGGAGGCCCAGCCAGTACTGCTTTTTTGCCTATTTCAGAGTTTCAAAGAAACGGAATATCAAACGGAGTCCAAACGGAATGAAACCTTCGGGAACGTGATTTTCTCACCGAATCTGACCCAGGAGACTTGGACCCTACGCCAAGGAAGCTTCGAGGTGGGCACGAGGTAGGCGCGCCCTCCCAGTGCGCCCCCCACCCTCATGGGGCCCACGGCTCCACCGACGTATTTCTTCCTCCTATATATACCTACGTGCCCCCAAACGATCGAATCTGAGCCAAAACCTAATTCCACCGGCCGCACTTTCTTCGTATCCACGAGATCCCATCTTGGGGCACATTAGAGTTCCATGGGAAGGGATCCACCATGGAGGGCTTCTACATCATCATCGTAGCCCCTCCGATGAAGTGTGAGTAGTTTACTTCAGACCTTCGGGTCCATAGTTAGTAGCTAGATGGCTTCTTCTCTCTTTTGGATCTCAATACAATGTTCTCCCCTCTCTCATGGAGATCTATTCGATGTAATCTTACATTTGTGGTGTGTTTGTTGGAGACCGTGAATTGTGGGTTTATGATTAAGATTATCTATGAACAATATTTGAATCTTCTACGTATTCTTTTATGTATGATTGGTTATCTTTGCAAGTCTCTTGAATTATCAGTTTGGTTTGGCCTACTAGATTGGTTCTTCTTGCAATGGGAGAAGTGCTTAACTTTGGGTTCAATCTTCCGGTGTCCTTTCGGTGGATGAGGGGCAGCAAGGCACGTATTGTATTGTCGCCATCGAGGATAACAAGATGGGGTTTTTATCATCTTGCATGAATTTATCCCTCTACATCATGTCATCTTGCTTAAGCCGTTACTCTGTTTTCTTTGAACTTAATACTCTAGATGCATGTTGGATAGCGGCCGATGAGTGGAGTAATAGTAGTAGATACTGGCAGGGGAGTTGGTCTACTTGTCTCGGACGTGATGCCTATATACATGATCATACCTAAATATTCTCATAACTATGCTCAATTCATCAATTGCTCAACAAAGTAATTGCTCACCCGCCAGAAAATACTTATGCTCTTGAGAGAAGCCACTAGTGAAATCTATGGCCCGGTCTATCTTCATCATATTAATCTTCCATCACTTTATTATTGCTTTGCTTTTTTACTTTTGCCTTTTATTTTACTTTGCATCTTTATACCAAAAATACCAAAATATTATCTATCATCTCATCAGATCTCACTCTCGTAAGTGACCGTGGAAGGGATTGACAACCCCTATTCGCGTTGGTTGTGAGGAGCTATTTGCTTTGTGTAGGCACGAGGGACTCGTGTGTAGTCTCCTCTTTGGATTGATACCTTGGTTCTCAAAACTGAGGGAAATACTTACGCCATCGTGCTGCATCACCTTTCCTCTTCAAGGAAATCCAACGCAAGCTCAAGAGGTAGCAGCGCGGGATGAGAGGGGATCATGGGAGCTGCGGGGGTAGCAAGAAGAGACGCCCACTCAGCAGGAGCACTGTGTGGGTTCACAGCTGAGGTGCCCGAGCTACTCGGGGGAGTAACCGGGGAAATAGGCAAGCTAGAATTGGGCACAATATAAGGAGTAAATCCCATAGAAGGTGGAGTAGGGTAGGATCTAGCGGCGGCTAAAGCAGAACGAGCACGATTCAGCTCTCGAGCCAACTCGTGAATCAGAAGATAACTAGCAGTGATATATCGAGAAAGGTAGCTAGTATCACTATCAGACGCTGGATCAACGGAATGAAAGCGAACACGACCATCATCATGCAAAGATGGGTAGAAGCGAAAACCTGGGTGGTTCTGCATCCGAGCCTTTATAGAAGCGTAACTCAACAAGAATCTTGAATGCAAAGTATATTACGGCCTGAGCGGCGGTGGATGCATAACCGCTCCGAGAGGTACGAGTGTAAGAGCCTGTTGTCGAACTGGTGTGCAGAGTAACCATGGTGTGATACTCGTATACTGAGTCTGCTAGACGCTCCCGGTACACCCGATATGCTGGGTCGTCACCATGAGGGTACAGTCGACGCCACACGCTACGAAGAAGATGCGGTGAGGTGTACGGCATCAGCTGCAACTGGCACGGATACGGCACCGGAGCCATCTACACTCACAGCCATTAGTATGTTAGAAATAAAAATAAAACGAGTGCATGCAATGCAACAATCAGCTACAAACACTACCGGCACTCAACTTTTACTATAACTAACGTCCTGTTAACACGTCGGTAGGCTGGCGTTTCCTACAGTCAGCGCGGCTCTGATACCAAGTGTTGTGGCACCCCGGCTCAGAGCAACCTATTTACCTTGCATTGCCAGCCCAGAGATCATGTCTTCTGGCAACACACAACATCTTGGTACAGAAAACAACTGCTTACATCAAGTTGCGAGGCCAAGCGGCACACACGGTGCAGCTGAACAATATGTACATTATTTAGTGAACATAAAGGGGCCTCGATCATGACAACTACACGGCAGCGGAACAACGACGAAGCGGGACTTCATAGCATAGGGACACCAATGTGGACACGATCTAGACTCGGTCAACACTCCGATCCAACGAGACTTTCCTAAAATCTGGCATGAATTGCCAGGTGAGTACATTGAATGTACTTGCAAGCTCACAACCAGCATAAACATAATGACAAACAATATCATGATATTTAACCAATTTATCATCAATAAAAAATCATACTAAGGATGCAGTGAACATGATCTCGTGCCTCAAGTCCTTCGGACTTGCTTACCAAACGGGTTACCTCGTAACCAAACGGTGATCTTTATCGGGTCACAATCAGACCAACACTTTGGTCTCCAAACGGGTTACTTCGTAACCAAACGGTGATCTTTCTCGGATCACAAGCGGACCAACACTTTGGTCTTCAAACGGGTTACCTCGTAACCAAACGGGGATCTTTCTCAGATCACAACCGGACCAACACTTTGGTCTTCATCGTCAACAAACGGAACCAACACGTTTGTTCACATCCTCAACATTGGTTCCCAACAATCATCTTTCCAATACTGCAATGTGATAAACATTAGTGTGCATGCTTATTTAAATGTTGACCCATGGTGTGACCTACTTCTGAGTTGTGTCCGTAACCGAGGACGTGGCTATCGATAGATTAAATACACTCTGCAGGGGTAGCACACTTTACCCACACCACAGAACCCATGTGTCGGGGGTTGGGTGCGACATATGCCAAAGGATGGCTTATCATGGAGGGGGCGAGTAGAACGTCGCTGGTGCCTGGAAACGGGATGAGGCGAAGACATCCACGCCTTGTAATCTTACCCAGCCTGTGGCTCTCCGAGGAGATAACACCCCTCATCGCTGCTCAAGGGTCTCCGCATGATCACTATGGCAAAATGGGTACAAGAGGCTCCTTGAGTTGTTCGGGTGAGGAAGGAGAAGGGCTTGGCTCGCTCTTCTCTCCCTCTATGTGTGTGTCTGAAACTACTAGCTTCCAACCCTTTGCATGGGTGCCCCGGGTGGTTTATATAGGCCTACCCCCCCCGGTACAACGGTAATCCAGCCTGGTGTGGGCCCAAGTCGTCAGTCTCTAAGTTGCCGTCTTCTTCGCCGACTCCTGGGGCCCGCCGACTAGCGGGCCCCGCCGACGGTCCAGCATGGGGCCGACAGCCCTTGTCCGCCGCGGGCGGGTCTGGCCGGCTGCAGATCACTGTAGCCGTGCTCCTAATGACGCGAGCTTGGTTGTGAGGTTATGGCGACAGTGCCGCCGCCTGGCGGGCGATCACTGTTGCCATTCCCTGTCTTGTCTGGTCAATAGCGCGTGGATTCTGGGGGAGGAGCCGGCCGACTTCCGGAGGCCGACTCCACCGGGTCCG
Source organism: Aegilops bicornis (assembly GCA_021605145.1). Lineage (NCBI taxonomy): Eukaryota > Viridiplantae > Streptophyta > Magnoliopsida > Poales > Poaceae > Aegilops > Aegilops bicornis. The sequence goes on along the minus strand of JAHIAL010000033.1, from coordinate 972,540 downwards.
TCTTTGGGGTGCTCTCGCCGTCTTCGGTACTCCCGCTACCGACAGCGGGTCTCTGCCGCCTTCGGGTTGTACAGACAGCGACGTGGGTGCGTGAATCTGCCCACTGATGATGATATCGGGGCCGCATGGCAGCAGTTGCTGCACCGCACGGAGGTCTCCGTTGGTACGGGCGCGATCAGAGCCATACCCGCTTCTTTATGGACTGGCGGGGATGGGCGAGGCGGCTTTACCCCATAGTCGCCCAGGCTCAAGGCGGTGGAGGTCACGGGCCGACTCCCTGTGGCCGGCCTCGCTGGAGGTCGCTGGCTTGGAGTCGGCTTGTCCTGAAGGCGGCCCCTGGGACTCGGCCCAGAGGGGTAGTCGGCCGGCGCTGTTGCCGACTATCTTCGTCTTGGGATCTTGAGGGGCGCTGCCTGCCCCGATGTTTTGAAAGGTTCAGGGGCTCGGGTCTGCCTACCCGTAGTCCATTACTCCGACAGTAGTCCCCGAAGCTGGGGAGGCGCCGAGGCAGCCCATCGAGGAGCCTCAACAGCTTCATCCTCCTGTCAGGAAGGATTTGGACTCGGCCCGCCGTCTTCATCCGGAATAGGCTTTGCAGGGGGGCGTCTTGCTCTTCAAGGGTTTCGGTCGCAAGGGACACAGGGCGGCGTGCGATAAGCTTCTGCAACCGCCTGTCAGGCTCCGCTTACTGCTGGTGGCACGCTGGCGAGCGGTCTGCCAGCCAAATTTGTCGTGACAAGACGGGCCTGCCGGGCAAGGGCCCATCACCACGCTTCCGGCGCGCCAATGATCCGCTATGCGTCGTGGCGGTTGAGCCCCACGCCGCTATCGCACGCAGTAACGCCGTGGGTTAAATCGTGGGGCGCAAGGATGTGGGCGCAGCTTAATCCCACGCCTCGCCCCTCGGGCAGAGCCCAGCGCCTATAAGTAGGCGGGGAGGAAGCGGCGACGCACGCGCACTCTCTCATCCCCGCTCCTGCCCCCATCTTCTTCCTTGCTCCTCCGCGAGCCTCGTTCCTTCCTCGCCGCTGTGATGAGCTCCTCATCAGCCGCCGCGGCCCCACCGTGCGCTCTGGGCGTAGGGACGGCTCCGTCATCGACGGCATTTACATGGTCGAAGTTCGCCGACCGCATTCCCGGCAAAGCAACCTTGTGCGAGCCCGCACCACGGAGGGCTTAAATCACGCCGGCGCGGAGGAGGGCGAGCGGTTGTCTTCCGCTTTCGCACCTCATGCGCTGGTTAGCTGCCGGGCGAGCGGCTTCTTCCGCAGCGTTCTTGAGTTCTTCGGGCTCCACCGCACCACCTCACCCCCAACACGGTGGTGTTGCTGGCCGCCCGCATCCTTATGCGAAGGTTTCTCGAGTTCTCCCCACCATCGAGCTATGGGGAGTTCTTCTGCCGGCTCGGGACCCACATCGCTCGCGTGCCGGCTCTGTGCGGCGCGTTCATCGCTAAGAGGAGGTCGGTGGCCGATAATCCTTTCCCTGCCATCCCCCTCATCAAGTCGGTGAAGATGTGGCAGCGCCAGACTTCTACGTTAAGAACGTCGCCCGACGGGCGATCGGGTCAACTTGCCGCCTTTACGGGCGGCGAATCGGGCGGGCCGACCCACCAGCTGGTCCCACAGGCCCGGACACGACTCCCGCAGTAACGCCGCCGTCGCATGCCCACAGAATGATACAATCGGAGGGGCCTGACTGGGCTGACTTGTTTCGCCACTTCGTGGCGTATGGGCCGAGTCCTCCCTTTCTCTGTACGCCCTCATCTGATCTCGCCAGATGAGCGGCCACCGACCCCACCGGATGTGCTCCAAGGACATGCCCCACGCGGAGGTGGTGGACACGGTGAACTTCTTTGGCTTAATCATGACCTCAAGGGGAATGGCGCTTGACAAGGAGCCATACTGCCGCCAATCCCCCGCCGATGGTAAGTCGCCTCTCGCTTCCTTTGTTTCCTTCCCTAGCCAGATCCGGCTCTTACTTTCCTTTGTTCTTTCCGACTCAAATCCTCTCATGCTGCCTCGATCGGCGCCGCGGGGCCGGCTCGCGAGTTCGTCCCCGACCGGGCGGAGAGTGACGCCGACGACCCCGACTTGGGCGTGGCGGCGGTGGAAACCGATGCCGAAGGAGGGGAAGAGGCCGATGACTTCAGGCCCTCGGCCACCTTTGCCGACCGCCTCGATGAAAGTCGCTTCGCCGCCGCCAGAGGAACTGCCAACCAGGCGCGAGCTCCTCCGCCGCTTTGGGGCCGAGGCGCGCTGGCCGGGCCGGGCCGAGTCACCAGCGGCTGAGCCAAGAGAATCGGGGAGCAGCCATGACTCGGCCACGAGGAAGCGGTCGCGAGGCCACCGCTTCCGCAAGGAGGTGAAAAAACCACCGCTGGTCTCCGCGTAAAGTATCTTTTTATTCCGTCTTGTTTTCTTCCGGTCCGCCTTGCCCAAGTCTTCTTATGTCTTTTTCTCTCATCGTGGCTCCTCACTCGAGAGGTCGCCGCCACGCCCGCCTCCGTCATGGGGTCAGGGCAGAGACGCCCGCCAGCAGTTGGTGGGCTGACCCCGGCCGCCTCGGGGGAGGCAACAGAGCGGAACGCTGCAGGAGAAGCGCGACGAGGAGGCGGTCACTTGCCGAGAGAAAGCGCGGGCCGAGAGGGTGGTCGGCCACCGCCGCAGCTCAAAGGCAAGCCGAGGAGGCCGCGTCTCGGGGCCGGGCGCTGCTCGCTGCGTTCCTCTGAGGTCAGCGCCACCGCCGCCGGACTTCTCGGGGCAATCGGAGGGAGCTGGTGGTGAGGCTCCCGTCGCAGGGAGGGGCGGCGAGGTTTCTTCGCCGGGCGCGGCCGCGCCACCTCCGCCGCCTCCGCCGCAGCCTGAAGTCGCGCGAGGCAAACAGCCGGCGGACCCACCCGCTGGCTGACGACCGACGATGAAGCCGTGGCGCGCTGCTTCTTCAAGTCGCCTTCGCCAGCGGGCGCCGCTTGAGAAGGCGGACTCGGCGCCAGCGCCCTTAGAGACCGGCGCCCGCCAGCTCGGCGATCCCACGCTGAAGCGTCAGCGCCGCGCCTTGGGTGGGTCGCGAGGCGGCATGGGCTCGCTGAACACTGGCGCTCCCCGACGCCCAAGCAAAGCTGCGGGTCAAGGCGCCGCCTCGAGAACCTCTCCAAGGCGCACTCGCTGGCGTCGCGCTGCAGGCGGGTAAGTTTCATTTCCAAGATTTCTCTTGATCTTCTCTGTAGCGCCAAAGACACCCATCGGGTATAGTCCCCGAAGTTTGAATCGGTCAGCCGAGCAAGCGGCCCGAACTTTATTTGCTTACTTCAAGTCTTTATCTGTATGCGGAATCCTTGTTACAGAGTATCACAACCTCCGCGCTACCACCTTCAACCGCAACATTGAAGAGCTGAACAAACGGGCTGGCCGACCGGCGAGGAGCCGAGGTGAGTTTTTCTTCTTGGGGGCGCTCTTGCACACCGCTGGCTGTAGTCCTCGAGATTCAGACATTGACGTCAGCCGGGCCGGATCTTCTGGCGACCTTCTTATCGGCGATTTCGCGTCCTTCTTCTTTTGTTCTTGTAGTCCAACGCCCGCTCAAGGGATCAGCTGAAATACGGCCGAGACCGCCTCAGCGCTAAGGAGGAGGAATGCACAAGCTGGCCGCAGAGCGCGACCTGCTGGCCACGCATTGTGAGCAGCAGGGGAGTTGCGGGCCGAGGCGGAGAAGAAAGAGGCCGCCCTCGGCCGAAGTTTGAGAGCGAGCGCTCCGCCTGACCGACCGAGAGGCGATCTCGACCTCGCTTCCATGAGATAGAAGATATCGTTGATGGTAAGTTTGCTTTTACTTTCTCTTTTGGGTTGCCGACTATGGATTAAGCCGGCTCATGTCTTTTCTAACTTGCTTTTTCTTCTTCCTCGCAGACTTCTTTCCTGGTCATACGCAGGCGGCCAATCAGGCCATTGAGGCCGAACGCGAGGCGCGGAGGGCGGATGGCGCCAAGATTGCAGCCAATGCCCCCGGACCTTTGACGCAGCAGCTCGAGCATTGAGGCTCGTCTGCGGTCGGCACATCGGATGCCGCGCCGTCTTCAGCGTGTCGGGGCCCAGCGATTGCTGCCCTGCGTGACCGGACATGCCGGGTTCTTGCGCGACTCCCAGCCGGACCGCCGACCGGGCCGGAGGTCGGCTGGGCGCGTCTTGAGGCATGGAAGGAGCTCCGCGTTCGGCTGGAGCTTCGCCGAGCCTCGGAGTTCATCAAGGCGTGGTATCCAAGGCTTGACCTGACCGCTGGGCCGCGTTCGGTCAGAAGCCCAGCAGAGAGCTGCAGTCATGGAGGGCGCTTCGCCGAGCGTCTGTGGCGGCGATCGCCGACTACACGGACACCAGCGTCTTTGTTCCGGAGCGGGCTGAAGAGCGGTGGAGGCGCCACGAGTGGTTCGGGATGAACCCGGACTACGGGCGAGGACTCGGGCGGAGGTGATCGACCCAAGACCGAGGATGAGGACGAGGCGGAGGACGGAGACGGCATGGAGGCGTCAGAAGACGGAGCGGGCGGCCAGCCTCAGCTCGACCGCGCCTCTAGCAACGAGCCGCGCCCCTCTGAGCCAGCCGCTGCCAGAAACGATCACGCTAAGACTGCCCAGCCAGCCGCCCCGGCGCCTGACACCGGCACTGCCTCCGGCCTTCCAGCCCCATCCGCTGCTTCTTAGGCCGCTGCCTTGGCTTTTTTTTATCTGCTTGTTAGTCTTTCGAAGGAACTTTGTTAATTCGCACAATTCACCAACACCCAGTGGGTGTATTCTGAACCTCTGTTTGAAGATCCGGCCAAGGGCCTAAGTTTATGTAAATATTGTTCTAATTTCATGTTTCCTTGCTCAGTGCTCTTACGGCTTTCCCCTTGCCGCCTTCCCTTAGATGCCGCCTTGCCCGTCGGGCAGCCGCTCTGCGGACTGCCGTCTAGGTCAAGTGCTCGGCTACTTTTGAGAAGGCAAGTACTTGGCCATTTTAGAGTCGTTTAAGCAAGTTGGGTAGAAAACGGCAAGCCGGCCTCCTAAGAGTCGGTTTCATAAAACGGGCTGGGAGCCGGCTTCAACTATGTGTATGCTTTGGGTCCTTAGCCCTTTTTTCGTGTGGGCGCCCGCTCTACCTCACTCCTGCCCGCCAAACAGTCGCTCCGCGAGCTGCGGCTTCTGACAGGAGACGGCTTGGGCGCCGCACGCTACTTGTCGGACTTCAGGAAGCACTTCATAGCTCAAAAGCGGCGAGTCCCCGGGCCGACTAGTCGAGCCCGGTGCCACACAGCATAATAAAAAAGGGTAACATACCCAAAGGCATAATTCTTATCGTACAGATAACAAAAGAGGGCAGTCCCCGAGCTCGTCTCGGGGGCCCGAGTCTTGGTATTTCAAACACAAAAGGGTAGCGTGGGTACATACTCGCATCAACTATAAAATCTTCGAGGAGATTTGCATTCCATGGTCGCCCGTCTCTTTGCCGGAGTCGCCCCTTCTTGGCGTCTTTCGGGCTTCGGCGTCGATCAGGTAGTAAGAGTCGTTACTGCCCAGCACTTTACATCGATGATGAACGGTCCTTCCCAAAGGCGCCCGATAGCTTGTGCTGGCCGGCCGCTCGCTGAATCAGCCGGAGCACAAGGTTGCCCTCACGAATGATCTCGGCTTGACCTTTTTGTTGTAGTAGCGACGCGAGCTCTGGCCGGTAGATGCCGGACGGCCGAGTGCCGTGAGCCGCCCTCTTCCAAAGAGATCGACGCTCGCCTTGACGTGCTTCTTCCGCTTCCTCCACGGTGTACATGCTGACTTCATGGGAGTCGAACTCTATATCCGTTGGGATGACGGCTGCACCGTAGACGAGGAAGAAGGGTGTGAAGCCGGTTGACTTGTTTGGAGTCGACGCAGACTCCGAGGGCGGTAGGCAACTCCTCAAGCCAGCAGCGGCGAACGCTCGAGTGGTTCGACCAGCGAGGCTTGATGCCGAGGCCGTTCGCCGCTTCCACCTGGCCGCTTGATCGCGGATGGGCAACGGACGCTAAGTCCGGGGCCGGATGCCCCGCGCCGCAGTAACGGGCTGTATGGCCTGTAAATTTGTGCCGTTGTCGGTGATGATGCTGTGTGGTACGCCGTACCGAGTCGTGATGTCGGCGATGAAAGTTACTGCCATAGGACCATTCAACTTCTTGATGGGTTTTGCTTCTATCCACTTGGTGAACTTGTCCACCGCGACAAGTAGGTGAGTTAGGCCACCTCGTGCCGTCTTGAATGGTCCCACCATGTCCAGGCCCCAAACAGCAAAGGGCCAAGCGATGGGGATTGTCTTTAGCGCTGAAGCCGGCTGAAGCGGCTTGGAGCGGAACACCTGGCACCCCTTGCATTTTTGAACTAACTCCTTGGCCTCTTCTAGGGCGGTCGGCCAGAAGAAACCGTGTCGGAAGGCTTTGGCGACGAGTGCTCTGGAGGCTGCATGATGGCCGCACTTTTCATACGATGGATGTCTTCGAGGATTGCTTTGCCTTGCTCTGATTCGATGCAGCGCTGGTAGACACCGGTGGCGCTGCGCCTGACCAGCTCTCTATTGACTATAGTATAGGCTGCCGCTCGGTGTTGCACTTGCCGAGCCAAGGTTTCATCAGTTGGTAGCTCTCCTCTTACAAAAAACTTCAAGATGGGCTGGGCCCATGCGGGTTCTCGCTATTTCTTCGACCGCCAAGATCTGCTACTTGGACGAGGGCGCCGGGCTGGGAGGCGGCGGGTTGGAGTCTCGCAGCAGCTTTGCGTTGGAGAAGTCCCCGGCCGACCGGGCACGATCCACTGGCCGAAATCTTGGAGGCTTTTGCAAAGGTCGCTTCAGCCCCGGGCCGGGTTCAAGTCCGGCCGCTTCGACCGCCGCTGTTCTTGGGGCGTCTTCAAGGATTCTTGTGCCGCTTTGCCGAGGCTCGGGTCGGATCTGCTTTCTTTCTTGAGCCGGCACAAAAATGGAGTCCGACTCTGGCGACGGTTTGACGGATGGCTTGAGAAGGCGAAGATACACCGGATGGTATTGCCTGTCGGGTGGAACCGATTCTTGCCAGGGCATCTGCTTGGTCATTATCGTTCCTTGGCACATGGAGGAATTCGCATCCCTCAAAATATCCACTCAGTTGCTGCACTAGAAAGCGGTAGCTCGCCATATTTGCATCTTTGGCGTCCCCAAATACGGATGACCTGTTGGACCACCAAGTCGAGTCGCCATAGCATTGTGATCCGGCGAATGCCGAAGTTCTTGGCAAGCGGAGCCCATGGATGAGCGCCTGCGTATTTGGCGACGTTGTTGGAGGCGGCGAAATGGATTCAGCAGCTGTACTTGAGCTTATCGCCTTTAGGGGAAGTGAGGACCACGCCGGCTCCCAAGCCGGGTGCGCATCTGGAGCCATCAAAGTGCATCCGCCAATGGGTGGAGTCGGGCGCGGCGGTGTATCGGGTCTCGCCCAATCGGCGAGGAAGTCGGCCGGTGCTTGTGACTTGATGGCGGTGCGGGGCTGGTAAAAGATGGTGTAGGGGGCCAACTCTATGGCCCATTTGGCCACTCGGCCCGAAGCATCTCGGCTTCCGATGATCTCTGCTAGTGGGGCCGTGCAAACCACGGTGATTGAGTGCTCTTGAAAGTAAGGCTTCAACTTCTTGGCGGCAAAGTGCACGCCGTAACACATCTTTCCTTCCGGGTAGTGGGGGTAGTTCTGCTTGGAGGTCCCATTACCTCGCTCAGTAATATCTTGGTCTCTGGACGGTAGCGCCTTGCCCTCCTCCTTGCGTTCAACCACAATAACTATCTCGACTACTGGCGGTGGCGGCAATATCACAGAGCATGGGCTCCTTTGGAGTCGGAGCCGCCAAAGACTGGGGAGTAGCTTGACATTCTTTTTAATCGGAGAAAAGTCATTCCGCTTTGAGTTCCATTCAAGAAGGTGGTCTTCTTCATAAGTTAGTACAGAGGAAGGGCTTTCTCACCCGGTACCGATCGATTTAATCGACCGATAGACGCCAAGCGTACCGGTGAACTTCGCACATCCAGCGGTCGGCTGGGTACTTCCATTCTCTCAATTGCCTTGATCTTCACGGGTTGCACTCTATGCCGCTGTTCGGATACCAGGAAGCCGAGGAGCTGGCCGGGCTGGTACTCGAAGACGCATTTCTGCAGGGTTGAGCTTGATCTCGAATCGGCGCGAGGTTTTCAAAGGTCTCCTTGAGGTCTTCCAACAGCGTTCCTCGCCTCTCCGTCTTCACCACTCACGTCGTCCACGTAAGCGTGGGCGTTTCTATAAGCTGCTTGAGGAGGCACTTCTGCATGCAACGCTGAAAGGTGGCGCCCGGCGTTCCTCAAGCCGAACGTCATGGTCGGGTAGCGAAGGCTCCAAAGCGGCATGATGAAGGCGGTCTTCAATACATCTGCCGGGTTCAGCTTGATGCGATGATATCCTGAATATGCATCTAAGAAGCTCAACAGCTCGCATCCGGCTGTGGAGTCTATCACCTGATCAATTCTGGGCGTAGCAAACGGGTCCTTAGGGCAGTGCTTTGTCGAGGCTTGTGTAGTCAATGCACATCCGCCCTTCGCTTGTTCTTCTTTAGTACCAGGACCGGGTTCGCCAACCATTCTGGAAAGAAAACTTCCATGATGAAACCGGCTGCAAGGAGCCGGGCTATCTCTTCTCCAACAACTCTTCTTTTCTCTTCTGACAGGCGGCGCAAGGGCTGCCTGACGGGCTTCACGTCAGGTCGGACATGTAACTTGTGCTCGGCGAAATCCGTCGGTACACCTGGCATGTCTTTGGGGGACCATGCGAAGATGTCCCGATTCTCACGGAGGAAATCGACGAGCTCGCCTTCCTATTTGCTGTCGAGGTTCGCACCTATGACAGCGTATTTCTCAAGTGCTCCGGGTCCAAGGGTATCTTCTTGGTCTCTTTGGCGGCTTGAGCAGGCCCTCAGCTTCTGACTCCTTGGGGTCGGATGATATCTCTGGCTGCTTGCTGGCCATCGCCACGACCCGATCTAGGAGCCGCCTCTCAGCTGCGATCACAAGGGACTCGGCTAGCCGGCTGCTTTCAGCTGCGCAGGCGGACGACTTTCTGTAGTCGCCGGCTACGGTCAGAATCCCCTTGGAACTCGGCATCTTCATCTTGAGGTAGGCGTAGTGGGGGACCGCCATGAACTTGGCCAAAGCAGGTCGGCCAAGCAAGGCATGGTAGGGGCTCTCGAGGTCCACCACTTGAACCAGACCGCTCTCGGCGAAAGTGATCCTTGTCCCCAAAGAGGACGTCTATCAAAATCTTGCCAATCGGGGAGCAGGAAAGGCCAGGTACAATTCCGTGGAACACAGTCCGACTATGCTGAAGCTGCCTCTGCTTGATTCCTAGCTTCTCCATCGTATCCTTGTACAGGATGTTGATGCTGCTGCCTCGTCTATCAGTACTCGCGAGAAGCAAGCGGCCCGCCTATCCGTGACAAGGGTGGCTCCCAAGACCAGGGCGTAGGAGCCCGGATTCGGCATCACCTCTGGGTGATCAGGCCGACGACTCGGTGATGGGCCTCTCGGACCAGTGCATGAATTCTGGGGCGTCTGATGCCACGGCATTCACCTCTTGCTGCTGCTGCCGCCTGCTGCGGCGATCATCCGCCATGCTGGTAAACACGACATAGGCGCCGTGCTCTTCGGGGTAATCGTCTTGAACTGCGCTTGTTGGCGGAGAGCAGCTCTTTGAAGGCGGTGGTGGAGGCGGCGGCCCAGAAAGCGGAGGAGGGCAAGGCGTCTCCTTAAGCGATCTGGTGAGCGGTGACACTTCCAGTGGTGTGGTTTGACGCTTCGCGCGGCTGTGGAACTTGGTGGTCCGTCCCAGTACTTTCGCCAGTAGGAGAAGGCTGGCAACCAGTTGGACTTGCCGCCTTTCTGCCGCTTAAGGGTGAGGCTGCCCCTTCCGGCTGCTGGTTCGACTGCCGCCACTGCCATTGTTGGAAGCCGTGTGCTGCGGCCTGCGCTTGTGATCATTCTCGCTTCTTGCTGCCGCCGGCCCGGCATCGCCGGGCCGGAGTCTGGGAGCGTGGGGGGGCTACTTTGCGATCGCGCGATTTTTGATCTCCGCCTTCATGGAGGAGTCGGCGATGGTGTATTTGTTCCGCTTATGACTAGCAGCTCGTCGAGGTCTCCGGCTCGTCGCCAAAGGAGCTTGTGCTTGAGGAGGCTGCCTTCTCGCACCCCGGTGAAGTACTCGATTCCTGCACCTCGTGCACTCCCTCGCAGGAGTTCGGAGCTCGCCCAGTAGCGTGAGGTAGTCGCGAGTGGACTCGTGGGGCCTTATATGCACAAGGGCAGCCGACGAGGGCCGGAGGTCGCTTGTATGTGCTTTCGTGAAGTTGCGGACGAAGGCCTCGGTGAAGTCGACCCAGCCCGTTGATGCTGCGGGGCTTCAAGCTGTTCAACCATGTCCGGGCCATGCCTTGGAGCATGAGGGGAACATACTTTTGACAACGCGCTTGTTGCCGTTAAGCTATCTTGCCGACGGCGTGGAGTAGTCCACCAGCCAGTCCTCCGGCTTCACGGAGCCGGTGTATTTGCGCGTGTCTCGGGGGAGCGTGAACCCTTTTGGAAAGGGCTCATCCCGGATGCGGGGTCCGAAGCAGGGAGAACCCAGCTCGTCTTCTTCTTCCAACGCCAGGGATCGGTGGAGTCGGTCGATCCGGTGGCGGGCGTCGTTCTCTCCGACTCCCTCTCGGCGGCCAAGGCGGTCGCCGAGAGTCGGATGATTCACGGGCGGCGGGGAGACTTGTCTTTCTCCGCGAGGAGGGGGAGGCAAGTAGTCGTCCCGCCGTTCCACCGCTCTAGGGCGGCCGTCTTGGTCGCGCTCGATGGTGATGTGGAGTTCCGACTGCGGTAGCAGCGGCTCCTTGTCCTACTTCCCACGGTCCCCGCCGATCGGCGTCCGGGACGCCGTCGCACCTTAGTCTCGGCGAGGTGGTGGGTCGTCGTTTGGGCGCTGCGGCGCCTCGGTGCGGCAGCCGGCACCATCCTGCGCGGCGGCCGCGTCGAGGAGCTGCTGAACTCGCTCCGTCATCAGGCGGCGCTCCTCGCCCTCGAAGTTATCCAGCTCGTCCGCCGCTGCCTGGGCAGCGCGAATGTTCTCCGCTGGCGTGGCGTACACAGGGCGGTCGGCCCCAAACAGACTGGCGAGGCAGCGCTACAACAGCCGGACCGCGCCTAAGCGGCTAGGCCCGATCGAGCAGCGAGCCACTAGCGCGATCCATCTCAAGGCCGATAGGCTTCTCGACAAGCATCTCATGCTTGCCAGCTGTCAGGCGCCTCGAGAGCTGGAAGGCGCCTCCAGCGTTCGGCATCGGCGTCCTCCGGAATGGAGGCGGTCAGGTCTTGCGAAGCAGTGTCGAGAGGTCACGAGCCTCGCCCGTGAGGGCTCGCCATGACCGATAGCGAAGTACCACGTAGCGGTGCTCCCGCCGCTCTCCGCGCGAGGGAGAGGCTCGTCGTGAGACCACCACGTTGGTGGGGAACGCGTCGGCGACGCGGTGTCGGAATCGACCAGCATCGGTCGGTGGAGCCCGACGGACTCAGTCGTGGCGGCTCGCCGTCGACGTGAAGCTGCTCGAGGAGGCCCGCAAGGAGGCTTTCGGGGCCGTCCGCACCTGCGTCGGATGCAGGCTCGTCGGAGAGGCGAACCTTGCCGACAAGTTTGGTGAGGCAACTTGCCGCCTAGGCGATCTCAGCGCCATGCAGCGCGTCGGTGCAAACTCCATCTGGCGTGCCGAGCTGCGCTTTCGCCCGAGGAGGAAAGAGGGTTCCCGTCCAGAGCAGGTCTCAGACGACGGTGCACCAGGCCCCACGGTGGGCGCCAAATATCGGGGGTTGGGTGCGACATATGCCAAAGGATGGCTTATCATGGAGGGGCGAGTAGAACGTCGCTGGTGCCTGGAAAGCAGGATGAGGCGAAGACATGCACGCCGTGAATCTTACCTAGCCTCGGGGCTCTCCGAGGAGATAACACCCCTACTGCTGCTCTGCAGGGTCTCCGCATGATCACTATGGCAAAATGGGTACAAGAGGCTCCTTGAGCTGTCCGGGGTGAGGAAGGAGAAGGGCTTGGCTCGCTCTTCTCTCCCTCTATGTGTGTGTCTGAAACTACTAGCTTCCAACCCTTTGCATGGGTGCCGTGGGGTTTATATAGGCCTACCCGGGTACAACGGTAATCCGGCCTGGTGTGGACCCAAGTCGTCAGTCTCTAAGTTGCCGTCTTCTTCGCCGACTCCTGGGGCCCGCCGACTAGCGGGCCCCGCCGACTAGCGGGCCCCGCCGACTAGCGGGCCCCGCCGACGGTCCAGCATGGGGCCGACAGCCCTTGTCCGCCGCGGGCGGGTCTGGCCGGCTGCAGATCACTGTAGCCGTGCTCCTAATGACGCGAGCTTGGTTGTGAGGTTATGGCGACAGTGCCGCCGCCTGGCGGGCGATCACTGTTGCCATTCCCTGTCTTGTCTGGTCAATAGCGCGTGGATTTCGGGGGAGGAGCCGGCCGACTTCCAGAGGCCGACTCCACCGGGTCCGTCTTTGGGGTGCTCTCGCCGTCTTCGGTACTCCCGCCGACAGGCGGGTCCCGCCGTCTTCGGGTCGTACAGACAGGCCGACGTGGGTGCAGGAATCTGCCCACGGTGATGACATCAGGGCCGGCATGGCAACAGTGCTGCGCCGCACGGAGGTCTCCGTTGGTACGGCGCCCTGTAGCCATACCCGCCCTTTATGGACTGGGCGGGGATGGGCCGCGAGGCGGCTTTACCCCATAGTCGCCCAGGCTCAAGGCGGTGGTGGTCACGGGCCGACTCCCTGTGGCCGGCCTCATTTGGAGGTCGGGCTTGAGTCGGCTTGTCTGAAAAGCGACACCTCAGGACTCGGCCCGGAGGGGTAGTCGGCGCTGCTATTGCCGACTATCCGAAGGCGGCTCTTCGTCTTGGGGTCTTGAAGTAGCCCTGCCCGATGTTTTGAAAGGTTCAGGGGGCTCGAGATTACGCCTACCCGTTGTCCATTACTCCGACACCATGGCCTCGCACTCCCATTTGGGTGGACCAACGGCATTCCGAGGAAACCCCCCCCCCCATTGCCATGACACTCTCCCGGCCACTCCGACTTACTCCCCACCTAGGCTAAGTCCTGGGTGACCCCGTGCCTACCAAAGGCATCACGGCCACCGTCATGGCAAAACGGCCACCATCGTGGCAAAACATAAACGGTCTCAAACAGGGACAAGGTACCATAACAACAACTACGGCCAAACAAGGTTATATGCGCTTACCGGGCCAGGTAGCGAGGCCCATAACCTTCCCTCGTTGGAGAGCACCGACGGAGAGGCATAACAACGGGCCGAATAAAGGCCTTCCCATAAAGGCAAATGTGGTTGCACTGGGAAAAACTCGATTCAGTGGCACCATGACCCGATCAACGATATGTTCAAGTTGAGTTATTATCAGATTTACTCAAAGTAAAAATAACCGGTGTCATGGTATGCCATGAAAATGCAACCTTACAATATGCATCACATATTATCGAAATAAATGGGTCAACCTCATCAAGTATCTCACTAACCATAATCCCAAAGAAGCGATACCACTTCTCTGGTCATGATTAATGAACAAACCTAACCATGATATTAACTTGAAATAATCCATTTTCGCAATTGAGGAAATATTAACCCAGCTAGCCTTTCTCATAGTCATTTTACTTCTACATAACCAAATATTACTTCTACTGACTTAAACTAGCTTTGTTAGTTTCAAACTACTGTAAACTAAGCATATCAAGCAAATCAAGCATTCAACAGAAATAAATATTTAATAAAGTGATTTAAATGCATGAACTAAAGCATTATTCCAGTTGGAAAATCACAAATATTGAAATGGCACCATGAAAATGTTGTTGTGGCTTGCCTTAGTGCAGATGAGGTTCACACTCCTCCTAGTGATCCTCAAGACAAGCTTCACCTTCTGAAAATAATTGAAAACAAAGAAAGAAAATATCAAGAAACACTCTGAAAACCACCAGAAAATCTAGACAACAGAGAAAAATCTCATTTTTGGTGAGCTGCTAGATCTTTTCATTAAGAAGACAATGCAAAAAGAATCATTCATTTGACTTATGGTTAAAGAGTTGTGGCTGTTTGAAGTTCTCTCGATAATTTGAATTGAATTTCATTAAAAATAGAAACCAGAGTAGGGGTGGCCTTGAAGCGTAAACCCGGCAGGCGCCACCACTCATATCGCTTGGGCGCTGGCTTTGAGTGGTGACAGCCGGGCCGATGGTCGGTCGAGAGGGAGAGAGAGAGAAACAGAGACGGGGCGGAGACGCGCCGGCGTTTCTCCGGCGAGGAGAGGTCAGCGACCAGATCCAGAAGGATAGGAAGCAAGAAGAGGTCGAGGCGCACCTGCCCGTACCCGCAGAGTGGCTAGGGGTGGCCGGACGTGGTCGGAACGGAGCTCTCCGGCGGCGGCGGCGGGCGGGGCTCGTCGGAGTTGGCAATTCCGGCAAGGCAGGGCTGGTTCAGCAACTCCAATGGCACCAGCACGCACCAGTGAACCACCACGGACACGCCGACGAAGTAGGTAGAGCACGAGCGGCTCTGGAGAGGGAGGGGGCAGTGGACGGGGATCGCCGGCGAGCTCGGGGCGGGGGCAGCGGCCAGAGGCCTGCCGGCCGGGCTGCGGCTTCCTACGGTGTTGTGGAGGTGTGGTGAAGGTGCGTGTGGAGAGAAACGAGCTTGGGAGGGCTCTATTTATAGGAGAGGCCCATGCGGGGATCAAGAGCTCACCAGAGCTCTCTAGAGTGGTGCCCAGCGACGAATGGCGTTAGCGAGAGAGGGAGAAGGCGACGGAGATCACGCGAGGACTATGGGAGGCGGAGGCGAGCATGTGAGGCGGGGTATGTGATGAGCCTGATGCTTGCACGGTGCCGCTGTCGGCTTAACTGTCTATGCCCGTGCTTACTCTGACGAGCTCCGGCATCGGCGCCTTGAGGTGGAGTTAAGTGGGTCGAGAGCGGAGATGGTGGCGTGGTTTGGCAAGGTGCGGCTAGGCCGGGAAGCGAAAGCACGCTGTGAAACGAGGCGTCTGGCGGCATCC
Source organism: Aegilops bicornis (assembly GCA_021605145.1). Classification (NCBI taxonomy): domain Eukaryota; kingdom Viridiplantae; phylum Streptophyta; class Magnoliopsida; order Poales; family Poaceae; genus Aegilops; species Aegilops bicornis. The sequence goes on along the minus strand of JAHIAL010000033.1, from coordinate 957,395 downwards.
AGAGCGCGTCGACTAGCACGTTGGCATCGTGGACACGCGTGGTCACCGCGCGAACTCTGGCATAGAGCCACGGCTTGCCATAAATTCGTGTCTGGCGTGTAGTCCTTGATGAGCTGAGTCACTCCATGTGTTTGAGTTCATCACAGGTGCACTATGGGAGTCGGTTTGTTCCTGTTAAGTTTCTGGTCAGAAACTTGTGGAGTTGACTGTGATCAAACCGGAGAGAGTTTGGGGCTGATTTTTGGTGGTTAGTAGTTTCTGAGGAGGGTGATGATGCTCAAGAAAAATCAGCCTCATTGGATCAAGGAAAATGGTACTTGCTGTAGAAACTGGCTTTTCTGACCATAACAGAAAAGATTTTCTGTAGCAAAAATATTCCAAAAACTGATGCAATATTTTCACTCAGGAAGGTGCCCTAGGGTTCAGTGTATTTTGGGGAATTTTGTCAGATTTTTGTGGGCAAGAAAAATGGGGGTTGCTTTGGAGCACATGTTGCTGATTAGGGTTTTAGAAGAGAAAATGAATATTTTTCATTTAAGAAAAATATTCCTAAGATTATTTTGGGATTAACCAAAGAAGAAATGATGGCTTGGGGAGAGGGGAGCCACTTGGGTGAAAATCAAGGGTATGCCCAAGGGTTTAAGTCCAACTGAAATGATTAAAAAACCCAAGTTTAATAAAAGGGCAAATTAAAATCAGAAAAAGAAGAGGGGGCAAAAACCTGGCTGTCACAGGTTCCTGTGATCATAGATGCAATGGTCGTCGAGCTCCGTAAAACCTATACATGGAGTTGGTTGATGAATTAAGATTTCAACACGCGGGCTTCAGCACGAGAATTCATAGAGTGAGCTGTCAAAACCGTGAACAAGAAGTACAAGTGATCACGTGGTGCTCAACACACATGCCTATCTTACATTCTGTGGCTAATGAATGTAAGGTATCATCTCGCTCTTTGAAACTATGTCCGTGTGATAGCTTGTGACTTCATTCTCCATTGTTGTAGTCTATAGTGATGGCGTGTATGTGCTATCTAAGCTTTGTAATATAAGTGTTGACCTGAATATTTGTATGTGTGACAAGAACTACTTTTTATGTTGCACTAATATGTGTTTGTGAATGTGTGTACGAATTGGTAGTTTGAATGGGCAGTTTGTGCACTTGTCTGAAATGTGGTTTTGAAATTCTTTAGTCACACGCTTGCTTTTCGTCTTATGTTTTTTCTTTTTTTTTTCCTTTCCGAGGGACATGGCAGATGGTTTGAAACTTTTTTTTGAAATAATTTGTGTTTTCATTTGTCATCTTCACTACATTCAGAATATGTAAAACTGCGGATGGCCCAGTATGTCTAGTTATTTTCTACTGTGGAATTTATAGTTTGATACTTTTTCTATTTTTCCTTGTGGTAACTTTAGTTTCCCTAACACGGCATTTACGATGTCAGATGCATGGAAAATACAGTTGATCATGCATGGCTAGTGCAACTAATCATTTCATATTCTTTGGGATTTGCTGTGCTAACCGTATTGGTTAGCATACTAGTTCATAGATTCGCATATGTGGCACATATCCCACGTCAATTTCTATAGAACTTAGATGGCAGATGTTCTTTCTCGCGATTCGCACGTGGTCAATTCAATGTGACACCCCCGATTCGACCGTACACTAATCATGCACGCAAATGTGTACGACCAAGATCGAGGACTCACCGGAAGATATCACAACACAACTCTAGACACAAATCAAAATAATACAAGCTTCATATTACAAGCGAGGGCCTTGAGGGCTCGAATACAAGCTCGATACACAAGAGTCAGCGGAAGCAACAATATCTGAGTACAGACATAAGTTAAACAAGGATGCCTTAAGAAGGCTAGCACAAAAGCAACACGATCAAAGAGGCAAGGCCTCCTGCCTGGGACCTCCTAACTACTCCTGGTCTTCGGTGGCCTCCATGTAGTAGTATCCGTCGGTTGTGGCATCTGGCTCCAAGGATCCACCATCTGGTTGCGACAACCGGAAAGAAGGAAGAAGGGGAAAAAGGGGGTAGCAAAGCAACCGTGAGTACTCATCAAAGTACTGCAAGCATCGAGATCTATACTAAGTATGCATTGGTATCAAATGGAAGGGTTGTGTCTGGGAATTTGAGCGCAGAATGCGAGAATAGAGGGAAGGCCTAGCCTAACAAAGACTAGCATCTTCAAGCAGCTCCAAGCATCTTGCGGCATGTAGAAGAGTAAATAATAGCAGTTTATATTTAACAAACATGTTGTAACATTAATGCCGTGAGATCCTTCCTCGACTCTCCTGCGAAAGCAATCCCAGAGCCACATATATCAAGTATCCATTTCTAGTTGTAAAAGATCAGGATATAAGTCTGAACGTCCGTTACCATGGACACGGCTATTAATAGATAATCTTCCCTGCAGGGGTGCACCACGTTTTCCAACACGCTCGATCACTCTGGCCGGACACACTTTCCTGGGTCATGCCCGGCCTCGGAAGATCAACACGTCGCAGCCCTACCTAGGCTCGTGAGAGAGGTCCCCGCCTGGTCTACCTCCTAAGCACTCCGGGTGCAGGCCCATCGCAGATTGCACTCCCGAGATGCGTTCTTGTAGTGGGTCCGAGCTCCACCACTACAGGATGGTACCGGCCCAGCCCGTGTTGCAGCTGAAGCTCGGACGTCTGACAAAGCTTCGGCTGATACCACGACACCGAGGCCCATAACTATTCTCATGTGGTGGTTGGTGCGTAAAGGCCAAAGGCCAATTTAGAACAAATACCCAAACCATAGTGTATTATTAGCTCGCGGAGACAAGCAGAGACTCACGATAATGTGACCTCGTCGCCCCGTCTCGAGGAAATACGGCAAGGGCAAGCCCATCCCACTCGAGGGCTGCCAGACTTCCCGGCCGTGCCTCGTAACCAGCTTGCGGGTGCTCTCCGGGCCCGCCCGACTTTCCCAAAGGTCTCTAGTAATGTCAAGGTAACCGTGTGTCCAAACATCAAGGGGAAAACCCAAGGAATCACCCTCGGAGGATTCCACTCGATGTAATCATTAAGGTGAACGTAAGAGGAACCACCTCGAGGTTCACACTTGAGGGGTTGCATGACAGAGCCAGATCGGGAATGGTGAAGGAGGAAATCACCCTCGATGACCACGGTAATCGAATAGCTACACTACGTAATTATCATCGAGTGCGTTATGAGGGATCACCCTCGGCACTCGATAGTAGCTCTGCCAGAGTCGAACAACTAAAGGGGCGTGATGTGATGTGTGATGTCGGGCTCTGGTCGTCGATCATGTAGCTCAAGTCGTCGATGATGAAGCAGGGGCAACAAGGACAAGCGGGGGTCACTAATGGATCACTAACCAACCTATACTAAGCAGGTAAGGTACAACAACAGGTACAAAAGCAGGCTATGCATCAGAATAGGAGCAAACAATAACAATAGCAAAATCTAATGCAAGCATGAGAGAATGGAATGGGCGATATCGGAATGATCAAAGGGGGGGCTTTCCTGGTTTCTCAGACAAGAAGAAGGGGTCGTCGTTGACGTAGTCGATCACAGCGGCATCAGCGACAGTCTCGGGATCTATCGGGGAGAAGAGGGGGAAGAAACAGTAAATACATGCAAACATATGCACAACATGATTATAAGCGGGGCTAGAGGTGTTCTAACGCAGTGCTAGGCATTACTGGCGAAGGAGGAAACATCCGGGAAAGTTTTCCCGGTGCCGGACGTCTATCAGATTGATGAACCAGAGGGGAAAGTTTGCAGGTTCAATATGCTAGATACGTGTGGCCGACGAACGGACCGCGTATCCGGATTCATCTCGATATTCTGAGCAACTTTCGTGTAGAAAACTTTTTCATCCGAGCTACGGTTTAATTTCTATTAATTTTCAAAGTTTTATTAACATTCAGAAATTATTATTAATTCAAAATGGAGTTATTGCAGCAGCATGATGTCATCATGCCGTCAGCAGTCAACATTGACCATTGACTGGTCAAACCTGCAAGTGGGGCCCGTCTTCCATAGATACATTTTAACTAAATGGGTTAATTAGACTAATATGCAATTAGGTTAACTAAAGATAATTAATTAGGGTTAATCAACAGGATTAATTAATTAATTAAATGATTTTCATTTTCATTTATACATATTTCTTTTCTGATTCAAAGAAAAGGGGGTTGGGCCCTACGTGTCTGTGGCAATGGGGTGGGGGTTAGCTTAATGCTAACCACCCCGGTTAGTGGCCGGTGCACACGGGCGCAGGTGCCTCACCAGGAGGCCGCTAGGTGCACCAAGACGACGAGGTGCGCGGTCACAATGAAAGCCACGGCTAGCGCTGGCGTGGGCGCCAAAGCAGGAGGGAGCGAGCCATGCGGAGGTCGACGCTGGTGGTAGTCGCTGGGCGAGCAATGGCGACGCTGACGGGGCGACGGAGGGGCAAGCCGGGCGCGGCCAGGGCGTCCGGCGTGGCGGCTGTGGGGAGCCGCGGCCAGGTGGTGTCTTGGGATGGCAACAGGCGCGAGGCAGGGCGGACGGGGCGTGGTCGTCGCGCGACGGGCAGCGAGGGGATAGTCGAGGTGCAGGGGAGGTGCTAGTCAACATCGGCGGGAGGCTTGGTGTTTGCCGATGACGGCGGGCGGCGGGGCGCCAGTGCTGGCAAGGGAGTGACGGGGAGGGCGGCGCCAGCGTCAGGGCCAACCACCCTGTTGGATTTCGGGTTCCGGCAGACCCTCTAGGTTCAAACTCTGGGGTGCGCGCGGAGATCTCACCTCCTACCTACCTACACCTCATCGCCTCGCAAAGATCTAACTACACAAAGAGCAACACAAGGGACACAAGGTTTAGACTGGTTCGGGCTACCATTGTGGTGTAATACCCTACTCCAGTGTGTGGTGTGGTGGATTGCCTCTGGGGCTGATGATGAACAATACAAGGAAGAACAGCCTCATGAGGGTCTGTTCTTGGCAGTCGACAAACTGCTAGGGGAGTTAAATTAGCCTCTCTCTCTCTCTCTCTCTCTCTCTCTCTAGATTGCTTGATCTTTTCCTATCCTTCCAGATCCTCGATCCTCTACCCTGTGGGTGGCTAGTCCTATTTATAGGCAGAGGCCCTGGACCTCTTCCCAAATATTGAGCGGGAAGGGCGCCAACAATTGGCCATTTTGAAGGGGAACATCTAGTACACTTATCCTGACTAAAGTTGGTCCTCGCCTGCCAAAGACTCTAACGATGACGCCGGATTGGGCTCCAAGATGACCTCCTTCCTGCCGTTGTGTTGGTCTTGGTCTTGTTGCACCGAAATGGTTGCCTCTTCTTGATACTCTTGCCTGCGCTTGCCCCCTTTGCACCAAAGAGGAAAGAGGACACTGCGCGGGCTGGCATCCGCCTGGCGCCCTTGGTCTTCATGGCTTGCGTCATGGGCACCTCGTGAGGCACCCCGCCTTGATCTCTCCGCCTCCTCGCGAGCCAGCCTGACGAGGCCGTGCCTGAGGAAGCTTCCTGTTGTCCGCCCATGAGGCTTGGCCCCTCGCGAGGTCTTGAGCTTGTGTTCTTGAAGATGGGCCGCGTCTTGGCCACCCCTTGAGCCACGCCGCGGGCGCAGGCGAGCAAGTCTGGGTACCCCTGTTCCCGAGCGCCCGACAGTAGCCCCCGGGCCCAAGGCGCGCTGGACTTGGCTTAGCGGAGAAGCGAAGGGGCAAGTCTGGCGCCACAGGCCCCTAATACTGCGACCTCGAGCGCCAGCGTGGCGGTTGATTGGACGTGGGCGTCCCTGTTCCCCCACGCCTCCTTATTTTGCGCCCAGCTAGGGGACCCGTGGTTGCACACAGTCATCCCTCTTCTCGCCGCTCGAGCGCCTCCTGCTCTTCCTCCTCTCGAGCTCCAGTCTCCGCTTCCAATCCGATCTCAAATCCTCCCCCTTCCTGTCGTCATGGCTCCGACGAAGAAGGGGAAAGAGAAAAAGCATGTGCCTCCGCCTCGCTTCGCCGCCGACGGCCAGCTCCTGCTTGTCGATCGGTCGATCATACTCAACCGAGAAGGCTTGGACAAGGTCAGCTCTGCCATCGCCACCATCTTCAACGAAAAGGGAGGGCGACCAGTCTGGCCCGCTGCCTCTCACTTCTCCATTGACAGAATAGTCACCGAGGTCGGTGCCAGATTGCCACGACGCCACTGTGCGGGACTGGTTCCCCCCTTTTCCAATTTCTTCAACGCTGTGCTTTCCCATTACCAGATCCACATGATGCATTTGGGTCCCGAATCCATTACTCTTCTTGCCGTTTTCGCTTTTGTCTGCGAGGCGATGATGGGCATTCCTCCTTCAGTTGCCTTGCTGCGCCACTTCTTCTCTTTGCGCCTCAGCGACCCCGCCCAATGCTCGGGGTGCGTGAGCTTCATTGCCGCACCAGAAACAGCGGCTTCAGGAATTGATTTCAGCCTTCCTCCGCCCGCGTCTGGGTTCCGCGAGCGGTGGTTGTATGTGGATGTCGGGATGCCCAGCCCCCTGCTTTCGGAGCCAACGTTACCCGCTATCCCCAATTCGGGCTGGGGCCAGGAGACGCTCACGAGCCCCTGGCTCATCTTTGTCTGGCATCGCTTCGCGTTCTTCATGGCGCTCGGCGTGACGGCGCCCAAGGTGGTGAAGGAGTTCCTCCTATGCCGCATTGCCCCTCTCCAGCGCCATTCCCGCAGGATGTGGGCCTTCAACGGGCGTGAAAACCGCATGAGGCTCCAGGAGGAGGACCTGACGCCTGAAGTGCCGAGGAAGGTTCTCATGATCCTGACTGGGGACCCTTCCCCTGGCAGCATCCGGCAAGGGGGTGCCCTGTTGTACCTCTGCTCGAATAGGGGCGACTTCGTGAAGCAGATGCCCAGCTTCGACGAATGGGGGCTGCGCCCCGCAGGCCTCATGGGACCTCGTGAGAACCCAGTTGTGGTGGTTGCCCACGGTGGTCCTTCCTCGAGTGGCGAAGCAGGGAGGCAAGGGCCACCGGGGGCTGAGGAGGCCTCCGCAGGGATGACGGCACCAGGCGGCACTCTTGGGGCGGCAGCTCCTGTGGCCCGCCTGCATGGCGGCGGAGGCGCCGAGTCGCGGCCCATGGGCCTCCCGTGGCGGGGGGCCCCAGAGGCAGCTACCCTTCTCTGGTGAGGCGATCATGGGCGCGGCGCTTAGGACGGCGCTGTGTCAAACCAGTGGATCTCGGTAGGGGGTCCCGAACTATGCGTCTAGGCGGATGGTAACAGGGAGACAAGGGACACAATGTTTTTACCTGAGTTGGGCCCTCTCGATGGAGGTAAACCCCTACTCCTGCTTGATTAATATTGATGATATGGGTAGTACAAGAGTAGATCTACCACGAGATCAAGGAGGCTAAACCCTAGAAGCTAGCCTATGGTATGATTGTTGATGATGAAGTTGTTGTCCTCACGGACTAAAATCCTTCGGTTTATATAGACACCGGATAGGTTAGGGTTACACAGAGTCGGTTACAATGGTAGGAGATCTACATATCCGTGTCGCCAAGCTTGCCTTCCACGCCAAGGAAAGTCCCCTCCGGACACGGACCAGAAGTCTTCAATCTTGTATCTTCATAGTCTTGGAGTGCAGGGTGTGACGATAGTCCGGCTATCCGGACACCCCTAGTCCGGGACTCCTCAAGAGCCCCTGAACCTGGCTTCAATGACGATGAGTCCGGCGCATATTGTCTTCGGCATTGCAAGGCGGGTTCCTCCTCGAATACTTCATAGAAGGTTTTGAACACAAGGATAGTGTCCGCTCTGCAAAAACAAGTTCCACATAACACCGTAGAGAGAATAATTTTTGCCGCAGATCTGTGGCGTATACCGCTGCATTGACATCACACCACGGCCAGGCCTTTATATGAATCGTTTTACTGTTTCCACCTCAAATGGCGTTTAAGCGAGGCAGTTTCCTTTGGCACGTCTTATCAAAGCATAGATCATGCCCCTTATTCCGGGATTCTCATCAATACGACGTGGGTAACCCAACCGGGCTCATTTGGCTGCCTCCTCTATCGAAGTCGAGTCCTAATCGACCACGGGGTGGGCTCTTGGTATTCAACCTCTTTATAATGAGACCAAGGCCCTCTTCTTTTTTACACCCTCCATCGAGTTCGCCTCGTGCTTCGAGTTCCAACACCCAAAGCTTCAGATTCAGGCGCTTCGGACTTTCGACGATGTCCGGATCCGACCAACACGGTCGATGGATGTCTTCCTACATCACGAAGAAGATGTGCTAAAGCTGCGTAACGCCAGTACCTAACGGCGAGATCTCGCATAGGCTGCCCGCTCCGAGGCAGGTCATTCCCACTCTGAGCCCGGCGAGAATGTGGTGTTCATGTCCCACTTCCTTCGGGTTTAGGGCTTCCTGGACGGATCCCTTTGTGCGGGGGCTCATGTTTTATTATGGGCTTGATTTCCATGACTTGAATCCGGAGTCCATCCTCCATATCTCTTCATTCATTGTTGTATGTGAGGCCTTCCTCCATATTACCCCCCATTTTGGATTGTGGCTCAAGACCTTCAAGGTGGAGCCAAAGATGGTCGAGGGGCAACAAATAGAGTGCGGAGGGGTGGTCATAAGCAAATGTGTTGATGCTCCGTGGCCCGAGGGCTCTTTTCAAGAGGAGCTTGATTTGTGGCAACGAGGGTGGTTTTATATCACCGCTCCCAGGGGCACCAAATGGGCGGCGCTCCCTGCCTTCCGCTCAGGTCCACCACGGCGGCTGGCATCATGGGTCAACAAGGGGCTCGACTGGGGCCGCCCAAGGACATTCCTTGCTGCGGGGCGTATCCGAGACCTCCAGGAAAGAGGAATCAATCTGGTTGCAAAGTGGCGCGAGTTATGGTGATCCAGCGTCTTACGCCTTACAAACGCCGCCTCCGCCTGTGGGAATTTAATCCGGAGGGACCACGAGCTCTCCAAAATTTTATGGGCACGACGCCCATGGAGATGTATAAACTGTTCTTCGGATCACAAGAGAAGTGTCCAGATTTGACCGAGGACGCAAGACTAGGCTGCAATCGCCCGGATACTCAAGTAAGTAGTCCTGTAACCGGACAAGTTGTTCCTTCATTAATTTTATATATGTGCCCTTTAAAGGAGCTGTTTTTTGAACAGGAATGGATAGCCAAGGCAAAGTTGATAAGGTGTCCGGCTCCCCTCCCAGAGACCACGCCGGATCCCATGCTGACCAAGATGTTGAAGGTCGCGCCTTTTAAAGAAGGCGAAGGGGGAGCAGGAAAGCAACTGCCTTTACGAAGGAGGCCATCGAGGAAGGAGGGATTAAGAGTCCCGCCTCTCGAGGAGAGAAGAGGACCATTTCGGAAGATCCGGAGGTCAAGGCCTCAAAGAGGGGGAAGGGATCTTCGGCAAAGAGTCCGGCGCCGGGAAGTAATCCAGCCGCATTATTTCCCCAAGGGGATCAGCCCTCCAGCGAGCCGTAAGTTAAAAAGAAGGGGTCTTGTAAATAAGGAACATCCCCGTATTTATTTATGAAGATAACCGAAATTGTACCTTGTAGTTCGGACCTCAGCCCTTCTCAGCAGAGCTCGTCTTCGGGGGATCTTCTTCCGGAGATGATGGAGAGCGAGACGCCTCCACTTGCTGCACCCTCATGTGAAGCAGACGACCCGGAGGTGTCGTCGCGGAGGGTTCCCCCAAGTCCGGCGGGGCCGGAAGGTCCGGCGTCAGGTGGTGTGCGGTCGGAGAAGCTGAAGGATCTGCTCGGGCGAGCGGCTATTTCAGAGGATCATCGTGCTCTAATGGGTACGGTGATTGAAAGAATTGCATCCGTGGAGAGCGGATTGCATGAAGCCGTCAGAAGCTTACTGACGGGGTTTGAGGTACGTGAAAATGATGTACCTTCTGACAGTTATGCATATAAAATGCGCCCTGTATAGATAGTAGCCCTGAGATTCTTGATATGTTGTCAAAATTGACAACGTGCCGAGGATCAAATTCTCAGTTTATAACATATCGCCTCTCCTAAACAGGTGGCGGGGCGTCCGGAGGCCAGCCGGACTGATGAATATGCCGAACTAATGCGGCGACTTGACGAGGCGGATGCGGACATCACGCTGGTCAATAAACGGTTCGATGAGTCACAAGGTATGCAACTTCTATGCGGACACCTAGTAAGGGGGCCTGACGCCCACGTCTCACTATTCGTATGCTTAATGCAGGTGGTGCCGCTGCCGTGGAGGAGCTCTTGGGGCGAACTTCGCCCGAGCAAAAGAGCAGGCCCGAATTAGTAATGCGGCTACTTTAAAGGCAGCCGAAGAGCTAGAAGCCGAACGGGCTGCTCACTGCCGAAGCAAGGAGGAAATGGCTGATATGGCCAAAAAGTTAAGGAATACTGGCGATCGCTGCGAGGTTCTTGAAAAAGAACCTCTAGCAGAACAAGAGGGCCTAAAAAAGGCCGCCGCCGAATCCAAGATTGCCCAAGCGGCGTTGAGAGCTGCCAAGGAGGAGCTAAGTCGGGCCGGGGCAATTGCGGCTGGAAAACCGTTTCTGCGGAGAAAATACCAGATCCAAAGTATGCTCAATTGGATAAGTTGTGGAGTTAGGAAGATGCTTATCTGGACTTGGCGGCGAAGCGCCATGGACGCGTTGAGCACTTCCAGGCCAGAAGGTCGCTGAAGGGAAGAGCTATATTGGTCTCAATTCCATAGTCCGGATCGTCCTCTGTCGCTGACCGATCGGTTGGCCGAATGGGCCGAACTGAATCGGTTGTCCGGCTTTGCCATGAAGCATGTCCTGACCCACTTGTGGCCGGGCGGACCCCAGCCGAAGAGCTATTTTGGTTTAGTGCAGCAGTTCCTTGGTGTGGTGCCGCGTATCGACGAAATGAGGCGGTCGGCGTGTATTGAGGGAGCGCGGATGGCTCTTGCCCGTGTCAAGACATACTGGGCAGAGATGAAGGCCACCGATGTTGCATCCCCAGATTCGGACAGAAGCCGAGTACCTGCCGAGCACTACTTTGAAGAAGTCCTACCGGGCGCTCGTTTAATAGAGACGCAGTGCTCGAAGGATATTGTGTTTTAGATGATATGTATGATCTATGAAAACAATGTTTCAATATAACATAAGAGCTTTTTATACTTGTGCGTTCAAGTAGTAAACTACTCCCTGTGCGGCCGTTTATGTATATGTGTATATAACCTGAAAGATGGCAGTCCTTGGCTTCAGCCCCCACGCACAGAGTGCGGGGGTGTTTGCAAAAAAAGCGCTTTTTCACACTTAATCCAACGTCTTGGTCCTGTGAAGGAGGTGATAGCGTAGCAAACCAGGCAACCGGACTATAATGCTTTATCACTTTCACTTAGCCATGGGAGTTCGAGGGTGGGGCTACGATATAGCCCCTGGGGGCACTGCACTCACCCGCATTCGGGTGCGTATGTGCTCGACCGAAAACCGGTCCTTCGTTAATGCGGAGGAATCCTAAACATTCTCGTAAGTCATCGAGTGGTTGACGGACTCTCGCTATATCATGACGATCAGTTTTCGGCTTTCTCCTTTGAGGTGCTTGCCCGGCCGAACCGGGGCACAATCGCTGATGGTTCTCCACGTGCCGCGTTAGCCATGAAAGCGGGCGTAAGGCAGCAAAACAGAGAGCCGGGCAACCCAACATTTGACCAAAGACATGATTCGGAGCTGATGCATATAAGTCCTAACTTCGAGACACCGAATACTCCCTAAGGTATTCGGTCTTTATGAAAAATGGGCAGAATAATGCCCTAAGCCCACGATGTCCGTGCACGCCGCAAAAAATTCGGCGCGGTCAATGCCAAAACACCAGCCTCCTCCTCGGTTATAGTAAGGAACCGGGGATGTATATCAACAAGAGACAGTAAAAAAAAGGTTTACGCAGGTCTTAATCTGAAAAGAATCCTTGAACGGGTCCCTCTTGCGTCTGCGCTGTGTCTCCGTTGTGCCGTCAGATCACGGACGGGTGTAGCACGTTGTTCATCTGTAAAAGAGAGGAACTTAGTTTTTTTTAAAGAAAAAAGGATCGTGCAAAATATGTACTTAAATAGTAAATAAACAAAGTATTGTTCGAAGAAGTGAATAAAGTTGAGCTTTATTGTCTCTTATTATACATGCATGCAGGCCTCGTATGGGGTAAGTGCCATGAGTAGGCTACGGACTGCCTAGCAGTGTAATGGGAGAGTGAATGACCAATTCAGGTTCTTCGCCTAGTAGAGCCGGATAGCTGTGGGGCTTTCAAGGCAGCCTCCCGTTTTTCCGTGCTCGAGTAACACTCAATACTTCCTTTTAACGAGATGATGCCGCGTGGCCCGGGAATTTTAAGTGTTAGAGATGCATAATGCGGTATTGCGTTAAAGCGGGCGAAAGCTTCGCGCCCCAATAGTGCTTGATGGCTACTTTTAAACGGGGCGATATGGAAGAGTAACCTTTCACGACGGAAGTTGCGGATGAACCGAACACAACTTAGCAGTATGGAGCCCGTACAATGGGCATATGGGCCCGCATTACTCCTTTAAAGGAAGTGTTGCTACGGTGAATTTTGGTTGGGTTTATCCCCATCCTGCGGATTGTGTCCTGATATATCAGATTTATGTCACTATCGCCATCCATGAGGACTCGTGTAAATTGGAATCCGTTGATTATAGCATCCAATATCAGGGCAGTCCATCCTGCATTCCGGATATTTCCGGAATAGTCCTGATGGTCGAAGGTGATTGGTTTTGACAACTTTTGTGTGCGGCGCCTTTTTAGTGGGCGCCTCGTTTTTCCTTTGATCACGTGAAGTGAGTTTACAATTTTGACCTCTTGTGGGAAAGTCTTTTGTTTTCGGCTCGCTTGTGGTGCTCGTCGTCATCTTCACTTGGTGTGTCGAGCCCTTGTGTTCGGCGTTGGTCTGCGGGACTGTTTGAAGACCCAACAGTTCGGTTGGGTATGGTTAGCAGGCCTCCCGGGAGTATTGTGTATTTGACATACCTTGTCCAGGATTTTGTTGAAATTTGATAGCTCATCGCTATTGTCCTTAAGGGGCAGTTTTTTGTTGTTCTGCCGTGAGCTTTTGAATCCGGCGTTGACTGCTGTGCTCTTTGGACTGCTTTTTAATCCGGGCGCTTGGTCCTTGTTGGCGCCGTGGTTTCCCATTTCCATCCCTGATTTCAGATGTACTTGGGTCACTTTGGTCTTGCATCTTGCCACCAGCTGTCCTCTCCAGCCTTGAAGCGGGTCATGAGAGGCTTGTTAGGGCGGCCATTGTTCTTGGCTTTTCTTGGCCGAGGTGTCTGGCGAGCCATTCGTCTCGGACGTTGTGTTTGAAAGCTGCTAGGGCTTCGGCGTCCGGACAGTCGACTATTTGGTTCTTTTTAGTGAGGAACCTGTTCCAGAATTTCCGGGCTGACTCTCCGGGCTGTTGAGTTATGTGACTTAGATCGTCTGCATCCGGAGGGCGGACATAAGTCCCCTGAAAATTTGCGCGAAATGCATCCTCGAGCTCTTCCCAGCTTCCAATGGTATTTTCGGGGAGGCTCTTAAGCCAATGCCGAGCTGGCCCTTCGAGTTTAAGGGTAAATATTTTATAGGCGTGGAGATCATCTCCTCTAGCCATGTGTATGTGGAGGATGTAATCCTCAATCCAGACTCGTGGTAAGTTGTTCCGTCACATATGCCTCTATGTTTACGGGTTTGAATCCTCGCTGGAAATTCATGATCCAGCACCTCATCGGTGAAACATAGGGGTGTGCGGCGCATACAGCATATTTGGGTGTGCCGTGATCTTCGGAATTTTAGGCGTGTTGCATTGTTTTGACGAGCATGCTTTCTTGGCCCGTAGATGGACCTAACTGGGCCATCCTTTGATGTGAATCCTTATGCGGATCGCATATTGACTTGTGTCTTGGCACCATTCGCCGCTCTCTTCTTGATGTGAGGTCGTCCATCCGACCGGGTGGCTTCTTGCTTTTTTGATTGTGGGGGCTCTAAGGCCTCCTCGTCAATTCGGGCGTAGCTTTCTTTGGGTAGCTCTTTGTTCCGCAAATCGTCAGCGTACTTGTCTGGGTGCTGAATACTTTGCTCCATCTGATCCTGAGTGCATCTTTCCGCTGTTTTGAGCTTCCGCTTCGCTTTTTCAGGCTACGCGCAGTGGCGACGAGCCTTTTCTGGAGGTCGTTTTGCTCCAATAATTTGTCCGGTGTCAGATCGTCCAGACTGTTGTCTTCGTCGGGGACAGATTATTTATCCACGTTGTCTTGTTCGGATGATTGCTCAATAGCTTGTTCGTTGTCCACCGGTTCGCCCTGCTTTATGGTTGGGTCTTTGTTGAGGCGGGACTTTGTCCGGCGTTTACGCTGCCGTTTTTGCGCTTTTCGAGGATTTATCCTTCGTGGCGTCCCGTTGTTCCTCGTCTTCATTTCCTTTAGGTGTATCCACCATGTATACATCATGAGATGAGGTGGTTGTCCAGCATCCTAGAGGTGCTGGCTCATTGTTGTCTCCTACATCGTCGTCCATACCGTCGATGTCTCCGGAGTCGAAGTCGAGCACGTCGTGTAAACTTTCGATAGTGGCTACGAAGTGGGTGGCGGGTGGGAGTTGAATTTCTCCGCCATCCGTATCCCAACCTTCCTAACCGTAGTCCGGCTAGGACTCTCCGGATAAAGAGAGAGATTTTATTGAATTCAGGATGTCGCCAAAGGGCGAGTGCTGAAAGATGTCCGCGGCCGTGAACTCCTGTTGGAAATATGCCCTAGAGGCAATAATAAAAGCATTATTATTATATTTCCTTGTTCATGATAATTGTCTTTTATTCATGCTATAACTGTATTATCCGGAAATCGTAATACACGTGTGAATACATAGACTACCATACGTCCCTAGTAAGCCTCTAGTTGACTAGCTCGTTGGTCAACAGATAGTCATGGTTTCATGACTATGGACATCGATGTCATTGACAATGTGGTCACGTCATTAGGAGAATGACGTGATGGACAAGACCCAATCCTAAGCATGGCACAAGATGCGTGTAGTTCGTTTTGCTAGAGCTTTTCCAATGTCAAGTATCTCTTCCTTAGACCATGAGATCGTGTAACTCCGGATACCGTAGAGGAGTGCTTTGGGTGTACCAAACATCACAACGTGAATCTGGGTGACTATAAAGGTGCACTACAGGTATCTCCGAAAGTGTCTGCATTGGGTTGACACGGATCGAGACTGGATTTGTCACTCCGTATTACGGAGAGAGGTATCACTGGGCCCTTTCGGTAGTGCATCATCATAATGAGCTCAAAGTGACCAAGTGTCTAGTCACGGGATCATGCATTACGATGCGAGTAAAGTGACTTGCCCGATACTTGAGACTGAGCGAGGTATTGGGATACCGACGATCGAAGTCTCGGGCAAGTAACATACCGTCGACAAAGGGAATAGAATACGGGTTGCTTGAACCCTTGACATCATGGTTCATCCGATGACAACATCGAGGAGCATGTGGGAGCCAACATGGGTATCCAGATCCCGCTGTTGGTTATTGACCTGAGGTCGTCTCGGTCATGTCTACATGTCTCCCGAACCCGTGAGGGTCTACACACTTAAGGTTCGGTGGCGCTAGGGTTATTAGGAAGACAAGTATGTGATTACCGAATGTTGTTCGGAGTCCCGAGATGAGATCACGGACGTCACGAGGAGTTCGGAATGGTCGGAGGTAAAGATTTATATATGGAAAGTGGTTAAGCGGACTCCGGAAAGTTTCGGGGCATATCGGTATTGTACCGGGGCCACCGGGAGGTTCCGGGGTCCACTGGGAGGGGCCACCCCTCCTGGGGCCACATGGGCTGCGTGGGAGGGAGCCAGCCTGGTGGCCTGGGTGCGCCTGCCCACCTAGGCCCATGCGGCTAGGGCTTGGGAGGGGAAACCCCTAAAGGGGGTAAAGGGGCGCCTCAGCTTGGGGGCAAGCCACCCCTTTCCTCCCTTTGCCGCCGCCCCATCTAGGTTTCCCTAGATGGCCGGCCCCCCTTGCCCTCTCCTCCTATATATAGAGGGGTGAGGGGAGGGCTGCAACACACAATTGAAGGCGCAGCCCCTCCCCTCCCCAACACCTCTTCTTCTCCGTGCGAGCATGGCGAAGCCCTGTCGGAGAACCTCTGCACCAATTGCACCATGCCGTCGTGCTGCCATTGGAGTTGTCTTCCTCAACCTCTCCTTCATCCTTGCTGGATCAAGACGGAGGAGACGCCATCGTCCCGTACGTGTGTTGAACGCAGAGGTGCTGTCCTTTCAGCGCTTGGTCATCGGGTGATCGGAATCACGTTCGAACGACTCCATCATCACCACTCCCTCGAGCGCCTGCATTCGATCTACAAGTGGTATGTAGATGCAAACTCACCCCCTTGACTCGTTGCTTAGATGAACTCATAGATAGATCTTGGTGAAACCGTAGGAAAATTTTAATTTTTCTGCAACGTTCCCCAACAGTGGCATCATGAGCTAGGTCTATGCGTAGTTCTCTTTGCACGAGTAGAACACAATTTTGTTGTGGGCGTGGATCTTGTCAACTTGCTTGCCGTTACTAGTCGTATCTTGCTTCCGCGGTATTGTGGGATGAAGCGGCCCGGACCAACCTTACCGCGTGCGCTTACATTGAGACCGGTTCCACCGACTAACATGCACTAGTTGCATAAGGTGGCTGGCGGGTGTCATCTCTCTCCACTTTAGTTGGAGCGGATTCGATGAACAAGGTCCTTATGAAGGGTAAATAGAAGTTGACAAGATCACGTTGTGGTTATTCGTGAGGTAAGAAAACGTTCTTGCTAGAACCCAATTGCAGCCACGTAAAAGATGCAACAACAAGTAGAGGACGTCTAACTTGTTTTTGCAGCAATTGTCATGTGATGTGATATGGCCAAAGTTGTGATGAATGATGAATGATATATGTGATGTATGAGATCATGTTCTTGTAATAGGAATCACGACTTGCATGTCGATGAGTATGACAACCGGCAGGAGCCATAGGAGTTGTCTTTATTTTTGTATGACCTGCGTGTCATTGAAGAACGCCATGTAAATTACTTTACTTTATTGCTAAACGTTAGCCATAGAAGTAGAAGTAGTCGTTGGCGTGACAACTTCATGAAGACACGATGATGGAGATCATGATGATGGAGATCATGGTGTCATGCGGTGACAGGATGATCATGGAGCCCGAAGATGAAGATCAAAGGAGCTATATGATATTGGCCATATCATGTCACTACTTTATAATTGCATGTGATGTTTATTATATTTATGCATCTTGTTTACTTAGAACGACGGTAGTAAATCAGATGATCCCTTACGACAATTTCAAGAAGTGTTCTCCCTAATCGTGCACCCGTTGCTAAAGTTCGTGCGCTTCTAAGCACCACGTGATGATCGGGTGTGATGGATTCTTTCGGTCACATACAACGGGGGTAAGACAGAGTTACACAGGCAGAAACACGAGGGGTTAACTTGACGAGCCTGGCTTGTACAGACATGGCCTCGGAACACGGAGACCGAAAGGTCGAACCACGAGTCGTATGGAAGATACGATCAACATGAGAATGTTCACCGGCGATGACTAGTCCGTCTCACGTGATGATCGGACCACGGCCTAGTCGACTCGGATCGTGTAACACTTAGATGACTAGAGGGATGTCTAATCTGAGTGGGAGTTCATTTTAATTTGATTAGATGAACTTAATTATCATGAACTTAGTCTAAAACTTTTGCATAATATGTCTTGTAGATCAAATGGCCCAGCGCTCATGTCACCATGAACTTCAACGCTGCGTTCCTAGAGAAAACCAAGTCGAAAGATGATGGCAGCAACTATGGACTGGAGTCCTAACCCGAGGATCATCCTCATAGCTGCCAAGAAACAATATGTCCTAGAAGCACCGCTAGGTGAAAGCACCCATCCAGAGAACCAAGACGTTATGAGCGCTAAGGCGGTCCTGCGTCTTGATGATTACTCCCTCATTCGGTCGGCATGCTTTACAGCCCTAGAACCGGGGCTCCAAAAGCGCTTTTGAGCAACACGGAGACATATGAGATGTTCGAGGAGCTGAAACTGGTTTTCAAGCTCATGCCCGGTCGAGAGATATGAAGTCTCCGACAAGTTCTATAGTTGTAAGATGGAGGAAAACAGTTCACAAGGAGCACATACTCAAAATGTCCGGGGTTGCATCACCGCCTGTCCCACTGGACATAAACCTCCCGGACGAGGCGGTCATTGACAGAATCCTTCAATCGCTCCCACCAAGCTACAAGAGCTTTGTGATGAACTACAATATGCGAGGGATGGTGAAGACCATTCCGAAGTATTCTCAATGCTTGAAGTCGTGAGAGGTTGAAATCAAGAAAGAACATCAAGTGTTGATGGTCAATAAGACCACTAAGTTCAAGAAGGGCAAGGGCAAGAAGAACTTCAAGAAGAGACGGACAAAGAGGAGTTGCGGCGCCAGTAAACAAGTTGCCGGGAAGAAGAAGTCAAAGAATGGACCCAAGCACTGCATTTGAGTGCTTTATTGCAAGGGAAGGAGTCACTAGAAGCGGAACTGCCCCAAATACTTAGCGGATAAGAAGGCCGCAACACTAAAGGTATATTTGATATACATGTAATTGATGTGTACCTTTACCGGTACTATCAGTAGTAACTCACAGGTATTTGATACCGTGCCGTTGCTCATATTTGTAACTCTAGCAAGGTGAGCTGCGGAATAAGCGGAGAGCGAAGGGCGAAGGACGAGGTGACGATGCGCGTCGGGAATGGGTTCCAAGGTCGATGTGATCGCCGTCGCACGCTACCTCTACATTTACCTACGGGATTAGTTATAAACCTTAATAATTGCTATTTGGTGCCAAGTTTGAGCATGAACATTGTATCTGGATCTCGTTTAATACGAGATGGCTACTCATTCGTAAATCCGAGAATAATGGTTGTTCTATTTATATGAGAGAAATGTTTTATGGTCATGTCCGATGGTCGATGGTTTTATTCTTGATGAATCCTCGAGCGTAATGTTACACATGTTCATAGTGTGAATACCAAAAGATGTAAAGTTGATAATGATAGTCCCACATACTTGTGGCACGCTGCCTTATGGTCACATTGGTGTCAAGCGCATGGAAGAAGCTCCATCGGCGATGGACTTACGGAGTCTCTCGAATTATGAATCATTTGACACATGCGAACCATGCCTCATGGGCAAGATGACCAAGACTCCGTTCTCGGAACAATGGAGCGAGCAACCAACTTATTAGAAATCATACATACCCGATGTGTGCGGTCCAATGAGTGTTGAGGCTCATATTGGAGGATATCGTTATGTTCTCACTCTCACGGATGACTTGTGTAGATATGGGTATGTCTACTTGATGAAACACAAGTCCGAGACCTTTGAAAAAGTTCAAGGAATTTCTAGAATGAGGTAGAGAATCAACGTGACCTAGAAAGATAAAATTCTTCACGATCGATCGTGGAGGAGAATATTTAATTCCACGAATTTGGCACACACTTAAGAAAATGTGGAATCGTTTCACAACTCCGCCGCTGGAACACCTCAACAGAACGGTGTGTCCGAGCGTCGTAATCGCACTCTATTGGATATGGTGCGATCTATGATGTTCTCTTACCGATTTATCGCTATCATTTTGGGGATACGGCTCTAGAGACAGCTACATTCACTTTAAATAGGGCACCGTCTAAATCCGTTGAGCGACACCGTATGAATTATGGTTTGGGAAGAAACCTAAGGTACATCGTTTCTAAAAATTTGGGGATGCGATGCTTATGTCAAGAAACTTCAACCCTGAAAAGCTCGAACCCAAGTCGAAAAATGCGTCTTCATAGGATACCCTAAAGGAAACCCTTGGGTATACCTTCTACCTTAGATCCGAAGGCAAGATCTTTGTTGCCAAGAATGGAACCTTTCCGGAAAAAGAGTTTCTCGAGAAAGGAGTAAGTGGGAGGAAAGTAGAACTTCGATGAAGTACTACCTCTTGAACAGGATAGTAGTGCAGCTCAGAAAATGTTCTGTGATGCCTACACCAACCGAGGAGGAAATTAATGATAATGATCAAGGTACTTGGATCAAGTTGCTCTTGAACTTCAGAGGTCCACTAGGACACGTTCCGCACTGCAGTGGTGCAGCAACCCATCACGGAAATCATGTTGTTAGACAACGGTGAACCTTCAAACTATGAAGAAGCGGTGGCGGCCCGGATTCCAACAAATGGCTCGAAGCCATGAAATCGAGATAGGATCCATGTATGAAAACAAAGTATGGACTTTGGCAGACTTGCAGATGATCGGCGCAGCGATAGAAAACAAGTGGATCTTTAAGAAGAAGACAGAGCGCGGATGGTAATGTTGCCGTCTATAAAGCTCGACTTGTCGCTAAGGGTTATCGACAAGTTCAAGGGATTGACTACGATGAGACTTTCTCACCCGTGGCGAAGCTTAACTCCGTCTCGAATCATGTTAGCAATTGCCGCATACTATGATTATGAGATATGGCGAGATGGACGTCAAAACAGCGTTCCTTAGCGGATATCTTAAGGAAGAGCTGTATATGATGCAACACGAAGGTTTTGTCGATCCTAAGAATGTCGACAAAGTATGCAAGCTCCGGCGTTCCATTTATGGGCTGGTGCAAGCATCTCGGAGTTGGAACATTCGCTTTGATGAGATGATCAAAGCGTTTGGAGTTTATGCAGACTTATGGAAGCCTGCGTTTAAAAGAAAGTGAGTGGGAGCTCTGTAGCATTTCTCATATTATATGTAGATGACATACTTTTGATGGGAAATGATATAGAACTCTTGGACAGCATTAAGGCCTACTTGAATAAAAGTTTTTCAATGAAGGACCTTGGAGAAGCTGCTTATATATTACGCATCAAGATCTATAGAGATAGATCAAGACGCCTCATAGGTCTTTCACAAAGCACATACCTTGATAAGATTTTGAAGAAGTTCAAAATGGATCAGTCCAAGAAAGGGTTCTTGCACAGTATTACATAAGGTGTGAGATTGAGCTCAGCTCAATGCCCGACCACGGCAAAAGATAAAGAAGAGATGAGCGTCATCCCCTATGCCTCACCCATAGGATCTATTATGTATGCCATGCTGTGTACCAGACCTGATGTAAACCTTGCGTAAGTTTGGTAGGGAAGATACCAAAGTAATCCCGGAAGGAACATCTGGACAGCGGTCAAGAATATCCTAAAGTACACGAAAAGGACAAAGGACATGTTTCTCGTTTATGGAGGTGACGAAGGCACAAATGCCGTGAGAAGGGTTACGTCGACGCTTAGCTTCGACACAGATGCAGATGACTCTAAGTCACAAACCGGATACGTGTATATGTTGAATGGTGGAGCGATGCTGGTGCATTTGCAAGCGAAGCGTCGTGGCGGGATCTACATGTGAAGCGGAGTACATGGCAGCCTCGGAGGCAGCGCATGAAGCAATTTGGGTGAAGGAGTTCATCACCGACCTAGGAGTCATACCCAATGCGTCGGGGCCGATCAAACTCTTCTGTGACAACACTGGAGCTATTGCACTTGCCAAGGAGCCAAAGGGCGAGTGCTGAAAGATGTCCGCGGCCATGAACTCCTGTTGGAAATATGCCCTAGAGGCAATAATAAAAGCATTATTATTATATTTCCTTGTTCATGATAATTGTCTTTTATTCATGCTATAACTGTATTATCCGAAAATCGTAATACACGTGTGAATACATAGACTACCATACGTCCCTAGTAAGCCTCTAGTTGACTAGCTCGTTGGTCAACAGATAGTCATGGTTTCCTGACTATGGACATCAGATGTCATTGACAACGGGTCACGTCATTAGGAGAATGACGTGATGGACAAGACCCAATCCTAAGCATGGCACAAGATCGTGGTAGTTCGCTTTGCTAGAGCTTTTCCAATGTCAAGTATCTCTTCCTTAGACCATGAGATCGTGTAACTCCCGGATACCGAGGGAGTGCTTTGGGTGTACCAAAGCGTCACAACGAATCGGGTGACTATAAAGGTGCACTACTGGTATCTCCGAAAGTGTATGCATTGGGTTGACGGATCGAGGCGGGATTTGTCACTCCGTGATACGGAGAGGTATCACCGGGCCCACTCGGTAGTGCATCATCATAATGAGCTCAAAGTGACCAAATTAATGCGGTCACGGGATCATGCATTCTGATGCGAGTAAAAGTGACTTGCCGTAACGAGACTGAACAAGGTATTGGGATACCGGCGATCGAGTCTCGAGCAAGTAACATACCGTCTGACAAAGGGAATAGAATACGGGGTTGCTTGAACCCTTGACATCGTGGTTCATCCGATGACAACATCGAGGAGCATGTGGGAGCCAACATGGGTATCCAGATCCCGCTGTTGGTTATTGACATGAGGTCGTCTCGGTCATGTCTGCATGTCTCCCGAACCCGTAGGGTCTACACACTTAAGGTTCGGTGGACGCTTAGGGTTATTAGGAAGACAAGTATGTGATTACGAATGTTGTTCGAGTCCGGATGAGATCCCGGACGTCACGAGGAGTTCCGGAATGGTCCGGAGGTAAAGATTTATATATGGAAAGTGGT
The DNA here is from genome assembly GCA_021605145.1 of Aegilops bicornis. Lineage (NCBI taxonomy): Eukaryota > Viridiplantae > Streptophyta > Magnoliopsida > Poales > Poaceae > Aegilops > Aegilops bicornis. Next base: position 934,760 of record JAHIAL010000033.1, on the reverse strand, counting down.
TAAATGGACTCCGGAAAGTTTCGGGGGCATGTCGGTATTGTACCGGGGCCACCGGGAGGGTTCCGGGGGTCCACCGGGAGGGGCCACCCCTCCCGGGGGGCCACATGGGCTGCGAGGGAGAGGGAGCCAGCCCCTGGTGGGCTGGGTGCGCCTCCCCACCTAGGCCCATGTGGCTAGGGCTTGGGGAGGGGAAACCCTAAAGGGGCAAAGGGGCGCCTCAGCTTGGGGGGCAAGCCACCCTTTCCTCCCTTTGGCCGCCGCCCCCATGTAGGGTTTCCCCAGATGGCCGGCCCCCTTGCCCTCTCCTCCTATATATAGAGGGGTGAGGGAGGGCTGCAACACACAATTGAAGGGCGCAGCCCTCCCTCCCCAACACCTCTTTCTTCTCGTGCGAAGCTTGGCGAAGCCACATGGGAGAACCTCTACACCAATTGCACCACGCCCGTCGTGCTGCCATTGGAGTTGTCTTCCTCAACCTCTCCTTCATCCTTGCTGGATCAAGACGGAGGAGACGCCATCGTCCCGCACGTGTGTTGAACGCCTTGGTGATGTCCTTTCAGCGCTTGGTCATCGGGTGATCGAATCACGTTCGAACGACTCCATCATCACCACTCCCTCGAACGCTTCCGTACTCGATCTACAAGTGGTATGTAGATGCAAACTCACTCCCTTGACTCGTTGCTTAGATGAACTCATAGATAGATCTTGGTGAAACCGTAGGAAAATTTTAATTTTCTGCAACGTTCCCCAACAACTCCATGACAGGCGCCCAATCGGATTCGATTGGCCGGGGCGCGGAGGGTTCGGAGTCCGGAGAGGAGTCCGGCACCCTGGAGTCGAGGTCTTCGCAAAGGACAGGGATGGAGTTCGGCTCGATCGCCGTAGAGATTGTAGGCCCCGAGGCGGTGTCCAACCACTGCGTCCTCGATCGGGAATCCGGCTCCGGATTAAGGGTCGGAGCGGATCGGTGCGGCCTCCGTGGCACGATTGATTGCAGAGTGAGATCATGCCCATCGAGACAAAGGCGGCACGCTTTGGCGCTGCTCGAATCCGTCGAAGATCAAGTCCCCGCGGATATCGGTCGTATAGTTTAACTTCCAAATCTGACACGATGGCCGGGGCGTAGCTTCGATCTGCTCCAGATGGCTGTTAATTGGCCCGCAGCAAAAGCCGCGAACACGAAGATCTGTCCGGGATGAAAAGTCTCACCTGGACCGCGTCGTGGTTTATGATCGAAGGAGCCATCGGGCCTATCGGTGACATGCAGGAACTCTCAATGGAAGCACCAATGTCGGTGTCAAACCGGGCGGATCTCGGAGTAGGGGGTCCCGAACTGTGCGTCTAAGCGGATGGTAACAGGAGACAAAGGGACACAATGTTTTTACCCAGGTTCGGGCCCTCTCGATGGAGGTAAAACCCTACTCCTGCTTGATTAATATTGATGATATGGGTAGTACAAGAGTAGATCTACCACGAGATCAAGGAGGCTAAACCCTAGAAGCTAGCCTATGGTATGATTGTTGATGATGAAGTTGTTGTCCTACGGACTAAAACCCTCCGGCTTATATAGACACCGGATAGGTTAGGGTTACACAGAGTCGGTTACAATGGTAGGAGATCTACATATCCGTATCGCCAAGCTTGCCTTCCACGCCAAGGAAAGTCCCATCCGGACACGGGACTAAGTCTTCAATCTTGTATCTTCATAGTCTTGGAGTCCGGCCGTGGCGATTTATAGTCCTGCAGCTATCGGACACCCCTAGTCTGGGACTCCCTCAGGCGCCGACGCTGGTCACTTTGGTGCTTCCTCCTCGTCAGGCTGACCCCTGCGCCGAAGCTTGGGCGCTCAGCGTGGACTTGAGGCTCTCCAAAAGAGAAAGGAGGCCTTGGGTGATGATTATCCTTGCCGCCATCTTGAAGCCTTGAAGTATTTCGCCCGTTGATGAGTAAGCCTTCCCTTTCTTAGTTCCTTATTTTCCCGTTGCTTGGCTGATCCTTGTTCTGCAGGGCCCTTCCGCCGAGCTCGCGGAGATGGCCGAGGAGCCATCCCAGTGCCTCGCCCTCCACCAACCCCAAGCGCTCCTAGCTCAAGCACTGCCCTCGCGGTGAGGCCGGTTGGAGAGGTGAGCCATCCTGTGGTGCATCATGGCTCTGCGCACCTCACGACCCTCCTTCGCGAGCCTTCCCGGGGTATAGCCAGCCTGCCTTGGGCTCTTCGATTGGGCGTGGACGGCGATTGGCTGAGGTCGGCCTTGCGTTCTTCACTTGAGGATGAGTCGGCTCCGGGCCGGGCTTCTGGCGAGGCGTGCCCGGCCATCGTGAGGGCGCCAGCCCCCAGCCCCCTGCCTAGAGGGGGAGTGCTGATTCGTAGTCCCCCGCGCACACCTGGGGTGGAGGATGACGCGGAAGACGTGCTCGAGCGTGCCCGGGAGCGCTACGCTCTTCGCCAAGGGTTTCTCCCGAGGGCGGCTGACGTAGTGAGCCAGCTTGGTGTAGAGCTCGCTAACGAAGACGCGCGCCTTGAGGCTGAGGGCTGCGCCTAGCTGAAGAGAGGCGCAAGCTGAAGGTGGCCGTCGCCCTTGCGCGCCACCAGCGTGACCTCGACAATGAGAAAGCCGAGGTGTCGCTGGCGGCTTCTCGGGAGGCCCGTTCCCGGGCCGTCGAGGAGGCCTGAGAGGTTGACCAGCGGCATGAGGCGGCGGAGGAGCGGGCGTGGGAACTCCAGGCCTGGAGCAATTCCCTGGAGCAGCAGGTGGAGCTGCGCAAGACGGGCCCTTGCGTCGATGAAGGGGGCTTCGGTGAACCAGGCAGAGCTCCAGAGACGTGAGGAGGCACTGGCGCTGGAAGCTGCCGAGCGCGCCCGTGACCTTGAGCAGCTGGAAACGAGAGGGCGCTTGGTGGCGCAGGCGGAGGACGATGTCGCTGCGCGGAGGTCCGAGTCCTGGAAGAGGTTGATCGCCGGGTGGCGGCGGTCTGCTTGAACCTCGAGCGCGAGTTCGAGGAGAGGCTGGGGTTGATCAGGGCAGAAGCGGAAGGCAGAACCACCGCCCTGAGGGCCAAGCTGGATGAAGTGACGCGGTGGGCTGATGCTTCCAGGGCTGCCCTTGGCGCGGCACAGGAGGAGCTGACTTCCTCCCGCGCCGAGGCGCTTCTTCTCCGTCAACGGGTGGGCCTTGGCTGAGGCCGTTCTGCTTGTAACGAGGACGAGATACACTAGCGGCGGATCCTAGAGCACGAGCATGGCCCCATGCTTTGCACGCTCCGGGAAAGAGCTAACACGGCCTTGGGCAACATCTGTGAGGCGGCCGTTGGGGAGCCTCACGCGGTTAACTATGCTGGTAACCTCCAGTTCTTCATCGATGTGGTGGCGCGGTGGAGGCGCTGTCGGCAGAAACCCAGCTTGAGTTGGTGGAGGAGAGGAGTCGTGCCCTGCTCGGGCGCGCTTTTAATCGCGTCTTCAGCCATCTTCGGGACATGGATCCCAACTTTGACTTTGATGCCACCATCGCCCCGGTACCCCAGGCCATCCGGGATGGCTTGCCACATTGGGTGGAAGACAACATGGATTCCCTCGTTAGGGCCTTCGCTACTGACAACGACGGCGTGGTCGTGGCTGCTAATGAAGGCGGCATGGTGAACGGCCCTGACGCCGCTGACGGCGACGCGGAGGGCGATGGCGAGGCCAGCGACGCCAGCGACGATTCAGGAGGTGCCCTTGAGGATGCATTGGGGGATTTATCTGATTGACCGCGTGTTGTTCCTGCTTTCTTACCTCTTGCAAGGCAGATAGAGTTCAGGTTCTGCCCTAAAGGTTGTAAGAGCATTTTGGGAGGGGGATCCCCTCATGTAAAAACTTGCATTTAGCGTATTAGTAGATGTGATATCACCCGTACGCCTGCGTCAAGTGGCTGGCCTTGCGACGAGATGGCTGGCTTGTTTACCTTCGACCCGCGTGGGCCCCGAGATAGCCTGCGAAGGGCTGTGGTGTCCCGAGTGTCTCCTGAATGAGCCCATTGAACCTGTAATGAGCTCCTCCTGACAGGGCGTGGTGACGGCAATCCGGGCTGCACGCAAGCTAGGCCTGGCCCGGCTCGCGAGGGGCTCTGAGGGAGGCACACGAGGCAAAGTGGTAACCAGAACGCGAGAGATTGCTCGAACGAGACTAAACACCCCTTCCCCGAACACACGCAAATCTCAAGCGCAAATCCAACTTAAATCCAAACGGGGGAAAAGCGACAGCCAAAGGGGAAAAGCAAGAAAAGCAGAAAAAGGCCGCATCCGGCACCTAGTCTAGTCTTGGACGTCTTCTCACCAGCGCGGAGCTAAGTGCTGCCACTGGGCGTGGGAGGGAGCCCCAGGGCCTGAGGCCGGCACCACTGAGACTCCGGGGCGTGTACAGCCCCACTCATTATTACGTAAGAGTGTCACGGGGCGGCGAGCTTCATATCGCCAGACGAGGGCCCCGCCTTGCGCCACACTCTAGTGCCATCGACGACGGCCGGAGACTGAGGACGCCGCCGATGGGGTAGAGCGGTCGCCATGGGTTCCCAAGCGACCTCGGGTCCTCTGCCGAGAGTAGGCCTTGAGGCACCTCCTGGAAGAGGCCTACCTCCTGAGGACGCCTTGCTCAACGCCATGCAGTGGTGATGCGGATCTCGGCCCTCTCCTGCAGCCCAGGCGCCCTCCTCTGAGGGGTAGGAAACTGCGGGATTGGGCGGCCGTCCGCCATGACGACCTGTACCTCCTGCGATCCATGGTTAGCGATGCCTGCTCACGAGGAATTAGCGGTACCGATAATCGTTGCCTCCAAGCGCAATGACGGCAGGGCTTTCCGGGGCTCCTGGAAGAGCTCGAAGCCGGGTGTCTCGTCCCCCAGCTTGGGCCGAGGCGAGCCATGTTAGTCCTCCTGCGCGTGCCCTTGATCCATCATGTGGGGCACATACTCTTCCGGGGCCGCCACCCCGAATGCTTCACCGTAGTGCCCCGTGTGCCACGCAGCCCTGCTTGAGGCGCCCACCTGGGTATGGTAGCGTGGCGGCCCACTGGGGCCATGGGCTGTGGCGAGTCCTCCTTCGCTGGCCGGGGGCGGAGGCAGGTGGCCGGCCATAGTCTTGCGGTCGACAGCTTGGTTGATGTTGGAGTGGCCTTGGAGTCCGCTTGGAGCTGCGCGGGCGTGCGTGGGGCCTCCGCGTGGTCCGCTCTGGACCTGAGGTGGCAGTTGGGTGCAGAAGGGGTGAGCCCGGCGCGGCCCAGAGCTCCGCCACCCGCTCCAAGAAGACGTCGTGTCCGCCTTCAAAGAGCCTTTGCATTGTAGTAGCTCTCGCCACTGTGAGCGCGACCTTCGAGTTCGCCCTACTCCCGTCGAATTATGCGGCGCCGTGGCCGCGGCGTGGCTCGGGGCCCTCGCTGCCGACCGCGCCTGCCACGGCGTGAGAGCTGACGTTGCTTGACCGCGTCACCCGCGGCCCACAGCGCCCTGCGGACCGCGGGCTGCCTGGGGCATGGGGTTCAGGTCGCCCGGGGCAAGCGGCTCTGCGTGGGTGGGCCAGGCCGCCCAGGGATCAGGGTTGCCCGTTGGGTCGCCGGACATGATGACGACGATGCGACGGGGCGCGAGGCTGACAGAGCGGATTCCGCCAAGACTCCCTACTCAAGCGCCAAATGTCGGATTCGGTTACGGCAGACCCTCTAGGTTCGAACTCTAGGGTGCGCCATGGATATCTCACCTCCTACCTACCTACACCGCATCGCCGCATGAAAGATCTAACTACACAAAGAGCAACACAAGGGACACAAGGTTTATCTTTGGTTCGGGCTACCATTGTGGTGTAATACCCTACCCAAAGGTGTGGTGTGGTGGATTGCCTCTGGGCTGATGATGAACAATACAAGGAAGAACAGCCTCGCGAGGGTCTGTTCTTGGCCGGTGCGACGAACTGCTAGGGGGAGTTCGGTCACCTCTCTCTCTCTCTCTCTCTCTCTCTCTCTAGATTGCTTGATCTTTTCCTATCCTTCTAGATCCTCGATCCTCTACCCTGTGGGTGGCTAGTCCTATTTATAGGCAGAGGCCACAGGCCTCTTCTCGAGATATTGAGCCCGGGAAGGGCGCCAACAATTGGCCATTTTGAAGGGAACATCTAGTACACTTATCCTCGACTAAAGTTGGTCCTCGCACGCCAAAGACTACACGATGACGCCTTGGCTTGGGCTCCACGATGACCTCCTTCCTGCTGTTGTGTTGGTCTTGGTCTTGTTGCACCGAAATGGTTGCCTTTTGCTTGATACTCTTTCGCGCTTGCCCCTTGGCACCAAAGAGGAAGCAGGGGACAAGCGCGTGACAAGCGCCTCGCCTGGCGCCTCTTTGGTCGTCATGGCTTGCGTCATGGGCACCTCGTGAGGTACCCCGCCTTGATCTCTCCGCCTCCTCGCGAGCCAGCCTAACGAGGCCGTGCCTGAGGAAGCTTCCTGTCGTCCGCCCCGCGAGGCTTGGCCCCTCGCGAGGGTCTTGAGCTTGTGCTGATGAAGATGGGCCGTACTGGGCCACCCCTTGAGCCACGCCGCAGGCCGCAGGCAGGCAAGTCTAGGTACCCCTGTTCCTGTAACACGACACGCCCGATCCAGATCCGATCGGGGAGGAGAGATGGATCGAGGATCGTCTGGGGGAGTGGGGATCGGGCCTAGGGTTTCGGGTGGCAAGGGGGCCATATAGGACAGGTAGGTGCGGGGTGGGCCGGCCTGGTTGGTCCAAGTCCAGCTGGGCCGAGGCCCACGGGGAGAGGGGACCTCTCTCCTTTTCCTTCTTTTATTTATTTTTTTCTTTTGTAACTTTCTCCACATTTTGTATTTTTAATATAATACAAATTAGTTTTGTTGACTCCAAAACTTGTCACATAAATAGTAGACAATGTTTTGAGCTAGCACCCAAGATTTCAAGTGGTGTGAAACATAAACACTTGTTTATTTGAGAAAGGCTATTTTAGTTGTCGTTGGACAACTTTCGACATTACTAGGGATTAACTGGTGAGTCAAATGATGTTGGTTCCTACACGACAATTATTTAGTGAAAAATTGCAACATCTCAAACATTTTTTTTCATGTTTGACAAATTTGAATCTTTGACTTTAAACTCGATTTTGAATTTGAGTTTGAACTAAGATTTGGATCAAGCGAGGATTACTAACAGTAATCGTGGTGACGTGGCATCATTAGCTGAGGATTACTGTAGCTTAATTATCCGGGTGTCACAATTCTCCTCCACTACAAGAAATCTCGTCCTGAGATTTACGTGGTGAAGTAAGGGGGAAAGACTCGAGAAGGACGGAGCTCATCACGAGATAGGTACCTGAGGGCTATCTCACTGAATGTGGCATAGAAGCATCCCTCGAGTTGAAGTTTAAGAAAGTCATCGAGAGCAAGATAAGAAGGTTCAACCGGGTAGGCAATCTTTTGTTGCCTGAAACAGAGGGTGAAAAGGGTTCAGAGCAATGAGAATAAGTATTGCGCCTGATACCAGAATAGATCACTAGGAATGTGGCCCGTGATTTAGATACGAAGCCAAGTGCGATGAACAATTTTGGAAAACAGGGATGTACAGGAGAGTCAGGTTTCGATCCTGTGGAACTGCGGGTTATGGGCCCACCATGTGGGTTAACACCAGGAAGGCGCTAATCATTTTGCACGGTCATGATAGTAAGGCAGTTCAGAGGATAGCCTATCAATTATGTTGGCAACAACGTTGGTACCAAGGGCGAGGGACGAAGAGAACCATTTTCCTGCTCGTTAAGACGAGGCGGATCAATAGGCAAAGTTCTCGCCCATCGGTAGCTACCGAAATGTCATCAACAATAGTAACAAGGTCTGACTGGCAGAGTTTGTACACCGAGGTGTTTACATAAGCGGTGAATTATCAACGCTTTCGAGATATGTTAGGTTATAAGAAAGGTTAAACAAAACAATGGAGACTTGAATCGGTTATCGGTATTCTCAAGTGTCTAACAACTCAGAACCCATGGAAAATTTGAATCAGCGAGAATAATAGTTGATGAAAAACTCATAAGAGGTTATGTAGTTTCGTGATAATCTCGAGATACCAGAGGGTAATACTTGAGGGTATAGCAGAACATAGGTTGGATGGGTGAAACGATCTCCAGAAGACAAGTACTTCCACTTGTTTGAGAAATGAAATCAAAGGAGAACAATCATGGTCGGAACCACGGATGCAAAGGACCAAACATAGATACAAGATGAACTTATCACAAGTGGATTATTATTATTACAAGAAGCTTCCATGATAGGTTCCACATCGGGTCCATGGGAATGAACACAAAGGTTCAAGGTCGACTCCCACTTCTCTAATGTGTAACCTTTCATTCACTTCTCGCTTTCGATGAAGTTGTAGTGTTGGTATTTTATCTGGCAAAACACCAGAAGAGTAAGACTCATGAAGACTCTCGGGTTCAAACGGATTAGGGGAGGCGTAGGTTCAACCCATAGGGGCATCTTAGGAACATATGCCACAAATCTCACGAGTACTCAAGCTCTAAAGTAGAGTATGGTTGACAAGAGCAGGGATACAATTTACCAAAGCATTATGTATTCGAGGAAAGGCTCATAAGGTTAGTGAATATGAAGGACGTTGTCGGATAACACCGAACAAAAGATCTGGTGGTCCACAAGGGATCTGATGTGAGCATCGATACTCACCCAGAAGATGAAAGAATGCAGGGATATCAGATTATAGAAACAACTGACTAACTCAAAGCTCGAAGGCAAAGGGAATTATGAGTTCCAAAACACGGGATTTGAAGAAGAGGCTCTGATCAAAGACAAGTAAGTTGAATAGACGTAGATCGACAATCAATCAAGGTTTGATTTGTCGAGCACCAGCTCATGTCGTGGGGCGACGCCCGAGCCGAAGGGAAGAATTCTAACTTTGTTTGATGATTGCAAGCATTCACAAACATATTGAATCAAATGCTCAAAATTAAAGATGACAAAGGATACTACTGAATATTGCCAGACATATGGAAAGCATCCACAATGCAAGTAGACAAGGAGTAGCAAGAGCAATAGGTTACTAAGGATTTTCGGAAGATCGGATAATATTCCAAAGAATTTTGTGAAATAAAGAACAACTATGGACGAACAGATACTCGGCAAGCGCGAGTAATTATCCACAGGGGTATTCATGTGGCAAAAGAACTCGCAAGGCAAGAGGGCTCAACGGATTCTCGTGACAACAGAGAGTAATTTGGGGCATCTTGTAATAACAAGAGCAAATCGGGATGAAGGTATGAACGACAACGTCGGTAGTTACTCATAAGGATTTATCGGTGGTAGGGATCGCAATGGCAAAGCGTATAAGGGTCTCGGTAAAACATCGGAGAGTATCTTCAGAATCTTCTGGTGCACCAAGCAATCATCTGGAGTGAGGGCTCTCCGGGAGAAAGTATTTACAAGAACCTAGTGTTAGAGTTAATAAAACCATTTAACTCGAAATAGAAGAGAGATCACAATCCCAGAGTATAGACGAGGAGTAAAAGATCCTAATACCACCCAATGGCAACGTGGGCCTGTAAGCCACACAGCCATGTTAGCAAATTAGTTTTTCAAATACTAGACTCAACTTCGGCCAAGGAGTTGGAAAGGGGGATCCTACAGCAATGGCTCTCATACCAATCTCAGGACGCCTCGATTCGATCAGCACACTAATCATGCACGCAAATGTGTACGACCAAGATCGAGGACTCACTAGAAGATATCACAACACAACTCTAGACACAAATCAAAAATAATACAAGCTTCATATTACGGGCCAGGGGCCTCGAGGGCTCGAATACAAGCTCGATACACAAGAGTCGTGGAAGCAACAATCTCTGAGTAAAGACATAAGTTAAACAAGGATGCCTTAAGAAGGCTAGCACAAAAGCAACACGATCGAAGAGGCAAGGCCTCCTGCCTGGGACCTCCTAACTACTCCTGGTCTTCGGTGGCCTCCATGTAGTATTATCCGTCGGTGGTGGCATCTGGCTCCAAGGATCCACCATCTGGTTGCGACAACCGGAAAGAAGGAAGAAGGGGGGAAAGGGGGTAGCAAAGCAACCGTGAGTACTCATCCAAAGTACTCGCAAGCATCAGATCTATACTAAGTATGCATTGGTATCAAATGGAAGGGCTGTATCTGTAGGATCGAATCTGCAGAATGCAAGAATAGAGGGGAAGGCCTAGCCTATCGAAGACTAGCATCTTCAAGCAGCTCCAAGCATCTTGCAGCATGTAGAAGAGTAAAGAATAGCAGTTTATATTTAACAAACATGTTGTAACATTAATGCCCAGAGATCCTTCCTCGACTCCCTGTGAGAAAGCAATCCCGGAGCCACATATCGTAAATATGCATTTGTAGTTGTATAAGATCAGGATATAAGTCTGAACGTCTGTTACCGTGGACACGACTATTAATAGATAATCTTCCCTGCAGGGGTGCACCACGTTTTCCAACACGCTCGATCACTCTGGCCGGACACACTTTCCTGGGTCATGCCCGGCCTCGGAAGATCAACACGTCGCAGCCCTACCTAGGCTCAGCAGAGAGGTCCCCGCCGGTCTACCTCCTAAGCACTCCGGGGTCTGGACCCATCGCCCATTGCACTCGGGTCACAGCGCAGGGCGGGTCCAGCTCCACCACTACAGGATGGTGCCGGCCCACTGCATGCCGCATCGCTGAATCAGACGTCTGACAAAGCTTTCTACCGATACCACGACGCCGAGGCCCATAACTATTCTCACGTGGTGGTTGGTGCGTAAAGGCCAAAGGCCAATTCGTAACAAATACCCAAACCATAGTGTATTATTAGCTCATGGAGACAAGCAGAGACTCACGATAATGTGACCCGTCGCCTGCTCTCGAGGAAATACGGCAAGGCCAAGCCCAGCCCACTCGAGGGATGCCAGACTTCCCGGCCGTGCCTCGTAACCATCTTGTGGGTGCTCTCCGGGCCCGCCCGACTTTCCCAAAGGTCTCAAGTAATGTCAAGGTAATCGTGTGTCCAAACATCAAGGGGAAAACCCAAGGAATCACCCTCGAAGGATTCCACTCGATGTAATCATCAAGGTGAACGTAAGAGGAACCACCCTCGAGGTTCACACTTGAGGGGTTGCACGATGAGCCGTATCGGGAATGGTGAAGGAAGAAATCACCCTCGATGACCACGACCGAATAGCTACACTACGTAATTATCATCGAGTGCGTTATGAGGATCACCCTCGGCACTCGATAGTAGCTCTTCAGAGTCGAACAACTAAAGGGGCGTGATGTGATGTGCAGTGTCGGGCTCTAGTCATCGATCGTGTAGCTCGAGTCGTCGATGATGAAGCAGGGGCAACAAGGACAAGTGGGGGTCACTGATGGATCACTAACCAACCTATACTAAGCAGGTAAGGTACAATAGCAGGTACAAAAGCAGGCTATGCATCAAAATAGGAGCAAACAATAACAGTAGCAAAATCTAATGCAAGCATGAGAGAATGGAATGGGCGATATCGGAATGATCAAAGGGGGGCTTGCCTGGTTGCTCAGACAAGAAGAAGGGGTCGCTGCCGATGTAGTCTATCACAATGACATCGGTAGCGATCTGGGATCTACCGGAGAGAAGAGGGGGAAGAAACAGTAAATACACGCAAACATATGCACAACATGATTATAAGCGGGGCTAGAGGTGTTCTAACGCAGTGCTAGGCATTACTGGCGAAGGGGGAAATATCCGGGAAAGTTTTCCCGGTCCCGGACGTCTGTCAGACAGATGAACCGGAGGGGAAAGTTTGCAGGTTCGATATTCTAGAGACGTGTGGCCGACGAACGGACCGCGTATCCAGATTCGTCTCGAAATTCTGAGCAACTTTCATGTAGAAAACTTTTTCATCCAAGCTACGGTTTAATTTCTATTAATTTTCACAGTTTTATTAACATTCAGAAATTATTATTAATTCAAAATGGAGTTATCGCAGCAGCATGACGTCATCATGCCGTCAGCAGTCAACATTGACCATTGACTGGTCAAACCTGTAAGTGGGGCCCGTCTTCCATAGATACATTTTAACTAAACAGGTTAATTAGACTAATATGCAATTGGGTTAACTAAAGATAATTGATTAGGGTTAATTAACAAGATTAATTAATTAATTAATTAAATTATTTTTATTTTCATTTATAGGTATTTCTTTTCTGATTCAAAGAAAAGGGGGTTGGGCCCTACGTGTCTGTGGCAATGGGGTGGGGGTTAGCTTAATGCTAACCACTCCGGTTAGTGGCCGGTGCACTGGCGCGGCCGCAACCTCACCAGATGCAAGCTGACGCTAGGTGCTTTCGGCAAGACAGGGCGCGACTGTCAAGCCGAAACACGAGCCACTGCCAGCGCGAAGCGGGGCGCCAGCAGGAGGGGAGCGAGCCATGCGGAGGCTAACGCTGGTGGCGAGTCGCGCCGCTGGGCGAAGCAATGGTCCCGGACGCTGGCGAGAGGGGCGGGCCGGGCACGGCCAGGGCGTCCGGCGTGGCGGCTGTGGGCAGCCGCGGCCAGGTGGTGTCTTGGGACGGCAACAGGTGCGAGGCAGGGCGGACGGGGCGTGGTCGTTGCCGCTGACGGGCAGCCGATGAGGATAGTCGAGGTGCAGGGGAGGTGCTGGTCAACACCGGCGTGAGGCTTCGTGGTCGCCGATGACGGCTGGCGGTGGGGCGCCAGTGCTGGCAAGGGAGCGACGGGGAGGGCAGCGCCAAAGCAGTCGGGTTAACCGCCCGATCCAGATCCGATCGGGGGGGAGATGGGGATCGAGGGGATCGTGCAGGGGGGAGTGGGGATCGGGCCTAGGGTTTCGGGTGGCAAGGGGGCCATATAGGCCAGGGAGGTGCGGGGTGGGCCGGCCTGGTTGGTCCAAGGCCAGCTGGGCCGAGGCCCACGAGGAGAGGGGGCCTCTCTCCTTTTCCTTCTTTTATTTATTTTTTTCTTTTGTAACTTTCTCCACATTTTGTATTTTTAGAATAATACCAAATAAGTTTTGTTGACTCCAAAACTTGTCACATAAATAGTAGACAATGTTTTGAGCTAGCACCCAAGATTTCAAGTGGTGTGAAACATAAACACTTGTTTATTTGAGAAAGGCTATTTTAGTTGTTGTTGGACAACTTTCGACATTACTAGGGATTAACTGGTGAGTCAAATGATGTTGGTTTCTACACGACAATTATTTAGCGAAAAATTGCAACATCTCAAACATTTTTGTTTTCATGTTTGACAAATTTGAATCTTTGACTTTAAACTCGATTTTGAATTTGAGTTTGAACTAAGATTTGTATCAAGCGAGGATTACTAACAGTAATCATGGTGACGTGGCATAATTAGCTGAGGATTACTGTAGCTTAATTATCCATGCGTCACATTCAATTAGTTCCCACATAGTGTGTATACAATACTATATGTGTGGCAACTATTTTTTACTATCTCCAAAAATGCATGGACTAAAAACGGAAAGCTACCTAATGGCAGATATAGTAGCAAGTACATGGCAGATTCAGTACCATCTACATGGCATTTTTCAGTAGCAACTACATGGCATTTTTAGTGCTGGTTACATGGCATTTTCTTCAATTTCTGTTTTCCAGCAATAGTCATTCTTGCATTTCTAAACCTTCATCATCCTCGTTACAAAATTGTCACCAACATCAAAGTTAGAATCCCCCACAGTTGCTTACGGATTGTTGATGTCTGCTAGAACTACGTCGGTATTTCCCCAAAGAAGAAGGGATGATGCAGTACAGCGATGGTAGATATTTCCCTCAGTGATGAGACCAAGGTTATCGAACCAGTAGGAGAACCAAGCAACACTACATAAACAGCACTTGCACACAAATAACAAATAGTCGCAACCCGGCGTGTTAAAGGGGTTGTCAATCCCTTTCGGGTAATGGTGCCAGAAATTGGCGGAGAGAAGGGGTAAAGTTGTAATAGATTGGATAATTGGATCACAAATAAAATAAAGTGGAGCAAGGTATTTTTGTATTATTGGTTTAATAGATCTGAAAATAAAAGCAAATAAAAGTAGATCGCAAAGGCAAATATATTAAAGAAGAGACCCGGGGCCGTAGATTTCACTAGTGGCTTCTCTCGAGAAAAATAGCAAACGGTGGGTGAACAAATTACTGTTGGGAAATTGATAGAACTTCAAATAATCATGATGATATCCAGGCAATAATCATTATATAGGCATCACGTCCAAGATTAGTAGACCGACTCCTACCTGCATCTACTACTATTACTCCACACACCGACCGTTATCCAGCATGCATCTAGTGTATTAAGTTCATGGAGAAACGGAGTAATGCAATAAGAACGATGACATGATGTAGACAAGATCTATTTATGTAGAAACAGACTCCATCTTGTTATCCTTAATAGCAACGATACATACATGTCGGTTCCCTTTCTGTCGCTAGGATCAAGCACTGTAACATCGAACCCATTACAAAACACCTCTTCCCATTGCAAGATAAATAGATCAAGTTGGCCAAACAAAACCCAAATATCCGTGAAGAAATACGAGGCTATAAGCAATCATGCATATGAGAGATAAAAGAAGTCTCAAATAACTTTCATGGATAAAAAGATAGATCTGATCATAAATTCAAAGTTCATCAGATCTCAACAAACATACCGCAAAAAGAGTTACGTCATATGGATCTCCAAGAGATCATTGTATTCAGAATCAAACGAGAGAGAGGAAGCCATCTAGCTACTAACTATGGACCCGTATGTCTACAAAGAACTACTCACGCATCATCAAAGAGGCGCCAATGGACATGATGAACCCCTCCGTGATGGTGTCTAGATTGGATATGTGGTTTCTGGAACTTGCGGCGGCTGGAATTGATTTTCGTCGACTCCCCTAGGGTTTCTAGAATATTGGGGTATTTATAGAGTAAAGAGGCGGTGCGAGGGGCAACTAAGGTGGGCACAACCCACAGGCGCGCTGGGCCTCCAGTGCGCCTGGTGGGTTGTGCTCCCTCAGCACCCCCAGTGCCCGCCCACCTGGATGGCTTCTGGTCCAAAAAAAATCCACAAGAAGTTTCACTGCGTTTGGACTCCGTTTGCTATTGATTTTCCAGCGATGTAAAAAACATGAAAAAACAGCAACTGGCACTGGGCACTATGTCAATAGGTTAGTACCAAAAATGATATAAAATGACTATAAAATGATTGTAAAACATCCTAGAATGATAATATAATGGCATGGAACAATCAAAAATTATAGATATGTTGGATACGTATCAGCATCCCCAAGCTTAATTCATGCTCGTCCTCGAGTAGGTAAATGATAAAAATAGAATTTTTGATGTGGAATGCTGCCAAACATGTTCATCACATATTCTTTTCTTTATAGCATGGACATTTGGACTTTTATATGGTTCAAAGTAATAGTCTAGTATTGATATGATAACTTAAATACTCAAGCTTATCAACAAGCAACCATGTCTTTCAAAATATCAATGCTAAAATAAGTTGTCCCTAGCCCATCATGCTCAATCATAGATCCATTCATGAAACACACTCGCATATTGGCTACACCCGATGCTCAAGTACGATCATACTGCCCCTTAGTTGGTGCTTTATAAGAGAAGGTGGAGACACAAAATAAAAATAAAAATTGCATAAAGTAAAAGAAAGGCCCTTCGCAGAGGGAAGTAGGGATTTGTAGAGGTGCCAGAGCTCAAAGCGAAAAACATAGAGATAAAAACTTTTTGGGAGGTATGATTTTCCCACCAACGAAAACGACTTAGAGTTCCCCACACTTTCCATGCTAGATATATCATAGGAGGTTCCCAAACAGAAAATAAAGTTTATTCCTTTTTCCACGATACTTTCACTTTCCATGGCTAGCCGAATCCTTGGTTGCCCTCCGTACCAACACTTTCCAAGGAATTTATTATTTCACAACATAAAGTAAATTTATTTTTCATTTCGGGACTGCGCATCCCTAATACCTTTGCGTTACTCTCGTGGAATGACAAGTGAATAAACACTCATCGCGGGAATAACACATCTAGCATGGAAAATATCAGCCACCCCTCACCGCCTCACGAGTTGTACGAGCACACAAAAGAGAAATTTATTTTGAAAATTAGAGATGGCACATACAAATTTGCTTAGAACGGCAAAAGAATACCGCATATAGGTAGGTATAGTGGACTCATGTGGCAAAACTGGGTTTAAGGATTTTGGATGCACAAGTAGTGATCCTACTTAGTGCAAAATGAAGGCTAGCGAAAGATTGGGAAGCGACCAACCAAGAAACAAAAAATCTCATAAGCGAGCGTTGAGCATAATTAACACCGAATAATGCACCATAAGTAGGAGGTAATTTCATTGCACAACTATTGACTTTTGTTCTTGCATAGGGAATCACAAACCTTAACACCAATATTCTTACTAAAGCATAATTACCCACCAACATAACTCACATATCACATCATCATATCTCAAAACTATTGCAAGGAATCAAGCTTATTTTGTCCAATGATCTTCATGAAATTTTTTATTATATCCTTCTTGGATATCTATCACTTTGGAACTAATTTTCATGTGTTGCTTTTGATAGGCTCAAACAAATATAAGTGAAGATCATGAGCATAATATTTCTTTCTCTCAAATTAATTTAAGTGAAGCAAGAGAGAATTTCTAAAAAAATAACTCTCAAATAAATCTAAGTGAAGCATGAGAGCATTTCTCCAAAAAAAACAAAGCACACCGTGCTCAAAAAGATGTAAGTGAAGCACTAGGGCAATTCCATAGCTCATAAAGATTTAAGTGAAGCATAGAGAGCAATTCTAACAAGTCATGACATAATTTTGGCTCTCTCAAATAGGTGTGTCCAGCAAGGATTCATGACTCAAAATAAAAAGCAAAACAAGCAAAGACTCATATCATACAAGACACTCCAAGCAAAACACATAGTATGTGACGAATAAAAATATAGTTTTGAGTAAAATACCGATGGTCGTTAGAAGAAAGAGGGGATGCCACTCGGGCATCCCCAAGCTTAGTTGCTTGCTTCTCTTTGGATAATATCTTGGGATGCCATGGGCATCCCCAATCTTATGCTCTTCTTACTCCTTATTCCTTCATCCATCGAATCATCACCCAAAACTTGAAAACTTCAATCACACAAAACTTATCAAAACCTTCGTGAGATCCGTTAGTATAAGAAAGCAAATCACTACTATAAGTACTGTATCAAGCCAATTCATATTTTATTATTGCATTATATCTACTATATTCCAACTTTTCTATGGCAAAAAATCTTTAAAGAAAACCATATAATCATCAAAACAAGCACACAACGCAAGGAAAACAGAATCTGTCAAAAACAGAATAGTCTGTAGAAATCTGAATATTTCAAATACTTCTGTAACTCCAAAAATTCAGAAGAACTAGGACCACGTGAAAAATTTGTATATCAATCTTGTGTAAAAAAATTCAGAGCAAAAGCACGTTTCTGTGATTTATGTAAATTATTTTCCTGGGCACAAAAGTTTCTGTTTTTCAACAAGATCAAGTCAACTATGACTCAACATGATCCTAAAGGCTTTGATTGGCACAAACACTAACTAAAACACAAAAAACACAATCATAACAGTAGCATAATTGTGCAAACACTCAAGAACAGAAATCAAAAGATAAAAATAATTTTTATTCATTGGGTTGCCTCCCAACAAACGCTATAGTTTTACGCCCTTAGCTAGGCATAAAGCAAAGGATCTAAGTATTGTCATCTTTAACCTTGTTTTCCTTGGAGGTGTTTTTGTCAGGGGGTTTTGCAAATAAAACATAAAACACGTCATCCTTGGAAACTTTGGCACTATCAAGTTGCTTATCATCATATCCCCTTTGGTTTCCGGCAATAATCCAAGAATAATGTTGATTAACATCATTGAAAACTTCTTGGATTATATCTAAAATAGGAACTTGCTTTCTAAGATTCTCATCAAAGATTTGATTATTCCCAAGCAAATGCCTTAACGCATAATTAATATTATAAAGAATTTCATCAATCACTGGTTTTTCACTATTCATACCGTAAAAATCAAAGATTTCCCTAGCTTCCCGTATTATGTAGTCAAATTCATTCATAAGAACAAGAGTAGCTAACTTTTTAGCTTTAGGATTTTTTATAATAGGTAGCTCATAAAACAATCTTTGCAAGGTAGGATGAGTACGAATAAATTTATTTTCAAGCTTCAGAACTAGTGCTGAGATAGCCTCTGCATAAGATTTTGTTCTTTGAGTATAGGAGTATCATCAAGACTTAAGTTTCCAACACAATTGAAAAATTCTTGGATATGTTCTTTTCCTATAACATTCCCTTGCCCCAAATCAAAAGTTTTAGCATCCTGATTGCCAGATCGTCCAATTTTAAGAGTTAGGCCATCATCTATTTCTGCCATACCAAAGTCACTCATGATTGCAAGATAGATCTAACAAGAAACGGCGAACGAAAAAACAGGGCAAATAAAACGGCAAATTTTTGTGAAGTGGGGGAGATGAAAATGAGAGGCAAATGGAAATAATGTAAATTGCGAGGAGATTTGATTTGTGATTAGGAACCTGGTAGATGTTGATGATGTCTCCCCGGCAACGGCGCCAGAAATTCCTTTTGATGTCTGCTAGAACTACGTTGGTATTTCCCCAAAGAGGAAGGGATGATGCAGTACAGCGATGGTAGGTATTTCCCTCAGTGATGAGACCAAGGTTATCAAACTAGTAGGAGAACCAAGCAACACTATGTAAACAACACCTGCACACAAATAACAAATACTCGCAACTCGACGTGTTAAAGGCGTTGTCAATCCCTTTCGGGTAACGGTGCCAGAAATTGGCGGAGAGACGAGGTAAAGTTGTAATAGATTGGATAATTGGATCGCGTATAAAATAAAGTGTAGCAAGATATTTTTGTATTTTTGGTTTAATAGATCTGAAAATAAAAGCAAATAAAATTAGATCGCAAAGGCAAATATATTAAAGAAGAGACCCGGGGGCCGTAGATTTCAATAGTGGCTTCTCTCGAGAAAAATAGCAAACGGTGGGTGAACAAATTACTGTTGGGCAATTGATAGAACTTCAAATAATCATGACGATATCCAGGCAATGATCATTATATAGGCATCACGTCCAAGATTAGTAGACCGACTCCTACCTTCATCTACTACTATTACTCCACACATCGACCGCTATCCAGCATGCATCTAGTGTATTAAGTTCATCGAGAAAAGGGGTAATGCAATAAGAACAATGACATGATGTAGACAAGATCTATTTATGTATAAATAGACCCCATCTAGTTATCCTTAATAGCAATGATACATATGTGTCGGTTCCCTTTCTGTCACTGGGATCAAGCACCGTAAGATCGAACCCATTACAAGGCACCTCTTCCCATTGCAAGATAAATAGATCAAGTTGTTCAAACAAAACCCAAATATTGGAGAATAAATATGAGGCTATAAGCAATCATGCATATAAGAGATCAAAGAATTCTCAAATAACTTTCATGGATAAAAAGATAGATCTGATTATAAACTGAAAGTTCATCAGATCCCAACAAACACACCGCAAAAAGAGTTACATCATATGGATCTCCAAGAGACCATTGTATTGAGTGTCAAACGAGAGATAGGAAGCCATCTAGCTACCAACTACGGTCCCGTAGGTCTACAAAGAACTACTCACGCGTCATCGGAGAGGCACCAATGGACATGATGAACCCCTCCGTTTTGGTGTCTAGATTGGATATGTGGTTTCTGGAACTTGCAGCGGCTGGAATTGATTTTCGTCGACTCCCCTAGGGTTTCTGGAATAGTGTGGTATTTACAGAGTAAAGAGGCGGTGCGGGAGGCAACCGAGGTGGGCACAACCTGTTGGAAATATGCCCTAGAGGCAATAATAAAATGGTTATTATTATATTTCTTTGTTCATGATAATTGTCTATTATTCATTCTATAACTGTGTTATCCGGAATCGTAATACACGTGTGAATACATAGACCACAACATGTCCCTAGTAAGCCTCTAGTTGACTAGCTCGTTGATCAACAGATAGTCATGGTTTCCTGACTATGGGCATTGGATGTCATTGATAACGGGATCACATCATTAGGAGAATGATGTGATGGACAAGACCCAATCGTAAGCATAGCTCAAAGATCGTGTAGTTCGCTTAGCTAGAGCTTTTCCAAATGTCAAGTATCATTTCCTTAGACCATGAGATTGTGCAACTCTTGATACCGTAGGAGTGCTTTGGGTGTGCCAAAGCGTCACAACGTAATCGGGTGACTATAAAGGTACACTCACGGGTGTCTCCGAAAGTGTCATTGGGTTGGCACGAATCGAGACTGGGATTTGTCACTCCGTATGACAGAGAGGTATCTCTGGGCCCACTCGGTAATGCGTCATCATAATGAGCTCAATGTGACCAAGTGTCTGGTCACGGGATCATGCACTACGGTATGAGTAAAGTGAATTGCCGGTAACGAGATTAAACGAGGTATTGGGATACCGACGATCGAGTCTCGGGCAAGTAACGTACCGATTGACAAAGGGAATTGTATACGGGGTTGATTGAATCCTCGACATCGTGGTTCATCCGATGAGATCATCGAGAGAGCATGTGGGAGCCAACATGGGTATCCAGATCCGGCTGTTGGTTATTGACCGGAGAGGTGTCTCGGTCATGTACGCAGATGTCTCCGAACCCGTAGGGTCTACACATAAGGTTCGGTGACAATAGGGTTATTAAGAAGACTTGTATGTGATTACCGAATGTTGTTCGAGTCCGGATAAGATCCCGGACGTCACGAGGAGTTCTGGAATGGTCCGGAGGTGAAGATTTATATGTGGGAAGTTGTCATACGGTCACCGGAAAGTTTCGGGGTCATATCGGTATTGTACCGGGGCCACCGGAGGGGTTCCGGGGGTCCACCGGGAGGGGCCACCTCTCTCGGAGGGCCTCATGGGCCGTAGTGGGCAGGGAACCAGCCCCTAGAGGGCTGGGCGCATCCCCCCCTTGGGCCCATGCGCCTAGGGTTGGGGGGGAAACCCTAGTGGGGGCGCCCCCCTTGCTTGGGGGGCAAGCCCCCTCCCCTTGGCCGCCGCCCCCCTCTAGATCTCATCTAGAGGGGGCCGGCCCCCTTCCCCTATAAATAGAGGAGCGAGGGGAGGGCTGCACACAACATCCAAGGCGCAGCCCCTCCCCTCCCCAACACCTCTCCTTCCCCGCGTGAGCTTGGCGAAGCCCTGCCGGAGAACTGCCACTCCATCACCACCATGTCGTCGTGCTGCTATTGGAGCCTTATTCCTCAACCTCTCCCTCCTCCTTGCTGGATCAAGGTGCGGGAGACGTCATCCGCTCCGTACGTGTGTTGAACGCGGAGGTGCTGTCCGTTCGGCACTTGGTCATCGGTGATTTGGATCACGGCGAGTACGACTCCATCATCCCCGTTCTTTTGAACGCCTGGCTCGCGATCTACAAGGGTATGTAGATGCACTCCTTTCTCTCGTTGCTAGATGAACTCATAGATAGATCTTGGTGAAACCGTAGGAAAAGTTTTATTTTCTGCAACGTTCCCCGACAGTGGCATCATGAGCTAGGTCTATGCATAGTTCTCTTTGCACGAGTAGAACACAAATTTGTTGTGGGCGTAGATGTTGTCAACTTTCTTGCCGCTACTAGTCTTATCTTGCTTTAGCGGTATTGTGGGATGAAGCGGCCCGGACCGACCTTACACGTACGCTTACGTGAGACAGGTTCCACCGACTGACATGCACTAGTTGCATAAGGTGGCTAGCGGTGTCCTGGCTCTCCCACTTTAGTTGGAGCGGATTCGATGAAAAGGGTCCTTATGAAGGGTAAATAGAAGTTGACAAATCACGTTGTGGCTTTCACGTAGGTAAGAAAACGTTCTTGCTAGAACCCTATTGCAGCCATCGTAAAAGATGCAACAACAATTAGAGGACGCCTAACTTGTTTTTGCAGCAAGTGTTTTGTGATGTGATATGGCCAAAGTTGTGATGAATGATGAATGATATATATGTGATGTATGAGATCATGTTCTTGTAATAGGAATCACGACTTGCATGTCGATGAGTATGACAACGGCGAGAGCCATAGGAGTTGTCTTTATTTTTGTATGACTTGCGTGTCATTGAGAAACGCCATGTAAATTACTTTACTTTATTGCTAAACGTGTTAGCCATAGTAGTAGAAGTAATAGTTGGCGAGCAACTTCATGGAGACACGATGATGGAGATCATGGTGTCATGCCGGTGACAAAGATGATCATGGAGCCTCAAGATGGAGATCAAAGGAGCTGTATGATATTGGCCATATCATGTCACTACTATTTGATTGCATGTGATGTTTATCATGTTTTTGCATCTTGTTTACTTAGAACGACGGTAGTAAATAAGATGATCCTCATAATAATTTCAAGAAAAGTGTTCCCCTAAGCGTGCACCGTTGCGAAGGTTCGTTGTTTCAAGCACCACGTGATGATCGGGTGTGATAGATCATAACGTTCGAATACAACGGGTGTAAGCCAGATTTACACACGCAATACACTTAGGTTGACTTGACGAGCCTAGCATGTACAGACATGGCATCGGAACACGGAAGACCGAAAGGTCGAGCATGAATCGTATAGAAGATACGATCAACATGATGATGTTCACCGACGTTGACTAGTCCGTCTCACGTGATGATCGGACACGGCCTAGTTAACTCGGATCATGTTTCACTTAGATGACTAGAGGGATGTCTAATCTGAGTGGGAGTTCATTAAATAATTTGATTAGATGAACTTAATTATCATGAACTTAGTCTAAAATCTTTGCAATATGTCTTGTAGATCAAATGGCCCACGTTACCCTCAACTTCAACGCGTTCCTAGAGAAAACCAAGTTGAAGATGATGGCAGCAACTATACGGATCGGGTCCGGAACCCGAGGATCATCCTCATAGCTGCCAAGAAAGATTATGTCCTAGAAGCACCGCTTAGGTGAAGCACCAATCTCAGAGAACCAAGACGTTATGAACGCTTGGCAGTCTCGTCTTGATGATTACTCCCTCGCTCAGTGTGGCATTCTTTACAGCTTAGAACCGGGCTCCAAAAGCGCTTTTGAGCAACACGGAGCATATGAGATGTTCGAGGAGCTGAAAATGGTTTTCCAAGCTCATGCCTCGGGTCGAGATATGAAGTCTCCGACAAGTTCTTCAGCTGTAAGATGGAGGAAAATGGTTCTGTCAGTGAGCACATACTCAAGATGTCTGGGTTACACAACCGCTTGACTCAGCTGGGAGACAATCTCCCGGATGACGCGGTCATTGACAGAATCCTCTAGTCGCTTCCACCAAGCTACAAGAGCTTTGTGATGAACTTCAATATGCAGGGGATGGAAAAGACGATTCCTGAGGTATATTCAATGCTGAAATCAGCGGAGGTGGAGATCAAAAAGGAACATCAAGTGTTGATGGTGAATAAAACCACTAAGTTCAAGAAGGGCAAGGGTAAGAAGAACTTCAAGAAGGACGGCAAGGAAGTTGTCGCGCCTGGTAAGCCAGTTGCCAGGAAGAAGTAAGGCAATGGATCCAAGCCTGAGACTGAGTGCTTTTATTGCAAGGGAAGTGGTCACTAGAAGCGAACTGCCCCAAGTACTTAGCGGACAAGAAGGCCGGCAAAACCAAAGGTATATGTGATATACATGTAATTGATGTGTACCTTACCAAAGATTAAGTAGTAGCTCCTGGGTATTTGATACCGGTGCGGTTGCTCATATTTGTAACTCAAAGCAGGAGCTGCGGAATAAGCGGAGACTGGCGAAGGACGAGGTGACGATGCGCGCCGGGAATGGTTCCAAGGTCGATGTGATCGCCGTCGGCACGCTACCTCTACATTTACCTACGGGATTAGTTTTAAACCTCAATAATTGTTATTTAGTACCAGCTTTGAGCATGAACATTGTAGCAGGATCTCGTTTAATTCGAGATGGCTACTCATTTAAATCCGAGAATAATGGTTGTTCTATTTATATGAGAGATATGTTTTATGGTCATGCCCCTGATGGTCAATGGTTTATTCTTAATGAATCTCGAACGTGATGTTACACATATTCATAGTGTGAATACCAAAAGATGTAAAGTTGATAATGATAGTCCCACATACTTGTGGCAATCGCCGCCTTGGTCACATTGGTGTCAAAGCGCATGAAGAAGCTCCATGCTGATGGACTTTTAGAGTCTCGATTATGAATCATTTGACACATGCGAACCATGCCTCATGGGCAAAATGACCAAGACTCCGTTCTCCGGAACAATGGAGCGAGCAACCAACTTATTGGAAATCATACATACTGATGTGTGCGGTCCAATGAGCGTTGAGGCCCGCGGAGGATATCGTTATGTTCTCACCCTCACTGATGATTTGAGTAGATATGGGTATGTCTACTTGATGAAACATAAGTCTGAAACCTTTGAAAAGTTCAAGGAATTTCAGAATGAGGTAGAGAATCAACGTGACCGAAAGATAAAGTTCTTATGATCAGATCGTGGGGGAGAATATTTAAGTCACGAATTTGGTACGCACTTAAGGAAATGTGGAATCGTTTCACAACTCATGCCGCTGGAACACCTCGGTAATAACGGTGTGTCCGAACGTCGTAATTGCACTTTATTAGATATGGTGCGATCTATGATGTCTCTTACCGATTTACCGCTATCATTTTGGGGATACGCTCTAGAGACAGACGCATTCACTTTAAATAGGGCACCGTCTAAATCCGTTGAGACGACACCGTATGAATTATAGTTTGGGAAGAAACCTAAGCTGTCGTTTCTAGAAATTTGGGGATGCGATGCTTATGTCAAGAAACTTCAACGCGAAAAGCTCGAACCCAAGTCGGAAAAATGCGTCTTCATAGGATACCCTAAGGAAAAACCATTGGGTATACCTTCTACTTGAGATCCGAAGGCAAGATCTTTGTTGCCAAGAACGGGTCCTTTCGGAGAAAGAGTTTCTCTCAAAAGAATTAAGTGGGAGGAAAGTAGAACTTGATGAAGTACTACCTCTTGAAGCGGTAAGTAAGCGCTTCGTGAAAATGTTCTGTGGTGCCTGCACCGATAAGAGAGAGGAGGTTAATGATGATGATCAAGATACTTAAAATCAAGCTCCTCTTCGAACTTCAAGGTACACAAGGACACGTTCCGCACTGCAGTGGTACGGCAACCCCATCTTAGAAATCATGTTGTTAGACAACGGTGAACCTTCAAACTATGAGGAAGCGATGGCGGCCCAGATTCCAACAAATGGCTTGAAGCCATGCAATCCGAGATAGGATCCATGTATGAAAACAAAGTATGGACTTTTGACAGACTTGCCGATGATCGGGCGCAGCAATAGAAAACAAATGGATCTTTAAGAAGAAGACGGACGCGGATGGTAATGTTACCATATATAAGCTCGACTTGTCGCTAAGGGTTATCGACAAGTTCAAGGGATTGACTACGATGAGACTTTCTCTCCCGTAGCTAAGCCGATGTCCGTCCGAATCATGTTAGCAATTGCCGCATACTATGATTATGAGATATGGCAAATGGACGCCAAACGGCATTCCTTAACGGCCATCTTAAGGAAGAACTGTATATGATGCAGCCGGAAGGTTTTGGTTTAATTCACGAGAATGCTAACAAGGTATGCAAGCTCCAGCGATCCATTTATGGGCTGGTGCAAGCATCTCGGAGTTAGAACATTCGCTTTGATGAGATGATCAAAGCGTTTGAGTTTACGCAGACTTATAGAGAAGCCTGCGTTTACATAAGAAAGTGAGTGGGAGCTCAGAGCATTTCTCATATTATATGTAGATGACATACTTTTGATGGGAAATGATATAGAACTTTTGGACAACATTAAGGCCTACTTGAATAAGTGTTTTTCAATGAAGGACCTTGGAGAAGCTGCTTACATATTAGGCATCAAGATCTATAGGGATAGATCGAGACGCCTCATAGGTCTTTCACAAAGTACATACCTTGATAAGATATTGAAGAAGTTCAATATGGATCAGTCCAAGAAAGGGTTCTTGCCTATATTGCAAGGTGTGAGATTGAGCTCGGCTCAATGCCCGACCACGGCAGAAGATAAAGAAGAGATGAGTGTCATCCCTATGCCTCAGCCATAGGGTCTATTATGTATGCCATGCTATGTACCGGACCTGATATAAACCTTGCCGTAAGTTTGGTAGGAAGGTACCAAAGTAATCCCGCAAGGAACACTGGACAGCGGTCAAGAACATCCTGAAGTACCTGAAAAGGACTAAGGGTGACGAAGAGCTCGTCGTAAAGGGTTACGTCGACGCTAGCTTCGACACTGATCTGGATGACTCCAAGTCACAAACCGGATACGTGTATATTTTGAATGGTGGGGCAGTAAGCTGGTGCAGTTGCAAGCAGAGCGTGGTGGCGGGATCTACATGTGAAGCGGAGTACATGGCAGCCTCGGAGGCCGCGCATGAAGCAATCTAGGTGAAGGAGTTCATCACCGACCTAGGAGTCATACCCAATGCGTCGGGCTGATCGCACTCTTCCGTGACAACACCGGAGCTATTGCACTTGCCAAGGAGCCTGTGTTTCACAAGAAGACCAGGCACATCAAGTTGCCGCTTCAACTCCATACGTGAAAATGTTCAAGATGGAGACATAGATATTTGTAAAGTACATACGGATCTGAATGTGGCAGATCCATTGACTAAACTCTCTCCCTAGAGCAAAACATGATCAACACCTGTAACGCTTATGGGTGTTCGATTCATCATGATGTAACTAGAATATTGACTCTAGTGCAAGTGGGAGACTGTTGGAAATATGCCCTAGAGGCAATAATAAAATGGTTATTATTCATGATATAACTGTGTTATCCGGAAATCGTAATACGCGTGTGAATACATAGACCACAACATGTCCCTAGTAAGCCTCTAGTTGACTAGCTCGTTGATCAACAGATAGTCATGGTTTCCTGACTATGGGCATTGGATATCATTGATAACGAGATCACATCATTAGGAGAATGATGTGATGCACAAGACCCAATCGTAAGCATAGCTAAAAGATCGTGTAGTTCGTTTAGCTAGAGCTTTTCCAAATGTCAAGTATCATTTCCTTAGACCATGAGATTGTGCAACTCCGGATCATCGTAGGGAGTGCTTTGGGTGTGCCAAACGTCACAACGTAATCGGGTGACTATAAAGGTACACTACGGGTGTCTCCGAAGTGTCTGCATTGGGTTGGCACGAATCGAGACTGGGATTTGTCACTCCGTATGACGGAGAGGTATCTCTAGGCCCACTCGGTAATGCATCATCATAATGAGCTCAATGTGACCAAGTGTCTGGTCATGGGATCATGCATTACCGTACGAGTAAAGTGACTTGTCGGTAACGAGATTAAACGAGGTATTGGGAACCGACGATCGAGTCTCGGGCAAGTAACGTACCGATTGACAAAGGGAATTGTATACAGGGTTGATTGAATCGTCGACATCGTGGTTCATCCGATGAGATCATCGAGGAGCATGTGGGAGCCAACATGGGTATCCAGATCCCGCTGTTGGTTATTGACCGGAGAGGTGTCTCATTATGCGCATGTCTCCGAACCCGTAGGGTCTACACACTTAAGGTTCTGTGACGCTTAGGATTATTAGGAAGACTTGTATGTGATTACCGAATGTTGTTCGAGTCCCGGATAAGATCCCGGACGTCACGAGGAGTTCGGAATGGTCCGGAGGTGAAGATTTATATATGGGAAGTTGTCACACGGTCACCGGAAAGTTTCGGGTCATATCGGTATTGTACCGCGCCACCGGAGGGGTTCCGGGGTCCACCGAGGGGCCACCTCTCTGAGGGCCTCATGGGCCGAGGTGGGCAGGAACCAGCCCCTAGAGGGCTGGGCGCATTCCCCCTTGGGCCCATACGCCTAGGGTTGGGAAACCCCAGTGGGGCGCCCCCCTTGCTTGGGAGGCAAGCCCCCTCCCCTTGGCCACCGCCCCCCCTCTAGATCTCATCTAGAGGGGGTCGGCCCCCTTCCCCCTTCCCCTATAAATAGAGGGGCGAGAGGAGGGCTGCACACAACATCCAAGGCGCAGCCCCTCCCCTCCCCAACACCTCTCCTTCCCCGCGTGAGCTTGGCGAAGCCCTGCCGGAGAACTGCCACTCCATCACCACCATGCCGCCGTGCTGCTGTTGGAGCCTTCTTCCTCAACCTCTCCCTCCTCCTTGCTGGATCAAGGTGCGGGAGACGTCATCTGCTCCGTACGTGTGTTGAACGCGGAGGTGCTGTCCGTTCGGCACTTGGTCATCGGTGATTTGGATCACGGCCAGCACGACTCCATCATCCCGTTCTTTTGAACGCTTCGCTCATGATCTAAAAGGGTATGTAGATGCACTCCTTTCTCTCATTGCTAGATGAACTCATAGATAGATCTTGGTGAAACCGTAGGAAAATTTTTATTTTCTGCAATGTTCCCCGACACAACCCACCTGGGCACGCCTGGGCCTCGAGGCGCGCCCTGGTGGGTTGTGCTCCCCTCGGAGCACCCCCCCCCCACGTGCTTCTCCGGCCCACTGGATGTCTTCTGGTCCAAAAAATCCACAAAAAGTTTCGTTGTGTTTGGACTCTGTTTGCTATTGATTTCCTATGATGTAAAAAAACATGCAAAAAACAGCAACTAGCATTGGGCACTATGTCAATAGGTTAGTGCCAAAAATGATATAAAATGATTGTAAAACATCCTAGAATTATATTATAACAACATGGAACAATAAAAAAATATAGATACATTGGAGGCATATCAATTGCGAGATCCTTTCCTTGGTTTCTTGTGCTTTGCTTGAATTTCCAACACTGATTTGCATGTCACCTCTTTTGGGCGTCCTTTTATGATGGAACGGGGTAGGTTCCTAACCTGAGTTTGCGTGCTTGTTGTTCCAGACCCTACCTCTGAGTTTTCAGAGGACGGACCCATGGATGAAGGCACACTTGAAGTGCGGGGGAATCTGTGTAAGGCTTCTTCAGCTTTTGTCTTCTTGATCTCATCAAGCTCTCTTTTTAGGGCCTTCCTGTGCTTTTTTGCCACCCTTGTTGTCTCATCGCTCTTGAATGCTTCATCTATTAGTTCAGCATAGTTCTTGGTCAATACGACGTGCCTCCCGGGGTCCATGGTTGCCTCTGGCTTGTCATCATGTACAGCCAAAACTGCATTTGATGTTTGTGGTCCCAACGCATCGTCAGCGTCCCAAGTCCGTCGTCGTCGTATGAAATGGCGGGGCAAATGCATGATCACGTGCATTTCCATTATTTTGAGTATGTGGCAGCACACAATCCCGTCCCGTTCGTATTTGCAGCATTCGCAATAGTATTCACCTTCGTTTACCAAGGCCTTCACAAATTAGTTTCTTCCCTTGTCTGGGTCTTCAGGTTCTAAACCCGGACATGCCCCTGAGAGTACACACATCAAATATACATTCATCAACCCAGTAAGTTGCGTACATGCTGGACACCTTTATTTCTTCCTGGAATCTGCATGTTTTGTGCTTGTTAAATTCTCATATTCTTTTTAACAACTTTTGTAGAGGTAGGGCACAACATAGCAAGTGTATCAAAATCAACGATGGCAAAGAAAGAAATTTTTTTCCACATTTCTTTTGTGTTGATTGTTTCCCCATAGCAATTGTAGTTTATTTCACATGGCAGTTAAAGGGTAACGAGCACGCCAATCAATATGTTTGTACAGTGTAATCCTGTGCTATTTTTTGAAATGACTAGTATGTCAAAAGATGGCAACTACATTGCATTCTATATGGCAACTATTTTGTCTTCCTGGAAGTGCAACTTCATCATATTTTTCTCATGGAAAATCAGGTCATCTTACATTTGAAATACCATTTGCACTATGCATGGCAATTACACTACATCCCACATGGCAACCACACCACATTCAAAATGGCAACTACACTTTCTTTCACAACACACGTCAATTATTATTTGTTTTCCAACTACTCAGTTTTTTATTCCATTTTCATCTTTTGCATTTATGTGTTCACTACAGATGGCAGCTTCAAACCAGTACGCATGGCAAACTTGTTTTTTGATATTTTTGGTTTGCTTCCTTTTTAAAACAAGCATGCAGAGTTTGTTCTTTGTTTTATCAAACAACATTTTGTGTTTCTTTTAGCAATTTTCAATGTTGAATGTGTCGTGTCATACATGGCAAATAAGACCGTACGATCATTCACTTACTTGTTAAATATCTTGTTGGTGTATATCTTGCTCATCTGCCTCTCCATCGGTAAATATGTTAGCAATTTAGGCTGCTTGAGTACGGTGTTTTCTTCTTGCTGTAGCTCAGACCCCAGTATTTTCTGTTGCAAAGCTGAATATTGCTTGGAAAACTGCAGTAATGGATTGCCAGGGCTCATGTATAACGCTTCAAAACAGCATTGAAACGCTCGCTGTGTTGCGTAGTGTGTAGAAATGGATAGAAGCAGTGCATGAAGAAGGCAGGCACCCAGTACATCTACTTCTCCCACAGGTTATTAAGTGTCTCGTTGTCTTGGACTTGGTATTTTTCAATCATAGCCGTCCAGCTCCGTTCAAACTCTTCCATTGTCAATCTGTGGTCCACACACAACTCGAATGCCTTGTGTAGCTCTGGACGGTTAGCAAAGAATGGTCCTAGCGTTTCTTCAGCCTTCTTAATAATATGCCACCTGTAGTGCCTGTGCACTACCAATGGAAAGATCTCCTCTATGCCTGCACGCATGCTAAAGTCCTGGTCTGTTATTATGTTCATCGGAGCAAGTCCACCCATGCACTCCAAGAAGGTTTTGTACAGCCAAGTGTAACCATCAGTATCTTCGTTCCGCATGAGACCGCAACCGAACTGCAAGGACTGATTGTGGTTATTTATTCCTATGAATGGAGCACATGGCATCTTATACATGTTCGTGAGATATGTCGCGTCGAAAGAAATGCAATCATGAAAATGTTTGTAGGCTCTTCTTGCCGCACCATCCACCTAATACATGTTTCTGACACGGTCCTCATCACCCAATCTTATCCTCTAGAAGAAATCAGGATCTACTTTTGCTTTCTCTTCAAAGTAGGCGATTGTGTCTTCTATGTCAGCCAACCTGCTCTCTCTACGGTACTTTGCCTTTAGGTTTGTGACGTCTGCTGGTATGTAGGGCATGCTACTCAGGCTTCCATCTTTGCTGTGGAGCAGGGACAATATCTGGACCATTCTTGATGTACCGACGTTACAATCATGTAGCAACTTTATGAATTTCTTCCCGTGAGGACTAAATCCTTTGTGGGGGCTCAAAAACCATACTAGGTCAAACTTCTTTATCAGATTGTGGTTGTGTTCTTCGACATATTCAGTGACCACTGCTACTTCTTAAGCTTGCGTTGGTTTTTCCCTTGAAGAGGAAAGGGTGATGCAGCAAAGTAGAGATAAGTATTTCCCTCAGTTAGAGAACCAAGGTATCAATCCAAAGAGGGGACAACACACAAATCACCAATACCTGCACAAACAATCAAACACTTGCCCTCAACGCGATAAAGGGGTTGTCAATCCCTTCACGGTCACTTGCAAAGGTGAGATCTGATTGAGATAGATGTAAAAGATTACTAAAACATAAAAGTAAATAAAAGTAAATAAATTGCAGCAAGGTATTTTTGGTATTTTTAATATATAGATCTGAAAATATAATGAGGAAATAGACCCGGGGGCCATAGGTTTCACTAGACGCTTCTCTCTTGAAGGCAAATACTACGGTGGGTAAACAAATTACTGCCGAGCAATTGATAGAAAAGCGCAAAGTACTGGATATCCAAGGCAATGATTATGCAATATAGGCATCACGTCCGTATCAAGTAGACCAAAACGATTCTGCATCTACTACTATTACTCCACACATCGACCGACTCCTACCTTCATCTAGAGTTTTAAGTTCATGAAGAACAGAGTAACACATTAAGTAAGATGACATGATGTAGCAGGATAAACTCAAGTAATCTGATGAAAACCCCATCTTGTTATCCTCGATGGCAACAAAGCAATATGTGTCTCGCTACCCCTACTATATCACTGGGTGAAATCATGCAAGTCTGAACCCAAAGCTAAGCACCTCTCCCATTGCAAGAAAAACCAATCTAGTTGGCCAAACTAAACCAATAATTCGAATAGATATACAAAGATACCAAATCATGCATATAAGAATTCAGAGAAGATTCATATTATATTCATAGATAAGCTGATCATAAATCCACAATTCATCGGATCTCAACAAACACACCGCAAAACAAGATTACATCGGATAGATCTCCAAGAACATCGAGGAGAACATGGTATTGAGAATCAAAGAGAGAGAGAAGAAGCCATTTAGCTACTAGCTATAGACCCGTAGGTCTGTGGTAAACTACTCATGCTTCATTGGAAGGGAAATAGGGTTGATGTAGAAGCCCTCCGTGATCGAATCCCCCTCCGGCAGGATGCCGGAAAAGGCCCCAAGATGGGACCTCACGGGTACACAAGGTTGCGGTGGTGGAAAAGTGCTTCTGTGGATGCTTCTAGTGGTTTGGGGATATATGTGAATATATAGGAAGAATTAGGTCAAGGGAGTCACGAGGGGCCCACAAGGCAGGGGCACGCCCTACCCCCATGGGCATGACCTCCCC
Source organism: Aegilops bicornis (assembly GCA_021605145.1). Taxonomy (NCBI): domain Eukaryota; kingdom Viridiplantae; phylum Streptophyta; class Magnoliopsida; order Poales; family Poaceae; genus Aegilops; species Aegilops bicornis. The sequence goes on along the minus strand of JAHIAL010000033.1, from coordinate 901,941 downwards.
CCTTGTGGCTCTTCCGACTTGATCTCCAAGTCTCCTTGGTGTCTTCTGGTCCAAGAAAAATTATCACGGATTCTTTTGAAGTGTTTTCGTGGATTCTTTTGAAGGTTTTGGAATATATGTGAATATATAGGACGAAGAAGTAGGTCAGGGGGTGTTGGAGTAGGCCACTAGCTAGGGGCGCGTCCTACCCCCCCTGGGCGCGCTCCTGTGGCTTGTCGTCTACTCCAAGCTCTTGTGACTTGGAGTCCAAGTCCAACAGGTGTCTTCTGGTCCAAGAAAAATCATCGTGAAAGTTTTATTCCGTTTGGACTTCGTTTGGTATTCCTTTTCTGCGAAACTCAAAAACAAAAAAAACAAAAACTGGCACTGGGCTCTAGGTTAATAGGTTAGTCCCAAAAATAATATAAAATAGCATAGTAATGCATATAAAACATCCAAAACAGATAATATAATAGCATGGAACAATCAAAAATTATAGATACGTTGGAGACATATCAAGCATCCCCATGCTTAATTCCAGCTCGTCCACAAGTAGGTAAATGATAAAAACCAAATTTTTGATGTGGAATGCTACCTAACATATTTATCCATGTAATTTTTCTTTATTGTGGCATGAATGTTCAGATCCATAAGATTCAAAACAAAAGTTTAATATTGACATAAAAACAATAATACTTCAAGCATACTAACAAGGCAATTATATCTTCTCAAAATAACATGGCCAAAGAAAGTTTATCCCTACCAAATCATATAGTCTGGCTATGCTCCATCTTCATCACAAAATATTCAAATCATGCACAACCCCGCTGACAAGCCAAGCAATTGTTTCATACTATTGGTGTTCTCAAACCTTTTCATCTTTCACGCAATACATGAGCATGAGCCATGGATATAGCACTATAGGTGGAATAGAATATGGTGGTTGTGGAGAAGAAAAAACAGGGGGAGATAGTCTCACATCAACTAGGCGTATTAATGGGCTATGGAGATGCCCATCAATAGATATCAATGTGAGTGAGTAGGGATTGCCATGCAATGGATGCACTAGAGCTATAAGTTTATGAAAGCTCAAAAGAAAACTAAGTGGGTGTTCATCCAGCTTGCTTGCTCATGAAGACCTAGGGAAATTTGAGGAAGCCCATCGTTGGAATATACAAGCCAAGTTCTATAATGAAAAATTCCCACTAGCATATGAAAGTGACAACATAGGATACTCTCTATCATGAAGATCATGGTGCTACTTTGAAGCATAAGTTTGGGAAAAAAAGGATAGTAACATTGCCCCTTCTCTCTTTTTCTCTCATTTTTTCCTTTTTTTTCTCTTTTTTTTGTTTGGCTTCTTTGGCCTCCCTTTTGTTTTATTTCTCACATGGGACAATGCTCTGATAATGAAGATCATCACACTCTTATTTACTTACAACTCAAAAATTACAACTCGATACTTAGAACAAAATATGACTCTATATGAATGCATGCAGCGGCATACCAGGATGTGCAATGATTCAAGAGTGACATGTATGAAAGAATTATGGAAGGTGGCTTTGCCACAAATACGATGTCAACTACTTGATCATGCAAAGCAATATGACAATGATGGAATGTGACATAATATATAAAACGAAACGGTGGAAAGTTGCATGGAAATATATCTCGGAATGGCTATGGAAATGCCATAATAGGTAGGTATGGTAGCTGTTTTGAGGAAGGTATATGGTGGCTACTTTGAGGAAGGTATATGATGGGTGTATGGTACCGGCAAAAGTTGCATGGTACTAGAGAGGCTAGCAATGGTGGAAGGATCAGAGTGCGTATAATCCATGGACTCAACATTAGTCAGAAAGAACTCACATACTTATTGCAAAAATCTATTAGTCATTGAAACAAAAGTACTACGCCAAGATGCTCCTAGGGGGATAGATTGGTAGTAAAATACCATCTCTCATCCCCGACCACCACTCATAAGGAAGACAATCAAAAAATACCTCATGCTCCAACTTTGTTACATAACGGTTCACCATACGTGCATGCTACAGGAATCACAAACCTTAACACAAGTATTTCTCCAAATCACAATTACTAACTAGCATGACTCTAATATCACCATCTATATATCTCAAAACAGTCATAAGGAATCAAACTTCTCATAGTATTCAATGCACTTTATATGAAAGTTTTTATTATATCCCTCTTGGATGCCCCATCATATTAGGACTAAATTCATAACCTAAGAAAATTACCATGTTGTTTAGAGAGACCCTCAAAATAATATAAGTGAAGAATGAGAGTTCAACAATTTCTATAAAATAAAGCCACCGCCGTGCTCTAAAAAGATATAAGTGAAGCACTAGAGCAAAATTGCCTAGCTTAAAAGATATAAGTGAAGCACATAGAGTATTCTAATAAATCATGATTCATGCGTGTACCTCTCAAAAGGTGTGTACATCAAGGATGATTGTGGCAAACTAAAAATCAAAGACTCATGTCATACAAGACGCTCCAAGCAAAACACATATCGTGTGGTGAATAAAAATATAGCCTCAAGTAAATTTACCGATAGACGAAGACGAAAGAGGGGATGTCTTCCGGGGCATCCCCAAGCTTAGGCTCTTGCCACTCCTTATCCCATAGTCCATCAAATCTTTACCCAAAACTTGAAAAATTCACAACACAAAACTCAACAGAAAACTCGTGAGATCCGTTAGTTTAAGAAAACAACAAATCACCACTTTTGGTACTGTTGTGAATTCATTCTTTATTTATATTGGTGTAATATCTACTATAATCCAACTTTTCCATTGTTCATACCCCCTGATACTAGCCATAGATTCATCAAAATAAGCAAACAACACAAAGAAAACAGACAAAAACAGAACAGTCTGTAGCAATCTGTAAACTTCGAATACTTTTGTAACTATAAAAATTCTGAGAAATTAGGACAGCAGAGGCAATTTGTATATCAATCTTGTGTGAAAAATTCAGAGCAAAATCACGCTTCTGTGAATAACTAAAATTATTTTACTGGGTGCAAAAGTTTCTGTTTTTCAGCAAGATCAAATCAACTATCACCGTAAGCCATCCCAAAGGTCTTACTTGGCTCAAACACTAATTAAAATACCAAAACACAACTACTAAAGTAGCATAATTGTGGGATTACATAAAAACGGAAAATAAAAATATTGGGTTGCCTCCCAACAAGCGCTTTTCTTTAAAGCCTTTTAGCTAGGCATCGATAATTTTAATGATGCTCACATGAAAGATAGCAATTGAAACACGAAGAGAGCATCATGTAGCATGTGAAAAAAAGTTTAAGTCTAATATACTTCCTATGCATAGGAATTTTATAAGAAAAAAATTATCAGGACAAGCAAAAACTAGCATATTCAAGGAACAAGAAAGAAACAATAACAATCTCAACATGACGAGGGGTAATTTAGTAACATGAAGATTTCTACAACCATATTTTCCTCTCTCATAGTAATTACATGTAGGATCATAATCAAATTCAACAATATAGCTATCACATAAAATATTCTCAACATGATCCACATGCATGCAAATTTGACACTCTTGCAAAGTAGTGGGATTAACATAAAATAAAGTCATGACTTCTCCAAGCCCACTTTTATCAAAACATTCATAAGATTTATCAATCTCCAAAGCAGTGCCATCATTATTACCTAGAGTTGACACTCTTCCAAACCCACTTTCAATATTATAGCAAACATATTCATCATGAGGCTTAAATAAAATTTCAAGATCATAAGAAGCATTATCACCTCAATCATGATCATTACAGTAAGTAGCGGACATAGCAAAACTAGCATCCCCAAGCTTGGGGTTTTGTATACTATTAGCACAATTGACATTAATAGAATTTATAATAACACCATTCCAATCATGCTTTTCATTCAAGGAGCTATCATGAATCTCTTCATAGATTTCTTCTTTTAACACTTCATCACAATTTTCAGATTCATGAATTTCAAGCAAAACTTCATAAAGATAATCTAGTGCACTAAACTCACTAGCAATAGGTTCGTCATAATTGGATCTCCTAAAAAGATTAGCAAGTGGATGAGGATCCATAATCTTTTTTTTCTTGATTTCCAATAAACACACAATTATGCCAAGCGAACAAGCAAACAAACCAAGTAAGACATGAAGGCAAACAAAAAGACAAACGAAAGAAGGGCAAATAAAAAGGCAAATCTTTTTGTGAATCGTTTTAGAAGTGGGGGAGAGAAACCGATAGGCGAATGGTGAATAATGTAATGCAAGAGATGAGAGTTTATGATGGGTACTTGGTATGTCTTGACTTGGTGTAGATCTCCCCGGCAATGGCGCCAGAATTTATTCCTACTACTTCCTAAGTTTGCGTTCGTTTTTCCCTTGAAGAGGAAAGGGTGATGCAGCAAAGTAGAGATAAGTATTTCCCTCAGTTAGAGAACCAAGGTATCAATCCAGTAGGAGACAACGGAAAAATCACCAATACCTGCACAAACAATCAAACACTTGCATCCAACGCGATAAAGGGGTTGTCAATCCCTTCACGGTCACTTGCAAAGATGAGATCTGATAGAGATAGATGTAAAAGATTACTAAAATGTAAAAGTAAATAAAAGTAAATAAATTGCAGCAAGGTACTTTTGGTATTTTTAATATATAAATCTGAAAATATAATGAGGAAAATAGACCCGGGGGCCATAGGTTTCACTAGAGGCTTCTCTCTTGAAGGCAAATACTACGGTGGGTAAACAAATTACTGTCGAGAAAATTGAGAGAAAAGCGCAAAGTTATGACAATATCCAAGGCAATGATTATGCAATATAGGCATCACGTCCGTATCAAGTAGACCGAAATGATTCTGCATCTACTACTATTACTGCACACATCGACCGACTCCTACCTGCATCTAGAGTATTAAGTTCATGAAGAACAAAGTAACGCATTAAGTAAGATGACATGATGTAGAGGGATAAACTCAAGCAATATGATGAAAACCCCATCTTGTTATCCTCGATGGCAACAAAGCAATACGTGTTTCGCTACCCCTACTATGTCACCGGGTGAAATCATGCAAGTCTGAACCCAAAGCTAAGCACCTCTCCCGTTGGAAGAAAAACCAATCTAGTTGGCCAAACTAAACCAATAATTCGAATAGAAATACAAAGATACCAAATCATGCATATAAGAATTCAGAGAGATTCAAATAATATCCATAGATAAGCTGATCATAAATCAGCAATTCATCGGATCTCGACAAACACACCGCAAAAGAAGATTACACCGGATAGATCTCCAAGAACATCAAGGAGAACATGGTATTGAGAATCAAAGAGGGAGAGAAGAAGCCATATAGCTACTAGCTATGGACCCGTAGGTCTGTGGTAAACTACTCATGCTTCATTGGAAGGGCAGTAGGGTTGATGTAGAAGCCCTCCGTGATCGAATCCCCCTCTGGCAAGATGCCGGAAAAGGCCCCAAGATGGGACCTCACGGGTACAGAAGGTTGCGGTGGTGGAAAAGTGCTTCCGTGGATGCTTCTGGTGGTTTGGGGATATATGTGAATATATATAGGATGAAGAAGTAGGTCAGGGGGTGTTGGAGTAGGCCACAAGCCAAGGGGCGCACCCTACCCCCCTGGGTGCGCCCCTGTGGCTTGTCGTCTACTCCAAGCTCTTCTGACTTGGAGTCCAAGTCCAACAGGTGTCTTCTGGTCCAAGAAAAATCATCATGAAATTTTTATTCCGTTTGGACTCCGTTTGGTATTCCTTTTCTTTGAAACTCAAAAACAAGGGGAAAAACAGAAACTAGCACTGGGCTCTAAGTTAATAGGTTAGTCCCAAAAATAATATAAAATAGCATAGTAATGCATATAAAACATCCAAAACAGATAATATAATAGCATGGAACAATCAAAAATTATAGATACGTTGGAGACGTATCAACCACCCACCGGGCTCCATCTGTGTTTAGCTTCATCCTGACAGGGCAACCCGTCTTGAGAATGATGCCTCTCTTTCGTTTCGGCACGACAGACACAACACCTTTACCCGTCTTGTTTTTTCGTGCCTTGTAGCACCTTAGCTCACCTCTGATGTACTCGTTAGTTTTTTTATTTTCCTATGGTATTCGGTGTTCACAGCAAATCCATGGAACAACGCATATCTCTGATAGTATTCCTTGGCATCTTCAAATGAACCAAATCTCTATCCAACATAAGGTGGGTGAGGTGGCATGATTTCTGATTATCCCTCCTCTTCTTCCCCTTGTGTTTCGTCATCAGTTTCATCATTCACTTCAGTATTGGCGGTTGTTTCATCTGTTTGAATGTTGCTTGTGCCAGTATGCATAGGCGTGCTTGACATCATTGCTGCAACGATTGCCAGCTCTGACACTGATTCTGCATTGTTTGTGGTAGTATCGGTGACCGTCTCGTGGAACGCCCCTTTCGTGTGCTCTGAGGTACCCGCAGTAGATGTTCGTGCACCGCTGTTTATTGTAGCCGAAGCTCCTGCGTTTAAAAAAACAGGTATGTGTGTAATCAGTATTGCTTGAATGGCATTTTCATTTAAATGAAATATGGCAGCTCCATCTGATTGTTCATGGCAATTGCAGCTTATTCTACAAGGAAATTTTCACAGGTGCCCACGCATTGATGACGTATTGGATTGAGGCATCTGCAACTGCTACTGTTCCCAGTCTTGCATAGGTAGATAACCAGGTGTATAAGTTACATGTATAAAGTGTTGGAATGTGCAAACTTTTGGAATCATGGCAACTGAAATCCATTTTTTTGGCATGATATCATGCATACATGCAAGTCTTGAGCATCTGCATTTGGCCAGGTATGGCAACTATAGTTGTCCAGCCATGGCAGCTACAGTTGACCTAATATGGCATCTGCAGTTGCCTAGTCATGGCAATCAGCATCTTAACATCAAATGCATGCTAATTATGAGAACACAAGGCAAATGCTGATAATCACAAATGGCAAATTCACACAGACAGTAAGTGACAAATCCAGATGATCATATATGACTAATGGACGTATTCACTTGGTGGCAACTACAATTGCCACGACTACCCGTGACAAGCGCACTTTCCCAATGCTTTTGCACAAAGCAAATGCATTTTTCCTAGTTCACAAATTACCTTGATTTGCGATATGTGCTACTTGAAGTTGGTGTGCCACTTCAAGTTGGTGTGTCGTATCTGCATTACTGATGGCCTGCAATGGTGCATCTTGCCACGAGACTTCTGGTGGTGTGGTTGTACCATAAGAACCTGAGATCATGTCAACGTATATCTTAAGATGGGATGCCATATTTTTTTTCTTTATGTATGAAAACATGTTAAATCTCTTTTTTTTTCCTTCACGCATCATGTGGATGTTTAGTTTTGAAATCATGGCAAAACATAGTCCACCATGCAAGGCAACTACAGTCGACAAGCATCGACCAACTGCAGCTGGTCAGGCATGGCAACTGTAGTTGTTAAAATATGGCATATGTAGTTGAGCATTCATGGCAACTGAAATTGTTCAGTCATGGCAACTGTAGTTGTTCGGTCATGGCAGCTGCAGTTGTCCAGTCATGGCAACCATAGTTAACAACTGCAGTTGGTTAGGAATGACAACTGTAGTTGTTAAAACATGACATATGTAGTTGTTAAAACATGGCAAGTGTAGTTGTTAAAACATGGCAACTGTAGTTGAGCAGTCATGGCAAGTACATTTGTTTAGTCATGGCAATTGCGTCAAATCACGTATGGCAAATGGCACTCACACCTTTTAATTTTGCACATGCAGTAGACCACGGATGGCAAATACAGTTGGCCAGGCATGGCAGGTGCACTTTTCATCATTTTTTTTTTGTTTTTCTATCAGCTACAAACGCCAAAGTCATCTATTTTTCATTTTTGGCACACCACGTGAATGCCTGGTCTTTCTCTAGTTTCCTTTTCTGATAGATTATCCGCAATATCATTTTTTCTTACGTCTCACCTGGGTAAGATGTTGATGGCTGGTATCCGGTTGCCACCTGCTGCAACGTGCTGCATGATGGTCCCATGTTTTTCAAAATACACGTAAGTATGCCATCCTTGCAAAAAAATGCCACGTCAACATGCTTACATTACCTTGTTTTGCCACATTTGCTACTTGAAGTTGGTCTCTCGCATATCTATTACCGATAGCCCCCTGTGTCGCAGCTTGCCATGGTATTGTTGCCTGTATGGTTGTGTCATAAGAACCTGTGAACAATGTCATTGTAGTACATAAGTACAATGCCATTTCCAAGTCCACAAACATGTCAACTGTCATTTCTTTAACACGCATCGTACCTGTGACTATGCACTGCTCTAGTAGTGGCAGCAATGGTCCTGCTGAAATGAGTTGATTCTACTCTATTACATCCCAAAGGGGCACTTGTGGCTGTCCGGAAAACCAAGGATCAGTCCCGTCGTCATGATTCATTTTTCTGCTTCTCCCACTGTTTTTTCACAGACTTATGTAGAACAATTTCTAATCACTGCATGAATGAGAATGCATTATTATTCCAATTCCATTTTGTTGTTTCCACAACAAAGGGAGCACGGCAATCTTATCATATCACTGGCATAAACACCTATTACATCATGGCAAGTAGAAAACATCGTAGCCGTGTGTCTATGTTGAGAGGGCATGCATATTCATTCTCTTTCTACAATCTGAATGGCAACTACCATGTAGAACTGGCGGCAACTAACTACATAACATGATGGCAACTACCAGCATTGTTAGGTGGCAACTATTTTTTTCCTTCGTATGTACCGATCAAAATTCTCTGTTCTTCTCTGCTTCCCCGTCGTTTTGAACATTTTCCCGCATCATTTTTTTGTCTAACTCTTAGTGAATCCTTAACGTACTTTCAAGCACCTTCTGGTAGCAACCCCAAACTATAAGCTTAGTTTGAACTTCTGATCACCCGTATTTATGAAAGATCAGATCTAGGATACTAGATGGCAACTTTGTGTATTTTGGAGGGGAGAGGAGAATGCACATAAATGGCCGGATTCATGTGATTTGTAGATCCATGCGGCACAAATCTAGTACTACCGTGGTTTGTTTTTGCCATGACCTTGTGGATCCAGTCGCCATCTAGGTGGGCAATCTCGAAGTGAAATTATTGGGTGGGGAGAGGAGATAGGAGAGGGTGTTTTCTCACCTTCTGTGTGAGTTCGTTGCCGTGTTATCCTTTGAGTGGGCGGGTGGGGTGGGGAGAGGGGGCGCTAGTGATCTGATCTGGTTGCCATGGCATGTAGAGAAGGAAGAGGATGGAGGTAGGGGATCCGGATGTTGGAGATGACCGACGGTGGCTACTCTGGATCGCGGGCGAGAAGGGACGACGGCCAGAGATGGATTTATGTCATGCGGGCCGTGGGGTCCCTCGCCCAAACGTGTGGGCGGTCGCGCCGCACACCGGACGTGTGGGTTGTGATTGGGTGTGCCTGGACGTGCTTGTGTACGCGGGCCTGTGTCGATGCCACATGGGTGTGCGGCACATACCCCCTAGATGCCACAAGTGTGGTGGATATCGGCGTCCAAAAAAAATCCTACTGTTGGGTTGCCACCCAAATCTCCCATTGGTTGAACCCAAAGACTGTGGATGCCCACTCATCCTTATGGATCCAAGTAGCAACCTTGACGATAACATGCCGAAGTGTCAATGTTGCGCATCGTGGCGTGATGGTAAGCACAGGTTGCCGAATTATTGTCTGCATCCAGTTGTTGTGTACTCTTCTCTAGTCACGCACCAGAGGAAGCCTGGTCCGGAATACTACCGAGTGTAATCACTACTGCTAGCTGATCGGACTCCTTGGCCTTTTTACTGGATCCAAAGATGATGGGACTTGTTGGGATGAGTTCAACATGGCACTGACTTTCACTGGTGGCACAGGCAAGGTAGAACCCACTTATCCAATCGAGCTTTTAAATATTTGTGCCACATTCGCTCGCGGTAAGCGGCTAGTGGGCGCATGGTGGCGATAGATCTTGCTCCCACATGCATGCCACAACCTAGAAAAGATAGTGGTGACACGTAATCCGTGGGCAAATCCGATCAAGTTATATACCCAGCATAAGCTGGGAACCCATTTGAAAAGACGTTGGCCCAACTAGAATCAGTGACGGCTGCAGGCCCAACCCAGAGGAAGTGGTATGCAAGACTTTATAACTGCTAATTAGCAGACTAACTAGGGCAAGCCAATTGGCAACCGACTAGCTGCATGTGTTGCACAACATTGTGTGGTCGCCATGGACAACATACATTGTAATATTGGCTAGTTAACGTTAGACTAAGTAACAAATTGTTTTATTTCCTTTGTAAACCAGCTATAGTAAAACTATAAAAGTACCAAATCATTTGAAATTTGGAATGCTAATGAGTCTGGTCTTAATCGAATCAATGGCATGACCCAGCTACAATATCAATCGTCCCCTACTCGCCATAGCAAAAGCCAGTAAGGAAGCCACACCGACAAATCTGTGAAGAGAGATGAAGGATGCACGCGTCTAGCCTTGCTCTCTTCACTTCTTTCTTCATGCCATTGTTTGCTTGTTTGTTTACAACAACGAGGTGGGTACATGCAAACGGAATCTAGCGTGGGGCGGCAATGTCTCGCGAGTTCCCGTATTGTGTGGCATCCCAGCGGGTAGGCGGAGATCGAAGCAGCTGATCGACTGCCGTTGTCACGTTTGACAACACAAATCTGGCGAAATTCTCTAGCTCCTAGGCCCTTCCCGATCCTCTGGCTTGAACTCCAGACGTGCCTTGGAAGGCAGTAGAAATTTCTACGAGGCAGCATAGTACTTGATATCCATGGACAATTCTTGATGACTTCTATGCCTATTATATTTTGAATCATTATTGCACAGAAAAACAACACATAATGCATCCAATGTGATTTCCAAAATAGAGAAGTAAAATGATAAATAAAGTGGCCTCCTCACCTGCGAACCATAGTTTCAAAATTTGGGCCAGTAATTGAACCTGCAAGACTGTCGGTTCAGGTTTTTACCGGCTGGACCGCCGGTTCGATTGTCGGTTTTTTAAGAATAAAATAATATATATTTTTATCAATAAAGACACCAATCAATAGATAAAATAATATATATTTTATCAATAAATACACCTATCAATAGATGAAATAATATATATATTATCAATAAATACACCAATCAATAATATATCGAGAGAGAAAGCTCCCAATCGGCCGAAACCTTAGAAAAACATGTTTTTTCCTTCACCGATTCTACCCTCAGCTCGTACGCACAAAAACGAGTTGATCGAGGGTCTTTTCTGGAATCAACATCAAACCGCCTGTTTTCTTTTAACCGCCCGATTCATCGTTTTTTTCAAAAACCGGCCGGTTTGACTAGTTTTTTCCGATTCGATTGCAGGACGGTAAGCTACGCTTAAAAAATCACTGGAATCGCTGGTTCCGGTTTTTCCCGGTCCGACCGCCGGTCCTGTTCAACCATTCAAACTATGTTGTGAACTCGCCGTATTCTAGCCATCCGCTTGTCGGTGATGCGTGAGGATGTCGAGGTTCTAGCATTGCTCCTCCTTCGCCTACCAGAATGCCAACACCGGCTGCAGCGCCGGCTACTCCTCCACCATGATATCATCGAAGTGGGCATGTGCTTGTTCCATGGTCAAATCAGCATGGAATGGCACGTACAGGGGCGCCAGTTCATCGTAAGAGGCCACAACCATCATCGGGTCGTTATCAGAGATTGCCGGCGAGCTCGTAGGCAGGCCTTCCTCTATCTCCTGTGCATAGCGGACCTGCCACTTGGCCGCCAGAGACTGGTTGTTCTTTTTTCAGTTTATGTAATCTGCAACTGGTTCACCATGGTTTTTGGAAACCTCTAGAAGCTTCCATCAGTTTTGGGAAGGTTCCCAAAGGTTTTTTCTCACGGTTTTCTTTTTTCTTTTCTCTTTTCTTAATTAATTCAAAAAATCAAATTTCTGAACACTTTTTGAATTCGTGATATTATCAATAGATAAAAATTTTAAGTGCACGGCCATTTTTTGAAATCTTGAATATTTTTGAATTCATAGAAATTTTAAAAAGTTCATGAACATTATTTTAAAATAAAAAATCATAATTGCCAACAATTTTTCATATTCACCAGCATATTCTATTTTGTGATATTTTTTCAAAAATATGATCTTTTTTTTCAAAATTTTGGTCATTTTTCAAATGCACAAACATTTTTTGTATTCATGATTTTATTTAAATATGTGAAACTTTTTCAAATTCATGAGCATTTTAAAAATTATGATTTGTTTTGTTAAATTCTATTGAAATTTTGTTGATATTTCTAAAATTCACCAAGATTTTTCAAATTGTTGAACTTTTTTACAAAATCATGGATACTTTTGAAAATCAGAACATTTTTCAAATTTGTTAACATTTTTTGACTTCGTGAAGTTTCTAAAAGTTGTTGAACATCTTTTCAAATTTGTGAACTGTTTTTTGAGTTGAGAAAAAAATCATATGCATGAATATTTTTTGAATTCACAAATATTCTTCAAAATTTATGAAAAATTCGAATTCAATTTTTTATGAAAATAAAAACGTCCAAAATGTTTGAATTATTTTTGGAAAAAATGCGCTCGCTCACTTGGAGGCACACACACACATTATTTAATTATTTTGAGTGAAAGGGAGGCTCGCACATAGCCATTGATTTATTTTTTTACGTGGCTGGCGATTGGAAGCAGTTGGGCTGGCCAACCTTAGGCTCACCTGGGCGACCATGCGCCAATGCTCGCTTGCGGTACGTAGCAGCGCTTGGCTTGATTGCACGTGAGAGCGATTAAAATTACCGATGACTGTTGTACCATTTCACAAATTTAATATGTTGTGTTTGTGGTCACGTTGTTCCCTAATTTAATTTTAGTTTGACTTTGAGACGATTCCGTACGCTCTCTTTGTCTTGTTCTTACTAATCTGCCAATCACTATCTGACATGCGATTCGGGCTTACCAAATGCATTGCCAAATCAACATCTTTGCATGACTCTAAAAGCCACCATTGTTGCCGCTCCTGAACTCATAACCGAGGATGCCAGATTTTTTCTGATCTTCTTTTCATCATTGTTGCTAATGTTGAACAAACTTAGCCAACCGCTATTCTATCCCAGCAAAGCCACATAATATCTGATTCTTGGTTCCTTTGAGTGATGTGATAGCATGGCGTATAGGATGACTGTGCATGAGTGGATGGGGGATAGTAACCCGCAAAAAAAAGACGAGGGATACCAAGTAGACTGTGGAAGTACTGCAGTGCATGCTGTAATTTTGGCTATCCGTTGGTAGTTCCCACTGCCTCCAATACCTATGCCTATAACAAATCTCTAGTGTGCAAAGATGCACCAAATAATACACGAAATGAGATTTGTTAATTCCAAGGCATGGAAGTGAAAATAATGAAATAACTATTCATCTTCTGATTAGAAAACCCTCACCCTTTATAGATCACATGAATGGTAGATAGTGACATAAATTCATTTGTACATGGGTGGGTCAGTAGCAAAAGGATCTTTTGTTTTACGAAAAATAAGCCATTTGTTATATCACTTCTTATATATCCCGCACACAGTTTACTGCCAGCCAATTTCTTAGGCCAAGATAGGGTTATGTCATCATGCTTAGGCCTTGGCCATCGTGGAGCAAGGTGACTGATAAGGGCTGTTGCTATTTTGGTTTTTTTCGTTTCTTTTTGTTCTTCTATTTTCAGATTTTGGGTTTTCCAGTTTCTTTTCCACATTTTTTGTGTGGTTTTGTAATATAATGTGAAAAAAGGCCGATCTTCTATATAGTGTCGAAAGTCATTCAAACCAGGTATGTATACCTATCATCAAAATATGCCTATCTGCTAGCAAAAGATGGAGTTATTTTAAGGATGTTCAAAAATAGACCATGTTCAACCGAGAGTGTTTGGGTAGGCGAGAAGGGTCCATTTGAAAGCACACGTTGTTGTTTGATATCTATCAATTTGCCCAAAGTTTTCCACCTGCTTCTATGACCATTTAAATGCATTAATGCAAGTAGTTTGGATTTTTGACAAGTTTGGCATTTTTCTGGAGGTTTTCCGATGAAAAGGGTCGATAAATGGCTGGAGGTATCGCAACGTGCAAACGGTATCGGAAGTCACTCAAACCAGGCATTGATGCCTCATATGTGTGTGCCAGGCTACTGCAAGAAGTTGGGGTCATTTGTCGATAGTACAAAAAATACTAGTTGAGAGGAGTGTGCGTGACTAGGCCACACGGGTGCATCCGTGGGCATATAGTTTTTCCTAATTTGAATGCTTCTGTTATTTGCGAATTTCATCATTATCATTCAACATAAAGATTTTATTATGTCCTAACCATTTCTTGAAATTTATCAACAATTTCCCAAATGCAAATTGTCTATGAAATTTTACAAACTTGAACACTTTTTCTAAAATTGTTAACAAATACTGAACAGTTGATGAAAATTTTGAACAGAAATTTCAAAGCACATACTTTTTGAAAAATATCAACTTTTTTTGAACACAAACATTTCTTAATTTTGTGAACAAAAAATCGAAAACATTTGAAATCATAGAGAATATTTGAAAATAAGAACACTTTCTGATATTCTAAACAAATTCTCATATTTTCAAACAGGTTTCAAAACGAATAATACAGTCAAAAAAGAGAAATATGAATTAACAAAAAAGTGAAGAAACAAAACGCTTAGGCCTTGGCCCAACTAGGCGGCGGGGTTGCTCCCGTTGGGCGCCTGTTGGGCTGGCCCAAGCGTTCGCAGATTTGAAAAAAGTTCATCGATTTTACAAAAGATGTTCACAGATTTGAAAATTTCACAATTTTTCAATAAAAAATCTCTAAAAATTTGCAAAAAGAGTTCAAGGAATTGAAAAGTTTCACAAATTTAAGAAAAAGTTCACGAATTTGATTTAAAAAAGGAAAAAAGAAAAAGGGGAAAAAGAAAAGAAAAAACACATAATAAAACAGAACAAATCCCGGCTTAAAAGAACACGAAAAAAAAACTGGCCTGAAAGTTCATGAAGTTATGTTTGCCATGAAAGAAGCGAAAAAGAAAGCAAGTGAGCCCAACAAGTGACCTGTCCCGTTTGATTACTAGAACTTGAAGTAAATCTTGAGGGTTGGATTTTGAATCTCCCACAGCTCATACTTTTTGAAGATTAAAAAGACAGACAAAAAAAGTTGAGGGCGCCAAATAGGGTTTAGGTACGCCACATACGCCGTGTACGGGCGGTACATACACAGGCCGCCTATTGGCACACTAGGCGTGGGAAATATATTGTTTTTAAGAAAAATCATGATACTCTTTATTATGAAAGTTTTTTTTTGCGGGAACCTTTATTATGAAAGTTGTGGAGAGATCTCCCCCATTGATGTGTTTCTAGAGGCTGTAACAAAACAAAACAAAAGTGTCCTCGCAAAAAAAAGTGTACTTTGATGAGCCCTAAATTTTCTCTTCGTTGGAATGCACATTCTGTCCTCTTTTTATTTGCGGAATACATTCTTTCTATTTGTCCAAACTGGGACTAGGAACCTAGGACAGAGTGTGCTGGGATGAAGTTACTGCTAATTAGAATACTAACCGAATCGTGCCGATTGACAAACATCTAGTTTTGCATGTGTTGCACGACAATTGTATTGGTCGTGGGAGCCATGGACAATACATGGAGATAGGCCTGTTCGCGTTAGGCTAAAGAACAAATCGGTTTTTTCCTTTTCTAAATCAGCTATAATAAAAAGGCGCCAATCATCGGAATGGTAATGAGCCTCGTATGAATCGAATCGATGGCATGGCCCAAGGTACAATATTGAATTACCTACCACTATCATTCCAGACTCTACATAGCACAAGCGGGCAAGAAGCGACACCGAGGGACGAAGGATGCACGCATGCAGTCTTGCTCTCTCGACTGCTTGCTTGACGCCGATGTTCGCTTGTTTGTTTTTTACGGTGACGCTGGCCCGTGCATATGGAATCCAGCATGGGGCGGTGATGACTCGCGTTGTTTCTCGCACGACTTGCAATCCCAGCCTACAGGTGGCGATCGAAGCAGCTAATCAGCCGCCGTCGTCACGTTCGGCGAATCAGGCTGGGCGAAAAGCTCCGGCTCCTAGGCCCTTCCTGCTCCTCTGGCTCGAACTCCGGACGTGCCTTGCAAGGCAGTAGGAATTTCGACGACGCAATGTAGTACCTGATTATCCGTGGACAGTTCCCTATGCCTTCCAGGAGCGGACCTAGAACAAAAACTTCCCGGGGTCCACGTGTACGTCATAAATGATGGATACTATGCAATAATATACACAAAAGTAACCCACTAAATAGCTTAAAATGTCCAATAATAAAAAATAATTATCAAAATGAAGTGTTCCCTTGAAATTCTTGTTGATTGTGTAAAATTAAACAATAAAAAATAAGATCTCCAAACAATAGGAACAAATATGATCAGGCAACATAAATTCCTCGTAATTGCTGATTATTATGTTATCACAAGTGCACAAGGATTTACACTATTTGTGTTTGTAGGCAGAAACAACAAATAAAGCTTGCTCTTCGAAATGTATGGTTGTGAAGTTAAACTTACTTGACATTGTGTCTTAATGCTGCCGCACGGTCGACAAATAATCCAAGGTTCCAAATGGATGTGAATCACTAAGGAAAATTTATCAAATCACAGAATCCGTGTCTCTGTTGTAATACCCTTGAATTTGAAAACACCGGCCATACAATCTAGGTAAAGAATTAGAGAAAATTGGGATATGTACATATGTTTCAGACAAATTGGCGACCTTACCGAGAGCAATACTATTTCCTTTGATTATTTAGCAATCTGCAGCCGCCAGCGGATGAGCGCAGGGAATGGCGGCTGATGACTAGCAATTGCTCAGGGGGTGAGGGGCGGCGGTGCGACGGAAGGAGGCGAGCAGGCACCAACCGAACTGGCGCAGGATAAGCACGTATGTGAGCGGTAGGATCCAATCGATCGCTATCTTGTTTTCTTTGCTCCCTCGAGACGATCGACAGCCGGATGGGCCTTCAACTAGATGGGCCGTGCCTGAGCTCGCTCCAACTAAGTCAACGGGTGTCCAGATTTATCTTTTACCGGTGTCCAAGCCTCAAATACGAAGTAGTATACACGTAAGCGCAATTTCTACCCGGTGTCCTGTGACACCGGCTACGTGAACGTAGGTCCGCCCCTGATGCCTTCTAAGCCTATTAGATCCAAACAATTATTGTATGTGATATTCCAAAACAGAGAATTCAAATGACAAATGAGGTGGTGTTTATCTTGTACTCGGATGCTCCTTATAAAGGGCTCGGGCCGTAGGAGCCGATATTTAATTGCTTGTACTCTGTTTATTCAATTTCTGAGAATCTCTTAGCTGTGATCTTAGTCCTTTGGTAGGTCGGCAACTGTGACAACTTTATCCATCATTTGCACCAAAATGATGCTCTGGGCCGGTACAGTAGTCCTTGTAACAAAGTTTATGAAACAAAGACGTTTTGGTAGGTTTAGATTTGCATTTAGGTCATTCGTGCATTTTTTTTTGTAGTAGTAGTTAAGCGTGAGCAATTCAACATAGGTGAAGCACCAATCTCCAATGAAAGATTTATTCACAAGACACATGATCAAACAATGCCAAGCATAACGACAACATGGACATCATCTCCCATGCTAAGGGCATCTCCAATGCGTACCCCTAAAATGGACATTCTATTTCTCCACGTACAGTGATACAGGAGCCGGCCATTCAATCATGCCTGCATACATTTCAAACCGGATAATTTTCTTGTAAACTGGATGGTTTTCATTTAAACCAGACAAAACTCATTAAGTTTTGATATATTTCAACTAAACAAAAGTGTCCGGAAGTTAACCTGGTCTAAATCTTTGCCGGCGGCCATGAGCCCGATAAAGCGTTCGGCCTCCACATTTTTGTTCTTCCCCTACGTGTCGATGTCTGGCGGCCGTGAGCCTTGGGAAGTGAAGGTGCGGTCACCGGCGAGGAAGAGTGGGACATGGGACATGGGGCAGCGCTGTCTCCGATGCCCTACTCTCCTTCATTAGAGTAAGCTCCCTGGCTGTCACCGATGGAGGTGAGGTCAACGATGGACGTGGACGGGTCGGCCTTGCTGTCGTAGTGGAGCCAATAGCAGGCAGCTCTGGCAAAAAGGACGTGGAGCTGACGACATTCGTGTCTGTGACGTTTGGCCATCCGAGGCCGTCGCGCAAGCGCTGCGCACAACCTTGTAGAACGCCTACTTCTCTGCGTTGAATTTTGGTTCTCCGCGGTCATGGCAGCCATGGCCTCCTTACCCACCAACTCATCATAGATTTAGCCAGTAGGTCAAGGTTGTAGCGCTCCTCCTCCTGCTGGAATGCTGACACCGGCTGCGGCGCCGCTAGCGGCTCTAGCCGATCCTTTTTGCCATGACGGCGTTGAAGTGCGCCTGCACCTGCTCTATGGTCAAGTCGGCATGACATGGCATGGGCAAGGGTGCCAGCTCGTCGTCAGAGGCTGCAACCATTGTCGGGTCGTCATCGAAGACCTCCGGTAAGCTCGCCAGCAGGCCTTCCTCTATCTACTGTGAACGGGCTTGCCAGTTGGCCGCTAGAGACTGGTTGTTGTTTTTTCTATTTATGTAATCTCCGGCTGGTTCAACATGGTTTGGGGAAACTTCTAGAACCTTCATCGATTTTGGGAAGGTTCCAAAAGGTTTTTCCTTGTTTTTTCGCACGGTTTTCTTTTTGTTTATTTAATTCATGAACAAATTTTCAAATTTATGAACACTTTTCTGAATAACTTAATTTTTAATAGAGAAAAATTTACGTGCACATTTTTCCCAAATTTCACGAACAATTGTTAAAATCTTGGATTTTTTTAGTTCACAAAAATTTAAATATTCGTTAACATTTTTGAAGAATCATGGAAAAATCATAGTTGTCAATATTTTTCCTTCAAATTCATTAGCATGTTCTAAATCGAAAACATTTTGAAATCCTTGCACCTTTTAAAAATTTGTGGTCATTTTTCTAATTCATGAACTTTTTTTGTATTTATGATTTTTAAAATATGTGGACCTTTTTCATTTTTATGATATTTCATTAAATTCTATTGACTTTTTTCAGTTAATGAATATTTTGAAATTTTAAAAAAATACTTTCAAAATTTTGAACCATTTAAAAAATATGAATATGTTTGAAACTCCAAACATTTCTCAAATTCGTGAAATTGTTTTGAATTCATGAAGTTTTTTAAAATTCCCGAACACTTTTTCAAATTTGTGAACATGTTCGAATTGACAAACATTATTCCATATTCATGAATATTTTTTGAATTCGTGAATATACTTCAAAATTTACGAGTTTGTTTCCCAAATTGATTTTAATGAAAATAAATCTTCTGAAAAGATTGAATTATTAAAAAAAATGCGCTTGCTCGCTTGGAGGCACACATATTTGTTTTCTTTTTGAGCGAAAGGGACGCTCGCACGTAGCGATTGATTTATTTTTTTTCTCTGGCTGCTGATCGGAAGCATTTGGGAAAAAAAGTTGGGCTGGCTCAGCTGAAGGTTACTGACACCATGTGCTAATGCTCGCACGTGGTACACAGTGGGACCTCCTATATGCTGCTCCTTGCCGCAAGTAGTCGAGCAATCGCACAGGGGCAGTCTACTTCGGCCGGCCCATTGCGGTGCGCAGCGGAGCAAGGGTAAAAAATCGCAAAAAAAATGGTTCGCTATAGCTGGGATTCGAACCTCCGACGACGCGCTGATGTTCACTCGAGGAAAGCAAATACGGCCGAAGTGCTCTTGCGGCAGGTATGCATAGCGAACCTAAAAGAACTATCCAAGTATCAAACTTAAATCTCCCTGAAAAAATCATGTACAACTATTGAAATTTTCTGAAATCGTGAACTCATATTGAAATTCTTGCCATTTTTCTAGAAACAAGAATATTTATGAATTTTACAACAAAATCCGAAAACGGGAAATTTTTATTGATAGAAACAATTTTTTAAAGTACGAGCACTTTTTAAATTTTAAGAACAAATTTAAATGGAGAACATTTTTCAAATTCCTGAGAAATTTGGAATTGCTAACAGGACATTTTTAGAAAACTTTCGGAATTCGAGAAACAATTTTTGAAAGCATGAACACTTTTGAAAACATGAAATTTTTAGAAAACTTTGAACAATTTTTACAAAATATAAAAAATAAACTTCAAAGAATTTTAAAAAATCCGAACATTTTTTGGTAATAAAAAATAAATTGTGAAATAATTCGAATTAGTGAACTTTTTTGAAATCTAGCACAAATTTTTGAAAGCACAAACATATTTTTAATTTAAGAAAAAAAATTGAAATGGAGAACAATTTTAAAATCTTGAACAAATGTGAAAACTTGAACAGTTTTTGAATACATGCACGGTATTTTTGAAAACCGTGCCATTGAAACTTTGAACATTTTTCGCAAAACGTGAAAAAATAAAAGTATTGAACATTTTTTTAAATACATACAAATTGGAAATATTTTGAACTTTTTTAAACATTTGTAAAATTATGAAATGAAAAATATGAAGAAAAGGAAAATTTTGAAATGAAAAATGGGCAGTGCTAGTACCTCTGGCTAACGTGGCGACCTAACGACCTAACCTAAGCCGCCGCCGCTTCCTCCTTCCTTCCTCGCTGCATGGCCGGGCGTGCCGAGGGGCCCAATCTTAGCTGCCGTCACTCCCCTCCCATCCCTTCCCTCCGGCCACATCGGAGGAAGCTGCTAAGCCCGGTGGTCGGCGGTGGCGGAGGAGTTTCTCTCGCTGGCGAGTGGCACAGGCACCCGGCTAGTGGAAGTGCGCCCTGGATCCAAGCCTCCGCAGCGGTGGCTCGCTGCCAGCGGCGGATATGGCCGCGACGCTGCGGCACGTCAGATCAGCAACGGCGTGGAGGGCTTTGGTGGTCTGGTCGGCTGCGGGTGTGGTTGTCCCTTCTGTCAGATCTGATTTGGCCAGAGTGGTTTGCTCGCTCCGCGGCAACGGAGATCGGTGGTGGTCCGTGCGCATGATGCCACATGGAGGTTCATCAAGTGGATCCGGGCGAAAATCTCGTTCTTGGCTTGTTGCCAAGACCGGCGATGGCGGCGCTCTTTTGTGTCGTTACCTTCTTGAAGGCATCGCCATGGAAAAGCTCCAGACCTCTATCCGCTGCCTCCGGGGAAAACTCTAGACCAATAGATCGGATGATGACGACGCTCTGGTGTCGTTTCCCCCTTGAGGGCATCATTCTTGAAGGTGTACACCGGCTCGAGGGACCAGTGGACGACTTCTTTGGTGGAGCAGTGCTTCATCTTACTCATTGATGGCGGTGGATCTCAGCGGTGTGGTGTAGTGGATACTTGGCGTACGATGCGCGGAGATGGACTCACGCAGGAGGAGGACGTTGTCTGGCGTCATGGTGGCGTTGATGGCAGTGAGGCCTGGCAAGGTCGGTGCATTAGTTTCTACTCTGAAGACGGATTGGTGGAAGACGGCGGCGGCAACGACACATGAGAGTGCGTCGGCTCGGTTTATACCCCAAACCCAGTATGTGGCTCGGTTGGGCCTCCGGCTTTAGACATTAGGCTATGACGCGATGTCTATTTGGTATTAGGCTCGGACTATCGGCACCCCTTCATCAAGTAGATAGAAGTAACGACAGTTGTTGCTAAGGCGGTGGCTTCAGACTACCTGATGTACTATTTTCTAATGTCATTGTGAATAATTAATAAAATGGCTGCATGCATCGTTCAGATGCAGAGACCGGGGTAATCCTCCTTTTCAAAAAAATAAAAGGAAAATAAAAATGAAACAGAAATAACGTGAAAAGATGAAAATAAAACTAGACAATGGAGAAAAGCAAAACATAAAAAGAAAGAGAGAGAGAGAGAAGCCAAAAGGAAATGGGAAAAAATAAAAGGAAAAACAAAAACAAAATGGAAAAAAATGTTTCCGGAATCTCCTAGATGGTTCCCAAAACCAGAAAAAATCGGTTGGGAACTACCACGAATGTTTCCAAAACCGGAATTGTTGAAACATTTCACGGGTTGGCCCACCGGCCGAACGCTCGTCGATCTCCCTGTGCGGCGCCCCGACAACTTGTTGCAACGAGCAGTAAATAGGGTTTCGCGTACATAGCAGCGCTTTGCTTGATTGCACGTGAGAGCGATTAAAATTACTGATGAATGTGTACCATTCCACAAAAGTAATTTGTAGTGTTTGTGGTCACGTGGTTGTCTCATTAAATTTAACTTTTACTTTTGTGAGACGACTTTCATATGATAAATTTTTTTGGCCTTATCAATCTGCCAATCACTATCTGTCGTGATTCGGGCTTACCAAATCCATTGCCAAATCAACATCTTTTTATGACTCTAAAAGCCACCAGTGTTGCCGCTCCTGAACCGATAACCGAGGATGCCACATTTTTTCTGATCCTTCTTTTCATCATTGTTGCTAATGTTGAGCAAACTTAGCCAACCGCTATTCCATCTCAGCAAAGCCACATAATATCTGACCGTTGGTTCCCTTGAGTGACGTGAGAGCATGGTGTATAGGATGACTGGGCATGAGTGGACGAGGGATAGTAACCCGCAAAAAAGAAAAAAGAAAAAAGCCGAGGGATAGTAGAGTCTTGAAGCGGCCAAGTAGAATGAAGAAGTACCGCAGTGCACGTTGTAATTTTGGTATCCATCAGTAGTTCCCAGTGCCTCCAATACCTATGCGCTATGCCTATAAAAAATCCCTAGTGTGCAAACATGCACCAAATAATACACAGAATGAGATTGATAATTCCAAGGCATGGAAGTGAAAATAATGAAATAACTATTTATCTTCTGATTGGAAAACCATCACCCTATATAGATCGCATGAATGGTAGATAGTGACATAAATTCATTTGTACTTTGGTGGGTTAGTAGCAAAGGGATCTTTTGTTTTACGAAAAATAATCCATTTGTTATATCACTTGTTATATATCCTGCACACAGTTTACTGTCAGCCAATTTCTCAAGCCAAGACAGGGTTATGTCGCCATGCTTAGGCCTTGGCCATCGCCGAGCAAGGTGAGTGATAAGGGTTGTTGCTATTTTGTTTTTTTTTCATTTCTTTTTCTTATTCTATTTTCAGATTTTGGGTTTTTTCAGTTTTTTCACATTTTTTGTGTAGTTTTGTAATATAATGTGAAAAAAAGGTCGATCTTGCATATACTGTCGAAAGTCATTCAAACCAGGTATGGATGCCTATCATGGGCGTATGCCTATCTGCTTGCAAAAGTTGAAGTCATTTTAAGGGTGTTCAAAAATAGACCATGTTCAACGGAGAGTGTTTGGGTAGGCGAGAAGGGCGGTTTGAAAGCACCATTGTTGTTTGAGATCTATCAAATCGTCCATAGTTTTTCACCAGCTTCTATGACCATTTAAAGGCATTAATGCAAGTATTTTGGATTTTTAACAAGTTTTGCATTTTTCTAGAGTTTTCTCGATGAAAAGGGTCGATAAATGACCAGAGGTATCGCAGCATGCAAACGGTATCAGAAGTCACTCAAACCAGGCATAGATGCCTCATATGTCTGTGCCAGGCTACTAAAAGTAGTTGGGGTCATTTATCAATAGTCCAAAAAATACTAGTTGAGAGGACTGTGCATGACTAGGCCACACGGGTGCATCTGTGAGTATGTAGTTTTCCTAATTTGAATGCTTCTGTTATTAGTGAATTTTTTCATTATCATTAAACATGAAAATTTCTTTATGTCCTAACCATTTCTTGAAAATTTTCAACAATTTCCAAAATTCAAATTGGCTATGAAAATTTACAAACTTGAACACTTTTTCTAAAATTGTTAACAAATACTAAACAATTGATGAAAATTTTGAACACAAATTTCAAAGCACGTATTATTTAAATATAATTATCAACTTTTTTTGAAACACAAACATTTCTTAATTTTGTGATTTTTTTTGAAAACATGGTCATTTTTTGAAATTCCATAACATCTTTTAAAATTGTAGAGAATATTTGAAAAGAAGAACATTTTTTGATATTCGAAACAAACTCTCATATTTTTTAACTGGTTTCAAAACAAATAATATAATCAAAAATGAGAAATATAAATTAACGAAAAAAGTGAACAAACAAAAGGCTTAGGCGTTGGCCCAACTAGGCGACGGCGTTGCTCCCGTCGGGTGCCTGTTAGGCTGGCCTAAGCGTTTGCGGATTTGAAAAAAGTTCATATGTTTTGAAAAAGATGCTCACATAATTGAAAATTTCACAATTTTTTTTTAAAAAAAGATCTCTACAAAGTTACAAAAGAGTTCAAGAAATTGAAAAGATTCACAAATTTAAGAAAAAGTTCACAAATTTGATTTAAAACAGAAAAACATAAAGGGGAAAAAAGAAAACAACAGAACACATAATTAAACAGAACAAATCCCGGCTTAGGAAAACATGAAAAAACTGGCCTGAAAGTTCACAAAGTTAAGTTTGCCATGAAAGAAGCGAAAGAGAAAGCAAGTGAGCCCAACAAGTAACCTATCCTGATTGATCACTAGAACTTGAGGTAAACCTTGAGGGTTGGATTTTAAATCTCCCGCAGCTCATCGTTTTGAAGATTAAAAAGAAAGACAAAATAAGTTGAGGGCACCAAATAGGGTTTTGGTATGACACAAACCCGTGTATGGGCGGTACATACATAGGCCGCGTATTGGCATGCTAGGCGCGGGCAACATATTTTTTTTCAAGAAGAATTATCCTACACTTTATTATGAATGATATGAATAGATCTCCTTTGTTAATGTGTTTAGGGAGGTTGTAACAAAACAGAAGTGTACTTTGATTAGCCCTAAACTTCCGCTTCGTTGGAATGAACATTATGTCCCTTTTTTGCGGAATACATTCTCTCTATTTTTCCAAACCGGGACAAGGAACCTAGGACAGAGTGCGCTGCGATGGAGGATGCTATGACTTTTTACTTTATAACTGATAATTAGAAGACTAAGAGCAACTCCAACGCACTGACCCAAACGTATTTTCTTCGTTTTTTGTCTGTTTGGATCGGTCCGGTGGACACCCATGTCCGCTTTGGCGTTTGGGTTGGCGCTTGCACCAACACTAGCCCGATCAATTTTTGAGGTGGTGTAAGTGCATCTAGTGCCCCTTAGTGATTTTGGTATATTGAAGACTTATAGGTTAAGGGACTAATGCGTTTGTGAGTGTACACAGGTCTATAAGTCTATGAGGAGTTTGATATTTACAGAGAAAGTCGACCCTAAAATGAATGTCTTCAATCAAGACTTTGGATTTCAAGACTTTCTGAAGATTTTGAAAGTGAAGAAATTGGTGTGACCGTCAAGACTTGATATTCATGCGAGGAATATGAAGCGTGAAGACTTTTGTTTCCGTAGTTTCATTTTCTCTTTCTCGAGTCATAGGAAACACCGTACTGTTAAAGGGGGTCGAGGAAAAACTAAGGAAAAGTTTCCAAGTGATGCTCATCTCAGAATCCTACACCTACCAATCCCTTCGAGTGAAGTCATTGGAAATCTCATACAGATCAGTCAATTTCTTCAGCGACAGAGACGAAGATCTTCTGGTCTCTAAGGAATTTGTTCTGACTGAGGAGTTAGGAATTCGCCAGTGCGGATTGCCTACAAGTGAGGAACATGATAGCCCTGAGGATTTTGAACCTCAAATTTCCGACCGTTGTTGTGCTATGCGCCAGCTGTCCCAAAATATCTTATCCACCTAACGGTCATATCATTGAAGGGCATTTATGTCTTATCATGTTGGGCTGCTCCCTAGGCTATAAATAGCCGCCCCCTACAACCACTAGCTGGTTGGCTGCTCCGAGAGAAACTGACACTTTTCATTGAGAGCATCCCATCCTCCGAGGACTTTGAGCGACAATCATCAAGTGAGGGCAACCCAAACCCAAACACCTACAAACCCAAAGTGATTGAGCATCACTGAAGAGATTGATCCTGTGTGGTTCCGACGCTTGTTACCTTTGAAGATCGTGCATCTTCCAGACGGTTAGGCGTCATGGTCTAGAGCATCCAAGAGGAAATTGTGGATCGCTGAGAGACTGAGTTTGTGATGGTTTGGAAGTCACCTGAAGACTTACCACGAGTGATTGGGCGAGGTCTGTGTGACCTTAGCTCAAGGAGAATACGGTGAGGGCTGTGTGTTCGGGACTATGTGTCCCCAGGTTTAAATACCTAGCCGCTCCAACCAGACGTACAACTGTCACAACAGCTTGGTAACCGGGTCTACCAAATCACTGTCTTCACCAAGCCTACTGGTTCTATTTCCTCAACCCTTCCATTTCCTCATTACTATGTTGTGTACTTGATCATTATTATTTGAAGACTTTGACTGAAGACTTTCTCAACTTCCTCAATTCAATCTCTTTAGTCAGTCTGTCTTCAGCCTGCATATCCTGTGTTACGCTTTCTGCACTCTGTATTCACTTTCATTTCATCATGAAGTTTGTGCGTCTGTTCTATTATGTATGCATCTGAGTACTTATTCCGCTACTAGTAGTTCTTTACTTAGGAATTTCCTCACCCTGAAATTCCTTAGTGAAGAATTCATAAAAATTGCCTATTCACCCCCCTCTAGTCGACTTAACGCACTTTCAATTGGTATCAGAGCAAGGTGCTCCCTTGTTTTGTGTGATTTTGGTTTAACCGCCTGGAGTTTTAGTTATGTCGACCGCAGGTATGAAGAAAGTGGCTTGCCCCATCTTTGATGGTCATGATTATCCCAAGTGGAATGCCGTGATGAAAAAGCGACTCATGGCGATGAACAGCGAGCCGTGGACCGTCACTAAGATTGGTCTTACCGATCTGTGCAAGATGGCGGAGGCTGATGACATTAGCAAGTACACTCTTCTCAACCTCACAGCAAAGGACATTATCTGCTCCTGTCTGTCTCAAAATCAATTCAGGAACATTATGCATCTCAGCCATGCGAAGCTTATTTGGGACCGACTCTCTGGGGTTTATGAAGGTCATCGAACTCATGATGATCCCTAGTTTGAGGATCTCTTGGAATCGCGCAAGGCGATGACTTTCGAACCGGAATCATCATCCTCTGCTCCTTGCCTTATGGCTAAAGGTGCTAAGGTAACTGAATGCTACTTATCTTAGTCCAATGATGATGAGTCCGGTGATGAATTTGGGCCCAGCTATACCAAACTTGCTACCCTTTCCACTAACAACAAAGAGCTTTGGAAAAAGTGCAAAATATGCTTAATGAGAGCGATGATATGTTGGGTGAAGAAATGGATCGCACCAAAACTTTGACTGAAAATCTTCAGAGACTTCAGTCCAAGTTTGACAATCTTCAGAGTCATCATAACACTCTCTTATCTGATCATGAGAAGCTTTCTTATGAATTTCTTCAAAGAAAGCAAGATCTTGAGAAGCTAAGGGTGAGTTATGAAGATCTTCAGAAGGAGCGTGATTCATTACTTGCTCAACAAATCAGCGCTTCTCAGGAAGAATTCATTCCACAATGTTTGAAGTGCATTGAACGTGAATCTGCTAATTCTTCACCTGAAAGTTCAAATGCTTCGGTTGCTGCAAATTCTTCACCTGTCTCTGCTATTACTAATTCCTCGTCTGAGGATATTGCTAGTATCACTGGCAATGCAGGGCTGAAGGAATTGTATATGACAAGCATGTACAATAGCCTCAAAGGGCATCAGGCTCTTTGTGATGTGCTTAAAAAGCAGATCCTCAACAGGAACCCTAGGAAAGAGGGTATGGCCTTTGAGAGGAAACTCAATGTTGATGGAACATCTTTGGAAGCCCGAGCAAAGATCCCAAAACCTTATGGAGTTGCTGCAAAAGGGACCTCGATGAGATCCATCTACTCTATCTGCTTTTACGTGTGAATCTCCTCATTCTTACGATGAGTCGCTTTGACTCCAACTATAAGTTGTTCAAAAATCAGAATGGTGAAGTATTTGCTAGATATGTTGGCACTAATCGCAGAACGGTTCCCCTATGAAGAAAATCTGGGTTCCCAAAAGGTGCCTTGAAAGTCTTCAGGTGAATGTCATCATGACACCACCTGTGTAGAACAGGAACCCCAGATCAAATTCTTCCTATGGATCCAAGTCCTCATACGGACCAAATTCCTCACGTGGATCAAATTCCTCAAAAGGATTAAAGTCCTCATATGAACATCATCGTGCTAACACTTCTGTTTTGCAGGGAAGATCTAAGGGCTATGAATATGTGCATTATTCTTCTAACCATTATGTTCATAAGTCATCGAAGTATTTCTCTGCTTATTCATATGCTTACCCTAACTCTTCTTATGTGAAACGAAGTGGATTGGCTTCTATGCCACCTTTCTCTTATGGAGCTCGCGGAATGATGAACTCTTTGCCACCCCTTCAGATGTGGGTGGTGAAGAAAAAGAACTAATCTCTTATGCAGGGTCAGGTCTCCAGACAAACCTAAACGTCTGAGGAATTTGCTGGAGGCCTAAAAAATGCTTGAAAGGATGCAAGCCAATCATAAAGAAATGAATTTTCATTTCTCACGTCCTCATACTAGTATATCTGTTCTATTCCTTGATGAAATTGATATGATGAATTTGATGTCATATTGTTCATTGATGAAGTATATGGGTTCGTAAGTTGCACTAATTCATCTGCAGGATGATCAACCCAAAGCCACTGAGTGGGTCCTTGATAGTGGATGTACAAATCACATGACTGGTGACAAGAACCTATTGATGGACGCTCCCTTATCTCCATCACATCTAAAGCATATCACCTACGCTGACAAAGGCAACAGCAAGGTATTGGGTCTAGGTAAGGTTGCAATCTCAAAGGATACACACATGGACAAAGTCATGCTTGTCGAGTCCTTAGGATTCAACCTCATGTCAGTCTCAATGCTTTGTGATCTTGATATGGTTGTTATCTTTGGCAAGTATCGTTGTGTTGTGATCATGGAAGCTGACCATTCCAAAGTCTTCAAGGCTTTAGGAGAGGAGATCTCAGATATTGTTGATTTCTCTACAGGACCACAACCAGCTATATGTCTACTTGCAAAAGCTTCAGAAGGCTGGGTATGGCATCGACGACTTGGTCATGCTGGGATGAGGAACTTGCGCACGCTCGCGAAGAAGAAGCATGTCATTGGCATTGAGAATGTCAAATTCCTCAAGGATCACTTGCGGAGCCTGTGAAGCTGGAAAGATGACCAATGCCAAGCATCCCACGAAGACTATCATGACTACCACTCGTCCATTTAAAATGCTTCACATGGATCTCTTTGGTCCTAACCATTATTCTGCATTCACCAATGAAGCATCTCTATATGGCTTTGTTATTGTTGATGATTACTCTTGTTACACATGGGTGCATATCGTCACTTACAAACGTGAAGTGCAGGAATTCTTCAAACGATTTTCCTCGAGGGCTTCAACCAACTTTGGTGTGAAGATCAAGCACATCAGAAGTGACAATGGAACTGAGTTCAAGAACACTGGTCTTGATGACTATCTTGATGAACTTGGTATTACTCATGAGTTATCCGCTCCTTATACTCCTCAGCAGAATGGCATCATGGAGCGCAAGAACAGGACTCTTGTTGAGATGGCTCGCACTATGCTTGATGAATACAAGACGCCTCGTCATTTCTGGATTGAGGCAATTGATACTGTGTGCCACATCATCAACAGGGTATATCTTCACAAATTCTTCAAGAAGACTGCCTATGAACTCCTCACTAACAAGAAACCCAATGTGAGTTATTTCAAAGTCTTCGGTGCTAAATGCCGGATTAGATATCCTCATCACAATTCTAAATTTGCACCGAAAGCACATGAAGGTTTTATGCTTGGTTACGGAAAGGACTCGCATCCCTATAGAGTCTTCAACAATGTTCACCACAATGTTATTGAAACTGTAGATGTGCAGTTCGATGAAACTAATGGCTCGCAAAGAGAGCACCTACCCCTGTGCTAGATGAAAAGTCAGCTGAAGAAACCATCAAGTTCAAGGCTACTAAGGATGTCATTCCTACCAAAGAATCTGCTGAAGAAATCATTCCAGACCGTGAAGAACATCATGCTGGTGCTCCTGAAGAAAATGGCTCTGAAGAAAATGCAGATCAAATTCCTTGTCGCCAACCCGCTCATCCTCGCATTGCAAATGAAGTGCAGATTGAGAAAATCATTAGCGACATCAACGCACCAGGTCCTCTTACACGCTCAAAAGCTTCACATCTGTCTAACTTTTGTGGGAACTTTGCTTTCGTCTCTATCACAGAGCCCACTAAGGTAGATGAAGCATTTTGGAGCCTGAGTGGATTCAAGCTATGCAAGAGGAATTACATCAGTTCGAGCTCAACAACGTCTTGGAACTTGTCAAGCGGCCAGACCCTCGCAAGCACAATATCATCGGCACAAAATGGATCTACCGCAACAAGCAAGATGAAAATGGACTTGTGGTGAGGAATAAGGCACGGCTTGTAGCTCAAGGCTACACACAGGTTGAAGGAAATGATTTCGATGAAACTTTTGCACCTATTGCTAGACTTGAGTCTATTCGCATATTACTTGCTTATGCTAACCATCATGACATCATCTTATATCAAATGGATGTGAAAAGTGCATTCCTAAATGGTAAGCTTGAAGAAGAAGTATATGTTGCTCAACCCCCAGGTTTTGAAGATCCAAAGCATCCGGACAAAGTCTTCAGACTCAACAAGGCCCTCTATGGCCTCAAGCAGGCCCCTCGGGTGTGGTATGATACTTTGAAGGAATTCCTCATGAAGAAAGGCCTCAAACCCGGTTCACTTGACCCAACTCTTTTCACCAAAACTTATGATGGTGAATTATTTGTGTGCCAAATATATGTTGATGATATTATCTTTGGCTGTATTGATCAACGTTACACTAACGAATTTGGTTATATGATGAGAGAGGAATATGAAATGTCTATGATGGGAGAGTTGAAATTCTTCTTAGGTCTTAGATTCATCAACAGCGCAATGGCATATTCATATCTCAGTAGAAATACCTCAAGGATGTATTGAGGAAATTCGGCATGCAAGATTGCAAAGGCGTCAAAATCCCTATGCCCACAAATGGCCATCTATGCACTGATGAAAATGGTATTGACTTCGATCAAAAGGTATACCGCTCCATGATTGGCTCCTTATTGTATTTATGTGCATCTAGGCCAGATATTATGCTTAGTGTTTGCATGTGTGCCCGCTTTCAAGCTACACCGAAGGAATCACACCATAAGGTTGTGAAGCATATTCTTCGATATCTAGCTCACACTCCAACACTTGGATTATGGTATCCCAAGGGCTCGGCTTTTGATCTCATTGGATATTCAGACTCTGATTATGCTGGTGATCGTGTGGACCGCAAGTCAACATCAGGCACATGCCATTTCCAGACGATCCTTGGTCCGTTGGTCCTCGAAGAAGCGAGCATGTATCACTTTCTCTTCTTTGAAGCCGAGTACATTGTTGTTGGTTCGTCTTGTGCTCAATTGCTATGGATGAAGCAAACCCTCAAGGACTACGACATCAACATGAAGAATGTGCCTCTCTCGTGACAATGAGAGTGCCATCAAGATTGCTCATAACCCAGCTTCAGCACTTTCGAAGAAAAAGCACATTCAGATTCATCATCATTTTCTTCGTGGATCATGTGTTGAAGGGCGACATCTCCATCGAGCACATGAGGATCAAGAAGAACAGCTAGCCGATATCTTCACAAAGCCCTTGGATGAGAAGAGATTTAGCAAGTTGCGGTGTGAGCTAAATATCTTAGAATCTTCGAATGTCCTTTGGAAAGGACACACATCCTAACACTTATGCAAAATTGATGACTTAGATGTGCAACACGTGAAGTAAAGTTTCTCTTCAATCAATGAAGACTAACCCTCTAAGTGTGAAGAAATTAATGAATAATTTTATTCTTAGAGCCCTACGACAATTGTACGCGGCATCTGAAATCATCATTCTTATACAGTGGGTCACGCCACCAACAAAAGTTGAAAATCTTCAATTTGAGTTTTTCTTCATTTTGAATTTCCTCAGTTGTTCAATTTCTTCAACTTTGCATTATCTTCACTATTTCCGTCGTTTTTCTTCATTAGCTATATAAATATATATGAGTTTATGTCCTCTACAACATTCACTTATTTCTATTTCTTCAAGTTGCTTTTTCTGCTAAGTGGATGTGATCGGACCCCTTTCCCCCTCTATGCTAAACTCAACCCAGTCTGCTCACAAATTATTCATGTACGTTCTATTTGAAACCAGTTCAAAATCTTGACTGTGTCCTTGTCAGCTGAAGAATTTGCGAACGAAACGTTAAAATATTCTAATCTGAATTTTTGGCTTTTGCCGCTCAAACCATTCCACCTCCCATGATAGGACTTATCTATTCACCCACGATCTCACACGATCTCCACCTCTCTGTGCGTGGGTGACACATGTCACAAGAATGAGAAGGGTCAGGGGCACGTTCGTCCATTTTCCTCGGGCAAACAGTTTTTTCACCTCGGCTATATATACCCCACTCCCTCCTCAGACTGTTTTTACTCCGCTCGACCTCACTCCCTCACTCGAGCTATCAAAACCTAGCTCCGCCACTACTTCCGTCATCGCCAGTGAGGAAGAGCTTTGCTGCCTCGACCTCGTCGCCGTCGTACTCGCGCCGACTGTAGATTTCTTCTCTCCGCCGCCGCCGTAGCTGTCTTCCTCTGCCAAGTTAGGGCGTGGAAGATCCGGACAGACGAACTTCTAAATCTACACCTCTCAGTTCGCCGTGTTCTTTGTCAAGGGTAATTAAAAGTTACTTTTACTGCCCTTGTTGATTATGATGATTTCCATAAAATCTTCAAAAGGTGTTTATTCTTCAATCTTCAAACTCTAAACACCTCACACGAACATCTGTTCTTGATCTGTCTCTCTAAGCAACATTTTTCTTCAAGATTCCTCAATTGTGTGGATTTTCAATCTATACAACTCTGGAACCTAAGTCAAATAACTCTTAGTGAAATTCCCCAAGACACATTTGGTTAAATTCCTCAAACTTGTTCTTTTTGCAAAAACTTCTGAGAACGCATATGACCTCTCCAAATTCTTCGCACCTATACTCCGTTCATAGGTACACATGTCCGCTGCTGAATCACTAGGTTCTCATCAACTTAACTCATTTGGAGCGTTCCTCGAAGAAAAGTTGCATACCTCTTCAGAGAACTCAATAGTTCAAAATCCTCAGCTGAAGAAAATGGCTGACGACAAGAAACCTCAGAAGGGAGGGAAGAAATTGGAAGTCAACACAGCGTTTGAAATCCCTGAGGATATATATGAAGAATATTGCACTCCTGATGATGCCAAACATGGCAAGGAGAACAAGAATCAGCGCAAGGTGCGCATACAAAGGATAGAGAGGAGACGGGCACGGGAATGGAGGGTGTCGGTGTCAAAACCGGCGGATCTCGGGTAGGGGGTCCCGAACTGTGCGTCTAGGTGGATGGTAACAGGAGACAAGGGACACGATGTTTTTACCCAGGTTCGGGCCCTCCTACCCGAGATCCGCCGGTTGTGACACCGACATTGGTGCTTTCATTGAGAGTTCCTCTGTGCCGTCGCCATCAGGTAGGATGCCTCATCTCGTCTCTAAAGACGATACTATCGCCAAAGGAGCCTTGGCCGTGGCGAACTCTTCGCTAGGTGGTTTTCTTATGACCGCCATCCGCCACCCGCCGACGATGACCTCTCGAGTCATCGAAACCAATCTCCATGTTAGTTCGAACTTGCCGAATAGTTAGATCCAATCGAGCTCTCCTCCATAAACGAAGCTCTTGGATCGCATCGCCGCTCTGAGGAGTCGCCACAGACACGACCGGATCGGGCCTAAAACCGATCCGAGAGAGATCAACTCTCCCGTGCTACCCATCATGTTGCTGTGATAGAGGAGCAATGCGGCGATTCTTCTTCTACCTTAAGGACTAGCTACGTTCGATTCCCGATCCCTCCATGCGGATTCTGCGGAGGGGCGGATGTCGATCAAGCCCCTGAACCTAAAGTCGGCGCGGGCTGGACTCATTGGATAGCACTCAAAAATACAAATTTCCGAGTTCGAAACTTCGCCCTATGAGTCCTAAATTGGACGGGGTTCCGGATTTAGTGCCACCCGCCCACCCAAACATTGGCGATCTCTCTCGAATTCGGCAAGAGCCTGCTGAAATAGTACATCATTACTGGGCCAGATTCTTCCTGGTTATGAACAACCGCGACGCGACGGGCCGGATTGCTAAATGGGCCATAGAGCTCCTTCCATTCGACATAACTTATAAGCCACGACGAGCTATTAAGTCGCAGGTTTTGGCCGACTTCGTGGCGAATGGTGAAGCCGAACTCCCTAAAGAAATGCAGGCGCATACTCCAATTGGATCATGCACTTTGGACGGCTCCAAAATGTTGGCTGGCACGAAATTTGGCGTCGTCTGGCGTCCCCAACCGGGGACACAGTCCAATACGTCCTTGAGATAATGTATACGGACTCCAACAATGCAGCCGAACACGAGGCCCTTCGCACGGCCTCCGGATGGCGATCTCCATGGGCATTCAACGCTTAGAGGTGCGCGAAGGATTCAAACCCCGCAATATCTCAAATAAACGGAGACTTCGACGCCAAAGATCCGAAAATGGCAGCATCTCGCAATGCGGTCCTAAAAATGTCAAAGACGGTTCAAGGGCTCGAATTTCATCATATAGCCCGGGATAACAACCAGCGGCGGATATATTGGCACGACGGTGCAAAACGCGCGTCATTCCCCACCCAATATCTTTTTGGAATGACTGTTCAAGCCATCCGTATTATGGGAAGGGAGTCCGCAATAACAATCCGGACCCAACCGCACGCGCTGACGCCAACACTTCGACACAAACCGGAGGCTCCGCCCAGATAACACCCTCTGCTCACGAAATAATGGCGGTTATCGCCCCGTGGACGGAACCATTCCTAGCCTACCTAACTAGGTAGGAACTCCACGAAAACCAAAATGAGGCTCGCTGCATAGTACGGCGCTCTAAAGCCTATAAAGTCCATGAGGGAGAGCTTTATAATAAAAGCACTACCAGAGTCCTTCAAAGGTGTATCTCCGAAGAGGAAGGGCGAAACCTCCTGGCTGAAATTCATGCCGGACTGGGTGGGCACCATGTCACTTGACCCGGCCCTTGTAGGCAAGGCCTTCAGACAGGATTTTATTGGCCGACGGCCAGGCAGAATCTTGAGGACTTAGTCCAACGATGCATCGGTTGCCCGACTTTTTGCTAACCAAAGCCACATGCCACCCACGCCCTCAAAACTATACCCATCACCTGGCCGTCATGGTGCAGGGTCTTGACATGGTTGGACCCCTCAAGGGAGGAACCCACAAGCAAAAATACATATTGGTCATGGTGGAATAATTCACCAAATGGATAGAGGCAAAACCAGTTAAAACGGCCGAATCCGGACCAGTGATAGACTTCATATCAGGGTAGTGCACCGTTACGGTGTCCCCACAAGATTATCATCGCGACAATGGCACCAACTTCACGGCCGATGAGGTCAAATCATGGTGCAAAAACATGGGCGTCAAGCTCGATGACGCCTCGGTCTATCACCCTCAAACCAACGGCCAAGTCGAACGGGCAAACGGGTCTAATCATGAGCGGCATTAAACCCGCACTAGTGCGGTCCCTCAAGGAATCTAACACGCCTTTGGGTCGAGGAGCTCGACTCCGTACTCTAGGGGTTGCGGACCACGCCTAATCAGACTACCGGATTTACACCATTCTTCATGGTGTACGGCGCAGAGGGCAGTCTTGCCTGCGACATAATACATGACTCACCTCGGCGACGCATGTATGAAGAAAGAGAAGCCGAGCTCGATCGGCAGGAGATAGTTTGACGCATTGGAGGAGGAGCGCGCGGCGTGGCAAAAGCTCGTTCCGCATTCTATCAACAAAGAGCTCGAAGATATCAAAGCGAGGAAGTACGGGCCAAAGCTTATAACGTTGGCGAACTAGTTCTACGTCACGGACAAGAAAAAGGACAAACTCAAGCCCAAATGGGAAGGTCCCTTCATCATCGACCATGTCCTCGACCGGGCGGAGCATACCGTCTTGAAGCGATCGGATAACCGACTCGAGCCGAACCCATGGAACGCAGCCCGTCTACGAAGATTCTACGCCTAAGTGCCGGACTGCAAGTTCGTCTCCTTCCTCCGTCCGCATTCTTTATTTTTGCTTTTTGCTGTCTTTTATTTCTCTCCTTTCTCCTTCTTCTTGTAGCCTTTAGAGGCCTGGGCTTTGCTTTTTTCCAAGACACACTTGACGCGCTATCCGCGCTCATTATAATTCGGGGCTTCTTTAAGCTTATTTATCTGGGCTTCATGCCCAATACATGCGTTAAACTTTCGCATGTACCTTTTATTCACCATTATATGCATCGATATGACTTAAGTTTTGGCCAAGCTGGGTTGTTCGGCTCTGTGCTTACTCCCTACGCTCCCGATTGTTCGGCTAGGTGGTAAAGGGAGCACCTCTGTGATTGTTATCGCCGGTCACGGATGTGTACCTCGGCCAGGTGAAGCCGAAAGCTAAGCGTTCTTAAGGGAATATTCGGTCGGTGAATTGAAAGATGATTTTAACTTTTTACCCATTTGCCCCTGATGATTTTCTGCTTTCATAGCAGCTTTGACATGCACTTTAGGGCATGCATCCCAGCTGAAAAGGAACCCTTAACGGAACTATTCTCCTCGAAGATGTTTCTTACTACCCATGTAATATAACATAACTAGTTGGGCACTTGTCTGACATAAAGCAACAATGACCCCTACGCCTTTGTCTCCATGCATACCACGGTTCTTATATAACCACGAAGAGTATTCGGACACACTCCGGACTATTGGGTCCGGAGGTCGGGTTTAAAAGGTCCGCTACGACAAACGATCTACAATCCGGCTAGAAGACATTTTTTTCATGTCATATTTTTACATAGTCAACTCGACTCATTGTATTCCTCCTCAATGCCATCTAATAGGCTATCTAATTTACAATCTTGCTGGGAATACTTGGCAGCCAATTCTACTTGGTCAGACACTAAGCTTACAGGATCTCCATCCCATCCGCCCCACAGTCCGACCTACGGCCATGTCGCTTTTGGGTCGACCTTAGTGTACTGCTGCCTTCACCATGGCCCAGCCTCCTGGCGCCTTTTGACGGCAGGCCGATATCTTCCATAGCCGGAAGCGCCGGGCGTGCCCTTGAAGCCGCCTCCGCTTAGCTCCCAATGCCTTGAGGCGGGGAGATAGATGGCCACAAGGCTTGGCCGATGCCTTTCATCACCGCCGGACTCGTTTGCAGGTAGCGATTTAATTCGGGAAGAAGATCACCAAGAATTGGGCATCTCCTCCTCGTGACGACCTGTGAGCAAACCTACATACATGTTTATGTTAGTCACCTTCCTCGCCGAACTCTTTCAAAGTTCGCCAAGCACTTATCGAAAATGCCATGACGAAGCCGCCCGATTCTCCTTACTTGAGTCGGCTAACTGGGCACGAACGTCCTTTAGTTCCTCACCCAGCTTGGTGTTGGCGTCTTGGAGATTATTCTTCTCCCGCCGCACCCTCGTAAGCACGCTCTCGCTGGCCTTTAACTGGCGTAAGAACTGTTGCTTGTCCGGATCTAGTCCGGCGCCATCTGCAATGTTTTGGTCAGATTTACACACCCGCCGCACTTTATAAACTATTAATTTTTTTAAAAAGCATATATTTCCAGAGGGGGCCTCTGTAGCTCCCCCTGTAGCGGCTAGTGCGGCCTCAAGTTGGGCCTTGCACTCTTCAAGCTCCTGGGACACTCGGGTATTCTTTTCTCAGAAGATCCTCGTGATAACAAATGATCCTTAAATCAGTTATTTGAACTATTTTAAGTCTCGAGCCACCGGCATATATAACTTGTCAAATTTCCTTACCCGTATGTCCTTCACATACCGCCTCCGTGGCTCGCTAGTCCATCTTCGGGCACGGAGGTGCGATCTCCCGAATCAAAGGCATTTAAGGCCTCTTGGGAGAAACAGCGCCACACGAAGAACCGTCGGCGGCGCTTTGTGGTTCAAGGCGCTCTCCACCTCGGAGTTGGTGGCGGACAACCTGTCGGCATCCTTCGCCGGAGGAGCATCCGACGACGTCTCGCGGCTCGCCTTCAGCCTCCGGACCCGGCTTTGAAGCTTGTCCGGTGAAGGTTCGATCGGCAACCTCTCCGGACTCGGCCGGCAAGCGCTTTTTCACGAAAAGAGTATCGGCGTTAATCGCCTTCGAGAATCAATCCCGGGAGTATGGTGACATGCCATACCGTGGCGGCGGAGTTTCGATCCGCATCGCACTTCTTTTTAGCCTCTTGGGTCGCACCGCCCTTTGTTGGCCAGCGCGCAGTTCGACTCTGCCTCAAGGTACCCCCTGCGAAGGACGGGTGATCAAAATAAGCATGGATGGGTCGTTGTCGGGGTTTTGGGATCTCGTTTCATTTACTGTGAAATTTGGAAGTATTCGGTAATCAGTCAGTAATGGCGACTCAACGCATTGTCGATGCTAAGTTGGTGGAATACCCCGTCGATCAACTCCAACTTTATGTCCGGATCCTCTTCGGAGGTCGGATCGAGGGACCGTTCCGGATCCTTGGGTTGTGGGGGCGGGTTGTGTATCTTCTCCACAATCCGGCGCAGTTCCTGCGCAAAAACCATGAAATGAGATATTTAACTACGGGAACATGGATCAGACAGGTCACAAAGATGTTTGCTTACGGCTCCGAGGATTATTCAAGAAAAATCCTTCAGTGGGTTGACACGAGGAAATCCTCCTCCTCTCCTTTTGTACATGGCAGACAAGATCTTCACGGTTCGGTGACCGATCCTCGCCCTTTGCGGCCATGGCGGGTGGCATCGTCCTCCCCGCTGAAGTCCCATGGGGTGGCCCCTGTATTGGAGCGGCTGCACTCCTCTCATAATACAGATTGCCATGACTCCTGTCATGGTCAATCCGGCATGAGCCAGTAACCTTATTCGGCTCATCAAATAACGGACATCCCGGTCATCTTCTCTCCGGGGGCTCCGAGGGCGCCATCTTAGGCGCTTCTTCAGAGGAGCATTGCTGAACTCCGGAAGGCCGATCCGAACAGGATCCGGCAACGGGACGTCCTCCATGTAAAACCATTCCGAAGGCCAGTCTTCGGACGCCTTCTTTGGGGTTCCGAATAGGTATCCGTCCCGGCGATGCGCCATAGCTCGGCTCGCCCACTTGATATATTGAACCCTCATGAGAACGGGGTACTAGGCAAAATATTCTCTTCCACAGTCCGAAATGAGCCTCGGCCCAAGAATAGTTCTTCGCAAAGGGCCACGAAGCCCGTGATGTGCGAGATGGAGGCAGGAGTAAGGTGATGCAATTGGAGGTCAGAGAACTCCAAGAGCCCCGGAGAAAAGGATGGATGGAAATCCGAGGCCTCTTACTAGATAAGAGATGAAGCATACCCGCTCTCCTTTAGAGGGATCGGGACGCTCTCCGCTTGCTTTCCGCCCTTGTAGGTGGCAAGTCCGGCTCGAACGGAACCAAGAAGGCCGGGGAGAAATCCCTTGGTTTGGAGTATAACTAGCTCGCTATGCGGGACGAGCATCTCTCCCAATTTCTGGCCGAGGGGGAGCGCGAGAAGAGGAGCCGCGTCGGTATCCATGATGGAATGGGCTTTGGTGAGAGGCGCCTGATGAAAGCTTGCAAAGGGGGATGGTGTGACTCAGATCTAGATCCTTGCCCTTTTATAAGCGGCTCATTTATGGCTAGGGGGGTAATTGTAAAAATACCTCGCTGTTCGCATTCATTCAAACACGTGGAAGATGGCCATTATTGGGCATAGAAGCCGAGGAGCGCAGCATTTATCAGAAGCCGGACACTATTCGACAAGTATATGGAATTTGGAGAAGAACCCGCCTCGCAATGCCGAAGACAATCAACGCGCTGGACTCATCGTCATTGAAGCTTTGGTTCGGGGCTACCGAGGAGTCCCGGATTAGGGGTGTCAGGATAGTCAACTCTTACCGTCGGCGGACTCCGGACTATGAAGATACAAGATTGAAGACTTCGTCCCGTGTCGGGATGGGACTTTCCTTGGCATGGAAGGCAAGCTTGGCGATACGGATATGTAGATCTCCTACCATTGTATGGCGACTCAGGTAACCCTAACCTATCCGGTGTCTATATAAACCGAGGGTTTTAGTCCGTAGGGACGAACAACAATCATACCATAGGCTAGCTTCTAGGGTTTAGCCTCCTTGATCTCGTGGTAGATCTACTCTTGTACTACCCATATCATCAATATTAATCAAGCAAGAGTAGGTATTACCTCCATCGAGAGGGCCCGAACCTGGGTAAAAACATCGTGTCCCTTCTCTCCTGTTACCATCCGCCTAGATGCACAGTTCGGGACCCCCTACCCGAGATCCGCCGGTTTTGACACCGACAGAGGGAGTATAGGTATGTCACTCCAAAGTACATGAAGAAATTCGCTCTTCACCCTCCTTGCCCAAGACCTCCATTGGCACCTGGCCAAATTGCTGATCCCACCAGCCTCAAGCGAGGTGAGGACTATCCTGATGAATGGGCTAAACGGCAAGCCAAGCTCGCCAAAATGGCTAAGGAAGCAGTGAGGAAATTCAATGAAGACTCTGCTGCTGCTGCAGCTGCTGCTGCTGAGGCCTCTGCTAGCAAGCCTAAGAAGGTCTTTGAGGGAGTCCTGGACTAAGGGGTCCTCGGGCATCCAACCTATTAGAATGGGCAAAACTGATGGGCTGTGAAGATACGAAGATCGAAGACTCTCTCCCATGTCCGGGTGAGACTCTCCTTGGCGTGGAAGGCAAGCTTGGCGACCAAATATGAAGATTCCTTTCTCTGTAACCGACCTTATGTAACCCCAGACCCCTCCGGTGTCTATATAAACGTGAGGGCTAGGTCCGTAGAGGCCAATCATCATAACCATAGTCATACATGCTAGACTTCTAGGGTTTTAGTCATTACAATCTCGTGGTAGATCAACTCTTGTAACACTCATATTCATCAAGATCAATCAAGGAGGAAGTAGGGTATTACCTCCATAGAGAGGGCCCGAACCTGGGTAAACATTGTGTCCCTTGTCTCATGTTACCATCAACCTTAGACACACAGTTCGGGACCCCCTACCCGAGATCCGCCGGTTTTGATACCGACATTGGTGCTTTCATTGAGAGTTCCACTGTGCCTTCATCAAAAGGTTTTGATGGCTCCTTCGATCATCTATAACGATGATGTCCAAGGGGAAGTCTTCCTCCCCGGACAAATCTTCATATTCGGCAGCTTCGCACTGCGGGCCAACTCGTTTGGCCATCTGGAGCAGATCGAAAGCTACGCCCCTGGCTATCAGGTCAGATTTGGAAGCTTGAACCACGTCGTAAATATCCGTGGAGACTTGATCTTTGATGGATTCGAGACCACGGCAGCCGCTCCCTGCCACCACGATGAACATGATGTAAATCTGTCATCGACCGGACCCGTGAAATAAGCGCTACCAGAATCGCTCTCCGGCCTTAGATCTGGAGCAGATCGCGCCATCCGAGAACGGGAAGCTCAACCCCGCCCCGGAGGCCGCAGTCTCAGCGGCGTTGGAGCCGCACACATACCTAACTTCAAGTGACATCTGTGTCACTGGAACCATGGACTCGTCTCCGGCTACAGGTTCCGAACCTTGTGCGTCCACGTGCATCGAGCTCGATCAGTCATCGATCGTTGAATTCAGCTTCGCGGACATCTTCCGGCACTCACCTTTGGGCGACGTGCTAAATTCATTAAAAACACTATCCTTAGCGGGGGACTCTCAGCCGAATTATATCCGGTTCGAACTGGAGGCTGGTGACGGAGAATTTCGTTTCCCACCCACCGCCCACTTCATAGCCACTGTCAAGGACTTAATCGACACACTCGATTACGGCTCCGAAGACATCGACGATATGGACGACGATGCCGGAGAAGAAGAGGCCCAAAATCCACCGTTTACCGGATGTTGGATGGCCACTTCCTCATATGATGTATACATGGTGGATGCACCAAAAGAGAATAGCGGTGATGACAAGGAAGATCCAGTTGAGGATAAACCTCCTGAGATACAAACAAAGCGCCGGCGTCAGCGGCGCCGCTCTAAATCACGCCGCATCAAGGACAGCAACACTGGCGCAAGAGACGATAACACTCCGGATGGTGCTGAAGACAGAGAAGATCTCGACGAACAACCGCGAGCAGGTGACGATCGGGAAGATGGGCAAGTGTTAGCCACGATGAACAGGCCATCCACGAAGACTTCGGAGGGCCGGTAACTATCTTCCGCTCTCACGAGGAGGAGGTGAGCCTCGCAACGAGGATTTTATCGTGCACGAGGAACCTCTTGAGCAGGGCGCTTTAAGGCCGGCTAATAGCCACTGCAAGGAGCCTGAAAAAGAAATAGCAGCAACTTCAAGTTGACCAAGATCTGCTCAATGATAGATGGGCTGATGTCCTGACAGCCGAGGAGTATGGCCTCAAGTGCCCAGCCAAAAGTTACCCGAAGCGTAAATTGCTACCTCAGTTCGATGATGAGACACTGGAGCCCGTACCATCATCGTGCAATGCGGCTGACCGACCACCACATGGTCGGGACAAAACGGCAACCCAAGCCGAACACCAGCCCGCCCTACCTCATCATAAAGGCAGAGATAAAACAGCTCGGGGACATACCTATGACCTGCGGCAGGGCTTGGACAGTAGAGCAGGTCAGAACAGATCAATCTATGGATCACGGAGACGCGGCCCAACACGCGACAATGGCTACCTAGCCGGACGCAACAATCACACTTACGCCCCGGCCGAAAACCGCAGACGGACTCCATCCGAGCTACGTCACGACGTGGCCCGATATAGAGGCGCCGCACACCCCCTTTGCTTCACTGACAAAGTAATGGACCATGAATTCCCGGATGGGTTTACACCCGTGAATATCGAATCATATGATGGAACAACTGATCCCGCGGTATGGATCGAGGATTTTCTTCTCCATATCCATATGGCCCGCGGAGATGACCTTCACGCCATCAAATACCTCCCACTAAAACTCAAAGATTTCCGATGCGGCTAAGCAGTCTACTGAAAACTCTATTGGCGGTGGGAGGATGCGGAAGACGCCTTCGCGACAACTTCCAGGGTACATATGTCCGGCCACCAGATGCCGACGACTTAAGTCACATCGTTCAACAGTTCGGAGAGTCAGCCAGGAAGCTCTGGACTAGG
Organism: Aegilops bicornis; assembly: GCA_021605145.1. Classification (NCBI taxonomy): domain Eukaryota; kingdom Viridiplantae; phylum Streptophyta; class Magnoliopsida; order Poales; family Poaceae; genus Aegilops; species Aegilops bicornis. Next base: position 858,449 of record JAHIAL010000033.1, on the reverse strand, counting down.
TTCTTAATTAAAAATAACCAAATTGTCGATTGTCCAGACGCTGAAGCCCTCGCGGCCTTCAAACACAGCGTCCGGGACGAATGGCTCGCCCGCCACCTCGGTCAGGAAAAACCAAAATCCATGGCAGCCCTTACCGCTTTAATGGCCCACTTTTGCGCGGAAGAGGACAGGTGGCTCGCTCGTAGAAGCAACAACGCCAGCGCTCCGGGCACCTCTGAAGCCCGAGACGGCAACGGCAAGCCACGACGCGATAAACACAAGCGTCGCAATAATAACGAAATAATGCGAGACACGGCGGTTAACGCCGGGTTCAGCGGCTCCAAACCCGGTCAACGGAAAAAGCCATTCAAGGCAAATAGAGACGGACCATCCAATCTAGACAAGATACTGGACCGGCCCTGCCAGATTCATGGCACCCCCGATAAACCAGCTACTCACACAAACAGAAGTTGCTGGGTCTTCAAACAAGCCGGCAAACTTAGTGCCAAACACAAGGGGAAGCGGCTGCCCAGTGACAGTGATGACGAAGAGACTCGCCAGCCGAAAACCGAGGTTCAGAAGCAATTTCCCACCAAAGTAAAAACCGTAAACATGGTATATGTAACGCACACCCCTACAAGGGAGCGCACGCGCGCACCACGGGACATATCCGCCATAGAGCGGATCCCCCCTAAAATTAGTCATATCCGTCCCGACGGTCTGGCAGCTCTGATCATCGATCCAATTATCGATGGTTTCCATCTCACGAAAGTCCTTATGGATGGTGGTAGCAGCCTTAATCTACTCTACCAAGACACTGCCTACAAAATGGGCATTGATCCTTCAAGAATCAAGCCCACCACAACTATTCTCAAGGGAGCAATACCCGACGTAGAAACTCACTGCACGGGCTCTATCACACTGGAAGTAGTTTTCGGTTCGCCGAACAACTCCCGAAGCGAGGGCTTGACCTTTGATATCGCCCCGCTCCAAAGTAGCTACCATGCGCCACGGGGCATACCGCTCTTGCTTTCGCTTTTAATGCGGTCCCACTCTACACCCGCGCAAAACTCAAAATGCCCGGTCCACGCGGCGTCATAACAGTACATGGAAATACGGAATACTCCCTCCATATAGATGACCAAACTACGGCTATTATGGCCGCAGTACAAAGCGGCCTCACAGAGCTGCATAAATCATCGCCCATTAAGCCGCCGGTCTCCATTAAATGGAACCAATTAATCTCCGAGATGGATTAGCAGTTCGGCCTCCGCCGTTCGCCCTACACACTCGTGAGGTTTACACCGCGCATGCATAACTATGCATTCAAAATACCCTGGTCATCGGCAGAGGCACAATACGGAATAGCCTACAAGCACTCCCATTTCCTCCTTTTCTCTTCTAACCACTTTTTATCTCTTATTACAGATGGCTCAATCATTGGTCATCTTACGGACTCTTCCGAAGTTCGGCTTCATACACTCACCCAAAAGTCATTCCTATTAAGGAATCCTTCCACCAAGGCAAGGCAACGCAGATGTGCGACAGGAGGTTCAAATAATTTTGTATAGACCGCACTCTCTATTTCGAGCACAGCAAAAGTGCCTTCGCCTCGGCCTTTCCGACCCTTTGGCATGTCAAATAGCCTGGGTCATGGCGTTGTTATTTGTACAATGGCAATTGACACACCAATCAACTTCCAGTGAACATAATCCGTATCCAGTAGTTGCTTCTTTTAAAGAGCTAAATTTTTCTGGTTGTTTCACACTCGCACCTCGGCACAACCGCCAGGGGCTCGATATGGGAACAAATGAGTTGCCGACAAAGTCTGAACAGCTTTATAGCACACTTCCGCATCACGAGTTTGGCCTTATATGCATCAGCTCCGACTCATGTCTTTGGTCAATAGTTGGGTTCGCCTGCCCCGTGCTTACTACCTTACGCTCTGCTATATCGGCTAGGGTAGTAAAGGAGAACTACCGTGATTGTGTCCCGTGATCATCCTGGATGAGCACCTCAAGAGAGAAAGCGTAAACCGACCGGTCATGATATGGCGAGAGCTGGTCAACCACTCGATGACTCACTAGAATCTTTCGCGTTTCTTTCCGTACTAAACGAAGGGCCGTTCTTAAGGTTATCCATGTAACGCACCGCATTCGGATAAACTGCGTACATACTAGGGGCTATATCGTAGACCCACCATAAAACTCCTATGGCTAAGTGAAAGTGTTAACGCCCTATAGTCTGATTGCCTAGTTCGCCGCATTGACACCTCCTTTATGGACCAAGACGTTGGATTAAGAGTTTTGATCAAGCGCTTTTCCAAACACCCCCGCATTTTCTGCGAGGGGGCTGAAGCCGATGACTGGAAACTTTCAAATTACATACAAATAACGGCCACACAGGAGGAGCCAAAATTAAAGTATTAGAATATTCTTTTTACAATCCCAATACATTTCACTCAAATATCATATCTTTTCGACAATCGACCCGCTATTAAGCCGGGGCACCCTCTAAGACGCCCTCGAAATAATGTTCGCATGTGATTGTCCTTGCCTTTGGGTGGACTCTTCGCTGCAATATCGGGGCCTTCATCTTCGCCCAGTACGCCTTGACGCGGGCGAAGGCCATCCGTGCACCTTCAATGCACGTCGACCGCTTAACGGCGTCGATACGCGGCACCGAATCAACAAGTCGCTACACCAAACTGAAATAACTATTCGTAGTTGGCTCAGTCGGCCACAGCCGGACTATGACGTCCTTCATGGCAGAGCCGGATATCTTGTGGAGTTCGGCCCACTGTGCCATCTGCTCGTTCAGTAACAGCGGACGCTTTGGCGCGCCGAATTGTGACCAGAAAAGCTTCTCGGTTGCACACCCTTCCTGCGCCTGGTAAAATTGCGCCGCATCGGAGGCACTCTTCGACAGGTCCAAGAATGCGTCTGGGGAACTCCACATCTGATTAAGCGGGGCATACTTCAGATCGCCGAATTTAGTCTGTAATAAGAAAGGCATACAGGCCGCTATCTCCCCAGCTTGCCGGATCTCCTCCCGAGCCGCTCTAGACTCGGATCGGGCTTCTTTCACTTCTCGGAAGGCCTTGTCAAGGTCTGCCGCTTTGGCTTTGTTATCCCTCTCAAGGACTTCGACCAAGCGTTGGTTTCTTTTTAGCTCAAGGCGCCATAATAGAAATTCTCTCCTCACACTGGCCCCGAGTAGCCTGTTCAGCTTTTAACTCATCAGCTGCCTTATTGACAGCCAAATTACTCATCCGGGCTTGCTCCTTGGCTCGGGCAAGTTCAGCCCGAAGGGTCTCCACCGCGGCAGCACCATCTGTAGTTATGCATGCCTCAGTATACAACCCTAGCTTCGTGCTCATGTTATCATACATACATATACTGACTGCCCCGAACACATACCTTGTGCCTCGTCGAGCCGCCTGTTAATAAGCGTGATGTCATCATCCGCCACATCAAGTTTTTTCTTCAGACTTGCGACCTCCGTCGCATGGGCAGTCGTCATGAAGGTAATATCATGTGTTTCAATTAATTAGACTATCTCCTGGGCATATCTTTTTCGATCCTCTGATTGCCTCCTTTCGGACGCCAACCAGAGTCTCAGGGGCTACTACCTATAAACAGGTGCATGTTGCATATAGAGCACAATTGAAAATATTATAATATGTACCTCGAAGCCTCTTAGCAGGCTCATGAAGGCTTCGTTCAACCCGCTTTTCGCGGACAGAATCCTTCCAGCCATCATACTCATTAAGGTATGATGTTCCTCCGAGACGGATGCATGTTGCAGCATGCCCATCATTGTATCCGGCGCCTCCAGATTCCTGGGGACGACCGTGGGAGCATAGACTCCCTTCGAAGGGGAGTGTTCACTCGACTCTAGAGTCGCCCCCGGCTGTAAGCCGGATAGCCCGAGACCTTTATGGTTGATCCCCGTCGGGGCCACACGCCCCGGGTCCTGGGAGACCGAAGTTTCACCTTCGGGCGTTGTCTTCGATATGCCCCGCACCACTTGTTGATCGGGAAGGATCCTCCGGGACGACACCTCGAAGTCGTCCGCCCTATTGGGCGAGGAAACCTGTGGAGGCATTTCGCTCTCCATCATCTCCGGAAGCAGACCCCCCGAGAAGGAGGACTGTTGAGGAAGACTGCGCGTCGGACTGCAAATGTGTATATTAAATGTCACCCTGGTAACAGGAAGAGGAACGGGATATGTTTAAAACACCTTGATTCACTTACGATTCGGCTGAAGTCTTGTCCTTCTGAAGGAACTGTGCGACAAAGTCACCCTCCGAACCCGAAACGCCTGACAGGGGCATCTTGCCTCGCTTAGGAGCCATTGCCTCCCAAACTTCAGAGGCGGCCCTTTTCTTACTATGAGGAGAAAGGATGACAGCTTCTCCTTCTCTTTTGTCTTCGGAAAAAAGGAGCCTTAATCTCCCCGGACACAGTGTTTGGTGTACCTCCAAGGCTACCTTTGACTCCCTCGCTCTCCTTATTGTCCTCCCTCACGGCACTTGGCATGGCGCCGGGACCGGCATCCTTGTTAGCACGGGACTAGCCGAAGTCTTCACGGAGAGGGGCGAACACCGGATTCGCTCCGCCTTCTTTATCCAACCCTGGAAAAAGGTGGTTTTCTCAGCATCCTATTATGAGATGTTTAACTCAAACTGTGTTCAGGAGTCAAGTGCTTACCAAGGTATCCGGATGGTTGCAATCGAGGCCTATGTCCTCTGTTGTATCCGGCTACTGTTTTCGTGTCCTGAAAAATAGTTTCCACATTCCTCTATGCGTCGCACCAAAGAAGTGCTGGAGGGTTCGTGGACCTTCCGGATTGAACTCCCACAAACGGAGTGACCGTCGCTGGCATGGGAGCACACGGTGGACTAACATTACTTGGATCACGTCAATGAGTTTGGTGTTCTTCTCAAGGAGACTCCGTATGCGGCTCTGTAGAGTCTGCACTTCATCGATTGATCCCTAGTCCAATCCCTTATTAACCCATGATGCGAGCTGAATTGCAGGGCCAGATCGGAACGCAGGTGTAGCTGCCCACTTGGTACCACGGGGTTCAGTGATGTAAAACCACTCCCGCTACCATAATTCAGAAGATTCTGAGAAGGATCCTTTAGACCAAGGAGCGTTGATGAGTTTGCTTACTACAGCACCACCGCACTCCGCTTGTTTCCCGTCGACTACCTTAGGCTGCACATTAAAGGTCTTGAGCCACAAGCCGAAGTGTGGAGGAACACGTAGGAAGGCCTCGCATGTGATAATGAACGCCGAGATATCAAGGAAGGAATCCGGAGTTAGATCGTGGAAATCTAGCCCGTAATACAACATGAGCCCTCGAACAAAGGGGTGGAGAGCGAACCCTAGCCCTCAGAGGAAGTGGGCGATAAACACAACCCTCTCACTAGATCTGGGAGTGGGAATAACTTGCCCTTGGGCAGGAAGCCTGTGGGGGATCTCCACGGTCAGGTATCTTGCTGCCCGGAGCTTCGCAATATCCTCTTCTGTGACAGAAGAAGCCACCCACCGGCCTTGAGGGCTGGGTCCGGACATGACTGGAAAGCTTGAAGCAACTAAGTTGAACCTTGGGGGATGGAACTCGAGGTTGGAAAGGTTGAGAAAAGATTGGGCGCAAAGGGGAGGGACGGGTCTTAACCCCTTTATAGAGGCGATGAATATCGAACGCCTCCTCCTAAGCCTTAAAACTTGCCTACTCCTAAGGAATCGTGCCAACCGAGCAGTTGGGTTACCCACGCTCGTATTGATGAGAATCCCGTGATAAGGAGACACGATCTTTGCTTTGACAAGACGTGCCAAATAAAACCGCGTCTCGAAACATGGGGTGTCAGGCCAAAAACGGTTCAAAATAATGACCAGGTGATGACGTGGAGTCACATTACCAAAAGTTGCCAGCGGATTGGACTCGTGAAATATTATACTCTCTGCGGTTGTGTGTGGTACTTGTGTTGCAGATCCGAACACGTTCGTTGCGTCCAAAGAGTGAGTTGGAGTATTCGGAGAAGGAACCGCCTTGCAATGCCGAAGACAATCTGCACGCCAGACACCTCATCATTGAAGCCTGGTTCAGGGGCTACTGAGGGAGTCCTGGACTAAGGGGTCCTCGGGCGTCCGACCTATTGGACATGGGCGGACCGATGGGCTGTGAAGATCACGAAGACCAAGACTCTCTCCGTGTCCGGATGAGACTCTCCTTGGCGTGGAAAGGCAAGCTTGGCGACCAAATATGAAGATTCCTTTCTCTCAGAACCGACCTTATGTAACCCTAGACCCTCCGTGTCTATATAAACCGGAGGGCTAGGTACGAGAGGCCAATCATCATAACCATAGTCATACAGGCAAGACTTCTAGGGTTTTAGCCATTACGATCTCGTGGTAGATCAACTCTTGTAACACTCATATTCATCAAGATCAATCAAGCAGGAAGTAGGGTATTACCTCCATAGAGAGGGCCCGAACCTGGGTAAACATTGTGTCCCCTGTCTCCTGTTACCATCAACCTTAGACGCACAGTTCGGGACCCCCTACCCGAGATCTGCCGGTTTTAACACCGACAGTCATGCCCAAGAAGCCCGCACACAAGCCAAGTGCCTCTGCTTCAATGCCCTCACGGCCCAGTTCTGCAAATCCCTCACAACAAATTCCTCATGCTGCTCCAGCTCCTCCAAAGCCCTCAGCTCCTCCGGCGAAGTCCTCAGCACCTGTGTATCTCGCCTCATGTCAAAGGACCATAGGAAAATCAATTGCCTCAGGAGCCTCAGCAAGTTCTTCAGCTCCTCCACATTCCTCAACAGGCCCCACTCCGCGGAAGACCAAGGCCACTGCTGGACGAGGCTCTAGACCAAGTCCTCACAAGAAGCAGGTTGCCTTTCATGTACCGCCCAGTGATGATGAAGATGATGATGAGGAACTCGCTGAAATCATCAGAGATAGACAGCAAAGGGCCGCTAGAGCCAAAGGAAGTGAAGTTCCTCTACTGCTGGATCCCAAGCTGATCCTTGAGTACATTGATCTCTGGCACAAGGACCCCAACACACATGTTCCTGACTTCAAGCTCACTCCTGGCCAAAGCCACATGCTGACTGCCTTCATTGGTGAAGAAAAATGGAACTTTGAGAAGGCTAGGCAGCTGAAGAAAGCTCAATACAAGAAAGAGCGCTTTCTGAAGAAGAATGTTGTCAACATGACAACTGATGAACTTGTTGCAATACAAACTGAGATCAATGGACTCAGTGATGAATTCAACATCTACCGTACCGATTGGCTTGGAGCCAAAGTCAGATTTGTGAAGTTGGCTGAGAAATTCACTTCAAATGATGCTACATCATCACAACACGAATCTCCTCAGGGTGAAACATCAGCTCAGCCCACTGAAGAACATGCCAGCACCACTGATGAAAATCAGGCTGCTGATGAAACTGCATGTACCAGGGCTGATGAAGCTATTCCAGCCGCTGATGACATTGCCAGGGAAACCACTAGTGTTGCGCCTGAAGAATAAACCAGGGCAACTGCATCAGTTGTGCCTAAAGAAACTAAACCGATTTCCTCTGCTCCTCCTGCACCAACGCCAAATCCCATTCTTCCTTCTGCTTCAGAAGCGAAGAAAACCTAGGCTGCAGAGCGAGCAGCAATGAAGAAGAGGAAAGCATATGCTTCATCAGAGTCTTCAGCACCGAAGAAGATGAAGACATTGACAAGCTCGTTTGCGAATCCAATTGATGCTATTCCTGTCTCAAGCATGCCATCAAAGGAAATCATTCCTTTTGGTGAAGATTATGAGATCCCAAGCGGATCTGATGAAGATGTTCCTTCTGCTACTTCTTCAGAGCAGTTGGACGAAGAAATTAAAGTGGGTAATATCCCTTCAACCCTAGTTGTCTCACCGCCCATGCCTCAGTTCACAGCTGAAGAGGCCGGCGTTGAAGAATTAAATGAAGAAGATGAGGACGTGGACATTGGGAGCACCACTCCTGTGCTGAATGATCACTATTGGGAAAGTCATCACCCCAACTCTCCCATGTTCACACCACTGCAACAGATTCCTCAGTCCCCAGTGCACATTGAAGTTCAAATGGGCTCTGAAGAACCTAAAGCCACTCCTTCCATTCCTGAAGAAATTCCAGCCACTAGTGCTGATGTTAATATTGATGAAGAATTGAAGACCTGTGCTGCCATCAAGGTAAACCGAAATTCCTCAAATTGTGGTTCCCGAGAATGTGATTCTCGAGGCTGTGATGACTTTGACTGAAACTCCTCACCCAAGTCAAGAATCCTTTCTCTAAGAAGCAAAAATTCAAGGCTGATGATTTCTTCCATGAGCATGTATTCTTCACAGATTACAACCCATATGACTCTACTCATCTTAGACGGAAGCGTTTCTGGACAGCCAACCAAGCCAACTTCTATTCCTCACTGCTTTTTGATAAGGACAAAGTCTTTGACCATGAGCATATTCCTCATGTGGATATGGAATCACTACCTTGCTCTGCCCCAGTCCTCAATGTTCTTCATGATGCTGGGCTGCTAAACTTCTGCACCGATATCGTTGACTGGAATGAAGAGCTAATTCTTCTGTTCTACGCGACGCTGCACATCACGGGCAATGCTGCAGATGTAAATTCTTGGGTGTTGGACTGGATGACCGAAAACACTCACTTCAAAGCACCGGCCTATGAATTGCTTCATGCCCTGCCTGTCAGTCCTCCCCTTGAAGGTGCACAGCTCACCTACCATGAACCTGAACTATCTGACCATTACATGCAAGTATTGATGAAACCGCTGAAGCCTGGTCAAGCCCCAAGGACCAAATTCCTCGCGAAGGAATTGTTGTATGTGCCATGGACTGTCTATCGCATTCTGACCAAGACACTGAGTCCCATCAAAGGCCACGACTCAAATGAAGAAGAGGTCGTTGGCATCATGAAGAATCTGCGTTTCAACATCATGCATGGCGTTCCTGTCAACTACCATGATTTCTTCATGAGGACTCTAGCCAATGTTGCATTATCACCTTTTGAGTTGAAGCCTTATGCTCCCTGGATTATGAGATTCCTCAGATCAAGGTCTTCAATCAATTACAAGGCTGACACACTCAACCATGGCAGCTACTTGCCCCTCGTTGAAGTCCTCAAGCGGACATTTTCCTCAGGTGATGAGAAGGGCAAGGTGACTGCAATTATTGATGAAGGCATTCGTCCAATGGATGGTCAGATCCGCAAAGCTGCATCTTACTCCACCAATGATGACTCCACCACTCACGACTCTGCCGCAAATGCCTCAAAGCAAAATCCTCAAGGCACAACTCCTAGGCTGATGACTAATCGTGAGCTTTTCCTCAGTCTTCATCAGAAGGTCGATCGTAACCACAAATGGGTCAAGCGTCAGTTTGGTTCAATTATTCAGAACATGACTGCTACACACAATTCAGTGAAGAAGAACCATTACTACCTCCATGAAGTATTCAATCGCACCTGGGCTGTTCTATCTCATCTTTATGGTGAAGAAGATCTCAAGCAGATGGGCTTCAAGCAGGACTTTGACTGGTCTCAGCCACCGTCGAAGAAATTCAAGAAAGTCAAAGTTCCTTCCTTGGTGGCCAGCTCATATTCTTCATCACGCGAGACTGATGAGCATGAAGATTTGGACGATACCGCGGCAGGCCCTACTTCAACAATCGACCCCAACAACGCTGGCGCTCCTCCATCGTCTTCGTGATATTCTTCAGGGGCGTTAGTCCTCACTTTTCGTCCCTTTTCGTCATTTGATGACAAAAGGGGAGAAATTTGAGTTAGTCTTCAAGCAGGTCTATATATGGGCGTTTTTTCTAAGTTACAACTCTCGTACTTTTGAAGACTTTGTTGGATCGAGTTGTAATCTTAAACTCGATGGTGGTCTGATATTTTTGCTATGTTCTCCTGCATGCTATTTCCTCATATATGTTAATGCACGCATGCTGAATTACATTAGTCACCATATTTCATCATGCATTTCAAATTCTTCATATTATATGTTAAATGCGTGTATGAATTACAAGATATAGGGGGAGATCTCCATGATTTTACTCTTAAAATGTGCATTGCTTCAAAAGCAAATCCCTCACTATGCACATGTTCAGGGGGAGTTCTTCTATATCTTGCAATCAAAATCCTCAATAGCAGTATTTACACTTCATATGTTTATCCCTGTTGAAAACTTAACCTATATTGTCATCAATCACCAAAAAGGGGGAGATTGTAAGTGCATCTAGTACCCCTTAATGATTTTGGTGTATTGAAGACCTATATGTTAAGGGACTAATGTGTTTGTGAGTGTACACAGGTCTATAAGTCTATGAGGAGTTTGATATTTACAAATAAAGTCGAATTTTAAAAATGAATGTCTTCAACTGAAGACTTTCTGAAGATTTTGAAAGTGAAGAAATTGGTGTGACCGTGAAGACTTGATATTCATGCGAGGAATATGAAGCGTGAAGACTTTTGTTTTCGTAGTTTCATTTTCTCTTTCTCGAGTCATACGAAACACCATACTGTTAAAGGGGGTCGAGGAAAAACTAAGAAAAAGTTTCCAAGTGATGCTCATTTCAAAATCCTACACCTACCAATCCCTTCGAGTGAAGCCATTGGAAATCTCATATAGTTTAGTCAATTTCTTCAGTGATAGAGATGAAGATCTTCTGGTCTCTGAGGAATTTGTTCTGACTGAGGAGTTAGGAATTCGCCAGTGCGGATAGCCTACAAGTGAGGAACATGATATCCCTGAGGATTTTGAACCTCAAATTTTCGACCGTTGTTGCGCTATGCACCAGCTGTCCCAAAATATCTTATCCACCTAACGGTCATATCATTGAAGGGCATTTATGTCTTATCATGTCGGGCTGCTCCCTAGACTATAAATAGCTGCCCCCTACAACCACTAGCTGGTTGGCTACTTCGAGAGAAACTAAAACTTGTCATTGAGAGCATCCCATCCTCTGAGGACTTTGAGCGAAAATCATCAAGTGAGGAAAACCCAAACCGAAACACCTACAAACCCAAAGTGATTGAGCATCACTGAAGAGATTGTTCCTGTGTGGAACCAACACTTGTTACCTTTGAGGACTGTGTATCCTCCAGATGGTTAGGCGTCATGGTCTAGAGCATCCAAGAGGAAATTGTGGATTGCCAAGTGACCTAGTCTGTGAAGATTTGGAAGTCACCTGAATACTTACCACGAGTGATTGGGCGAGGTCTGTGTGACTTTAGCTCAAGGAGAATACGGTGAGGACTGTGTGTCCTCAGCTTTAAATACCTAGCCGCTCCAACCAGACGTACAACTGTCACAGCAGTTGGAACTGGTCTACCAAATCACTGTCTTCACCAAGCCTACTGGTTCTATTTCCTCAACCCTTCCATTTCCTCATTACTGTGTTGTGTACTTGATCATTACTGTTTGAAGACTTTGACTGAAGACTTTCTCAGCTTCCTCAGTTCAATCTCTTCAGTCAGTCTGTATTCAGCCTGCATATCCTGTGTTATGCTTACTGTACTCTGTATTCACTTTTATTTCATCATGAAGTTTGTGCGTCTGTTCTATTATGTATGCATCTGAGTACTTATTCCGCTGCTAGTAGTTCTTTATCTAGGAATTTCCTCACCCTGAAATTCCTCAGTGAAGAATTCATAAAAATCGCCTATTCACCCCCCCTCTAGTCGACTTAACGCACTTTCAGGTGGCGCAAAAAGAAATATAACACTAATATTTTGAAAATATAAAACATTATGTAAACATTAATGCCTGCCACAAAGGCCGGCGAGAGTCCACGAGTCCACATTATATTAAGTAAAAACATTTAATTAAACTAAAAACTAGGAGGCGCGCTGCTGGCGAGGTCAACGAGCGTCCGCCTCGGGCCAGCCCACGGGAACTCCGTCTCCTAGACTGCGGCGACGTCGTCCGCCGGTGGCTGTACCGCCGCTGGCTAGGCTGCGCCACCGCGGGCACGGCACTTTCTTTCGCCGGCGTTGCACTCCAGCCTGTTTGCCGCTGGCGCCGCTTTCACGGCGCCTCCGTGAGCATGCATCGCCGCCATCGCCTGTACATGTGCTCGGCTGGCGCGTTGCCCCAAACTAGACGGGTGGCGTGCTGACACACTCGCGCATGTACCCGTCCCATGTGTAGTGCTCGGGCTTGACGGGGGTCGGTGCCGGCTCGGGGGACGGCGGGGCCAGCGGCGGGATGACACAGTCGCCGGCAACGGAGAGCGCCATGGCCTCTGATAGCCGCGCCTTGTACGTCGCCTCCTCCTCCTCCTTGCACCGCTTCTCCTCCTCGCTTTCACGGAGGACAGCCGCCAGCGCCGCCTGGTAGGCGGCCTCCGCCTCCCGGTCCTCGTCGCGCACGACGAGGGGCGACGGGGTGCCAGCCTCCACATCACGGGCGCCGCACCGATGCTGCTCCTCGTGCTCCAACGCGAATCAGACCTCCCACTCGAGAGAGTCTGACGCGTAGGCCGGGTTGAGGTGCTGCTCCGGCGTCTGCTGTTGCCGCCGACGTCGCATCTCCTCCGCATGCGCCCTCGACGACTGCGGCACCGCCAACACTGGGATCCTCTCAGAATCCAAATGCCAGCCGTGTGGCAGCGTGACGTTGGGGTAGCGGTGCTCCCAGTGCCACTTCGCCTGGTGCACTGGGATGCTGATGCGCTGCCTTGGCCGGCGGGAAGACGCCGCCGGAGGCGGGGGAGCGCGCGCGAAGGGCCGGCGGGGGCCTTGCCCTTGTTCTTGCCGGAGAAGAACCCCATGGATGGATAGGGATGTCACCGATCGGGGAGCAGAAGGTGGCTAGATGGGGACAGGGGAGAAGAGGATGAGGACGCCCCCCTCCCGGAACGCTCGGATTAAAAGAGGACGCCCCGCCATCACGGACGAGTGGGCCCGCGATTGTCATGCATCATTAATAAAGATGCGTGTGGTAGTTGACCGGCCGCCAGGTGGGGACGCGGAGGACGCCGAGAGGACGCATTTCAGGCTCAAATTTGGGCTGAAAATGGGTCGGCGCGGACGCGGTTTGGAAATAGGTCGGTGCATTGGGTCATCATTTTTGTCCACAGCGATTCAAACGGATGGTGGCATACGAAATGGGTCATCGTGTTGGAGTTGCTCTAACTAACCGAGGCATGCCGATTGACAGATAGCTAGTTCTGCATGTGTTGCACTGGTCGTGGGAGCCGTGGACAGTGCATGGTGATAGGCTAGTTCACATTAGACTAAAGAACAAATTGGCTTTTTCCTTCCTGAAATCAGCTATAGTAAAAATACAGAATAATCGAAATGCTAATGAGCCTGGTATGAATCGAATCGATGGCATGGCCCTGTGTAGAATACATATGTCACTATCATTCCAGACTCAGATAGTACAAAGGAGCGACACGGGCCCTGTGTACAATACATATGTCACTATCATTCCAGACTCCGCGACATTCAATTCCTGCGGGCAGGTGGCAATGAAGCAGCTGATCGACCGCCGTCGTCACGTTCAACGTCATATGCAAGGCGGAAAGCTCGGGCTCATAGGCCCTTCCTGCGGCAAATTTGACAATTTTGACCTCGGGACGAAATCAAATCACAGAATGAACTGCCCGCGAAACTATTTCATGCCGCTAACCTTTTTGTGTAGCACCCGACACGTAGGCGCCACACCCTACGGTGCAGTGCTTAGCTCTGGGGCGTTGCACCTCTGTCCACTATGGCAGCCCCCTGGCTCAAGATTTAAGAAGGTAAGGCGCCACCGAGCTAGGCGCCACACATTTAATGTGCAGCGCTTAGCGCCAAGGCCAGATCAGGACTTATCCACCGCTATTGGCTCCCTCCCCCACTCCCCACCCCACACACCCCAACCAGAGCTTTTCCCCTCTCCCCTCTCTCCCTCTCAAATCCTCTCCCAAATCTTGCAAATTTGAAGAATTTGTCCGTGGATTTCGAAGTCAAACCCTCCCTCAAGGTAATCTTCTCCGATCCCCTTGTTTTGATCCAAGTAATGTTATCAAATTGCTCATTTGTTGCTAGTTTGGGGAAACCCTAGTTTTGTTTGGATGTAGAGATTTGCATGGAGATGTGAGATGTTTGTTTGCCAATTTCCTATGATTAGGCTTGTTAGTATCTTAGGGTTATTCTTATGGGTGTTCTTATGTTGGTGCTAGGGTTAGGTTTAGGGTTAGGGTTATGGTTAGGGTTAGGGTTGTTGTTTCATATATATTTTAGGGTTTGTATTTCGTGTTAATCCTTGGATTAGTACTCATGGAAGAAATGTTACGTTGTGTTGTTTGAATGCTTATAGGGATAGGAAGAACATGTGTGTTTGTTCATCACGGGGACAAAGACGCCTTCTTGAAAGGCAATATTGAACCGGACCCGAATGAGCTTGACATGGTGTTTGGTAATAGTCCTATTGCGGAGCTCTTGCAACAAGTGAGGGAAGATTTGAATTGGATGGACCCTAGTGATATCGTTGAGTTGGAGGGAAGGCATAATGTTGGTTTTGGAATGCACATCCATTGGAAGACAATGCGTGTCAAATCGGAGCAACATTGGGTTGAATACAAGGAGACGGTGGCCGAATCACTAGACAAGGCTCTTGAGTTATTTGCAACGAATAAGGTTGATTCAAGTTTGCATTTGGACTTGAACCGAACCCTCCCCTTTGGTTGCTAGTAGCCCCCATCCTTGAAGCGAGATGAAATTGTTGAACCTCTTTTGACCCAAGAAGTGAGGCCAACATTGAGCCCGCTTACAAACAACCAAGATGAAGCTTTGCAAGAGGAGAATGATGAGTATGCGGATGATGACAATGAAGTTGATCTCCATGACAACAATGTGGGTGATCTCGACAAATATCATTTGCAACAGACAATGGACCATTCCATCCCTTATTCCCGTGGCTATGCATCAGATTCGGATGACGAAGGTCCCGATGAACAAGTGATGAGGAGGAGTTCACGGTGAAGGAGGCCGAAGCTTTCGAGAAGGTATTCGATCGGGATCATCGGACTACATTGTTCAAGGACGTTAGTCTCGCGGATGAAGCCGTGGTAGATGGTGGCCAAGGTATATCTATTGGGGTTAGGCCAAGCTCTCACCGTGATTTGGAAGACGACAAGAACCGGATTGCTAAAGGGTCTAAGTTTGAAACCTTATTGGAATTGAAGATGTGGCTCGACAACTACTCGGTTACGCATTATCGTCCACACAAGGTGGTGAACTCGGACGTTAATGTGCGCTACACGGTTGCATGTGCATGTGAACATGAAATATGTTCGTGGATTGTGCATGCAAGACCATGGAAAGGAGGTCCCACTTGGCACGTAGTGAGTTGTGTGCCAACTAAGGGTGGATGGCAAGATTGTGTCCCAAGACCACAGACAACTCATGTCCGAGTTCATCGCTTACAGGCTCTCCAACTCAATATCCACACTTCCAACAATGAGCGTCCAACATGTCATTGACCTTGTGAAAGCCATCTTTCATTACAAGGTGAAGTATGGCAAGGCATGGAAGGCGAAGCAAGCCGCATTTAAGATGTTGTATGGTACTTGGGAGGAAGCATACAACCAAATCCCTAGGTTGTTGTTAGCCATGGCCGCGACAAACCCGGGCATGGTTCATGTGGTCGAGGCTCAGGGGGAGAAAACAACGGTTCATGAAGGAAGGAAAGTCCGAGTATTTGGTCGTGCATTTTGGGCATTCGAGCAATGCGTGAGGGCTTTCGAACACTGTAGGCCGGTCATCGCCATTGATGGCACGTTCTTGACCGGACAATACAAGGGCACCTTGTTGGTTGCGATAGCAAGTGATGCCAATAACCGGGTGTTGCCATTGGCATTTGCTTTGGTTGAGGTGGAGAACAATGACAACTGGGCGTGGTTTTTGCGTCTTTTGAGGACGAAGGTGTTACCCGCTCAATGGAAAATTTGTGTCATATCGGATCGGCATCCAGGAGTTCTTAACGCGGTGGAGATTGACATTCCCGGGCATGCTCCGTTGCACCATCGATGGAGCATGAGGCACTTTTGTTCGAACTTCTATAGGGCATGTGGCCTTAAGGAGTTGGCCGATGATCTTCAAGATTGTTGTCTTGCTTTCTCCGAGAAGCGGTTCGCCACTTTGTACAACAAATTGCTCGCACACAAAAAAATTGATCCCGGGGGTCAAGACTTTCTCAATAGGCACATTCAATACCGGAACAAGTGGGCACGTGCTTTTGATGAAGATGGCCGGAGATACGGTCAAATGACTAGCAATATGGCCGAATGCTTCAATAGGGTTCTCAAAGGTGCACGTGGATTACCCGTGACGGCAATAGTTCAATACACATTTGACAAGATGAATGCGTACTTTCCCAAGTACTCGATGGAAACGGATGCATAGATAGCGGGTGAGAACCCGCGCAAGTACAAGTACAAGTTCCCACCCAAGGTTGATGAATGGTTGGAATTTCAATCACGGAAGGCAGACTCAGAAGAAGCTATATTATATGACAATGAAGAGTTGAAGTACGAAGTGAAAGAGCCAGGAGGAACCACAAACGATGGCCGTCAACATGGAGGTCGGGCTTTCAAGGTGTCGTTAACACAATGTGATTGCTCTTGCGGGAGGCCATTGTTGCTTCATCTCCCATGCTCACACTTGTATACCGGTCGCGTTAGGAATGTAGACATCAATCACCCACACATGGAGGGAGACGGAGTTCTCAATCATGACGGTCAAGAAAACATGGTCTCCCCGCTTTCACCCATACTTTGACCAATCACAATGGCCGGAGTACCATGGAGTTCAACTATGGCCGGATCCGGAGTTGAAGGTTGTTAAACGGGGTAGACGTAAGACAAAGCGTCTTAGAGGTGACATGTACGGATGGGGCCATGGTGGCCGCCGCGAAGCGGGCAACGACCAATTCCAAGAGCCTCGTGAGAGCTCCCATTGTGGGGAGTGCAAAGGTCATGGACACAACAAAAGAAAATGTACGAAACCAAGGAAAAGGTCCAATAAAAATGATGCAAGCACAAGCCAACAAGGAGCTACACAAGGGAGCCAACCAAGTGGTAGCCAACAAGTGCCAAGCCAACCAAGAGGTAGCCAACAAGTGCGAAGGCAACCAACTGGTAGCCAACAAGTGCCAAGGCAACCAAGTGGTAGCCAACCTAGTGGTAGCCAACAAGTGCCAAGCCAACCAAGTGGTAGCCAAAGAGGATCTAGGAAACAAAGAGGTCGGCAACTAGGACTTACAAAAGGTCGTGGTGGTGGTGGTAGAGCATGTGGTGGTGGTCTAGGCCGTGGTGGTGGTAGAGCTCGTGGTGGTGGTGTTGGCCGTGGTGATGGTCTTGGCCTTGGTGATGGTCCAGGGCAAGGTCGTTATAGGAATGTTTGGATACCTCGATGGACCATTTCCGTATGTTCTTGTTTTTCATATGTTCTTGTTTTTCATATGTTCTTATTGTCTTTAATTACTAACCATTATGTTTCACTCATTGTAGGTATGGCGGCCTCCCAACCCAACAAACCAACAATGAAGGAGGATGGCGAAGATGAGATGGCGGGATGGTAGGAGAAGGCTGCGAAGAAGCTGAGAGAGGTACTCCTTGAGCGGAAGTGCTCCATCCCTTTTAGGATGGAGAGGTACTCCTCAAGCACCCGGATGAGATTAGTTCCCACATCTATTGCTTTAAAAGGATCTCTTCACAGTGGAATCTCGTGGGGGGGGGGGGTTCTTTGGCGGCTGACTTCTGGCCAGCTGAGGCCAGGGTCTCCGACTTTGAGAATGGGGAGCTGACACTCCCATTCCTGCTGGAGGAGGCCAGCGGCATGTAAATGATGAAGGCTCATGCCTTAGAAGCCAAACTTTTCACGATATCACGTGTGGGCAATTCATTATCCATGACATGAAATGCCAGAATGGAGGTCACTCCAATGAAAGAATTTTGCTTGTCAGGGTGCCTTCTGGAGTCTTGACAAAAACAATGTTTTCTTTAACAAAGAACTTTATGTTGTGGGTCATGAAGGCCCCAAATCACATGTTCAAAGGGATCATGTACCGGAGTCTCTCCCCTTCATGTAAATCAAGACCTACGTGCTATCATCTTGATTCGTCAATTATCGTATGCCTCAAATACCTGAAAAGTATTATTGGTTAGATGACCAATTAATATGCGATGGTCAGATTTTTTTATTCGTAACTTGGGAGATTGTATGAGGATCCCGTTGTAGCAGTGTCATGTTTCGGCGCATGGGATACGGTGCACTTGGCACAAGTAGGAAACATATAGCACATGACCATCCATCTTATCTATAAGAAATTGAAGATGATGTCATACATCAGGGAAAGAGTAGTTGCTTAACTTAAGCTACCTTCAGAAATGTAGGCACCACTAGATGAACATTCTCCATGTTAGTAGATTTTTTTACATGAATCACACATGAATAAATTGGGGACAAATCAAGCATACAATGCCTGAAAATGTATTCTTGGGCAAGCAAAAGTCATGTAGAATAATAGAAGTTGGATTGAGGGAGTCTCGTGGCTCCCGGGGGGTGTTTCAATCATTTACTTCTGAGTATGTCCATATATGTACAAGTACATTAGGATTATAGATTTATATCACAATATTGAGCAAGAAAAGCCATAAAATTTAATGAAAATCATGCCAATTTGATTATGATTTACTCGCGGTAAGTGGCTAGTGGGCGCATGGTGGCGATAGATCTTGCTGCCACATGCATGCCACAATCTAGAAAAGATATTGGCGACACATAGCCCGTGGGCAAGTATGATGAAGTTCTATACCCAGCATAAGCTGGTCACCCATCCGGAAAAGACGTTGGCCCAATTGGAATCAGTGACGGCTGCACGCACGACCCAGAAGAAGTGGTATGCAAGACTTTATAACTGCTAATTAGCAGACTAACCAGGGCGAGCAGATTGGCAACCAACTAACTGCATGTCTTGCACGGCACTGTGTGGTCACCATGGACAATATACATGGTGATATTGGCTAATTTGTGTTAGACTAAATAACAAATTGTTTTATTTCCTTTGTAAACCAGCTATAGTAAAACTGTAAAAGTACAAAATCATCTAAAATTTGGAATGCTAATGAGTCTGGTCTTAATCGAATCAATGGCATGACCCCAGGTACAATATCAATCGTCCCCTACTCGCCATAGAAAAAGCCAGTAAGGAAGCCGCACCGACAAATCGGCAAAGAGAGACAAAGGATGCACGTGTCTAGCCTTGCTCTCTCGACTTCTTTCTTGATGTCATTGTTCGCTTGTTTGTTTTCAACTGCGAGGTGGGTACATGCAAACGGAATCCAGCGTGGGGCGGCGATACTTCCCGCGGGTTTCCATATTGTGTGGCAATCCAACGGGTAGGCGGAGATCGAAGCAGCTGATCGATCGCCGCCGTCATATTTGACAACACACGTCGGACGACAATCTCTGGCTCCTGGGCCCTTCAGTCTCCTCTGGCTTGAACTCCGGACGTGCCTTGCAAGGCACATCTGGAGTTCAAGCCAAAGGAGACGGAAGGGCCCAAAGGCAGTAGGAATTTCCTCAAGGCAGCTGTCGGTGTCAAAACCGGCGGATCTCGGGTAGGGGGTCCCGAACTGTGCGTCTAGGCGGATGGTAACAGGAGGCAGGGGACACGAAGTTTTCCCATGTTCTGGCCCTCTCGATGGAGGTAAAACCCTACTCGCTTTATTAATATTGATGATATGGGTAGTACAAGAGTAGATCTACCACGAGATCGTAGAGGCTAAACCCTAGAAGCTAGCCTATGGTATGAATGTTGTTCGTCCCTACGGACTAAAACCCTCTGGTTTATATAGACACCGGAGAGGGTTAGGGTTACACAGAGTCGGTTACAATGGTAGGGGATCTAAGTATCCCTATCGCCAAGCTTGCCTTCAACGCCAAGGAAAGTCCCATCCCGACAAGGGGCGAAGTCTTCAATCTTGTATCTTCATGGTCCAGAGTCCGCCAAAGATGATAGTTCGCTATCCGGACACCCCTAGTCCAGACTCCTCAAAGTAGTCTCGAACCAGGCTTCAATGACGACGAGTCCGGCGCATATTGTCTTCGCATTGCAAAGGCGGGTTCCTCCTCCGAATACTTCATAGAAGATTTTGAACACAAGGAGGTGTCCGGCTCGCAAAATAATTTCCACATAACACCGTAGAGAGAATAATATTCACAAAAATCAATCTGGCCGACGTATTCCGCGGCGTGCCATCACGCCATGGCCAAGTCTTCGCTCGAATCGTTTTCTTTGTACCGCCTCGGTAGCGTTTAGCGAGGCGGTTCCTTGGCACGTCTTGTCAAAGCAGAGATCGTGTCCCCTTATTCCAGGATTCTCATTAACACGGATGTGGGTAACCCAACCGCGCCATTGATTACGGCGCTTGGAAGATAAGAGGGTTTTACCAGGCTGGTGGGGCGCTTAGTTGCGGCTCATCCATATAAGGGGATAAGGATCCACCTTTTCACCCACGCCTTCTTCCTCCTTTGCTCATCCATTTCACAAGACTCAAGCTCCAGCGCCTAAGTCCGCACATCTCTCCTCAACCTTCTCCAGCCATGTCCGAGCGGGAGGCAAGTGGATGGCCTCCTCCGTCACGGAGGGGCACATCACAAGGCTGCGGGAGGCCGGATACTTGTCCCGGCGACATCGCTGGTCGGCTCCCCACCAAGGCAGCTCATCCCCACCCCAGGCCCCATGAGAGGGTGGTGTTCCTCACCCACTTCCTCCATGGACTAGGTTTTCCACTTCACCCATTTGTCCGGGGCTCATGTTCTACTACGGCCCGGATTTCCATGATCTGGCCCCAAACTTCATCCTCAATATCTCGACATTTATCGTCAGGTGCGAGGGCTTCTCAAGCATCCAGCCCCACTTCGCTTATGGTTGAAGACCTTTAGCGCTGTCAAGATAGTGGGCGGCCGACAGGCTGAGTGCGGAGGCGCCATGGCGGGCAGGATGCCCAACGTCACATGGCTTGAGGGATCCTTCGTGGAGACCATAAAGGGGTGGCAATCGGGGTGTTTCTACATCACCGAGCCGCGCGACTCCAAATGGGCGGCGGCCCCCGAATTCAGGTCTGGCTCCCCCACACGGCTCACATCATGGAAAGAGACGGCCCGACGTGGGGTGATTCGGAAGAGCTGGCGGACTCCAAACCCGTGTCCAAAACACGTGGACAAGAACCTCAAGCTTGTCAACGTAGTCCGAGTTATGCTCATCCGCCGGATTCTCCCATGCCAAAGAACGGGCCTTCAATTTGTGGGAGTTTGATCCGCACAAGACCGGACCTTGAGCGGCTCTTCGACACTATGTACGAAGATGCCCGGAAGGTATCTGTTCAAGGGCGCCGAAGCTCCGTGATCCGCCATCAAGATCGCGATTCCGCCGCAGCGTCAAGCCAGCGAGGTAAGTTATTTTTCCCTTTATGGGATTCTTTTTCATAGTTTGACTCTATGCGGGATCTAAAACTCCCTAACCTTTGACAAGACTGGTTGAAGACGTCCCGGACAGATTAACCGTCGGTTCCTTTGCTGAAAGACCACGACGCCCGCTGAGCCAGGGTTGCTGGTTCCGCACCTCATGTGGTGACGGAGAAGGCCAGAAAGGAGGCCACGGGAACTCGAAGGAGCTCCGGCACCAAAAGTGTCGATTCTCAAATGTAATCCTCTCCCGAGAACGAGGAGGAGGAAAGAAGCCTCTCTCTGGGAAGAGAAGAAAGGAAGGCCGCCTGACCGGGAGGCCGGGGTCCAAGAAGGAAGAACCCTTCCTCGGGACGTCTCCACCAATGCCAACGACGGCGAGGAGGAGTGGCCCTCGAGGGCCAAGCCCCTGGCGAGATCGTAAGTGTCCGGATACCCATGGTTTTTTTTCATTCATTGCATAGCGTTCTCTAATGCCGAACAATCATGCAGCCCGCCCAAGGACGAGCTCGCCGGCCGTCAAGTGGGTCCCGAATTCGTCCAAGTGGAGAGCACTTCTCTTCCGTCTCTCCTCGCCTCGCGTCGCCCTCTGGCCGAGGTGGGGCCCCAAGGGGCCTGGTCAAGAGGAGGTGGCGCAGGAGGCGCCACAAGGCAGCCTCCCGGACTCCAGGCGCGAGGGGAGCAAGACCCCCAGGGGCTCTAAACCCGACCCTTGTCCGGACTCCATATCGGAACCTTCAGCGGTTCCAAAGTCCGGCAAGCGGGCCCTTTGTAAGAAGGGTAAGACGCCGGTGTCCTCCGTCCAACCGGAGGCATCGGATAGCTTGCTGGAGGCGCTTAACAGCGCCTCCATCGAGGAGGAGCACCGCCTTGTTATGAGTGCGGTGATCCAGAAAGTTCGATCCGCCAAGGGTGGGTCGACTGAAGCTTCTGCAACAGCCTTCTAACAGGCTTTGAGGTAAGTTTAGAATATGTAAAAATATTACCGCATAGACAAGAGCCCTCGATGCTTAGTTCGGTGTTCGGAAAGAAAAGCCGGTGAGGATCTAAAAAGATATCTGCAGGAGTCTAACATAAATATGTCAATGTGGGAATGCAGGGCTGGCTTGACCTCTGCCCAGACCGGCTGCGGAGGTCAATGCATTGAAGCAGAACCTCGAGCGGTCCGAGAGCGAGCTCCGCCTTGCCAAGAAGCAGCTCGAGGACAAGGAAGGTAAGTAATACCTTATTAAAGTAACACCTTATAGAAAAGAGTTGGTTGCAAAAAAGACAGGAATAACATGGGTATTGTAGGGGCCACGAACGAGGTGGCGACCCTAAAGGAAGCGGTGATCATGGCCGAAAAACAAAGCGGCCATGAGCGCACTTTGAAGCGAGAGAAGGGGAGGCGCAGCTAGCAGAGGGTAATGCAAGAGCTCCGTGCTCTCGTGAAAAATACGAGGGTTTGGAGCGTGACTCGAGGACCCGAGAGTCCGAGCTTGCATCGGCTCTTGAGAGTGCCAAGGCTACTAAGGCCGAAGCCCAGAAAGCGCTCCAGGAGATTGAGGCGGTGAGGAAGATAGCGGCGGGTAAGGCATTCTTTATGCAAAGCAAGAATGTAAAAGTCAATTATCTGTTACTTACCCGAATCCGGAGCTCTCCAGGAGCCTTCGCAGATCTGCCCCGCATATCCGATGCCGCCGCTTTCTACCGAGCCGAAGAGGGGAGCTCGACGGAGAAGGTGTTTTGGTCTCAGTATGCTGAGGCCGAACACCCGGTGCCCTTGAGCGACCAACTGAAGCAATTGGTCGAGCTCCACAAGGTCGCCGAACAGGCCATGAAGGGCCTTATAAGCGCCGGGTCGTGGCCAAATGAGGCCATGCTCGGGAGCTACCGGGCTAGTGCGCGGCTGGTGGGCCTTTGGCCCATGGATCGAAGTTATCAAGCGCTCTGTCTGCATCGAAGGTGCCCGTAGGGCCCTTGCCCGTGCTAAGGTGCATTGGGGCAAGCTGGACGGTGAGAATCTTGTGAAGGACGGACCACCACCGGGCAAGGAGCATCGCAAGCCCGAAATGTATTATGAGGGCGTCCTGGAGGGTGTCCGCCTTATAGCGGGTGAATGCTCCAAAGATGTAATTTTTGAATAGGCTCGCATTGTTATCCTGTACGCTGAAAACTTGTTCATATGCGCTAAGCAACGCTTGTGAATTTAAATATTACCTTCCGTGCGCCCGTTTATCAAATCTGAGAGATGGCAAGTCGTTGGCTTTAGCCCCCATGCCACGAGTGCTGGGGTGTTCGGGATAAACTTGAGTGCTCTTGTTCCCATTCTTGGGTCCTACGAGGGAGGCGCTCAACGCAACGAACCAGGCAACCGGACTTATAGTGCTTGAACACTCTCACTTAGCCATAGAATTCTATAATTTTAAATTTGGTGAAGCCCCTAGTATTCGGAAGATCGAAGTTCGGGCGCTATCCGCGCCTTGGCCGGACAATGCCAGTTCCTCGCTCTAAGCGGCATAAGTCTTTAGGGACCCGAAAAAACCTCTCGAACAGCGACCGCTCTCGCCTTATCATGACGGTCAGTTTTAGCTTTCTCCACTGAGGTGCTCAACCCAGCTCAACCGGGGCACAATCGCAGTTGGTTCTCCAGTGCTACCTTAGCCGATATAACGGAACGTAAGGTACCAAAACATGGGAGCCGCAAACCCAACTATTGACCCAAGACATGATTCGAGCCGATGCATATAATGCTATAATTTCGGGTGCCGCACTTGTGAAAGTGTTCGGACTTATCACACCATTCTTTGGGGTAGTTAAGCCCCTGGTGTATTGACTGTACCAAAGTGTACGGGTGCAACATGTCATAGATGAACATATATGGAAAAAGGGAATGCAATAATAAGCAGAAGCTATGTATTGTTTATTAAAAAAGATACTGCAATGAAAGCAGAACGATACAAATAGTGCGGTAAGCAAGGGATGGGACTATTTAACATGTCCCCCTCCAGGATTAAGCTGCGGGGTGATATGTAAAACAGGTATAATGCTCGTAGAAAAGACCACCGGACACTCGACGAGTCAGCTTCCTCGGCTGTTGCATCGTGAGTTCGGCAATTCTAGTGCCGACAGGGCTTCCGGAAGACGGAGTCACGAAAGTAAGAGAAAAGAAGAAAGAAAAGAATGACACAATCGGAGCCCACAGTGCGGTTGAGCCGCACTGGCGTGCCGTGGTCGTGCCCCTCCCTTATGCCCATGGTATCTCCAGAGCTAGTTATGCACGCGTAGTAATCGCTTCGCAATTTCGCGAGGGCTGGGGTTGGGGCCGCATTGCTACGCTGCGATGCTTTCGGAACGTGCAGCGGTCTTGCCGTAGGTTACTCCGGGCGCTTGACGGTGTCCGGTTGTTTATTGGCCGGACTGGAGGATTGCCTTAAGAGGCTGTTCTGCACTTCTGCCGCAAGGGCGGCCGTATGCTCCTCTGTTCGGAGAGAGCATTCGGTGTTTCCATTGACCGTAATTACTCCTCAAGGGCCTGGCATCCTGAGCTTGAGGTATGAAAAGCTTGGCACCGCATTGAACTTTGCAATGCGGTTCGTCCGGCAAAGGCGTGATAGCCGCCATGAACGGAACTATGTCAAGATTAACTCTTCGCCGGAAGTTATCCGGGATCCAAGACCACTTCGAGTGTAATCGAGCTCGCAGTTGGCCTCTACACTGGAATGACGCCTTTAAAGGTCGTCTTTGTGGGTTTAATCCTTTGAGGGGTCTATGCCCATTTTGGCGCACCGTATCCCGGTAAAGCAGTGTTCAGTTGCCGCCGCCGGCCCATCAGGACTCTAGTGAGGTGGAATCCACAATGATTGGGTCAAGAACCACGCGGCCCGAATCCGCCGTGTCGGATGTTAGTGGGGTGGTCCTTCGATCAAAAGTGATCGGGCGGAGGACCACGGGTTGAACTTTTGGGGCGATCGGCTCCATCGCATATACGCCCCTTAGTGCATGCTTCCGCTCCCTTTTGGGCATGTGGGTTGCGTATATCATGTTCAGCGTCCGCACTTGTGGGGAAAGCCCTTCGTCCTTTATTGTTCGGCGGCCGGGCTCCTCCTCGTCATCGCTATGCAGCCCCTTGTCATTGAGTTCAGCATTTAACTTGCTGCTTGCTTGAACACCCAACAATCCCTGTTGGTGTGGTTGGCTGGTTTTTCGGGGTGCCATGTATCCGCACAAGCGATCAGTATTCGGGTCCAAGTTGGACGGGCCCCGGTATTTCTTTTGAATGGCTTCTTCACGACCGGGTTTAGAGCCTCTGAATCCGCATTTCTTCGTCGTATCTTCAGCATTTTCACCGTTAATGTGGCGTTTATTCTTGTTGCGACGCCGACCGCCATCGCTGTCCTTGGTATCCGAACTACCGTGGTGTTTGGCCGTTGTTGCTTCGAGCTAGCTGGCCTGTCCTCTCCCGCAGAAGCGGGTCATGAGTGATGTGAGGGCTGCCATGGATTTCGCTTCTCCCGCCCTAGGTGCCGGGCAAGCCACTCATCGCGGATGTTATGTTTGAAGGCTGCAAGGGCCTCTCCATCCCGGACAAATAACGATTTGATTTTTCTTGGTTAAGAACCGTGTCCGTAATTGTCCGGCCGATTCATCCGGCTGCTGAATTATGTGGCTTAGGTCATCGGCGTTCGGTGGTCGCACATATGTGCCCGGAAGTTATCAAGGAATGCGGCTTCCGTGTCTTCCCAACAACCAATTGATTCTCGCCGCAAGCTGTTGAGCCAATGCCGAGCTGGTCCTTTAAGCTTGAGTGGGAGGTATTTGATGGCGTGTAGATCATCATCGCGAGCCATGTGGATATGGAGGAGATAGTCCTCGATCCGCATCACAGGATCTGTGGTACCATCGTATGATTCGATGTTTACGGGTTTGAAGCCCTCGTGATTTGATGATCCATTACTTCATCCGTGAAGCATAGTGGGTGTGCGGCGCCTCAGTATTGGGCTATATCACGACGTAGCTCATATGAGCTTTGTTCATCGTGTTCGCCCGGCCGGGTTCTTTGTATCCGCGTGACGGTAATCATCCAGTCGTTGCCCACGCCGATCTGTAGATCGATCTTGTTTGCTTTGCCTTATCCTCCAAAGATATCTCGCAAGTCCGACGCATTCTCCGTGCCTTGGTACTTTTTGAGCGGCGTCGGGCGTGGCTTGAGCGGAGGGCCGAGAGGCTTCTTCCGTCAGGCCACGGGTGGCCGGTCTGCCATGTCGCGGCGCCGGTGACGCTGGTGCTTCCTCCTCCGATCGAGGCAACGGCCTGCGCTTGGGGTAGCTTTTGGAGGGGCGTTTGAGTTCGCATTTTCGCCGCAAGGACTTCACCCATCCGCCGCCTAGCAAGTCTTGGTCAGCTCTAAGCCGCTGCCGCTTTTTCTTGAGGCTGCTTGCCGTGGCCATAAGCCTGCGTTTGAAACGCTCCTGTTCGGCGGGATCCTCGTGCACGACAAATTGCCGTCGCCGAGGCTTGCCTCATCTTCGGAGGGAGGCATATGATTATCGCCCTCTACCTCTCTGTTCGCCGCTCTATCATGAGGGCTGGCTTCTCCCTCCTCTGTCTTTGAATCCCGCCGAGGGGGGTTGTCTTCGACCTTGTCCCGGTGTTATTATCTCCCGTGCCGAATCGCCGCTTTTGCTGTGGCGGATTTAGAGCGGCGCGCCACGACGTCGGCGCTTGGGTTGTTTCTTGAGGGGTCATCCTCCGCTGTTTCATCGCCATTCCCATCTTTTGGGATGTCCACCATGTATATGTCATATGACGAGGTGGCCTTCCAGCGTCTGTGGGCGCCGGCTCTTGATCGCCTCCCGCACCGCTGCCCATACCGCCGATGTCTTTGGAGTCGAAGTCAAGGATGTCGGTTAAATCATCGGCAGTGGCTACAAAGTGGGTGGTGGGTGGGCGTTGAATTTCTTCGTCGTCCGAATCCCAACCTTCCCGACCGTAGTTCGCCAGGCTCCCGTGGAGAAAGAGAGAGACTTTAATGAGTTCAGGATATCGCCAAAGGGCGAGTCTTTGAAAAGATGTCCGCGGGCGGTGAACTCCATAACCGGGCGCCCAATCGGATTCGACCGCAGAGGCGCTGGAGGTTTAGAGTGCGGAGAGGAGTCCGCACCTCGGAGTCACGGGCTTTGCAAAGGACAGAGGATGGTGTTCGGCTCAATTGTCAGAGAGATCTTAGCCCCCGAGGCGGTGTCCGACCACTCGCCCTCGATCGGCGTAAATCGGGTTCAACTAAGGGTCGGAGCGGACGCTGGTGCGGCCTCCAGGACACTGTTCGGCGGCAGAGCTAGATCATACCCATCGAGACAGTGCGGCGCGCTTGGCTATGGCTCGAATCCATCGAAGATCAAATCTCTGCGGATGTCAGCCGTGTAGTTCAAACTCCCAAATCTGACCTGATGGCCAGGGGCGTAGCTTTCGATCTGCTTCTAGATGGCCAAGTGAATTGCCCAGGGCAAAGCTGCCGAATCTGAAGATCTGTCCGGGGAGAAAAGTCTCACCGACCACGCCGTTGTTGATGATCGAAGGAGCCATCGGCCTACGGTGACGCATACGAGGAACTCTCAATGAAAGCACCAATGTCGGTGTCAAACCGGCGGATCTCGGGTAGGGGGTCCCGAGCGTGCGTCTAGGCGGATGGTAACAGGAGACAAGGGACACGATGTTTTTACCTGTGTTCGGGCCCTCTCGATGGAGGTAAAACCCTACTCCTGCTTGATTAATATTGATGATATGGGTAGTACAAGAGTGGATCTACCACGAGATCAGAGAGGCTAAACCCTAGAAGCTAGCCTATGGTATGATAGTTGTTCGTCCTACGGACTAAAACCCTCCGGTTTATATAGACGCCGGATAGGGTTAGGGTTACACAGAGTCGGTTACAACGGTAGGAGATCTACATATCCGTATCGCCAAGCTTGCCTTCCACGCCAAGGAAAGTCCCATCCGGGCACGGAACGAAGTCTTCAATTTTGTATCTTCATGGTGCAGGAGTCCGGCCAAAGATGATAGTTCGGCTATCCGGACACCCCCTAGCCCAGGACTCCCTCAGCAGCGTAGTACCTGACAATCCATGGACAATTGGTGATGACTTCTATGCCTGTTATATTTTGAATCATTATTGCAGAGAAAAAACACATACGCATCCAATGTCATTGGATATTCCAAAATAGAGAAGTAAAATGAGAAATAAGGTGGTACTCATTTTTTATTCGGGTGCTCCTTATAAAGGGCTCGGGTGGTAGGATCCGATATGAATTCGTTCGTCCTCTGTTTAGTCAATTTCTGTTAACTAGTTGTGGTCTTGGTCCTCTGGTTGGTTGGCAACTATGACAATTTTATCCATCCTTTGAACCAAAATGATGCTCTAGGTCAATACAAAAGTTCTTGTAACAAAGTTCATGAAAGAAAACGTATTTTTGGTAGCATGTGAAGGTTTAGATTTACATTTAGGTCGTTCATGCATATTTTTTTGTAGTTAAGCGTGAGCCATTGAACATGGTTGAATCATATCTCCAACGAAAGATTTATTCCCAGGACACATGATCAAACAATGTCGAGCATAACAACAACATGGACATCATCTCTCATACTAAGGGTATCTCCAACATGGACCTCTAGAATAAACACTATATTTGTCCGCGGATAGTGATACGGGAGCCGTCCATCCAACCATGACTGCATACATTTCAAACCGGATATTGACAAACTGGGTGATTTTCATGTAAACCGAATGATTTTCATTTTTTATGGACCAAACTCGTTACATTTCGATATACTTCAACTAAACAGAAGTGTTCGAAAGTTAACCTAGTCTAAATCTTCGCCGATGGCCGTGAGCCCCAGAAAGTGTCCGGCCTCCACGTCCTTGTTGTTCCCCTCTATGTTGATGTCCGGCACCCATGAGCCCCAAAAAAGCGTCCGGCCTCCACGTCCTTGTTGTTCCCCCTCCGTATCGATGTTCAGCGGCCGTGAGCCCCGGGAAGTGAAGGTGCGGTCGCCGACGAGGAAGAGTGGGACAAGGGACACGAACTGGCCCACATACGAGACGCAGCCGTCTCTGATGCCCTAATCTTCCTCGTCGGAGTCTTCTCCCTGGCTATCATCAGTGGAGATGAGGTCGACGATGGACGTGGATGGGCTGAGCTCGTCACCGTAGCAGCGCCAATGACGCACAGCTCTGGCAAAAAAGACGTGGAGTTGTCGACGTCCACGTCCGCAGCCGCCTGGGCATCCGAGGCCGCCACGCAAGCATTGCGCACGGCCTCATAGAGCGCCTGCTGCTTTCCGACGAATTTCAGGTTCTCCACGGCCATAGCCGCCATGGACCTCCTCACCCACGAACTCTCTGTTGATCTAACCATCCGCCTGCCGGTGATGTGTGAGGAGCTCAAGGTTGTAGTGCTACTCCTCCTGTGCCCGATACCGGCCACTTCTAGAGCCTTCCATCGGTTTTGGAAAGGTTCCAAGAGGTCTTTTCTTCTTTCTTCTCACGTTTTCTACTTTCTTTTCTTAATTCATGAACAATTTTTTAAATTTATGAACACTTTTTCGAATTCATGCTTTTTTAAAATAGAGAACATTTTTAATAGCATGAACTTTTCCAAATTGCATGAACATTTTTGAAATCTTGAACATTTAAAAACAATCATGAACATTTTTTTGCAAAAACATTGAAAATTCATAGCTGCCAACATTTTTTACAAATTCATCAGCATTTTCGGATTCGTGAACATTTTTCAACTCCATGAACTTTTCTAAAATTTGTGATAATTTTTCTAATTCGTGAACATTTTGCCTCTTCATGGATATTTTTAAAATATGTGAACCTTTTTCAAATTCATGACCATTTTCAAATTTTAGATTTTTTAATTATATTGATTTTTTAAGGTCATTAATATTTTTCAAATTCATAATTTTCTTATAATTTATGAACTTTTTACAATCATGAATATTTTTGAAATTTGGGAAATTTCTCAAATTCCTGAACATTTATTGTATTCTTTAAAATTTCCGAACACTTTCTAAAATTTGTGAACATCTTTTGGAGTCACAATTTTTTTTCATCTTCATGAATATTTTCTGAATTCGTGAATATCTTTAAATTCATGGATTTATTTTCCAAATTCATTCTTTTATGAAAATAAAACCGTCCAAAAAAGCTAAAAAATGTCAAAAAAATGCGCTCGTTCGCTTGGAGGCACACACATTTATTTTCTTTTTGAAAAGGAGGTCGCGCATAGCGATTGATTTATTTTGTTTCCGTGGCTGTCGATCGGAAGCAGTTGGGCTGCCCACCTGAAGCTCACGTGGGCGACCATGCGCTAATGCTCGCGCGCGGTACATAGCAGCTCTTGGCTTGATTGCACGTGAGAGCGGTTTAAATTACTGATGAAATTCCACGTAAATGCTCTCTGGCTGTGTGGAGTACTATGTGCAAGCTCGGAATTCCACGTATAGTTCATATCTTTTGTTGGCGCATCTTACATGGAATTATCCCTATACATCAGCAAGCTGCTGAAGATGTTCGACATCTCCCTCCTTGATTGCGTGCATGCAAGACAGCTATGGAGCCGGCTGGGTATTCTGGATCTTGTTGAGGAAACAAAGGCAATGGACCGATCTGGTTCTGTCATGATGGAACATCCCATATTGTTGCCACCAACTCCCTTAAAAAAGGCCGATCTTTTATACAGTGTCGAAAGTCATTCAAATCAGGTATGAATGCCTATCATGGGCATGCCCATCTGCTTGCAAAAGTTGAAGCCATTTTAAGGATGTCCAAAAATAGACCAGGTTCAACGGGGAGTGTGTGGGTAGGCGAGAACGGTCTTTCTGAAAGCACATGTTGCTGTTTGACATCCGTCAAATCGCTCAAATTTTCCACCAGCTTCTAAGACCATTTAAAGGCAACAATGCAAGTAGTTCTGATTCTTAAAAAGTTTTGCATTTTTCTGTATTTTTCTCGATGAAAGGGTTAATAAATGGTCGGATGTATCGTAGCATGCAAAAGGTGTCGGAAGTCACTCAAACGAACCATTGATGCCTCATATGTCCGTGCCAGCCTACTGCAAGCAGTTGGAGTCATTTATCGATAGTCCAAAAAACACTAGTTGAGAGGCGTGTGCATGGGTAGACCACACGGGTGTATCCGTGAGCATGTAGTTTTTCCTAATTTAAATGCCGCTATTATTTACATTTTTTGTCATTATCAATCAACATAAACATTTTCTTATGTCCTAATGATTTCTTGAAATTTGTCAACAATTTTCGAATTTTAAATTGTGTATGAAATTTCACAAACTTGAACACTTTTTCTAAAATTGTTAACAAATTCTCAACAATTGATGAAAATTTTGAACACAAATTCCAAAGAAAGTATTTTTTTAAATTACCAACTTTTTTTTTCTGAAACACAAACATTTCTTTAAAATTTTGAACAAAAAATTCAAAAATAGTGTCATTTTTTAAAATTCCATAACATTTTTTAAAATTGTATAAAATATTCGAAAACAAGAACATTTTCTGGTATTCCGAACAAATTTTGATATTTTGAAACAGGTTAGGCCTTGGCCCAACTAGGCGACGGCTTTGCTCCTGTCGGGCGCCTGTTGGGCTTGCCCAAACGTTCGCAGATTTCAAAAAAGTTCATTGATTTTGAAAAACAATGTTCACATATTTGAAAATTTTCACAAATTTTCAAAAAAATATGTATAAAAAGTTGCAAAAGGAGTTCAAGATATTGAAAAAGATTAATAATTTTTCTAAAAAGTTCACGAATTTGATTAAAAACTAGAAAACAAGAAAAAACACATAAGAAAACAAAAAACACGGAAAAACTGCCAGAAAGTTCATGAAGTTATATTTTCCACCAAAGAAGCGTAAAAAAAGTAAGTGGGCACAACAAATAACCGGTTGGTTACTAGAACTTGAAGTAAATCTTGAGGGTTGGAGTTCGATCTCCCGCAGCTCACACTTTTTTGAAGATTAAAAAGAAAGAGAAAAAAAGTTGAGGTCGTCAAATAGGGTTTTGGTATGCCACATATGTCGTGCATGGGTGGTAAGTACACATGCCGTGTATCGCCGCGCTCGGCGCGGACGACGTATTTTTAGAAATGACCATCATACCCTTTATTACGAAAGGGTATGGACAGATCTCCTCCGTTGATGTGTTTCGAAAGGTTGTAACATAACAGAAGTGTACTTTGATTAGCCCTGAACTTTCTCTTCGTTGGAATGCACATTCTGTCTTTTCTTTTAGGAATACACTAGCCGTACCAGCGCGGCGGCACGCCGCGCCCTGTCGATACATTACGTGCATATATATAGCATTTTTAGCTCATGTAATAAAAAATTGAAGCTTCATGTGTACAAGTTTGTAGTTATAAAGTTGTTCACAAGAAAGCAAACTATATGTGCACATAAATAATTTGAAAAGGATACATCTATTATCACCATGAGTGCTACGTCTTGCTAGATGGAAAGCATACGTTGCCATTTTAATAGTGTTGACGCGTGCATGGCAACCCAACATTATGAGCATAATATGTTACAAACTCCATTGCTAACACGCAACATATTTAAACATGACGCATAGACGGGGCACGTCGTTGATACGTGGTGTTTGTACATGCTATCTTTTTTGTATGCATTTTTTCGGTAACAAACAAAGAAGTCAATGTGTACTACAAAAATTGCGAAAGACACATAGGCACATTGGTAGTTTAGCACCTTGCTGAAATTGTAACGATCACAAATCACAAAAGAGAGGCTTCACTGATTACTTTGAGGTCATGTTAGTTTAGCATATTGCCGGGATTGCCTTATCAACATGACATTGTATTGCTGTCCAACATTCAGACCATGTTTTATCTCAATTCTAACAAAAGAAATTTCAAAATGCTCGCCTCAATGAGATCATATTGGTACAAGAAGCATGATCAAGTGACAACACTTTGGTATATGAATTTGGTAAAAGTTGCATCGGTAAGTGACCAATAAGTACCTATATATATCATGAAAGTAAAATCTATGGCTAAATAGTAATGTTTCCCCATGACAACATTAGCTTAATAATTCTATTGTTCGGCAGTAACCTTCCGTGTGTAAAGTAGTATTTGTAGATTATTTCAAAAATAGAGCACCTCCAATATAAAAAACTATATTAAGAAAAGCATGGACATCCAATCATTCACTGGATGGGCAGAAAATCAAACCTAACCTCATCAGAACAAAGGTGGCATACATGCATTAGACCAATTCTGCTTAAATGTAATCATAAAGTTCTTGACATATAAGGACAAAGTCCCATAATTTCATTCATACAATTTTGAGTGTGCTACTCGAATAGTTCACATGCACGTGGTCACATCACTCGCTATGCACATAACCACATCCTTCCAAAATTCACGCCAGCATGCACATATCAGCGGCCTAACCGGACACATCCTTCCGAAATTCGAGCCTAGTCATTGCAAGCACCTATGAGCGGCCAAAACGGAAACAAACAGCACAACAAAAATCAACTTGACCAAAACAACAAAAACAAATCCCAAGATAAATCGCCATGTCCCCAAGGAGTGTACCACTTAGTTACCCAGAACTACAAATAGCGAGCCAATAGAACCTGCTTCTAAATCAAGTTAAAAAAAATTGCTTGTAAATCCCAAAAATATATCAAAAAACAGATAGAAAAAGTAACCCTTTACGTCCAATAGAGAAGTTGCTAATACCTTAAGAAATTAATTAGTTTAAGAACTACACATGTCGGTGTATCCAATAAAATTTAATAATTAGTTTAGGACAATACATGTTGGTGTATCCGTGTATGCATGTTCAGTTCAACATTGGATTATGTTCAAATAATCAGATTTAGCACTGAACTGAAT
Source organism: Aegilops bicornis (assembly GCA_021605145.1). Lineage (NCBI taxonomy): Eukaryota > Viridiplantae > Streptophyta > Magnoliopsida > Poales > Poaceae > Aegilops > Aegilops bicornis. The sequence continues at coordinate 824,036 of JAHIAL010000033.1, read as the reverse complement.
TAAAGTATGGTCGTTAAAGCATCAGAGTATAGGCTCTCTGTGATTGTAAATGAAGACTCTCCTCACAATATGATCATGCAATGTACAAACTCTGGACTGGAAAGCATCAAGCAAAGGGCCAAAGAGCAGTTAGTACAAAAGTTTGCGGATAGCAATAGGCCAGGCGGCTACTGCTACCACCATTATGTTTTTGCAAGCAAGTGCATGTCAGCACAACATCTCCGACTCTCAACTAATCAGGAACTAAACATTTTCTCCATGGGACTCGGTGCACCGGGTACGGCAACATGAAAGGACGGTGAAGACACGCTATGGATTCATATGCTCTGGGATATTCTGCACATCAAATAGAGAAAATGGAGGACGCCGCGCATGCACCAGTAGAATAGCCGCTCGGGCTTGGGCATGTCCATCGCGGCTGCCGCCTCAGAGTCAATTCTAGGGGAGGAGCAGACTGGCCAGAGCGTCGTCAATGGATTATCGAGGAGCTGAAGAGGGACGTGCAGGAGAGGAGAAAAGGGAGAAAACATCGCCTCAGTTTGGCCACCCTAGAATACGCACACCAACCTGCACCAAGAACGCGCGCACTCAGAGTCACACACACACACATACACATTGTGCTGCGCGCACCCATCAGCTAGCACACACTCATCTAGCCTATGCATGCGTCTCGCACGGTTTGTTTTGCTGAGTCGGACATGGAGAGGGGTATGAGCAAGCGAGCTTCCGCCGTAGCGGGTGCGCCACCTGATGCAACTCGGCAGGCGCCACCACCTGACATGCGGCATCACCCTCAACACGCTCGACGCGCTGGAGCGGCCGGAGCTGGTGAGGCTCCGACATGACATTGCCACGTGGGTGTTCCACATCTGCCCGCTCCACCTGTTCTTCCCGCGACCGCTGCCGACAGCAGCCTGCTGCGGTAGGACCTGAGCTGCCTGAAGCGCGTGCGGAACAGGAAGGCTGCCCACACCCTGTCGGCGGGCCAGCCGGCCGTGCCATCCTGTCCATACGCACCTCGACGCCGGAGTCAGCACACCGACGCGGCATGGGGCCATGAGCAATAGGAGGGCGTCCCATGGCGAAGCACAACACCGGAGCCGATGCCGCAGCGCGCCAGGAGGAGCACCGTCGAGCTGAGAGCCTTCACGTCCTCCGCGCTGGGAGCCGCGCACCTGCCTTAGAAGCCGGGCAGCTGATGGAATCACGTGCAACACTGCGGAGGTCAGTCGCCAAGCCCAGACCTGCACCAGCACGCCGGCGCCGTTGGACTCCTTGTACAACCACCACGCCTGCATGTCCCCTCCTTCACCGCGCCGCTCCCGCCGGTAATGCTGCGGTGCAGCTGAATCGCCGCAATTGAACTGGTCGGCGCTAGTTCGCTACTGCTGTCGCCACCGTGTCCGCCGTGGCTCGCTGGCCCCATGAGAACAGACGGGCAGCTCCGAAGCTCCATGGCCAACTGCGGCTTGATGCACACACCCCAGGAGATCCACGCCCTGCTGCCGCACCGGATGCCTCCCAGCAAAATCTGCGACCAGCACCAGTCGCATCCCATCTCTGCCACAGCCGCTCTCGCCATCGCCCTCCACCGTAGAAAATGGTGCATGATTGTTGCAATGAGGAGGAGGAATCAGGGTAGAGGTTGAGCCTTTATATGGGAACAATACGGCGGTGGATCGAACGAAAACGAACACGTAAAGTCTAGCAGCTACGTAGTGGCACCGATTCAAAAACACCAGAAGTCTCTACAGGAGACGATCGAAGCGGCACCGCTCTCTCAACGCAAGGCGGCAGCGTGAAAGCTGACGCAGCCCAACACGGGTCGATGAGAGACCACGCGCAGCCCAGAGAAGGAAGGAGGCTCGCACACGTACACAACCACCGAATGAACCGTAGGGAAGTAGGTCAACGGAGCAGGCTGGCCCACGCACACCCCATATCGCTAGATGCACCAACAGGATCGCTACACACGGCAAGAAAATTTTCATCGAGAGTTTACGATCACCAGGTAAATGTACATCGCCACATACCAAATTAATACCACGTGGCACATACGCAATACATCCTGGGTCGTTTTTACCCAAGTGGCCGATTCTCACGGCGAAAATCTTGCCTAGAATAGAGGCTTGGTTATTCTATCTATTTGTCCAAACTGGGATTGGGAACCTAGGACAGAGTGCACTGGGATGGAGGATGCTATGAATTTTCATTTTATAACTGCTACTTAGAAGACTATCCGAGGCGTGCCGATTGACAGACAGCTAGTTCGGCATGTGTTGCACGACATTGTATCGGTCGTGGGAGCCAAGGACAATGCATGGCGATAGGCCAATTCACGGTAGACTAAAGAACAAATCGGTTTTTTCCTTTCTAAATCAGCTATAGTAAAAGGCCCCAATCATTAGAATGGTAATGAGCCTCGTACGAATTGAATCGATGGCACGGCCCCAGGTACAATACTGAATTACCTACCACTATCATTCCAGACCCCGCATAGCACAAGCGGGCAAGAAGCGACACCGGGGGACGAGGGATGCACGCATGCAGCCTTGCTCTCTCGACTGCTTGCTTGACGCCGATGTTCGCTTGTTTGTTTTTTACGGTGACCCTGGCTCGTGCATACGGAATCCAGTGTGGGGCGGTGATGACTCGCGTTGTTTCTCGCACGACTTATGATACCTTTTCAACGTATCTATAATTTTTTATTATTCCATGCTATTATATTATCTGTTTAGGATGCTTAATGGGCTTTAGTATGTTTTTTTATATTATTTAGAACTAATCTATTAACCCAAGGCCCAGTGCCAGTTTCTGTTTTTTTTGTCTATTTCACTGTTTTGCAGAAAAGGAATATCAAACGAAATCAAAACGGAATGAAACCTTCGCGAGAATCTTTCTTGAAACAAACGCAATCCAGAAGACTTGGAGTTGAAGTCTGGAACTCCGCGAGGCGGCCACGAGGCAGGAGGGCACGCCCAGGAGGGTAGGCGCGCCCCCCACCCTCGTGGGCCCCACGGAGCTCCACCGACATACTTCTTTCGCCTATATATACTCTTATACCCTAAAAACATCAGGGGGAGCCTCGTTACCAGTTTTCCACCGGCCAACATTACATGCATCGATGAGAACCCATCTTGGGGCCTTTTCCGGCGATCTGCCGGAGGGGGAATCGATCACGGAGGGCTTCTACATCAACACCATAGCCTCTCCAATGAAGCGTGAGTAGTTTACCACAGACCTTTGGGTCCATAGTTATTAGCTAGATGGCTCCTTCTCTCTCTTTGATTCTCAATACAAAGTTCTCCTCGATGTTCTTGGAGATCTATTCGATGTAATACTTTTTGCGGTGTGTTTGCCGAGATCCGATGAATTGTGGATTTATGATCAAGATTATCTATGAATAATATTTGGTTCTTCTCTAAATTCTTATATGCATGATTTGATATCTTTGCAAGTCTCTTCGAATTATCGGTTTAGTTTGGCCTACTAGATTGATCTTTCTTGCAATGGGAGAAGTGCTTAGCTTTGGGTTCAATCTTGCGGTGTCCTTTCCCAGTAACAGAAGGGGTAGCAAGGCCTGTATTGTATCGTTGCCATCGAGGATAAAAAACAGGGTTTATATCATATTGCTTGAGTTTATCCCTCTACATCATGTCATTTTGCTTGATGCGTTACTCTGTTCTTATGAACTTAATACTCTAGATGCATGCTGGATAGCGGTCGATGTGTGAAGTAATAGTAGTAGATGCAGAATCGTTTCGGTCTACTTGACATGGACGTGATGCCTATATTCATGATCATTGCCTAGATATTCTCATAACTATGCGCTTTTCTATCAATTGCTCGGCAGTAATTTGTTCACCCACCGTAATACATGTTATCATGAGAGAAGACACTAGTGAAACCTATGGCCCCCGAGTCTATTTTACATCATATAAGTTTCCGATCTATAATTATAGTTTCCTATTTATTTTATTTTACAATTTTTACTTTCCAATCTATACAACAAAAATACCAAAAATATTTACTTTACTATCTTTATTAGAGTGATCGTGAAGGGATTGACAACCCCTTTATCGCGTTGGTTGCAAGGTTCTTGATTGTTTGTGCAGGTACTAGGTGACTTGCGTGTAATCTCCTACTGGATTGATACATTGGTTCTCCAAAACTGAGGGAAATACTTACGCTACTTTCTTTGCATCACCCTTTCCTCTTCAAGGGAAAAACCAACACATGCTCAAGAGGTAGCAAGAAGGATTTTGGCCGTTGCTCGGGAGATCTATACTCAAGTCAAGACATACCAGGTACCCATCATAAACTCATCTCCCTCGCATTACATTATTTGCCATTCCCCTCTCGTTTTCCTATCCCCCACTTCTAAAACGATTTTCGAAAACCTTTGCCTTTTCTTCGCCCTCCTTCCGTTCGATCTTGTGTTACCATGTGCCTTCTTTTTGCATGCATCTTCGCTTACTAAAAGTTTATGGATCCGCATCCCCTTGCTAATCTTTTTAAGATATCCAATTACGATGAACCAATTTCTAGTGATTTGAGTGCACTAGATTATCTTTATGAGGTTTTGCTTGAAATTCATGAATATGAAAATTGTGATGAAGAAATTTATGAAGAGATTCACGATAGCTCCTTGAATAAAAAGCATGATTGCAATGATTTTACTATAAATTCTCTTGATGTCAATTGTGTTAATAATATGCAAAACCCTAAGCTTAGGGATGCTAGTTTTGCTATGTCTACTACTTGTTGCAATGATGATGATTGGGGTGATTCTTCTTATGATCTTGAAAATTTATTTAAGCCCCATGATGAATATGAGATTGATAATAGTGTTTGCAATAATATAGGAAGTGGGTTCGGAGGAGTGTCAACTTTAGATCCCACATATTTGGAGAATGTTCAATCTTATGGTATTTTTTATACAAGTGGGTTTGGAGAGGCCATGACTTTAGTTAATGATAATCCCACTATTTTGGAAGAGTGTCAACTTTGCATGCATGTGGATCGTGTTGAGAATATGTTATGTGATAGCTGCCTATGATCCTACATGTAATTTGTGACGCCCCCGATTCGACTGTACACTAATCATGCACGCAAATGTGTACGACCAAGATCAGGGACTCACGGGAAGATATCATAACACAACTCTAGACACAAATTAAAATAATACAAGCTCCATATTACAAGCTAGGGGCCTCGAGGGCTCGAATACATAGCTTGATACACAAGAGTCAGCGGAAGCAACAATATCTGAGTACAGACATAAAGTTAGACAAGGATGCCTTAAGAAGGCTAGTACAAACATCAACGATCGAAGAGGCAAGGCCTCCTGCCTGGGACCTCCTAACTACTCCTGGTCGTTGGCGGGCTCCACGTAGTAGTAGGCACCATCGGGGTGGTAGTAGTAGTCGATTGGGGTGGCATCGGCTCACAGGATCCACCACCGGTTGCAACAACCAGAAAGAAGAAAGAAGGGGGAAAAAGGGGGAGCAAAGCAACCGTGAGTACTCATCCAAAGTACTCGCAAGCATAAGATCTAAACTAAGTATGCATTGGTATCAAATGGAAGGGTTGTGTCTATGAACTGAACTGCAGAATGCCAGAATAGGGGGGAAGGCCTAGCCTATCGAAGACTAGCATCTTCAAGCAGCTCCAAGCATCTTGCGGCATGTAGGAGAGTAAAGAATAGCAGTTTATAATTAACAAGCATGTTGTAGCAATAATGCCCAAAGATCCTTCCTCGACTCCCTGCGAGAAAGCAATCCCGGGGCCACATACCCATCACATATCAAGTATCCATTTCTAGTTATATAAGATCAGGATACAAGTCTGAACGTCCATTACCGTAGACACGGTATTCGAATATATATCTTCCCTGCAGGGGTGCACCACGTTACCCAACACGCTCGATCACTCTGGCAGGACACACACCTTCGGGTCAATGCCCGCCTCGAAGATCAACACGCCGCAGCCCTACCTAAGCTCAAAGATAGAGGTCCCCGCCGGTCTACATCCTAAGTGCCCGGGGTCTTGGGCCCATCGCTGTTGCACTCCTGTGTCGCTATGGCGAGGTGGATACCAAAGACCGCTTTGGATGGCCAAAGACGATCCGACCGTGCGCTTGATGCTGAACCGGACGTCGATGAGCTTGGCCGACATCGCACGCCGAGGCCCATAACTATTCTCGCGTGGTGGTTAGTGCGTAAAGGCCAAAGGCCAATTTAGAACAAATACCCAAACCTGTTAGTGCATTAACAATTAAAGTAGTGACGACTGTCGGGACAAGTCCGGAGCTATCACCCCTCCTGGGTGATACCGCTAAACAGCCAGCCGCCACCGTCATCGCATGGGTGCTCTCCGGGCCCGCCCGGCTTTCACAACGGTCTCAAGTAAAGTCTAGGTAATTGTGTGTCCAGACATCAAGGGGAAAACCAGAGGAATCACCCCCGGTGGATTCCACTCAATATAATCATCATGGTGAACGTAAGAGGGACCACCCTCGAGGTTCACACTTGAGGTCTTGCACAACAGAGCCGTATCGCGAATGGTGAAAGAGGAAATCACCCTCGATGACCACGACCGAATAGCTACGCCACTAATTATCATCGAGTGCGTTATGAGGGATCACCCTCGGACTTTCGATAGTAGCTCTGCAGAGTCGAGCAACAAAGGGCATGATGTGATGTGAGGTGTCGGGCTCGGTCGTCGATCATGTTGATCGAGTCGTCGATGATGAAGCAGGCAACAAGGACAAGGTGGGAGTCAGCGATGTATCACTAACCAACCTATACTAAGCAGCTTTAGGATAAGGTGTAGGTAACAATAGCGGTACAAAAGCGGGCTATGCATCGTAATAGGAGCAATCAATAATGTGAGCAAAATCTAATGCAATCATGAGAGACCTGGAATGGGCTATATCGGGATGATCAAAGGGGGGGCTTGCACGGAAGCTCTACCGAAAGGAAGAAGGGTCGTCGGCCGTAAGTGATCAGGCATCAGCATCAGCGGTCTCGGGGTCTACAGGAGAGAAGAGGGGGAAGAAACAGTAAATATAATGCAAACAGATGCAACACAGATGCATGACGGCGGTAACACGCAGGGCTAGGGGTGTTCTATCGCGGTGCTACATGATACCGGCGAAGGGGGAAAACATCCGGAAAGTTTTCCCGAAGTTAGGCTTTTTTGGCTAGATGAAACGGAGGGGGAAAGTTGCATGTTCTCTATGCTAGGGATGTGTGGCAGACGAATAGACCGCGCATTTGGATTCATCATATTTTTCTGAGCAACTTTCATGTATAAAACTTTCTCATCCGAGCTACGGATTATTTTATATGATTTTTCAAAGTTTTAATAATATTCTGCAATTTTAATTTAATTCGAATTAAATAGCTAAAATGCTAAGCGCACCCAACACAGCGTACACAAAAGTGTACATAGTGGCTGGCAATGTGTGGGCAGGGGTCCCAGTTGACCAGTCAACGTTTGACTGGTCAACAGGGGGTGGGCCTCCCCTATCATTGACTGAGCTAGTTAACTAATTCGGTTTTAACTAATCCAGTGATTAGGCTAATTAATCCCAAGTTAATTAATTAATAATTAACTTTTTAATTAATTAATTAACAAATTAATTAATATATTTTTTAAACCTTATTTTACAGGGGGGTTTGGGCCCCACGTGTATGTGGCCCACTGGGGGCCTTAGCGGGCGAGTGGAGCGGGCGCATGAAGCGATGGCAGCGGCAGCAGAAGAAGCAGCGCTTAGCCGGGGCTGAGGGCGAGGCCACTGCAGAAGCGGGCGAAGCCTTGAACGGCGCCAGCGTGAGGGTACGCCAAGAGGGCACGACCATGGGCGTGGCAAAGTAGGCGAAGTGAGCGGAGCGGCGCCGACAATGGCTGGCAGGCAGCGGTGCTGCGGTGGTTGGGCACGGCGGCTGGGAGGAAGCGGGCGAAGACGCGGGCTGGAGGAGGAGCCACAGGCAACAAGAATAAAGCGACGGCGGGGCAAGAAACAAAGAAGAAGAAGGGCGGCAACAGGGACCAACGGAGGGGGAAAGCAAGAGGGCGCGACACGGTGGAGAGCGTATTGCGGAAGGGGCACGCGACCAGAGAGGCTCGCGGGCGCGGCAGCGCGCGGCTATGCGAGGCAGGGGCGTGAATAAGGCATGGGCAGAGGGAGGCCGGGGCGCGGTGAGCGCGGTCGGGGTGATGTGCCGGCGGTGTGAGCTCGCGGGCGGCGGCGGGATTCGAGTGCGTGCGGCTACGGTGATGTGAGGTTCGGTAGGGACTACGGGCTGGTGCTACGGCCTACTACGGCGTCGATGAGCACAGCCGAGGGCGCAGGCGAGCTCGACGTCGATCGAACGACCGCGACGAGCGGCGCGGCGAAGACGATCTACGACCATGGCATCTAGCTAGCCAAAGGGGCGGAACTGGAGCACGAGGAGGAGGAGCAAAAGCTCACCGAGGAGGCACACGGGGGCCCGGTGGTGGCTTAGTAGCAGCAGAGGTGGTCGACGTTGAAGAAGACGATGGCGAGCCGAAGAAGAAGACGGCCCGGGGCGGAGGCGTAGGCGGTCCCTGGCATCTTGGGGCTCGTCGATGAGGCGTAGTCGGCACCGGTGGAGCGAGGGGGCATGGTGGCGCAGCGTGGGCGGACGGTGACCATTGTGGTGACGCCTACGGTGGCGGCATGGCGATGGAGGTGGTCGGTGCGGTGGAGGAAAAGGGGATCTTGGGAGGGAGGCGGAGCAAGAGGGGGAGAGGAGTGGGGAGTGGGTGGAGTGGCAGAGGAGGAGGGAACCGAGGCGTTGGGGGGGATCGTCATCCCCTCCCCGACGGCGTCGGCGAGCTGATCGTGCGGCGACCATGCCCCTGTAGCGGCACGGTCGGCCAAACAGGAAACGACCAATGGGGTGGGGGGAGCGGGCTGCACGGGGGAAAAGTGGGACGGGCCGGCTCTAGTGGGCTAAGGCCCAGGGAACAGGGGTGTCCCTTTTTTATTTTTTATTTTTTTAATCTCCTCAGTTTTCTAATCTCTTTTCATATAGTTTTAGTTTTATAAAATACATTTCTTGCCCCTAAATTAGTGTCACAAATTAGGCTTATGCCACATTTAAGTTTGGCACTAAAACAAAATATTTTAATATTTTTACAATTTAAAAGGTATTTAAGTTATTGATTTGGCCATTGTTTTAATTATTATAAGGCATTAAACCACTCTGTAAAAGGTTGGTTCACCACCATAATTGGTTATGAATTATTTGCCACATATTGACTTTTTTTGACATTTGAAAACTTTTGTCGTTCGACTTAAATTTAAATTTGAATTTAAACCGGATTGAATCTAAGCGGGGTTTAGCACCAGTACAGGCGATGACGTGGCATCATTAGCAGAGGATTACTGTAGGTTAATTATCCGGGCGTCACATAATTATTATGAGAGAGGAAAATATGGTTGTAGAAATTTTTATCTCACTAAATTACCTCTCGTCATGTTGAGATTACTATCGTCTCTTTCTTCTTCCTTGCATATGCTAGTTTTTGCTTGCCTTGAAATTTTGTTTGCTTACAAAATGCCTATGCATAGGAAGTATGTTAGACTTAGATGTGTTTGTCACGTGTTTTATGATGCTCTCTTTGCGCTTCAATTCTTGTCTTTCATGTGAGCATCATTAAAATTATCAATGCCTAGCTAAAAAGGGCGTTAAATAATAGCGCTTGTTGGGAGGCAACCCAATTTTATTTTTATTCTTTGCTTTTGCTCCTATTTAGTAATAAATAATTCATCTAGCCTCTATTTAGATGTGGTTTTATGTTTTAATTAGTGTTTGTGCCAAGTAGAACCTTTGAGAAGACATGGGTGAAGTCTTTGCAATCTTGCTGTAAAAAACAGAAACTTTTGCGCTCACGAGATTTGACGCCACTTTTTACTGGAGAGTGCTTTTAAGTTGATTCTTTTTGCAGATGATTAATAGAAAAATTCCTCACGTCCACCAATTTATTTCAGAATTTTTGGAGTTTCAGAAGTATTCGTTTGATACAGATTGCTACAGACTGTTCTGTTTTGACAGATTCTGTTTTTCGTGTGTTGTTTGCTTATTTTGATGAATCTATGAGTAGTATCGGGGGGTATGAACCATAGAGAAGTTGGAATACAGTAGGTTTAACACCAATATAAATAAATAATGAGTTCATTACAGTACCTTAAAGTGGTGGTTTACTTTCTTATACTAACGGAGCTCATGAGATTTTCTGTTTAAGTTTTGTGTTGTGAAGTTTTCAAGTGTTGAGTAAAGATTAGATGTATTTTGGAATAAGGAGTGGCAAGAGCCTAAGCTTGGGGATTCCCAAGGCACCCCAAGGTAAAATTCAAGGACAACCAAAGGCCTAAGCTTGGGGATGCCCCGGAAGGCATCCCCTCTTTCGTCTTCGTCTATCGGTAACTTTATTTGAGGCTACATTTTTGTTCACCACATGATATGTGTTTTGCTTGGAGCGTTTTGCATGATTTGAGTCTTTGATTTTTATTTTACCATAATCATCCTTGCTGTACACACCTTTTGGTATAGACACACATGAATCGGAATTTATTAGAATACTCTATGTGCTTCACTTATATCTTTGGAGCTAGATAATTTTGCTCTAGTGCTTCACTTATATCTTTTTAGAACGCAGTGGTGGTTTTATTTTATAGAAATTATTGATATCCCATGCTTCACTTATATTATTTTGAGATTCTTTTAGAACAGCATGGTAATTTGCTTTGGCTATAAAATTAGTCCTAATATGATGGGCATCCAAGACGGGTATAATAAAAACTTTCATATAAAGTGCATTGAATGCTATGAGATGTTTGATTCCTTATGATTGTTTTGAGATATGAATATGGTGATATTAGAGTCATGCTAGTTGAGTAATTGTGAATTTGAGAGATACTTGTGTTAAAGTTTGTGATTCCCGTAGCATGCACGTATGGTGAACCGTTATGTTATGAAGTTGGAGCATGATTTATTTATTGATTGTCTTCCTTATGAGTGGCGGTCGGGGACGAGCGATGGTCTTTTCCTACCAATCTATCCCTAGGAGCATCTTGGCGTAGTACTTTGTTTTGATAACTAATAGATTTTTGCAATAAGTATGTGAGTTCTTTATGACTAATGTTGAGTCCATGGATTATATACTCTCTCACCCTTCCACCATTGCTAGCCTCTCTAATACCATGCAACATTCGCCGGTATCATACACCCACCATATACCTTCCTTAAAATAGCCACCATACCTACCTATTATGACATTTCCATAGCCATTCTGAGATATATTGCCATGCAACTTTCTACCGTTCCGTTTATTATGACACGCTCCATCATTGTCATATTGCTTTGCGTGATCATCTAGTTGACATCATATTTGTGGCAACGCCACCGTTCATAATTCATACATGTCACTCTTGAATCATTGCACATCCCGGTACACCGCCGGAGGCATTCACATAGAGTCATATTTTGTTCTAATTCTTGAGTTGTAAGTAAATAAAAGTCTGATGATCTTTATTAGAGCATTGTCCCAGTGAGGAAAGGATGATGGAGACTATGATTCCCCCACAAGTCGGGATGAGACTCCGGACGAAAAAAAAGAGGCCATAAAAAAGAGAAAGGACCAAATAAAAAAATGAGAGAAAAAGAGAGAAGGGGCAATGCTACTATCCTTTTACTACACTTGTGCTTCAAAGTAGCACTATGATCTTCATGATAGAGAGTCTCCTATGTTGTCACTTTCATATACTAGTGGGAAATTTTTCATTATAGAACTTGGCTTGTATATTCCAATGATGGGCTTCCTCAAATTGCCCTAGGTCTTCGTGAGCAAGCAAGTTGGATGCACACCCACTTAGTTCCTTTTGTTGAGCTTTCATATGCTTATAGCTCTAGTGCATCCGTTACATGGCAATCCCTACTCACTCACATTGATATCTATTGATGGGCATCTCCATAGCCCGTTGATACGCCTAGTTGATGTGAGATTATCTTCTCCTTTTGTCTTCTCCACAACCACCATTCTATTCCACCTATAGTGCTATGTCCATGGCTCACGCTCATGTATTGCGTGAAGATTGAAAAAGTTTGAGAACATCAAAAGTATGAAACAATTGCTTGGCTTGTCATCGGGTTGTGCATGATTAAATACTTTGTGTGATGAAGATAGAGCATAGCCAGACTATATGATTTTGTAGGGATAACTTTCTTTGGCCATGTTATTTTGAGAAGACATGATTGCTTTATTAGTATGCTTGAAGTATTATTGTTTTTATGTCAATATTAAACTTTTATTTTGAATCTTATGGATCTGAACATTCGTGCCAAAATAAAGAGAATTACATTGAAAATTATGTTAGGTAGCATTTGAAAGCACAAGTGCTCCCTAGGTGGTTTTGGTAATTAATGTCAACATATCTCTTGTTGGACTAACACTTTTATCTAGTATGTTTCAGATAAGTTCAACAATGGAGTGGCATGGACTAAAGGATGTGGGAACTCCGTCAAGATGCTAAGGACAAGGGATTGGCTCCAGCTTCAAGCTCAAGACTCTTCATTTTCTATTTTAGTGATCCAAGATCACATTGAGTCTATAGGAAAAGCCAATACTATCAAGGAGGGATGAGGTGTTGCTTAATGAGCCTCTTGCTTCATGTGCTTAGTGATATGCTCCAAAACCCTCAACTACTTTCCCACTTCCACACAAATGTCCTAAACCTAAAAGTCAAAATCGGTCTCACCGATTCTTCCTATCCGGCGCCACCGAGTTTTGATGTCTTAGCCATTGCCACAAACCCTAGGCAAATCGGTTCTACCGATAGGGATCTCGGTCTTACCGAGATGGGATTGTAATCTCTCTGTGTATGTCCATTATCAAAATCGGTCTCACCGAGTTTGAGAATCGGTACTACCGAGATTACAATGCAAACTTTCTGGTTGACTCATTACCAAAATCGGTTCCACCGAGTTTGAGTAATCTGTCTCACCGAGTTTGCTGACCAACTCTACGGTTAGCTAATTACCAAAATCGGTCTCACCGAAGTTTGTGTAATCGGTCTCACCGAGATTACGTTATGCCTAACCCTAACCATATCGGTCCTACCGAGATGCAAGTCGATCCCACCGAAAACCCTAACGGTCACTAGGTTTACTAAAATCGGTCGACCGAGTTTGTTGATTCGGTCCCACCGAGATTGGTAAATTGTGTGTAGCAGTTAGATTTTGTGTGGAGGCTATACATACCCCTCCACCTCCTCTTCATTCGTGGAGAGAGCCATCGAACAAACCTACACTTCCAACTTACCATTTCGAGAGAGAACCACCTACTCATGTGTTGAGACCAAGATATTCCATTCCTACCATATGAATCTTGATCTCTAGCCTTTCCCAAGTTGCTTTCCACTCAAATCTTCTTTCCACCAGATCCAAATCCTATGAGAGAGAGTTGAGTGTTGGGGAGACTATCATTTGAAGCACAAGAGCAAGGAGTTCATCATCAACACACCATTTGTTACTTCTTGGAGAGTGGTGTCTCCTAGACTGGCTAGGCTGTCACTTGGGAGCCTCCGAGATTGTGGAGTTGAACCAAGGAGTTTGTAAGGGCAAGGAGATCGCCTACTTCGTGAAGATCTACCGCTAGTGAGGCAAGTCCTTCGTGGGCGACGGCAATGGTGGGATAGACAAGGTTGCTACTGTGGACCCTTCGTGGGTGGAGCCCTCCACGGACTCACGCAGCTGCTACCCTTCGTGGGTTGAAGTCTCCATCAACGTGGATGTACGATAGCACCACCTATCAGAACCACGACAAAAACATCCGTGTCTCCAATTGCGTTTGGATCCTCCAAACCCTTCCCTTTACTTTCTTGCAAGTTGCATGCTTTAATTTCCGCTGCCTATATACTCTTTGCATGCTTGCTTGTTATGTATTGTGAATGTTGAAATTGTGCCTAATCTCCACTTAAACCTAAAAAGTTAAAAACTGCAACTTTGGTACTTAGTGTCTAATCACCCCCCCCCCCTTAGACACTTCTTATCAAGATCCCACAAGTGGTATCAGAGCATTGTTTTCCATTGCATTGGTTTAATCACCATTGGAGGAAGATGGATGAGTCTACTTTGGGGAGTCTTAGACATAGAGTTCCTATTCTTGATGGAGAGTATTTTCATGAGTGGAAAATGGGATGCTTGCAATTTTCAATCAATATCATTTGAACAAGTACATTGCTAGCCCTTGTGATCCTCATGTTGATCATATGCATCCTACCCTTGATGAAGCTATTGACATGACTAGAAATCTTAGAACTGTTAATCTTATCACTAGAGGCTTGCCTAGAAACTTGATTAGAATCTTGCCTACCCTTGAGTGTGCCTACACTATATGGAAATTTCTTGAGGAACGCTTTCCAAGTTATTCCTTGAAAAATCTAGATGAAATTATCCATAAGTCTATTGCCTTGAGTAAGATGAATACTAGTGATCCTATGTTTGGTGATCGTCTATTTGAACTCACCGACCTTATCGTGCCAAAGGAGATGTTGGAATTATTGGTGATATTATTTCCGGAAGCTATAAGAATTCATAGACAAGATCATTGTCAAACTCACTCTAACGAATTACCCTCTCTAGGACTTGATCCACCACATGACGATATTGAACATGGATACTATGATGAGGATGATGATAGTGACTTCGATCTTGATGATGCAATGAGACATTTTGGTCTTATGGCAAATCTTGAGGATATGTGTCGAGGAAAGGAATGGGTTCTTGACGGTGGATGTACCGATCACATGACCGGAGATAAAGACATGTTTCGTGAGCTTGCTGAAAATGATAGTCCTCGAAAGTATGTCATTTTTGGTGACAACTCAAAGGGTAAGGTGGTTGGCCTCGGTAAGGTGGCCATCTCACATGATAGCTTCATACAAAATGTCATGCTCGTTGAGTCTCTTGGGTACAACTTACTTTTGATTATCTAGACTTGCTGATTTGGTTTCAATGTCATATTTATTGAAGTAGATTGCCAAGTGTTTCACGAGACAATCATAAAATGGTCTTTACTTAATGTGCGTAGAGGTGACCTATACATTGTTGATTTCTCTAAAAAGGCACAACCTAGAACTTGCTTCATTGCTAAATCCTCAAAAGGTTGGTTATGTCATAGACGACTAGGTCATGTTGGTATGCGAAACCTTGACAAGCTTATTAAAGGGAATCATATCCTTGGTGTCAACGATGTCATATATTTGATAAGGATAGACTGTGCAGTGCTTGTCAAGCAGGTAAACAGGTTGGAGGAAGGCATCCCGTGAAGAACATTATGACCACAAGGAGGCCACTCGAGCTACTTCACATGGATCTCTTTGGACCTAACTCTTACAAGAGTCTCGGTGGAAATTCTTTTGGTCTAGTTATAGTTGATGGTTTTTCAAGATTTACGTGGGTGTCCTTTCTCGATGATAAATCGCAGGTCCAAAAGATCTTCAAAACTTCGCTAGGAAGGCCCAAAACCAATTTGAAGTGAAGATCAAGAAGGTTGGCAATGACAACGGAACGGAGTTCAAGAATGCAAATGTGGACACCTTTCTTGGCGAAGAAGGGATTTCACACGAGTTCTCGACTACGTACACACCTCAACAAAATGGAGTTGTTGAGAGGAAGAACCGGACGCTCATCGAAATTGCGAGAACGATGCTTGATGAGTACAAGACACCAAGCGCTTTTGGGCGAAGCGGTTGAGACAGCTTGTCATGCAACAAATCGCTTGTACCTTCACAAGCTACTCAAGAAGACTCAACATCTGAGCTCCTCAATCGGTAACAAACCCCAAGTTGGATACTTTCGAGTATTCGCCCAAAGTGCTACATTCTTGATAAGCATCGTCGTTCTAAATTTGCTCCTAAGTCTCATGAAGGTTTCCTACTAGGTTATGGCTCAAACTCTCACACTTACCGTGTCTACAACAATTTCACCCAAAAGGTTGAAGAGACGGTAGATGTGAAGTTTGATGAATCTAACGGCTCGCAAGTAGAGCAATTGCTAATTGATGTAGGAGACAAAGACCCTTCGGAAGCAATCCAAGACTTGTCTATTGGCAAGGTCTGTCCAACGGAGGTGAAGGAGAGTACCTTGTCCGTCCAAGTGGAAGCTTCTACTTCACGACAAGGTGAACCAAGAGTTGATACGGAAGCATCCACAAGTGGGACACACCAAGATGAAGAAAAGCGAGGAAGAACATCACGAACGTCAACAACCCCTTCTCCACCTCCTCGACAAGAGAACGACAACGCCAACAATGAAGAAGGCCAAGAAAAAGAACAAGATGAAGAAGATGTTCAACAAAGACCCAAGCAAAAGCTATCACAAGTTCGAGCAAGAATTGCTAAAGATCATCCCGTCGAGCAAATCTACAATGACATTCAAACCGGAGAATCACTCGCTCTAAAACTCGTTTAGCTAACTTTTGTGAAAACTATTCTTTCATCTCTAGCATTGAACCTATGAAGGTTGAAGAAGCATTGGAAGATCCGGATTGGATAAATGCTATGCATGAAGAGCTACACAATTTTGAGAGGAACCAAGTTTGGACATTGGTTGAGAAGCCCGACAACAACCACAACATCATCGGTACCAAATGGGTGTTTTGCAACAAGCAAGATGAAGATGGACAAGTAGTTCGCAACAAAGCACGTCTCGTCGCCCAAGGCTACACACAAGTCGAAGGTATGGACTATGGTGAGACTTATGCTCCCATTGCTAGACTTGAGTCCATTCGCATCTTACTTGCCTATGCTAATCATCATGATATCACCTTGAACCAAATGGACATTAAAAGTGCTTTTCTAAATGGTGAAATAGAGGAGGAAGTTTATGTCAAACAACCTCCCGGCTTTGTCAATCCTAAGAAACCAAATCATGTTTACAAACTTCACAAAGCTCTTTATGGTCTTAAACAAGCTCCAAGAGCTTGGTATAAATGCTTGACCAAGTTCCTTATTGAAAAAGGCTTTGAAATTGGGAAAATTGATTCCACACTTTTTACTAAAAGGGTTAATGGAGAATTATTTGTATGCCAAATTTATGTTGATGATATCATATTTGGATCAACTAACCCTCATTTTAGTGAAAAGTTTGGAAAGCTAATGTCGGAGAAGTTTGAGATGTCAATGATGAGTGAACTCAAATTCTTTCTTGGGTTGCAAATCAAGCAAACTAAGGAAGCTACCTTTGTCTCTCAAACGAAGTACACTAAGGACTTATTCAAGAAGTTCAATATGCAAGAATGCAAAGGTATGTCTACACCCGTGCCTACTAGTGGACATCTTGACTTGACCAAAGATGGTTTGAACCGGTTGATCAAAAGGTTTATCACTCTATGATTGGTTCATTGTTATATCTATGTGCTTCACGTCCCGTTATCATGCTAAGTGTGTGCATGTGTGCACGATATCAAGTCGCTCCTAAAGAATGTCATCTTAAGGCCGTGAAAAGGATAGTGAGATACTTAATCCATACACCCAATTTTGGCATTTGGTATCCTAAGAGGGCCTCTTTCGATCTTGTTGGCTACTCCAACTCGGACTATGCCGAAGACAAGGTCGATAGAAAGTCCACTTGGTACTTGTCAATTTCTTGGTAGATCTCTTGTGTCTTGGTCCTCCAAGAAACAAAACTCGATATCCTTATCCACTTTGCCAAGTGGAGTACATTACCATTGGTTCATGTTGTGCTCAATTACTTTGGATGACCCAAACTCTTAAAGATTATGGGATATATGTGAGACATGTTCCATTGCTTTGTGACAATGAAAGTGCTATCAAAATTGGTCATAATCCTGTGCAACATTCTCGAACTAAGCATATTGAAGTTCGTCATCATTTCATTCGAGATCATGTTGCTAAGGGTGACATTGATCTTAAGCATGTTCGCACCGAAAAGCAATTAGCAGGTATATTCACTAAACCCCTTGATGAGAAAGCGTTTTGCAGGTTAAGAGGAGAATTGAACATCATTGATGCTTCAAACTTGGAGTAGAAACTCCATTGGATACATGCAAGACATGAGATTATGACTAATCCTTGATATTTCTCTTATGATGAATATATTATATCTTGGATATATTTGTATCTTGTATGTTATCTAACCCATGTAGGTATTTGGTTGAATCAAATTCCATGAGACTGTAAACCATTCATATCTTAAGCAATCTCTACATCACCAAGTCTCTACACTATGGTGGTTGAAGTCAAGGAAGCCTTGGAATCTTTCAAATATATCCTTTGACAATCTCTATATTTGAGCTTCATGATTAAATTCTCTTTTCACAAGTGCTACTCCTTGCAAGAACTAACCCATGTAGGTAGATGGACTCAAATTCCAAGTGGTGCTCCCAACTCTTGATGAGCTACATCAACCTTGAGCAACCCACACAAGTTCAACTACATGGTCATCACCACCGACCAAGGTATGTCATTCCATCTTAGAGAAGCTTTACTCCGAGACATGAGCCAAAGCAACTCGACAAGATGTGAATACATCAAAATGCTTAAAGGAAAAATGGTAACCCCATTTTGAGCTCAAACGATGAGTATGACCCATGATCAAGTGATCTCACTTGACTCATAAGTCAATATACTCTAACATAGGTGACTTTGTCACCGACCATCTCTAGATGAAGTTCTCTCGTGTTCTTATCTGTGTCTTTGCATTTGTCTCATGCATATTTGCTTTCCCTTTCAAAAAAAAACTTCATCTAGATTTCCTTCTTTCTTTTTAGCTGCTCTGCATTTTCTGCATCCAATTCATTGCAGATCCTTAAGTTAATTCCTTGCAAATCTTTGTGAGATTTTACTAAGACTAGTGAGCTGAGGTGACAAGTGTTTTCTCTGTGATGAACTCGGTTTCACCGATTTGTTGTTTTCGGTCCAACCGAATCCTTTCGGCACCACCGAAGCATACCACTCGGTGCCACCGATTTCACAACAGGAAAAACAGTTTGCCACTTATTCTGTGTTTCTTCTGATCCAGCTCCACTCAATGAATCTTGTCCTCTACAAGCATCACATTTTTCACAGTGCTTTGTGCTGTGACTCAAGGACCAAACCCATTCGACTGAATCCAGAAAACCCTTCTTGGAAATTGATGTCAAAGGGGGAGAGAGAGATCACATCCAAGCTTATCATTTAGAGAGAGATCCTCAGGGGAGAGAGAGAGAGAGAGAGAGAGAGAGAGATCTCCAGGGGGAGAGAATACTCAAGTAGAAAGTATTTCTCAAGGATCCCAGATGCTTGATGTTCAAGAGGAGAGATGCCACGTGTCTTTTGGGGGGGAAATACATGTTCATATGTGCTTATTTGCTTTAAGCTCTGTTCATTTATATCTTTCTGCTCTGATTTTACATTCCCTATCTTCTCCCAATATCCCATGCTAGATTCAGGGGGAGAAAGACACCTAAGGGAAGTAAATCATTTGAATTCATTGCATATCTTTATTCTTGGGGACATGTCTAATCCAATGTGGTACTCAGTACTCACTTTCTACATGTCATCCCAGTCTTGGTATTCTTGTGGTTTCTTTTGTTTGCTCTGGCTAGTAGATGTACCTGTATTATCTAACCTTGTTTGTGCAGGTTCATTCCATCCTAAGCCAACTCAAGACTACAAGGTAAGTATATGCATCACAATCATGTGTATGAGGAATTCTTGCTGATGCACATACTGTTTGCAAGAAGGACTCATGAGCATGAAGGTATTTTCCTTAATAATCTTTTGCTCTGATGCATATGGCCAAGATACACGTAACACATTGCCCACTCTATCATGGTTATGCTCTCATATGCTTCCATATTCCATATTCACATGACTGCATACATGTAGGGGGAGCCTATGCTTGTTACATGTCCTTCCAAAGCTCTACTTGCTACTCTTTATATCTTTATCTAAAAGCTTTGATGTATGTTGCCATCAATTACCAAAAAGGGGGAGATTGAAAGCACAAGTGCTCCCTAGGTGGTTTTGGTAATTAATGTCAACATATCTCTTGTTGGACTAACACTTTTATCTAGTATGTTTCAGATAAGTTCAACAATGGAGTGGCATGGACTAAAGGATGTGGGAACTCCGTCAAGATGCTAAGGACAAGGGATTGGCTCCAGCTTCAAGCTCAAGACTCTTCATTTTGTATTTTAGTGATCCAAGATCACCTCGAGTCTATAGGAAAAGCCAATACTATCAAGGAGGGATGAGGTGTTGCTTAATGAGCCTCTTGCTTCATGTGCTTAGTGATATGATCCAAAACCCTCAACTACTTTCCCACTTCCACACAAATGTCCTAAACCTAAAAGTCAAAATCGGTCTCACCAATTCTTTTTATCCGGCGCCACCAAGTTTTGATGTCTTAGCCACTGCCACAAACCCTAGGCAAATCGGTTCTACCGATAGGGATCTCGGTCTTACCGAGATGGGATTGTAATCTCTCTGTGTATGTCCATTATCAAAATCGGTCTCACCGAGTTTGAGAATCGGTACTACCGAGATTACAATGCAAACTTCTCGTTGACTCATTACCAAAATCGGTTCCACCGAAGTTTGAGTAATCTGTCTCACCGAGTTTGCACGACCAACTCTCTGGTTAGCTAATTACCAAAATCGGTCTCACCGAAGTTTGTGTATGTCAGTCTCACCGAGATTAAGTTATGCCTTAACCCTAACCATATCGGTCCTACCGAGATGCAAGTCGATCCACCGAAAACCCTAACGGTCACTAGGTTTACTAAAATTGATCGACCGAGTTTGTTGATTCGGTCCCACCGAGATTGGTAAATTGTGTGTAACAGTTAGATTTTGTGGAGGCTATATATACCCCTCAACCTCCTCTTCATTCGTGGAGAGAGCCATCGAACAAACCTACACTTCCAACTTACCATTTCTCGAGAGAGAACCACCTACTCATGTGTTGAGACCAAGATATTCCATTCCTACCATATGAATCTTGATCCCTAGCCTTTCCCAAGTTGCTTTCCACTCAAATCTTCTTTCCACCAGATCCAAATCCTATGAGAGAGAGTTGAGTGTTGGGGAGACTATCATTTGAAGCACAAGAGCAAGGAGTTCATCATCAACGCACCATTTGTTACTTCTTGGAGAGTGGTGTCTCCTAGATTGGCTAGGTGTCACTTGGTAGCCTCCGACGAGATTGTGGAGTTGAACCAAGGAGTTTGTAAGGGCAAGGAGATCACCTACTTCGTGAAGATCTACTGCTAGTGAGGCAAGTCCTTCGTGGGCGACGGCCATGGTGGGATAGACAAGGTTGCTACTTCGTGGACCCTTCGTGGGTGGAGCCCTCCGTGGACTCGCAGCAACTGCTTACCCTTCGTGGGTTGAAGTCTCCATCAACGTGGATGTACGATAGCACGACCTATCAGAACCATGACAAAAACATCCGTGTCTCCGATTGCGTTTGAATCCTCCAAACCCTTCCCTTACTTTCTTGCAAGTTGCATGCTTTAATTTCCGCTGCCTATATACTCTTTGCATGCTTGCTTGTTATGTATTGTGAATGTTGAAATTGTGCCTAATCTCCACTTAAACCTAAAAAGTTAAAAACTGCAACTTTGGTACTTAGTGTCTAATCACCCCCCCCCCTTAGACACCTCTTCTCAAGATCCCACAACATTCCACATCAAAAATTCTGTTTTTATCATTTACCTGCTCGAGGACGAGCAGGAATTAAGCTTGGGATGCTTGATAGGTCTCCAACGTATCCATAGTTTTTGATTGTTCCATGCTATTATATTATCTGTTTTGGATGTTTAATGGGCTTTAATATGCTCTTTTATATTATTTTTGGGACTAACCTATTAACCTAAGGCCCAGTGCTAGTTTCTGTTTTTTTGCCTATTTCACTGTTTTGCAGAAAAGGAATACCAAACGGCATCCAAATGGAATGAAACCTCCGCGAGGATCTTTCTTGGAACAAAGGAAGTCCAGAAGACTTGGAGTTGAAGTCTGGAATTCCGCAAGGCGGCCACAAGGCAGGAGGGCGCCCCCACCCTCGTGGGCCCCACAAAGCTCCACCGATATATTTCTTTCGCCTATATATACTCTTATACCCTAAAAACATCAGAGGGGAGCCACGAAACCACATTTCCACCGCCGCAACCTTCTGTACCCATGAGATCCCATCTTGGGGCCTTTTCCGGCGATCTACCGGAGGGGGAATCGATCATGGAGGGCTTCTACATCAACACCATAGCCTCTCCAATGAAGCGTGAGTAGTTTACCACAGACCTTTGGGTCCATAGTTATTAGCTAGATGGCTTCTTCTCTCTCTTTGATTCTCAATACAAAGTTCTCCTCGATGTTCTTGGAGATCTATTCGATGTAGTACTTTTTGCGGTGTGTTTGCCGAGATCCGATGAATTGTGGATTTATGATCAAGATTATCTATGAATAATATTTGGCTCTTCTCTGAATTCTTATATGCATGATTTGATATCTTTGCAAGTCTCTTCGAATTATCGGTTTAGTTTGGCCTACTAGATTGATCTTTCTTTCAATGGGAGAAGTGCTTAGCTTTGGGTTCAATCTTGTGGTGCCCTTTCCCGATGTGATGAGGCGAGAAAAGGCACGTATTGTATTGTTGCCATCGAGGATAAAAGATGGGGTTTACATCATATTGCTTGACTTTATCCCTCTACATCATGTCATCTTGCTTAATGTGTTACTCTGTTCTTATGAACTTAATACTCTAGATGCATGCTGGATAGCGGTTGATGTGTGGAGTAATAGTAGTAGATGCAGAATCGTTTCGGTCTACTTGACACGGACATGATGCCTATATTCATGATCATTGCCTAGATATTCTCATAACTATGCGCTTTTCTATCAATTGCTCGGCAGTATTTTGTTCACCCACCATAATACATGTTATCATGAGAGAAGCCACTAGTGAAACCTATGGCCCCCGGGTCTATTTTACATCATATAAGTTTCCGATCTATAATTCTAGTTTCCTATTTATTTTATTTTGCAATCTTTACTTTCCAATCTATACAACAAAAATACCAAAAGTATTTACTTTACTATCTTTATTAGATCTCACTTTTGCTAGTGACTGTGAAGGGATTGACAACCCCTTTATCGTGTTGGTTGCAAGGTTCTTGATTGTTTGTGCAGGTACTAGGTGACTTGCGTGTAATCTCCTACTGGATTGACACCTTGGTTCTTAAAAACTGAGGGAAATACTTACGCTACTTTGCTGCATCACCCTTTCCTCTTCAAGGGAAAACCAATGCATGCTCAAGAGGTAGCAACTTGCAATCCCAACCTACAGGTCGCGATCGAAGTAGCTAATCAGCCGTCGTCGTCACGTTCGGCGAATCATGCTGGGCGAAAAGCTCCGGCTCCTGGGCCTTCCTGCTCCTCTAGCTCGAACTCCGGACGTGCCTTGCGAAGCAGTAGGAATTTCAACGATGCAACGTAGTACCTAATTATTCGTGGACAATTCCCTATGCCTCCTAAGAGCATCTCCAGTCGCGTCCCCAACAGGCCCCCCAGGCGACATTTTCGGCACCGGCGCCGAAAACACGCCCCAGTCGCGCCCCCGGGACACCGGAATCCGACAGCTCGGCCCGTTTTTGGGCCCGGCGATCGCAGGCCGAACCCGACGCACTGGGGGGCGCTCGGGGGCTCCAGCGCAAGGGAAAAGCACCTCTGGCCCACACCGTCAGGCAAAAAGTCAAGTCTTTCTTCCAGATTCGCCTCCCACCCCCCGCGCGCTCGGCCACCAACCGGCTGATCCCGGCGCCACCCACCACGCACCACCGCTAGATAGCCCATCCCCGCCGGAAAAAGAGCAGAGGTTTCACCGAGGCAACCTCTCCACCACCGGCTGGGCAATTTTTCCGGATTTCCGGCCTTGAAGGGCTTTGTGAAGCGGTACATGCATATCGCGCCGCAAGGTGTTCGGCGATTTGCCTGCCTCGGCAATGGACTCGGATGACGAGGAAGTTCTCGCCCGTATTCTTTGGATGAGGAAGCCGAGGCCGACGTCGGGAAGAGGAACATCTCATGGTCCTCGCCGCCTTGTCGTCTATTTGGCGAGCAATGAAAAGCCGCGGCGAGGTGGCTCGGCGCCGGGGCGGATGAAAGCAAAGAACCGGCATCGTCTCAAAGGCTACTGCATGCTCTACTCCGACTACTTCGCCTACGCTCCACTGCACGGCGACAAAACATTTCGGTGCCGTTATCGGATGAGCCGAAAGCTTTTCCTCAGGATTGTGAATTCCATCTGGGAGTTCGACAAGTACTTCAAGTGCAAGAAGGATTGCACCGGCAAACTTGGATTCACCTCAATCCAGAAGTGCACGACAGCGATGAGGATGCTTGCATACGGAGCTCCCGATGATTCACTCGACGACTATGGGCGCATGGCCAAGTCCACCACCATTGAGTGTTTCTACAAGTTCTGTTGGGCAGTGGTAGCAGTGTTTGGACCGCAATACTTGCGAACACCCGATGCGGAAGACACTGCTAGGATTCTAACACAGAATGCAGCAAGAGGATTTCTTGGGATGCTTGGAAGCATCGGCTGCATGCATTGGAAATGGAAGAACTGCCCATTTGCTTGGCAGGGGATGTACAAAGGCACCAAAGGCTGTTGCAGTGTGGTACTTGAGGCAGTGGCAACACAGGACCTCTGGATTTGGCACTCCTACCAGGAACTCACAATGACATCAACGTGCTACAGTGCTCCCCTGTCTTTGCCAAGCTTGTTGAAGGTCATTCTCCTGTGGTGAACTTTGAGGTCAATGGGTGGCACTACAACAAGGGGTACTACCTAGTTGATGGCATCTATCCGAGATGGTCTACATTTGTGAAGATTATCTCAAACGCTGTGCCAGGAGGCAAGAAGTCCCACTTTGCCAAGGTGCAGGAGGCTTGCAGGAAGGATGTCGAGCGGGCATTTGGTGTGCTCCAATCTCGATTTGCTCTTGTCCGGTACCCCTCTCAGACCTGGTCGAAAGATCAAATGTGGGAGATCATGACTTGTTGTGTCATCTTGCACAACATGATCATCGAGAGCGAGCAGGAAGAGCCAGTGTTTGACATCGAACCATACTCTGGTGCAGGGTCCTCTAGCCGAAGTTGATCACCAGCTACCGGCAACCTGGACTGCCTACCTCAGTATACATCAAGAGATCCGAGACCCACAAGTGCATCATCAACTGTAGCAGGATCTGGTGGAGCACCTATGGAGGATCAAGGGTGACGCCTAGCTCGACGTGTGATGAGTTTTTATTTGTTAAACTATATAATTTGTATTGAACTATTTTATTGTTGCACTATTTTGTTAAATTATTTGACTTTCTGTGATGAACTATGTGATAAAACAATTATTTATGTTGAGGATTCAACGTTGAACCACGCCGAACGATGCCGAATATGGGTCGTTTCTCGCCGATATCGGGCCATTTTTCTATTTATCTGGGCCGAAAAGCGGCCGCGAATGGGCCGATATCGGCGCCTGGGGGTGACCTGGGGGCGACGACTGGATGCCCAACCGCCCCCAGCGCCGATTCTACCATCGGCTCGCCCCCAGGCGGCGATTTTTATGCCTCTTGGGGGGCCAACGGCTGGAGATGCTCTAAGCCTATTAGATCCAAACAATTATTGTATGTGACATTCCAAAACAGAGAATTCAAATGACAAATAAGGTGTTGTTTATCTTGTACTCGGATGCTCCTTATAAAGGGCTCGGGCCGTAGGAGCCGATATGAATTTGTTTGTACTCTGTTTATTCAATTTCTGATAATCTCTTAGCTGTGATCTTAGTCCTCTGGTAGGCCGGCAACTGTGACAACTTTATCCATCATTTGCACCAAAATGATGCTCTGGGCTGGTACGATAGTCCTTGTAACAAAGTTTATGAAAGAAAACCATTTTGGTATCATGTGAAGGTTTAGAATTGCATTTAGGTCGTTGAACATGGTTGAGGCACCTATCTCCAATGAAATTTTTATTCACAAGACACATGATCAAACAATGCCGACCATAACAACATGGATATCATCTCCCGTATTAAGAGCATCTCCAATGCGGACCGCTAAAACAGACACTATATTTTTCCACGGGCACATCCGCGGTCAATGATATGGGAGCTGGCCATCCAACCATGCTTGTATACATTTTAAACCGGATTTTAACAAACGAGATGATTTTTATGCAAACCGGACCAAACTCATTACATTTCAATATATTTCAACCGAGCAAAGCATCCGGAAGTTAACCTAGTTAAAATCCTCGTCGGTGGCCGTGAGCCCCGAAAAAAATTCGGCCTCCACGTCCTTGTTGTTCCCCTCTGTGTCAATGTCCGGCGGCGGTGAGCCACAGGAAGTGAAGGTGTGGTCACCAGCGACGAAGAGTGGGACACGCGACATGGACTAGTCGACATGAGACACAAGGCATCACCGTGGCTGATGCCCTACCCTTCCTGTCGGAGTCTGCTCCCTGGCGGTCATCGGTGGAGGTGAGGTCGACGATGGACGTGGATGGGCCAGCCTCATCGTCGTAACGGTGCCAATGGCGCGCATCTTCGACCAAAAGGACATGGAGCTGATGGCTTTCGCGTCAGCGGCCGCCTGGGCATCCGAGGCGCGCGAGCGTTGCACAAGCCTCGTAGAGTGCCTGCTGCTTCATGATGAAATTGGAGTTCTCCATGGCCATGGCCACCACGGCCACCACACCCGCGAACTCGCCGTAGAGCTAGCCATCTGCCTGCTGGTGATGCGTGAGGAGGTCGAGGTTGTAGCGTTGTTCCTCCTTCGCCAACCGGAATGCCCACACCGACTGCGGCGCTAGCTACTCCTCCGCCATGACATCGTCGAAGTACGTGAGGGAGTCCTGGATTGGGGGGTCCTCGGACAGCCGGACTGTTGGACTATGAAGATACAAGATTGAAGACTTCGTCCCGTGTCCGGATGGGACTCTCCTTGGTGTGGATAGCAAGCTTGGCAATACGGATATGTAGATCTCCTCCCTTGTAACCGACTCTATGTAACCCTAGCCCCCTCCGATGTCTATATAAACCGGAGGGTTTAGTCCGTAGGACAACAACAATCATACCATAGGCTAGCTTCTAGGGTTTTAGCCTCTACGATCTCGTGGTAGATCAACTCTTGTAATACTCATATCATCAAGATCAATCAAGCAGGAAGTAGGGTATTACCTCCATCGAGAGGGCCCGAACCTGGGTAAATATCATGTCCCCCGCCTCCTGTTACCATCCGCCTTAGGCGCAAAGTTCGGGACCCCCTACCCGAGATCCGCCGGTTTTGACACCGACATTGGTGCTTTCATTGAGAGTTCCACTATGCTGTCATGATAAAGGCTTGATGGCTCCTTCGATCATCGGCAATGATGCGATCCCGGGTGAAGTTTTCCTCCCCGGACAGATCTTCGTGTTGGCAACCGTCTTCAGCGGGCTAACTCGCTTGGCCATCTGGAGGAGATCGAAAGCTACCCCCCTGGCCATCAGGTCAGGTTTGGAAACTTGAACTATACTGCCGACATCCACGGAGACTTGATCTTCGACGGATTCGAGCCCATGCCAGGTGTGCCGCACGATCACGACGAGCATGATTTAGCTCTGTTGTCGGACTGTGTTCGGGAGATCACACCTGTAACTACTCCGGCCTTCAATCCGAAACAAATCGCGCCATCTATGGACGGATGGATGGACCCTGCCCCGGAGGCCGCACACTCAGTGGCGATAGCTCCGAATACTGACTTCACCTCCTACGAGACCCGTGTTGCCGAACCATTGGATTCGTCCCCGTCCACGGACTCCGAGCCGCCTGTGTCCGTGCCCGTCAAATCCAATTGGGCACCAATCATGGAGTTTACCTCCGCGGATATCTTTCAGCACTCGCCTTTTGGTAACGTACTAAATTTGCTGAAGTCTCTCTCCTGCCGGAGACCCTTGGCGAACTATGTCCGGCTAGAATGGGATGCGGACTGACGAAGAAATTCACGCCCACCCGCCACCCACTTAGTAGCCACTGTCGGCGATTTAACCGACATGCTCGACTTGACTCAAGACATCGATGGTATGGACGGCGATGCAGGGGAGGCGAACAAGAACCACCGCCATGTGGCGCTGGACTGCCACCTCATCGTATGATATATATATGGTGGATACCCCAAAGAAGGCGATGGCGATAAGACAGCGGAGGATGACCCATCCAAGAAGCAACCCAAGCACCGACGTCAGCGGCGCCGCTCTAAGTCTCGCCATAGCAAAAGTACTGATATTGGCACAAGAAACAATAACACTCCGGATAGTGTCAAGAAGGCGACGACAATCCCTCCAGCCAGATTTAGAGCGGGAGCATGAACAAGCTAGCCCTCCAGAACAGGCAGCAGATGGAGAAACGGAGGATGAAAATTACATGCCTCTCTCCGAAGACGAGGTGAGCCTCGGCGACGAAGAATTTATCGTGCCGGAAGATCCCGTCGACCAGGAGCGCTTCAAGCGCCGGCTTATAGCCACAGCAAATAGCCTAAAGAAAAAGCAACAACAGCTTCGAGCTGATCAAGATCTGCTAGCAGATAGATGGACCGAAGTCCTGATAGCCGAGGAATACGGACTCGAGCGCCCAACCAAGAGTTATCCAAAATGCAGGTTGCTACCTCAACTCGAGGAGGAAGCATTGAAACCTACATCACCAGCGTATGATACGGCTGATCGGCCACCTCGTGGCCAAGACAGAGAGGCATTTCAGCCTGAAGTCCAGCCTGCACCCCGCCGCCACTCAAACAAAAATACCAAGGCCCGGGGCAACATGCGGGACCTGCAAGACATATTGGAAAACAAGGCAAAACATGCAAGATCGATCTACGGATCACGGGGCGGCGCACCAACGCGAGGCGATGACCGTCATGCGGATACACTAAAGCAAATCCGCCGGGCGAATACAGCGAACAAGACTCATATGAACTGCGTCGTGATATAGCCCAACATGTAGGCGCGCACACCCCTATGCTTCACTGATGAAGTAATGGATCACGAATTCCCAGAGGGTTTTAAACCCGTAAATATTGAATCATATGATGGTACAACAGATCCCACGGTATGGATCAAGGATTTCCTCCTCCACATCCACATGGCTCGCGGTGATGATCTACACGCCATCAAGTACCTCCCACTAAAACTCAAAGGACCAGCTCGGCATTGGCTGAATAGCTTGCCCAGACTTCGATTGGCGGTTGGGAGGATTTGGAAGATGCATTCCTTGACAACCGAGGGCACTTATGTGCGACCACCGGATGCTGACGACTTGAGCCATATAACTCAGCAGCCAGGGGAATCGGCCAGGCAATTCTGGACGCGGTTCCTAACTAAGAAAAACCAAATTGTCGACTGTCCGGATGCTGAGGCCTTAGCGGCATTTAAGCATAACATCCGTGATGAGTGGCTTGCCCGGCACCTCGGCGGGAGAAGTCAAGTCCATGGCAGCCCTCACGACACTCATGACCCGCTTTTGCGCGGGCGAGGATAGCTGGCTGGCTCGCAGCAACAACACATCAAGGAATCCTGGCACTTCAGATACCAAAGATACTAACAGCAGACCACGCCGTAACAGACACAAGCGCCGCAACAATGGCGATGCCGCCGAAGATACGGCACTCAATGCCGGATTCAGTGGCTCTAAATCCGGTCAGCGGAAAAAGCCATTCAAAAGAAGTACTCCGGGCCCGTCCAGTTTGGACTGCATACTCGATCGCTCGTGTCAAATTCACGGCACCCCCGACAAGCCAGCCAATCACACCAACAGAGAATGCTGGGTGTTCAAGCAGGCCGGCAAATTGAACGCCGAAAACAAGGACAAGGGGCTGCATAGCGACGACGAGGAGGAGCCCCGGCCGCCGAACACGGGAGGACAGAAGAGGTTCCCTCCACAAGTGAAAACGGTGAACATGATATACGCAACCCACATTCCCAAGGGGGAGCAGGCGTGCACTAAAGGGCGTCCTATGCGATGGAGCCAATCGCCCCAAAGTTCAACCCATGGTCCTCTTGTCCGATCACCTTCGATCGCAGGGACCACCCCACTAGTATCCGTCATGGCGGATCTACCGCATTGGTCCTTGACCCCATCATCGATGGATTTCACCTCACCCGAGTCCTTATGGGCCAGCGCAAGACTGAACCCGCTCTATCAGGACACGGTCGCGCAAAATGGGTATAGACCCCTCGAGGATCAAACCCACTAAAACCACCTTTAAAGGTGTCATCCTAGGTGTAGAGGCCCATTGCACGGGCTCAATCACACTGGAAGTGGTCTTCGGATCTCCGGACAACTTCCGAAGCGAGGAGTTAATCCTTGATATTGTCCCGTTCTGCAGTGGCTATCTTGCATTGCCCGGGCGAACCGCATTTGCCAGATTCAATGCGGTACCGCATTATGCATACCTCAAGCTCAAAATGCCAGGACCTCATGGGGTTATAACAATCAATGGAAACACAAAACGTTCACTCCGCACGGAGGAACACACCGCGGCCCTCGCAGCTGAGGCACAAAGCAGCCTTTTAAGGCAAACCGCCAATTCGGCGATAAAGCCCCCGGATATCGTCAGCGAGTCGGAGTAACTCGCAACGGATCGCCTGGCACGTTCAGAGCTCGCCTGGCAATTCGGCCCTCGTCCTAGTCCCAGTCAAGCGACGAAATCCGTGCCGCGCGTACATAATTACGTGCTGAAAATATCATGGGCATAGGCGGGGGCATGACCAGGGCACGTCCCACAATGCGGCTCAGCCGCCTGTGGAGCTGTATACCTTTATCATTTTCTCTCTTTCAGGACCTTACTCTCTGGAAGCCCTTTCCAGCAGTCTGATTGCTGGACACATTACGGGAAGGAACAACCAAGGAGGTAAGAAGCTAAGACGTACAAGGGAATCCCCAGGTGGTCTCTGATAACAATCAAGGCAATTCGCTTTTAATACCCATACGCAGCTTGCCCTTGGATAGAACATGTCAAATAGTCCTATTTTTTGCTTTTTGCACTACTTGTATCAGTGCGCTTCGATGTACTATTTAAATAACAATGCATAGCTTTAGTCTATTATTGCATTACCCTTCATTTTTCTTGTCTGTTTATTTACGACAACTTGCACCCGTACATTCTCGGTATACCAAGACGCCGTGGGCTTCAGATACTTCTATAATACTGACATGAGAAGTCCAAACACTTTTGACAGTGGGGCACCCCGAACTTATAGCATTACATGCATCAGCTCCGAATCATGTCTTGGGTCAATAGTTGGGTTTGCCCGGCTCCCATGTTTTGGTACCTTACGTTCCACAATATTGGCTAAGGTAGCTTGGGAGAACTCCGCGATTGTGTCCCGGTTCTTGGACGAGCACCTCGTATAGATAAAGCCGAAAACCCATTTGTCATGATAAGGCGAGAGCTGGTCGCTGTTCGAGAGGTCTCAAGTCCTTAAAGACTTTTTCCGCTTGAGGCAGGAGTCGGCCTTGCCCGACTTAGGCGTATATAGCGCCCAAATTCGCCTTCGAATACTAGGGGCTTCGCCAAAATTTAAAATTGTAGACTTCTATGGCTAAGTGAGAGTGATAAAGCCTTATAGTCCGATTGCATGGTTCGTTGTGCTGAACACCTCCCTCGAAGGACCCAAAATTGGGATAAAGAGTGCTCAGGTTTATCCCGAACACCCCAGTACTAGTTACATGGGGGCAGAAGCCGACGAATGGCCAACTCTCAGATTTTATAAACGGCTACACAAAAGGTAATATTTTAAATTCAAAAGCGTTGCATAGCGCAAATGAACTCGTTTCATATTACAGGATCGCATGAGTACATTCATTCGAATATTACATCCTTAATACATTCCTCGGCCACAAGGCGAGAACCCTTCAGGACACTGTTATAATACATTTCGGGGTGGCGATGCTCCTTGCCTTCCGGCGGCCCCTCCTTCACCAGCTTCTCGGCGTCCAGCTTCACCCAGTGGACCTTTGCTCGGGCAAAAGCCTTGCGCGCGCCCTTGATTCAGACAGACCGCTTTATGACGTCAAGTCATGGGCAGGCATTCACAAGCCGCCTCACCAGGCCGAAGTAGCTATCAGGCAGGGGATCGCCAGGCTACATCCGGACTATGAGACCCTTCATGGCCTATTCGGCCGCCTTGTGGAGCTCGACCAGTTGCTTCAGCTGGTCGCTCAAGGGCATAGGGTGTTCGGTCCCAGTATACTGAGACCAGAACAACTTCTCCGTCGAGCTCCCCTCTTCAGCCCGGTAGAACTCCGCGGCATCCAACACACTGCGGGGAAGATCTGCGAACGCTCCTGGAGAGCTCGAACCGGGTAAGTAAAAGGAAAGTCTCCTTCACATACTTGCTTTGCATAATGAATGCCTTACCCGCTGCTATCTTCTTAACCACCTCAATTTCCTGGAGGGCCTTCTGGGCTTCGGCCTTGGCGTTTTGTACGCTTTCGAGGGTCTTCGCAAGCTCGGACTCTAGCGTCTTAGAGTCAAGCTCCAAGGACTCGTGTTTTTTGACGAGCACGGAGCTCGGTCTGCACCTCGCCCACCCGGGCTTCTTGCTTTTCTCGCTCAATCGCTCCTTGGCCGCTTTGTCTTGACCTCGGATAGCGCCTTCTTCGTGGTCGCCACTTGATGCGTGGCCCCTGGCAAATTCATGATGATCCTATTATTTTACAATCAAATTCATTTTTAAAATATACAGACAAGGTATCGCTTACCTTTGTTCTCGTCGAGTTGCCTCTTGGTAAGGCCGTGCTCTTCCTTGGACCGCTCAAGGTCACCGCTTGATCTTGGCAGCGACCTCCAGCAGATGTCTTGGCGGCAAATGCGGCAATGAGTGAAGCCTGCATATGCACATAGACATATTCTGATTAAACTCCTGCGGTCATTGTTCGATCCTCTATTCGGCCTTTCTTCGCGAACGCCAAACAAAGCACCAGGGGCTAGTGTCTATGCAGTAACATTATCTTATAACCTGGTTACTTACCTCAAAGCCTGTTAGGAGGCCGGCGAGCTTCGATCAGTCCGCTCTTGGCGGACTGAACCCTCTTAACCACCGCACTCATAATAGTGCGGTGTTCTTCGTCGATGGAAGCGCCGCGAAGCGCTTCCAGCAAGTTGTCCCATGCCTCTGGACGGACAGAGGCCACCGGCACAGGCGGCTTGCCCCTCTTCACGGGTGGTCGCCTGATAGAGTCCGAAACCACTGGAGGTTCCGGCGCAGTATTCGGCTAGGGGCCGAATTCGGATCCCATGGGAGTCTTGCTCCCCTTGCGCCCAAGGTCCGGAACGTCGCCTTGAGGCGCCTCCAGGACTACCTCCCCTCGGCTCGGTGCCCTTTGAGACAACACCTCGACGTTGTCCGTAGGGCGAGGGATGGAAGCGGTCGAAAGTGAATCGCTATTCATATCCGACGGGTCCAAAGAACCATTCGACAAAGATACGTCTATATGGGCTCGGGACAGACTGCATAATCATGTTCGGCGTGATGAGAAGCAGTGCAATAAAACATACCATGAATTACTATGGTATCCGGATACTTACGACTTCGTCAGGGACTTGTCCCTCGGCAACCACTCGTCGTCGCTGTAGGCGGCCGTCCTGGAGCAGTCCGGAAGGAGGGTCCTTCCCTTCTTGGACCCTTCGGCCTCCCTGGTTGGGGCGGCCTTCCTTTTCTTGTCTCCCCCGGCTGCGAAGGAGAACTTTCCTCTTCCTCCTCCTCATTTTCGTGGGAGGAGTGTGCCTCAGAGTTTTCGGATGATGAGTCCGATATAACCTTGCGCCGGAGACCCTTTCGGGTCCCCGTGGCCTTCTTCACCGGCACCTCGTAAGGCGCCGGAACCAGCATCTCCGTTAGGAGTGCATCTGCAGGATCTTCAGGCAGGGGGGCTGCGCAATCGATCTGCTCTGTTATCTCTACCCAGTCCTGTTAAATGGCATGGAGGCTTAGATCCCGCACATGATCAAACTGGGGAAAATAAACATCCTATGAGAAATGGAAAACTTACCGGATTGGCAGAGCGCTTTGTGCTGAGTCCGCGGTCCTCGGTAAGGGGAGGAGGTACCTCGGCGCCCTTGAACAGCACCTTCGGGCGTCCTTGTGCGTCGTGTCTAAGAAACTCTTGCAGCGTCTAGTGCTTAGCCAATGGTCGAACTCCCACAAATTGAATGCCCGTCGTTGACACGGGAGGATCCGTGAAGAGCTTGACCTGGACCATGTTGACAAGCTTGATTTTCTTGCTCATCATGTTTACGATGCATTTACGGAGTCGGTCGGCTCCATCGATGGACCCCAGAGAGGCCCTTCTCTTTCTAGGAGGTGACCGGCGTGGGGATTCCGGATCGGAGTTCGGGGCCGCCACCCAGTTGGTGTCGCGCGGCTTGGTGATGTAGAACCACCCGATTGCCACCCCTTTATGGTCTCCACATAGGAGCCTTGAGCCAGTGACGTTAGGCATTTTTCCCACCATGGCGCCTCCGCACTCCGCTAGCTGGCCGACCACCACCTTGGTTTAACATTGAAGGTCTTCAGCCACAGGCCGAAGTGGGGCCTGATGCAGAGGAAGGCCTCGCACACGATGATAAACGCCGAGATGTTGAGGATGAAATTGGGGGCCGGATCGTGAAAATCCAGCCCGTAGTAGAACATGAGCCCGCAGACAAACGGGTGAAGCAGAAATCCCAGTCCGCAAATGAAGTGGGTAAGGAAAACCACCCTCTCATGGGGCTCTGGCGTAGGGATGATCTGCCCCGCATCTGGGAGCCGGTGTGCGATATCCGCGGCTAGATATCCGGCTTCCCGTAGCTTGGTGATGTTCTCTTCCGTAACGGAGGAGACCATCCACTTGCCTCCCGCTCCGGACATGCTTGGAGTGGTTTGAGGAGAAAAACGCGAACTTGGTATTTGGAGCTCGAGTGCGCAAGAATGGATGAGCAAGGAGGAAGAAGGCATGGGTAAAAAGGGTGAATCCTTGTCCCTTTATAAGGGCGGAAGATGCGCCTCCCCACTTACCTGGTAAAGTCACTTATTCCCCAAGCGCCATAATTGATGGCGCGGTTGGGTTACCCACACCCGTATTGATGAGAATCCCGTGATAAGGGGACACGATCTCCGCCCGACAAGGCGTGCCAAGGAAACCGCCTCGCGATATGTGCAGTGGCTGGTTGTGAAAAACGATTCGAATAATGACCGGGCCATGGTGTGATGTCATGCGGCAAAATGCGTCAGCAGATTAGATTTGTGGAAATATTATTCTCTCTGCGGTAGTATGTTGAACTTGTTTTGCAGAGTCGGACACTATACTTGTGTTAAAAATCTTCTATGGAGTATTCGGAGGAGGAACCCGCCTTGCAATGCCGAAGACAATCTGTTGCAAATATGCCCTAGAGGCAATAATAAAAGTACTATTATTATATTTCCTTGTTCATGATAATTGTCTTTTATTCATGCTATAATTGTATTGTCCGGAAATCGTAATACACGTGTGAATACATAGACCACAAAATGTCCCTAGTGAGCCTCTAGTTGACTAGCTCGTTGATCAACAAATAGTCATGGTTTCCTGACTATGGACATTGGATGTCATTGATAACGGGATCACATCATTAGGAGAATGATGTGATGGACAAGACCCAAACCTAAGCATAGCACAAGATCGTGTAGTTCGTTTTGCTAGAGCTTTTCCAATGTCAAGTATCTCTTCCTTAGACCATGAGATCGTGTAACTCCCGGATACCGTAAGAGTGCTTTGGGTGTACCAAGCGTCCTGGCAATCGGGTGACTATAAAGGTGCATTACGGTATCTCCGAAAGTGTACATTGGGTTGACACGTATCGAGACTGGGATTTGTCACTCCGTATGACGGAGAGGTATCACTGGGCCCACTCGGTATTGCATCATCATACTGAGCTCAAAGTGAACAAGTGTTTTGTCATGGGATCATGCATTACTGATGCAGTAAAGTGACTTGCGTGCTTGAGATTGAGCGAGGTATTGGGATACCACGATCAAATCTCGGGCAAGTAAAATACCGATTGACAAAGGGAATTGTATCTCGGGTTGTTTGAATCCTCGACATCGTGGTTTATCCGATGAAATCATCGAGGAGCATGTGGGAGCCAACATGGGTATCCAGATCCGCTGTTGGTTATTGCCCGAGAGCCGTCTCGGTCATGTTCAGATGTCTCCCGAACCCGTAGGGTCTACGATTAAGGTTCGGTGGCGCTAGGGTTGTATGAATATGAGTATGCATAAACCGAATGTTGTTCGAGTCCTGGATGAGATCCCGGACGTCACGAGGAGTTCCGGAATGGTCCGGAGGTAAAGATTTATATATGGGAAGTCTTATTTTGTCGTAGGAAAAGTTTCGCACTTTATCGGTATTGTGCAAGAGGACGAAAGGGGTCCGGGGTCCACCGGGGTCCACCTGCCCGGGGGGCCACATGGGCTGTAGGGGTGCGCCTTGGCCTATATGGGCCAAGGGCACCAGCCCCAAGAGGCCCATGCGCCAAGGAGACTTGGGAGGGAGAGTCCTAAAGGGGAAGGCACCTCCGAGGTGCCTTGGGAGGATGGACTCCTCCCCTCTTGGCCGCACCCCTTCCTTGGAGGAAGGGGAAAGGCTGCACCCTCCCCCTCTCTCTTGCACCTATATAAAGGGAGGGGAGGGAGGGGCAGCCGCACCCTAAAGCCCTTGGCGCCTCCCCTCTCTGCTACACCTCCTCCTCCTCCCGTAGTTGCTTAGCGAAGCCTGCCCGGAGTTCTGCATCCACCACCATGCCATTGTGCTGCTGGATCATCATCAACCTCTCCTTCCCCTTGCTGGATCAAGAAGTAGGAGGCGTCATCCGCTCCGTCGTGTGTTGAGCAGCGGAGGTGTTGTCCAGATTCGGCACTAGGTCATCGGTGATCTGAATCACGGCGTGAATGCGACTCCATCATCCCGTTCCATTGAACGCTTCCGCACGCGATCTACAAGTGGTATGTCGATGCAATCACTCTCCCATGACTCGTTGCTAGATGAACTCATAGATGGATCTTGGTGAAACCGTAGGAAAATTTTTAATTTTCTGCAGCGTTCCCCAACGATGGCATCATGAGCTAGGTCTATGCGTAGTTCTCTATTACGCAGTAGAACACAATTTGTTGTGGGCATAGATGTTGTCAGCTCTCTTGCCGCTACTAGTCTTATCTTGCTTCAGCGGTATTGTGGGATGAAGCGGCCCGAACCGACCTTACACGTGCACGCTTACGTGAGACTGGGTTCCATAAGTGACATGCACTAGTTGCATAAGGTGGCTAGCGGGTGTCTGTCTCTCCCACTTTAGTTGGAGCGGATTCGATGAAAAGGGTCCTTATGAAGGGTAAATAGAAGTTGACAAATCACATTGTGGCTTTCACGTAGGTAAGAAAACGTTCTTGCTAGAACCCTATTGCAGCCACGTAAAACTTGCAACAACAATTAGAGGACGTCTAACTTGTTTTTGCAGCAAGTGTTTTGTGATATGATATGGCCAAAGTTGTGATGAATGATGAATGATATATGTGATGTATGAGATCATGTTCTTGTAATAGGAATCACGACTTGCATGTCGATGAGTATGACAACGGCAGGAGCCATAGGAGTTGTCTTTATTTTTGTATGACCTGCGTGTCATTGAAGAACGCCATGTAAATTACTTTACTTTATTGCTAAACGTTGCTAGCCATAGAAGTAGAAGTAGTCGTTGGCGTGACAACTTCATGAAGACACGATGATGGAGATCATGATGATGGAGATCATGGTGTCATGCCGGTGACAGGATGATCATGGAGCCCGAAGATGGAGATCAAAGGAGCTATGTGATATTGGCCATATCATGTCACTACTATATATAATTGCATGTGATGTTTATTATGTTTATGCATCTTGTTTACTTAGAACGACGGTAGTAAATAAGATGATCCTCATAACAATTTCAAGAAAGTGTTCTCCCTAGCGTGCACCGTTGCTAAAGTTAAATCGTTTGGCACCACGTGATGATCGGGTGTGATAGATCCTTACGTTCACATACAACGGGTGTAAGACAGTTTTACACATGCAATACACTTAGGTTAACTTGACGAGCCTAGCATGTACAGACATGGCCTCGGAACACAAGAGACCGAAAGGTCGAACATGAGTCGTATGGAAGATACGATCAACATGGAGATGTTCATTCAGAGCGATGACTAGTCCGTCTCACGTGATGATCGGACACGGCCTAGTCGACTCGGATCATGTATCACTTAGATGGCGAGAGGGATGTCAAATCTGAGTGGGAGTTCATTAAATAATTTGATTAGATGAACTTTATTATCATGACCAATAGTCTAAAACCTTTGCAAAATGTCTTGTAGATCAAATGGCCAACGCTCATGTCACCATGAACTTCAACGCGTTCCTAGAAAACCAAATTTGAAAGATGATGGCAGCAACTATTGATCGGGTCCGGAACACGAGGATTATCCTCATAGCTGCCAGAAACAATATGTCCTAGAAGCACCGCTAGGTGAAGCACCCATCGAGAGAACCAAGGCGTTATGAGCGCTTGGCGGTCTCGTCTTGATGATTACTCCCTCGTTCGATGCGGCATGCTTTACTGACTTAGAACCGGGGCTCCAAAAGCGTTTTGAGCAACACAGAGCATATGAGATGTTCGAGGAGCTAAACTGGTTTTCCAAGCTCATGCCCGGGTCGAGAGATATGAAGTCTCCGACAAGTTCTATAGTTGTAAGATGGAGGAAAATAGTTACATCGGTGAGCACATACTCAAAATATGCAGGTTGCACAACCGCTTTGTCGGTGGACATTAACCTCCAGACGAAGGCGGTCATTGTGAGAATCCTTGATCGCTCCCACCAAGCTACAAGAGCTTTGTGATGAACTACAATATGCGAGGATGGTGAAAACTATTCCTGAAGTATTTTCAATCTTTGAAGTCAGCAGAGGTAGAAATCAAGAAGGAGCATCAAGTGTTGATGGTCAATAAAACCACTAAGTTCAAGAAGGGCAAGGAAAGAAGAACTTCAAGAAGGACGCAAGGATGTTGCCGCGCCCGATAAGCCGATTGTCGGGAAGAAGTCAAAAGAATGGACCCAAGCACGAGACCGTAGTGCTTTTATTGCAAAGGGAAGGAGTCCTTTGAAGGCGGAACTGCCCCAAATACTTAGCGGAGACAAGAAGGCCGGCAACACTAAAGGTATATTTGATATACATGTAATTGATGTGTACCTTACCGATGCTCGTAGTAACTCCACAGGTATTTGATACCGTGCGTTGCTCATATATGTAACTCACGGCGAGGCTGCGGAATAAACGGAGGCTGGCGAAGGGCGAGGTGACGATGCGCGTCGGGAATGGTTCCAAGGTCGATGTGATCGCCGGCCGGCACGCTACCTCTACATTTACCTACGGGATTAGTTTTAAACCTTAATAATTGTTATTTAGTGCCAAGTTTGAGCATGAACATTGTATCGGGATCTCGTTTAATACGAGATGGCTACTCATTTAAATCCGAGAATAATGGTTGTTCTATTTATATGAGAGAAATGTTTTATGGTCATGCTCCGATGGTCAATGGTTTATTCTTAATGAATCTCGAGCGTAATGTTACACATGTTCATAGTGTGAATACCAAAAGATGTAAAGTTGATAACGATAGTCCCACATACTTGTGTAATCGCCGCCTTTGGTCACATTGGTGCCAAGCGCATGAAGAAGCTCCATCTTGATGGACTTTTAGAGTCTCTCGATTATGAATCATTTGACACATGCGAACCATGCCTCATGGGCAAGATGACCAAGACTCCGTTCTCCGGAACAATGGAGCGAGCAACCAACTTATTGGAAATCATACATACCGATGTGTGCGGTCCAATGAGTGTTGAGGCTCGCGGAGGATATCATTATGTTCTCACTCTCACTGATGACTTAAGTAGATATGGGTATGTCTACTTGATGAAACACAAGTCTGAGACCTTTGAAAAGTTCAAGGAATTTCAGAACGAAGTAGAGAATCAACGTGGTGAAAGATAAAATTCTTACGATCGGATCGTGGAGGAGAATATTTAAGTCCGCAATTTGGTACACACTTAAGGAAATGTGGAATCGTTTCACAACTCACGCCTTTGGAACACCTCGGTAATAGCGATTGTGTCCGAACGTCGTAATCGCACTCTATTGGATATGGTGCGATCTATGATGTCTCTTCTTGATTCTTTGCTATCATTTTGGGGATACGCTCTAGAGACACCTACATTCACTTTAAATAGGGCACCGTATTAATCCGTTGAGACGACACCGTATGAATTATGGTTTGGGAAGAAACCTAAGCTGTCGTTTCTAAAAGTTTGGGGATGCGTTGCTTATGTTAAGAAACTTCTACGAAAAGCTCGAACCCAAGTCGGAAAAATGCGTCTTCATAGGATACCCTAAGGAAACTATTGGGTATACCTTCTACCTTAGATCCGAAGGCAAGATCTTTGTTGCCAAGAACGGATCCTTTACGGAAAAAGAGTTTCTCTCGAAAGGAGTAAGTGGGAGGAAAGTAGAACTCGATGAAGTACTACCTCTTGAACCGGAAAGGAGTGCAGCTCAGGAAAATGTTCCTGTGGTGCCTACACCGACTGGAGAGGAAATCAAAGATGATGATCAAGGTACTTCGGATCAAGTTGCTCTTGAACTTTGTAGGTCCACTAGGACACGTTCCGCACCAGTGAATGCAGCAACCGTGTCACGAAATCATGTTGTTGAACAACGGTGAACCTTGAACTATGAAGAAGCGATGGCGGGCCCAGATTCCAACAAATGGCTTGAAGCCATGAAATCCGAGATAGGATCCATGTATGAAAACAAAGTATGGACTTTGTGACAGACCTGCGATGATCGGCGAGCGATAGAAAACAAATGGATCTTTAAGAAGAAGACGAACGCGGATGGTAATGTTACCATCTATAAAGCTCGACTTGTCGCTAAGTGTTATCGACAAGTTCAAGGGATTGACTACGATGAGACTTTCTCTCCCGTAGCGAAGCTTAAGTCTGTCCGAATCATGTTAGCAATTGCCGCATACTATGATTATGAGATATGGCAGATGGACGTCAAAACGG
The DNA here is from genome assembly GCA_021605145.1 of Aegilops bicornis. Classification (NCBI taxonomy): domain Eukaryota; kingdom Viridiplantae; phylum Streptophyta; class Magnoliopsida; order Poales; family Poaceae; genus Aegilops; species Aegilops bicornis. The sequence goes on along the minus strand of JAHIAL010000033.1, from coordinate 782,796 downwards.
CATTCCTTAAGCAGTTACCTTAAGGAAGAGCTCTATATGATGCAGCCGGAAGGTTTTATCGATCCTAAGAATGCTAACAAGGTATGCAAGCTCCAAATGATCCATTTATGGGCTGGTGCAAGCATCTCGGAGTTGGAACATTCGCTTTGATGAGATGATCAAAGCGTTTGGGTTTATGAAGACTTATAGAGAAGCCTGCGTTTACAAGAAAGTGAGTGGGAGCTCTGTAGCATTTCTCATATTATATATAGATGACATACTTCTGATGGGAAATGATATAGAACTTTTGGACAGCATTAAGGCCTAGTTGAATAAGAGTTTTTCAATGAAGGACCTTGGAGAAGTCACATATTAGGCATCAAAATCTATAGGGATAGATCGAGACGCCTCATAGGTCTTTCACAAAGCACATACCTTGATAAGATTTTGAAGAAGTTCAAAATGGATCAGTCCAAGAAAGGGTTCTTGCCTGTTTTGCAAGGTGTGAAATTGAGCTCAGCTCAATGCCCGACCACGCCAAAAGATAAAGAAGAGATGAGTGTCATCCCCTATGCCTCGACCATAGGATCTATTATGTATGCCTTCATGTGTACGGACTGATGTAAACCTTGCCGTAAGTTTGGTAGGAAGGTACCAAAGTAATCCGGCAAGGAACAACTGAACTGTCGGTCAAGAATATCACGAAGTACACGAAAAGGACAAAGGACATGTTTCGTTTATGGAGGTGACGAAGAGCTGTCGTAAAAGGGTTACGTCGGCTTAAGCTTCGACACAGATCTGAATGACTCTAAGTCACAAACCGGATACGTGTATATGTTGAATGGTGGAAGCGATGGCTGGTGCGCCAAGCGAGAGCGTCGATGGCGGGATCTACATGTGAAGCGGAGTACATGGCAGCCTCGGAGGCAAAGACATGAAGCAATTTGGGTGAAGAAGTTCATCACCGACCTAGGAGTCATACCCAATGCGTCGGAGCCGATCAAACTCTTCTGTGTTAACACTGGAGCTATTGCACTTGCCAAGGAGCCCAGGTTTCACAAGAAGACCAGGCACATCAAGCGTCGCTTCAACTCCATTCGTGAAAATGTTCAAGATGGGGACATAGAAATTTGCAAAGTGCATATGGATCCGAATGTCGCAGATCCATTGACTAAACCTCTTCCATGAGCAAAACATGATCAACACAGAACTCTATGGGTGTGCGATTCATCACAATGTAACTAGATTATTGACTCTAGTGCAAGTGGGAGACTGTTGGAAATATGCCCTAGAGGCAATAATAAAAGTATTATTATTATATTTCCTTGTTCATGATAATTGTCTTTTATTCATGCTATAATTGTATTATCCAGGAAATGCGTAATACACGTGTGCATACATAGACCACAAAATGTCCCTAGTGAGCCTCTAGTTGACTAGCTCGTTGATCAACAGATAGTCATGGTTTCGACTATGGACATTGGATGTCATTGATAACGGGATCACATCATTAGGAGAATGATGTGATGGACAAGACAAACCTAAGCATAGCACAAGATCGTGTAGATTCGTTTTGCTAGAGCTTTTCCAATGTCATTTATCTCTTCCTTAGACCATGAGATCGTGTAACTCCCGGATACCGTAAGAGTGCTTTGGGTGTACCAAAGCGTCCACAACGTAATCGGGTGACTATAAAGGTGCATTAAGGTATCTCCGAAAGTGTCTACATTGGGTTGACACGGATCGAGGGCTGGGATTTGTCACTCCGTATGACGGAGAGGTATCACTGGGCCCACTTTCGGTAGTGCATCATCATAATGAGCTCAAAGTGACCAAGTGTTTGGTCACGGGATCATGCATTCTGACGAGTAAAGTGACTTGCGATAGCGAGATTGAACGAGGTATTGGGATACCGACGATCGAATCTCGGGCAAGTAAAATACCGATTGACAAAGGGAATTGTATCACGGGGTTGTTTGAATCCTCGACATCGTGGTTTATCCGATGAAATCATCGAGGAGCATGTGGAGCCAACATGGGTATCCAGATCCCGCTGTTGGTTATTGCCCGAGAGCCGTCTCGGTCATGTTCGCATGTCTCCGAACCCGTAGGGTCTACGATTAAGGTTCGGTGGCGCTAGGGTTGTATGAATATGAGTATGCATAAACCGAATGTTGTTCGGAGTCGAGATGAGATCTCGGACGTCACGAGGAGTTCAGGAATGGTCCGGAGGTAAAGATTTATATATGGGAAGTCTTATTTTGGTCGCTGGAAAAGTTTCGCACTTTATCGGTATTGTACCGGGAGTGCCGAAAGGGGTCCGGGGGTCCACCGGGGGGGTCCACCTGCCCCGGGGGGCCACATGGGCTGTAGGGGGTGCGCCTTGGCCTATATGGGCCAAGGGCACCAGCCCCAAGAGGCCCATGCACCAAGGAGACTTGGGGAGGGGAGAGTCCTAAAGGGGGAAGGCACCTCCGAGGTGCCTTGGGGAGGATGGACTCCTCCCCCCTCTTGGCCGCACCCCTTGGAGGAAGGGGCAGGCTGCGCCCTCCCCTCTCTTGCACCTATATAAAGGAGGGAGGGAGGGGTGGCCGCACCGGAAGCCCTTGGCGCCTCCCTCTCTGCTACACCTCCTCCTCCTCCCGTAGTTGCTTAGGCGAAGCCGCCGAGTTCTGTTTGCATCCACCACCACGCCGTCGTGCTTGGATCATCATCAACCTCTCCTTCCCCTTGCTGGATCAAGAAGGAGGAGACGTCATCAGCTCAAAATGCGTGTGTGTTGAACGCGGAGGTCTTTGTCCGATTCGACACTAGGTCATCGGTGATCCGAATCACCATGAAAGTACGACTCCATCATCCACGTTCCATTGAACGCTTCCGCACGCGATCTACAAGTGGTATGTAGATGCAATCACTCTCCCATGACTCGTTGCTAGATGAACTCATAGATGGATCTTGGTGAAACCGTAGGAAAATTTTTAATTTTCTGCAACGTTCCCCAACACAATCTGCGCGCTGGACTCATCGTCATTGAAGCCTGGTTCAGGGGCTATTGAGGGAGTCCTGGATTGGGGGGTCCTCAGACAGCCGGACTGTTGGACTATGAAGATACAAGATTGAAGACTTCGTCCCGTGTCTGGATGGGACTCTCCTTGGCGTGGAAGGCAAGCTTGGCAATATGGATATGTAGATCTCCTCCCTTGTAACCGACTACGTGTAACCCCTAGCCCCTCCGGTGTCTATATAAACCGGAGGGTTTAGTCCGTGAGGACAACAACAATCATACCATAGGCTAGCTTCTAGGGTTTTAGCCTCTACTATCTCGTGGTAGATCAACTCTTGTAATACTCATATCATCAAGATCAATAGGGCAGGAAGTAGGGTATTACCTCCATCGAGAGGGCCCGAACCTGGGTAAACATCGTGTCCCCCGCCTCCTATTATCTCGCCTTTAGGCCTTACCAGTTAGGACCCCTACCCGAGATCCGCCGGTTTTGACACCGACAGTACGCTTGCGCCAGTTCCATGCTCAAGTTGTCATGGAATGGCACGGGCACCAGCTCGTCGTCAGAGGCCACAACCATCGTCGGGTCGTTATCAGAGACCTTCAGCGAGCTCGTCGGCAGGCCTGACTCTATCTGTTGCGCACGGCTGGTATGCCTATTGGCCGCCAGAGACTGGTTGTTCTTTTTCTGTTTATGTAATCTGCAACTGGTTCACCATGGTTTTGGGAAACCTCTAGAACCTTCTGTCGGCTTTGGAAAGGTTCCACGAGGTTTTTCCTCTTCTTTTTTCTCACTGTTTTCTGTTTTCTTTTCTCTTTTCTAAATTCATGAACAATTTTTCAAATTTATGAAAACTTTTTGACTTCTTGATATTTTTAATAGAGAACAATTTTAAGTGCATGAACATTTTCTGAAATCTTGAATATTTTTAAATTCGCAGAAATTCTAGAAAAAAGAATCGGAAGTAGTTGGGCTGGCCCACCTGAAACTCACATGGGCGGCCATGTGCTAATACTCGCGCGCGGTATATAGCAACGGTTAGCTTGATTGCACATGAGAGCGATTAAAATTATTGATGACTGTTGTACCATTTTACAAAAGTACAATTTGCAGCGTTTGTGGTCATGGGGTTGTCTAATTAAATTTTAGTTTTACTTTTGTGAGACGACTCCGTACGCTCTCTCTGTTTGTCCTTACCAATCTGTCAATCACTATCTGACAAGCGATTCAGGCTTACTAAGGGAAGACACCCAAAATGTGATTGCTGGTTCCCTTGAGTGACGTGAGAGGATAGCGTATAGGATGACTGGGCGTGAGGCGGCGAGGGATAGTACCGCCTTGAATTAATCGAGTAGAATGGAGAAGAACGGAGGTGCGTGCTGTAATACCGGATATCAGTCAGTACTTCCCAATGCCTCCAATGCCTATGCCTATATAAAATATCTACTGTGCAAAGATGCAGCAAATAATACACTGGATGAGATTGGATAACTCCAAGACATCGAAGTGAAAATAATGAAATCAGATATTCATCTTCTTATTAGAAAATCCTCTCTCTTTATAGATCACGTGAATGGTAGATAGCGACATAAATTCATTTGTACTTGGGTGGGTCAGTAGCAAAGGATCATTTGTTTTAGGAAAAATAATACATTTGTTATGTATCCCGCACACAGTTCACTGCGGCTAAGACAGGGTTGTGTCGCCGTGCTTAGGCCTTGGCCATCACGGAGAAAGGTGAGTGATAGGGGTCGTTGCTATTTCATGTTTTTTTTTGTTTTCTTTCTCTTTTCAGATTTTGGTTTTTCTCAGTTTCTCTTTCCACATTTTTGTGTAGTTTATGTAACATAAGATGAACTTTTTTCCAATATATGGTGAACATTTTTTTAAATACACACTGAACTTTTTGGTGTATACGATGAACATGACCTCCCACTGGGATCGGGTCCTCGTGTCCGTCCAGTGGGAGGTCATGTTCCCATTGTGTTAGCTCAAGGCGGTCACTCGGATTGGCTTAGACCACCCTCCCCTACTTTTCACTTCGGGGAAGGGCTCCCTTCTTAGGACGTCACAACTTCACTTCGAACCCTCATGGCTACTTCAGCTGGGTTTTATAGACGATGCACATCTTAGGTGGGTCGAGGCTGAGGCATCCCCACCGCCGACGTTTTGTGCAGTTTATATTTGGCACCATTGTGCAAAATTGGTTCGGCAATTCATGCGAGGATGGAGGGCCAACCCGGGTGCCGAGCTACAGTCTGCAGGGGCCCTAATGGACCAGATTAAGTCTCTGTTTGTGATTGCCAATAGTTCTAGTCTCTACGCTAACGATTAGATGTTGCCCTATAACTTTGGAAGCCTCCCTTATGGATATCTTCAAGGGTGAGGAGCTCTTCTAGCTATGTAGAGGGGGTTAGAATTGCTCCTAATAGGGGACGCTAATACCGCCTACTTCCAAGCCATCGCTAATAGACGGCAGCGGAAGTGCTCCATTCCTTGTTTATAGGATGGAGAGTTACTCCTCGAGCACCCGAATGAGATTACTTCCCACATCTTTGCTTTAAAATGAGCTTTTCACGGTAGAACCTCGTGGGGGGGGGGGGGGGGTTATTTGGCGGCTGACTTCTGGCCAGTTGAGGCCAGGGTCTCCGACTTTGAGAATGGGGATTTGACACTCCCATTCCTGCTGGAGGAGGCCGGCCGTGTGTGAATGATGAAGCCCCACGCCTTGGAAGCCAAAGTTTTCATGATGTCACGTGAGGGCAATTTATTATCCTCGACATGAAATGCCAGAACGCAGGTCACTCCGATGAAAGAATTTTTCTTGTCAAGGTGCCGTCTGGAGTCTTGACAAAAACAATGTTGTCTTTAACAAAGAACTCTATGTTGTGGGCCAGGAAGGCCCCAAATCACATGTTCAGAGGAATCATGTACTGCAGTCTCTCCGCTTCATGTAAATCGAGACCAACAGGCTATAATCTTGATTAAATCGGTTATCGTACAACTCAAATACCTAAAAAGTGTTATTGGTTAGATAACCAATTGATATGCTTGGGGAGTGATCAAAGATTATTTTTTTGTGGTAACTTTACAGATTTTGTGAGGATCCCCATTGTAGTATTGTCATGTTTCGGCGCAAAGGGATATGGTGCAGTTGGTAGAAGTAGCAAACATATTACACTTGACGATCCACCTTTTCTATAAGAATTGAAGATGTTATCATAAATCAGGGAAAGAGTAGTTGCTTTACTTAAGCTACCTTCAGACATGTAGGCACCACTAGATGAACATTCTCCATGTTAGTAGATTCTTTTACATGAATCACAACTGAACAAATTGGGGACAAATCAAGCATACGGTGCTTGAAAATGTATTCCAGAGCAGGCAAAAGTCATATAGAATAATAGAAGGCAGATTCACAGAGTCTCGTGGCTCCCAGGGGGTGTTTCAATCATTTGCTGTTGAGGTATGTCCGACCCATATATGTACAAGTTACATCAGGATTATAGATTTGTACTCCCTCCGTCCCAAAATACTTGTCGTAGAAATGCATAAAAATGGATGTATCTAAAACTAAAATACATCTAGATACATCCATTCCCAAGACAAGTATCTCCGGACGGAGGGAGTATAACAATATTAAGCAAGACAAGCCATAAAATTTAATGAAAATCATGCCAATTTGATTCCGTTTTTTCCTTGGGGGGGGGGGGGGGTGTTTTGACGTCTTGATTTGGTGGGATTTGACCTATTTTGGTGCTTAATTTTTTTTGGATTGCCTATTTGCAATAACATATTTTTAGAAGAGAGGAAAACACTCGGGCTCTACATCGGCTGATGCACACAACCATCCATTAATTATTGCAATGTTTATAAGATCTGATACAAGTGTAATCAAAACAAAAGGCACACATGGCAGCCCATATGGCAAGGACTAAATACGTGTAGGAAATAAATGAACCCTCATGTATAACATGGGAGCTCCTATTCGCCGCTCGCTGCGGCAAACAGACGCGGTTTTGCACAGGCGGGTGTCCAACTGGGCCGGCCCATGAATGTAACGACCGACAGCATGCTGTAGCTAAAAAAAATGCCGTCGTCACGGGAATTCAAAACCAGGACCTCACGCTAAATCTGACGTGGTTCTACCAGTTGCACTAGCATCCTTTACTGGTTATACAGCAGTGCCAAGCAGGGGCGGACCTAGAACAAAAACTTCCCGGGGTCCACGTGTACGCCATAAATGATGGATACTATGCAATAATATACACAAAAGTAACCCACGAAATAGCTTAAAATGTCCAATAATAAAAATTAATTATCAAAATGAAGTGTTCCCTTGAAATTCTTGTTGATTGTGTAAAATTAAACAATAAAAAATAAGATCTCCAAACAATAGGAACAAATATGATCAGGCAACATAAATTCCCTCGTAATTCGTTGATTATTATGTTATCACAAGTGCACAAGGAGTTACACTATTTGTGTTTGTAGGCAGAAACAACAAATAAAGCTTGCTCTTCGAAATATATGGTTGTGAAGTTAAACTTACTTGTCATTGTGTCTTAATGCTGCATACGGTCGACAAATAATCCAAGGTTCCAAATGGATGTGAATCACTAAGGAAAATTTATCAAATCACAGAACCCGTGTCTCTGTTGTAATACCCTTGAATTTGAAAACACCGGCCATACAATCTAGGTAAAGAATTAGAGAAAATTGGGATATGTACATACGTTTCAGACAAATTGGCGACCTTACCGAGAGCAATACTATTTCCTTTGATTATTTAGCAATCTGAAGCCGCCCGTGAGATGAGCGCAGAGGAATGGCGGTGATGACTAGCAATTGCTTAGGGGTGAGGCGGCGGTGCGACGGAAGGAGGCGAGCAGGCACCAACCGAACTGGCACAGGATAAGCACGTATGTGAGCGGTAGGATCCAATCGATCGCTATCTTGTTTTCTTTGCTCCCTCGAGACGATCGACAGCCGGATGGGCCTTCAACTAGATGGGCCGTGCCTGAGCTCGCTCCAACTAAGTCAACGGGTGTCCAGATTTATCTTTTACCGGTGTCCAAGCCTCAAATACGAAGTAGTATACACGTAAGCGCAATTTCTACCCGGTGTCCTGTGACACCGGCTACGTGAACGTAGGTCCGCCCCTGGTGCCAAGCTTAAAGAACCAACCCGCAGCACAGATCCACATAATATCTTGAATTTCAAAAGCACTTTTTATTGAAAAAACCGAAGGGATCTGTGCACACAAACAAGTTGCTCATTTGCGAATAAAATATTAAAACTGAAATACTTTTGAAATTCCAAGACAAAATTTGGAAACATGAGCATATTTTGAAAAATGTGAAACCAAGAACATTTTTTGAAATTGGTGAACAAAAAATTGAAACTGAACAATTTAGAAACTCCTGAAAAATGAAAACGTGTACATTTTTGAAATTTGGGAACAATTTTCGAAAACAGGAATATGTTTTCAACTGCCCGAACATTTTTTGAAAATTATGAACAAAAAATTGAAACTGAAAATTTTCGAAACTCCTGAAAATATGAAATTGTGCACATTTTAAAAATTTGTGAACAATTTTTGAAAACGGGAACATGTTTTGAACCATCCGAACATTTTTTGAAATTTGTGAACAAAAAATTGAAATTGAACAATTTAGAAACTCAAAAATGAAACTGCACACATTTTTTGAAATTTGAGAACAATTTATTTAGAACGGGAACTTGTTTTGAACCACACAAACATTTTTTTTAAATTTGTGAACAAAAATTTGATACTGAATAATTTCCAAAACTCATGAAAAAAAAAATGAAAACTTCATATTTTTTGAATTTGCGAACAATTTCTTTAAAACAGGAACATTTTTTGAAACTGAACAATTTTGAAACTCCTGAAAAAATGAAAACATGCACATTTTTGCAATTTGCGAACAATTTCTTTAAAACGGGAACATTTTTTGAAACTAGAACAATATTTTAAAAATGGAACATTTTATGAGTTTATGACCAAAATTTGAACTCACGAAAGTTTTAAGAAATTTGAACATTTTTTGGTTTTTGGAACATTTTTCAAAAATATGAAAAAAGTGAAGAAAGAAAAAGGAAACTCGAAATAAGAAAGACAAACAAAAAAAGAAACAGAAAAAAGTAAATAGAAAGAAGAAAAGGAAATAGAAAAATGACAAAAAAGAAACGTAAAAAATAAAAACAGAAATTAAAAGGAAAACCGGTAAAAGAAAATAAACCGGTTCAGGGAACCTTCTGGAAGGTTCCCAAAACCGGATGATAGTACAGGAACTGCGTACCCATAATGGGCCGGCCCGTCGCGTCGCTCGGTCGCTTCGCCTGTGCGAAGTGCCGACAGTTTGACGCAGCGCGCGTCAAATAGGGTATTCCGTATAACATATCCTATTGTTGGGTTTACTGTCAAAAAAAATCCTACTATTGGGTTGCCACCCAAATCTCCCATTGGTTGAACCCAAAGACTCTGGATGCCCACTCATCTCTACTCCTAATGGACGACTTGGTGAATAGTCTGCGCGGTTTAATTTCGCTGGGTTTTTTCGTCATCCTCCCACCTTCAGTTTTTTTTCGTCATCCTCCCACCTCCGTTAACTCGCAACCCTCCCGCGAAAAAAAACCGTGCCAAAAAAAATCTGCCTCCCGATCCCATCTCGATCTCCAAGCTCCAGCGCGCCGCCACCTCCTGCCGACCGCCGCCCTCCCCGGCACAGCACGCCGCCACGAACGCCGCGGCCGTTGGCGGCTCCTCCCGCCCCCGCCGGCTGCCCCGGTCGTTCCGCGCCCTCTCGTCCTCGGCGCCGCTCGCAGCCTCCCCGCCCAACGCGCCCGCACCTGCGCCCGGGGTGGTCCAGATCAGCGAGGAGCACCTCGTGCGGTGCGCGGCAGCGGGGAGGGCGCCGCTGCGGGTGGCGGTGCTGCTGAGCGGCGGGGTCGACAGCAGCGTCGCGCTCCGCCTCCTCCACGCAGCCGGGCACAGCTGCACCGCCTTCTACCTCAAGATCTGGTTCCAGGTCTGTACACACTCCCCTGTCGCTATGCTCTGCAATGCTACGCTACGGGATCACTTAATAAGCTCGGCGTGATTAATCTGTAGGAAGATTTCAGGAACTTTTGGTCCGAGTGCCCGTGGGATGAGGATTTGAAGTATGCACAGGCTGTGTGTGACAAGGTATATTTCAGAAAATTCATCCGGTGCATGCTGTTTCATTGAATGGCCAGTGTGCAGCATATGTAAACTAGCTCTGGCTGCACGAACTGACTGATCTAATGGATGTCTTTTGTAGATTGATGTGCCATTGGAGGTGGTACATCTATCTGATGAGTACTGGAACCATGTGGTAAGCTTCACTTCAAACTTTTTGCGCCTGATCCTCGTAGACATCCCATATGTTTTTCTGCATTCTGAGAAACTATAATGGATTTTATATCTAGGTGTCTCATATGATTAATGAGTACATAGCGGGGCCTTTACACGAACCCTGATGTTCTTTGCAACACAAGAATAAAGTTTGGTATGGATGTGCACACTTCTATTACTGTGTTCATGTGCTTATTCTTTTTCACTCATTTTCTGCAGGAGCTTTCTTAGAAGCAATTGAAAATTTGGGATTTGATTACATAGCTTTAGGACATTATGCACATGTAGTCCATCCACACGTTGAGAACGCTAAAGAGCCATCGGTGCTCCAACTTTTGAAAGACGAGGTGCTTTAAAATAGCTTGCTTAGCTTCAGTGTTACTGAATTTGATGTCAATTGAGTTCTATTATTCATCCTAGAAGGAAAGTTGTGATACAGTGAAACAAATATATGGTTCTTCTGTTTAAATAAATATTGGTTAGTCGAAACCACCTTTCAGACTCTGATTGTTGTTTCAGATCAAGGATCAAACTTATTTCCTCTCACATCTCTCTCAGCCCTAGCTTAGAAGGCTTCTTTTTCCACTGGGGTGTATAAAAAAGGTGATATATTTTCAGGATCTGGCGGTGTATTTATCTGTAAATGGAGCTCATCTTTTGCAGGATGAAGTTCGCAGTCTGGCTGTTCAGATGGACCTTCCTAACCAAGCTAGAAAGGATTCTCAGGGGATATGTTTTCTTGGAAAGGTTATTGCTTTAATATAGTTGTTAATATTTCACATGTTTTTTGCAAAATATGGTTCTGTTCTTTATCCTTGTGTTGTCTCATTTTAAGCTTAAAAAGTCACTCTTTCTAGGTCAAATTCAGTGAGTTTGTTCAAAGACATATAGGAGAAATGGAGGGTATACTTCTTGAGGCTGAAACTAGAGATTACCTAGGGATGCACCGTGGGTTTTGGTTCTATACAATTGGTCAGCGACAAGGTTTGCGACTTTCTAGAGGACCTTGGTATGCACTGTACATGATACTAGCCTCTTTTATGGTACAATAAGATCAGCTAAATTAAATGTATATTAGCCTGAAGTATTCTACAATTCAAGGAAGATCTGTCCTCATGTAGCACATATCTATTTATCCATAAATTCATCAAATGAGTGGTCATTTTCTCTTACACAAGTATGTTGTGGAGAAAGATGTGCAAAATAATGTGGTTTTTGTATCAAGGAATTACTATTCGCTGGATAAGAGGAGGCGAACATTTCGTGTTGGATCGCTGAACTGGTTTAGCGATTCTGGGCCAGCGATTACCGCGCGCCGCCACGAACGCCGCGACGAGGAAATCTTTTAGTTACATTACATCGTTGGCCTTCTTCCTGTGACAGAGAAAGTTATGGACACGGTAGAGGCTGCCGAGAGGAGTTCCCTTGCTGCAACCTCCAATGGTATTTCCGGTGCAGTGTCCAAGAGGTTAGTGGACATTGTCCCTTTCTTTCGTTGACAATTCTGCTGTATTATTCAATTCGAACTAATGTTTAGTACTTTATATTGCCGATAGAAATAATTTTATCCGCTTGATTTAGGAAGTGCACATAGGTAGGTTAACATATTTTGCAGCTCTTTCACATGTAAAAGCATATGTTGCATAAGAAATTATTATCTTCGAAGCATACTCACATTTAAACACAAATAGGGGAGGTTCAGACTTCAGAGCAATGATAACAAGGTTTGTTCCTCACTCTTTTGTTGGAATTTTAGTTCCAAGTTAACAATATTTCTTATCCGCTTCATAAGTCATGCATTTGCTTAATTAGGTGATAAGTAGAGCAAAAAAAATTGATCATGTTATTGTGGGGTTTGTTTAAACTCCAGCATAAGGAATTCTGGTTTAAGAAAAAAGACTTTTGGCTTCTTTAATTACAAATTGATTGCAACATCGTGTTAGTATGTGATTTCTCACATGTGGTTATAATATTTGTGAAGACGTGCATTGCACGTGCACTTGGAAGCGGGCCCGTGGCCCATTGGGCGGGCCACAAATCATTGGTAGTACATGTCGTGTTTATCCTCACTGTTGAATATTCTGTATATAACTATTTATGCAATACTTGGACCATAGGAGCAATTCATTCTGTATATTTTGCTGGGGATTGTGCCTTCCAGTCAATTTATAGATGGGTAAGATGTATCACAATATCTTTGACTTGCATTCTCTATGATGTCAAGTAAGAAAATAGAATATATACTCCTTGAATTATCTTTTCTTTTTTTCGATGTCTCTATCTTACTTATATAATCCAATTGGCATTCGCTAGAGTTTCTGTTGATGAAACATTTGTTTTGTGATGTCAGGAGATTCTGTTTGTGACTTTGCAATCAATATTCGTTGATACGGTTCGTAGATCATGATATCTGCACAATCTCAATCTACTTCCTGTGACTATATATTGTATTAATGGGTTGTGTCAGGGTTATTTTATCAACTACTCGGTTGTTGATCTACATTACGGTTTATTTCTTACACGAATTAATGTTGACTCGATTCCCTGTAGTAGGTTGAGAGGCTTCTCCTCTCATGATTTGCTCTGATTAGTTTGCTTGGCTCCATGCTACTCATGATTTCTTTGAATTTTTCTGTAGGAGCTCGATCAAAATCACCTATGAAAAATATGTCGTTCTTCTCTACAGGGGTTGAATGTGGAATTTGAGGATAATCTGTGCACCAGCATCCGACTCCTTGATGTTGCTCTGATCATATTGTGTAAATATATTTCTAATAAAGCAATCGCCCGATGGTGTACATGTTAGAAATAACAAGATGTAATCATCAAGTGTGAGAGATGGCAACATCATGATGGGATGGTATGTACTGTTGTGCTCATCAATAGGTTCGTCTTTCATTCTCTTGCAGCCAGCATGTTTTTTGTTATGCAAACAATTAGGAAATATCTAATTTCTATGTACGTCCAAATATATATAAGTAGTTGTTGTTAGCACTGAATTTGGATTTGTTAACGGTCGCTGCATTTGGTCTATCTCGAGCCTCTGGTTGTGGATCATGTTCTTTTGATATCCGCTTGCCATGATATGTTATCTCTGGTATGTGTTACCTCTATTTTTTTGTCTGGACTAATTAGGGCCTGCTTCTGTTTGCTCTAATTGATATAATTGTTGTGGCATGCAGCAGCCAAGCCAACAACAGAGCCAGGCTTAGGCCTGATGACGACTTGACAAATATGATCAAGATGCTGAAGATGAGGAATCTGTGAAACTGAAGAAATAGGGGTACTCTTAGCTTTAGTTCCTTCTATCATTTTTGATATTCATTGCTATGTATCTGTATAAACTTGCTTCGGCCATTATTGACAATTGGTCAGCAAAAGAATTGCATATCTCTAGCCATCCAGAATAAGCGGATGAGATGATGTGCATTCATTTGGTGGCACAAAATCAATTTCCTTTGCCAACTAATAGTACATACATTAAGAAAATTACTACAGTTGGCAGCTCTTCACTGCATGTTTTGAAATGTTTCGTGTGCTTGTCCTACCAAGTCACTTACAGAAGCAGGTACAACATGCTAAGTAAGCATCCAATTATTTACCCTATTTTTTGTATCAATCCGAGAAAGACGAGAACGATGGCTGGAAGGCAGGGCGTTGTTGGATGGAAGGAAGAGTGAGAGAGATAGGAGGGGCATGAGGTGACAAGTTCAATGGGGTTGCCAAGGAGGTTTGAGGGAAACAGGCCACCATTGAGATTTTTATATCCGCTGGCATGCGCGCTTGCTTGCTGATGTGCGCGTTTGGCTGTTGTTGCTGCGCATGTGTGCGTGGTATGCCCCTGCCACTGTGTATCGCTGCGATGTTGTGTGCTTGCTACTGCTGATCAGCGTGTGTGTGCGGTTGTGCGGTTGCTGCCGCGTTTTCTGGTAAAACCGCCATGCACTTCTTTTTCTTGTGCTGAACAATTCATGATCACTATACCACTGAACTCTTTCTTGAACAGAAGCCACGCGAACTTAGTTTGAGCTCTTATGTTGTTAAATGAAGCATGATTTTTAGTAAGCTGAACAATAGTTCTGATTTCCTCACTTAACAGGAATTTTTCAGTTCTATTTGTATTGTTCTAATCAGTTGTTTTTACACTACTATATAACCAGCACTCTTATATATCAAGTGATTATAGCATCTTGATTATTTCTGTATTGACTTTCCCTTCTCAGATTACTGATCCATGGTCTTCCTGTAGATTTCAATGCTGACTTGAATCCTGTTAGGAGTTGATCAAGATAATCCGCTGTGTTGTGATGCAATCACTAATTAATTTGAGAGAGAACAGTGTGGAATCAGAAGTAACGAGATGTGACCATTAAGTTTGACAGATGGCAAGGGAATGTGATATGTAGTCCTCTATATGCACCAATAGTGCATTCACTTTTCGCGCTTCTATGGTTGGTTCATATGTGGTTATTGAAGCAGGATAAGTTCTTGAGAAGGACTCTAATTGCTATGGACCACAAGATTTCAGATGTCGCTCCCTATTATGTATTGCCGTTGACATTGGACTTTCTATCCAGTAAGAGGGACATTGGGATCATTGTTCATCTAGAGAAGTCAATGCCAAATCTACGTCAGGACATTGGAATGTTAATGATTGGAGGTGATGTTTTTCTCTTCCATACCTAAATTGTCTTTAGTATAAGTCCATATAAAGAGAAATGCATTGTTCTAACTATTGAAGCACAATTGTTAAATTAATTAATTTTAGCTATGTTATAGTTTGAGCTGAGGGCTTCTTACCATTTTTACTTCTACTAGATTCATTTGTCACACAGTTTTTAGAGCAGGGTACTTGACAAATGAGTTAGATCACTTTTCTGTCTGAGAGTCGATTTTTTTGTGTGTTAGATGGATTGACAAGTACCAAAGATTGATGCCAAGCAGAACTAAAACCTGTCCATGGATTACCTTCAGTCCCGCATTCCAATCAACAACATTGGGCCGAGCGAGCGCGCGGGTGGCGCAAGAGGCAATGGGCAGCCGGTGGCGATTGAGTGGTGAGCGGCGGTGGCGAGGTCGAGCGGTTGGCACAAATGGGGAGTAGGCAATTACCGTGACGGGCGAGCGGACGGGGCGAGTATGTGTCACGATTGCATCAGAATTAGAATAAAGTAGACAATGCATACGTGTGGCCATTGACTGATTTTGTGTGTTGTGTACTTGTGTTAACAGCCAGCCAAATCAATCAGACAAGGACCATTATGTACGTGAGTGTGTTAGCAGTGGGTATATCTGAAGATTATTTCTCAACTCGGCATGTGGGTAGAGACTAAAAAGACGATGCCATGGTAGCATGGCAGACCTGGCAAGTGCCACGAACATGATGATATTCTTCCTTTTCTTAATTCCTTGATTTAAAAATAATTTGCTTTGCGTGTGTAGGAACATAGCAGTCGGGCAAACGACACTTTGTCATCTCGATCTATCAAGGGAAATAATTTCTTTACTTTAGAAAATGTAGGTTCGGATTGGTCTGTTGAGTTATGGCTGGCTGATCGGAATAATTTTTCGATTTAAAAAATGTAGCAAATAGCATTTCATTAGAGATTGGTCTGTTGAGTTATGGCTGGCTGATCGGAATAATTTTCCTATTTAAAAATGTAGCAAATAGCATTTCATTAGAGATGGCTTTGCAGCAAATTGCAAATGGCGCAAACCAAGCCATCGCTGCCTCGTCGCTCTCGCTGGGAGGCGACAACGACCGCCAGTCTCTTCTTCGCCTTCTTAGTCGGCATCTCCTCCATCCGGATGCCTGTGGCATGAGCCACTGCCACCGACAGGACTCGACCTCCGGGAAGTTTAGGTCCGTCTTCGTCCGTCCGGCACGCCACACCGCCACGTCGTAGGCGCGCGTGGCCTCATCGGCGGTGGGATACGTGTCGAACCACCAACGCTGCCTGGCGTCAGAGAACTCCAGTCCGAAGTTCCTGGAGCGCTTTGCCCTCATGCCGAAGAAACCAGACTTGCCCTTCGGCGTCTTCTTCGGCGTCATCGGGGAGGCGGCGGCGAAGCTGAAAGCGGGCGGCGACGGCGGGCGGACGAGGCAGACGGAGCGGGATGGCGGCATGCGACGCTGTACGGCGGGCGACGAACCGAGAGTATGACCAGGAGCATGGCCGGAAAGGAGGCGGATGGAGCGCCGGGCGGAGGATGGACCGAGGCGAGGCGGGCGGGTCCGGCAAGCGGAGGCGGCCAAGCGAGGCGAACGCGATGGGCAAGTGGGCGGCAGCGGCGGCCTAGGCGGGATGGAATCAGTGGCAGGGGTCTGAATCTACGGTAGGGCGAGGCCTTAGAAAGTTAACATGTAACTCTTGCAAACTATTTCAAAAGCCCGTGACAACGCACGGGCACTCTACTAGTCCTTATGGGTCCAAGTGACAGCCTTGAAGATAACATGCGAGCTATCAATGTTGCGCATCGTGGCGTGATGGTAAGCACAGGTTGCCGAATTAGTATCTGCATCCAGTTGTTGTGTACTCTTCTTTAGTCGCACACCACAAAGGAGGCCTGGTCCGGAATACCACCGAGCGGCGAGCGTAATCACTACTGCTAGCTGGTCGGACTCCTTGGCCTTTTTACTGGATCCAAAGATGATGGAACTTGTTGGGATGGGTTCAACGTGGCACCGACCTTTACTGGGGGCACAAACAGGGTAGAACCCGCTAATCCAAGTGAGCTTTCAAATATTTTTGCCACATTCACTCGCGGCAAGTGGCTAGTGGGCGCGTGGTTGCGGTAGATCTTGCTGCCACATGCATGCCACAACCTAGAAAAGATAGTGGCGACACATGTCTGATCAAGTTCTAGACCTAGCATAAGCTAGGCACCCATCCAAAAAGACGTTGGCCCAACTGGAATCAGTGCGGCTGCACGCCTGACCCAGAAGTGGTATGCAAGACTTTATAAGTGCTAATTAGCACACTAACCAGGGCGAGACGATTGGCAACCAACTAGTTGCATGTGTTGCACGGCATTGTGTGGTCGTCAGTATTGGCTAGTTTGCGTTCGACTAAATAACAAATTGTTTATTTCCTTTGTAAACCAGCTATAGTAAAACTGTAAAAGTTCCAAATCATTTGTAATTTGGAACGCTAATGAGTCTGGTCTTAATCGAATCAATGGCACGATCCCAGGTACAATATCAATTGTCCCCTACTCGCCATAGAAAAAGCCACACTACAAAAAAAGGACACATTCATGACATTTTGGGCCGAACGAATTTTTTTTCTGTCATACATATGACACTTCTATGACGATAATTGTGACAAAACCCGGTATTATCATAGATGTCTTGGGCTCTACTTCTATGACAAAAAATCATGACAGAAAATGGGCTTTTCGTCTTGGGCGGGCGGAGACGTACTGCATGACATTCTTTGGGCCGTCCATGACGGAAAAACCATGGTAGAAGCGAGGGAGGAAAATTTCGGGGAGTTCGATTCACGGTGGGAGGTCGGGGCGGCGATGCACGCTTTCTCGCATTACACGCTGCTGCAGTGTGCGAGGTGGCGTTAGCTCTAACTCGAACCCGAAGCGAGGCGTTGGGCTCTAGCCGAACCCGGCGATTGCCTTCTGCGAACTACGCGTTCATCGAACCCGAAGCGATCGATTGA
The DNA here is from genome assembly GCA_021605145.1 of Aegilops bicornis. Classification (NCBI taxonomy): domain Eukaryota; kingdom Viridiplantae; phylum Streptophyta; class Magnoliopsida; order Poales; family Poaceae; genus Aegilops; species Aegilops bicornis. The sequence goes on along the minus strand of JAHIAL010000033.1, from coordinate 764,740 downwards.
TGGTCGTTAATCGAACCCGATCGGCGATTCTTCGCTACTACGCTAAGCTGAAGCCGATCGATGCTGCCTCTGGGATGAGCGGTGGCGTTGGGGGGGTTAGATGAGCGATGGGCGGTGGCGTTTGCCTCTGGATGAACAGGACCCGTGGTGTGGAGGGCTGGATGAGCGATGAAGCGGTGGAGGGGTGCCCGTGGAGGGTGATTGAACAGGGACCCCGTGGTGTGGAGGGTCGGATGAGCGATGGAAGCGGTGGAGGGGTGGTTGAACAGTGAGTCGGTGGAGTAAGCGAGGTGGAGGTGGATGAGCAGGAGCCCGTGAAGGCTGGAGGAGGTCGACGGTAGCCCGTGGAGGCCGGAGGAGGTCGACGGTGGAGATGAACAGTATCCGTGGAGTCCGTTTTGCGGTGCGCCACACCCTCCCAATGAACAGGACCCCGTTTGACCGTAGCGCTCCAACACAAGTCCGTTCGTCGGGTTTTCTTGATGCATACACCCCTCCCGATGTACAGGACCCCTGTTTCGACCGTAGGAGGTCCGTTCGTCCGTTTTGCGGTACGCCAAACCCCTCCCGATCAACAGGTCCCCCGTTTTGACCGTAGGAGGTCCATTTCCTCCGTTTTGCGGTACGCCATACCCCTCCTGATCAACAGGACCCCGTTCCGAACGTAGGAGGTCCGTTTCCTCCGTTGTGCAGTACGCCAAGCCTCGTCTCCATCCCCTGTTCCGTCCAAGCCTCCCGATGAACACGACCACACATTCCGTTCCGACCCAGCCGGTTGGCTCCCACGCGTTCGCCGCCTCCCGATGAACACGACGCATTCCATTGCCTCCCCATGAACACGGCGCACTCCGTTGCCTCCCCATGAACACGGCAGCGATCTTTGTTTATCCGTTCCGCCCAGCCATGTACACGAGCCCTGGCCATACGTATGCGCGAGTAGGAGTTTGAGACCCCGCCCGTATGTACACATACGTGGCTGTATTTTCTTTCTTGCACCTTGGCTGCCGTACGTATGTGTATATGCTACGTGCGTGCCTCTACAATGACCAGTATATGCATTACGTTCGCGACCAGAATGACAACGCCACGTGCGCTTCAACCAGTGGGTCGGTATCGGACACTTCCTTGCGTGCGAAGATGTAGCTAGTGGGTCCCAATGATCGGCGAATCGTTTTTTTGCGGACGCACTTCCTTACATGCGAAGATGTAGCCGGTGGGTCCCTCGCAATCGGGGCGAATCATTTTTTTGCCCGACGCACTTCCTTGCGTGCGAAGGTGTGGCTGAGTGGGTCCCAGCGATCGAGGCGAATCGTTTTTCGGACGCACTTCCTTGCGTGCGAAGATGAAGCTGGTGGGTCCCGGCATTCGTGGGGAAACGCGTTTTTCATGAAATCAAAGTGGCTCGTCCGGTGGGTCCCCAGCGGTCGGTGGAGGAATCATTATTTTCCGCGTAATAAGGAGGCACTTCCTTGCTGCGGCCGTGGACCGGTATGTCGGCCTCTCCACGTCTGATCCACGTCCGATGGAAGCCATTCCTTGACCACGTTGACCACGCGCGCCGAGAGCACCGGGCGGTGGGCGGCAGCGAGGCCTAGGAAGGGACGACGCGAGCTGGGAAGACGCGGTGGATGCCCAGCGTAGATGAGTATGAGGGTTCACTCGTTCGGTGCGGTGTGAAATTTGCCGCCCTTCAGAATAACAGGGGTGTGGGTGCGTGGAGGGATGGCCTGGCCAGTGGTGGGAGTAGCGAGGCGGTGAGGCCTCCGCGGCATCACAACGGCCACGGCGGCAGAGCAAGCGGCACGACCGGGCGCTGCTTTGGTAATTTGGAGCAAGAAGACCGTAGGTTGTAGAAGCACTACGGCCATTGGATGGACATCAGACGGTCACTTTGGAGCTAGAATCGTTCATATATTGACTAAAGTTGACAAAGGCATCCGTCGATCAACTTAGTAGCCCCATTAAGTCAGCCTCCCACCAAGGTGGGTCCCAGCTAACAAGGGGTATTCATTTTTTGTGCGTAATAAGGAGGCACTTCCGGTGGGTCCGAGGCGACAATGGGGAACGTTTTTTAGCGAAATACGGTGGCACATCCTGTGGGTCCCAGCGGTTGTTGGGGAACGCGTTGCGAGAAAATAAAAATTTTCCTCACGGTTTCACCAAGATCCATCTATGAGTTCATCTAGCAACGCAGTGATAGGAGTGCATCTACATACCTTTGTAGATCATGAGCGGAAGCGTTCAAGAGAACGGGGCTGAGAAGGAGTCGTACTTGCCGTGATCCAAATCACCGATGACCGAGCGCCGAGCTGGACGGCACCTCCGCGTTCAATACACGACGGTTGGGGAAAACGTCTCCTCCTTCTTGATCCAAAGCAAGGGGAAGGAGAGGTTGATGGAGATCCAAAGAAGACGACGCAGGCGTGGTGGTGGAAGCGGTGGGATTCGGCAGGGCTTCGCCAAGCGCTCTTTGGAGGGCGAAGAGGTGTCACGGGAGGGAGAGGAAGGCGCCAGGCTTAGGTGCGGCTACCTCCCTCCCTTCCACTATATATAGGGGCTAAGGGGCTCATGCCCCTTGGAGATCCCATCTAGAGGGGCGGCCCCGGCAACGGCCCCTTAGGGTTTACCAGGCGCATGCCCCTCGGGGGGCGGCCGCCTTAGGGTTTCCAACCCTAGGCGCCTTGGGCCGTTGGGTGGGCGCACCAGCCCACCAGGTCTGGTTCCCACGCCACTTCAGCCCATGGGGCCCTCCGGGATAGGTGGCCCCACCGGTGGACCCCCGGGACCCTTCCGGTGGTCCCGGTACAATACCGGTGACCCCCGAAACTTTCCCGATGGCTGAAACCTGACTTCCTATATATAATTCTTCACCTCCGAACCATTCCGGAACTCCTCGTGATGTCTGGGATCTCATCCGGAACTCCGAACAACTTTCGGGTTACTGCATACTCATATCTCTACAACCCTAGCGTCACCGAACCTTAAGTGTGTAGACCCTACGGGTTCGGGAAACATGTAGACATGACCGAGACGCCTCTCCGATCAATAACCAACAGCGGGATCTGGATACCCATGTTGGCTCCCACATGATCCTCGATGATCTCATCGGATGAACCACGATGTCGAGGATTCAATCAATACCGTATACAATTCCCTTTGTCAATCGGTACGTTACTTGCGAGACTCGATCGTCGGTATCCCAATACCTCGTTCAATCTCGTTACCCGGCAAGTCACTTTACTCAGACGTAATGCATGATCCCGTGACCGGACACTTGGTCACATTGAGCTCATTATGATGATGCATTACCGAGTGGGCCCAGAGATACCTCTCCGTCATACGGAGTGACAAATCCAGTCTCGATCCGTGTCAACCCAGCAGACACTTTTCGGAGGTACACCGTAGTGCACCTTTATAGTCACCCGATTCGTTGTGACGTTTGGTACACCCAAAGCACTCCTACGGTATCCGAGAGTTACACGATCTCATGGTCTAAGGAAAAGATACTTGACATTGGAAAAAGCTCTAGCAAGCGAACTACACGATCTTGTGCTATGCTTAGGATTGGGTCTTGTCCATCACATCATTCTCCTAATGATGTGATCCCGTTATCAATGACATCCAATGTCCATAGTCAGGAAACCATGACTATCTGTTGATCAACGAGCTAGTCAACTAGAGGCTCACCAGGGACATATTGTGGTCTATGTATTCACACGTGTATTATGATTTCGGATAATACAATTATAGCATGAATAAAAGACAATTATCATGAACAAGGAAATATAATAATAATCCTTTTATTATTGTCTCTAGGGCATATTTCCAACAGTCTCCCACTTGCACTAGAGTCAATAATCTAGTTACATTGTGATGAATCGAACACCCATAGAGTTACGGTGTTGATCATGTTTTGCTTTCATGGAAGAGGTTTAGTCAGCGGATCTGCGACATTCAGATCCGTATGCACTTTACAAATTTCTATGTCTCCATCTTGAACATTTTCACGAATGGAGTTGAAGCGGCGCTTGATGTGCCTGGTCTTCTTGTGAAACCTGGGCTCCTTGGCAAGTGCAATAGCTCCGGTGTTGTCATAGAAGAGTTTGATCGGCCCCGACGCATTGGGTATGACTCCTAGGTCGGTGATGAACTCCTTCACCCAAATTGCTTCATGCGCCGCCTCCGAGGCTGCCATGTACTCCGCTTCACATGTAGATCCCGGCCATACGGCCTCGCTGGTACTTGCACCAGCTTATCGCTCCACCATTCAACATATACACGTATCCGGTTTGTGACTTAGAGTCATCCAGATCTGTGTCGAAGCTGGCGTCGGCGTAACCCTTCTGACCAGGCTCTTCGTCACCTCCATAAGCGAGAAACATGTCCTTAGTCCTTTTCGGTACTTCAGGATATTCTTGACCGCTGTCCGGTGTTCCTTGCGGGATTACTTTGGTACCTTCCTACCAAACTTACGGCAAGGTTTACATCAGTGTCAGTACACTGCATGGCATACATAATAGACCCTATGGCTGAGGCATAGGGATGACACTCATCTCTTCTATATCTTACGCATTGGTCGGACATTGAGCCGAGCTCAATTACACACCTTGTAATATAGGCAAGAACCCTTTCTCGGACTGATCCATTTTGAACTTCTTCAATATCTTATCAAGGTATGTGCTTTGTGAAAGACCTATGAGGCGTCTCGATCTATCCCTATAGATCTTGATGCCTAATATGTAAGCAGCTTCTCCAAGGTCCTTCATTGAAAAACTCTTATTCAAGTAGGCCTTAATGCTGTCCAAAAGTTCTATATCATTTCCCATCAAAAGTATGTCATCTACATATAATATGAGAAATGCTACAGAGCTCCCACTCACTTTCTTATGTACGCAGGCTTCTCTATAAGTCTGCATAAACCCAAACGCTTTGATCATCTCATCAAAGCGAATGTTCCAACTCCGAGATGCTTGCACCAGCCCATAAATGGATCCCTGGAGCTTGCATACATTGTTAGCATTCTTAGGGTCGACAAAACCTTCCGGCTGCATCATATACAGTTCTTCCTTAAGATAGCCGTTAAGGAATGCCGTTTTGACGTCCATTTGCCATATCTCATAATCATAGTATGCGACAATTGTTAACATGATTCGGATGGACTTGACTTCGCCACGGGAGAGAAAGTCTCATGGTAGTCAACCCCTTGAACTTGCCGATAACCCTTAGCGACAAGTCGAGCTTTATAGATGGTAACATTACCATCCGCGTCCGTCTTCTTCTTAAAGATCCATTTGTTTTCTATCGCTCGCCGATCATCGGGCAAGTCTGTCAAAGTCCATACTTTGTTTTCATACATGGATTCTATCTTGGATTGCATGGCTTCAAGCCATTTGTTGGAATCTGGGCCCGCCATCGCTTCTTCATAGTTTGAAGGTTCACCGTTGCCTAACAACATGATTTCCGTGACAGGGTTGCCATACCACTGCGGTGTGGAACATGTCCTTGTGGACTCTGAAGTTCGGTAGCAACTTGATCCGAAGTACGGATCATCATCATTAATTTCCTCTCCGGTTGGTGTAGGCACCACAGGAACATTTTCTGTCTTTGCACTACTTTCCGGTTCAAGAGGTAGTACTTCATCGAGTTCTACTTTCCTCCCACTTACTCCTTTCGTGAGAAACTCTTTTTCCCGAAAGGATCCGTTCTTGGCAACAAAGATCTTGCCTTCGGATCTAAGGTAGAAGGTATACCCAATGGTTTCCTTAGGGTATCCTATGAAGACGCATTTTTCCGACTTGGGTTCGAGCTTTTCAGGTTGAAGTTTCTTGACATAAGCATCGCATCCCCAAACTTTTAGAAACGCACAACTTAGGTTTCTTCCCAAACCATAATTCATACGGTGTCGTCTCAACGGATTTAGGCGGTGCCCTATTTAAAGTGAATGTAGTCATCTCTAGAGCGTATCCCCAAAATGATAGCGGTAAATAAGTAAGAGACATAATAGAACTCACCATATACAATAGAGTGCGATTACGACGTTCGGACACACTTTTACCCTGAGGTGTTCCAGCGGCGTGAGTTGTGAAACGATTCCACATTTCCTTAAGTGTGTACCAAATTGTAAGAACTTTATTTTTCGGTCACGTTGATTCTCTACCTCATTCTGAAATTCCTTGAACTTTTCAAAGGTCTCAGATTTGTGTTTCATCAAGTAGACATAACCATATCTACTTAAGTCGCCCTGTGAGAGTGAGAACATAACGATATCCTCCATGAGCCTCAACGCTCATTGGACCGCATTACATCAAGATGTATGATCTCCAATAAGTTGGTTGCTCGCTCCATTGTTCCGGAAAACGGAGTCTTGGTCATTTTGCCCATGAGGCATGGTTAGCATGTGTCAAATGATTCATAATCGAGAGACTCTAAAAGTCCATCAGCATGGAGCTTCTTCATGCGCTTGACACCAATGTGACCAAAGGCGGCGGTGCCACAAGTATGTGGGACTATCGTTATCAACTTTACATCTTTTGGTATTCACGCTATGAATATGTGTAATATTACGCCGAGATTCATTAAGAATAAACCATTGACCATCGGAGCATGACCATAAAACATATCTCTCATATAAATAGAACAACCATTATTCTCGGATTTAAATGAGTAGCCATCTCGTATCAAACGAGACCCAGATACAATGTTCATGCTCAAACTTGGCACCAAATAACAATTATTAAGGTTCAAAACTAATCCCGTAGGTAAATGTAGAGGCAGCGTGCCGACGTGGCGATCACATCGACTCTGGAACCATTCCCGACGCCAAGATCGTCACCTCGCCCTTCGCCAGTCTCCGCTTATTCCGCAGCTCTGCCGCTGTGAGTTACAAATATGAGCAACGGCACGGTATCAAATACCTGTGAGTTACTACTGATCTTGGTAAGGTACACATGAATTACATGTATATCAAATATACCTTTAGTGTTGCCGGCCTTCTTGTCCGCTAAGTATTTGTGGCAGTTCCGCTTCGGTGACCCTTCCCTTTGTAATAAAAGCACTGGGTCTCGAGGCTTGGGTCCATTCTTTGACTTCTTCCCGGCAAGCGGCTTACGGTAGCGGCGCAACATCCTTGCCGTCCTTCTTGAAGTTCTTCTTACCCTTGCCCTTCTTGAACTTAGTGGTTTTATTGATCATCAACACTTGATGTTCCTTCTTGATTTCTACCTCTGCCGACTTCAAAGCATTGAAAATACTTCAGGAATAGTTTTCACCATCCCCCGCATATTGTAGTTCATCACAAAGCTCTTGTAGCTTGGTGGGGCGTTGAAGGATTCTGTCAATGACCGCCTCGTCAGGAGGTTAATGTCCATTGGGACGGCGGTTGTGCAAACCAGACATTTTGAGTATGTTCTCACCGATGTAACTATTTTCCTCCATCTTACAACTATAGAACTTGTCGGAGACTTCATATCTCGACCGGGCATGAGCTTGGAAAACCAGTTTTAGCTCCTCGAACATCTCATATGCTCCGTGTTGCTCAAAACGCTTTTGGAGCCGGGTTCTAAGCTGTAAAGCATGCCGCACCGAACGAGGAGTAATCATCATCACGAGACCGCCAAGCGTTCATAACGTCTTGGTTCTGCAGGATGGGTGCTTCACCTAGCGGTGCTTCTAGGACATATTGTTTCTTGGCAGCTATGAGGATGATCCTCGGGTTAGGACCCGATCCGAATAGTTCTGCCATCATCTTTAGCTTGGTTTTCTCTAGGAGCGCTGCTAAAGTTCATGTTGACATGAGCGTTGGCCATTTGATCCACAAGACAATTTTGCAAAGATTTTAGACTAATGTTCATGATAATTAAGTTCATCTAATCAAATTATTTAATGAACTCCCACTCAGATTTGACATCCCTCTAGTCATCTAAGTGTTACATGATCCGAGTCGACTAGGCCGTGTCCGATCATCACGTGAGACGGACTAGTCATCGTCGGTGAACATCTCCATGTAGATCGTATCTTCCATACTACTCATGTTCGACCTTTTCGGTCTCTTGTGTTCCGAGGCCATGTCTGTACATGCTAGGCTAAATCAAGTTAACCTAAGTGTTTTGCATGTGTAAAACTGTCTTTACACCCGTTGTATGTGAGCGTAGGAATCTATCACACCGATCATCACGTGGTGCTTCGAAACGACGAACTTTAGCAACAGTGCACAGTTAGGGGAACACTTTCTTGAAATTATTATGAGGGATCATCTTATTTACTACCGTCGTTCTAAGTAAACAAGATGCATAAACATAATAAACATCACATGCAATTATATAGTAGTGACATGATATGGCCAATATCATATAGCTCCTTTGATCTCCATCTTGAGGCTCCATGATCATCTTGTCACCGGCATGACACCATGATCTCCATCATCATGATCTTCATCATCGTGTCTCCATGAAGTTGCTTCGCCAACTATTACTTCTACTACTATAGCTAACGGTTTAGCAATAAAGCAAAGTAATTACATGGCGTTGAATCAATGACACGCAGGTCATACAATAATTAAGACAACTCCTATGGCTCCTGCCGGTTGTCATTCTCGTCGACATGCAAGTCGTGATTCCTATTACAAGAACATGATCTCATACATCACAATATATCATTCATCATACATCACAACTTTTGGCCATATCACATCACAAGGCAATTGCTGCAAAAACAAGTTAGACGTCCTCTAATTGTTGTTGCATCTTTTACGTGGCTGTAATAGGGTTCTAGCAAGAACGCTTACCTACGAAAAAGCCACAACGTGATTTGTCAACTTCATTTACCCTTCATAAGGACCCTTTTCGTCGAATCTGCTCCAACTAAAGTGGGAGAGACAGACACCCGCTAGCCACCTTATGCAACTAGTGCATGTCGGTCGATGGAACTGTCTCACGAAACGCACGTGTAAGGTCGGTCCGGGCCGCTTCATCCCACAATACCGCTGAAGCAAAATAAGACTAGTAGCGGCAAGAAAGTTGACAACATCTACGCCCACAACAAATTGTGTTCTACTCGTGCAATAGAGAACTACGCATAGACCTAGCTCATGATGCCACTGTTGGGGACCGTTGCAGAAAATAAAAATTTTCCTACGGTTTCACCAAGATCCATCTATGAGTTCATCTAGCAACGAGTGATAGGATTGCATCTACATCCTTTGTAGATCGCGAGCGGAAGCGTTCAAGAGAACGGGGTTGAAGGAGTCGTACTTGTCGTGATCCAAATCACCGATGACCGAGCGCCGAATGGACGACACCTCCGCGTTTAACACACGTACGGTTGGGAAGACGTCTCCTCCTTCTTGATCCAACAAGGGGGAAGGAGAGGTTGATGGAGATCCAGCAGCACGACGGCGTGGTGGTGGAAGCAGCGGGATTCCAGCAGGGCTTCGCCAAGCGCTACTGGAGGAGGAAGAGGTGTCACGGGAGGGAGAGGGAGGCGCCAGGGCTTAGGGTGTGGCTGCCCTCCCTCCCCTCCACTATATATAGGGGCTAGGGGGGCGCATGCCCCCTTGGAGATCCCATCTAGAGGGGGGGGGGCGGCGGCCCCCGGGGCAACGGCCCCCTTAGGGTTTACCAGGGGGGGGGCGCATGCCCCCTCGGGGCACGGCCCCTAGGGTTTCCAACCCTAGGCGCCTTGGGCCCTTGGGTGGGGCGCACCAGCCCATCAGGGTCTGGTTCCCACGCCACTTCTGCCCATGGGGCCCTCCGGGATAGGTGGCCCCACCCGGTGGACCCGGGATCGCCAGGTGGTCATTACAATGCAGTGACCCCAAAAGTTTCCCGATGGCTGAAACCTGACTTTCTATATATAATTCTTCACCTCGGACCATTCGGAACTCCTCGTGACGTCAGGGATCTCATTCGGGACTACGAACAACTTTGAGATTCACGCATACTCATATCTCTACAACCCTAAGCGTCACCGAACCTTAAGTGTGTAGACCCTACGGGTTCGGGAGACATCTGAGACATGACCGAGACGCCTCTCCGGTCAATAACCAACAGCGGGATCTGGATACCCATGTTGGCTCCCACATGCTCCTCGATGATCTCATCGGATGAACCACGATGTCGAGGATTCAATCAATCCCGTATACAATTCCCTTTGTCAATCGGTATGTTACTTGCCCGAGACTCGATCGTCGGTATCCCAATACCTCGTTCAATCTCTTTACCAGCAAGTCACTTTACTCGTACCGTAATGCATGATCCCGTGACCAGACACTTGGTCACATTGAGCTCATTCGATGATGCATTACCGAGTGGGCCCGAAGATACCTCTCGAGTCATGCGGAGTGACAAATCCGATCTCGATCCGTGTCAACTTGAGACACTTTGGAGGTACTGTAGTGCACCTTTATAGTCACCCGATTCACGTTGTGACGTTTGGTACACCCAAAGCACTCCTACGGTATCCGGGAGTTACACGATCTCATGGTCTAAGGAAAAGATACTTGACATTGGAAAAAGCTCTAGCAAACGAACTACAGCATCTTGTGCTATGCTTAGGATTGGGTCTTATACATCACATCATTCTCCTAATGATGTGATCCCATTATCAATGACATCCAATGTCCATAGTCAGGAAACCATGACTATCTGTTGGAAATATGCCCTAGAGACAATAATAAATTAGTTATTATTATATTTCCTTGTTCATGATAATCGTTTATTATCCATGCTATAATTGTATTGATAGGAAACTTCGGATACATGTGTGGGTACATAGACAACACCATGTCCCTAGTAAGCCTCTAGTTGACTAGCTCGTTAATCAATAGATGGTTACGGTTTCACGACCATGGACATTGGATGTCGTTGATAACGGGATCACATCATTAGGAGAATGATGTGATGGACAAGACCCAATCCTAAGCCTAGCACAAAGATCGTAGTTCGTATGCTAAAGCTTTTCTTAATGTCAAGTATCTTTTCCTTAGACCATGAGATTGTGCAACTCCCGGATACCGTAGGAATGCTTTGGGTGTACCAAACGTCAGAACGTAAATGGGTGACTATAAAGGTGCACTACAGGTATCTCCGAAAGTGTCTGTTGGGTTGGCACGAATCGAGACTGGGATTTGTCACTCCGTGTAAACGGAGAGGTATCTCTGGGCCACTCGGTAGGACATCATCATAATGTGCACAATGTGACCAAGGGGTTGATCACGGGATGATGTGTTACGGAACGAGTAAAGAGATTCTGCCGAAACGAGATTGAACAAGGTATCGGGATACCGACGATCGAATCTCGGGCAAGTACAATACCGCTAGACAAAGGGAATTGAATACGGGATTGATTGAGTCCTTGACATCGTGGTTCATCCGATGAGATCATCGTGGAACATGTGGGAGCCAACATGGGTATCCAGATCCCGCTGTTGGTTATTGGACCGGAGAACGCCTCGGTCATGTCTCAAGATGTCTCCGAACCCGTAGGGTCTACACACTTAAGGTTCATGACGCTAGGGTTATAAAGGAAGTTTGTATGTGGTTGCGAATGTTGTTCGGAGTCCCGGATGAGATCCCGGACGTCACGAGGAGTTCTGGAATGGCCCGGAGGTAAAGATTTATATATGGGAAGTCCTGTTTTGGTCACCGGAAAAGTTTCAGGTGATATCGGTAATGTACCGGGACCATCGGGAGGGTCCCGGGGGTCCACCAAGTGGGGCCACCTGCCCCAGAAGGCTGCGTGGGCCAAGTGTGGGAAGGGACCAGCCCCTAGGTGGGCTGGGGCGCCCCCCACCAAGGCCCAAGGCGTGGGAAGTGGAGGGAAGGGGAAACCCTAGGTCCAGATGGGCCTTAAGGCCCACCTAGTGGGCGCCTCCCCTCTCTCCCTTCTTGGCCGCCCCCCCAAATCCCATCTAGGGCTGGACGCCACCCCTAGGGGGTGGAAACCCTAGAGGGGGCGCAGCCCCCCTCTTCCCCTATATATATCGGAGGTTTTGGAGCAGCCCAACACATGAGAACCTCTCCTCTCGTTGGTGCAGCCCTGCATCTCTTCTTTCTCCTCTCTGTGGTGCTTGGCGAAGCCTGCCAAGATTGCCACGCTCCTCCATCATCACCACGTTTGTCTGCTGCTGTTGGATGGTGTCTTCCTCAACCTCTCCCTCTCTCCTTGCTGGATCAAGGCATGGGAGACGTCACCGGGCTGTACGTGTGTTGAACGCGGAGGTGCCGTCCGTTCGACACTAGGATCTCCGGTGATTTGGATCACGACGAGTACGACTCCTTCAACCCCGTTCTCATGAACTCTTCCGCTTAGCGATCTACAAGGGTATGTAGATGCACTCTCCCTCCCTCGTTGCTAGTTTCTCCATAGATAGATCTTGGTGACACGTAGGAAAATTTTGAATTTCTGCTACGTTCCCCAACAATATTGTGGTCTATGTATTCACACGTGTATTACAATTTTCGGATAATACAATTATAGCATGAAATAAAGACAATTATCATGAACAAGGAAACATAATAATAATCCTTTTATTATTGCCTCTAGGACATATTTCCAACAGTAGTCAGGGGCAAATGTTTTTTTTCACGAAATACTGGTGGCCCGTCCGGTGGGTCCCTCATTTGTCGTGGAGGAATAATTATTTTTCGGCGTAATAAGAAGGCACTTCCTTGCGGCTGCCGTGGACCCAGCTGTCAGCCTCTCCACGTCTGATACTCTTCCGCTGGCAGTCGGTCATTGACCACCTTGACCACGCCGCGCCGAGAGCACCACGGCGGTGGACGACGGCGAGGCCTAGGAAGGGGACGACGTGGAGCCGGGGAAGACGCGGTAGTGGAAGCCCGCGCGGAGAGGAGTACGAGGGTTCACCGATTCGGCTGCGGTGTGAGGCTGCCGTCGCCGCAGAATAACAGGGGGTGGGGTGAGTAGTGGGGTGCCCTGGGCAGCGGTGGGAGTAGTAGGGGTGCCGAGGCTCAAGACGGCAAGACGTACGGCACCGGAGGCGGCAAAGCGGTCACCGTGGCGCTTGCTTGGCCGGAGCAAGAAGATCAGAGATTGAAGAAACACGACGGCCGTTGGATTGACATCCAACGATTACGTCACTAGAATCGTTGTTGACGTATATAATAACTAAAAAATCTTGCATATAGGCGTCAACTAAACAGGCCCACAATTCAGACCACTCCCTCTTTTTTTAATAATTTATATATAGCTCATGGCAACTTCTTATGCAATTTATTGCAGTCGTTTTTTTGGTTGGCCAGGGCCAATTCGCATATTTCTGTGGGTCCCAAACTATTTTTAATACCGAAATGTCGAGCCAGATTTAAAGTACTTTGAAGATATATTTAAATTAGGTTAATTCCCAGTGAAATAGGAATCTGAAAATGTGAAAAAAAAATCAGAAATTATAAAGTAATTGCCAATTTGTCATCTGTTTTTATATTTACAACCCATTTCATATTACTTTCAAGATTTGCAGGCGTCTTGAAAGAGTTGCAGCCCATCGTATGTAGGAAAAATAAGTAGGCCTGGATTGGGTATTCTTCAGAAAAAATAAACTGGGCTCATTTTCACAAAGAAAAAAATAGGTGGGCTGGTCACATGGTGAACATAAAATATATGCCTGGGCTAGACGGGCCACAACCCAGTTCAAACCCTTCTCCGTCTCAACAATACCAAAAACAATACTGCTCGAGTAGCTACGTCCCTGTGTGTGTCACCGATCTTGTGCCGTTCTCTTGTCTATTGACTATATACGCTCACAATATCGTGGGTCCCGGATGTCGAGGAAAACACTAGGAGGAAGCATTTTATTTTTCCATATGTTGGCGTGGTGGGCCCCTCATCATCCTCTCCACGCATTTCCGCCGATTCCTGTTGTTTGTTGACCATGTTGACAACACGAGAGGCGGCGCCACGGGCGAGCGCACCAAAGCGCGGAGGACGCGTCGGCGTTAACGATTTAGGAGACGGGCGGCGTCGTCTGGCCGAGGCGCAGCCCGTGGAGGCGGAAGCAAGCCTGCCGCCACCGGGTTTGGTTTTGGCGGTCGGAGGAAGACAGATCGAAGAAACACGATGCATCGTAAAAGCGAGGAGTACTTAACAACCTTAATCAAAACCAGCAGGGCACTTAACAACCAAAGCTGAAAGCAGTATGAGTACTTATACAGTTCAACTGCATAAAGCACGCCTCGAGCAAAGTGCTACTTTGCCTCTGATTAACCAAGGGTGAGGCCGCCAAGCCCCGTGACAAGGCCTAGGTACCACCCCGCGCATCCACAACCTTTCGAAAGCGGCTTCATCTCGCAATGTGGTCAATAAACAGGATATTCGCTTTAGAGCCATGGAAAAGCATGAACATAATCTTACATCCTATTCTCCAAGATGGACGGGCCTTCATTATTTGAGACCACCCATGAATAAGTATCTTTTCACCTCCAAGGGGAATTGAGTAGGTCGACATAAACATCATGTTGTGGCCAAGCGCAAGTCTGACCCGACCATGGTCAGGCATCTGTATAGGAACAATAGAACTCGGCAGTTCCTGTTTCAAGAAGATCACAGCTGTAAAACTGTGTATAAGCAATAGTTTATGAACAACATATATAACAGAAAACAGCTCGTACCATAAGTTCCTCACACAGTTGGACCTGTTCAACGAGTGCAAAGAAGGGCACACATATCCCACGTGGCCTTCCACCATTTAAACGCGCCCACAAGGACCTCAAGACGATCAATAAAGTGTAGGAACTTGTGGATGTCGATCCACCAACTTCAGTGCCATTAGTAACAGCCGAGTTATTACAGAGTAACAAACGAGCAGACTGCTTAACTCTAAAAAAACCTACACGTGCCACCAATTATAAGAAAATATTAGTTAGAAGTAGCATCTTCGTGAGAGATTCGTTGCTACTTCTAAAGTTAAATTGTGATTAGTTAGACAGAATAGGTGGATTAAGAGGTAATCGAGGCAACAAGCAAGAACCAGATACAAAACTGACATGGATGAACAATTGGAACGACGTCGGGGTGGAAGATCACAGTGAAGATGAGACCAGGTTCTGCTATTTCCATCAACATTCATGCGCCAACTTTCAGTCCGTAACACTTGAGAAAGTTTATCCAAGTTCGGCCATAAAAAAAGCAGCGATCTTCTTGGTTCATGAACCCAAAATATCCATGGCTTGTCTTCACTGTCACCATTAAACTAGTGTATTCAGTTATGGCAAGGCCGAGCATCTTGAGTACATGTGTTCTGGCAGAGCAAATAATACACTGCAGGAAAAATAATATGAGAACACAACATGTTAAAAAAAACCCACCCTCCCGGATAGAAAAGAGGATTCTAGGAACATACTGTGCGCGTTTCAAAATGCTGTGTTAGGATGAGAAGGAACAAGTGTGGCGTCGCCGAGGGCGCAGAAACACAGAGGGTACTCGCACTTTGGCACCGCAAATGAAACACACTAGATTCGAGGGAAGAAAAAATGCATCAATGGCGGCGGTGCCGTCCTAGGATTACACTGCTTCCAAGGGACTTGGATTTATCGAGGATGGATGAAGAATTCAGCACTGGTTCTCCATGAGAAAACCCTATGCAATCGCCGAGAGGGGTTTTCTCTGAACAAGCGTATGAGGGAGAAGGGGATTCAGCCCGGTGAAATATTGCCGTTGGTCCAGTCCATCGCTTAAGCCGGAAGGGGGGGTTGTGATTTGATGGCTCATTGGGCATTACTGCGGCGCTACGACAGGGGTGTATCTACCGTGAAGTTGTGCACTCTAATTTGTGCATATGGCCCCCGTTGCTGGTTGCCCCACATATCAGCGAAAGGAAGTAGAAAGACAGGAGTAACTAGTTACACATAAATATATTTTTTGACAGAGAGATACTCCCTCTGTAAAGAAATATACAAATCTTTTATATCACAGGCTCACCTTGCCGAGAAATATACTCCCTCTCGCAACGCATTTGAGCATTATGGGGGTTCAGCTTTTTTATGGGGGTTCATTTGAGAATATAATACTCAGATAGGCTCACGGTTACGGACTTTGGAGCATGAGCCGCCCCGCATGTTTGGGGCCCCGTGTTCTACCTCAGCGCTTTTCATATTGCAAGCAATCGGTGCAGCACTGGTTTTAGAATCTTTGTAAAAGGCGAATAAACAAAATTCAATAAAGCACGGCAACTATTGGAATAAAATCGAACGACAGTTCCTAACCAGCAATCAGAGTTGCAATTCTATCAACGATATACCATGTGATAAATAATACTGTCATACTACTTATACACATAGGACACTTGTTTCACCATGCCAGATTATTACATCAAAATCTCTCGGAGGATAGATCAGTTCGGCAGTTGCGTGCTGCTACTGAAGAATTTCAAAGTTGATTTGGACCAGCTCTCCTTGCTGAGAAAGTTCGATTTTGACATCATCCCCTACCGCAAAATATGATTTAGATTTGAACCTTGACCATCCTTTAGCATCAATCATCATGCGACCATCCTTTGTACTTACGGTATATTGAGCAGGTTCATTCACACCAAGGCTGCGCATGGTAAGAGAAACTTGGTCATGTCGCTGGATTGTTGAACGACTCCTTGTTGCTCTAGGAATTCTCTGTTTGCAAACAAGAAGACATACCCAAATAGTTAGATCAACACAGTGAATCATGTGAAACAACATGGAAAGAAAAAAGAACGAAGCACTTGGGCGGCCAATGCTTACCAAGAAGGTGGACATGTCGGTTTTTGTAAGGACTTTGCTATATGAAGGGTGAACTGCAGCCCAGTCTGTTGCCGGTGCAACTGCACGGGCCGGAGCAGATGCAAGTGCAAGTGTTGGTGCAAGTGCCGAAAACTGTTCTTCTGCTTGCCGGAGATGGTGCTCCTTGTAGAGCAGGTGCCGGTGTCGGAGCAGTGCCGTGTCGATGCCCAATCCTCCCAGAGATCGGGGACTGATCCCGACGCGATGCAGGCCTACGTCACGTCTCCAACGTATCTATAATTTTTTATTGCTCCATGCTATATTATCTATTGTTTTGGACCATATTGGGCTTTATTTTCCACTTTTATATTACTTTCCGGGACTAACCTATTAACAGGAGGCCCAGCCCGAATTGCTTGTTTTTGCCTATTTCAGTGTTTCGATGAAACGGAATATCAAACGGAGTCCAAACGGAATGAAATCTTCGGGAACCTGATTTTCTCATCAGATAAGATCCAGGAGACTTGGACCCTCGGTCAACAAAGGAGGGAGGCGGCCACGAGGGTGGGCGCCCCTAGGCGCGCCCACGCCTCGTGGGCCTCCCCAAGCTCCACCGACGTACTCCTTCCTCCTATATATACCTCACGCACCAACAGATCAGATACGGAGCCAAAACCTAATTCCACCGCCGCAACTTTCTGTATCCACGAGATCCCATCTTGGGGCTGTTCCGGAGCTCCGCCGGAAGGAATCCACCACGGAGGGCTTCTACATCATCATCATAGCCTCTCCGATGAAGTGTGAGTAGTTTACTTCAGACCTTCGGTCCATAGTTAGTAGCTAGATCGCTTCTTCTCTCTTTTGGATCTCAATACAATGTTCTCCCCCTCTCTCGTGGAGATCTATTCGATGTAATCTTCTTTTTGCGGTGTGTTTGTTGAGACCGATGAATTGTGGGTTTATGATCAAGATTATCTATGAGTAGTATTTGAATCTTCTCTAAATTCTTTTATGTATGATTGGTTATCTTTGCAAGTCTCTTCGAATTATCCGTTTGGTTTGGCCAACTAGATTGGTAGTTCTTGCAATGGGAGAAGTGCTTAGCTTTGGGTCCAATCTTGCGGTGTCCTTTCCCAGTGACAGTAGGGGTAGCAAGGCACTTATTGTATTGTTGCCATCGAGGATAACAAGATGGGGTTTTTATCATATTGCATGAATTTATCCCTCTAAATCATGTCATCTTGCTTAAGGCATTACTCTGTTTTCATTAACTTAATACTCTAGATGCATCTTTGGATAGCGGTCGATAAGTGGAGTAATAGTAGTAGATGCAGGCGGAGTCGGTCTACTTGTCTCGGACGTGATGCCTATATACATGATCATACCTAGATACTCTCATAACTATGCTCAATTACATCAATTGCTCAACGATGAATTCGTTCACCCACCGTATAATACTTATGCTCCTGAGAGAAGCCACTAGTGAAATCTATGGCCCCCAGGTCTATTCTCATCATATTAATCTTACTACGCTTTATTATTTCTTTGATTTTTTACTTTGCCTTTTATTTTACTTTGCATCTTTATACCAAAAATACCAAAAATATTATCTATCATCTCTATCAGATCTCACTCTAAGTAAGTATTTGTGAAGGGATTGACAACCCCTATTCGCGTTGGTTGCGAGGAGTTATTTGCTTTGTGTAGGCACGAGGGACTTGCACGTGGCCTCCCTCTTGGATTGATACCTTGGTTCTCAAAAAGCGGGGAAATACTTACGCTACCCTGCTGCATCATCCTCTCGTCTTGGGAAAACCAACGCAAGCTCAAGGCGTAGTAGTGCCCAATCCTCGGCTGGATCGGTGAGCCTCGCATTGTCGATTGCTAGAGCAACAGCTTCTTGGTGATCGATCCGTGTGAGACAATGGCGATCGTGTCTGGTCCGGTATGATCAGCTTTCTAACTTGACTAGGATCCGTGACCATGATCCAGTTTTTTTCTTCATTTCTTTTAAACGCGAGAAGGACTAATTGTGGCATTTTTTGTTAAATCAAACTGCAGTTCATCATAGGGATTCAGCTTGTACTTAGACAATGTGATCGATCCAATTTTTTCCGATATACAAGTGATGGGCAGATTACCTTTGTTCTTGACATGACATAAGAAGTGAAACCTGCAAAAATAGCCATCGTAGAGCAAACCAAACGGTTTATTCTATGATGAATGTCACATGGCAAAACCTGCATCGTAAAATTGCAGCAAAAGAAAGAAAACATGACATTAAATCAATAAGATTTAGACAGTAAATCAATAAGATTTACTTGATGTGACACGAGCGAATCCTTACCAGGAAATCACTATGTTGAAGTACTAAAAGAAGATTGATCGTCCAACTACACGTGGCATGCAGGGGCCCAGCCTACTCCCACAAGGAGACGGTCCAAAGGTCGTGACAAATCGTATGGACCGAACATCCATGGGACTGGAAATCTGGTGGGTGCGATAAACCCTGCAATGCATACAGATATTGGAGTGTAACCATAATTGATAAACCGTCCTCACAAAAAATATGATCTGGATACTTCAAAATATCTGCATCGAATCGAGTGGACAGACATTAACATAGACCGTTCTCGGGATGACCACACACCAAAAGCGGCGGTACTAATAAACAATACATGGTTCACAAACACAAATCAAGTAATCTTGAACAATAGTACTTACTATAGACAAGCAAAGTTGCACTAACTAAACTCTACAGACTATTTCTTGCCACCGACCTCCGGGATGAAACCCGCATAACTGACTAGGCCATGGACTTCGTGTGAGATGTCTACATGCACCATCACCATCTTGTCAACCTTGGAGAACCTAACAGAGTGGTCTTTCCACTCATAAACATGATGATGAAGACATGCCGCATCAGATTTGTTGGGAAGCTTTACAAGAACCACACCCTTCGTAATCAAAGGCACAGCCAGGAAATTGTTGTGGTCAAGTACAGCCTCGAGAACACGCCTGACAACAATGCTACAGGAAAACACTAGTTCAGGACACGTGGTGACAAGGACACAGCAACTAGATAGTTCAGTAGTAGAACTCATCATCAGGTCTTCCAGTTCACACGGCATGACTTTGAGAACTGTTGGAAATATGCCCTAGAGGCAATAATAAAAGTATTATTATTATATTTCCTTGTTCATGATAATTGTCTTTTATTCATGCTATAATTGTATTATCCGGAAATCGTAATACACGTGTGAATACATAGACCACAATATGTCCCTAGTGAGCCTCTAGTTGACTAGCTCGTTAATCAAGAGATAGTCATGGTTTCCTGACTATGGACATTGGATGTCGTTGATGACGGGATCACATCATTAGGAGAATGATGTGATGGACAAGACCCAATCCTAAGCATAGCACAAGATCGTGTAGTTCGTTTTGCTAGAGCTTTTCCAGTGTCAAGTATCTCTTCCTTGGACCATGAGATCGTGTAACTCCGGATACCGTAGGAGTGCTTTGGGTGTACCAAACGTCACAACGTAACCGGGTGACTATAAAGGTGCACTACAGGTATCTCCGAAAGTGTACATTGGGTTGACACGGATCGAGACTGGGATTTGTCACTCCGTATGATGGAGAGGTATCGCTGGGCCCACTCGGTAGTGCATCATCATAATGAGCTCAAAGTGACCAAGTGTTTGGTCACGGGATCATGCATTACGGTACGAGTAAAGTGACTTGCCGGCAACGAGATTGAACGAGGTATTGGGATACCGACGATCGAATCTCGGGCAAGTAAAATGTAGCGACCCGACCTCAGACGGTCAAGCCTCGTATCTCATGCCATCCTCGGATCAAGGTATCTTTGGCACACACAAAGTACATCAATGTATATATCAAAGTGCAATCACATGTATAATTAACGTAAAACTGATATATACCTCATAAGTCACAGCGAAACAAATAGTCGGGTGTGGAGTCCCATCAACGCCATCGGCAGGTTGAGTGTAGACCGTAATCACGTATCGTAACTCTAACTCGTCGAAGAAAGTATCTGCAACATGATACGTTGCAGCCGTGTAGGTCAAAGACATTGAATGTACCGCAAGATCACAATAAGAGAGAAAAAAGATGATAAACTATACTATATGCGTATGGCTTTGTGGCTCTGTATCTCGAGTTTTGTTTGCGTAAAAGCTGGTTTTATTTTACCTACATCAAAGGAATAAATGAAGTCTGTACTATGGAGTTTTCTATCATGACATGGTTCCGCCAACCGATGTCTCATAGCCCAAAATCATCATAAGTTGCCCACAATTAAGTTATCGCTCCGGTGTTGAGAGTTCCGAGATAGGTCCAAGTCCAGATGCTCAAATTGTCCGTAACCGGGGACACTGCTAATCGATTAGGTTTTAACCCTCTGCAGAGGTTTGTACACTTTACCCGCAAGATTCGATCCCTCTTTTACGTTCTCGCTTTGCAGGTGTTTGAGAACAAGATGACCAAACATGGTCTTCCGAAGAGTTCCTCGACCACCGTCCGTACTCATCCCATCCTACCGTAGTTCTACATCTGCTAGTACCGTCCCAGCCAGAGTCACAACTAAGGTCAACCAAGCGAGCCCATAATGACTTGCGGTTGCAGGTAAGCTTCCGGGCATGAAGTATTCTTCCGTCTCTTTGAGTGCAGGTGAAGCTTTCCGCAAGATGTCATGGCGCTTCTCCATGCATCCCGGCCAACCACTTTGGTTTCTCCGGTGCCCGTCAACCATCCTTCACCCAAGAGTGTGTATTGAATTCTTGTCTCGAGTCTTGAAGTCTTGAGGCCTTGAAGATGCAGTCCTTGCAGGTGCCATCATGGAGTTGTCGTCATTGATTTAAATCCTTCATTCTCACACCACTCCTGAGCACTCATACCAAACCCGTCTACTATAGCGTAGCATTAAAATAAATAACGTCCGGGCTTGGTAGCAGGGTGATGGGTTCCTACCTCATGCATACTACTCAACTACAAGGATTCAACAACACTCTCGAGGGGTGGTTGCAAAGATGCCACTAAATGCAATAAAACATAGGTATGAAAGCATGGTCAAAGTGAACTTGCACGGTAATACTTGATGAAGATAACAACGCTGTCGAAAATGACTTGGTAGAACTAATGTCACTCCGTTGAAAATCTATATAGTCAAACATAGCATTCACATAAGCAAACATCCTAGCAAACAATTTTAGCTTTTCGAAATAACAATCAAAACAGCAAGGAAAATCGATAATAAAACTCAAACAAAATCAAAAGAAACTTCAAATAAAACTACAAAGAAAAACTACTAACGAAGATCTATGACTTTGCTACAAACATCTAATATAGTTTTGCCGTAAGTAAAAACTTAACAACAATTAAAATACTAAACTAATAAATTAACAGAAAATAGAATGTAAAATAACTAATTTAACAGAAAGTATTTTTTCCATAAAATTTTATTTGCAAAAAGAAACAAATAAAAAGCTTTTATAAAACTCTAACTATGACCTATAGAAGGTTTCATACAAAACTAAGGAAAATAAATTTTTTAAATAAAAATAAAATTTTTCCTGTTGTCTAACAGAAACACAACTAATTTTGTCAAAAGTGACAAAAAGAAATAATTTAAAAGTAATAAAAACAATAAAGAAAAAGCTAAAACAGAACTAATAATAAAACAGTACTGTTTTGCTAAAAACCTAATTTAAATTAACCTAGAAATAAAATACTAAATACTACTGGATAAAGAAAAGGTCCTAGAGACCAGGAGCAAAAAGAATTAATTAAAAACCTATTTTTAAACTCCCGGAATAAGCAAAACAAGCTTTAATTCAAATCTGATCTAACTCAATTTTATAAATCCAAACATATACAAATTATATATTTTTGGAAACTACAAGAAAATTGTGATCTAACATAAAAGGAATCAGCATCATTGGACTTCTAGATCAAAAGTTATAAGCTAAACAAGAACGGAACTAAATCTGTTACGGAAATAAATCTGAAAACGAAAAACGGAGTTACCTGTACGTGAGGCAGAGATGGTAGGAAGGAGACGGCGATGTGGAGGGCTGCTCGGCGAGGGGGCGAGGTCGCCGGGCGAGGGTGGGGTGGCGGAGGAGGGGTCGGCGCTAGGGAGGTGGCGCTGGGCGATGGGGAGGTTCCAGGAGAGCTCTGGTGAGCGTTCTAGGCAGGAAAAGGAGGACGGTGGCGAGAAGGCTACGGGCAGGAGGGGGCGTGGTGATGGGAGAAATGGAACAAGGAGAGGGAGGGGTTTTATAGGCGGTCTCGGGAGGCGCTGGGATGGAAAGACGAGGGAGATCGGGAAGGTGGAGATTCCTGTCTCCATGGATATGGAAAGCTTCTAACGTGAGAGGAAACAGAGGAAGGAGATGATCTCTTGTTGGGCTAGAATAGGAAAGTGCTTAATGGGCCAGCAGGTTTTTCCTAATAAAAATGATTCCATTCCTATTTTTAAAATTAGGAAACTAAAACAATAAAAGGAAATCAAATCAATTGAATAAAGAGTTTTTATATACTAAAATTATCAGAAAAATAAAATGTAGATGATGAGCATTATTCCACGGCCAAAATAAAAATGTTTTTCAGAAAATCCCTAAAGGCTTTATTTCTTTTTGCAAATAATTTTAAATAAAACTTTGGTTTTCTTGGCTCAAATATTTTCAAAATGCCCCTGATTTTGGAGGGTCATTTTCCTCCGCTCTTTCTTGCTTGCAAGAATTTATTTTTCGGGTATTTCTCGGGGAAGAAAAATAGAGAAGCAAGTGCAAATATTTGAAAGAATTAAATTGCAAAACTCCGCTCAAATTCTTTATAGTTGAAGAAGTCATGTCATCTTCTCTCATTGATTTTAATAGGATGAATTTGAATTTACGGAGAAGGGAAAGTCATTTTATTCCCTCTCATTCAAAAGTTTTTGAAAAGGTTCAAATTTCACTCAAGTTTAATTCACTCAAGCAAACAAACAAACAATTCAATTAATTATATTAACATTCCAAAATTTGGGATGTTACAAACCTACCACACTTAAAATGAATCTAGTCCTCGAGATTCAAGAGGCTAACAAGAAAAGGTTAGGGGTTGGGGTCTTCTAGCAAATGTCTTGGTCGAGAAAGGTCGGGGTGCTACCACACTTAAAAACAAGGTCATGGTTCCAATAAACTCAGATATTTCCTCCGGAGGGCTGACAATGTATGTCTCTTCACATAACTTACAATAGCTCCTTCATTAACGCTCTTCCGCCGAAGCATAGAGTTTTCCTCAAAATCTTGGGTCGGTTCGTCAAAGTTGTGGTTAAATCAGACTGGATCTTCTTAGCTGGTAGGTCCGTGTCCATTCTAGACAACTATCGAAATACTCATGGTGGTCTACAATTTATGGTTTCTCCTGCAGAAAACGGGTGCAGGTTGAACTTCACCGTATAACCTACGATTGGCAACGGTTGCTGTCAGAAGGGTTCCATCGTACTACCATTCTATGGTTTTATGGCTTATCGCGTCGACACTCTTCTAAGGGTTTCAAGTCTCTCTGATTTTCCATCAACATATGATAGTTCATGATAGAAGTCTTCGGTATGGGGGCCAATCCATCTCGTACTTGAATCATTACCACATACGTAAATATCGAATCACGTATTCTAACACTTGGGCATACTCACAAGCATAGCAGAAATTTCTCTTGTTCCCGAACTAGTTTCGAGTAAATCCTTGGTTTCCGCAAGCCAAACAAAACATCTATCGTTACTTCACCACTCTTAGGTTTTTGCCTAACCTCCTACGAAACGTATGCTGATTGGATCACAGATTCTTCCAAATTTATTCCTTTATCAAGGTTACAACGGTTCCTTCTCAAAATCCTGGGCCTGTGGGTTATGGCCCACTTCAACACTAGTGCAGCTTTAACTCATCCTTGGAGTAACTCTCATGTTACACCTCCTTTAAATCCAGTAGTACTCTGTTTCTTCATACCATCATATCAAAAGCAAAACTCCAACTTTTTTTTTCCTTCAACTACAGTCCGTGGAATATATATTTTCTTATCCATTAGTCTAGTCTTCTTCACAGGGTACTACCACCCTAAAAATGAAATTCACAAATCCATCCATAGACCATATTTCTCATATCCTCGAAAATGGTCAAAATCTTTATTCATAGAGTAACAACTCAAAAAATCCATGTATGAAATCATGACACATTTACTTTATTGATTTCATGAATTCATTACAATATCCGAGACTTTCATTACATAAATTCAACTCCATATCCTTATGGAAACAATTGCTTCCTACTACACTTATTACCAATATCAAAATTCCAACTACTCAGCTCCAGCTTTCATCTTGTCGGGACATTTAGTAGCATAATGTCCTGCTTCCTTGCAGCGAAAACAAAAGACTTCCGACATGTCTCGGGGCTTCTTTGTGATTATGCGGGCTCCTCGGATTCTTGGCTTCTTTTCTGGGCATTTACTAGCGAAATGACCTAAATCCTTGCACCTGTAACAAGTGATATGACTTAGGTCCTTCTCTGCAAAAATTGCGTTGTTCTCGGATTGCCTTCTTTTTCTCTTCCTGGATTTCTCTGTAATTATCAGAGTTTCTCTCTCCAGAGGGTCAAACTTCACTCCTGCTGTGGGGAAATATCCTGGATACTCTTTTCTTTCCTTGGTGCAATACTGTGAAAAATGTCCTTCTTCTCCACATGAATAGCAGGCATTGGAGTAATATCTGTTGAGGCCTTCTCCATCAGGGTCTTCAACACATTCCTTCATCACAGGTTCTTTCATAACTTCTTGGAGGGCTTCTTTCATTCCTTCTTCCTGCTCCTGAATAGTTTGTTGCACCATGGGGTAAATGTGACCTTGAGTCGGGTAGTGGGTGGTTCCTTCACACAAGAAACAAGTCACTTGACTAGTTGGGCATTCCTCGGTGGGTGTTTCTCCTCACAATGAGGGCATCCATCCTTGTGTTCCTCCTGGTGTGTCCTATTTCTCCATAAATCTTGCAGGCACAAGGTTTATTTCTTGGTGTATCATGGTGCTTCCGGATAAGACGAGATCTTATCAGAGTCTTCTTGAATTCCTCCCAAGTTCTTGCTCCATTAAATCCTTGTATGGCTTGATGCATTTTCCACCAGGTTGCAACACTTTCTATAAAGCACTGAAGAGCGTACGACACTTCATTCTTCCTTGAAACCAAATTGCTCCCGAAGTGATTCTCCATGTTCTGAATCCATAGCTCTGCCTCCGGCTGGGTTTTCGGTCCAGAGAATACCGGTCCAACTTCATTCATCATCTATGGCTCCAAGGGTTTTAGGGTGAGATAAGAGAGAGTTGGATAGAGAGATACACACAATACAAACAATAGTTACGAGGAAAGCGAGTTTTATTTTGGGGCTGTCGGAAAACATCAAACAAATGACAGCTCACAAATCATCGCATCTAACGTAGGTGTATAACAGGGTTTGGTCTTCTAAAGGTCAAATAAATCTTTAGAGTCTTCAAATTCTTCAAGTCTTGAGTCTTCAACTATTGTTGCTTCAACTCTTCTAATGCATGGTGAAATCCTCTTTACTCGAAATGGTCATCGGTTCTCCGATATCTTTCTTCTTCTTGGAGCGGCTTCAGTTGATCCTTCATGTGGTCAAAAGGGAAAAGGGGTATATTCTAACTATTTGAGGTGAGAGGGTGTATTTGATAAAATCTGAAAAGATGAGAAGTAAGAGTCTTTTTGAAAATAAAGTTTTAGAGATTTCCTGTCCTAGGGCTTTCCGGTTTGTAGGGTCACGTCCTACAGTCAACATGTGCTCTGATACCATATGCTCAGAAGCGACCCGACCTCAGACGGTCAAGCCTCGTAGGTATCTGTGCCATCCTCGGATCAAGATATCTTTGGCACACACAGTACATCAATGTATATATCAAAGTGCAATCACATGTATAATTAACGTAAAACTGATATATACCTCATAAGTCACAGTGAAACAAATAGTCGGGTGTGGAGTCCCATCAACGCCATCGGCAGGTTGAGTGTAGACCGTAATCCTGTATCGTAACTCTAACTCGTCGAAGAAAGTATACGCAACATGATACGTTGCAGCCGTGTAGGTCGATTACATTGAATGTACCGGCAAGATCACAATAAGAGAGAAAAAAGATGATAAACTATACTATATGCGGTATGGCTTTGTGGCTCAGATTCTGAGTTTTGTTTGCGTAAAAGCTGGTTTTATTTTACCTACATCAAAGGAATAAATGAAGTCTGTACTATGGAGTTTTCTATCATGACATGGTTCCGCCAACCGATGTCTCATAGCCCAAAATCATCATAAGTTGCCCACAATTAAGTTATCGATCCGGTGTTGAGAGTTAGAGAAAGATCCAAGTCTAGAGGCTCAAGTTGTCCGTAACCGGGGACACGGCTAAGCGAATAGGTAATAACCCACTGCAGAGGATAGTACACTATACCCGCAAGATTCGATCCCTCTTTTTACGTTCTCGCCCTGCAGGGTGTTTGAGAACAAGATGACCGAAACATGGTATTAAGAAGAGTTCCTCTGACCTCTGTCCTGTACTCATCCGTTCCTTCCTTAGTTCTACATCTGCTAGTACCGTCCCAGCCAGGTCACAACTAAGGTCAACCAAGCCAGAGCCCATAATGACTTGCGGTTGCACGTAAGCTTCCGGGCATGAAGTATTCTTCCGTCTCTTTGAGTGCAGGTGAAGCTTTCCGCAAGATGTCATGGCGCTTCTCCATGCATCCGGCCAACCACTGGTTTCTCCAGGGTGCCCGTCAACCATCCTTCACCCAGTAGTGTGTATTGAATTCTTGTCTCGAGTCTTGAAGTCTTGAGGCCTTGAAGATGCAGTCCTTGCAGGTGCCATCATGGAGTTGTCGTCATTGACGAAATCCTTCATTCTCACACCACTCCACGAGCACTCATACCAAACCCCGTCTACTATAGCGTAGCATTAAAATAAATAACGTCCGGGCTTGGTAACAGGTGATGGGTTCCTACCTCATGCATACTACTCAACTACAAGGATTCAACAACACTACTGAGGGGTGGTTGCAAAGATGCCACTAAATGCAATAAAACATAGGTATGAAAGCATGGTCAAAGTGAACTTGCCTGGTAATACTTGATGAAGATAACAACGCTGTCGAGAAAATGACTTGGTAGAACTAATCGTCACTCCGTTGAAAATCTATATAGTCAAACATAGCATTCACATAAGCAAACATCCTAGCAAACAATTTTAGCACTTTCGAAATAACAATCAAAACATCAAGGAAAATCGATAATAAAACTCAAACAAAATCAAAATAAACTTCAAATAAAACTACAAAGAAAAACTACTAACGAAGATCTATGACTTTGCTACAAACATCTAATATAGTTTTGCCGTAAGTAAAAACTTAACAACAATTAAAATACTAAACTAATAAATTAACAGAAAATAGAATGTAAAATAACTAATTTAACAGAAAGTATTTTTTCCATAAAATTTTATTTGCAAAAAGAAACAAATAAAAAGCTTTTATAAAACTCTAACTATGACCTATAGAAGGTTTCATACAAAACTAAGGAAAATAAATTTTTTAAATAAAAATAAAATTTTTCCTGTTGTCTAACAGAAACACAACTAATTTTGTCAAAAGTGACAAAAAGAAATAATTTAAAACTAATAAAAACAATAAAGAAAAAGCTAAAACAGAACTAATAATAAAACAGTACTGTTTTGCTAAAAACCTAATTTAAATTAACCTAGAAATAAAATACTAAATACTACTGGATAAACAAAGGTCCTAGAGACCAGGAGCAAAAAGAATTTATTAAAAACCTATTTTAAACTCCCGGAATAAGCAAAACAAGCTTTAATTCAAATCTGATCTAACTCAATTTTTATTAATCCAAACATAGACAAATTATATATTTTTGGAAACTACAAGAAAATTGTGATCTAACGCAAAAAGAATCAGCATCATTGGACTTCTAGATCAAAAGTTATAAGCTAAACAAGAACGGAACTAAATCTGTTACGGAAATAAATCTGAAAACGAAAACGGAGTTACCTGTACGTGAGGCAGAGATGGTAGGAAGGAGACGGCGATGTGGAGGGCTGCTCCGTGAGGGGGGCGAGGTCGGCCAAGCAGGGTGGGGTGGCGGAGGAGGGTCGGCGCTAGGGAGGTGGCGCTGGGCGATGGGAGGTTCCAGAGAGCTCCTGGTGAGCGTTCTAGGCAGGAAAAAGGAGGACGGTGGCGAAGGCTACGGGCAGGGAGGCGTGGTGATGGGAGAAATGGAGCGAGGAGAGGGAGGGGGTTTTATAGGCGGTCTCGGGAGGCGTTGGGATGGAAAGACGAGGGAGATCGGGAAGGTGGAGATTCCTGTCTCCATGGATATGGAAAGCTTCTAACGTGAGAGGAAACAGAGGAAGGAGATGATCTCTTGTTGGGCTAGAATAGGAAAGTGCTTAATGGGCCAGCAGGTTTTTCCTAATAAAATCGATTCCATTCCTATTTTTAAAATTAGGAAACTAAAACAATAAAAAGGAAATCAAATCAATTCGGAATAAAGAGTTTTTATATACTAAAATTATCAGAAAAATAAATTGTAGATGATGCGCATTATTCCACGGCCAAAATAAAATGTTTTCAGAAAATCCCTAAAGGCTTTATTTATTTTGCAAATAATTTTTAAATAAAACTTTGGTTTTTCTTGGCTCAAATATTTTCAAAAATGCCCCTGATTTTGGAGGGTCATTTTCCTCCGCTCTTTCTTGCTTGCAAGAATTTATTTTTCGGGTATTTCTCGGGAAGAAAAATAGAGAAGCAAGTGCAAATATCTGAAAGAATTAAATTGCAAAACTCCGTTCAAATTCTTTATAGTTGAAGAAGTCATGTCATCTTCTCTCATTGATTTTAATAGGATGAATTTGAATTTACGGAGAAGGGAAAGTCATTTTATTCCCTCTCATTCATAAGTTTTTTAAATTGTTCAATTTTCACTCTAGTTTAATTCACTCAAGCAAACAAACAAACAATTCAATTAATTATATTAACATTCCAAAATTTGGGATGTTACATAAAATACTGATTGACAAAGGGAATTGTATACGGGGTTGTTTGAATCCTCGACATCGTGGTTCAACCGATGAGATCATCGTGGAGCATGTGGGAGCCAACATGGGTATCCAGATCCCGCTGTTGGTTATTGCGAGAGACGTCTCGGTCATGTTCGCATGTCTCCGAACCCGTAGGGTCTACACACTTAAGGTTGGGTGACGCTTAGGGTTGTATGAATATGAGTATGCAGCAAACCGAATGTTGTTCGAGTCCGGATGAGATCCCGGACGTCACAAGGAGTTCGGAATGGTCGGAGGTAAAGAAAACTATATAGGAAGTGCTGTTTGACCATCGGGAAGGTTTCGGTCACCCGGTATTATCTGGGACCACCGAAAGGGGTCGAGGTCCACCGGTGGGGCCACCTATCCCGGAGGGCCCCATGGGCTGAAGTGGGAAGGAACCAGCCCATAGTGGGCTGGTGCGCCCCGAGGCCCACCCTAGCCTAGGGTTGAAACCCTAGGGTGGGGCGCCCACTTGCCTTGGGGTACTCCACCCGCCGCCCCTTGGAGATCAGATCTCAAGGGCGGCGCCCCCAGGGGTCCTATATAAAGGGGGAGGAGGAGGCAGCCGCACCTTGCATCATGGCGCCTCCCTCTCCCTGCTACACCTCTCCTCCTCCGTCACGTGCTTGGCGAAGCCACTGCCGAGTCTTGCTTCTCCACCAACACCACGCCGTCGTCTCTGCTGGAGCCATCTTCCTCAACCTCTCCTTACCCCTTGCTGGATCAACAAGGAGGAGACGTCATCAGCTCCGTACGTGTGTTGAACGCGGAGGTGCCGTCCGTTCGGCACTCGGTCATCGGTGATTTGGATCACGGCGAGTACGACTCCATCATCCACGTTCCATTGAACGCTTCCGCACGCGATCTACAAGTGGTATGTAGATGCAATCACTCTCCCATGACTCGTTGCTAGATGAACTCATAGATGGATCTTGGTGAAACCGTAGGAAATTTTTTAATTTTCTGCAACGTTCCCCAACAAGAACTTCATCTCCACCGCGGACCTGGTTCTAATTCAAACAGAAACCATATTTTATTACTACCTCCGTTCAGAAATATAAGATGATTTTCGATATTATACTCCATATATGACTACATATACGCACAGAAATAAGTGAACAAAGACACTAGAACATGTCTTCAAAGGCATGAGAGCAGAGGGATTACATGCAATATCCATAACACAAGTTACTGAGGCAAATATACCCTCTTAAAAGGTAGCGTTGATGTTCAAAAAGTACTCCCTCGTCATAAAATTCTTGTCTTAGATTTGTCTAGATACGGATGTATCAAGTCACATTTTAGTATTAGATACATCCGTATCTAGACAAATCTAAGACAACAAATTTGGGATGAGAGGAGTAGTTGAAAGTAATCTATAAGAAATCAGTGTCAACCTCTCACATGTTTTGGTCAAACAGGAATGTAGAACCTTCATTTGGCACACTAAAATCACATGCAAGATCACCCGAGAAAGTTGTACTACCAGTACTAGTACTGCGTGTTAGATGAAAAACACGATCAAGATTGAGAAAAGATGCGTCAACAAGAGACATTACCTGGACTTGCTTAATGAGGGATCCCGGAGAGGGGGCTTGGACAGGCGATGGCTTTGAGCTTGTCTGCAGTAGTCTCGGTGGGGTGCTTGCGCTTCTTCTTACCGTGAGCCTCGACGGTTTTGGCCAGAGCCATAGACATCACTTCGGCCGGTGCTCCGGCGTCCATCCAAGAGAGGAAGCTGAGAGAGAAGAGTGGAAGGAGGAATGAGATGAGGGAGAAGCGAAGAGAGTGGGGGTTTTCTTCAAGAGAGGAAGCTGAGAGAGAAGAGTGAAATGATGGTTGCTTCATCCGTCAACTTACTGCTGGAAAAGAGGGGGGTTTGTGATTTGACGGCTCATTGGGCATTATTGCGGCGGTTCGATCGGGGTAGTCTACCGTCACTCTACTACGGAGTAATTTAGTGCATGGCTGGTGGACCAGTCTTTGGCTGTCCCACACGTCCGGGCGAAAGTGAGTAATTTAGTGTATGGGCGGAGGAGGACATGCACGGTATAAGCGTGTCCACTGCTTTTTCATTACGAAGAAAAAAATGATTACTGACAAAGCGTTTCCACACTTCACGACGGAGGAGTGCGAAACACGGCAGCCACTTGAACATACTGAGTGCTCCTACTACTAGGCATGTGCAAGTGGTTCATACATCGATACTACACAATCTTGTTGCTAGTGTAGTAAGATATGACGA
The DNA here is from genome assembly GCA_021605145.1 of Aegilops bicornis. NCBI lineage: Eukaryota > Viridiplantae > Streptophyta > Magnoliopsida > Poales > Poaceae > Aegilops > Aegilops bicornis. Next base: position 732,616 of record JAHIAL010000033.1, on the reverse strand, counting down.
TAACAAATGATGTTGTGCGCATGTCAACTACTCCTATATGTAACACAAGACCGCTTTTTCGACTTTACGGTCGAGAATGAGCAGTGAGATCAATGTTAATGTAACTAGGTCCACAAATAAGACGGAGAATGCGGTTGCTCTGATGCTCCATGAAACATGAACCATATGAAGCACCTAATAGTGTTAGGCGAGGTGTATGAAGGGTGCACGGGATGGGAGCAAAAGTTCCCTTCTCGACCCACTTTTGGGTGTTTGGCGAGTGCATGAAGGGTGCAGGAGTCCACACTAGTAGGTTGACAAAATACACGAAGAGGAAACAACTATATTGAGATGAGAATGCAACCAAACACACCCACACGCTTTGTGCTACAAAGTTGATCGATCTGCACCGTCTCGAGTTTGATCCAACGGTCATGTTGCACCGAGACATGGACATGCCCATGCAGAGGGCGCCTAAACACCACCAAGTCCCTCTCGCTTCTCGAGGCGCACGACGTTGGTGATGCAGGTGCAATCGTCATAGAGCCCGCTTTCCCGGTCGACGGGAGCCAGCTAAATGCCAAAGACGGCGTCAATGGCACGAATGGATTCGGTGACGGAGCCACGAAGAAAGGATTCGCCCGACAGAACGGCGATGGCAGCCCGCACCCCTCCTTGTCCAGGCTCAGCCCCCACCATCGCACGGAGATGGCTCAGCTCCTCGGAGATATAGGTGAAGAAGGAGACCAGGTCGAAGCCGCAACTTCGTTGAAGTCGACCGGTGGTCGAACGGGTTTAGCCCGACGGCTGGCATCATCGCTACCGCACGACGGTAGGCATCGCGCAGCCGCAACACGTCGCGTGGCAACTTGGTTCACCAAGTGGCTGAGGCGATCTGGACCTCGTCACGATCGGCCGCTCGCGCTCGGCCCGGCTCCCCGACGGCCTATCGTATCTCCCGCTTTACGCAGCAACGCGCCCGATGCCTCGAGCATCTTTGTGGTGGACTCCTGCTGCTTTTGAAGCTCCGTGAACTCCCGCACATAACGGAGGAGCATGGCACTCCTCTCCTCCTTGAGCTCACGGAGCTCCACGTCCTTGCCCCTGAGCTCCGCATCCTTGGCATGGAGCTCCTGTGTCAGGCGCCTCACCTCGGACTCCGTGATCTGCTGCGCCGCCATGGCACCAGGTAGAAGCAATGGGGAGAGGAAGCAAAGGGGGCGAAATGGCTGAAAGGCAATGCAATCTACGGGAAGGCGGAGGGAGCGGGGAATCTTTTGGTTTTCACCACGGTAAAACACCAGTCGACGACTTCTCACATCAGGAGCGTGGGTTTTTACAAGCGGAGTCATCGTGACTAATTGCTGCCGCGCTGCTCCGTCAATCAAAAAGTTTAAAATCCTGCTACCGCTCCGTCAATCAAAAAACTAAAAATCCTGCCGCACGCAAACAGCAATGAGAAACAACGCGGTGGATATTTAAATTTACATGCCGGCAAGTAGATAAAAAAAAGGGGTGAAAAAACAAATGTGGCGGCGACCTAGCTAATCGGTCGAACTAGCCCAACTAGCTAGCCACCGTGCTTCACTGATGTAGTCGGCGGGAAAGGTGGTCTTTGGTGATTTGACAACTCATTTACTTGCTTGGCGCCACTGACCGAGGAGGACCCGTAAAACGCAGCGGTAGGGCGTCCCACGTCAGGAAGAATATATCGTGCACCACCCGGGAGAACCCCGAAACCACGCGGTAGGGTGTCCCACGTCTCGGCACGGAGGAAAAATGTGCGTGTAAAAATATACTGTATCAGACGTAGTACCTATGGTTCGACCTCGGGACCCAGCCAATCGGTCGAAAACACCCCACTAGCCACACAGCTTCATCATGCAAACATGGCACGGAGGATAGATGTGGTTAGCTCCGTCTCGACCAGCCACAACGTCTCTTGTTCTAGGCGATTCTTCTATTTCCAAGCTTTTTTTAGTTGTAATAACACCACGGCATGCTAAGCGCCGCTCTGGTGTGCCTGTGCAAAGGTTAGACGATGGAGAGAAGAGAGATTGAGATCGCAGACCTGGGACCCTCCAGTAAGTGAGACAACGGTCATGCACGTGTTGACGAGGCACTCCCTCTACTCTACTCAACGCAAGTACTGTATAAAATCAAGTTATGGGACAAAGCCAACAACCGTTTGTTTTTTCAGGCTATCGACTTACGCTTTGTAGTCCAAGTTGCCAGTTCGAATCTCGTCTTTCAGATTTGTTAGTTTTAGGTCCAAATTTGATCAATGACAAGTGGGACCTCCGTGTGTTGTTTCGATATTTCAGTGTAGGATGGTTTTTTTGAACAAACACTTTGCGCGGTTAGACAAGTAACGACACGAGTTACACGTATTTTGCAAGTTCACGAACAAAAATGACAGCGGCATAGAATATCACATCCACCCCGCAGCTTAGATGCTATGGTGATACGAGTTTTTACGTTGGAAGTGAGATCCAATGGCTTGGGAGTAGTCTTTGTAATTTTGCGCAATTTCCAAACTCTCCAAAGGTTTTTTTGCAAATAAAACATTCAGGCCTCGTGTGTGCCGCTGCATTTTCGATCCAACGGCTCCCTGGTGCTCATATTAGGTGCTCCCCGTAGCTTAATTACCCGCTACGGTGATATGAGCATCTAGGTCGTATGATCGGTGATCGAGATGGCACATGCGTAGTACTTGTACTCATGCATTTCCCAAACTCTATCAGCCGTATATTGCAAAACATTCAAACCTCCTACCGTCGGCCGTTAGATCTCGGTGAACTCGTATCACCATAGAATCTACGGTGCGGGAGCACCTCATACTCTCCGTGCGAGAAAACATAAGGTGCTATCGCAGCTTGGATGCTACGGTGATCTGAGCTTGGAGGTCGTTTGATCCGAGATCCAATGGCATCTCGAGCGGTCTTTGTGCTTGTAGCGATGGCCAAACTCTTTTGGGGATTTTACGCAAAACCATTGAACCACCGAGGAGGTGTTGGGTCACAAATCCAACGCCTCAAGAGCTTGTATCACCAAAGCATCTAAGGTGTGGTAGCACATGATATTCTTACATATAGGAGAATATGATGTCCTCCTTCATCTTAGATGCTACGGTGATCTGAGCTTCGAGGTTGTTGGATATGGGATCAAAGGGCATCTAAGTAGTTTTGTACAAATTGTGTGCAATTCTCAAACTCATCAAGGTTTCTGCAAAAATATTAAGACACATCATGTGAGCTGCTATATCTCAGATCTACAAGCTCTAAGCAACTCGTATCGGCAAATAGCATCTAAGGTATGGGGGCACATGATATTCTCCCGGGGAGGAGGAGTGGGGGGTGCACAACCAATCGGTGGTTAGGAGGGTGGGGACAAATATAATCTAAACAACCCTATACAGAGCTCCACAATTTTATCTAAGGTCGAGGGTTGACCCCGACAATCATAGCTCCGCCTAAACACAACATTTGCATGTCTTGTAGTACTAGACTTAATATTCATGTTTCAGTTTCATGTTCATTTTATATATTGAATCGAGGACCATGGATGTCTTACATTTTACTCCTTCGTTCCTAAATATTAGTCTTTTAGAGGCTTCAAATGGACTGCTTTATACGGATGTATATAGACATATTTTAGAGTCTAGATTCACTCATTTTGCTCGTATGTAGTCACTTGTTGAACTCTCTAAAAGACTAGTATTTAGGAATAGAAGGAGTATTTTTGAATTCGTGTCATACATGCATGGTTTGGAAAAATAGATGTACTATACTTATTGGATTGTTGTTGTGTTCGTGCGTGTGTGTCTCTGCGTGTGTGTGTGTGTGTGTGTGTGTGTGTGTGTGTGATCATATGCTTGATACATACAAAGTTTTCTCACCTCCGTATTGTTCATCTTTTAAATTTGAATCTGCATTGGAAAACTTACTAGGGATACCATGAAATGTGAAATCCACGTTGAGATCACTATATCACAAACTCACTCTAATTCAACAACTCGTCATAAATCAATTACCACGTTGAGATTAGTATTTGCAAGGAAAATACGGGTATTGTAATACACATAGATTCGTTCGGCAATTTAAAAGGTTCCTTTCGTATTCTCAAATGCTAGGACCCAACGGCGTACCAGCCAGACCTTGGCCCGTGTTGATCCTAAAAAAACGGGCTCGTGTCCTTCGGTGGCGTGCGTGGTACGCACATTAGGCAACCCCAACTAGTAGAGCCTCAGCATTTCAAGTCGAAATATCTGGCGGCCAGAATTCCAGCCCTAGGAAATTCCCCTCATGTCCCCGGTCCATAATGACTACCGATGAACAACGGAGGGATGCTTTAGTAACTAGACAACGTTACCTACCGTGCCGAGCACGGTTCAATTCCCTCGGTCGCCGCTCGTCAAGGTCACCCATCAACTGCATTGCCTAGTACTACTACTACTACTACACCAGGATGAGCACAGAATTGAGCCCGTTTGTTCGTGCCTAGTACTTGAGTTAATATATCGTGCAATGCAATCGGGTACGGAGGATTATCCTTTTACTCGCATATATAACTTGTCTCAAGTCTAACTAAGCAAAATGTTTGACCAAATCCTTTCTTAAGAAATACAACAGGACACATGTACGGCTTGAAAATTTATTGCATGATGCAGGTTATGATATTGTTTCGAATCCTGGATTTTAAATTTCAGAAAATCCAAAAGTGAGCATAAATTCTCGAAGCTGAGCATGGTCACGTGATATGGCACAAATATTACTTCGTAAGTTTTTTCTTCAATTCGAGACAAGCTGCTTATGACAAGTTGCACAAATGAAGAGCCAAGGTATTTTGGAACAAAGACCTGTCACGTTAAGGCGAACGCTTTCACTATTGAAACCATGGGCGTTTACGTGCCGCCACGAGTCCCCGCTTCTCATCGGCAGGTGCCGTCCGAGCAAGCGTGTGAGTCGACGGGAGGCGTGCGAGCAGACCGCTGTGCAGGCTCACCGGGAGGCGAGCCCTTTGACCAGGCTCCGCCGCCCAACTTCGTCCCAACTGCTCCCACTTTTAAGGTCGCGGCGCCGTGATTTAAAAATCAACCCCTTTTCTACCTGGTATCACTACAATCCTCTCTCTTCCTCTCCGATTCTCCTGTTGTCTACCTCCAACTAGCCTGACCTAAACGTACGCCATGCCGCATCACGATGGTCTACCCTTAGTGTTCCAGTTTCCTGAGGAAGACACCCAGCCGGAGTCTCAAGAACATAAGGCGCTTTGGGACGAGCTTGAACTGTCCTCTGCGGGAAGACGCCGCTACCGTCTCGCCTCCTGCTCCGGCTCCGTCGCCTCGACCACGCCAGCGCCCATCCCGTCGCATTGATGGGCTGGGAGCCGCACATTGTCGCCGAGCTTGATGCCACGGGGTTCCACAAGGTCCCCGCCGACTTTCACGCCCGTGCACCTGCGGCGCATGCGCCATGCTGGCACCGACGCAGCGCGCGTGTCGGTGACCGTGCACATGAATGTCTCCGGCACGCCGTTGACAGCGCCTGTCCCCGCGCGGGTGCCAGTGCCACCCTCAGCGGCATGGACGGCCGCCGTCGACCGCTTCCTTGCACCAACGCCAGTCGCCTCCTCCCGCCTGTTGACTCGCTCCGAAGTCCACAACATTTTGGCCTTCCTTGAAGCTAGGCCAACGTCCAGGAGTACGCTAACAACGGCGCAAGACGCCGCCGTCGCCGCTGGCCGGTCGTTCGACGACACATTACGAGCACGGCAGAGGAGCCGCTTCCACCGCGTAGACGCCCCCGCCGCCACCGCGTAATCTAAATTTGCCATGAAAAACATTCGGATTGCCATGCTTAAAATCCGAACGTTTATCATTTCCGTTTATTTTATATCGATCGTCGTATAATTTAAAGTCGGAGTCAGACTGAACGAAATGTATGGTTTGATCGATTGAATGTTCTGCATCAAATTAAATATAAAACATCATCAAGCCACATGTATTCCTTGTCATCCAACGACCTAGACTGCTTCAATGTCGAGCGCTCAACACGTTTAGCATGCAGTTAATTTCATGCCAAAAATAGTGCTAATCACATGACAACACGCATAAATAATATCCTATTAGTTAATATCCGCATGCACTTAATATACTTCCAAATTAACGCGCATTGCACGCATTAATAATCGACTAGTGCTGCTAGTACGTGAAACTGGTGCCGTGACTTGTGAACGCGTCGAGATATGGTCAACGACAACATCGCCCATGAAGTTCTTCCTGTTTTCCGCAAGCGCCTAAACGTAGAAGGAGGAGAGAGAGAGAGAGAGCACACATGGAACCCACCAGTAAGTGAGAAGGCGAATAGTACTAAAAATAATATTACATGTTATCCATTAATTAGGCTGTGGTAATATAAAACATTATGTGAACAAAGGGGATACAACAAAGCGTTGCTATTCTCATTATGTTGCCTATTGACGTCTTGGCTTGAAGGCACGGTCTCATGTTCGATCCTCGTCCTTTATTTTTTAATTTGTATATGGGTCCAAATTTGTTTCATGACATGTGGGCCCCTCGGTGTGTAGTTTGTAGCACTTTAATTTGTGGGTCGAAATTTGTTCCATTCCAAGTGGACTATCGATGTGTAGTTTTGTAGGTTATTTATAATAATTAAAGAGAACAACATAGTTTTTTCAACAATACCATGGTGCGACGTTGAAGGCAAGAAAGGACGTGCGAGAGAGCGATGACCGAGCCAGAGGGAAATCAACTAGGGGAGTTGCGTGGGTTGCAACGGTGTAAAGTTGTGGGCCGAATGCTACGAAAATATAATCTAAACCGACCAGAATAAATGCCTACACAAATTAATCCAAGGATGGAGTGCCCCTCGCAATGTAAATAGCTCCGGCTTTGCGAGGGATGGAGAGGTAGTAGCTTCAACGCGTGGAAGATACGGTGTGAGAAAGCAAGGTCAATTGAGAGACATATAGATAGAGAGACAAAGTGAGTGTGGTCCGACATTCATTGAACAAATATATATGTTGTAGAGAGATATTGTCCGATTGAGCTTTTGGCAAGGGTGAGAAATTTGTAAGATAGAGCTTGAGAGATGATCCAGTCATAGACATGTAGATATATTTTTGTGCGTGGGAGGAAGCAAGGTCAACCCGATCACATAGGGTCGTAATGCGATCGAAAGAGTGAGAGCGGGTTGGAGAGAGTGACCTAGATAGATGATGTGCGTGAGAGAGTATACAATGTGAATAGGTCGAATTGGGCTCAAACATGGTGATATATTGTTTTTGTCCGAGAAAGAGCGAGGTCAATCGAGACATACGAGAGAGAGAGAGAGATAGAGAGAGATTGAGTGAGCGTGGCCCACCATGAGGTCGAAAGAGTTGCGGCGGCTTGGATGGACTGACCTAGATAGACAATCTGCATGAGAGAGTATAGAGTGTGTCGATTGAGGCCCGAAGAGGAGATATATCATTTGTGTGTGAAAGAAAGCGAGGTTAAACGAGACTCGGATAAAGAGAGCGAGATTGAGCGAGTGTGGCCCGCCGATGTGGAAGAAAGAGTGAGAAAGTCTCGAGGAGTGACCTAGATATACAACGTGCTTGCGTGTGCACGAGAGGTTTGGGGGGGGGGCTATATAGGCAATGCATGTATTTAGCGCGAGAGGGTGAGAGGGAGAGGGGAGAGAGAGAGAGAGCTCGGCATGGGGTGCAATGGCGGGTGTGTGAGGTAAATACTTTTGGTAACAGAGTGGAAAAAGGGGTTGTGTAGTTGAGAGACTTAGAGATCGAAACATGGAGAGAAATAATGAACGTGTGTTGGAAACCGATAGCTTCCTAAGGTGGTTAGGAGAGGAAGATTGACCGTCTGAGGGAAGTGTGTAGCGTTTGTCTTGAGGGGCTAAAAACAACATTTGAATGTACATAATACGAGACTTAATATCGATGTTTCAATTTGGTGTACATTGTAAGATTTGAACCGAGGACCGGGCATACGGGTAATTATTTGAATTCGTGCCATACTAAGTTTGAAAAGTTGACATTGACTCAATTTGTTGTGCTACTGTGTAGGTCACATGTTTGAATCCATCCAAAAGTTTTCTCACTACCATGGTGTTCATCATATACATATGAATTTGTATTAAAAAAGTAGCGTGGATACAGTGAAATGCGAAATCCACGTTAGAGTTTGAGATCGCTACGTGACACACACTCTAATTCAAAAATCGAACTACGTGACACACACTCTAATTCAAATAACTAATTATGTGACACACTCTCTAATCCATGTTAGCGTGGGTACCGTTTCGATTTTTTTTCAAATAACTCCTCATTAATTAATTTATAGTACTCCCTCTATTCACTTTTATAAGACCTTGAAGACATTTCAGACAATGTGCAAAACAGTTCATTTTAAGTTATGCAAAACGACTTACAAAAGTGAACGGATGGAGTATCTCGTTTCGACTGACTAATTATTGCAAGGAAAACACGGCCATGGTAATACATATAGATTCGTTTGCAAATGAAAGAAGATTCGTTTGCATTCTCAAATGTAGGCACACCAGGCAGACCAGTGGTCGGTCGGTGGATGTTAGCTTGATGCCTTAAAGGCAACTGCCTTTCAGTGATCGGCATGTGGGCCAAGAACTGTTGGGCCCACATGTCATGGACACAAAGGCAGGTGCCTTAAGGCACCAAGCATAGTCTGTCGGGGTGGTCGCGTGCTGGGACGGACGCGTAGCACCCACCACCCACCCCTCCCCAAAAAAAGGACGACGACAATATAAGTTCGGCGCTTCCATGTTTTGGATTGAAATATCTGGCGGCCCCAATTCCAGCCTTGCAAAATCTCTCTTCTCCACCGTCCCCTTCCGCTGTGATTGCTCCTAATTACGCCGCCAACCCTCGAATCGCCTCGTCTCGTCTCTTTCCCCACCGTTTCCCCACCTCATGCGGGGCAGCGAAGGCGAAGGCGTGACGGTCGCGCTTCACCACCGCACCGGAGCTACCTCATCTACGCCCTCGTCCACCACACCGGGTGGTCCATCGACAATGTCGGCCGCCGCAACCGAGCGTGCCTCACAGACACGAGTTCCACCGCATCAGTGCGCTTCACCGATGCCGTCTCCCAGCTCACCGGGCTACTTCACCGAGCACATCGTCGCACCTCCGCCCCGAGGCTGTTGGGGCTTCACCAACGGTCTTGTCCACTGCATCGTAGCGCTCCGCTGCCACTCAAGATCTGCATCCGTGTGCGGCCAGCCAACGCGAGCGCATCACCCTCAACGGCTCTGAAGTGACCCGCACTCTAGCTAGGCGAGCATGCCCAAACGCCATGACCCGTAGGTATCCACACATCACTCCCTTGTGCCTTTGTTCCGACGATGTTTGGATATCCTTTCATCGCTCTCTTAGCTTACACGCCTATGCAACTCTGACTTTAACTCTTATTTCTTACGGAGATATCATCTCAAACAAGCAAATCCATTTTTTAGCGAAGCATGACGGCGCTTACGGGATCTCGGTACACATCTGACACCCGTATAACCTTGTAAGTATCTCGTCCTCCCAGTACAACATCAAGGTCGATTCCTCTTATTTGATCAACCATTCACCGTGTCAAAAATGCGAGGGGGATGCAAGGAGCACAAGGCCTGCACATCCAAGCAAGTGGTAACATTGACTTGTACATGGAACATCCCAAGCAAGCGCAAGCGAGCTGCGATGAACCTGCATAACGAGCTAGCGTAAGTCCACGCATTTCATTTAATTCAGTAGTGGCATTAGGTGTATGATTTGTGTGCCAATGGAGTGGCTGATCCACGAATTCAAGTTACCGGGGGCGAATATTTAACTTAAAAAATCTGAAGGCACTTGCACTCGAAATCAACATAACTTGAGAAATGTGAAGCTACATGCACTTTGAAAACCAGCTAATGATCTAAAGTAGTTCAGATTATAAACACTAAATGATGCAAGCACCAAAAACACAAAATGAAACATGGTGTACAAGGACTACAAACATAGTGCATGCACCTGCTTGAATTATTCATTCTCTGGCTGAAAATATCGAAGTGTAATTGCACGTATAACCAGTGCGCAAACTGCATATCAATATATCTATCCTGCACAAGTATGCCAATAGTTTCAAACAATATAAGAAAAGTATTTATGCTATGTTGTCATGATCACGGGACTTTACGGTAGATGGCCTCGACGTTTCCTCAAGCTATGAAAATGCACTATAATTTGCTAGTCATCAATGCCTGCAGATCTCTGTCTCTCTCAACATAGTAGATCATCATTAGACACTAAATCCTTCAATGAGCTTGCAAAATGCTTGCATTAGATCTCTCATTAGACACTATATGTTCATCACCAGGAGCATGTAAAATGTTTGCATCAAATCCTTCATTAGCGATGCATTCATTAGACACTTCAGGCTCAAGAACAACATGAGCTTGTATGTTTGCACCGGAAACTTGATTAGATACATCAGATTCAGTCAGTTTAGTATTGATTGGGGGAGTTATAAAATAAGTAGAAATTGGTTTCATTTTCTCATAGATTCCCTACATACAAGCAGTTTTACAACACCGTCACATTTAACTATTGGCCAGAAATTGAAGAGTTAAATTAGATATAATCAGGGATGTGATGTACCTGCTCGTTGCGCATGCTACTCTTGCAAGCTGCGACTGTCCGTTTGCGCAAGCTCGATGCCATGCCCGTGCTGCCGCCGCTGCCTCCCACGCAGGCTACAACCAGAGTTGGATCTTCATCTTCTTGTGCTTCCATTCGCTTAAAGTCCGGCGACCGCCCTCCAACGAGGGTGCGAGGAAGTGCTGTGTCGGTCTGTCCAGCGGCGGCTAGGTTAGGAGCAAACCAGACTGGAGGCTGGAGCGAATGAATTGGGATTTTTCCTACTGTCGATCGATATGGGAGGCGCTCGTTTGGGCATGAGCCTGCTATAGGGCCTGCCTTGCACTTATGTTATTGGCCCATCCAAATTGAAACATTTTTTCTCATTTTTACATTGCTCGCTTTCGTGCGTTGGGGCCGAACAAAACTAGCGTGGGCCAACTCGGACGACTCAAACTAGGTGCACACTTTCCAGCCACCGAGGCGGCCGCCCATACCAGCCCCTATGGTGGCGTCGCCCTTTTTGCGTGTATGATTGGATAGTGAAAAATATTCGATGGGCGCTTTTGTTTTACCCACAGAATGGTTGTATTGCTTGTTTCTATGAACTAAGTTCGCCAATAATGTGAAGGATGCCAGTCTTTTCATCCTATTATAGATTGCTTAGATCTCGATATGCCAAAAGTAATCGCATGAAATATACAAAGAAAATCGATTGTGATGTGTTTCGCTACAACTAGTTCCGACTACGTCCTCATATAACATATCAAGGACGCACCATCTTACCAGATTAACCATTTGACTTACCCATGCAATTGTGGGAAGAAAGAAGTATTGGGACTGCGTATCCAAGCAATTGATGCCATGGACTCCTTCGTACAACCTTGTAAGCGAAAAAGAAGTTGCGGTGTGCTGTACAAAGAACTAGCGTAAGTTCGATTACACCGCTTGTCGAATTTTAGTTAGCCATTTATTGCAAAATTGTTCAATTACGTTGCTTGGCTTAATTTAGTTTACTCTGATTACATAATGGCACAGACACATTAATCATATAGTAGACTGCACCTATCTATGTGTTTGATACTTATTGTTAAGAATTACTGTTTGCCTTAACTTAAATATCTACTTGTTTGTTTAAGCGCATTCTGCTGCAACAGCGGGTTACAATGATGTTAATAACTACTTTTCAAAGCATCCAATTGAGACTCTTTAATTCCTTGTTTGTTTAACTAGTTTGCTGTTATAACTCCCAGTTGAGATGTTTTGCTAACTTCAACTTTTCTGAATCCATCGGAACTTTAATGGCAAAACAGGTTAGCCCGAGATCAAAGAGTGAGGTCCCCATGGATGGTGCATCATCCCACAACAGTGGCACTGGCCCGATCGTGCATTATGAATTGCCAACTGCTGATGCTCTAGAGGCTAAACTAGTGGTAGAAAGAGATTCTGCTTCTGCACTTAGAGATGAAGTTGACATGTTGAGAAAGCAAGCAACACAATCACAAGCAGTTCTCAAGACAACCATTAAATATTTGGTGGATTTCAAAACGAAGCAAGCTGAGGTGACCCAGATTATTAAGGTCACGAAGGAAAAAAGGAAATTAAATTCCTACTTGTTAAATCATAGGTGAAATGTTCTTTCCATAGTTGAATAACCTTTGTGTTGTCTGTTCATGTAATCAATCAAACCTTTTGTTTTAGAGATTATGTAATAATTTTTTTTTGGTTTGTAATTTTATTTGAGCACAAGTCTGTATTAATTGATAAGACTGGAGGCGTTTCATTTGGATTGTTGTGCCGGACCTACAAATATGTTAATCGGGCTGAATGTGCATTCAGCAATAGTAGTAGTATAGATGGACCATAAGTGGCACGCGCCGGAAAGGGCCAAGATGCTGGCTAAAAAAGGATCTTGTTGTAGCCAAAAAAAAATGCAATGACTGGCTTATGTATGTTAGTTGATATTATTGATCCATATACTCTATAAGTGATTATATATACATTAGTTCTATACATTCTTGGTTGATTGACTTCGGTATTTGAATCTTGATACATCGCTTGTGTACATATCTAAATGGGAGTACACATTATGCTGCGTGTGACATTTGAGTTGGACATGAAGTATTCCAAATATTGAATTCACCTTAAACCGGATTCTAGTTTACTGAATTTGAGTATCGGCATTTGTAAACCATATGACGGTGGAATACATCTTTGTCGTCCTTTGAAGATATATAAAAACACATAGAATGATTTATAAAGATTCGTATAGGAATACAAAATGGATTCGAATTTAGTTGCCGGAGTAAGCGATGGATGCTTATTGTCCCAAAATTCGAAAGAAGCAGCAAATTGTCCACTCCCACGTCGGCTGCCCGAAGCCAAGTGTTTGGGAGATGGAAATTACTGTCTATCCATCGGCCCGATTTCCACTGCTCTAAATAGGGGTAGGTTAGTAACTTCAATTAGACGTGACACGACCGCCTCTGAGCCCATTCCGACACGGTGGGCATCAAACATGTGCGGCAAAGCACATTTGATTCAAGCTCGTCCGAAAGACCTCTATTTCTCCCTCCATTCCCCATTCATACACGGTGGGCGGCAAAACAAACTCGACTTGGCCAAAATCGATGTAGGCCAATATTTTCAATAGGGGCAGGTTTGTAACTTCACTCAGACATGACACATTAGCCTCTACACATCAGCCCCACGTTCATACACCGTGGGTGCCAACCACCCTCTCCTCGCCCGAAATCGCTCTGGGAAAATATTGGCAAGATGCGAGATTACCCTCCTATCCCCAACCGACGAGACGTCCAAATTTGAAACGGGGGCTAAGTTCGTAACTTTCCCATATTTCAGACAGGCGCGTCCCAAAAACATGGTTCCCCGTACCTCTCCCTCCATTTTCCCATTCATACACCATCCGCGCTTAGAACACCCCATCCCCACACTGACCTCCGTCCGCCACCCCATCCATCGCTGCCGTCCTCCACCACATCCATTGCCACCGTCCTCCACCATGCCGGAGCGCCTACCAAGACCGCTTCGTCCACTGCTAGAGATGGTCGTTTCTCATCCATGGCGACGGACCAATAGCCTTGCATTGCGTCCTCTCGCTTCATCGGGCGCTATCATCCTCTTTCTTGCCGGGCCGCTCACACGACCTTCTCTTCCACCGCATAGCGGTACTTATCCCCGATGCACCCATCTACCGTCGCAGATCTGCTTCAACGCCACCGACTGACCATCGCACCCCGATGCCTACACGGGCGCCAAGAAGAGAGGTGGTACTTCATATCTCCTCAACTTTTTGATCTCAACCAGAAAATAGATCTTAACTTGGTTACTCTACTTTCTTTTCAGCTCTTAGAATTTAGTTCTTGCACTACAAAAAAAAAATACACTTCCGTGATGATACGTGTTTTTCACAGTAGGTCGCGTTTTTTGTCATGCATGTACATCCATGACGATTTTATGACAGAATCAAGATAGTCATACACCGTGTTGTCGTAGAAAGTGTTCCATGACATTACCAAAATTATCATCATGGAAGAGTCCACTTCCATGACGATAAATCGCGCGTCACGTAAGTGCTTTCGTCAAGGGTGACCGACACATGGCATCCACCGTAATCTTAACGCCGTTAAGCTATCGGGTCGGGTTTTGGATCCGATAACCGATTAACAGCCCCGAGCCAATGGGGATTTTCCACGTGTAAAATCATCATTGGTCGGAGAAGCTGCGTGTTGGCTCATCGTTGGGACCGATGTCATCCACTCATTGGATAGAAGGCGCCTATGATACGTCCGACATGCGTGGCACGCCCAATAGAGGCCCATTCACGTGAAAAGGCGGCCCGTTTGACTTGGTTAAAAGGTGGCGGGCGGCCATGGAAGCTTTGTTAGCGGCCTGTTCGCATATAGCCCATTCTGACCCGCTAACCCAAGGCCTGTTACGCCCTATCTGAATTAGGCCCATTAGCTTCATCTGGGCCATCCAATATGACTCCAGCCCGTTTTCACTTCTGGCCCATGTATGGCCCATGACGTCGTTCGGCCCATATGAGGCCCTATGTAACTCTTGGCCTATTAACGGCCGGGGTGAAATGGCCCGCAATGAACAAAGGTATCACTTTACACCCATTAACGGCCCGTGGTGAAACTGGCCCGTAATGAGCGATGTATCACTTTATACCCATTAAGGGTCTGTTATTGGGCCATTGCTTCCAAATTATGTTATCTTCGGCCTTCTCGAGCCCATTTATTCTTGGGCTCATTTCAAAGATTCGTTTACTTACGGCCCGTTCATGTCATTTTACGCTTGTGGGCCCAAATTCAGCCCGATAGTTACGATTCGGCCCGTTTGTGGTCCGTTAATACGTTGGGCCGTTTTCATAGCGTCATCAAATATGGCCTATTAACGATGGCCCATTATGGTCGGCCCATGAACGGACGATACCAACTCTAGCCCGTTTACGGCCATAATGCGGCCTGTTATTGGCCCATGTTTGGCCAATCGATCATCTGACCCGTATAAGGCCCATTGATGATCTGACCCATAGAAGGCCCATTGTTTCTATGGCCCGTAGAAGGCCCATTGTTTCTCACGACCGTAGAAGGCCCACTGGTCATCGATCCTGAATCCTCCTCGAGGAGCTCTCTCTAGCCACCAAGATATACGCCCGGCCGAGTAGCATTGTCGCTTCAATACCTTGTTTTCACTCGAGATACTTCCATCACCGCTTCAAATGGCTGATGCGGAAGAGTAGTTGAATATACAAACGTTGTCGACAAATGGAACACGTAATACAAAAAATGATAGCATGATATAATTGACATACATGATGATTGGCTAAACAGCATGGCATTGCATAATTCACATATATAATGCCTTTGCAACAAGATAGCATTGTATAATTCACATATATAGTGTCTTGCAACAAGATGGCAATGCATAATTCACATATATGGTAATTAGACACTGAACAGGTGGCATTCACACAAATCATGTCTAAACTAATCAAATGACATAGTAATGCGAGACACCATACGCATACGATATGAGCAACATAACCACTGCCAAGTTAGAGCATACACCTCGGGGATAGGATTGGTCATCTGTCTCTAAATCCTCCTCTCGAGGAGCTATCCAGTAACCGGTGAGATATGCGCTTCGTCAGATAGCATAGTGCCGCTCAAGACCTTGTTTTCACTCGAATTTGCCATCACCGTGTCAAATGGCTGATGCACACGAAGAGCGGTTGAATGTACTAACATTGTTGACAAATGTAATATGTAACGCATAAAAAAAAGGATGGCACGATATAATTTACATATAAGATGACTGGCTAAGCAGTGATGGCATTGCAAAATTCACATATATGATGCACAGCTAAACAAGATGGCGTTGCATAATTCACATAAATGATGAATAAACTAAACAGATGGCATTCACACAAAGGATGTCTAAACTAAGCGAGATGACATATTTGATGTATAAAGTAAGCAAGGCAAGACACCATATGCATGATATAACCAACATCAAAGCATGCCAAGTTAGAGCGAAGACCTCAGGGGTAAATAGGAGTTGTCTTCTCCTTACGAATCCCCCTCGTAATGTATATCTTCCTATCGATTACAATCCTAAATGCGTGGAGGGGGGCTGCCTTCGCCCCTACCATGGAGCGACGTCTGCATGAAATTTTATTGCCACACAAGGATCGTCTCTTTTGCTCTACATGTTTAGTTCCATTGTTTACAATAACTGTCATGCATAGTAATAAAACATAGTGAGATTATGTAAGGAGTGCATGCAGAAATCCAGAGTGATGGTAGCAACCTGTGGATAGACCCAAAACCAATAATAGCGGTGAGATAATGGCTTGATTAAAAAATACAGATAATGGCTTCTTTCTTTGTTTGTTTCCCACCAACATGAAACTCATAGTAGGCACCGGAGATTAACGGATAGTAGATAGATACTATTGATAGCGGCCCGATATGTACCGCACAACCATTTAAAAACTCAAGTTTGACCATTAGTTTGGAGCTGACTCAGAGTCTAATCGGTGAACAAGATGATAAAGTAGCATGTAATATTAAGCGATGCATAACGTAAGCAGACACGAAGGAGTGCGACCTCTCTTGCAGAATCTGTAGTCCTCGAGGTCATCTGCTTTCGGTTGATGATGGTAATGCAGTTTTCATGGCTGACAACGGCGGGGAAGAAGATCCGAGGCGGCGAAGACAGATCGGAGGCCGGATCCTCGCTATGCTGGACCCTTAGTCCTTGGAGCAGCCGAAATTTGGGGTGGATGACAACAAGAAAAGAGCGGGACAAACCACGCAAGGTTTTCTTTGACAACTATCTGTAGAGAAGTAATTACGTAAGTGCTCGTTTGAATTGGAGGATTCCAACAATGCAGGGATAGGAAATAGACAGGAATAGGATTGGAATGCACGTGCAAAGCAGGAGAATTTAAAAACACAGGATTTCGCTAACTGGGTGTTTGATTCACAACAATTGGAAGATCACAGGATGCAAATAAGCATGGTGAGATTAAGTCAAACCACAAGAAAATGTGTGGTTATAATGCTATTATGCTACTATCTCTTAGTCTCCTGCTTCATGAATAGGAATTTGAAAAGGAGGACACGTGAAAATTAATTCCTACGTTTTTTCTTTCAAGGAGACACTAAAGGAACAAATCCGTATGCTCAGTGGACAATATATATAACATGTAGAGTAAAAAGAGATGCAACAAGTGTACAACCTCTTTGGCGAAGCCATGTCGATCTCAGCGTGATTGGGTTGGCGGTGAGGATGTCTCCGACTTCTTTGTCGGCTTGGGAGGGAAGAAAGATCTTAGGCGTTTGGAGATGGAGCCCGAGGTAATCGCTCGGCTGTGATGGAGGGTTTCGTCGTTGGAGCAACTCCGGTGAGTTGTACGGCCGAGGCTGAAGCGGAGACAAGAGAGACAACGAACAACGTTAAACTAAGTGGAATTCTAATAGCATCTCCAATACATGACGTAAAATACATAACCACAAAGTGCTAGATGTAAAATACATCAGCCGCTTGCTACCTCTTGAGCACCGCGTTGGATTTCCTCGAAGAGGAGAGGATGATGCATCAAAGTAACGTAAGTATTTCCCATAGTTTTTGAGAACCAAGGTATCAATCCAGTAGGAGGCCACACACAAGTCCCTCGTACCTCCACAAAACAATAGCTCCTTGCAACCAACGCGATTAGGGGTTGTCAATCCCTTCACGGTCACTTACGAGAGTGAGATCGTGAGAGATGATAAATAATATTTTGGTATTTTTGATATAGAGATGCAAAGTGAAAAGTAAAAGGCAAAGTAAAAACAAAGCAAGTATTAAACTGATGGAGATTGATATGATGAGAATAGACCCGGGGCCATAGGTTTCACTAGTGGCTTCTCTCAAGAGCATAAGTATTCTACGATTGGGTGAACAAATTCTTGTTAAGCAATTGACAGAATTGAGCATAGTTATGAGTATATCTAGGTATGATCATGTATATAGGCATCACGTCTCGAGACAAGTAGACCGACTCTGCTCGCATCTACTACTATTACTCCACTCATCGACCGCTATCCAGCATGCATCTA
The DNA here is from genome assembly GCA_021605145.1 of Aegilops bicornis. Taxonomy (NCBI): domain Eukaryota; kingdom Viridiplantae; phylum Streptophyta; class Magnoliopsida; order Poales; family Poaceae; genus Aegilops; species Aegilops bicornis. The sequence goes on along the minus strand of JAHIAL010000033.1, from coordinate 714,338 downwards.
GAGTATTAAGTTAAAAGCAGAGTAACGCCTTAAGCAAGATGACAGGATGTAGAGGGATAAATTCATGCAATATGATAAAAATTTGTTATCCTCGATGGCAACAATACAATACGTGCCTTGCTGCCCCTATACATCCTTTGGGAAAGGACACCGCAAGATTGAACCCAAATCTAAGCACTTCTCCCATTGCAAGAACTACCAATCTAGTTGGCCAAACCAAACGGATAATTCGAAGAGACTTGTAAAGATAACCAATCATACATAAAAGAATTCAGAGAATATTCAAATATTATTCATAGATAATCTGGATCATAAACCCACAATTCATCGGTCTCAACAAACACACCGCAAAAATAAGATTACATCGAAAAGAACTCCACGAGAGGGGAAGAACATTGTATTGAGATCCAAAAAGAGAGAAGAAGCCATCTAGCTACTAGATATGGACCCGAAGGTCTGAAGTAAACTACTCACACTTCATCGGAGGGGCTATGGTGATGATGTAGAAGCCCTCCATGGTGGATGCCCCTCCCGGGCGTGAGTTCAAACAGGCCCCAAGATGGGATCTCGTGGATCTGAGGAAGTTGCGGCGGTGGAATTAGGTTTTTGGCTCCTGTTCTGATCGTTTGGGGGTACGTAGGTATATATAGGAGGAAGGAGTACGTCGGTGGAGCAACAGGGGGCCCATGAGGCAGGGGCGCGCCCTAGGGGGGGTACCCCCCACCCTCGTCACCGCCTCTTTTGTTCCTTGGAGTAGGGTCCAAGTCTCCTGGATCACGTTCGGTGAGAAAATCACGTTCCCGAAGGTTTCATTCCGTTTGGACTCCGTTTGATACTCCGTTTCTTCGAAACACTGAAATAGGCAAAAAAACAGCAATTACGGGCTGGGCCTCAGGTTAATAGGTTAGTCCCAACAATAATATAAAAGTGGAAAATAAAGCCCAATATAGTCCAAAAACAGTAGATAAAGTAGCATGGAGCAATCAAAAATTATAGATACATTGGAGCGTATCGAGGCATCCCCAAGCTTAATTCCTGCTCGTCCTCGAGTAGGTAAATGATAAATAGAGAATTTTTGATGCGGAGTGATACTTTGGCATAATTTCAATGTAAATCTTCTTAATTGTGGTATGAATATTCAGATCCGAATGAATACAAAATAAAAGTTCATATTGATAAAAGAAATAGTAATACTTCAAGCATACTAATCAAAGTAATCATGTCTTCTCAAAATAGCATGGCAAAAGAAAGTTCATCCCTACAAAATCATATAGTTAGGCTATGCTTCATTTTAAGTCACACAAAGATGTTCCCAACTTCTATACCCCGATGACAAGCCAAGCAATTGTTTCATACTTAAATAATCTCAAACTTTTTCAAGTTTCACGCAATACATGAGCATGAGCCATGGATATAGCACTATGGATGGAATAGAATATGATGATGGGGATTGTGTGGAGAAGACAAAAAGGAGAAAGTCTCACATTGACGAGGATAATCAACGGGCTATGGAGATGCCCATCAATTGATAGTTTACATGAGGAGTAGGGATTGCCATGCAACGGATGCACTAGAGCTATGAATGCTCAACAAAAGAAAACTAGTGGGTGTGCATCCAACTTGCTTGCTCATGAAGACCTAGGGCATTTGAGGAAGCCCATCGTAGGAATATACAAGCCAAGTTCTATAATGAAAAATTCCCACTAGTATAAAAATACAACTTATGAGACTCACTATATGAAAAACAAGGTGCTACTTTGAAGCACAATATATGAGACTCACTACATGAAGAACAAGGTGCTACTTTGAAGCACAAGTGTGGAAAAAGAGATAGTAACATTGCCCTTTTATTTATTTTCTTTTTTTGGGCCTTTCCTTTTTTTTCTTTTTGGCCTTTCTCTTTTTTGGCAATGCTCTAATAATGATGATCATCACACTTCATTGATTACTACATAAGGATTACAACTCGAAACTAGAACAAGATATGACTCTATATGAATGCTCCCTGGCGGTGTGCAGGATAATGCAATGAATCAAGAGTGACATGTATGAAAAATAATGCATGGTGGCTTTGCCATAAATACGATGTCAACTACATGATCATGCAATGGCAATATGACAAAAGTAAAGTATGTCATGATGATGAACATAACGGTGGAAAGTTGCATGGCAATATATCTCGGAATGGCTGTGGAAATGCCATAATAGGTAGCTATGCTGGCTGTTTTGAGGAAGATATAAGGAGGTTTATGTGTGATAGAGTGTATCATATCACGGGGTTTGGATGCACCGGTGAAGTTTGCACCAACTCTCAAGGTGAGAAAGGGCAATGCACGGTACCGAAGAGGCTAGCAAAGGCGGAAAGGTAAAAGTGCGTATAATCCATGGACTCTACATTAGTCAAAAGAACTCATATACTTATTGCAAAAATTTAGAAGTCATCAAAAATCAAGTACTACGCGCATGCTCCTAGGGGGGTAGATTGGTAGGAAAAGACCATCGCTCGTCCCCGACCGACACTCATAAGGATGCACAAGCCAGGTACACTTCATGTTTCAAATTTGTTACACAACTTTAACCATACGTGCATGCTATGGGACTTGCTAACTTCAACACAAGCACTCTTTAAATTCACAACTACTCAACTAGCATGACTCTAATATCACCATCTTCATATCTCAAAACAATTATCAAGCATCAAACTTTTCTTAGTATTCAACGCACACAAAAGAAAGTTTCACATATCTTGAATACCAAGTATATTAATATTAAGAAAATTACCATGCTATTAACGACTCTCAAAATAATCTAAGTGAAGCATGAGAGATCAATAGTTTCTTTAAAACAAATCCACCACCATGCTCTAAAAGATCTAAGTGAAGCACTAGAGCAAAAATTATCACGCTCAAAAGATATAAGTGAAGCACTAGAGTATTCTATCAAATTCCAATTTATGTATGGCTCTCTCAAAAGGTGTGTACAGCAAGTATGATTGTGGTAAACTAACAAGCAAAAATAAAAATAATACAAGACGCTCCAAGCAAAACACATATCATGTGGTGAATAAAAATATAGCTCCAAGTAAATTACCGATGGAAGTAGGCGAAAGACAGGATGCCTTCAAGGGGCATCCCCAAGCTTTGACTTTTGGTGTCCTTGGATTATCTTGGGGGTGCCATGGGCATCCCCAATCTTAGGCTCTTGCCACTCCTTTGTTCCATAATCCATCAAAATAATTTACCCAAAACTTGAAAACTTCACAACACAAAACTCAATAGAAATCTCGTGAGCTCCGTTAGAGAAAGAAAACAAAAGACTACTTTAAGATACTCTAATGAACTCATTCTTTATTTATATTGGTGTTAAACCTACTGTATTCCAACTTCCCTATGGATTATAAACTATTTTACTAGCCATAGATTCATCAAAATAAGCAAACAACACACGAAAAACAGAATCTGTCAAAAACAGAACAGTCTGTAGTAATCTGTAACTAATGCAAACTTCTCGAACTCCAAAAAATCTACCAAAATTATACGACCTAGACAATTTGTTTATTGATCAGCAGAAATTTGAATCAATATTTTATCACGTTCTGGTGATTTTTAATAATTCGGGCACTGAACGCAAAGTTTCTAGAAATTACTGCAAGATCAAATAACTATCATCCAAGAAGATCCAATAGGTCTAGCTTGGCACAAACACTAATTAAAACAAAAAACAACATCTAAACAGAGGCTAGATGGATTATTTATTCCTAAACAGAAGAAAAAGCAAAAAAAACTAAAAATAAAATTGGGTTGCCTCCCAACAAGCGCTATCGTTTAACACCCCTAGCTAGGCATAAAAGCAAGGATGGATCTAAGTATTGCCATCTTTCGTAGGCAATCCATAGGTGGCTCTCATGATAGATTCATATGGTAATTTTATTCTCTTTCTAGGAAAGTGTTCCATGCCCTTCTTTAATGGAAATTGGAATCTAATATTCCCTTCCTTCATATCAATAATTGCACCAATCGTTCTAAGGAAAGGTCTACCAAGAATAATAGGGCAAGAAGGATTGCAATCTATATCAAGAACGATAAAAACTAAGGGCACATAATTCCTATTTGCAATAATAAGAACATCATTAATTCTTCCCATAGGCTTTTTAATAGTGGAATCCGCAAGATGCAAGTTTAGAGAGCAATCATCAAAGTCACGGAAATCTAGCAAAACACACAAATTTTTGGGAATAGTGGAAACACTAGCACCCAAATCACACAAGGCATGAAACTCATGATTTTTATTTTTAATTTTAATAGTTGGTTCCCACTCATCATAGAGTTTTCTAGGGATATAAACTTTCAACTCAAGTTTTTCTTCATAAGATTGCATCAAGGCATCAATAATGTGTTCGGTAAAGGCCTTATTTTGACTATAAGCATGAGGAGAATTTAGCACGGATTGCAACAAGGAAATACAATCAATTAAAGAGCAGTTTTCATAATTAAATTCCTTGAGATCCAATATAGTGGGTTTAGCAACATCTAGGTTTTTATTTCTATCAATCCCACATTTATCAATTTCATCATCAAGATCTAAAAACTCCAATTCTTAGAACGCCTTCTAGGTAAAGGAAGATCATATTCAGTTTCATCAAGATTCATATTGCAAAACAAAGATTTAATGGGGACACATCAATAACTTTTAGATCTTCATCTTGATTTTCATAGGAATTGGAAGAACATGCTTTAATAAAGGCATCTTTGGAAGCACGCATCCTAGCGGTTCTTTCTTTGACTCATCAATGGAAATTCTCATGGCTTTGAGAGACTCATTGATATCATGTTTAGGAGGAATAGATCTAAGCTTTAAAGAATCAACCTCAAGAGAAATTCTATCAACGTTCCTAGCCAAATCATCAACTTTAAGCAATTTCTCCTCAAGCAAAGCATTAAAATTCTTTTGTGAATTCATAAAATCTTTTAACACTACTCTCAAATTCAGAGGGCATCTTATTAAAATTTCCATAAGAGTTGTTGTAGGAATTTCCATAATTATTAGAAGGATTACTAGGATAAGGCCTAGGATTATAATTCCCTCTATACGCATTGTTACCAAAATTATTCCTACCAACAAAATTCACATCCATAGATTCATTATTATTCTCAATCAAAGGAGACAAAGGCATATCATTAGGATCAGAAGAACATTCTTAGTAGCAAATAATTTCATAAGTTCATCCATCTTTCCATTCAAAACATTAATTTCTTCTATCGCATGCACTTTTTTATTAGTAGATCTTTCGGTATGCCATTGAGAATAATTAACCATAATATTATCTAGAAGTTTAGTAGCATCTCCTAGAGTGATTTCCATAAAAGTGCCTCCATGGCGAATCTAAAAAGCTTTCTAGAAGCAAAAATTCAATCCGGCATAAAAGTTTTGTATAATCGTCCACAAGTTCAAACCATGAGTAGGACAATTACATTATCATTAATTTCATTCTCTCCCAATCTTGTGCAACATGTTCATGATCAAGTTGCTTAAAATTCATAATATCGTTCCTAAGAGAGATGATCTTAGCGGGAGGAAAATACTTAGAGATAAAAGCATCTTTGCACTTGTTCCAAGAATCAATACTATTTTTAGGCAAAGATGAAAACCACGCTTTAGCACGATCTCTAAGCAAAAAAAGGAAATAGCTTCAATTTAACGACATCATTATCGACATCTTTTTTCTTTTGCATATCACATAAATCAACGAAGCCATTCAGATGAGTAGCGGCATCTTCACTAGGAAGGTCATGAATTGATCTTTCATAACAAGATTCAACAAAGCGGTATTGATTTCACAAGATTGATTATTGGCAAGAGGAGCAATCGGTGCTAAGGAAATCATTATTATTGGTATTGCTGAAGTCACACAATTTGGTAGTATCTTGAGCCATCGCGACAAACAAGCATCCAACACACGAGCAAACAAAAGGCAAGCGAGAAAAAGGCAAACGGGAAAAAGAGGAGGAGGGTGGGAAAGAGAGGGCGAATAAAACGGCAAGGGTGAAGTGGGGGAGAGGAAAACGAGAGGCAAATGGCAAATAATGTAATCACGGGAGATAGGTATTGTGATGGGTACTTGGTATGGTGCTTGACTTGCTCTTGCGTGAGCCTCCCGCAGCGGCGCCAGTAAATTCTTCTTGCTACCTCTTGAGCACTCACGTTGGATTTCCTCGAAGAGGAGAGGATGATGCAGACAAAGTAGCGTAAGTATTTCCCTCAGTTTTTGAGAACCAAGGTATCAATCCAAAGAGGAGGCCACGCACAAGTCCTCGTACCTACACAAAACAATAGATCCTCGCAACCAACGCGATTAGGGGTTGTCAATCCTTCAGTCACTTACGAGTGAGATCTGATAGAGATGATAAATAATATTTTGGTATTTTGATATAGAGATGCAAAGTGAAAAGTAAAAGGCAAAGGAAAACAAAAGCAAGTATTAAAGTGATGGAGATTGATATGATGAGAATAGACCGGGGCCATAGGTTTCACTAGTGGCTTCTCTCAAGAGCATAAGTATTCTACGGTGGGTGAACAAATTCTTGTTGAGAAATTGACAAAATTGAGCATAGTTATGAGTATATCTAGGTATGATCATGTAGCATATAGGCATCACGTCCGAGATAAGTAGACCGACTCCTGCCTGCATCTACTACTATTACTCCACTCATCGACCGCTATCCAAAGCATGCATCTAGAGTATTAAGTTAAAAACAGAGTAACGCTTGTATAAGCAAGATGACATGATGTAGAGGGATAAATTCATGCAATATGATAAAAACCCCATCTTGTTATCCTCGAGGGCAACAATACAATACGTGCCTTGCTGCCCCTTCTATCCTTTGGGAAAGGACACCACAAGATTGAACCCAAAGCTAAGCACTTCTCCCATTGCAAGAACTACCAATCTAGTTGGCCAAACCAAGCGGATAATTGAAGAGACTTGCAAAGATAACCAATCATACATAAAAGAATTCAGACAAGATTCAAATATTATTCATAGATAATCTGGATCATAAACCCACAATTCATCGATCTCAACAAACACATCGCAAAAAGAAGATTACATCGAATAGATCTCCACGAGAGAGGGGGAGAACAATTTATTGAGATCCAAAAAGCGAGAAGAAGTCATCTAGCTACTAGATATGGACCCAAAGGTCTAATGTAAACTACTCACACTTCATCGGAGAGGCTATGGTGATGATGTAGAAGCCCTCCATGGTGGATGCCCCCTCCGGCGGAGCTCCGGAACAGGCCCCAAGATGGGATCTCGTGGATACAAGAAGTTGCGGCGGTGGAATTAGGTTTTTGGCTCCTGTTCTGATCGTTTGGGGTACGTAGGTATATATAGGAGGAAGGAGTACATCGGTGGAGCAACAGGGGGCCCACGAGGCGGTAGCGCGCCCTAGGCGCCCCCACCCTCTTGACCGCCTCTTTTGTTCCTTGGAGTAGGGTCCAAGTCTCCGGGATCACGTTCGGGGAGAAAATCACGTTCCCGAAGGTTTCGTTCGTTTGGACTCCGTTTGATATTCGTTTCTCGAAACTCTGAAATAGGAAAAAAACAGCAATTAAACTGGGCCTCCGGTTGATAGGTTAGTCCCAAAAATAATATAAAAGTGGAAAATAAAGCCCAATATAGTCCAAAACAGTAGATAAATTAGCATGGAGCAATCAAAAATTATAGATACGTTGGAGACGTATCACCGCTCATCTCTGAACTTAACTGTCGAAACTGAATTTTGCTGTCGAAACTGAATTTTGCTGTCGAAACTGAACGCACTAGCAAGGTGAGGTACACGTCGGTCGACTGACTTTTTCATCTCTGGTCAATCGATTTTCCAGCCGTTGGATACGAAATCAAGGGCCTGCGGTTCATCTTCAACCTCCACCCCCACGAGCCGCTTAGCCACCACTGCCAAACAAGACCTCCCGCCGCGTCGGGCATGATGCACCGCCCGCCGGCCAAAAACACTCCCCACCGCCGGGTCCGGCCACGCCCGGCCATCCCTCTAGGCCTCCACGTGCCGAGCGTTTTCTCCGGCGATCCCCACGCAACCGCCCCGCCAACGCCCCGCCACCGCCGGCGACCACCGCCCCCATCCTGAACCCTAAGATAGATAGTGGGGTACCTCTCCGTGAGCCCCCCTCCCTTCTGGCTGGTTCTTCCTACACCCAGTGAGCCCCCCCACCGCCTGAAAAATCGATCGACCCAAAAGTCGATTCAGTCGACAAGTGTAGCTAAATCAGAAAGCATCGCAAGCAAGAGCAAGAGCAAGAGCGAGAGCAACAGCGCGAGCAAGAGCAATAGCAAGAGCGAGACCAGGCAGGTGGGATCGAGAGCAAGAGCTGAGTAGCGGTAAGGCGATAGCTAAAGCAGCGGCAGCTCCTCTTGATGTGGGCGTCGCCCGCCGAGGAGCGACGCCAGTGGAGGAAGTGGCGGCGACGCCGCCGTGGATGGAAACGCGCCGTGTTGGCTCGGGACCGAGCGCCCGGCAACACCGTGAGATCAAATCAAGAAGAAAATGCGGCGATTAGTGTACAACCTCTTTGGTGGCGCCGATTAGGCCGCAGCTTCATCCGAGAAAGCGGTGATGATGATGCTCTTCGGTGGTGCAGGTGAAGACGGTGGTGTGGGAATGGAGGTGGCAAAAGGCGAGGGGAACGTCGGGGCGGCTCCTTGGAGGTGGAGGACGGGTGGCTGAACGGCGGACGATCAGATCGACGACGGATCCTCATTCGATGCAGTGGATGAGGGACGCCGAGGTGTTCTTGTGGACGACATCATCGGGGAAGAGGCTCGGTGGGTGGCCCAGACGAGCAGGTGTGGGGTTTAAATCGCGGGTTTTCGCGGCCTCGGTGTCTGAATGGGTGGGCAGATGGGATGGCGATGGGGAACCATGGCTTAGAGATGTGCTTGTCCAAAATGTGGGGTAAGTTCTGAAAGTACCCCCCCACCGATTTGAGGCGGTTCTTCGGTTCGAGGGGTACCACGGGCATTTCACGTGTCAGGATTTCACAGGGGAGGTGGGAGTTTCCGGCAGCGTTGTAATTTCAGAATAGCAAGGAGCGGGTTGAGATGGAGTGAGTTGCCGGAGCACAACGAGACAAAGACATATCTTAAATATTTCGGGCTAACAAGGCGCTGGTTGAAATTTCGGACAAGCCTAACGTGTATTGTACCAAATCAATGCGCACTACAAATGTCATTCAAAACTTTGAAGTCATGTTATGTTCAATTAAAATATTCCGCTACGTGTATAATGCATGCAACCTACTACTCAAATGAATGTTTTAGTGCATTCCAAACGTATATACTACCGCTTCAATATGAACTAAATTTGAATTCGTTTCTCTATTTGAAAAAGATCTGCAGTAATGGTTGTTGTGAAGTCAAAGCATTTGAATTCGTTTCTCTGTTTTAATAAGATCTACAATCATCATTATTGTCAAGTTAAACCATCGTTTGTGTATTATCTTCGCAGCACACCACATGATTAGTCTCGAGTTACATATGAACTATGTGTACTATTTGAACTCGAACTAGATTTTGAATCCACTTTATTTTGATTTCAAATCACATTACATTTATAGCTCTAGCTAGATCTTCATAATCTAAACCATGTCTCATATGTATAATGTGTTTATCACATTATGTATGGTGCCCTCCCCTACGCCTACAAGTATTTAGATGTGAGTTGCAAACACCACACATTACCACAAATTCAAATAAAATGTGAGAATGTTCGATATATAGTATTGTTTTAGATTGTTCGATATTTAGTTGTAAGCTGCAAAGCATACACACATTATCACAAATTCAAATAAAATGTGAGATTGTTTGATGTATAGTATGGTTTAGATTGTTCGGCATTTAGTTGTGAGTTGCAAACGCATATGCGTTATCACATTATGGTATAACATGTGCACAACACGTGTATCACTGCTATATTCATGCATGCAATGTTTAAAAACACTATGATCTCCTGTTCAAATATATGAATCCGCTTTCATATCAAATTATGATCTTTGTTAGTCTCTTACACCCACACAATCCTCTAACCTTTGTAGCTACCACTAACTTTCTCTCGTGCATGCACACGCCCTCCTCACCCTCCCCCTCCCTCGGCATTCTATCCACCGGGCACATCCATTTTTTTCTTTAGGTCATTCTCCCAGAGTCTCCACAACTCCTTTCCGACACACACCGATTGATAAACCTCTCCTGCGATGCCTGCCTACAACATACACACACACACCTTCAATCTCCTCCTTTATGTGTCCTTGCCTCGTGTCTCTCATACGGTCAGACACACGTGTAAACTCTCACCCCTCTTTTCATCGATCTCACATAAGCACACTCCTCCCCCTATCTAGCTAGTAGTTGGGCCTCTCGCACCACCTCCTAGCTCCATTCTCTCTGTCTATCCGTCTCGATGGGCCTTATTTGCCTCTAACAAATGGACGTACACCGACCGGTCTCTCGCTATACATATAGCTAGCTAGGTACTTATAACTCGTTTTTACCCACACGTCGATCGATCTACCTCATTAGTTGTGTCTCTCCCTTCCTCCGACAAACAACAATTGATCTACCGATCTAGTTAGGTTTGGTTAACAAACACATGGTTCCCCTCATCATCCATGGATGCGTCCCGACAGATCTATCATGCACAGGCACATACAGAAACACATCCCCACTCTTATTGATAACATTGCAGTTCCACCCTCAGTTTGTCTATAGGCCTCTCCCACCATCTCCGAGAAGCAACTCCATCACCCATCCAGCACTCTACCCCTCTCCCTCCCTCTCCCTCCCTCTCTCTCTATGTTGGAAATATGCCCTAGAGGCAATAATAAATTAGTTATTATTATATTTCCTTGTTCATGATAATCGTTTATTATCCATGCTATAATTGTATTGATAGGAAACTTCGAGATACATGTGTGGGTACATAGACAACACCACGTCCCTAGTAAGCCTCTAGTTGACTAGCTCGTTAATCAATAGATGGTTACGGTTTTCTGACCATGGACATTGGATGTCATTGATAACGGGATCACATCATTAGGAGAATGATGTGATGGACAAGACCCAATCCTAAGCCTAGCTTACGGATCGTGTAGTTCGTATGCTAAAGCTTTTCTAAATGTCAAGTATCATTTCCTTAGACCATGAGATTGTGCAACTCCCGGATACCGTGGGGATGCTTTGGGTGTACCAAAGCGTCACAGCGTATTTGGGTGGCTATAAAGGTGCATTACGGTATCTCCGAAAGTGTCTGCATTGGGTTGTACGAATCGAGACTGGATTTGTCACTTTCCGTGTGTGACGGAGAGGTATCTCTGGGCCCACTCGGTAGGACATCATCATAATGTGCACAATGTGACCAAGGGGTTGATCACGGGATGATGTGTTAGGGGACAAGTTAAGAGACTTGCCGGTAACGAGATTGAACAAGGTATCGGGATACCAACGATCGAATCTCGGGCAAGTACAATGCCGCTAGACAAAGGGAATTGTATACGGGATCGATTGAGTCCTTGACATCGTGGTTCATCCGATGAGATCATCGTGGAACATGTGGGAGTCAACATGGGTATCCAGATCCGCTGTTGGTTATTGACGGAGAACGTCTCGGTCATGTGCGCATGGTTCCCGAACCCGTAGGGTCTACACATAAGGTTCGATGGCGCTAGGGTTATAAAGGAAGTTTGTATGTGGTTACCGAATGTTGTTCTGAGTCCCGGGATGAAATCCCGGACGTCACGAGGAGTTAGGAATGGTGGAGGTAAAGATTTATATATAGGAAGTCTTATTTTGGTCGTAGGAAAAGTTTGGCATTATCGGTATTGTCTGGGAGTGCGAAAGGGGTCGAGGGTCCACCGGGGTCCACCTGCCCGGGGGCCACATGGGCTGTAGGGGGTGCGCCTTGGCCCATATGGGCCAAGGGCACCAGCCCAAGAGGCCCATGCGCCAAGGAGAACTTGGGGAGGGAAGAGTCAAGGGGAAGGCACCTCAGGGTGCCTTGGGAGGATGGACTCCTCCCCCCCTCTTGGCCGCACCCCTTCCTTGGAGGAAGGGGCAAGGCTGCGCCCTCCCCCCCTCTCTTGCACCTATATAAAGGGAGGGGAGGGAGGGGAAGACACACTTGAGTCCCTGGCACCTCCCTCCCTCCCGTGACACCTCCTCCTCTCCCTTGAGGTGCTTGGCGAAGCCTGCGGGATTGCCACGCTCCTCCACCACCACCCACTGCGCCGTTGTCTTTGCTGCTGGATGGAGTCTTCCTCAACCTCTCCCTCTCTCCTTGCTGGATCAAGGCATGGGAGGCGTCCACCGGGCTGTCACGTGTGTTGAGCAGCGGAGGTGCCGTCTCGTCGGCACTAGGATCATCGATGATTTGAATCACGGCGAATGCGACTCCATCAACCCCGTTCACTTGAACAGCTTCCGCTTAGCGATCTACAAGGGTATGTAGATGCACTCTCCTTCCCTCGTTGCTAGTCTCTCCATGGATAGATCTTGGTGACACGTAGGAAAATTTTGAATTTCTCGCTACGCTCCCCAACAAGTGGCATCATGAGCTAGGTCTATTGCGTAGATTCTTTGCGAGTAGAACACAAAGTAGTTGTGGGCGTTGATTTTGTTCAATATGCTTGCCGTTACTAGTCCAATCTTGTTTCGATGGTATTGTGGGATGAAGCGGCCCGGACCGACCTTACACGTGCTCCCTCACGTGAGGCAGAGTTCCACCGGCCCGACATGCACTTGGTGCATAAGGTGGCTAGCGGGTGCCGGTCTCTCCCACTTTAGTCGGATCGGATCACGATGAAAAGGGTCCTTATGAAGGGTAAATAGCAATTGACATATCACGTTGTGGTTTTGCGTAGGTAAGAAACGTTCTTGCTAGAAACCCATAGCAGCCACGTAAAACATGCAAACCACAATTAGAGGATGTCTAACTTGTTTTTGTAGGGTATGCTATGTGATGTGATATGGCCAAGAAGAATGTGATGAATGATATGTGATGTATGAGATTGATCATGTTCTTGTAATAGGAATCACGACTTGCATGTCGATGAGTATGACAACGGCAGGGAGCCATAGGAGTTGTCTTTATTTATTGTATGACCTCGCGTGTCATTATACAACGCCATGTAATTGCTTTACTTTATTGCTAACCGGTAGCCATAGTAGTAGAAGTAATAGTTGGTGAGACAACTTCATGAAGACACGATGATGGAGATCATGATGATGGAGATCATGGTGTCATGCCGGTGACGATGATGATGATATCATGTCACTATTTGATTGCATGTGATGTTTATCATGTTTATGCATCATATTTGCTTAGAACGACGGTAGTAAATAAGATGATCCCTCATTAAAATTTCAAGAAAGTGTTCCCCCTAACTGTGCGACGTTGCGAAAGTTCGTCGTTTCGAAGCACCACGTGATGATCGGGTGTGATAGATTCTTACGTTCACATACAACGGGTGTAAGCCAGATTTACACACGCAAACCACTTAGGTTAACTTGACGAGCCTAGCATGTACTGAGACATGGCCTCGGAACACAAAGAGACGAAAGGTCGAGAGCATGAGTCGTATCGTAGATACGATCAACATAAAGATGTTCAACGATGATGACTAGTCCGTCTCACGTGATGATCGGACACGGCCTAGTTGACTCGGATCATGTAATCACTTAGATGACTAGAGGGATGTCTATTCGAGTGGGAGTTCATGAGATGAACTTAATTATCCTGAACATAGTCAAAAGATCTTTGCAAATTATGTAAATGGCTCGCGCTTTAGTTCCCTTTGTTTAGATATGTTCCTAGAAAATATAGTTGAAAGTTGGCGATGGCGATTATGCGGACGATAGAAAGCTTATGTCCTTAATGGACCGCTCGGTGTGCTGAACCCCAAGCGTCGTTTGTGGATATTCTGAACATCGGACATACACGTTTTTGATAACTACGTGATAGTTCAGTTAAGCGGTTTAGAGTTGAGGCACGAAGGCGTTTTTGAAACGTCATGGAACATATGAAGATGTTTCGAGGGCTGAAATTGGGATTTCAGGCTCGTGCCCACGTCCAAGAGGTATAAGACCTCCGGCGATTTTCTTAGCCTGCAAACTAAGGGAGAAAAGCTCAATCGTTGAGCTTGTGCTCGATTGTCCGAGTGCAACAATCACTTGAATCGAGTGGGAGTTGATCTTCGGATGAGATAGTGATGTTTCTCCAAAGTCATTGCCACCAAGCTGCTAGAGCTTCGTGATGAACTATAACATGTCGGGGATAGATATGATGATCCTTGAGGTATTCACGATGTTTGACACCGCCGAAAGTAGAAATCAAGAAGGAGCATCAATTGTTGATGGTTGGTGAAACCACTAGTTTCAAGAAGGGCAAGGGCAAAAAGGGACACTTCATGAAAGCGGCAAATCGATTCTTTGCTCGGTGAAGAAACCCAAGGTTGAACCCAAACCCGAGACTAAGTGCTTACGTAATAAGGGGAACAGCCACTTTGGAGCAGAATTACCCTAGATACTTGGTAGATAAGAAGGGTGGCAAGGTCGATAGAAGTATATCGGATATACATTATGTTAATGTGTACTTTACTAGTACTCCTAGTAGCACTGTGGTATTAGATACGGTTCGGTTGCTAAGTGTTAGTAACTTTCGAAACAAAAGCTACGGAATAAACGGAGACTAAATAAAGGTGAGCTGACGATACGTGTTGGAAGTGTTTCCAAGGTTGATATGATCAAGCATCATACGCTCCCTCTACCATCGAGATTGGTGTTAAACCTAAATAATTGTTATTTGGTGTTTTGCGTTGAGCATAGACATGATTGGATTATATGTATTAGCAATATGGTTATTCATTTAAGGAGAATAATGGTTACTACTGTTAATTTGAATAATACCTTCAATGGTCTAGCACCTAAAGGGAATGGTTTATTGAATCTCGATCGTAGTGATACATTTTCATGCCAAAAGATATAAGATAGTAATGATAGTACCACGTACTTGTGGCAACGCGCCATGTAAGTCATATTGGTATAAAAGCATGAAGAAGCTCCATGTTGATGGATCTTTGGACTCACTCGTTTTGAAAAGTTTGAGACATGCAAACCATGTCTATTGGTGTATACGCATGAAGAAACTCCATGCGGATGGATCGTTTGGACTCACTTGATTTTGAATCACTTGAGATATGCAAATCATACCACATGGGCAAGATAGTGAAAAGCCTCGGTTTCAAAGAAGATGGAACAAGGTAGCAACCTGTTGGAAGTAACACATTTTGATGTGTGCGGTCCAATGAGTGCTGAGGCATGCAGTGAATATCGTTATGTTACGACTTCACGGATGACTCGAGTAGATGTTGAGTATATTTACTTGATGAAACACAAAGTCTGAATTATTGAATGGTTCAAGTAATTTCAGAGTCAAGTTAAAGATCATTGTGACAAGAGGATAAAATGTCTATGATATGATCATAGAGATGAGTATCCCGAGAGTTCTGAGCTTTGTACGCAATTAAGAAACCGTGGAAATTGTTTCACAATTAATACCGCTTTGGAACACCATAGTGTGATGGTGTGTAGAACATCATAGTTGCACCCTATTGGATATGGTGCGTACCATGATGTCTCTTATCGAATTACCACTATCGTTCATGGGTTAGGCATTAGAGACAACCGCACTCACTTTAATAGGGCACCACGTAATTCCGTTGAGGCGACACCGTTTGAACTATGGTTTGGAGAAACCCTAAGTTGTCGTTTCTTAAAGGTTTGGGGCTGCGACGCTTACGTGAAAAAGTTTCGAGCTGATAAGCTCGAACCCAAAGCGGATAAAATGCATCTTCATAGGACACCCAAAGCGGTTGGGTATACCTCCTAATTCAGATCCGAAAGCAATAGGGATTGTTTCTAGAAAGCGGGTCCTTTCTCGAGGAAAAGTTTCTCTCGAAAGAATTGAGTTGGGGGATGGTGGAGACTTGATGAGGTTATTGAACCATCACTTCAACCGGTGTGTGGCAGGAGGCACGGGGAAGTTCTGTGGCACCTACATCAATTGAAGTAGAAGCTTAGGATAGTGATCATGAAGCTTCAGATCAAGTCACTACCGAACCTCGTGGGGACGACAAGGACAGTCTTGCTTCGGAGTGGTACGGTGATCCTGTCTTGAATGTCATGTTGCTAGACAACAATGAACTGCGAGCTATGGAGAAGCAATGGTGGGCCCATATTCCAACAAATGGTTAGAAGCCATGAAATCCGAGATAGGATCCATGTATCGTAACAAAGCATGGACTTTGGTGGACTTGCCGTTGATCGGCAAGCCATTGAGATAAATGGATCTTTAAGAAGAAGACGGACGTGGACGGTAATGTCACCGTCTATGAAGCTCGACTTGTGGCGAAGAGTTTTTCACAAGTTCAAGGAGTTCACTACGATGAGATTTTCTCATCCGTAGCGATGCTTAAGTCCGTCGGAATCATGTTAGCATTAGCTGCATTTATGAAATCTTGCAGATGGATGTCAAAAGCGAGTTTCCTTACCAGTTTGTAAGGAAAGGTTGTATGTGATACAATCAGAAAGTTTTTATCGATCCTAAAGATGCTAAAAGGTATCTTTGGCTCCAATGATCCTTCTAAGAATTTGGAGTAAGCATCTCGGAGTTGGAATATCACGCTTTGATAAAATGATCAAAGATTTTGGGTTTATACAAAGTTTGTGAGAAACTTGTATTTCCAAAGAAGTGAGTGGGAGCACTATAGAATTTCGATGAGTATATGTCGTTGACATATTGATGATCGAGAAATGATGAAGAATTTTCTACGTAAAGCATATAGGGTTATTTGAAAAGTGTTTTTCAAGTGAAAACCTGGATTAAGCTGCTTAAACATTGAGCATCAAGATCTATGAGAACAGATCGAAACGCTAAATGATACTTTCAAATGAGCACATACCTTGACATGATCTTGAAGGTGTTCAAGATGGATCGATCAAAGAAGGAGTTCTTGCACGAGATGTAAGGTATGAAGTTAAGACTTAAAGCTTCGACCACGGCGAGAAAAGAGAGAAAGGACGAAGGTCGTCCCTATGCTTTAGGCGTAGGCTCTATAGTATGCTATGTTGTGTACGACACCAGGAAGTGTGCCTTGCCATGAAGTCGATCAAAGGGTACAAGAATGATCCAGGAATGGGGATCATTGGACAGCCAGTCAAAATTGTCCTTGGAGTAAATAAGGACATGTTTCTCGATTATGGAGGTGATAAAGAGTTTGGCGTAAAGGGTTACGCCGATGCAAGCTTTGACACCTATCCAAATGACTCTGAATAGCAAACCGGATACATATAGTGGAGCAACCATTTGGAATAGTTTCAAATGGAGCGTGGAAGCAGCATTTATAATATGACCTAGAAATTTGCAAAGCACACACGGATCTGAAAGGTTCGGATCCGTTGACTAAACTCTCTCTCACAAGCAAAACATGATCAAACCCCGTAACTCATTGAGTCTTAATCACATGATGATGTGAACTAGTTTAATGACACTAGTAAACTCTTTGGATGTTGGTCACATGGTGATGTGACCTGTGAGTGTTAATCACATGGCGATGTGAACTAGATTATTGACTCTAGTGCAAGTGGGAGACTGTTGGAAATATGCCCTAGAGGCAATAATAAATTAGTTATTATTATATTTCCTTGTTCATGGTAATCGTTTATTATCCATGCTATAATTGTATTGATAGGAAACTTCAGATACATGTGTGGGTACATAGACAACACCATGTCCCTAGTAAGCCTATAGTTGACTAGCTCGTTAATATATAGATGGTTACGGTTTCTGACCATGGACATTGGATGTCATTGATAACGGATCACATCATTAGGAGAATGATGTGATGGACAAGACAATCCTAAGCCTAGCACAGATCGTGTAGTTCGTATGCTAAAGCTTTTCTAAATGTCAAGTATCATTTCCTTAGACCATGAGATTGTGCAACTCCCGGATACCGTAGGAATGCTTTGGGTGTACCAAATGTCACAACGTAACTGGGTGGCTATAAAGGTGCATTACAGGTATCTCCGAAAGTGTCTGTTGGGTTGGTACGAATCGAGATCGGATTTGTCACTCCGTGTGACGGAGAGGTATCTCTGGGCCCACTTTCGGTGGGACATCATCATAATGTGCACAATGTGACCAAGGGGTTGATCACGGGATGATGTGTTACGGAGATGAGTAAAGAGACTTGCCCGATAGCGAGATTGAACAAGGTATCGGGATCTGAAGCGATCGAATCTCGGGCAAGTACAATGCCGCTAGACAAAGGGAATTGTATACGGGATCGATTGAGTCCTTGACATCGTGGGTTCATTCGATGAGATCATCCGTGGAACATGTGGGAGTCAACATGGGTATCCAGATCCGCTGTTGGTTATTGACGGAGAACGCCTCGGTCATGTGCGCATGGTTCCCGAACCCGTAGGGTCTACACTTAAGGTTCGATGGCGCTAGGGTTATAAAGGAAGTTTGTATGTTGTTACCGAATGTTGTTCGAGTCCGGATGAAATCTTGACGTCACGAGGAGTTCGGAATGGTCCGGAGGTAAAGATTTATATATAGGAAGTCTTATTTTGGTCGCCGGAAAAGTTTGGCGCATTATCGGTATTATCTTGGGGAGTGCCGAAGGGGTCGAGGTCCACCGGGGGTCCACCTGCGGGGGGGCCACATGGGCTGTAGGGGTGCGCCTTGGCCCATATGGGCCAAGGGCACCAGCCCCAAGAGGCCCATGTGCCAAGGAGACTTGGGGAGGGAAGAGTCCAAGGGGAAGGCACCTCAGGGGTGCCTTGGGGAGGATGGACTCCTCCCCCTCTTGGCCGCACCCCTTCCTTGGAGTAAGGGGCAAGGATGCGCCCTCCCCCTCTCTTGCACCTATATAGAGGAGGGAGGGAGGGAAGACACACTGAGTCCTGGCACCTCCCTCCCTCCCGTGACACCTCCTCCTCTCCCTTGAGGTGCTTGGCGAAGCCACAGAGGATTGCCACGCTCCTCCACCACCACTGCATGTTGTGCTGCTGCTGGATGGAGTCTTCCTCAACCTCTCCCTCTCTCCTTGCTGGATCAAGGCATGGGAGGCGTCACCGGGCTGTGCGTGTGTTGAGCCTTGGAGGTGCCGTCCGTTCGGCACTAGGATCATCGGTGATTTGAATCACGACGAAATGCGACTCCATCAACCCCGTTCACTTGAGCAGCTTCCGCTTAGCGATCTACAAGGGTATGTAGATGCACTCTCCTTCCCCTCGTTGCTAGTCTCTCCATGGATAGATCTTGGTGACACGTAGGAAAATTTTGAATTTCTGCTACGTTCCCCAACACTCTCATCTCTCTGTCACATCATATTTCCCGTCCTTCAGTTATGTATGGATGTCGGCCGATCTCCCTCAAGACATAGCTGGGTCTCTCCTTCTCAACACATATACGATTCGTTCTACCTCTATAGTTAGGCCTCTCCCTACCCCACCCCCACCCTCCCCCCACACACACACCGACACATCGGCGCTCTAGTCATGTCTCCCTGCCACACACAAACTTGACATGTGCCCTCTAACGTTCCGTAGTGAGGCCAGTAGCCCTATATATTTGACTTGCACACACACACACACACACACAATTTCGATGGCTCTCTTCATCGATCTCGCACCCACCTACTTGATCCTCTCTTCGACTCTATCGATAGCTATGACCCCTCCCTCTCTTCTCATGGATTGCCCGACCCTCTATGTATGATATGGATAGGCCTCCATTTCACACACATTGCATGCAAAATTTTGTTTGAGATGTCATCGACACATATTCCCACAAATAATTCCTGAAATCAACCCCCACCCCACCCCCACCCCACCCCAAAACAAAAAACACTCACGAACGCTGGTTTGTATCTCTCACACACACCCATGTAGGTGGGGGCGTGCGAGGAAGAGAAGAGGTGCATGCACGGCGCCCACAGACGTACTTTCCCTGTCCTCTTTCCCAACCACACCCGCCGGGTACACGGTGGAGCTCAATGCATTTAAAAAGGCAGCCCACGTGGTAATTTGGCACGTTCTTGGTTGTCCACTTGGTGGAGGAGGATCGTCTACCACGGGTGAACAAACAAAGCTGCGACTTGACGTGTTATGTGTTAAAAAAGAGGCAAACCATGTGGGGCCTACCTTAGAGGCAAGACTTTTGATGTGTCCCGCCAACTTGCGAGCGAGGAGAAAGCTTGATTAGCACGCCGTCTCCAGCGCCCAGGCGTGGTGGCTCGCAGGATGAGGTGAAGCTTGCTCCGCCACGCCCGCTCCCTACGCCCATGCAGCAGCGGTGGCTCGCGGGACGAGGAGAAAATTTTACTACTCCCTCCGAGGGAGTCATGGATTAGGGGGTGTCAGGATGGCCGGACTATAACCTTTGGCCGGACTCCTGGACTATGAAGATAAAATATTGAAGACTTCGCCCGTCCGTGTCCGGATGGGACTTTCCTTTGCGTGGAAGGCAAGCTTGGCGATCTGGATATGTAGATCTCCTCCCATTGTAACCCGACTCTGTGTAACCCTAGCCCTCTCCGGTTGTCTATATAAGCGGGAGGGTTTTTAGTCCGTGGGGCGAACAACAATCATACCATAGGCTAGATTCTAGGGTTTAGCCTCTACGATCTCGTGGTAGATCTACTCTTGTACTACCCATATCATCAATATTAATCAAGGTGAGTAGGGTTTTACCTCCACGAGAGGGCCCGAACCTGGGTAAAAACATCGTGTCCCTTGTCTCTGTTACCATCCTCCTAGACGCATAGTTGGGACCCCCTACCTGAGATCCGCGGTTTTGACACCGACATTGGTGCTTTCATTGAGAGTTCCTCTGTATGCGTCATCTTTAGGCCCGATGGCTTCTCCGATCATCAACAACGATGCGGTCCAGGGTGAGACTTTTCTCCCGGACATATCTTCGTATTGACCGGCTGACTTTACCGCTGCAGGCCAATTAAGCAGCCATCTGGAGCGAGATCAGCTTCGCCCACAGCCATCAGGTCAGATTTGGAGATTTGAACTGCACGGCGGCGTTCGCGGAGACTTGATCTTGAAGGGTTCGAGCCACAGCGGCGCGCCGCCTTTATCACGATGGGCATGATCTAGCTTCTGCCGCGAGCGATTGCCACGGAGAGGTACTGTGTCCGCTCCGACCCTTAGCTCGGAGCCGACTGCGCCAATCGAGGACGGGTGGCTGGACACCGCCTCGGGGGCTGCAATCTCTACAGCGATCGAGCCGAACACCAGCCTTGTCCTCTGCTGACTTCGTGACTCAAAGGTGCGGACTCGAACCTTCGCGCCCCTGCCCGTCGAATTCGATTGGGCGCCCGATCATGGAGTTCGCCGCCAGACATCTTCGACACTTTTCGCCCTTGGCGACATTCTGAATTCACTAAAGTCTCCCTCTTTATCGGAGAGCCCTGGCGGACTATGGTCGACAAGGTTTGGATGCAGACGACGAAGAAATTCAAAGCCCACCCACCACCCACTTCGTAGCTACTTTGTTGATGATTTAACCGACATGCTCGACTTGACTCAAGACATCGACGGTATGGGCGCCCGATGCAGGAGGCGACCAAGCGGCGCCTATAGGGCCTTTGGAAGGCCACCTCGTCGTATGACATATACATGGTGGACACCCTAAAAAGAAGGGAAGGGCGATGGAACAACGTGGGATGACCCCTCAAGAAGCAGCCTAGCGTCGGTGTCGTGATGCCGCTCTAAATCCATAAAGCAAAACGGCGATTCCGACGGGAGATAATAACACCGGACGGTGCGAAGACAACCCCTCCAAAGAGGATTCAAAGAGGAGGATGGAGAAACCAGCCCTCATGAGAAGCGGCGGAACAAAGAGGTAGAGGACGATAATTACATGCCTCCCTTGAAGGCGAGGCAAGCCTCGACGACGACCAATTTGTCGTGCACGAGGATCCCCGTCGAACAAAGAGGCGTTTCAAGCAGGGCTTATGGCCATGGCGAGCAGCCTCAAGAAAAAACAGCAACGACTTAGAGCTGACCAAGACTTCGCTAGCCCGGCAGATGGACTGAAGTCCTTGCGCCGAAAATCTGAACTCAAACGCCCCTCCAAGAGAGCTACCCAAAGCGCTTGCTGCTACCCCGATTAGAGGAGGAAGCACCTAAACCTACATCACCCAAGCGCGCTTGGCCAGGCCGGCCACCTGCGTGGCTGCTGTGAAGAAGGCCTCTCGGCCCTCCACTCAAGCTGCACCCGGCGTCGTCGCTCAAAAAATACCAAGGCACGCGGAAATCGCCGGACACCTGCAAGATATATTGGAGGACAAGGCAAGGCAAACAAGATCGATCTACGGATAAGCGTGGGCGCCCCACGACACGTGGCGATAACCGTCATGCCGGATATAGCAAATCCGGCGGGCCAACACTGATGAGGCAAGGCTCATTTGAGCTACGTCGTGATATAGCCCGATGTCAAGGCGCGACACCCACTATGCTTCACGAGATGAAGTAATGGATCATCAAATCCCCGAGGGTTTCAAACCCGTAAACATCGAATCATCACGATGGCACAGCGGAATCCTGCGGTATGGATCGAGGATTATCTCCTTCATATCCACATGGCCCGCGGTGATGATCTACACACCATCAATTACCTCCCACTCAAGCTTAAAGGACCAGCTCGGCATTGGCTTAGCAGCTTGCCAGCAGAGTCAATTGGTTGTTGGGAGGACACCGGAAGCCGCATTCCTCGACAATTTCGTGGCACCTATGTGCGACCACCGCAGGGCCAATGACCTAAGCCACATAATTCAACACCCGAGAGGAATCGGCGGACAATTACTGACACGGTTCCTAACCAAGAAAAAATCAAATAGTCGATTGTCCGGACGCAGAGGCCCTTGCAGCCTTCAAACATAACATCCGTGATTTAGGTGGCTTGCGGCACCTAGGGCAGTGAAAAGCCAAATCCATGGCAGCCCTCACAACACTCATGACCCGCTTTTGCAGCGGAGAAGACAGTTGGCTAGCTTCGTAGTAATAACATGACCAAGAGCCTGGTAATTCGGATACCAAGGACAGCAATGGCGGTGGCGTCGCCGCGAGCACAAGCGTCGCGATGTGGCGAAAATGCTGGAGGATCTGGCGGTTAATGCACGGATTCGGAGGCTCTAAACCCGGTCGGTGAAAAGCCATTTAAAAGAAATACTCCGGGCCCGTCCGGTTTGGACCGAATACTCGATCGCTCGTGCGGATACACGGCACCCCGAAAACCAGCCAATCACACCAATGTGGGATTGTTGGGTGTTCAAGCAGGCGAGCAAGTTAAATGCGAAAACAGAGACAAGGGGCTGCATAGCGATGGCGAGGAGGAGCCCGCCCGAACAATAGGGGACAGAAGGGCTTCCCCCACAAGTGCGGACGGTGAACATGATATCATAACCCACATACCCAAAAGGGAGCGGAAGCGTGCACTCGAGGGGCGATATATGCGTTCGAGCGGTCGCCCCAAAGTTCAACCTGGTGGTCCTCCCGCCGATCACTTTTGATCGAAGGGACCACCCCACTAGCATCCGCCATGGTGGATTCGCCGCATTGGTTCTAGACCCAATCATTGTGGATTTCACCTCACTAGAGTCCTTATGAACGGCGGCAGACTGAACACTGCTTTTATCAGGATACAGTGCGAAAAATGGGCATAGATCCCTCAAGGATTAAACCCACAAAGACGACCTTTAAAGGCGTCATACCAGGTGTAGAGGCCAACTGTACAGGCTCAGTTACACTTGAGGTGGTCTTCGGATCCCCGGATAATTTCCGAAGCGAGGAGTTAATCTTTGACATAGTCCCGTTCTGCAGTGGCTATCACGCACTGCTCGGACGAACCGCATTTGCAAAGTTCAATGCGGTGCGCCTCACGCATACCTCAAGCTCAAGATGCCAGGCCCTCGAGGAGTCATTACGGTCAATGGAAACACGAGCGCTCTCTCCGAGCGGAGGAGCATCTGGCTGACCCTCACGGCGGAAGTACAAAGTAGCCTCTCAAGGCAATTCTCCATCCGGCTATTAAGCGTCCGGACACCGTCAAACGCGCCGGAGTAACCTACAACAAGACCGCTGGCAAGTTAGAGCAACAGCGTAGCAATGCGGCCCCAACCCCAGCCCTCGCGAAATTGCGAAACCAGTACTACTGGCATTACATAATTACGCTCTGGAAATACCATGGGCATAGGGGAGGGGAGCACGACCACGGCAACATGCCCAAAATGCGGCTCAACCACACAAGGGGATCCTGATTTTGTCATTCTTTTTTCTTACTTTCCGGACTCCACTCTCGAATGCACGTAGGTAGTACAATCACCGAACACATGATGCAACAGCCAGGGAGGCGAAAGCTACGTCGAATGTCGGTGGTCTCTATAACGAGCTAAATACACATCTTACATACCGTCCGCAGCCTTGCCTTACGGAGGGGACATGTCAAATAGTCCCATCTCTTGCTTATCGCACTATTTGTATCGTTACGCTTTCACGGCAGCCTTTTAATAAATAATGCTCAGCTTCAGCTTATTATTGCATTTTCTATTTATTTCTTTTTCAATACATATGTTGGGTTATGACATTTTAGCAATTTTAGTACACTTTAGTACGGCCAAATACACCAGGGCTCAAGTACCCCATAATCTGGCGCGAGAAGTCAGAACACTTTAACAAGTGCGGCACCCGAACTTATAGCATTATATGCATCAGCTCGAATCATGTCTTGGGTCAATAGTTGGGTTTGCGGCTCCTATGTTTTGGTACCTTGCGTTCCGTTATATCGGCTAAGGTAGCGCTAGGAGAACTCTGCGATTGTGCCCGGTTGAGCTGGGTTGACACCTCGATGAAAGCTAAAACTGGCCGTCATGATAGAGGCGAGAGCTGGTCGCTGTTCGAGAGGTTTCGAGTCCCTAAAGACTTATGACGCTTAGGCGAGTCGGCTTTGTCCGGCCTAGGCGTGGAATAGCGCCCGAACTTCGGTCTTCCGAATACTAGGGGCTTCGCCAAAATTTAAAATTATAGAATTCTATGGCTAAGTGAGAGTGATAAAAGCGTTATAGTCCGATTGCCTTGTTCATTGTCTTTGGCGCCTCCCTCGAAGGACCCAAGAATGGGAACAAGAGCGCCAGGCTTATCCCAACACCCGACACTTCGTGGCATGGCGGCGAGAAGCAGCGACATTCGCCATCTCTCAGCTTTAATAAACGGCCGCACAGAAGGTAATATTCTAAATTCAAAAAGCGTTGCTTAGCGCATATGAACAAGTTTTCAGCGCACAGGATAACACGAGCGAGTTTACTCAAAAATTACATTCTTGGAACATCCATCTGCCATAAGGCGGGCACCCTTCAGGACGCCCTCATAATACATATCGGGCTTGCGATGCTCCTTGCCCTCCGGTGGCCCATCTGTCACACCGGCTTCAAAGCATCCATCTTGCCCGGTGTACTTTAACACGGGCAAGGCCCTCTGGCGCCTTGATGCACTCTGGGCGCTTGATGACTTTAAAGGCGTGGACGAGGCATCCGCCGCCACCACTCACCAGCCCCAAAGTAGCTCCGGGCATGACATCCCAGGCCATAGCCGGACTATAAGGCCCTTCATGGCCTGTTCGGCCACCTTATGGAGCTCGACCAGCTGCTTCATTTGGTCGCTCAAAACACTGGGTATCCGGCCTCGACATCTTGAGACGAACACCTTCTCCGTCGAGCTCCGTCCTCGGACCCGGTAGTATCTTGACAGCGTCGGACACCGCTGCAGGGGCAGATCTGCGAATGCTCACGGAGAGCTCGGACTCGGGTAAGTAACAAGTAATTCACTTTCACGTGCTTGCTTTGCATAAAGAATGCCTTACCGCCGCTATCTTCTTCATCGCCTCAATTTCTGGAGGGTTTTTGGGCCCGGCCATGGCAGATTTAGGCGCTCTCAAGGGCGAGGCAAGCTCGGACTCTCGAGTCTTTGAGTCAAGCTCCAAACTCTCGTGTTTTTCACGAGAGCACGGAGCTCTTGCTGCACCTCCGCCACCCGCGCCTCACTGCTTTTCAGCGCTCGATCGCTCCACGGCCGCATTGTCTTCGGCCTTGGACAGCGCTTTCTTTAGGGTTGCCACCTGGGTTGTGGCCCCTGTAATACTCAAGTTGGTCCTGTCAATTTTTGCAACCACATCTTTTTTATATACTTACATAAGGTATTACTTACCTTCCTTGTCCTTGAGCTGCTTCTTGGCAAGGCCGAGCTCGTTCTCGCACTGCTCGAGGCTCTGCTTCAATGCATCGACCTCCATGGTCGGTCTGGCAGAGGAGGTCGCCAGCACAGCCTGCATTCCCATATTGACATACTTATGTTAGACTCCTGCGTATATCTTTTAGATCCTCAGTTCAGCTTTTCTTTCCGAACAACAAACTGAGCATCAGGGGCTCCTGTCTATGCGGTAATATTTTTACATATCTTAAATACATACCTCAAAGCCTGTTAGAAGGCTGGCGAACTTCGATCAGCCCGCTCTTGGCGGACTGAACATACGGATCACTGCACTCATAATAGTGCGGTGCTCCTCGTCGATGGAGGCGCCGTTAAGCACTTCCAGCAAATTATCCGGTGCCTCCGGTTGGACGGAGGTCATCGGCGTCGTAGGCTTTCCCTTCTTACTAGGGGGCCGCCTGCCGGACTCCGGAACCATTGAAGGTTCCGGTGCGGTGTCCGGACCGGGGCCGGACTTGGAGCCCTTGGGGGTTTTGACCCTGAATGGGCCTCATCCTTCTCTTGCCAGGAGGTGAGCCGTGTGAGGATACCAGATCGGAATTCGGGGGCCGCTCCCCATTCAGGGTCATGCGGCTCGGTGATGTAGAACCACCCCGATTGCCACCCCTTTATGGTTTCCACGAAGGAGCCCTCGAGCCATATAACGTTGGGCATCTTGCCCACCATGGCGCCTCCGCACTTCGCTTGCTGGCTGCGCACCACCTTCGGTTTGACGTTGAAGGTCTTTAGCCATAAGCCGAAGTGGGGCTTGATGCGGAGGAAAGCCTCTACACGCATTTATAAACGCCAAGATGTTGAGGATGAAGTTCGGGGCGGATCGTGGAAATCTAGGGCCGTAGTAGAACATGATCCCCCGGACAAATGGGTGGAGTGGGAAGCCTAGTCAGCGGAGGAAATGGGTGAGGAACACAACCCTCTCATGGGGCCTGGGGGTGGGGATGAGCTGCCCCTCTTCGGGGAGCCGGCGCGTGATGTCATTGGACAAGTATTCGGCTTTCCTCAGCTTCTTGATGTGTCCCTCCGTGACGGAGGAGACCATCCACTTGCCTCCGCCTCGGACATGGCTGGAGAAGGTTGAGGTGGGGTGTCGCGGACTTGGTATTTGGAGCTCGAGTCTTGTGAAAATGGATAAGCAAAGGAGGAAGAAGGCGTAGATGAAAAAGGTGGATCCTTATCCCTTATATGGGCGGACGAAACTATGTGCCCCCACCAGCCTGGTAAAACTTCGCTTATCTCCCAAGTGCCGTAATTAATGGCATGGTTGGGTTACTGCACGCCCGTATTGATGAGAATCCCGGAATAAGGGGACACGATCTACTGCTTCGACAAGGCGTGCCAAAGGAAACCGCCTCGCTAAGTGCGTTGAGGTGGAGACAGTAAAAAGGATTGAATAAAGGCTTGGCGTGGTGTGATGTCCTTATTGCCGGAATACGTCAGCAGGTTGGATTTGTGTAAATATTATTCTCTCTACGGTGGTATGTGGAGCTTATTTTGCAGAGCCGGACACTATCCTTGTGTTTAAAATCTTCTATGAAGTATTCGGAGGAGGAACCCGCCTTGCAATGCCGAAGACAATCTGCGGCGCGGAACTAAATCGTCATTGAAGCCTGGTTCAGAGACTCTTGAGGAGTCCTAGATTAGGGGGTGTCCGGATAGCCGGACTATAACCTTTGGCCGGAGTCCTGGACTATGAAGATACAAGATTGAAGACTTTGTCCCGTGTCCGGATGGGACTTTCCTTGGCGTGGAAGGCAAGCTTGGCGTCTGGGATATGTAGATCTCCTCCCATTATGTCGACTGTGTAACCCTAGCCCTCTCCGGTGTCTATATAAACCGGAGGGTTTAGTCCGTAGGACCAACAACAATCATACCCTAGGCTAGCTTCTAGGGTTTAGCCTCTCTGATCTCGTGGTAGATCTACTCTTGTACTACCCATATCATCAATATTAATCACGCAGGAGTAGGGTTTTACCTCCACCGGGAGGGCCCGAACCTAGGTAAAAACATCGTGTCCCTTGTCTCCTGTTACCATCCGCCTAGACGCATAGTTCGGGATCCCCTACCCGAGATCCGCCGGTTTTGACACCGACACCCTCCATTTATTCCTCGTCCCTACTACCTTGGTTATAGAGATTATATCATATTGTTTGGAATATATATGTCCTTTAGTAGATTTCAATATGAACTACTAGTACATACTCCTAACACTGATGTATATAGACGTATTTTAGAGTGTAGATTCACTCATTTTACTCCGTATGTAGCAATCTCCCTCGCCCCTCGACCCTGCGCCACGTGGTGAGCGTCAGCAATTCATTCGGTCTCATATAGCGAGCGATATATCTTTGCACTACCATTATTGCTCGACTTCGAAGAGGCGAAGAGCCAATCGCAAGGTTGATATTTTGGAGATGCCAAGCGCAAGGTTATAGGAGAGAAACGGCAGTAGGTGCCGCGTCATTTATAAATAAAGTTTTTTTTTCTTGATGCACGTGACGCAATATGATAGAGTTCATATGGAGAGAAAAGGAAACCGTTCCACTATATAAATAGTCGACGGGCCAGCCTACACGGTTGCTTGCTTTGGGGTTGCTCTCTTCACACTCTCTCGCACAAACGATCGTGGGCTACATCTCTAACATCCCGGCGGATCACGTCCGCTTGGGGAAGAAATTGGATGCTTAGTGTAGATGCGGTGGCCATCGCCAACGGGCGAAACCCTGGCCGGCACGTCGATCGGGGTCCCCGCCGTTCTGTCTCACAAAGCCGGGTGAGATTGCCTTGGAAGTCCCTTGCTCACTGCCGCGATGTGGGCAGTTGCCGCCTCCGCCGCCCTCCTCAAGGTTGAGCTACGTCCCTCGGTACAACTCCTTTATAGCGGCTTGCACCATCGCTCCAGCTGCCCACATCACTCCCCGTGGATATTTCTCTACTTCTTTGCCCCTTTTGTACCTCTCTTGGCTTCTACGTCTTGTATTTGTGATGAGTTTATGTCTCATCAACTAGTCCCAGTAATCTTATTCTAATCGCGCTTCTTCAATTTCTTTGCCACAGGGATGGTCATCTCGATTTTGGTGAAACTGCACAAAATGATTCGATGGTCAAAATGTTGCAAACTTCATTTATTAGGAAGCTCGAACGTTGCCCGACAAATTCAGAAGGCTGGGACAGGGGTTCACGCAGTTCAAGGGCTAGGGACTGCATGGATCGCTTTTTTCTTTAGCTGCCTCTGTTCCAAAATAAGTGTCAACTTTAGTAGTAGTACAACTTTGTACTAAAGTTTGCACAAAGTTGAGACACTTATTTTGGAGCGGAGGGAGTATATATTTGCTATGATCTGTCAATCATTGAGATGCAATAGCATGCATGTTAGTCTCCTTTGTATTTGATGAAATGTTGCAGCGGGCAACCTTGGATGCAAGATACATGTAATGAAGCTGGAAGCTTCATAGCATTGTACAAATTTATCTCGCCGATAAATTACGATGCGTACTATACTAGTACTTCCTCCGTTCCTAAATATAAGTCTTTGTAGAGATTTCACCATGAACCACATGCGGATGTATATAGATGCATTTTAAGTGTAGATTCATTCATTTTGTTCCGTATGTAGTTCACCTAGTGGAATCTCTACAAAGACTTATCTACTAGTAATAGCTAGCCCCCACTACTAGGAATTCTCTATCCTCTCCTTGAGCAACATCATCAAAATTGATGTAGCCATTAGATTAAGTAAATCAGTCCATAATAGCCGTCCTGATCTAGACGTTGAGAGGCTCCGCACTAAGCCACATGCAAGCATGCAGAAATACCGTGGCACATGCATGTGAGTGGGTTTTAAATCACATCAACATGTCTGCATGCAAGCATGCACCGGTAGCATGCATGTAAGTGAGCTTTTTAAGTCCCATTAACATGTCAAAAAGAAAAATATAATCCCATTATGCAGTAGGAGTTGGCTGATCTTTTTTCCTTATGTG
Source organism: Aegilops bicornis (assembly GCA_021605145.1). Taxonomy (NCBI): domain Eukaryota; kingdom Viridiplantae; phylum Streptophyta; class Magnoliopsida; order Poales; family Poaceae; genus Aegilops; species Aegilops bicornis. The sequence goes on along the minus strand of JAHIAL010000033.1, from coordinate 683,945 downwards.
GGATGATCTAAATGATGATGGGAGTTTATTTAGTTTGGCTACCACATTTGTCATGCGGTTATAGAGTTTTTTAGTTCTATGAAATCGATAATTTTACAGAGAGATATACCGCTGTTCCAAGGCAACGTCAAGAGGACTCATCGAGTAATATTTAGGAGCGGAGGGAATTACTATGTAAAGAGTTAGGTGTCATACGGTGATAGTGTGAGGTGGGCCATGTAATCAGCGAGCTTGCGTGTTTTCACCGCTCTTGCACTCCTCCGCTGTAAGAATGGAGAAAATTGTAATCTAGTACGCCGAAAGCGTGGGACATCCAGCAGTCCTACCACCTCAGTAATAAAGACCAATGAGCCGTCAAATCACATAGACCCAGCAGTAAGTTGGACGGACGAAGCAACCATCACTCTTGCGCCAGTGAGAGGTCGCGTCCGCTCTGCCGGGCATGAATGCGGCACTGATTCTTTGGACCAGTCTTGACCGTTCAGGCGGGAAGCCTTGTGCAGGCGATGGAGGGCTTTGGGTGGGCGAGGCTGGTCGAGGGCCAGGCGTGGCAGCTGTCCGCATGTCCCTACGGACACGCCCAGAAATGAGAGGATGCACCGACTCTCACGGCTAAAATCGTACACTACACACCATATCTCTGTGGGAGTAGGTCGATCTGTCGCACTCTCTAACACACACATGTATTAAACACACACACGCACCATTACGCACCTTGGTCCCGTTGCACCTTCTAACGTGACTTATTACACCTAGAGCGGAGGGAGTAGTAAGTATACGAGATACGGTGGCACTGCGACTTAAGTCGAATACAAGTGCCCAAAATTTGTGTGCATGTTATAATAAGGATTCACTTAAAATAGTACATGAGCGAACAGAGAGGATCAATTGGACAGTGTTCCCGAGCAGTAGCGAGATGTGTGAGTAAGATACATCATTGGCGCTTTTAATTTTTCTTATTAATTTGTTTGTTTCACCCTCATTGGTGGGACCCAACTTACTACGTGGAGAGAGGTAAGGTGACTAAGGCTGCATTATTTCTGCACCACTTGTGGATAGTCTTACCACCAAAGCCACAGGACACGATTATGATTGAAATCCCAATGACTCCCACACACACAAAAAACACGGCATGCTTGTCACACGAATGCAGGAATGTATAAAAGGTTATTTTCCTCTTGTTGAACATAACGGGAGGGTTGTGTAGCTGGTTAGCCTGTTCGCTCATCAAACTTGAGGTCTCGGGTTCGATAACTACACTTGAGCATAATCCTTGCCAGGAGGATTCTTTGACTGGTCAAAATGTTTTCTAGGGTTTGCACGCTTCACACTCTCTCCAGTATATATATACACGCTGGAGCCTCAGCGCTTGTAGTTGCTCTCTTCACACTCTCTCGCCCTCTCCCGCTGGAGCCTCAGCGCTTGTAGTTGCTCTCTTCACACTCTCTCGCCCTCTCCAGATCTAATGTAACATCCCAAATTTTGGAATGTTAATATAATTACTTGAATTGTTTGTTTGCTTGCTTGAGTGAATTAAACTTGAGTGAAATTTGAACCTTTTCAAAAACTTTTGAATGAGAGGGAATAAATGACTTTCCCTTCTCCGGTAAATTCAAATTCATCCTATTAAAATCAATGAGAGAAGATGACATGACTTCTTCAACTATAAAGAATTTGAGCGGAGTTTTGCAATTTAATTCTTTCAAATATTTGCACCTGCTTCTCTATTTTTCTTCCACGAGAAATACCCGAAAAATAAATTCTTGCAAGCAAGAAAGAGCGGAGGGAAATGACCCTCCAAAATCAGGGGCATTTTTGAAAATATTTGAGCCAAGAAAAACCAAAGTTTTTATTTAAAAATTATTTGCAAAAAGAAATAAAGCCTTTAGGGATTTTCTGAAAAACATTTTTTTAAGTTTTTATTTTGGCCGTGGAATAATGCTCATCATCTACATTTTATTTTTTCTGATAATTTTAGTATATAAAAACTCTTTATTCGAATTGATTTGATTTCCTTTTTATTGTTTTAGTTTCCTAATTTTAAAAATAGGAATGGAATCGTTTTATTAGGAAAAACCTGCTGGCCCATTAAGCACTTTCCTATTCTAGCCCAACAAGAGATCATCTCCTTCCTCTGTTTCCTCTCACGTTACAGATGCTTTCCATATCCATGGAGACAGGAATCTCCACCTTCCCGATCTCCCTCGTCTTTCCATCCCAGCGCCTCCCGAGACCGCCTATAAAACCCCTCCCTCTCCTCGTTCCATTTTCCCATCACCACGCCTCCTGCCCGTAGTCTCCTCGCCACCGTCCTCCTTTTCCTGCCTAGAACGCTCACGGGAGCTCTCCTGGAACCTCCCATCGTCCAGTGCCACCTCCCAAGCGCCGACCCTCCTCCGCCACCCCACCTCGCCGGCGACCTCGCCCCCTCGCCGAGCAGCCCTCCACATCGCCGTCTCCTTTCTGCCATCTCTGCCTCACGTACAGGTAACTCCGTTTTCGTTTTCAGATTTATTTCCGTAACAGATTTAGTTCCGTTCTTGTTTAGCTTATAACTTTTGATCTAGAAGTCCAATGATGCTGATTCTTTTTGCGTTAGATCACAATTTTCTTGTAGTTTCCAAAATATATAATTTGTCTATGTTTGGATTTATAAAATTGAGTTAGATCAGATTTGAATTAAAGCTTGTTTTGCTTATTCCGGGAGTTTAAAAATAGGTTTTAATTAATTCTTTTTGCTCCTGGTCTCTAGGACCTTTGTTTATCCAGTAGTATTTAGTATTTTATTTCTAGGTTAATTTAAATTAGGTTTTTAGCAAAACAGTACTGTTTTATTATTAGTTCTGTTTTAGCTTTTTCTTTATTGTTTTTATTAGTTTTAAATTATTTCTTTTTGTCACTTTTGACAAAATTAGTTGTGTTTCTGTTAGACAACAGGAAAAATTTATTTTATTTAAAAAATTTATTTTCCTTAGTTTTGTATGAAACCTTCTATAGGTCATAGTTAGAGTTTTATAAAAGCTTTTTATTTGTTTCTTTTTGCAAATAAAATTTTATGGAAAAAAAATACTTTCTGTTAAATTAGTTATTTTACATTCTATTTTCTGTTAATTTATTAGTTTAGTATTTTAATTGTTGTTAAGTTTTTACTTACGGCAAAACTATATTAGATGTTTGTAGCAAAGTCATAGATCTTCGTTAGTAGTTTTCTTTGTAGTTTTATTTGAAGTTTCTTTTGATTTTGTTTGAGTTTTATTATCGATTTTCCTTGCTGTTTTGATTGTTATTTGAGTGCTAAAATTGTTTGCTAGGATGTTTGCTTATGTGAATGCTATGTTTGACTATATAGATTTTCAACGGAGTGTGATTAGTTCTACCAAGTCATTTTTTGACAGCGTTGTTATCTTCATCAAGTATTACCAGGCAAGTTCACTTTGACCATTGCTTTCATACCTATGTTTTTATTGCATTTAGTGGCATCCTTGCAACCACCCCTTAGTAGTGTTATTGAAATTCTTGTAGTTGAGTAGTATGCATGAGGTAGGAACCCATCACCCTGTTACCAAGCCCGGGACGTTATTTATTTTAATGCTACGCTATAGTAGGCGGGGTTTGGTATGAGTGCACGGGAGTGGTGTGAGAATGGCGGATCACGTCAATGACGTAACTCCATGATGGCATCTGCAAGGACTGCATTTTCAAGGCCTCAAGACTTCAAGACTCAAGACAAGAATTCAATACACACTCTTTGGGTGAAGGGCGGTTGACGGGCACCTGGAGAACCCGGTGGATGGCGGGATGCATGGAGAAGCGCCATGACATCTTGCGGAAAGCTTCACCCAGACTCAAAGAGACGGAAGAATACTTCATGCCCGGAAGCTTACATGCAACCGCATAAGTCATTATGGGCTCTGGCTTGGTTGACCTTAGTTGTGACTACTGGTGGGGCGATGCTAGCAGATGTAGAACTACGGTAGGATTGGATGGGCACCGACGGTGGTCGGAGGAACTCTTAGGAAGACCATGTTTCGGTCATCTTGTTCTCAAACACCACGAAGTGCGAGAACGTAAAGAGAGGATTGAATCTTGCGGGTAAAGTGTACAAACCTCTGCAGAGGGTTATAACCTAATCGATTAGCCGTGTCCCGATTACGGACAACTTGAGCCTCTGGACTTGGATCTATCTCGGAACTCTCAACACGGACTGATAACTTAATTGTGGGCAACTTATGATGATTTGGGCTATGAGACATCGGTTGGCGGAACCATGTCATGATAGAAAACTCCATAGTACAGACTTCATTCTATTCCTTTGATGTAGGTAAAATAAAATCAGCTTTTACGCAAACAAAACTCAAATACAGAGCCATAAAGCCATATTGCATATAGTATATCATCTGTTTTCTCATATTGTGATCTTGCCGGTACATTCAATGTACTGACCTACACGGCTGCAACGTATCATGTTGCAGATATTTCCTCGACGAGTAAGAGTTACGATACAGGGTTACGGTCTACACTCAACCTGCCGATGGTGTTGATGGGACTCCACACCCGTTTGCTTGTTTCCGCTGAGACTTATGAGGTATATATCAGTTTTGCGTTAATTATACATGTGATTGCACTTTGATATATACATTGATGTACTGTGTGTGCCAGCATACTGATCCAGGGATGGCACAGAAACACAGAGGCTTGACCGTCTGAGGTCGGGTCGCTACAGACATGGTATCAGAGCACATGTTGACTGTAGGACGTGACCCTAGAAACCGGAAAGCCCTAGGACAGGAGATTTCTAAAACTTTATTTTCAAAAAGACTCTTACTTCTCACCTTTTCTGATTTTGTCAAATAGTCCCTCTCACCTCAAATAGTTAGAATATACCCCTTTTCCCTTTTGACCACATGAAGGATCAACTGAAGCCGCTCCAAGCAAGATATCGGACAACTGATGGCCATTTCAAAGTAACCAGAATTTCACCATGCATTAGAAGAATTGAAGCTGCAACAATTGAAGACTCTGAAGACTTGAAGAATCTGAAGAATTATTTGACCTTTAGAAGACCAAACCCCTGTTACACACTTACATTAGATAGGGCGATTTGTGAGCTGTCATTTGTTTGATGTTTTCACAGCCACAAAGTAAAACTTGTTTCTTTGAAAACTATTGCTTGTATTGTGTGTATATCCTCCCCACCTCTCTCTCATCTCACCCTAAAACCCTTGAACCCCATAGATGATGAATGAAGTTGGTGATATTCTCTGGACCGAAGACTCAGCCGGAGGCAGAGCTATGGATGCAGAACATGGAGAATCACTTCGGGAACAATTTGGTTTCAAGGAAGTATGAGGTCCAATACGCTCTTCAGTACTTTACAGAAAGTGCTGCAACCTGGTGGAGAATGCATCAATCCATACAAGGATTTAAAGGAGCAAGAACTTGGGAGGAATTCAAGAAGACCCTGATGAGATCACGTCTTATCCGGAAGCACAATGATACACCAAGAAGTAAACCTTGTGCCTGCAAGATTTGCGGAGAAATAGGACACACCCAGGAGGAACACAAAGATGGATGCCCTCATTGTGAGGAGAAACACCCAGCTGAGGAATGCCCAACTAGCCAGGTGACTTGCTTCCTGTGTGAAGGAACCACCCACTACCCGGTGCAGTGTCACATTTACTCCACGGTGCAACAAACTATTCCGAAGCAGGAAGATGGAATGAAAGAAGCCCTCAAGGAAGATCTAGAAGAACCAGTAGATGAATGAAAGTGTTGAAGACCTGGATGGAGAAGGTCTCAACAGATTTTACTCAAATGCCTGCTATTCATGTGGAGAAGAAGGACATTTTTCACAAAAGATTGCACCAAGGAAAGAAAGGAGTATCCAGGATATTTCCCGACAGCAGAAGTGAAGTTTGACCCCCGGGAGATAGAAACTCTGAACATTACAGAGAAATCCAGGAAGAGAAAAGGAAGGCAACCCGAGAACAACACAATTTTTGCAGAGAAGGACTTGAGTCATATCACTTGTTACAGGTGCAAGGATTTAGGTCATTACGCTAGTAAATGTCCAGAGAAGAAGCCAAGAGCCCAAAGAGTAGACACCATCTCCAAGAAGCCCAAAGACTTATCGAAAGTTATTTGTTTTCGCTGCAAGGAAGCAGGACATTATGCTACTAAATGTCCCGACAAGATGAAAGCTGGAGCTGAGTAGTTGGAATTTTGATATTGGTAATAAGTGTAGTAGGAAGCAATTGTTTCCATAAGGATATGGAGTTGAATTTATGTAATGAAAGTCTCGGATATTGTAATGAATTCATGAAATCAATAAAGTTAATGTGTCATGATTTCATACATGGATTTTCTGAGTTGTTACTCTATGAACAAAGATTTTGACCATTTTCGAGGATATGAGAAATATGGTCTATGGATGGATTTGTGAATTTCATTTTAAGGGTGGTAGTACCCTGTGAAGAAGACTAGACTAATGAATAGGAAAATATATATTCCACGGACTGTAGTTCGAATGAAAAAAAAAGTTGGAATTTTGCTTTTGATATGATGGTATGAAGAAACAGAGTACTACTGGATTTAAAGGAGGTGTAATAGGGAACAAGAGAGTTACTCCAAGGATGAGTTAAAGCTGCACTAGTGTTGAAGTGGGCCATAACCCACAGGCCCGGGATTTTGAAAAGGAACAGATGTAACCTTGATAAAGGAATAAATTTGGAAGAATCAGTGATCCAATCAGCATACGTTTCGTAGGAGGTTACGCAAAAACCTGAGAGTGGTGAAGTAACGATAGATGTTTTGTTTGGCTTGCAGAAACCATGGATTTATACGAACTCAGTTCGTCAACAAGAGAAATTCTGCAATGCTTGTGAGTATGCCCAAGTGTTAGAATACGTGATTCGATATTTACGTATGTGGTAATGATTCAAATGCGGGATGGATTGGCCCCATACCGGAGACTTCTATCATGAACTATCATATGTTGATGGAAAATCAGAGAGCCTTGAAAACCTTAGAAAATTAATAAATAGCGATAAGCCATAAAACCATAGAATGGTAGGACGATGGAACCCTTTACAGGCAACCGTTGCCAATCGTAGGTTATACGGTGAGGTTCAACCAGACCCGTTTTCTGCAGGAGAAACTATAAGTTGTAGACCACCATGAGTATTTCGATAGTTGTCTAGAATGGACACGGACCTATCAGCTAAGAAGATCCAGTCTCGGACGAACCACAACTTTGAAGAACCGACCCAAGATTTCGAGGAAAACTCTATGCTTCTGACAGAAGAGCGCTAATGAAGGAGCTATTTTGAGATATGTGAAGAGACATACATTGTCAGCCCTCCAGAGGAAGTATCTGAGTTTATTGGAACCATGACCTTATTTTTTAAGTGTGGTAGCACCCCTGACCTTTCTGACCAAAAACATTTGCTAGAAGACCCCCAACCCCTAACCTTTTCTTGCTAGCCTCTTCGAATCTCGAGGACGAGATTCATTTTAAGTGTGGTAGGTTTGTAACATCCCAAATTTTGGAATGTTAATATAATTACTTGAATTGTTTGTTTGTTTGCTTGAGTGAATTAAACTTGAGTGAAATTTGAACCTTTTCAAAAACTTTTGAATGAGAGGAATAAAATGACTTTCCCCTTCTCCGGTAAATTCAAATTCATCCTATTAAAATCAATGAGAGAAGATGACATGACTTCTTCAACTATAAAGAATTTGAACGGAGTTTTGCAATTTAATTCTTTCAAATATTTGCACTTGCTTCTCTATTTTTCTTCCCAGAAATACCTTAAAATAAATTCTTGCAAGCAAGAAAGAAGCGGAGGAAAATGACCCTCCAAAATCAGGGGCATTTTGAAAATATTTGAGCCAAGAAAACCAAAGTTTTATTTAAAAAATTATTTGCAAAAAGAAATAAAGCCTTTAGGGATTTTCTGAAAAACATTTTTTAAGTTTTTATTTTGGCCGTGGAATAATGCTCATCATCTACATTTTATTTTTCTGATAATTTTAGTATATAAAAACTCTTTATTCGAATTGATTTGATTTCCTTTTTATTGTTTTAGTTTCCTAATTTTAAAAATAGGAATGGAATCGTTTTTATTAGGAAAAACCAGCTTGCCCATTAAGCACTTTCCTATTCTAGCCCAACAAGAGATCATCTCCTTCCTCTGTTTCCTCTCACGTTACAGAAGCTTTCCATATCCATGGAGACAGGAATCTCCACCTTCCCGATCTCCCTCGTCTTTCCATCCCAGCGCCTCCCGAGACCGCCTATAATACCCCCTCCCTCTCCTCGTTCCATTTTTCCCATCACCGCCCCCCTCCTGCCCGTAGTCTCTCGCCACCGTCCTCCTTTTCCTGCCTAGAAACGCCACCGGGTGAGCTCTCCGAACCTCCCCATCGCCCAGTGCCACCTCCCAAGCGCCACCCCCTCCTCCGCCACCCCCACCTCGCTTGGCGACCTCGCCCCCTCGCCGAACAGCCCTCCACATCGCCGTCTCCTTTCTGCCATCTCTGCCTCACGTACAGGTAACTCCGTTTTCGTTTTCAGATTTATTTCCGTAACAGATTTAGTTCCGTTCTTGTTTAGCTTATAACTTTTGATCTAGAAGTCCAATGATGCTGATTCTTTTTGCGTTAGATCACAATTTTCTTGTAGTTTCCAAAAATATATAATTTGTCTATGTTTGGATTTATAAAATTGAGTTAGATCAGATTTGAATTAAAGCTTGTTTTGCTTATTCCGGGAGTTTAAAAATAGGTTTTTAATTAATTCTTTTTGCTCCTGGTCTCTAGGACCTTTGTTTATCCAGTAGTATTTAGTATTTTATTTCTAGGTTAATTTAAATTAGGTTTTTAGAAAAAAAGTACTGTTTTTATTATTAGTTCTGTTTTAGCTTTTTCTTTTATTGTTTTTATTAGTTTTAAATTATTTCTTTTTGTCACTTTTGACAAAATTAGTTGTGTTTCTGTTAGACAACAGGAAAAATTTTATTTTTATTTAAAAATTTATTTTCCTTAGTTTTGTATGAAACCTTCTATAGGTCATAGTTAGAGTTTTATAAAAGCTTTTTATTTGTTTCTTTTGCAAATAAAATTTTATGGAAAAAAAATACTTTCTGTTAAATTAGTTATTTTACATTCTATTTTCTGTTAATTTATTAGTTTAGTATTTTAATTGTTGTTAAGTTTTTACTTACGGTAAAACTATATTAGATGTTTGTAGCAAAGTCATAGATCTTCGTTAGTAGTTTTTCTTTGTAGTTTTATTTGAAGTTTCTTTTGATTTTGTTTGAGTTTTATTATCGATTTTCCTTGCTGTTTTGATTGTTATTTCGAGTGCTAAAATTGTTTGCTAGGATGTTTGCTTATGTGAATGCTATGTTTGACTATATAGATTTTCAACGGAGTGACGATTAGTTCTACCAAGTCATTTTCTGACAGCGTTGTTATCTTCATCAAGTATTACCATGCAAGTTCACTTTGACCATTGCTTTCATACCTATGTTTTTATTGCATTTAGTGGCATCCTTGCAACCACCCCTCGATAGTGTTATTGAAATTCTTGTAGTTGAGTAGTATGCATGAGGTAGGAACCCATCACCCTGTTACCAAGCCCGGGACGTTATTTATTTTAATGCTACGCTATAGTAGACGGGGTTTGGTATGAGTGCACGGGAGTGGTGTGAGAATGGCGGATCTACGTCAATGACGGCAACTCCATGATGGCATCTGCAAGGACTGCATTTTCAAGGCCTCAAGACTTCAAGACTCAAGACAAGAATTCAATACACACTACTGGGTGAAGGACGGTTGACGGGCACCCTGGAGAACCCAGTGGATGGCCGGATGCATGGAGAAGCGCCATGACATCTTGGCGGAAAGCTTCACCCAGACTCAAAGAGACGGAAGAATACTTCATGCCCGGAAGCTTACCTGTGCAACCGCAAGTCATTATGGGCTCGGCTTGGTTGACCTTAGTTGTGACTGGCTGGGACGGTGCTAGCGGATGTAGAACTACGGTAGGATTGGATGGGCACGGACAAAGGGTCGGAGGAACTCTTCGGAAGACCATGTTTCGTCATCTTGTTCTCAAACACCTCAAGTGCGTAGAACGTAAAGAGAGGGATCGAATCTTGCGGGTAAAGTGTACAAACCTCTGCAGAGGGTTATAACCTAATCGATTAGCCGTGTCCCCGGTTCACGGACAACTTGAGCCTCTGGACTTGGATCTATCTCGTAACTCTCAACACCGGACTGATAACTTAATTGTGGGCAACTTATGATGATTTGGGCTATGAGACATCGGGTTAGGCGGAACCATGTCATGATAGAAAACTCCATAGTACAGACTTCATTCTATTCCTTTGATGTAGGTAAAATAAAATCAGCTTTACATAAACAAAACTCAAATACAGAGCCATAAAGCCATATTGCATATAGTATATCATACTGTTTTCTCATATTGTGATCTTGCGGTACATTCAATGTAATGACCTACACGGCTGCAACGTATCATGTTGCAGATATTTCCTCGACGAGTAAGAGTTACGACACAGGTTACGGTCTACACTCAACCTGCCGATGGTGTTGATGGGACTCCACACCCGTTTGCTTGTTTCGCCGAGACTTATGAGGTATATATCGGTTTTGCGTTAATTATACATGTGATTGCACTTTGATATATACATTGATGTACTGTGTGTGCCAGCATACTGATCCAGGGATGGCACAGAAACACAGAGGCTTGACCGTCTGAGGTCGGGTCGCTACATCTAAACAAGACTTTGTTGGCCTCTCTCTCTCCCCTCACTGCTGCTCAAAGAGCCGGCAGGATCCGTCCGCCGGGAAGGGAAGGAGGCTTAATGCTGTCACCCTCGGCGAGGGAGGGAATCCACTACCGGCGCGGCTATTCACTTTCCACCCAGCAGCGGTGCGGGAGGGCCTCCGACCCCTTCTTCTTCGCCGTGTCCGTCAGCCCACGAACCACGCCCCCAAGAACCTTAAGGTATAATTTACTTACTCCACATGCATTGCTCTAGCTGCATGTATACCATGAATCTAGGATGTGGTTCAAAGAGGAAAGGAGTGGGGAAAGTAGTGGGAAAAGTTGTACTCCCTCCGTTCCTAAATATAAGTCTTTGTAGAGATTTTACTAGGACTACATACGGAGCAAAATGAATGAATCTACACTCTAAAATGCATCTATATACATCCATATGTGGTTCATAGTGGAATCTTTACAAAGACTTATATTTAGGAACGGAGGAAGTATATAGCATGAATCTAGGATGTGGTTCAAAGAGGAAATGAAGGGGGAAAGTTGTATAGCATGAATCTAGGACGTGGTTCAAAGAGGAAAGGAATGTGGGAAAGTAGTGGGGAAAGTTGTATCGCATAAATCTAGGACGTGGTTCAAATAGGAAAGGAAGGGGTGAAAGTACTAGTTCAAAAAGTAAAGGAAGGGACAAGGCTGTAGAGTTTGAGCGGGACTAGATTTGCTGCGCTCACATAGGGAAAGGTGTCTAAAGATAACAAAACTGGGACCAACACAAATATGCACCTTGGTTGTTTGTTCTTTGTTGCAACAGACTGTGCATGACCACAACACATCGGTAGATGCACATGGTGCTGGTGCGTCCACTGTCCCGTGCAACTCATTAGCTAGTCCAAGTTTAGTCCATGTCAAAATAAGGCCTTTACCGAACACATTGTTGATGCCTTGATGCAATCTTATGAAGAAAAACTTGAGTTGAAGGTCTCTATCCCTAGAAAGCTCTATGATGAGTGGAAACCTACTATTAAAACTAAAATTAAAAATTATGAGTTTCATGCTTTGTGTGATTTGGGTGCTAGTGTCTCTACTATCCCCAAAACCTTGTGTGATTTGCTAGATTTCCGTGACTTTGATGATTGCTCTCTAAACTTGCATCTTGGGATTCCACTATTAAAAAGCCTATGGGAAGAATTAATGATGTTCTTATTGTTGCAAATAGGAATTATGTGCCCGGAGATTTTATCGTTCTTGATATAGATTGCAATCCTTCTTGCCCTATTATTCTTGGTAGACCTTTCCTTAGAACGATTGGTGCAATTATTGATATGAAGGAAGGGAATATTAGATTCCAATTTCCCTTAAAGAAGGGCATGGAACACTTTCCTAGAAAGAAAATAAAATTACCATATGAATCTGTCATGAGAGCCACCTATGGATTGCCTACCAAAGATGGCAATACTTAGATCTATCCTTGCTTTTATGCCTAGCTAGGGGCATTAAACGATAGCGCTTGTTGGGAGGCAACCCAATTTTATTTTTAGTTTTTTGCTTTTGCTTCTGTTTAGGAATAAATAATCCATCTAGCCTGTGTTTAGATGTGGTTTTATGTTTTAATTAGTGTTTGTGCCAAGCTAGACCTATTGGATCTTCTTGGATGATAGTTATTTGATCTTGCTGTAATTTCCAGAAACTTTGCGTTCAGTGCCCGAATTATTAAAAATCACCAGAACATGATAAAATACTGATTCAAATTGCTGCTGGTCAATAAACAATTTTTCTAGGTCGTCTAATTTTGGAAGATGTTTTGGAGTTCCAGAAGTTTGCGTTAGTTACAGATTACTACAGACTGTTCTGTTTTTGACAGATTCTGTTTTTCGTGTGTTGTTTGCTTATTTTGATGAATCTATGGCTAGTAAAATAGTTTATAATCCATATAGAAGTTGGAATACAGTAGGTTTAAAACCAATATAAATAAAGAATGAGTTCATTACAGTAACTTAAAGTAGTCTTTTGGTTTGTTTGTCTAACGGAGCTCACGAGATTTCTATTGAGTTTTGTGTTGTGAAGTTTTCAAGTTTTGGGTAAATTCTTTTGATGGATTATGGAACAAGGAGTGGCAAGAGCCTAAGCTTGGGGATTCCCATGGCACCCCCAAGATAATCCAAGGACACCAAAAAGTCAAAGCTTGGGGATGCCCCGGAAGGCATCCTTCTTTCGTCTACTTCCATCGGTAATTTACTTGGAGCTATATTTTTATTCACCACATGATATGTGTTTTGCTTGGAGCGTATTGTATTATTTGCGTATTTTCTTGTTAGTTTACCACAATCATCCTTGCTGTACACACCTTTTGAGAGAGCCATACATAAATTGGAATTTGATAGAATACTCTATGTGCTTCACTTATATCTTTTGAGCTTGATAGTTTTGCTCATAGTGCTTCACTTATATCTTTTGAGCGTGATAATTTTTGCTCTAGTGCTTCACTTAGATCTTTTAGAGCCCGGTGGTGGATTTGTTTTAAAGAAACTATTGATCTCTCATGCTTCACTTAGATTATTTTGGGAGTCGTTAATAGCATGGTAATTTGCGTAATATTAATATACTTGGTATTCAAGATATGTGAAACTTCCTTTTGAGTGCGTTGAATACTAAGAAAAGTTTGATGCTTGATAATTGTTTTGAGATATGAAGATGGTGATATTAGAGTCATGCTAGTTGAGTAGTTGTGAATTTAAAGAATACTTGTGTTGAAGTTTGTGATTCTGTAGCATGCACGTATATGGTGAACCGTTATGTGATGAACTTCGAGCATGATTTATTTATTGATGTTCTTCCTTATGAGTGGCGGTCGGGGAATGACGATGGTCTTTTCCTACCAATCTATCCCCCTAGGAGCATGCGCGTAATACTTTGCTTTGATAACTTCTAGATTTTTGCAATAAGTATATGAGTTCTTTATGACTAATGTTGAGTCCATGGATTATACGCACTTTTTCCCATCCTTCCACCATTGCTAGCCTCTCTAATACCGCGCACTTTCGGTCGGTATCATACACCCACCATATATCTTCCTCAAAACAGCCACCATACCTACCTATCATGGCATTTCCATAGCCATTCCGAGATATATTGCCATGCAACTTTCCACCGTTCCGTTTATTATGACATGCTCTATTATTGTCATATTGCTAGCATGATCATGTAGTTGACATCGTATTTGTGGCAAAGACACCTTTCATAATTCTTTCATACGTGTCACTCTTGTTTCATTGCATATCCTGCACATCACGGAGGCATTCATATAGAGTCATACTTTGTTCTAAGAATCGAGTTGTAATTGTTGAGTTGTAAGAAAAATAAAAGTGTGATGATCATCATTCTTTAGAGCATTGTCCCAAGTGAGGAAAGGATGATGGAGACCATGATTCGCCCACAAGTCCGGATGAGACACCGGACGAAAAAGAAAAAAAAGAAAAAAAAGAGGCCATAAAAAAAGAGAAAAGGCCCAAATAAAAAAATGAGAGAAAAAGAGAGAAGGGACAATGCTACTATCCTTTTACCACACTTGTGCTACAAAGTAGCACCAAGATCTTCATGATATAGAGTCTCTCATTTTGTCACTTTCATATACTAGTGGGAATTTTTCATTAAAGAACTTGGCTTGTATATTCCAATGATGGGCTTCCTCAAATGCCCTAGGTCTTCGTGGAGCAACCGAGTTGGATGCACACCCACTTAGTTTCTTTGTTGAGTTTTCATATACTTATAGCTCTAGTGCATCCGTTGCATGGCAATCCCTACTCACTCAAATTGATATCTATTGATGGGCATCTCCATAGCCCGTTGATACGCCTAGTTGATGTGAGACTATCTTCCTCTTTTGTCTTCTCCACCACCACCATTATATTCCACATATAGTGCTATATCCATGGCTCACGCTCATGTATTGCGTGAAGATTGAAAAAGTTTTGAAAATGTTAAAGTATGAAACAATTGCTTGGCTTGTCATCGGGGTTGTGCATGATTTAAATATTTTGTGGGGGAAGATGGAGCCTAGCCAGACTATATGATTTTGTAGGGATAACTTTCTTTGGCCATGTTATTTTGAGAAGACATAATTGCTTAGTTAGTATGCTTGAAGTATTATTATTTTTATGTCAATATGAACTTTTGTCTTGAATCTTTCGGATCTGAATATTCATACCACAATTAAGAAGATTTACATTGAAGTTATGCCAAAGTACCACAATTAAGAAAATTCTCTTTTTATTATTTACCTACTCAAGGACGAGCAGGAACTAAGCTTGGGATGCCTGATACGTCTCCAATGTATCTATAATTTTTGATTGCTCCATGCTACTTTATCTACTGTTTTGGACTATATTTGGCTTTATTTTCCACTTTTATATTATTTTTGGGACTAACTCTATTAACCGGAGGCCCAAATTTTAACTGTCGCTTTTTGCCTATTTGATGTTTCAAGAAATGGAATATCAAACGGAGTCCAAACGGAATGAAACCTTCGGAACGTGATTTTCTCACCGAACGTGATCCAGAGACTTGGACCCTACTCCAAGAAGTAACAGAGGCGGTCACGAGGTGCGGGCGCCCCTAGGGCGCCCCCGCCTCGTGGGCCCCCTGTTGCTCCGACGCATTCCTTCCTCCTATATATACCTCACGCACCCCCAAACGATCGTAACAGGAGCCAAAACCTAATTCCATCGCCGCAACTTCCTCAGTATCCACGAGATCCCATCTTGGGGCCTGTTCGAGCTCCGAGGAGGGGCATCCACCACGGAGGGCTTCTACATCATCACCATAGCCCTCCGATGAAGTGTGAGTAGTTTACTTCAGACCTTCGGGTCCATAGCTAGTAGCTAGATGGCTTCTTCTCTTTTTGGATCTCAATACAATGTTCTCCCCCTCTCTCGTGGAGATCTATTCGATGTAATCTTCTTTTTGCGGTGTGTTTGTTGAGACCGATGAATTGTGGGTTTATGATCAAGTTTATCCATGAATAATATTTGAATCTTCTCTGAATTCTTTTATGTATGATTGGTTATCTTTGCAAGTCTCTTCGAATTATCCGTTTGGTTTGGCCAACTAGATTGGTAGTTCTTGCAATGGGAGAAGTGCTTAGCTTTGGGTTCAATCTTGTGGTGTCCTTTCCCAAAGGATGTGAAGCAAGGCATGGATTGTATTGTTGCCATCGAGGAAAACAAGAAGGGGTTTTTATCATATAGCATGAATTTATCCCTCTACATCATGTCATCTTGCTTAAGGCGTTACTCTGTTTTAATGAACTTAATACTCTAGATGCATGATGGATAGCGGTCGATGAGTGGAGTAATAGTAGTAGATGCAGGCAGGAGTCGGTCTACTTGTCTCGGACGTGATGCCTATATACATGATCATACCTAGATATTCTCATAACTATGATCAATTCTATCAATTGCTCAACAAAGAATTTGTTCACCCACCGTAGAATACTTCGCTCTTGAGAGAAGCCACTAGTGAAACCTATGGCCCCGGGTCTATTCTCATCATATCAATCTCCATTACTTTAATACTTGCTTTGTTTTTACTTTGCCTTTTACTTTTCACTTTGCATCTCTATATCAAAAATACCAAAAATATTATTTATCATCTCTATCAGATCTCACTCTCGTAAGTGACCGTGAAGGGATTGACAACCCCTAATCGCGTTGGTTGCGAGGACCTGTTCTTTTGTGCAGGTACGAGGGACTTGTGCGTAGCCTCCTACTGGATTGGTACCTTGGTTCTCAAAAACTGAGGGAAATACTTACGCTACTTTGCTGCATCATCCCCTCCTCTTCGGGGAAATCCAACGCAGTGCTCAAGAGGTAGCACACCTCCATGTAAACAGGGTTATCTACTTCACCTCGTTGCCATTGTGACCTTTTGTTGCACTGCACAAAACACTTTTGTTTTAAGAATGTTTTGTGCAGTTCAACCAAAATGTCACACCGACAACGTTGCTTGATTGCTTGATCTTAGTGGAAGTGCACAAGAGGAGATCTTACTTCCTATCTGTTAAGGCGAATTTGGTGCAGATCTTCTTCTTGTGAGTTGTTTGAATTCCGCATCATGAGAGGTCAAGATTACTAGCCTTCTTTCACATGATTCTCGCAGTGTGCTTTCATATGTTGTGCTACTTGTACGATAATGTTGCTTGATTTTAGTGAACTGCACAAATGGAGACAAGACTTCCAATCAGTATGTGCACCATAATATCCCATTGAGGTAAGATAAGGATATTTCACAACTGCGGGCCTGTATTTTGCCACTTTCATCAGAAAATTAAGTTTAGTACTATACTTGTGCTCCCTAATTGACATGCCAAATCTTACATTGAAGGCGAAGCTTGTCTGTTATTGAACCAAGTGATGAAGGGGAAGAACAAGCGGAAGAAAAACAAAAATTAACTCCCGGTGCTGTAATGAAGCACTGGAACTATGATGACACAAGTAATGATATAGTTTTGCATCTTAATTAATTGCTATGGCTGGAACGAGCAATTGTTTTGCCACTGATTTGATGCCATACGTAATTATCTCTACTTGTGCAAACAGGATCTTCTTTGAAGATACCATATATTTTAGTGGAACTGCACAAGAAGATGTTGGAAACATTTAACTAATCGAGGAGTATATAGTAAGCATGGCCACCCCGTAGATAGCAACAAATGGTTGGAGAAGTGCTTCATCTGTATGTTCTACACAGTCAACCTCCGACAAAGGTTGGTACTCTACCAACGATTTCATCCATATGATTGAGCTTTGTCATCTCTATTGGTGTTGTGCTCTTGTTTAGATAATCGCCATGAAAAAGTGGTATTGTCCTTGAGAAGTGCTTCATCTGTGTTGTTTTAAATATTTCCTTTCCTTGTTTTTCGAGCAAACATGGATGCTAGCATTTAGTAGTCCTCTTGTCTTTGCACAATAGGATCATATTCCTCTGAAGAAGAATATGGAGTACGTGAAGTGACTAGTTCCGATTATGCCAGGATGAAGAAGTCCTGTCTATCTTCTCATCAGAAGGAGCAGTTGAAGGATGGTTACATTACTCCCCACAAGACCAAACTAACTTCAAATTTCGGAAGGACTGACAAATCTCCATTTTTTTGTTGTGATGCGCGAGTACAGTGTTGTTCTAGGATTCTTTCTGGTGAGTTCCATTTTTCTAAAAGTGTGCTCTACATGGACCATGTATGTGCCTGTTGAAACAGTCAAATCATAGTACAGTTTGCTTTATACTAATCACTTTTTTTGTATTTGTGCAAACAGGGTGCTCAGCTTGATTTCAATGGGAACTGCACAAAATGTTCATGAATACATCGAATCATTCATTTCCACCACAAGAAAGGAGGTGCCGATAAGTTCAAGGCGTTGCAACATATAAGGGCGAAATCATACAAGCTACGCGCGAATATGGTTGATTTTGGTGGAACTGCACAAAAAGAACAGCTGGTTTATTTAGCATGAGGTGCCATGTCAATGTCCGAACTGATGGCAAACCCTGCCCATTCCACAATCATAGGCATTTGATATTTTGGAATGGGACAACCTTGTCAAATTTTGCTCATTGATTTTAGCAAGACATGCGTTTGATATTTTCGAATGGGACGCCCTTTGCTATCAGCAGCGTCGATCAATTTTTTTCTTTATTCTTTAGTTGTGAAGTAAATATTGCCTCTGACATGTGAGTCGCTGAGATGCATAATCATCGATTGTTTTGAATGTTTTCTATGAATTGCCAGGCATGTGTGTTTGATTGCAATGTACAGAAACGCTAAAAAGCTGCTCAAACTCTTTGTACTCCTTCTGTTCCTTTTTACTTTGCACATTGTGAAAGTGCATACTTTTTTGTATAAGATTGGTCAAAGTAGAGATACTTTGACTGCAGAAAAAACTTGTATGCAGACTAGAAAGGACTGGAGGGAGTACATGTGAAACTGCTGCAAACGAGGTGATCACCCTGGGAATAATGCTAGTACGTATTGTTTTGCATGTTCATCCAATGCCAGTGATACAGGAATTCGAACTAATCGAAATAAATTCATTAATATACGATCGGATTTCATATAAACATGCCGGATTTCATTACATTTCATACATTCTTCAACTAAAAAGGGGTTCGCTGGAGGTATAATTAATTAACCGAAGCTACCCACCTGTGTCCCGCTGAGCCGAACAGAAGCTTCAGTGACTTAACTGCATGTGTAGTTAGATAATCGATATGTGGCCTGTTGGGCCCACATGTCGGCCAAATGCACCAGCGATTAAGTAGAAGCAGTGTTCTTCTCGCAGCTCTCCAACTCCACGTCGCCGCCAAGAAGCTAACCGCCGTCAATGGTCAACCCGCTTAGCTTGGCTTCAACCGGAGGGTCGCAGCGGTGGCCTTACTTGGACCAGCGGCGGCGACCTACCGTGTTCTACTCTTCCTCGCTTATGTGGCGCGGCCTCGTTGGCAGCGGAGGAGGCCTCGGTGGAGCCGGCGATGTCCTCTGTCTCGTTGCCGACGGGCGACGCCTCAGTGGAGCGGTGGAAATTCTCCCCCACGTTGCCGGCAGGGTGGGGCCTCGGCTGAGCCGGCGATGTCCTCTGCCTCGTCGACGCCAGTGGAGCGGGGACTCGTCGGAGCCGGCATCGCCCTTCCGCCTCGCCCCTCGGTCTCGCCAAACAGCGCCTCGCCCGCTTCATCGCCCTCTTTGCTAGCCTCTTTGTAGGCGGCCGCAGCCTCCGCCACCCGCATGCGGTACCGCCAGGCCCTTCCGGGCAGAGCGGTACGAGTCGAGCAGCGCCTCCTGCTCCGCCCGCTCCGCGGCGATCTGCTCCTCCGCCTGCAGGTGCTCCTGGAGGAGATGGTGGTTGTAGGCGGCGTCGGCCTGCGCCTCCCGGAACTGCTCCTCACGCATCTGCCTCACCCTGTCCATATATTGGGCACGGGCCTCGCCGATGGTCATGGTGTAATGCACCGGCGAGGATAGCACGGAGGAGGGGGTTGGCGCTGGATCATCGACTACCATGTTCTCCATTGGTACATCATCGTCCTCCGGCTGCCTGCCGGCCAGCCGGTCGGCAGCAATGGCTGCCATCTCCTTGTGGTCCATCGTCCGCTGGCCTCAAGAGCTTGGAGCGAGGGAAGCCATGGTGGGCAGTAGTGGTGTGGACAGAGAAAGGAACAGATATGGATGATCGCGGCTATGGCCGCGCGGCAGTTTATATAGCAATGGTGGGCGGGCGGAGGGACGGACATGTGGCGCGGAGTAGCCGCCTCGGCAACCGCGTATCATTAATGTGGGCGGCAGATGGACTGGACGAACGGCACTTGTGTCGCTTTGAAGGCGGAGCAATCGCCTGCACCGGAGTGCGGGCGGCGGCGCTGACTGTTTCGGGCGGAAAGAGTGCGCGGGTGAGGAGATGACTTTACTTTGAGAGTATGACAATGGGGACACACCAGGTCCATAGACTCACGTACGCAAGTGCCTCCTTATATATATATATATATATATATATATATATATATATATATATATATATATAACTATAATTTATTTTGCTTCCTCCCCGGTTTCCCGACATCACGGTCCCACACCATTGTCAACCTCCAGGAGTAGTCAATAAACGAGAGAATTGCACAAGAAGCGGCCGACAGCTGGGACCAAGCAGCTCGAGCAGTATTTGTGCAGAGTTTTTCGATGTTTAGCCCAGATATTAATTTTTCTCCTCTGAACAACAACGAAAACATCGCTGCAGGTATTAACTTGGCGGATCTGTCTGCTCTAGCCTGTGCCGTATATCCAGCCCAGATATTAATTTTTTCAAGCTGAAAATGGCTAGCCCAGCTATACTTTTTTTAGGAATACCTGTGCAAGGTCAAGTTGTTATTCTCCGCTCTGGCCGGGCTGCACATCTTTCCTAGGAGGGATGCATTAGGCTTAACAAGAAAATGGGCTTTAAGAAATAATAAATGGGATGTAATTGTAAAAACTAGGCATTAACTATAAAAAAATGCACCAAACACGTGATTACTTTATAAATTGTTATTTTTGGATATTGAAAACTTTAATTTCATTAATTGTTGCGAGCGCAATGTTTCGTTGGATTTTTACGTAATATAATTTTATATTAAAATTGTATTTAATCTGACTAGAAATTTCGGGATAAAAATATTTCGGATCCCATCAAAATGTGGGAAATTTTATTGAATTCTGTTTTGAACGGTTGGTTGATATGGGCTGTACTTTTAACAAACTGTAAATGGGCTATAGTAAATTCCATTAGAATTCAAAAATGGGCTACACATTCTTACAAATCTCAAATGGGCTATAAGTTCTCTGCCACACACTTCTGGCCTTATTAAGTTGACATGTCCCCTAAAAAAACAGAGTTGACGCATATGCAAGTTTTTGTCAACTGATAGTCAACACACGCATTCTAGCAGCAAAGGGTCGTTGGATGTCCATCCAACGGATGCCGCGGCTTCTTCTTCAATCTCGGATATTCTAGCTTCACCCACCCAAAAATGATTCCTCCCCGACATCCGGGGCGCACTGCTTCGAAGTCGACTGTGGGCCTACTAAGTTAACGTATCAAGGATTTGTCAACTTAGTCAATATAAACGATTCTAGCTGCAAAGGACCGTGACGATGTCCATCCAACGGCCGCCATGCTTCTTCAACCTCTAGTCTTCTTGCTCCAGCCGCCCAAAGCAGCGCCGGTCGTGCCGCCTGCTCCCCGCCTCCGTGGCGGGGTCTTTGCTGGAGGCCTCACCGCCCCTACTACTCCCACCGCTGGCCGTGCCATCCCTCCACTCACCCACACCCCTCGTTATTACGGAGGCGGCAACGCAGCCAACCATGAACCTCGTACTCCTCTCCGCGTGTGCATCCACCGCCGCGTCTTCCCGGCTCCTCGGCGTCCCCTTCCTAGGCCTCGCCGTGCGTCCACCGCCGTGGTGCTCTCGGCGTGGCGTGGTCAACATGGTCAAGGAACGACTTCCATCGGACGTGGATCAGACGTGGAGAGGCCGACAGCTGGGTCCACGGCAGCCGCAAGGAAGTGCCTCCTTATTACGCCGCAAAATAATTATTCATCCACCGACAATGGGGACCCACCGGACGGGCCACCGATTTCGCGAAAAAATGATTCGCTTCGACCGCTGGGACCCACGAGCTACATCTTCGCACGCAAGGAAGTGCGTCCAGGAAAACGATTCACCCCATGACCGCTGGGACCCACCAGCTACATCTTCGCATGCAAGGAAGTGCGTCCGAAAAACGATTCGCCTCTCGACCGCTGGGACCCACTGCTACACCATCGCACGCAAGGAAGGAAGTGCGTCCGCAAAAAACGATTCGCTTCGACTGCTGGGACCCAAAGCAGCTACACCTTGGCACGCAAGGAAGTGCGTCGGAAAAAAAAACCAAAACGATTCGCCTTCTCGACCGGGACCCATCACTACATCTTCGCACGCAAGGAAGTGCGTCCCGCAAAAAGACGATTCGCCCCGATTGCTGGGACCCACCGGCTACATCTTCGCAAGCAAGGAAGTGCCGGCAAAAGATTCGCCGATCATTGCTGGGACCCACCAGCTACATCTTCGCACGCAAGGAAGTGCTCGATAGTCGGGACCCACCGGTCGAAGCGTCGTAGCGTTGTCATTCTGATCGCGAACGGTAATGCATATACCGTCGTTGTAGAGGCGCACACGCGTGTCATAGTAGAGGCGCCGCGACGTAGCATGTACACGCACGCATAAAGGGCTGTGGTGCAAGAAAGAAAATACGACCACGATGTGTACATACGGGCGGGTCTCGAACGCCTATCGCGCATACGCACGGCCAGTGGCTCGTGTACATGGCTGGGTCGGAACGGAGAAACAACATCATCGTCGTGTTCATGGGGAGGCAACGAGTGCTTCGTGTTCATGGGGAGGCAACGGAGTGCGCCGTGGTTCATCGGGAGGCAACGGAACGCTGTGGAGCCAACCGCTGGGTTGGAAACGAAATGCGTGGTCGTGTTCATCGGGAGGGCTTGGACGGAAATAAAGGCGATGGAAACGAGGCCTGGCGTATCGCGACAACAAAGGAAACGGACCTCCTACGCTCGAACGGGTCCTGCTGATCGGGAGGGGTGTGGCGCATCGCAAAATGGAGGAAACAGACTTCCCACGGTCAAACGGGGTCCTGTTGATCGAGGTGTGGGCGCATCGCAAAACGGATTTAAACGGACCTCCTACGGTCGAAACGGGGTGGAGGGTGTGGCGATCGCAAAACGGATTTAAACGGACTTATGTTGGAGCGCCACGGCCGAAACGGGGTCCTGTTTCATCGAGAGGGTGTGGCGCATCACAAAACGGACTCCACGGGATACCGCTCATCTCCACCATCGACCTCCTCCAGCCTCCACGGGCTACAGTCGACCTCCTCCACCTCCACCGCCAAGGCCACTCCACTGCCATCAGTGCAACCACCCCTCCACCATCTACCGCTCATCCAGCCCTCCACACCACGGGGTCCTGCTCAACCACCCTCCACCGCTCACTGTTCATCCAGCCCTCCACACCACGGGGTCTGTTCAACCACCCTCCACGGGCACCCCTCCACCGCTTCATCGCTCATCCAGCCCTCCACCACACCACGGGTCCTGTTCGTCCCAGAGGCAAATGCCACCGCCAATCGCTCATCCAACCCCCCCGCAACACTCACTGTTCATCCCAGAGGCAGCATCGATCGGCTTCAGTTAGTAGCAATAGCAAAGAAATCACTCGACCGGGTTCAATTAACAGCCATCGATCGATCGCTCGGGTTCAAGAACGCTTCTGCAGCGGTAATCGCTTTCGGGTTCAGTTAGAGCCCAACGCCTCGCTCGGGTTCGATTAGAGCCAACGCCGCACACATGCGCCGTGTCGCACGAGAAACACGCATCGCTTCGCCCCGACCTCCCACCGTAACCGGAACTCCCGAAATTTTCCTCCCTCGCTTCTACCCGGTTTTTTCCGTCATCGACGGCCCAAAGAATGTCATGCATCTGCGTCTCCGGCCCGCCTGTGACGAAAAGCCCATTTTACATCATGATTTTTTGTCATAGAAGTAGGAGCCCACCACATGTATGATGATACCGGGTTTTATCACAATTATCGTCATAGAAGTGTCATATGTATGACAGAAAAAAAATTCTTTCGGCCCAAAATGTCACGGATGTGTCTTTTTTTTGTAGTGTTAGTTCGAAGCAAACAATGGATGCTAAATATCATTTTTCCGGTTTGCAGCTTCAAATCGGCCATGGCAGAGCCATAATACGGTTTAATTGATGATGCTTAGGGTTTAATTGATCATGTTGGTTCCGTGGTGGTTTCTTTAATAGAAATCGGAGGGGAAACCCTCTTTTGCTAAAAAGATATGCTTAGAGTTTCCCCCTTTTATGATCACTTATACGATCAGAATACATGCTTCGTGTCATAATAACACTGCTCCACCCATCAAGCTAAACAAGCTTAGTTGTTCAAATATGATTACGATATTATTAAAACAGAGTTGTTTAATTGGTCACCTAAATGCTCCTAAATTAGTTTCGAAAATGCATGTTCGGGCTGGTGTGTATCTCTACAGGTGCCCACGGTGGGCCGGCCCACCACAGGATTTTGGGTCGCCCCAGGCCCCGATTCCCTCTATTCTGCTGCCAAGGCTCCGATCTCTACTCGCCTCACCACCTTTGCCTCGTCGGAGACTTGCCGTCCCCGGACGGCATGACTCTAGGAGGAGACGCCGGACTAATAGGAGGCCAGGAGCCGCTCGCCCAACAGGTCATCACGCTCGGGCGCCGCCGTGCCTACCTTCCCAGTCCGCTCAGGGCTCGGGCATGCAAAGACCCACCAAGCCAACCCGATTTATCCCGAGATACGCCCTCAACACTCGGCAGCCCACTCCTCATCACCCATTTTCTAATTGATTCATTATTCATTAGGCAGACTCTCATTAGGGTTTGTTGTGTGCTGGGCATACCTACACTTAATGGTTCAGATGTATTTTTGTAATCTTTAGTAACTCTAAAGTTCACAGTGGTTTTCAAAATTCGCCCTCGGAATGTAAACTAGTCATTTTGGATTGTTGGTCGAGTGACATTGACCCAGATTACTACATCGCAAGCCAGGTTTGTTGACAATTTTACTTGTCTTTCTTACTCATTCGATATAATATCCAATTATTCACGCCGATTAGTTGCAAACAATAAGTGCTAGACAAACTTCTTCATTCAGATTTTGGACGGTCTTCATCATAGCGATTACAATTCTCGCATACTTGTCCTAATAAGCTCACAAGTAAATGATTGATTCACTACATCTATGCTTGCCTTGTCATATTTGTTGTCAATATTCTTTTAGGGTG
Source organism: Aegilops bicornis (assembly GCA_021605145.1). NCBI lineage: Eukaryota > Viridiplantae > Streptophyta > Magnoliopsida > Poales > Poaceae > Aegilops > Aegilops bicornis. The sequence goes on along the minus strand of JAHIAL010000033.1, from coordinate 658,728 downwards.
GACCACCTGTTTCTAAATCTGGAACCGTAGACATGAGTGAATAGTATTTCTCTATGTGATCTCTTCCATCATGTGTGGGTAACTAACACTTTGCATTGTATAGAAAGAAAGTGTCATTTCCAGCTTTTACATAGGTTTTGATCTTTTACATGGAATACAATCTACCTACTTGCTTTGTGTCACACTACCAACACTCCACCCTTGAAGCTAAACATTATGCCACTCATAATTGCTTAATTTATTTGTTCAAATACGAATTTCATATGAGTCTAATGTTCCTACTTCAGTTTTGAAATGTGTACTGCTCGTTATAGAGACATAAGGGGTTTGTATTTCCGTGTGTGGTCTGGTCGTAACGGTTGGGGAGGTGAACTTTGCATATGAAGGGGTTTATAGGAGACACTCTCGAGTTGAATCCGCAATGCATTCCATAGATAATCTGACTACTTTTTATGTTTTCATGAATCTCAGATTCTAACAAAGCATCATAATGATTATGAGCTATGCGGCATGAAAAGAATAAAGGTAACAATGCCATGGCTGTCAAACTTGGCATTAAGGGACTGAAATCAAGTCTGGATGCAATGCAATTCAAACACTCTCCACCCATAGATTCATGCTCGTAATATGATCCTAACAAAGGATTACGAGCTAGAGGGAGACCTAAGTTAATGTAGCTCCCTAGTGGAGGAGTCAGAGGAAGATGCCTTATCTTATTCACCCATCAAGGTACTTGCTCTAACTTTCCAAGGTTACATTGCTCGCACATATCTTGCTGTTGCAAATATGCCCTAGAGGCAATAATAAATTAGTTATTATTATTATATTTCCTTGTTCATGATAATCGTTTATTATCCATGCTATAATTGTATTGACCGGAAACCGCAATACATGTGTGGATACATAGACAACACCATGTCCCTAGTAAGCCTCTAGTTGACTAGCTCGTTGATTAATAGATGGTTACGGTTTCTCGACCATGGACATTGGATGTCGTTGATAACGGATCACATCATTAGGAGAATGATGTGATGGACAAGACCCAATCCTAAGCCTAGCACAAAGATCGTAGTTCGTATGCTAAAGCTTTTCTAATGTCAAGTATCATTTCCTTAGACCATGAGATTATGCAACTCCGGACACCGTAGGAATGCTTTGGGTGTACCAAACGTCACAACGTGAATCGGGTGGCTATAAAGGTGCACTACATGTATCTCCGAAAGTATCTCATTGGGTTGGCACGAATCGAGATCGATTTGTCACTCCGTAAACGGAGAAGTATCTCTGGGCCCACTCGGTAGGACATCATCATAATGTGCACAATGTGACCAAGGGGTTGATCACGGGATGATGTGTTACGGAACGAGTAAAGAGACTTGCCGGTAACGAGATTGAACAAGGTATCGGGATACCGACGATCGAATCTCGGGCAAGTACAATACCGCTAGACAAAGGGAATTGAATACGGGATTGATTGAATCCTCGACATCGTGGAACATGTGGGAGCCAACATGGGTATCCAGATCCCGCTGTTGGTTATTGACCGGAGAACGTCTCGGTCATGTCTGCATGGTTCCCGAACTCGTAGGGTCTACACACTTAAGGTTCGGTGACGCTAGAGTTGTTATGGGAAATAGTATGTGGTTACCGAAGGTTGTTCGGAGTCCCGGATGTGATCCCGGACGTCACGAGGAGTTCCGGAATGGTCCGGTGGTGAAGATCAATATATTGGACGAAGGGTATTGGAGTCCGGAAGTGTTCCGGGGTACTGTGCTATGGACGATGACCGAAAAGGTGTTTCGGGAGCCCGGCAAGTGTTGGAGGGCCTCATGGGCCAAAGGGAAGGGGCAAACCAGCCCACTAAGGGTGGTGCGCCTCCCAGCCCCTCTCACGTAACTGTGAGAGGTGGGGGCGCCTCAAGGGCAGCCCCCTTCCCGGCTTGGGGCAAGTTTCCTAGGGGTGGGGGCGCCAAACCCATCTAGGGTTTCCCCTGCCGCCGCCTCCCCTAGGGAACTCTAGGGCGCCTCCACCCCTACCCCTATATATAGTGAGGGAGAGAGAGGGCAGCCACACCCTTCCTCCGGGCGCAGCCTCCCTCCTCCAACACTACCTCCTCCTCCGTAGTGCTTAGCGAAGCTCACGGAGAACCACGAGCTCCATCACCACCACGCCATCGTGGTTGTCGGAGTTCTCCTCAACTTCTCCTCTCCTTGCTGGATCAAGAAGGAGGAGACGCCCCGGCTGTACGATGTGTGTTGAACGCGGAGGTGCCGTCTGCTTACGCTAGGATCATCGGTGATTTGGATCACGCATTTAGTACGACTCCATCAATCCCGTTCACTTGAACGCTTCCGCTTAGCGATCTACAAGGGTATGTAGACGCACTCTCCTTCCCCTTGTTGCTGGTTTCTCCATAGACAGATCTTGGTGACACGTAGGAAAATTTTGAATTTCTGCTACGTTCCCCTAAAGTGGCATCATGAGCTAGGTCTATTGTGTAGATTCTTTGCACGAGTAGAACACAAAGTAGTTGTGGGCGTTGATTTTGTTCAATATGCTTACCGTTACTAGTCCAATCTTGTTTCGACGGTATTGTGGGATGAAGCGGCCCGGACCGACCTTACACGCACTCTTACGTGAGATGTGTTCCACCGGTGACATGCACTTGGTGCATAAGGTGGCTAGCGGGTGCCGCTCTCCCACTTTAGTCGGATCGGATGCGATGAAAAGGGTCCTTATGAAGGGTAAATAGCAATTGACATATCACGTTGTGGTTTTGCGAGGTAAGAAACGTTCTTGCTAGAAACCCATAGCAGCCACGTAAAACATGCAAACAACAATTAGAGGACGCCTAACTTGTTTTGCAGGGTATGCTATGTGATGTGATATGGCCAAAAGAATGTGATGAATGATATGTGATGTATGAGATTGATCATGTTCTTGTGATAGGAATCACGACTTGCATGTCGATGAGTATGACAACCGGCAGGAGCCATAGGAGTTGTCTTTATTTATTGTATGACCTGCGTGTCATTGAACAAACGCCATGTAATTACTTTACTTTATTGCTAGCCGGTAGCCATAGTAGTAGAAGTAATAGTTGGCGAGACAACTTCATGAAGACACGATGATGGGGATCATGATGATGGAGATCATGGTGTCATGCCGGTGACGATGATGATCATGGAGCCCCGAAGATGGAGATCAAAAGGAGCAAAATGATATTGGCCATATCATGTCACTATTTGGTTGCATGTGATGTTTATCATGTTTATGCATCTTATTTGCTTAGAACGACGGTAGTAAATAAGATGATCCCTCATGAAAATTTCAAGAAGGTGTTCCCCCTAACTGCGCACCGTTGCGAAAGTTCGTCGTTTTGAAGCACCACGTGATGATCGGGTGTGATAGATTCTTACGTTCACATACAACGGGTGTAAGCCAGATTTACACACGAAACACTTAGGTTAACTTGACGAGCCTAGCATGTACAGACATGGCCTCGGAACACAAGAGACCGAAAGGTCGAGCATGAGTCGTATAGTAGATACGATCAACATGAAGATGTTCACCGATGATGACTAGTCCGTCTCACGTGATGATCGGACACGGCCTAGTTGACTCGGATCATGTAATCACTTAGATGACGGAGGGATGTCTATTCGAGTGGGAGTTCATGAGATGAACTTAATTATCTTGAACATAGTCAAAAGATCTTTGCAAATTATGCCATAGCTCGCGCTTTAGTTCTACTATTTTAGATATGTTCCTAGAGAAAATATAGTTGAAAGTTGATGATGGCGATTATGCGGACAAGAGAAAGCTTATGTCCTTAATGCACCGCCAAGGTGTGCTGAACCCCAAACGTCGTTTGTGGATGTTACGAACATCGGACATACAAGTTTTGATAACTACGTGATAGTTCGCTTAAACGGTTTAGAGTTGAGGCACCAAAGACGTCAAACGTCATGGAACATATGAGATGTTTCGAGGGCTGAAATTGGGATTTCAGGCTCGTGCCCACGTCAAGAGGTATAAAACCTCCGACAATTTTCTTAGCCTGCAAACTAAGGGAGAAAAGCTCAATCATTGAGATTGTGCTCAGATTGTCTGAGTGCAACAATCACTTGAATCGAGTGGGAGTTGATCTTCCAGATGAGATAGTGATGTTTCTCCAAAGTCATTGCCACCAAGCTGCTAGAGCTTCGTGATGAAATATAACATGTGAGGGATAGATATGATGATCCTTGAGGTATTCACGATGTTTGACACCGCGAAAGTAGAAATCAAGAAGGAGCATCAATTGTTGATGGTTGGTGAAACCACTAGTTTCAAGAAGGGCAAGGGCAAGAAGGGACACTTCATGAAACGGCAAATCAGTTGCCGCTCCAGTGAAGAAACCCAAGGTTGAACCCAAACCCGAGACTAAGTGCTTACGTAATAAGGGAACAGCCACCGGAGCAGAATTACCCTAGATACTTGGTAGATAAGAAGGCTGGCAAAGTCGATAGAAGTATATTGGATATACATTATGTTAATGTGTACTTTACTAGTAATTCTAGTAGCACCGGGGTATTAGATACCGGTTCGGTTGCTAAGTGTTAGTAACTCAAACAAAAGCTACGGAATAAACGGAGACTAACTAAAGGTGAGTGACGATACGTGTTGGAAGTGTTTCCAAGGTTGATATGATCAAGCATCGCACGCTCCCTCTACCATCGAGATTGGAGTTAAACCTAAAATTGTTATTTGGTGTTTATGCGTTGAGCATAGACATGATTGGATTATGTCTATCGCAATACGGTTATTCATTTAAGGAGAATAATGGTTACTCTATTTATTTGAATAAATACCTTCAATGGTCTTGCACCTAAAAGAATGGTTTATTGAATCTCGATTGTAGTGATACACATTTTCATGCCAAAAGATATAAGATAGTAATGATAGTACCACTTACTTGTGGCACTTCCATGTAAGTCATATTGGTGTAAAACGCATGAAGAAGCTCCATGTTGATGGATCTTTGGACTCACTCGTTTTGAAAAGTTTGAGACATGCGAACCACGTCTATTGGTGTATACGCATGAAGAAACTCCATGGGGATGGATCGTTTGGGCTCACTTGATTTTGAATCACTTGAGATATGCAAATCATACCACATGGGCAAGATGACTGAAAAGCCTCGGTTTCAAAGAAGATGGAACAAGATAGCAACTTGTTGGAAGTAACACATTTTGATGTGTGCAGTCCAATGAGTGCCGAGGCATGTGATGAATATCGTTATGTTCTTACTTCACAGATGATTTAAGTAGATATTGAGTGTATTTACTTGATGAAACACAAGTCTGAATTATTGAATGGTTCAAGTAATTTCAGAGTGAAGTTAAAGATCATCGTGACAAGAGGATAAAATGTCTATGATATGATCATAGAGATGAGTATCTGAGTTACGAGCTTTGGCATGCAATTAAGACATTGTGGAAATTATTTCACAATTAATACCGCTGGAACACCATAGTGTGATGGTATGTCCGACCATCATAGTTGCACCCTATCGGATATGGTGCGTACCATGATGTCTCTTATCAAATTACCACTATCGCTCATGGGTTAGGCATTAGAGACAACCGCATTCACTTTAATAGGGCACCACGTGATTCCGTTGAGACGACACCGCTTGAACTATGGTTTGGAGAAACCTAAGTTGTTGTTTCTTAAAAGTTTGGGGCTGCGACGCTTATGTGAAAAAAGTTTCAGGGATGATAAGCTCGGACCCAAAGCGGATAAAATGCATCTTCATAGGACACCCAAAAACAGTTGGGTATACCTCCTATCTCAGATCCGGAAGCAAGTAATTGTTTCTAGAAACGGGTCCTTTCTAGAGAAAAATTTCTCTCGAAAGAATTGAGTGGGAGGATGGTGGAGACTTGATGAGGTTATTGAACCATCACTTCAACTAGTGTGTAGCAGGGCACAGGAAGTTGTTCCTGTGGCACCTACACCAATTGAAGTAGAATCTTATGATAGTGATCATGAAACTTTGGATCAAGTCACTACCGAACCTCGTGGGGCGACAAGGACGCTGCATCGCTTGAGTGGTACGGTAATCCTGTCTTGGAGGTCATGTTGCTAGACAACAATGAACCTACGAGCTATGGAGAAGCAATGGTGGGCCCATATTCCAACAAATGGTTAGAAGCCATGAAATCGAGACAGGATCCATGTATCGTAACAAAGCATGGACTTTGGTGGACTTGCCCGCTGATCGGCAAGCCATTGAGATAAATGGATCTTTAAGAAGAAGACGGACGTGAACGGTAATGTCACCGTCTGTGAAGCTCGACTTGTGGCGAAGAGTTTTTCACAAGTTCAAGGAGTTGACTACGATGAGATTTTCTCATCCGTAGCGATGCTTAAGTCCGTCGGAATCATGTTAGCATTAGCTGCATTTATGAAATCTTGCGTATAGGATGTCAAAACATTGTTTCCTCGATGTTATTCTTGAGGAAAGGTTGTATGTGATACAACCCGGAAGGTTTTGTCAATCCCGAAGGATGCTAACAAGTATGCACAGCTCCAGCAATCCTTCTAAGGACGGGAGAAAGCATCTCGGAGTTGGAATGTACGCTTTGATGAGATGATCAAAGATTTTGGGTTTATATAAAGTTTATGAGAAACTTGTATTTCCAAAGAAGTGAGTGGGAGCGCTATAGAATTTCTGATAAGTATATGTTGTTGACATATTGTTGATCAGAAATGATGTAGAATTTCTGGAAAGCATATAGGGTTATTTGAAAAGTGTTTTTCAATGGAAAACCTGGATTAAGCTACTTGGACATTGAGCATCAAGATCTATGAGGATGGATCAAAAACGCTAAATGGTACTTTCAAATGAGCACATACCTTGACATGATCTTGAAGGTGTTCAAGATGGATCAGTCAAAGAAGGAGTTCTTGCCTGAGTTGTAAGTTATGAAGTTAAGAGTTAAAGCTCGACCACGGCAGAAGAGAGAGAAAGGACGAAGGTCGTCCCTATGCCTTAGACATAGGCTCTACAAAGATGCTATGTTGTGTACCGCACTGATGTGTGCCTTGCTACATATCCGGCAAGAGGGTACAAAGGTGATCAAGGAGTGGATCACCGGATAGCGGTCAAAATTATCCTTAGAGGAATAAGGATATGTTTCTCGGTTATGGAGGTGATAAAGAGTTCGGCGTAAAGGGTTACGTCGATGCAAGCTTTAACACCTATCCGAGTGACTCTGAGTAGCAAACCGGATACGTATAGTGGAGCAACCATTTGGAATAGCTCCAAGTGGAGCGTGGAAGCAGCATTTACAATATGACATAGAGATTTGCGAAATACATACGGATCTGAATGTTGCGACCGTTGACTAAAACCTCTCTCACAAGCAAAACATGATCAAACCCCGTAACTCATTGAGTCTTAATCACATGGTGATGTGAACTAGTTTAGTGACAGTAGTAAACTCTTTGGATGTTGGTCACATGGCGATGTGACCTATCGTTGTTAATCACATGGCGATGTGAACTAGATTATTGACTCTAGTGCAAGTAGGAGACTGTTGGAAATATGCCCTAGAGGCAATAATAAATTAGTTATTATTATTATATTTCCTTGTTCATGATAATCGTTTATTATCCATGCTATAATTGTATTGACCGGAAACCGCAATACATGTGTGGATACATAGACAACACCATGTCCCTAGTAAGCCTCTAGTTGACTAGCTCGTTGATCAATAGATGGTTACGGTTTCCGACCATGGACATTGGATGTCGTTGATAACGGGATCACATCATTAGGAGAATGATGTGATGGACAAGACCCAATCCTAAGCCTAGCACAAAGATCGTAGTTCGTATGCTAAAGCTTTTCTAATGTCAAGTATCATTTCCTTAGACCATGAGATTGTGCAACTCCGGATACCGTAGGAATGCTTTGGGTGTACCAAACGCCACAACGAACTGGGTGGCTATAAAGGTGCACTACATGTATCTCCGAAAGTATCTGTTGGGTTGTACGAATCGAGATGGATTTGTCACTCCGTAAACGGAGAGGTATCTCTGGGCCCACTCGGTAGGACATCATCATAATGTGCACAATGTGACCAAGGGGTTGATCACGGGATGATGTGTTACGGAACGAATAAAGAGACTTGCGGTAACGAGATTGAACAAGGTATCGGGATGCCGACGATCGAATCTCGGGCAAGTACAATACCGCTAGACAAAGGGAATTGTATACGGATTGATTGAATCTCGACATCGTGGTTCATCCGATGAGATCATCGTGGAACATGTGGGAGCCAACATGGGTATCCAGATCCTGCTGTTGGTTATTGACCGGAGAACGTCTCGGTCATGTCTGCATGGTTCCCGAACCCGTAGGGTCTACACACTTAAGGTTCGGTGACGCTAGAGTTGTTATGGGAAATAGTATGTGGTTACCGAAGGTTGTTCGAGTCCGGATGTGATCCCGGACATCACGAGGAGTTCCGGAATGGTCCGCGGTGAAGATCGATATATTGGGCCGAAGGGTATTGGAGTCGGGAAGTGTTCCGGGTGCTGGGCTATGGACGCATGACCGAAAGGTGTTCGGGAGCCCGGCAAGTGTTGGAGGGCCTCATGGGCCAAAGGGAAGGGCAAACCAGCCCACTAAGGGGTGGTGCGCCCTCCCAGCCCCTCTCACGTAACCAGAGAGGTAGGGCGCCTCCCAAGGGCAGCCCCTTCCCGGCTTGGGGGCAAGTTTCCTAGGGGTGGGGCGCCCAAACCCATCTAGGGGTTTCCTGTGGCCGCCGCCTCCCCTAGGGAACCCTAGGGCGCCTCCTCCACCCCTTACCCCTATATATAGTGAGGGAGAGAGAGGCAGCCACACCCTTCCTGGCGCAGCCCCTCCCTCCTCCAACACTACCTCCTCCTCCGTAGTGCTTAGCGAAGCTTCTGCTGAGAACCACGAGCTCCATCACCACCACGCCCGTCGTCTTTGCCGGAGTTCTCCCTCAACTTCTCCTCTCCCCTTGCTGGATCAAGAAGGAGGAGACGTGCCCGGGCTGTACGTGTGTTCAACGCGGAGGTGCCGTCCGTTCGGCGCTAGGATCATTGGTGATTTGGATCACGACGAGTACGACTCAGCAACCCCTGCTTCACTTGAACGCTCCGCTTAGCAATCTACAAGGGTATGTAGATGCACTCTCCTTCCCCTCGTTGCTGGTTTCTCCATAGATAGATCTTGGTGACACGTAGGAAAATTTTGAATTTCTGCTACGTTCCCCTACACTTGCAACTGATGCTTTGCATTGCTTCTACTTTGTTGAACTGCCATTAGCTTAGTTTACACATCGTGTATGTGAATACGCCCTGCCTATCCATTTTCAGTACATATTCCATCTATCATCATACCATATTTATCCATTCAAATGTTGTTCTTGTGTATCAGACGTTCAAAAGGAAGAGGGTGATTCTTTGGTCGTGGAGGAGCACAAGCAAAGTATTTGGAAAAGGTAGTGGCACCGATAAATCAAATAGCCCATTAGGTGTAGTTGAAATATCACACGACCCACAAAATACCCCAACTCTAGCAGACTCTAGCCCTACTACACTGGTCATTTCGATGCCCCAACTCGGCAGACCCCAAGCTGCGACAAAGCAGTATGATTATGCCAGTTGACATAGCACCAAATGTCTGACGCAAAACCCCATTCCAAAGAAAGAGTACACCAAATCCAGTTGCCAAATCCCTTTTCGAACCAGAGAGAGCCCCAATTGCAGCAAATAGGACCCCTGTTCCATTTCTTCCCAGTTTAGAAGACAAAGCTTATGTTGTTGTCAGGAACTTTGTGCGCATCTTTCCTTCATGGAAAGATTATACCGCAGACACAGAACAATTTCCAGTCTTCCTCCGCAACTTATGTGTAAGTAATGTACTAATGTTATTCATGGTCATTACTGCATATGTTTCACGATGTAAGACACAAGATTTCATTCTTTTAAATAGGCGAGGAGCAAACTGGATTGTGATGACGAGCAAGGGTTAGTTGCGCTTTTCAAGCACTCGTTGATGAAGTATCGTTCCTACCTGAGGCAAGCGCACTTCGATGGCAAGCCTCTGAATGAAATTTCTGTAAAGTCTCCGGTGCTACATTTATCCGACGGTGACTGGAATAATCTTGTTACACATTGGTCTCGGCTGCAGCGTAAGGTCCTGTCTATGATATCACATCACAATTTGAACTACATTTCTGCATTTGCCTTAATGTCTCACTTGTACGAAAACTGTTAGCAGAAGAACATCGGTTCTCAAGGGACCACAGAATCTCGCAACTATACTGCACACTACATTGCTCTTGTGAGTACCTCTTGCCCTGTATGACCATATTTACTTTCATAGCTGTTTGATTATGTAGCATCACTGCACATGTTAGCCTCGTAATCGTCCATTTGGTGGACATTATAAGATCCGTATGGACTCTTACATAAATTTAGAATCAACCCAATGCTTTTGAAGAGGTTTAGCTCTGCAGTCCTCTTGTAAGGATTGAACGTTGGTCTATCACCGTACTTACATTAACAGCTACTTCCTGTGGATTGGTAGTTGATTATGTAGCATCAATCTGCATCTTATCTTCATTATCCTCTATCCCTTCCAAAGATTATCATATCTATAATTACTCTCTACAAAATGTAGAAATGTGCAATGCTTATGCAGAAGATTACGTGCTGAAATTCTTGAGTTATCCTTCCCTTGACATGGAGAAGGGCATTATAAAGTCGGTGTTAACTATTAATGTAAGTCGGTCCTTCTAAAGCCTTTATCCTCAATCGCTGTTTAATTTGCTCATACTCCCTATCGCTTTCTTTGTTTAGTTTGCTGTTTTTACCAAAATGCATGTTCGTAAGAACCGTAAGTTCTAAGTTTTACTTGTAAAACCAAATTCCTTATTCATACCATTCACATTACTTAATACTCCCTATATGTATGCTTGTTTTTGTGGATCTATAACCCAGTGTGTGGTGAAGCGACCACGCTTTGCACCTTTGTCATCTCCTGTTTTATCTTACCGATGTGGCTGATGATATGAACAACATGCCATGCACATTATCCAAAATAGATGCAATGATTTTCTTTGCCCTTCATCTATGCTTGTTATGTTGACATGGTAATCCAAAGAGTGTGGTGAAGCTCCCGCATTATGAACAATGCCAAATTATGCTATTGATATTTTGAACTTACTCTTTATTTTCTAATTTGAAATTGGATAGAATTGATCAGCTTATCATCTTTGTTTATACACGTGCAAAACATGTCATCTCTCCGCTTTGTTTCAGGTGATATGCCCGATGGCATGCACAAGTCTCTGAAGGTCGTGAGAGATAAACCCAACATATATTGCAGCAAAGAAGGCAAAACATCTTGAAGATAGCGAGACAACCACAAAGTCTTGTCTTGATGCGTTGTTCAAGTTACTTGAGACTAACAATGACAAGCACATAGAATTCGTTGTGCGAATCGGTTCGACTTCTTCGGTCCTAAGTTCTAGCAGAAGGCATTACGCAACTCAACTTCGACTCAAGTCCTATCTCTAAGAAAGATTGCGGAGAACACCAATGAGAACCTCATCGCTAAACAGCTACACTGGAAGCTATGACCGACATGGTAGGCGGTCTCACAGCCTTGCTCGGCTTAGCTTGGCAGTTCCCCTCAAGGCTAACCTTTCTTGAACTGTCTTGGAAGTGGTCTCGGTTCAAGATTATTTTGTTACTACCGCAATGGTGCCCGCTTTTATGTAATCTGCTTCTTCGTTGCGCTTTATGATCACCGTGGTGAACTTCGATGCCTAGTGGATGTAATATACCTTAAATCCTTTATTGTATAGTGTAGGTTTATTCTTAGTTACTATGCCGTAATTTCTTTATTGTATAGAGTAGGTTTGTTCTTAATTCCTACTAGTTACTGCCATCATTCGCTATCTGAAAAAAATCAGATGTAGTTGACCGGACCAAAACATTTGACTCTAACGGGCCAGATTTTTAGCGGGCCACAATTGGGCCGGCCTGTGTCTTTCTTGGGCCCGAATGATTGTGGCCTTCACACATTGCGCCAGGCCCAAACTTACACCGGCCTATATTTTAGTTGGGCCTTTTGTCCACTCAGTAGCTTAGTTTGGCCTGTAGCGTTGGGCCATTAATGAGCTAAATATTGTCTTGGCTCGTTATGCGGCCAAGATGAAACCACGGGCCTTTAGCGAGCCAAAATGCATGTTGGGCCTCAATTTTCACTAGTCGCCGACGGGCCTTCAAGAGGTCGAAATGTAGACCGGCCGCTTTTGGGCCCCGATTAGCTCACGCCGTTACTAGGCGAAACATATCCCGGCCTTAGTTGGCCCATCGATATCATGGGCCTTTAAGAGGCCGAAAGCTTAGCATCTGAGCATCAGCGGGCGAATTACACGACAGGCCTTTAACAGGCCCAAAGTCACGTTGAGCTTAACTGTTGCCACCTTTAGCACGGGCCGTTAGTGGGCCTGATGTCCCGTCGAACCATATATGGCCCATGGGAAGCACGGGCCATTCCCAGGCCGAAAGTCACACCGGGCTGAAATGGGCCCATATCTACATCATGCCTCTAACAGGCCAAAAGTCACTGGGCTGTAGTTGGGCCCAAATATTCGGCGAACAGTTAACGGGCCAGATCGGCCGGGCATAAATGGGCCCAAATATTGGGCGAACAATTAACGGGCCAGATTTGGCCGGGCCGTAAATGGGCCCAAATATTGGGCGAACAATTAACGGGCCAGATCTCGGCTTCGCCGTAAATGGGCCTTTATTAAGCAGGCCGTTATTGGGCGCCCACTAGTACCTAATTAAGTTCTATGGGCCTTTGATCGGCCGCCTTTTTAACCTATATGGGCCTCTGTTGGGCCCAGCCACGTGTCGACGTATCATAGGCATGTCTCCTCCAATGGACGGGCGACATCCGCCCATCGACGAGTCGACGGTGTGTTCTTCTACCAATCAGAATTTTACACGTGGAAATTTCCCATTGGTCAGGACTGTTAACGGGTTATCGGATCCAAAATCCGACCCTATAGCTTAACGGCGTTCCGTTACGGTGGGTGCCGCGTGTCGGTCACCCTTGACGAAAGCACTTCTGTGACGCGCGATTTATCGTCATGGAAGTGGACACGTCCGTGATGATAATTTTGGTAATGTCATGAAACACTTCTACCACAGCACAGGTATGACTATCTTGATTCTGTCATAAATTTGTCATGGATATACATGCATGACAAAAAATACGACCTACTGTGACAAACACGTATCATCATGGAAGTGTATCTTTTTATAGTGCCAGTAAGGAAGCTGCACCGACAAATCGGGGAAGAGAGACGAAGAATGCATGCGTCTAGCCTTGCTCTCTCAACTTCTTTCTTGATGCCATTGTTCACTTGTTTGTTTTCAACCGCGAGGCAGGTACATGCAAACGGAATCCAGCATGGGGCAGGTTCCCGTATTGTGTGGCATTCCCGCGGGTAGGCGAAGATTGAAGCATCTGGTCGACTGCCATCATCACGTTTGACAACACATGTCGGACGAAATTCTATGGCTCCTGGGCCCTTCCGGCTCCCTGGCTTGAACTCCGGATGTGCCTTGCAAGGCAGTAGGAATTTCCGCAAGGTAGGGTAGTACCTGATATCCATGGACAATTTCTAATGACGTCTATGCCTATTATATTTTGAGTCACTATTGCACAGAGAAACAACACATATTGCATCCAATGTGATTTCCAAAATAGAGAAGTAAAATGAGAAATAAGGTGGCCTCCTCACCCGCGAACCATAATTTGAAAAACTGGACCGGTAATTGAAGTAGCAACATGTCGGTTCAGGTTTTTACCGGTCAGGCCGCCGATTCGGTTGTTGGTTTTTAAGAATAAAATAATATATATTTTATCAATAAATACACCAATTAGTAGATAAAATAATATATACTATTAATAAATACACCAATCAACAATATATCGAGAGAGAAAGCTCCCAATAGACCGAAGCCCTACCAAAATAGTTTATTTCTTTACCAATTCTACCCTTAGCTCGTACGCACAAAAACGAGTCGATCGAGGATCTTTTCTAGAATCTACATCGAACCGCCAGTTGTCTGTGAACCGCCGAGTTATCGGTTTTTTTAAAAACTGGCCGGTTCGACCAGTTTTTTTCGGTTCGATTACGCCATTGCGGGATGGTCCGCTACGCTTAAAAAACTGTTGGGATTGCTGGTCCCGGTTTTTCCTGGTCTGACCGCCGGTCCAGTAAGGTCATTTAAACTATGCTGCGAACTCACCGTAGATCTATCCATCCGCTTAGCGGTGATGCATGAGGAGGTCGAGGTTCTAGCGTTGCTCTTCGCCACCGGAATGCCAACACCGCCGCCGCCGCTTCCTCTGCCATGACATCGCTGGCGCGCATGCGCTTGTTCCATGGTCAAGTCGGCATGAAATGGCACGTTCAAGGGCGCTAGCTCATCGTCAGAGGCCACAACCATCATGAGGTTGTTATCAGCGACTTCCGGCGAGCTCGTGGGTAGGTCTTCCTCTATCTGTTGTGCATGGCGGGCATGCTAGTTGGCCGCCAGAGACTGGTTGCTCTTTTTTCAGTTTATGTAATCTGCAACTGGTTCACCATGGTTTTGGGAAACCTCTAGAAGCTTCCATCAGTTTTGGGAAGGCTCCCAAAGGTTTTTCTTTTTTTTTCTCACGGTTTTCTGTTTTCTTTTCTCTTTCTTAATTCATGACCAAATTTTCAAATTTATGAACACCTTTTGAATTCGTGATATTTCAGTAGATAACTTTTTAAGTGCACGAGCATTTTTTGAAATCTTGAATATTTTGAATTCACAGAAATTTTAAAATTTCGTGAACATTTTTTGAAAAATAAAAATTCATAGTTGCAAAAAGAAATTCAAATTCATCAGCAATTTATATTTTGTGAACATTTTTCAAAAAGATGAAATTTTTTCAAAATTTTGGTCGCTTTTTAAATTCACGAACTTTTTGTATTCATGAATATTTTTAAAATATGTGAACCTTCTACAAATTCATGAGCATTTGAAAATTTATGACTTTTTTGTTAAAATTTTATTGAATTTTTTTTAATATTTTTAAAATTCACAAAGATTTTTCAAATTGGTGAACTTTTTACAAAATCACGGATACTTTTGAACCTCAGAACATTTCTCAAATTTGTGAACATTTTTTGAATTCGTGGAGTTTTTTAAAATTCCTGAACATCTTTTCAAATTTGTGAACAGTGTTTTGAGTTGAGAAAAATATTATATGCATGAATATTTTTGAATTCACAAATATTCTTCAAAATTTATGAAAAAATCGAATTCAGTTTTTCATGAAAATAAAATCGTCCGAAAGGTTTAATTACTTTTGAAAAAAATGCGCTCACTTGCTTGGAGGCACACACGCATTTGTTTTCTTTTTGAGCGAAAGTGAGGCTCGCACATAGCCATTGGTTTATTTTTTAAGTGGTTGTCTATTGGAATCAGTTGGGCTGGCCCACCTTAGGCTCACGTGGGTGACCATGCGCCAATGCTCGCTCGCAGTACTTAGCAGCGTTTGGATTGATTGCACGTGAGAGCGATTGAAATTACCGATGATTGTTGTACCATTTCACAAAATGAATATGTTGTGTTTGTGGTCACGTTGTTGTCTAATTAAATTTAAGTTTGACTTTTGTGAGACGATTCTGTACGCTCTCTCTGTCTTGTCCATACTAATCTGCCAATCACTATCTAACATGCGATTCGGACTTACCAAAGGCCTTGCCAAATCAACATCTTTGCATGACTCTAAAAGCTGCCAGTGTTGCCGCTCCTGAACCGATAACCGAGGATGCCACATTTTTTTTCTTGATCCTTCTTTTCATCATTGTTGCTAATGTTGAACAAACTTAGCCAACCGCTATTCCATACCAGTAAAGCCACATAATATCTGATTGTTGGTTCCCTTGAGTGACATGAGAATATGGCGTATAGGATGATTGGGCATGAGTGGACGAGGGATGGTAACCGCAAAAAAGAAAGACAGGGATAGTAGAGCCTTGAAGTGGCCAAGTAGAATAAGGAAGTACTGCAGTGCACGCTGTAATTTTGGCTATCCGTTGATAGTTCCCAGTGCCTCCAATACCTATGTGGCTATGCCTGTCAAAAATCTCTAGTGTGCAAAGATGCACCAAATAATACACGGAATGAGATTTGATAATTCCAAGGCATGGAAGTGAAAATAATGAAATAACTATTCATCTTCTGATTAGAAAACCCTTACCCTTTATAGATCACATGAATGGTAGATAGTGACATAAATTCATTTGTACTTGGGTGGGTCAGTAGCAAAAGGATCTTTTGTTTTACGAAAAATAATCCATTTGTTATATCACTTGTTATATATCCCGCACACAGTTTACTGTCAGTCAATTTCTCAGACCAAGACAGAGCTATGTCACCATGCTTAGGCCTTGGCCATCGCGGAGCAAGGTGAGTGATAAGGGTTGTTGCTATTTTGGGTTTTTTCGTTTCTTTTTCTTCTTCTATTTTCAGATTTTGGGGCTTTTTAGTTTCTTTTCCATATTTTTTGTGTGGTTTTGTAATATAATGTGAAAAAAGGCCGATCTTGCATATAGTGTCGAAACTCATTCAAACTAGGTATAGATGCCTATCATGGGCATATGCCTATCTACTTGCAAAAGTTGGTGTCATTTCAAGGATGTTCAAAATAGACCATGTTCAACGGAGAGTGTTTGGGTAGGCGAGAAGGGTCCGTTCGAAAGCACACGTTGTTGTTTGACATCGATCAAATCGCCCAAAGTTTTCCACCGGCTTCTATGACCATATAAAGGCATTAATGCAAGTAGTTCGGCTTTTTTAACAAGTTTTGCATTTTTTTGAAGTTTTCTCGATGAAAAGGGTCGATAAATGGCGAAGGTATACTTGGCGATGCAAACGGTATCGAAGTCACTCAAACCAGACATTGATGCCTCATATGTCTGTGCCAGGCCACACGGTTGCATCCACGAGCATGTAGGTTTTTCTAATTTGAATGCTTCTGTTATTTGCGAATTTCATCATTATCATTCAACATGAACATTTTCTGAAGTCCTAACCATTTCTTAAAATTTGTCAACAATTTCTGAAATTCAAATTTTCTATGAAATTTTACAAACATGATAGCTAATTCTAAAATTGTTAACGAATACTCAACCAAATAATCAACAATTGATGAAAATTTTGAACACAAATTTCAAAGCACATATTTTTTTTAAATATCAACATTTTTTGAAATGCAAACATTTCTTAATTTTGTGAGCAAAAAAATCGAAAGCAGGGTCATTTTTTGAAATTCCATAACATTTTTTAAATTGTAGAAAATATTTGATAATGAGAACATTTTCTGATATTCCAAACAAATTCTCATATTTTCAAACATATTTCAAAATGAATAATATAGACAAAAAAGGAGAAATATGAACTAACAAAAAAGTGAAGAAACAAAACGCTTAGACCTTGGCCCAACTAGGCGACTGCGTTGCTCCCGTCAGGCGCCTGTTGGGCTGGCCCAAGCGCTCGCGGATTTGAAAAAAGTTCATCGATTTCAAAAAAGATGTTCACATATATGAAAATTTCACAATATTTCAATAAAATATCTTCAAAAAGTTGCAAAAGGAGTTCAAGAAATTGAAAAGATTCACAAATTTAAGAAAAAGTTCACAAATTTGATTAAAAACAGAAAAAATATAAAAAGAAAAAAGGAAAAAACACATAATAAAACAGAACAAATCCCGGCTTAAAAAAGCACGAAAAAACTGGCCTGAAAGTTCACCAAGTTATGTTTGCCATGAAAGAAGCGAAAATGAAAGCAAGTGGGCACAACAAGTAACCTGTCCCGATTGATTACTATAACTTGAAGTAAACTTTGACGGTTGGATTTTGAATCTCCTGCAGCTCATACTTTTTGAAGATTAAAAAGAAAGAAAAAAAAGTTGAGGGCGTCAAATCGGGTTTAGGTATGCCACATACGCCGTGTACGGGCGGTACATACACAGGCCGCGTATTGACACGCTAGGCGTGGGCAACATATTTTTTTAAGAAAAATCATCCTACCTTTTATTATGAAAGGTATGGAGAGATCTCCTCCGTTGATGTGTTTAGAGAGGTTGTAACAAAACAGAAGTGTACTTTGATTAGCCCTAAACTTTCTCATCGTTGGAATGCACATTTTGTCCTCTTTTTATTTACGGAACACATTATTTCTATTTGTCCAAACTGGGACTAGGAACGTAGGATAGAGTGCGCTGGGATGGAGGATGCTATGAATTTTCACTTTATACCTGCTAATTAGAAGACTAACCAATTCGTGCCGATTGGCAGATAGCTAGTTTTGCATGTGTTGCACGACATTGTATTATCGCGGACGCCATGGACATGTAGATAGGCCAGTTTGCGGTAGACAAAGGGACAAATCGGTTATTTCCTTTCTAAATCAGCTATAATAAAAGGCCCCAATCATCGGAATGGTAATGAGCCTCATATGAATCAAATCGATGGCACGGCCCGAGGTACAATACTGAATTACCTACCACTATCATTCCAGACTCTGCATAGCACAAGCGAGCAAGCGACACCGGGGAACAAAGGATGCATGCCTGTAGCCTTGCTCTCTCGACCTCTGACTTCATGTCGTTGTTCGCTTGTTTGTTTTCAACTTTGAGGTGGATACATGCAAATGGAATTCAGCGTGGGGCGGCGATTCCTCCCGCGGGTTCCCGCACTGTGTGGCATTCTAGCGGGTAGGCGGAGATTGAAGCGGCTCATCGACCGCTGTCGTCACGTTCGACGACACATTTCAGGTGAAAAGCTCCGGCTCTTGGGCCCTTCCTGCTCCTCTGGCTCGAACTCCGAACATGTCTTTCAAGGCAGTAGGAATTTTGATGACGCGGCGTAGTACCTGATCATCCATGGAAAATTCCCTATGCCTTCTAGGCCTATTAGATCCAAACAATTATTGTATAGAGACACATCACATAATGCACCAAATGGCATGTGATATTCCAAAACATAGAATTAAAATCGCAGTGGTATTTATCTTTTACTCTGGTGCTCCTTATAAAGGGCTCGGGCGGTAGGAGCCGATATGAATTCGTTTGTACTCTGTTTATTCAATTTCTGAGAATCTCTTAGTTGTGATCTTAGTCCTCTGGTAGGTCGTCAACTATGACAACTTTATCCATCCTTTGCACCAAAATGATGCTCTGGGCGATACAAAAGTTCTGCTAACAAAGTTCATGAAAGAAAAACATAAATTTTGGTATCATCTGAAGGTTTAGATTTGCATTTAGGTAGCGTTCGTGCTCTTTTTTTTAATATTTTTTGTAGTTAAGCGTGAGCAATTCAACAGGGTGAAGCACCTATCTCCAATGAAAGATTTATTCATAAGACACATGATCAAACAATGTCTAGCATAACAGCATGGACATCCTCTCCCATACTAAGGGCATCTCCAATGCGTACCCTTAAAATGGATAATGTATTTGTCCACAGACGTAAACAGTGATACCGAAGCTAGCAATCCAATCATGCTTGCATACATTTCAAATCAGATTTTAATAAACTAGATGATTTTCATGTAAACCGGATGATTTTTGTTTAAACAGGACCAAACTCATTATATTTCGATATATTTCAACTAAACAAAAGCGTTCGGAAGTTAACCTAGTCTAAATCTTCGCCGTGCCATGAGCCCCGGAAAGTGTCCGACCTCCACGTCCTTGTTGTTCCCCTACGTGTCGATGTCTGGCAGCCGTGAGCCCTAGCCTCAGGAAGTGAAGGTGCGGTCGCTAGTGAGGAAGAGTGAGACATGGGACATGAGGCACTGCTGTCTCCAATGCCCTACTCTTCCTCGTCGGAGTCTGCTCCCTGGCTGCCATCGATGGAGGTGAGGTCGACGATGGACGTGGACGGACTGGTCTTATTGTCGTAGCGGCGCCAATAGCATGCAGCTTCGGACGTGGAGTCGGCGGCATTCGCATCCACGGCCGCTTCAGCCACGAACTCATCATAGATCTAGTCAAGAGGCCAAGGTTGTAGTGCTGCTCCTCCTGCGTCTGCTGAAATGCCGACACCGGCTATAGCGTCGCTAGCGGCTCCAGCTGATCCTTTTTGCCATGACGGTGTCGGCGCGCTGCACCGCAACATGGTCGTCGGCATGAAATGGCACCAAAGAAGGGTGCCAGAGGCTGCAAGCATCGTCGGTCGTCATCGGAGACCTCCAAAGAAGCTCGCCAAGCCTTCCTCTATCTGGCCGCAAACGGGCTTCCCAGTTGGCTGCCAGAGACTTGCTGTTGTTTTTTCTATTTATGTAATCTCACCATAGTTTTGGGAAACATCTAGAACCTTCATCAGTTTTGGGAAGGTTCCCAAAGGTTTTTCCTTCTTGTTTTTTCTCACGGTTTTTATTTCCTTATTTAATTCATAAACAAATTTTCAAATTAATGAATACTTTTTTGAATTTATGTTTTTTTAATAGAGAACATTTTTACGTGCACGAATATTTTCAAATTGCACAAACATTTTTTAAATATTGATTTTTTAAGTCACAAATATTTAAATATTTGTAAACATTTTTTGAAAACCCATGGAAAAATCATAGTTGCCAAGATTTTTTTTTTCAAATTCATTCGCATGTTCTAAATCGTAAACAATTTTCCAGTCCATGAATCTTTTTAAAATTTGTGTTCATTTTTCTAATTCATGAACATTTTTTGTATTCATGAATTTTTATAAATATGAGGACCTTTTTCAAGTTCATGAACATTTTCAAATTTATATTTTTTCGTTAAATTCTATCAACAATTTTTAAGTTAATGAATATATTTTTAAATTCACCAAGATTTTTCAATTTTGAACATTTAGAAAATTATGAATATTTTTGAAACTCAGAAATTTCTCAAATTCCTGAACATTTTTTGAATTCGTGAAGTTTTTCAAAATCCTCGAACACTTTTACAAATTTGTGAACATGTTTGATTGACAAACATTTTTTCCGTGTTCACGAATATTGTTTGAATTTGTGAATATTCTTCAAAATTTGCAAATTTGTTTTCCAAATTCATTTTAGTTGAAAATAAAACCTTCTGAAAAAATTAATTAATTTTACAGAACAAATGCGCTCGCTCGCTTGGAGGCACATGTATTATTTTTTTTATCGAAAGGGAGGCTCGCACGTAGCGATTGATTTATTGTTTCCGTGGCTGGCGATCGAAATCTGTCGGGAAAAAAGTTGGGCTGGCATAACGGGACTTCCTATATTCCTCTCATTGCGGCAAGTAGTGGGTCAATCCCATAGGGGGCAGTCATCTTCGGCCGTCCCATTTGAGGTGCGGAGCGGAGTCAGGGTAAAAAAAATAGCAAAACATCGTTCACGATACCTGGGATTCTAACCTGCGGCAACGCGTTGATGTTCACTCGAAGAAAGCAAATACGACCAGAGTGCTCTTGCGGCAGCTATGCATCGCGAAACTAAAAGAACTATCGAAGTATAAAACTTGAATCTCCCTGAAAAAATAACGAACATTTTTGGAAATTTTCTGAAATCATGAACTGATATTGGAGTTCCTGCACTTTTCCCAGAAACGTGAACATTTTTTAATTTTTGAACAAAATACAAAAATGGGACAATTCTTGAAAGCACGAACACTTTCAAAATTTTAGGAAGAAATTTTGAAATGGAGAAAGAAATTAAATTCCCGAGAAAATTCGGAATTACTAACATTTTTCGAATACATGAACAAACTTTTGAAAACACGAATTGTTTTGAAAACTTTGAACATTTTTAACAAAATGTGAAATTTATTTTAAACTTCAAAGAATTTAAGAAATCTGAACATTTTTGGAAACACAAATAAATTACGAGTTATTTCTGAATTTGTGAAAAATATTTGAAAACTAGAAGAAATTTTGCAATAAAGATTTTTGAAAGCATGAATATTTTTAAAATTTAAGAACAAATTTTGAAACGGAGAACAGTTTCGAAAATCTCGAACAACTTTGGAAAAGTGAATATTTTATTAATACATGCATGATTTGTTTTGAGGCCGTAATATTTTTTAAACTTTGAACAATTTTTAAAAAACGTGAATAGTATTTAAACATTTGTAAAATTCTGAAATAAAAATACGAAGACAAGGAAAAATAAAAGAAACAAAAATAACGAAAAAAGATTAAAAGAAAACTAGAAGAAAGAGAAAAGGAAAAAGAAAAGAAAAGGAGACAGAAGAAAAAAGAAATAGGAAAATAAAGGAAAAATATAAACAAAACAGAATAAAAAAGTTTCTGGATCCTCCTAGACTGTTCCCAAAACCAAAAAAAAGCCGGCTGGGAACCTCAATGAATGTTTCCAAAACCGGATTCGTTGAAACGTTTCACGCCCCCCTCCTCGAATGCTCGGTGGTCTCCCCAACAACTTCCTGCAACGAGCGGCAAATAGGGTTTCGCGTATGTAGCAGCACTTTGCTTGATTGCACGTGAGAGCAATTAACATTCCGATGACTATTGTACCATTCCACAAAACTAATTTGTAGTGTTTGTGGTCCGTGGTTGTCTAGTTAAATTTTAGTTATACTTTTTTGAGACGACTTTCGTATGCTATCTCTTTCTTTGCCCATCAATCTGTCAATCACTACCTGACATGCAATTCGGGCTTACTAAATGTATTGCCAAATCGCCCTTTTTGTGTGACTCTCAAAGCCACCAGTGTTGCCGCTCCTGAACCGATAACCGGGGATACCACTTTTTTATCCTGTTTTTCATGATTGTTGCTAATGTTAAGCAAGCTTATCCAACCGCTATTCCATCCCTGCAAAGCCACACAAAATCTAATTGTTGGTTCCCTTGAGTGATGTGAGAGCATAGCGTATAGGATTGCTGGGAGTGAGCGGGACATCGATGGTACAACCTTGAAACAATTCGGTAGAATGGGAAAAATAGAGGTGCGTGCTATAATACCGTATCTCCGTCGGTAGTTCCCAATGCCTCCAATGCCTATGCCTATCAAAAATATCTACTATGCAAAGATGAAGCAAATAATACAGTGGATGAGATTGGGTCATTCCAAGACATGGAAGTGAAAATATTGAAATAAGCTATTCATCTTCTGATTAGAAAACCCTCACTCTTTATAGATCACGTGAATGGTGAATAGTGACATAAATTCATAGCTTGTGTCTCGTCGAAGGTTTCCCGTGCTCTCTACATTAATGGGCTGTCCTGTTTCTACGTGCTCAGTGGCTCGCTCGCTCTGGACACGCTTACTCGATCGCTGCATTTTGTCCGTGTTTTTGTTTCTTTTTCTTCCGGGTTTTTGTTTCATGTTTTTTTTTGGTTTGTTGCCTTTTTCATCAGTATTCCAATTTTCATTGGTGTTTTCATTTCTTTATTTTTTAATTCTGTTTTTCTCTCGTTCCTTTCTCCGCTTTTATTGGTTTTTCTTTTCTATTTCTTCATTTTTTTTCATTTCTTTCTTAGTTTACATCAGTTTTTTTTGGTTTTGTTTGGTTTTTCTTGGCTTTCCTTGTTTCCTCATGGGGTTTCATCGTTTTCATCCCAGTTTTTCATTTTTGAGGTGTTTTTTTATTTCTGTCTTTCATTTCTTTGGATTTCACCACTTTTCTTTAGATTTTTTTCTTCAAAACGTGCCTACTTTGTCATGCATATTTTTACACTCTACATATATGTTTGGAATATTTTTTATATATGTTAGGAATATTTTATATATATATAACATTTAAAAAAAGTTAAATTCGATGACTGCTCTTTTCATACACATTGTACTCCCTTCGTCCCAAAATTCTTGTCTTAGATTTGTGTAGGTACGGATGTATCTAATAATAAAATGTGAATTGATACATACGGATTTAGACAAATATAAGACAAGAATTTTGGGACGGAGGGAGTACATTTTAGGTATAATCAGGAATTACTTTTTAATACATGTTAAAATTTGGAAATATGTAATTTACATTTTTATGCATGATCAATTTTTTAAAAAAATTATGGTTTTATGTTCATATTTATTTAATACATGTTCTACAATTTTTTTGCATGAAGAACAATGTCTTGTACACATTTTACATTTTTAAATAGATAACTAACCTTTTTTGACATTTTTGTGTTCGATGACTCTTTTTTCATACACATTTTGCACTTTCGGTATATATAAGGAACATATTTTCATACGTGTATAAATTTTCTATAAATATGATTAACAAGTTATTGCTACAAGATCTACATTTTTTTAATTCTAAGTTTTATGTTCATCTTTTTAAAATACTCGTCCTACATTTTTGGTATACATCAGGAATATTTTGTATACCTATTTAACACTTTCTAAATAGACGATTAATGTTTTTCATAAATGCTTGATTAACATTTTTTTAATACATTTTCAAAAAATCATACACATTGTATTTTTCTGTACAATTTTCTTACATGTGAGAAATATTATATAGATATATACAAATTTAACATTTTACAAATTCTAGATTAACATTTTCAAACGTTTAAGTAGAATTTTTTAGTAATACATTTATTTTGAACATTGGACTTATAAACAAAAGTGAAAAGGAGAAAAAAATAAAAACAAAAAACATGAACAAAAAACACAAGGTTGGGGCCTGACACGCACCTGGGGCGGCCCATCTCGTGCTTCCCTTTAGGCGGGGCTTCCTTCAGTCTCGCTAGAAAGAGAGAAATAGTGGTGCCCACTTAACGCGACATGCGTCATATATGATTTATCGTGCACGTCTCCTCTTGATGTTCCTTTCATGTGCTTGCTCGCATACATTTGGGCAACAATAGAACAAACCAGACAAAATTCGTTCAAACTGGATGAATTTCATTGAAGTTCGGATATAATTTACATAAAATATCGATATTTTGACCATTTAACAAAGAAAAACTAGCAAAAACATAAACCATATATCGTACGACCACCTCGTACGCGTGCCCTTTGGAGTCCTGGCGGCAGCCTTGCCGCGACCGACGTTGGCGGAGCAGTCGCTAAGTGACCACTCCTCGCCGATCTTGGTGAGCTCGCCATCAAGGCGGCGGCGGGTCCTGGCAGCAGTCTCCGCAGTGGTCAGGGAGTGGTCGAGTGCCCACGCGGCGGCCGTGCCGTGGTCATTGCAGACTCCAGCGCCACGTCGCTCTTGGCGAACGCGGAGCGACGACAAGCATTGCGTCGGTCAGGCAAAAACACATATTTGACCTGTGGACGAAAACAATTCAAAATTTGAACTGCTTTCGAAAAAATTTCATGCTGCTGACCCTTTCGTGTGACGCCCGGCAGCTAGGCATCGCACCCTACTGTGCAACGCCTTTTCCTTAGGCATCGCACCCCCGGCCAGCGTGGCAGCCTGTGCCTGTGCATGGCCCCACCGGCCTTGAGGTCACGCCTAATCACTGGCGCCACACGATGTAATGTGTAGCGCCTATCGCCACGCCATTTTTAATGTGCGGCGCCCGTCCTTAGGCGCTGCACTGTCTGTTTGTCACTTAGGCTGGCCCCACCCCCTCACCACACCCACCCCCACCCCCACCCCACCCACAACCTGAAGCTAAGCGCCCTCCCTCTCCCCCTCTCAAATCCTTCTCAAATCTTGCAAATCTGGAGTATTTGTCCGTGGATTTCGAAGCCAACCCCTCCCTTTAGGTAATCTCCTCCGATCCCCTCTTTTTCATCCATAGGAATTGTCACATTTGCTCAAATCTTGCTAGTTTGGGGAAACCCTAGTTTTGGGTTGGATTTGGAAATTTGTGTTGAAACATGTAATGTTTCTTTGCTAATTTGGTAGGGTTAGGCTTCATACTATGCTAGGGTTAGGGTTATGTTTGTTTTTATGTTGGGATTAGGGTTAGGGTTATGCTATTATTAGGGTTGTGGTTATTGTTAAGTGGGGGTTAGAGTTATTGTTTCATATCTATGTTAGGGTTATGTATTTTGTGCAAATATTTGTTAAGTACTTACTTCATATATGTGTGTTTTTTATTATTGTAGGGATGGGAAGAACATGTGTTTATGTTCATCATGTGGATAAAGAGGCCTTTTGAAAGGCAATGTTGAGCCGGAACCGGATGAGCTTGACATGGTGTTTGAGAGTAGTCCTAGCTATGCAGAGCTCTTGGAAAAAGTGAGGAAGGATTTGAATTGGATGGACCCAAGTGACGTTGTTGAGTTCGAGGGAAGGCATAATGTTGGTTTTGGAATGCACATCCGTTGGAAGACAATGCGTGTGAACTCCGAGCAACATTGGGTTGCATACAAGGCTCTTGAGTTATTTGCCTCCAAGAAGGTTGAGCCTAGTTTGCATTTGGACTTGAACCGGAACCCCTCCCCGTTGGTTGATAGTACTCCCCCACCCATGAATCAAGATAAAATGAGTGAACCACATTTGACGCAACAATTTGGCCAACATTGAGCCCGATTTCAAACAACCAAAATGAAGCTTTTCAAGAGGAGAATGATGAGTACGATGAGGATGACAACGAAGTTGATCTCCATGACAACAATGCGGGTGATCTCGACCAATATCATGTGCAAGAGATAATGGACCATTCCATCCCTTTTTCCCGTTCATATGCATCGGACTCGGATGATGATGGTCCCAATGAAGAAGTTGATGAGGAGGGGTTCACGCCGAAGGAGGCCGAAGCATTTAAGAAGGTATCTCGGTGGGATCACAAGACACCATTGTTCAAGGATCTTAGTCTCGCGGATGAAGCCATTGTAGATGGTGGCAAATGTGTATCTCTTGGAGATAGGCCAAGTTCTCACCATGATTTGGAAGATGGCAAGAATGGGATATTTCCCGGTTGTGAGTTTGATTCCTTCTTGGAATTGAAGATGTGGCTCGGAAACTACTCAGTTACGCATTATTGTCCACATAGAGTGGCCAACTCGGACGTCAATGTGTGTTACGCGGTTAAATGTGAAGTGCCAAGATGTCCATGGATTGTGCGTGCAAGGCCATAGAAGGAGGTCCCACTTGGCGCATAGTGAGTTCCTGATACGTCTCCAACGTATCTACTTTTCCTAACGCTTTTCCTCTTGTTTTGGACTCTAATTTGCATGATTTGAATGAAACTAACCCCAGACTGACGCTGTTTTCAGCAGAACTACCATGGTGTTGTTTTTATGCAGAAATAAAAGTTCTCAAAATGGAACGAAACTTTGCGAGGAATTTTTATATAATAAATAAGAATTTCTGGAGCCAAGACCTACCGGAGAGGGGCCCCTAGGTGGGCACAACCCACCAGGGCGCGCCCCCTCTCCTGGCGGACCCAAGTGGGTTGTCCCCATCTAGTGGCCCCGCAGACCCTGAAACCGATGCTATAAAATCCTATTTTTCCAGAAAAAATCAAGGAGAAAGAATTATCGCGATCCACGAGACGGAGCCGCTGTCACCTCCTGTTCTTCATCGGGAGGCCAGATCCGGAGTCCGTTTGGGGCTCCGGAGAGGGGATCTTCGTTCTTCGTCATCACCAACCCTTCTCCATCTCCAATTCCATGATGCTCCCCACCGGGAGTGAGTAATTCCTTCGTAGGCTCGCTGGTCGGTGAGGAGTTGGATGAGATTCATCATGTATTCGAGTTTGTTTTGTTAGGGCTTGATCCCTAGTATCCACTACGTTCTAAGATTGATGTTGCTATGACTTTGCCATGCTTAATGCTTGTCACTTTAGGCCCGGGTGCCATGAACTCAGATCTGAACCGTTTATGTTATCATAATTATATCCATGTTTTAGATCCGATCTTGCAAGTTATAGTCACCTACTACGTGTTATGATCCGGTAACCCCGGAGTGACAGAAACCGGGACTTCTTCCGATGATGACCGTAGTTTGAGGAGTGCATGTATTCATTATGTGTTAATGCTTTGTTCCGGTTCTCTATTAAAAGGAGACCTTAATATCCCTTAGTTTCCAATATGGACCCCGCTGCCACGGGAGGGTAGGACAAAAGATGTCATGCAAGTTCTTTCCATAAGCACGTATGACTATTTATGGAATACATGCCTACATTATATTGACGAACTGGAGCTAGTGCCGTATCGCCCTAGGTTATAACTGTCTCACGATGAATATCACCCAACAAGTCACCGATCCAATGCCTCATTTAATTTATCTTATATTTTTCTACTAAGTTACTACTGCTATCATCACTATTACACTTACTACAAAATTTACGCTATCATTATTACCGTTACTGCTACATTACTATTATCAAAACTATCAAACTACTTTACATCGATAACCTTGCTACACATAATTAATCTCCAGGTGTGGTTGAATTGACAACTCAGCTGCTAATACCTTCAAATATTCTTTGGCTCCCTTGTGTGAATCTATAAATTTGGGTTGAATACTCTACCCTCGAAAACTGTTGCGATCCCCTATACTTGTGGGTTATCAAGACCTTTTTCTGGCACCGTTGCTGGGGAGCATAGATATATTTGTTGAGTCACTTGGGATTATTATCAATTTATCACTATGAAGAATTTGGAGGATCCTAAGACTAAGATATTTCCCTCAAGGACAAGGGGAGGTAAGGAACCCGCCATCCATTACGCTTTAAATTCACCTTCTATTATGAGTAAACTTGCAACACCACACTAGTACAGCGAGCTGCTAAACAAACGGTTTTGAACCCCTTTTCGCGACGGCCTTTGGAACCGTCGCCAAGTGAGTGTGAGCGATAGGGGGGGGGGGTCCTTCCCACACGACCCAGAAACCGTTGGGGATATGCCCTCCTGTCACACATGCTCGGCAAAATGCGGTCGTGTGCGACCGGCGAGCACTCAAATACAGAAATACGTATAGTAGTGCTAAAAAAATTATAATTATATAGGCGAAATCATTCCGGTCGTAAGTACATCCCACACGGTCAGCCAGCGCTAAACGTTTCCGTTCGTATATACATCCCACACAATCGTTCCAAGGAAAACGTTTCTGTTCGCAAGTACATCACACACAATTTTCCCGGTTAAATCGTTTGTGATAGCGTTTCCATTGCACATGGTATTAAATTTTTTATCGTTTGCGTTATTGAATTCATGACACATGGTGCCTAGAAGAAACTGTGTGTCAAGGGCTGTCCATCACACACAGTTTTTATGTGGTAAACGTTTGCGCCAGGTGGCCTAACGCAAACAGTTTTCAAGAGGATGTCGTGTGTGATTTTTCATTAATATAACACGGTTTATTCCTAGAAATTGTGTGCGTTATTGAATGCATCGCACACGGTGTTTTCTCAATAACTGTTTGCAATAGAAAAACCCAATTAGCAAGCTAATTATCCGATTATTCATAATCCATTTATTAATCTAATTGACATTTCATATTAAGCACACAATATATTTCATTTTCATAATTGAAATACATCAGAGTACAACATCATATAAAGGCCAAGACTCAGCTACCCCATTACATAACTACACCAGGACCAAGTTTCATATGCAACATCTATAACCTTTCGAAATTAGCATCATAGACGGTACATAGACAGATGTATCTCATCGGGAAAACTACTGAATCAGAAGGCGAATATTGAGCCTTCATTGATGTTTAAGGTCTTTGTAAGTTTAGGCCAGTGCCTGTGGATGATTGAACGTCCATCCTTCGTCCTCTTCAGTAACACTTCAATATTGAACCGTGGGTGTTGTATGAATACCTTCCTCGCCTCCTGACCATACGGGTGGTTTGAGAGGTAATCATCAGTGAACTGCTTTGGAAAGGCCTGAAAACAAGGATGTGCATAAATATCTTCTCTATATTGGAAATGGGGAAAAGGAACAAAAAAGGCAAGGTATAATAGTTAGT
The DNA here is from genome assembly GCA_021605145.1 of Aegilops bicornis. Taxonomy (NCBI): domain Eukaryota; kingdom Viridiplantae; phylum Streptophyta; class Magnoliopsida; order Poales; family Poaceae; genus Aegilops; species Aegilops bicornis. The sequence continues at coordinate 628,777 of JAHIAL010000033.1, read as the reverse complement.
ACCATCCTGTAGTGAATTGCTGTCTTCTTCATTGTGCAGACAAAGATCTTGTTGTTTTTTGTCGCTAATTTCTTTATCCTAACAATCTTTCTAAGTTTCTCGACTTGACTAATATTCGTGGACAACTCATTTTCCCATATGCAAAAAGGGTCGAACAGTGGGTCAAAACCTCTGACAGCAGGACCTACATGTGCAAGACCAAATTGTTAAAAACCTAAAATTAGAATGGTTCTGCAATTGCACAATAATGTGCTATTAGACAACGGACCATGACGTGCTAACCTCGATTGTAAATCTCGGTGCTTCCCATTGTTTCCTGCAACACATATAAAGTAGTTAGTCATCGTGTTAAGTAAGGGTTCACATGCTATCAAGAAAATATGTTGATGAAAAATAAGCACATTGCAGATTCATCGATTAATTCAAGCCACATGGAAAACCCATTTATCCAAACCAAGCATGATTAAGAACTAGGAACTATAGCACTTGTATATGTTTCTCATGTATTAAGTGTAGCCAAATTCGATTTATTCCTCACTTGCACAACACTACAAAATTCTACCCACGACAATTAGACATCGCAGTGTAGAATTGAACCAAGAAGTTAGCTAAACACCACAACAAATGAACCAAACATTAACTGAGCACCACATTGCACAATATAACATACTCCTAATAGAAGATCAGACAGTTAATCAAACCAAGCATGCTTAACAACTTGGAAATATAGCAATTGTATTTGTTTCTCATGTATTTAGTACAGCCAAATTTGATTTATTTCTCACATGATATACAATAACAGAATGCAGCCACAACAATTGAACATCGCATTGTAGAATTAAACCAAGCAGTTAACTAAACACTACAATAAATGAACCAAACGTTAACTGAGCACCACATTGCACAATATAACATACTCGTAATAGAAGATCAGACAGTTAACCAAACCAAGCATGCTTAACAACTTGGAAATATTGCACCCTTAAGAATTGAACATCACATTTGCATAATTGAACCAAGCAATTAATTGAATACCACATTGCACGACATATAGAACATATACACTATAGAAGAAGATTGCATGGTAAAAGTAGATAGCACAATTCACTAGAATTTGTTAAGGAAAGGCAGTAGCTAGCAAACGATGGCCTCGAGAAAACGCCATGAACTGTTGTTTAAAGCATCTAACCGCGTCGCAGCATCGGCGCGCGAGGCATCAACGGTGGCCTCGATGACGAGGTGCTCCTCCAAGATCTAGGGGTCGGCACGAATGGCAGCCATCGCGAACTCCTCCGCGCGTGCGACCGCGATTTGCTTCTCCGCTGCCAAATGCTCCTTGAGATCCTGGCTATACTGCGTGCACCATGGCTTAGGGCGGCGCTTATTTGGTGGAGGGTTCGGTGATTTGGATGGAAGGTGTCGCGCTGGCGCCGGCGGTCGGGGCATGTGGGATGTGGAAGGAGGAGGAGGATGGGGTCGGTGTGGATTACCTGCTGGATAGGCGAGGCCGAGCGACTGAAGGAGGGTCATGGCGAGGAGGCGGCGCTGCACGCACGGCGGGAAGGTTTCACCTGGAAAGGAAGGTGGAAATAAGGCAAAGGTGGCTTTTGGTACGGGGGAGGGGGCGGGGAGGTAGATATTTCCGCGAAAGCCGAAAATTTGGAATCGCTTCAGCGGAAAAACTGGCACGCAAAGTGTCATCAGACACGGTCCCTTATTCAGAACTATGTACGATATGTAAACATCACAAACGATTCAGATAGCTTAACCCGTGTGTGTCGAGTTTGAACGTCAAAAATTTTGGTTCGAATTTCCCTGGTAACAGTGGTCATCCACGTCATTGCATAATTTGGGTACACAAAGGAGACTAACTTCTTAATCGAGCAAGTTCAGCAATTAAACAGAGCTAGCTGACCTAAACATTACTCTAACAAATTAAAGACCGACGCTCTTAATTAAACAAAACAAAGAGTACTACTACGGCTGGTGCTCGTCGATCTCCGCCGCCGCCTCCATGTCCAACTCGCGCACGACGGTCTCCTGGGGAAGGGGCTCCATTGCATCAATTGCACCATACTCGGCAAGCATCTCGCCATTCGCGTCTGCCATATCTTTGGCATAGGCCACCACGAGCTGGTCATGGGCAGCCGTGATCTGGGCTCTGGCGGGCTCCATCGTGGTAAGGTATGCCGCACAGGAATGGACGGGTGCTCGAACTTTCTCGGTGATTGCCAGCTCTTCGGCCGTGGGTTGCCGACCATTGTCGGAGAAGCTTCATTCGATTTGTGCGGTGACCGCCACGAGCTGGGCGTCGACGGCCTCGACATGGTAGTGGGCGGCCTCCATCAGGGCTAAGGCCGCCGCTGCGGAACGGACAGCTGCTGTGCCGCTCTCGCCAGTTGCTATCCCCAAGGCAGATGCTGCTGCCGCCGCCTGAGAAGCAACAACAGTCGTTTGGGCTGCCTTGGCCGCCCGGACGCAGACTGTGGTCGCCCTCACAAAGCTTGTTAGCATGCGCCTGGAGGCTGCGGCCGCGCTCTCGCCGGAGTGGGTCGCCGAAGTTTCCCTCATGACGTGGGTCCACGTCCCCATCTTTCACCGGCGATGAATGAACAGTGAAATGATATTTGGGGAGTGAGCTAGTGTGCTTGACATGCCAGCTGTGGACTGTAGCCGATGCACCTTCTCGCGTAAGCCATAGGCGTACTATACACCGACGGTGCACCAAGATATTTTGTGCTGCATCTCACACGGTTGGTGATAATAAACTGTGTGCGATTTACTTGATTTATCGTCTTGAGTTGAATTACGTAATGGGGTCACAACTACAAAGGATGGTGTTTGAATTGTTAGAACTTTTATCTGCAGTGAACATGCAACTATAGGTGTGTCGTCAAAAAAATTGGAATTATTCAGGGTTCGTTTGGACATTTTTATACATTAACTTGGTTTTGTAGGCATTTCAGGTGCATAATTCTAATTTGAACTACATGCACATTCTCCAGTGCATATAAACTGGTTGAAAAATCAAATTGTGTCCTTTGTTGCATGCTTACATCCCATGCAAGAAATGGGAATGAATGTCACACACCCTGCCACCATCACTCGGCCGCAAACATTGAGATACCTTAAATTCTAGTAAATCCAAAACTCATTTGAAATTCATGAAACTTGGCATGCTATCACGGAGCGGCATCAACATGCCGTGGTAAATAAATTGTCCCATTTGGGGCAGGTTTGGTTATAAGCTTCTCACAACTAGCCTGATGGTTTTGGTACTGAACGTGCCACCTTTGGGGACGAAACGATATCCGTTGCCTCTTATTGCTTTAAAAAAATCGAGTGTCAACGTAGAACAACAGGAGTGTTGTGTTCAATTTTGGAATTTTTCGGGGTTTGTTTGGACATTTTTATACATTAACTGGGTTTTCCAGGCATTTTATGCGCACAATTCAAATTTAAATTACATGCACATTCTCCATTGCATATAAACTGGTTGAAAAATCAAATATGTGTCCTTGGTTGCATGCTTAGGTCCCATGCAAGAAATGGGAATGAATTTCAAACACCCTGCCAGCGTCACTCGGCCGCAAACATTGAAATACCTGGTTTTTAAATTCTAGTAAATCCAAAACTTGTCCGAAATTCATGAAACTTGGTATGCTATCATGGAGCGGCATCAACATGTCGTGGTAAATTTTTTGTCCCTTTTGGGGGCAGGTTTGGGTATAAGCTTCTCACAAACCAGAGCTTCTCACAATAAGCGTGATGGTTTCGGCAGGGAATGTGCCAACTTTGGGGACGAAATGATATCCGTTGCCTCTTATTGCTTTCAAGATATTTCGAGTGTGAACATAGAACAACAGGAGTGTTGTGTTCAATTTTGGAATTTTTCAGGGTTCGTTTGGACATTTGTATACATTAACCGGGTTTTCCATGCATTTATGTGCATAATTCAAATTTAAACTACATGCACATTCTCCAGTGCATATAAACTGGTTGAAAAATCAAATATGTGTCCTTGGTAGCATGCTTAGGTCCCATGCAAGAAATGGGAATGAATTTTAAACACCCTGCCACCGTCACTTGGCCGCAAACATTGAGATACATGGCTTTTAAACTCTAGTAAATCCAAAACTTGTTTGAAATTCATGAAACTTGGCATGCTATCATGGAGCAGCATCAACATGCCGTGGTAAATTTTTGTCCCATTTGGGGCAGGTTTGGGTATAAGCTTCTCACAAACCTTAGCTTCTCACAACAAGCATGATGGTTTCGGCAGGGAACGTGCCACCTTTGGGGACGAAATGATATCCGTTGCCTCTTATTGCTTTCAAATTTTTCGAGTGTCAACATAGAACAACAGGAGTGTTGTGCTCAATTTTGGATTTTTTTGGGGTTCGTTTGGATATTTTTATGCATTAACTGGGTTTCCCAGGCATTTTATGCGCATAATTCAAATTTGAACTACATGCACATTCTCCAGTGCATATAAACTGGTTGAAAAATCAAATGTGTGTCCTTGGTTGCATGCTTAGGTCCCATGCAAGAAATGGGAATGAATTTCAAACACCCTGCCACCGTTACTCGGCCACAAACATTGAGATTCCTGGTTTTAAATTCTAGTAATCCAAAACTCGTCTGAAATTTATGAAACTTGCCATGCTATCATGGAGCGGCATCAACATGTCGTGGTAAATTTTTTTGTCCCATTTGGGGCAGGTTTGGGTATAAGCTTCTCACAAACCAGAGCTTTCCACAACAAGTGTGATGGTTTCGGTAGGGAACGTGCCACCTTTGGGGACGAAACGATATCCATTGCCTCTTATTGCTTTAATTTTTTTTCGAGTGTCAACATAGAACAACAGGAGTGTTGTGTTCAATTTTGGAATTTTTCGGGGTCCATTTGGACATTTTTATACATTAACTGGGTTTTCCAGGCATTTTATGTGCATAATTCAAATTTGAACTACATGCACATTCTCCAAAGGCATATAAACTGGTTGAAAAATCAAATATGTGTCCTTGGTTGCATGCTTAGGTCCCATGCAAGAAATGGGAATGAATTTCAAACACCCTGCCACCGTCACTTGGCCGCAAACATTGAGATACATGGCTTTTAAATTCTAGTAAATCCAAAACTCGTCTGAAATGCATGAAACTTGGCATGCTATCATGGAGCAGCATCAACATGCCGTGGTAAAAAATTTGTCCCATTTGGGGCAGGTTTGGGTATAAGCTTCTCACAAACCTTAGCTTCTCACAACAAGCGTGATGGTTTCGATAGGGAACGTGCCACCTTTGGGGATGAAACGATATCCATTGCCTCTTATTGCTTTCAAGTAATTTATAGTGTCAACATAGAACAACAGGAGTGTTGTGTTTACTTTTGGAATTTTTCGGGGTTCGTTTGGACATTTTTATACATTAACTGGGTTTTCTAGGCATTTCATGTGCATAATTCAAATTTTAACTACATGCACAAGCTCCAGTGCATATAAATTGGTTGAAAAATCAAATCTGTGTCCTTCGGGGCATGCTTAGGTCCCATGCACGAAATGGGAATGAATTTCAAACACCAGGAGACCTTTATTGATTGCCGGCAAAACATTGAGATACTTTGTTTTTAAATTCTAGTAAATCCAAAACTCGTCTGAAATTCATGAAACTTGGCATGCTATAATGGAATGGCACCGACATGCTTTGTGGTATTTTTCGTGTCCATTTTGAGAGAAAGGCGACTTTCGAATAACAACCAATAAAGGCATTTTGAAACAAATAGCTGCCACTGTAACATCTCAAATGTTTTGTATAATTTAAATTGTGTGCGTTCTATTAACCATTCACGTGACGTCACACCTCAATCTTTTAATGGCTAGGAGGTGCTGTGTGGACATGTGCTTGAGTGCTTGACTAAAAGGAAGGCGTGCGAGCTGTACTTCAATGCGGAGGCTCAACGGGAAGCGTGTGAGCTGTACGCCACGTAGGCTCACCAGGAAGAGAGCCCTTTGACTTCCATGGCCGCCCGCCTTGCTCGCATCCTCTCCATTAATGACGCCCAAGCTGCAGTTTAATTCGGTTTAAATATAAAACACTCATTGCAAACATTTTAGTTAGAACACCCGTATGCAAACCGACAGCTTCACCAGGAAGCCAAGGGAAAATGTGCCGAGCTGGATTTGTGCAGCTCTTGATCGCAAATGTTTTAGATAGAACACCCGTATGCAAAGTGAGAGCTATGGTCTTTCCCCTTAAGTCGAGGGAAAATCCGCAGCGCAGGATTTGTGCATCCCTTCAATGCAAACGGTTGGTTTGGATGACCTGTGTGCAACCACATACAAACAATTTGGTAAGGATTGCATCTATCATATTGGGTATGTTGCCATTTGTCAAACTGGAAAGATTTACATTTGTTGATCTAGTAACGTTGCCCTTTGTCAATCCTTGTAACACTGCGATTTGTCAAAATATGCAGCTAGAAATCACTAGCACTATCTAATTTTTGAACCTAAAATTTAGTAATTAAGCATAGATTTCATTCATAGATTAAGCAGTCATTCTTAGTTTATACAAACAGTTCAACTCGGCAATTTGAACCGACCAAACTTTTCCCCAATTGTTGCCAACCACGTCTTTGAAATAGCTAGTTCAACTATATATACTAGCTAATTTTAATTACGTTGTACAGATTCGACCACACATCTATAGTTAGATGAACTGAACAAAATAGCCCCTAAATACTACTACTACCACGGAGGGCTTTGTGCTACTTTTGGTAGCCTCTCCTCTCGGCCCGTAGCGCTCGGTAAGAGAGCGAAGGAGGAGGCGGAAACCTACCGGCAATTTGGAGAAATGCAATACTGATTGCTGCTGCTGCTGCTGTACGTTCAGCGACGCTCGCCAGCTCGAACGCCCACTGCCACTCCAGACAATCCCTCTCGAAGCGGCCGGACTGCTCGTAGATCTCCTGATTCCTCGCCTTTGCGTCGGTGTGTGCTGCGGCCACGGATGCGGTAATGCTCTTTGCATGTTCGACGAGGAGCTCCTCCTCCTCCCGCAGGAACTTCGATGTAGCGCGCCAAAGGTCGGCCTTGCGTACGTCGGCCCTCCACCTCCGCCTCCCTCCTTCGGGCGGCGGTGGCGGAGCGGGTGATGACCCCGGCGGTCGACGATGGGCTGGCGGCCACGGCAGCCAACGATGGGGTGGTGGCCACGACCACCACCTCCCGCCGGGCGGCTAGCCGGAGCGGGTGATAGCCACGGTGGCGGCGGTGGGGTGGCGGCCACGGCGGCCACCTCCGCCGCCGAGCGCAGCGGCGGAGCGGGAGATGGCCCTGGCTTTCGATGGTGGTGTGGCGGCAACGGCGGCCGGCAACAGCTGCCGATGGGCAGCGACGGCAGAGCGTGTGGTGGGTGTTCCGCGCACACCCAACACGGACGCCACGCGCGCCGCCGCCGCGGTGTAGCCTCCCAGCTAGAGCTGTCCTCTGATGACGGCGGAGTGGCTGAGCGACGACGACGGACCGGTGCCATTGGCGATTGTGGGAGAAGCGAGCGAGATAAGTTCTGAGGAGGGAAGGGAAAATGCGACGCATGACTCGCCGGCCGTGAAGGTTTTTATAGCAGGCCGGTAAGCATTGGGATTTTCAGGGATTTCACCGAGTCGGGCGGGAAGCTTGAGCGGGAACCTGCGAGGTTGCACGGGAACGGGCTCACCGACGATTCATTGGCGCCACCGTTTGGCCAAAAGAACGCCTCCGCGCGCTGCGCAAGCTTGCGCTGTAAGCTGTCTGCGGCAGCGGGGTAACAAGACGTCCGAGAGGAGGACGAAATGACATGTACACATGTGGTTAATAAAAAAACGTTTGCGATTTAATTACCTACTATACCCCCATCTTGGTTTATAAGTAGGATTTAACTAATAAAATATGAATGCATGTCGCCAAAGATTATATCGTTGGAGTCGTATTTGAACATAGTTTCCAGCTATACAATTTTTGTAAGATGCATTAACAGTTTTTTGGTTAAATTTAAGGTTCTATACCAGCAACCGTTTGCCCGCAACATACACGGCTTATTCCATCACAAACAGCTCAGAGGGATCAACTGTATGCCATGTATCGCACACGCAACTCTAATCTGATTTGTGCTTGATGTCTCCGACATTGCTCGCACAGTTCGTCTTATTTGCCACGTATCAGTGTGCGGCCTCTGCTCGCGTCGCGTCCAGCAAGCTCGCTAACCGTTAGGCGCTGCGGTCGCTGTGCTTTCGCCGTTAAGCGCTGCAGCGCACTACATGCGTGTCGGTTGGCGGCGCTTCTGCTTTCAGCGTCTGTCGGCGCGCTCGGCTTGGGGATAGCTTTTCCTTGTGCGTTCAACTGCTATATGCATATATATATATATGGTTGCTCGCTGTTGAGCCGACCGCGGAGCGCTCTGTTCGCGTCCCTCCGCGCGCGCTCTGCCAGCGGTTGGGCGTGCGCACGATCATGTCGAGGGCCCCATATGCATGCGGTTGCGCGCGTTACTGCCGATGCGATTCACGTGGCACGATGGAGTTCTGCGCAAATTAGAACTTCCATCAGGGCCTGCCGATATTCCTGGCCGTCCGGCTTCCCCTTTAATTCCCGCGACCATTATAACCTTAGTCCCTTCAACCTTTCGATCGCTCCCCACAACACAACAAGCACACCCACGACGACACATAGAGAGGGGATGTCCAGCGGCGCTCCAATGAAGTTCGGCGAACATAGAGTGGAGACCCACGCGAGGGAGACGGATCTCTCGGTGGTGTACACCATCGACCCGGCCGTTGTGGACGACTACATCAACAGCGTTGAGCAGTTGCTTGCTCGAGACAAGTACAAGGTGGTCGGCATCGACCTCCAGTACACCGCCGGTTGTCTAGGCATAGATCAAAAGGTTGCCGTCGCCCAGTTGTGCGTGCGCCATCATGTCCTCATCTACCACTACTGCATGGCCACAGAGCCTTGTGACCGTTTCAACAGGTTTGTCAACAGCACCGACTACAAGTTCGCCACGGTGTAAACGAAAGACGATGTAAATGCGCTCAGTGTTACGGGCTTGGCCTGCAAGAACCTTGTCAAAATCTATGACCACTATAGGGTCTGGGGCAGCACGAAGAAGGACTCCCTGGTTGAACTCGCCTCGGCCATCATTGACTCCTACTACGAAAAGATGAAACAAGATGCCCATAGAACAAGTCCCCTATGCTGGCATAGGGCCTGGATGCGGCAACTGGATGAACCTCACCTCAGGTTCGCGTCCAAGAGCGTTTACACGTGCTACGAGATGCACATGCGGATTGTTGACATGAGGAAGTACCTCGTTACCCAAATCGACGAGCCCGGATCGAGCCACAAGCAGAGCAAGCGTCACAAGAAGTAGATGATGATCAGATGATCGTTTATGCTAGTTAATCATGCTTGTAATATATAGTTTACATTATTGGTGTGTGGAAATGTCATGTGTGTAGTAGCCACCTATGTAATTATGCATGTGATAGTTTACTTTGGTGTGTGCAAATGCCATGGTTGTAGTAGCCACCTATGTAAGTGGTTGTTTAATTTAGTTATGCAAGCATGTCCTCATAAGTGTGTGTGTGTGTGTGCTATTGTTGTTCTGTATGCAATCCCATCGCACAACACACACGTCTTATTAGCAGCAACCGTCTGTGTTATTATCGGTCTTCACACACATTTCTGATTACAGACCTGTTTGCCGCGTATCACACACATGTTGTTAAGTTGAACCATTTCTGTTCTCATGTCTCAACGCAAACAGTTCATCCGAGTGAACCGCTTGCCGTATATAGCACACACCTTCATCTGGCTGACCGTTTCTTTTGTGTTGCCTAATCATAAAAAGTTAATCCGAGTGAACCGTATGCTGTATATCGCACACACCTCCATCTGGCTGCCCTTTTCTTTTGTTCCTCCTCATCACAAATAGTTAATTGAACTGAATCGTATGCCTTGCATCGCAACACAACTAAAATCTGAACCGTGTTTGATGGCTCTGCCATCGCAAACGTTTTGCACCTTTTTGACGGTTTTTTACACCACCGTTTGCGATTATGGCATCGCACACAGTTTCGTCGAAGGGTCTCTGATCATAGTGTCGCGTTAGCAGCATCCTATAGTAGTGCCACCACATGCTATTAATTCTAAAATGTTGCAAGTTATTGATGATGCTACTTCTGCTATGGATAATGCTTATGATGATGCTAGTACCTTGCTTGATAATGATGATGTGCCACTTGGTGATTTTCTTGATGCACAAATTGCTAGAGTAATGCAACATGATGTTGTTGAATCTGATGATGAGCTTGAAACTGAAACTCCTGAAACACCTGCTAGAACTAGCCTTCCTAGATATGAATTTCCTAAGGTACCGGAAGGTTAGGTTATGAATGAGGCGACAACTAGAGATATTCATGCTTGTAAGGATAGAGATGATGTAGAGAAATTATTATGCAAGTATAAAGAAAAATCTTTGAATGCTAGAATGAAATGTAAGTTTGCTACTTCACCTATCTTTATTGATGATAAGGATTATGGATTCTCTGTCGACCCAGAGTTAATTACTTTGGTTGAACCTGATCCTTTCCATGGTTATGAAACTGAAACTGTTGTGGCACATCTTACTAAGTTGAATGACATAGACACCATTTTTACTCGTGATGAGAAGACTTGCTATTACTTTATTCTCAAATTATTTCCTTTCTCATTAAAGGGCGATGCTAAAGCTTGGTACAATATTCTTGCTCGTGGTTGTGTGCGTAGTCCCCAGGATATGATTTATTACTTCTCTGAAAAATATTTTCCTGCTCATAAGAAACAAGCTGCTTTACAGGAAATATTTAACTTTGTGCAAACTAAAGAAGAGAGTCTCCCACAAGCTAGGGGGAGGCTTTGCCAGTTACTTAATGCTTTGCCTAATCATCCTCTTAAGAAAAATGAAATACTTGATATCTTCTATAATGGACTAACCGATGCTTCTAGGGATTTCCTAGATAGTTGTGCTGGTTGTGTTTTCAGGGAACGAACTGTTGGACAAGCTGAAAAATTATTGAATAACATATTGAAAAATTATGATGATTGGACTCTTCCTGAACCACCGCCTAAACCCACTCCGAAGAAGAGGGGTATATTATATCTCAGTTCTGAAAATATGCAAGAGGCAAAGAAATCTATGAAGGAAAAAGGTATTAAAGCTGAAGACGTTAAAAATTTACCTCCTGTTGAAGAAATACATGGCCTTAATACACCACCAACGCCTAAGGTAGTAGAGGTAAATTCTCTAATGAAGTTCAATGATAATGACAGTCCTCACAATATGCAACCTAGCCAATGCCTTTATGAGTTTGAAAATTAGAATAGAAAGCAAGATCACTTCAATGCAAATGTTATGAAACAATTGAAATATAATTCTGATATGATTGCTCGCTTGAGTGACTTGTTATTTAGAATCTCAAATGATCTTAGAGTTGTTGGAAAACATGCTTCTATGGTGCAAACTCAATTAGAACAAGTTGCTAAATCACAAAGAGAACTACTTGATGAAATGAACAACAATATGCATCACTTTTCTGTTAGAGTTGCAACTAGAGGAGGTAAAATGACTCAGGAACCACTTTACCCTAAGGAACACCCAAAAAGAATTGAACAAGATTCACAAAGAGTTAACACTGATGCACCTAGTCCTTCTAGAAAGAAAAATAATAAGAAAAATGATAGGACTTTGCATGCTTCTAGTGAACTTGAAATAGAAAAACCTCATGATAATGATAATGAAAGTTCTATCTACGATCTTTGAAACTCAATGCGGTAATGAACACTCACCTAGTGATAATGAAAAAAGATAATGCTGATGTTCATGAAGATACTCAACCAAATAATGAAAAAGAATCAGATAATGATGTCGAGATAGAACCTCCAGTTGATCTTGATAACCCACAACCTAAGAACAAAAGATATGATAAAAGAGACTTCACTACTAGAAAACACGATAAAGAAAGAGAACCGTGGGTTCAAAAACCTAAGCCTTTTCCACCCAGGTCAACTAAAAAGAAAGATGATGAAGAATTTAAACGCTTTGCTGAAATCTTTGAGGCCAAGATTTTTCGCGTGCTAAACATTGACTGATATCTTAAAAATGCCTCCTTATGCAAAGTATATGAAATACATCATCACAAATAAGAGAAAAATACCAGAAGCTGAAATCTCCACTATGCTTGCTAATTATACTTTCAAAGATGGAGTACCTAAAAAACTTGGAGATCCGGGAATACCAACTATACCTTGCTCTATCAAAAAGAATTATGTGAAAACGTCTCTGTGTGATTTTGGAGCTGGTGTTACTGTTATGCCTTTCTTTTTATATAAAAGACTTGACTTGAATAAGCTCACACCTACTGAAATATCTTTGCAAATGGTTGACAAATCAACTGCCATACCTATCGGTATCTGTGATGATGTGCCCGTTGTTGTTGCTAATGTTACTATTTTGACTGACTTTGTTATACTTGAGATGCCCGAGGACGACAACATGTCGATTATCCTTGGTAGACCCTTCTTGAATACTGCAGGGGCTGTTATTGATTGCAGTAAAAGCAACTTCACTTTTCATATTAATGGTAATAAGCATATGGTGCACTTTCCGAAGAAACAATTCCAAGTGAATGGTATTAATGTTATTGAAAAATCTCCGACAATCACTATTGGAATTTTTCAAATACCTCAACATACTGCCAAAAGAAATATGAAATGCTTATTGTTGGGGACATTCATATCCCCATTGAGGTAACTTAGCGTTTTAAGAAACTTCTTCCGTTTCATGCTAATCGAAAGTGGTTGTTAATAAGATCTGATCAACCTTATTAATGGATCATTTTCTAGCGGTATGAAGTTGATGAATTTAGTACGCACTACCTTCATCCTTACTTTTTATTCTCTGTTTTATTAGTAAAATAAAATAAAATGCCATGTTGTCGATTGTACAAAAGTAGGGGCTCTGCTTTTGACCCCTTTACTTGTGCACGGGTAGTCAGAGCCTGCCGCCACGGCCACACATAACATGGCAGGGAAGGGGAGCTGGAGAGAAGCCAAAGCCACGAGGACAAACGAAGCAACAACAAGGACCAAGGCCACAAAGATCAGATAGGCGTAGCAGGTTCCCCGGCAAGGATCCTTCTTTGGGGCAGCCTCAAGAGCCCGGCAAGACCCTTGCCGGGGCAGCTTCATACGTCGGCGAAGTGAGCCGCCCTTGAGCCCTGGCAGCTCAGACAAATGCGTTGGGACAGGGCTCGGGAGGCACCTCCGTGGTGGCATGCAGATCTTTGTGAAGACATAGAATGCTCAAGATCAAATGAGGATAAGAGGGCAACCATCCTCACCGAAGAAACCCACAAGACCCCCGGCAAGACCCTTGCCGGGGAGGCCAGCGTGCCACGGCAAGACCCTTGCCGGGCCACCCGGCAAGACCCTTGCCGGGCCACCCGACAAGGCCCTTGCCAAAGCGCACCGGCTGGGCCACTGCCAGGCCCGCACGAGATAAGTCTTCGCTGCCGTTCGCATGCAGCTTCCGACCCAACCAGCTGGGCAGGCACCTGCGTGGTGGCATGCAATCGCCGTGGAGGTTCCACCACCGCGCCACCTCGGCTACTGCCTGCCTACATGGCACCGCATGCATCGCTGGCAGGCGGCGATGTCGAAGCAAGGAGGAGGCGGCGACGGACGGGGCGGGCCTCGCCCGTCCCCAATAAAGCGAAGGACACCTAAGCCTCGCATTAAATGCATCTTGTCCTGTAATACTAGCGATAGACTCGCGACACTGTAGCACTTTCCACCTCCTGTGTGCCACTGTGGCAGCCCCTTTCGCCTATAAAAGGAGGCCCATGGCACACAGAGAAAGGATTCGGCTCTTTCGAACCTCGCAGCACCTAGAGCTAGTTCGAGAGCTCAAGAACACTAAATACATCCACCAAAGCAGGATCGTAGGGTTTTACGCACCTTTGCGGCCTGAACCTGGGTAAAATCCCTTTGTGTTGTCTGCTGGTCCCGCTCTTCTCACGATCCCAGCGCCCGCATAACCGTAGAAGGGATTCCGGTGATCCCATAGGTGTCGTTTCCACCGACATCTTTGGCGCGCCCGAGTGAAGGCGTCGGTGTCAAAACCGGCGGATCTCGGGTAGGGGGTCCCGAGCTGTCGTCTAGGCGGATGGTAACGAGGAGACAAGGGACACGATGTTTACGAGTTGGGCCCTCTTGATGGAGGTAAAACCCTCGTCCTGCTTGATTGATATTGATATTGTGGATGTTTACAAGAGTGGATCTACCACGAGATCAAGGAGGCTAAACCCTAGAAGCTAGCCTATGGTATGATTGTAAGGGTTGTTGATGTTACGATTCTAGTCCTACGGACTAAAGCCATCCGGTTTATATAGACACGGAGAGGGCTAGGGTTACATAGAGTCGGTTACAATGGTAGGAGATCTACATATCCGTGTCGCCAAGCTTGCCTTCCACGCCAAGGAAAGTCCCATCCGGACACGGGAGAAGTCTTCAATCTTGTATCTTCATAGTCTTGGAGTCCGGTCGATGATGATAGTCCGGCAGGTGGTAGTTCGGCTGATGATGGTAGTCCGGCTATCCGGACACCCCCTAATCCAGGACTCCCTCAGTAGCCCCTAAACCAGGCTTCAATGACGATAAGTCCGGCGCGTATGTTGCTTGGCATTGCAAGCGGGTTCCTCCTCAAATGATAGAAGATTGTGAACACAGGATAGTGTCGGCTCTGCAAAATAAATTCCACATTCCACCGTAGAGAGAATAATAATATATGCACAAGTTCAATCTGGCGGCGTTTTTGTGGCATGGCGTCACACCACTACCAAGCCATTATTCGAATTGTTTTTACTTTACCACCTCGGCGCATTTAGCGGCGGTTTCCTTAACGCGTCTTGTCGAGCGGAGATCGTGTTTCCCACGAATCCGGGATTCTAATCAATACAGGCGTGGGTAACCCAACCGCGTCCTTCGCCATACGCCCCTCCATCGGCGAGTCCCAAGCGGTCACGGAGGCGGCTCTTGGTATTCTTCCTCTTTATAACGGACCAAGGCTCGTTCCTTTTCTTCATCCTCCATCGAATCCTCTCCTGCTCCAAGTTCCAGCACCTAGAGCTCCAAATTGGCGCTTCGGACTTTCAATGATGTCCGGTTCCGACCTCGAGGGCGGTGGATGCCCTCCTCCGTCACGGAGGAGGACGTGCTAAAAACTGCGGAGGCCAAGTACCTGGCTTATGAGATTTACATACGGAGTTGCCTGCCGAAGGGCAGAGCTATCCCCACCGAGCCCGGCGAGTATGTCGCTTTTTATATCCCACCTCCGTCGGGGTTTAGGCTTCCGATGGATCCTTTTGTGAGAGGGCTCATGTTTTACTATGGGTTGGAAATTCCATGATTTGGCTCCGAGTCTATCCTCCATATTTCCGCATTTATTATAAATCTGCGAGGCCTTCCTCCGCGTCACCCCCACTTGACCTGTGGCTAAAGACCTTCAATGTGGCGCCGAAGATGATCGGGGCGTCGGCGAAATCTTGTGCGGCGGTTATAAGTAGGAGAAACCCGACGCCCGTGGCCCGCGGGCTCCTTCCAAGAGGAGCTCGGCCCGTGGCAGCAAGAGTGGTTCTATATCATCGTTTGAGGGGCCGCGAGCAAAAGCCGCCGCCCTTATTCCGCCGGGACCTCCACGACGGTTGATGTCGTGGGTCAACCAAGGAGCTCAGCGGGGCCGTCAAAGGGCGTGCCCCTACTGCAGGCAGTTCGAGATCTCCAAGCGAGGGAGGTCAACATGGTGATGGTGATGCAGGTTATGCTGATTAGGCGTCTCCCGCCGCAAGCGCCGCCCTCTCCGGCTATGGGAGTTTAATCCGGAGGGCCCACGGATTCTTCAACACTTCATGGGTATGACACCTGGAAATGTACAAATTATTCTTGGATCGCAAGAAGCGCGTCCGAATTGACCGAGGATGCTGGCCTAAGCTGCAATCGCCGGATACTCAAGTAAGTAGTTCGAGTCCGGACATACCGCTTTGTTTGCCTTTCAATGATTCGCCTTATGACCAACTTCCTTCTACACAGGGAGTGGATAGCGGAAGCAAAATTGATCTGATGTCGGCCCCCCTCCCGAGACGCGCGGATCCGTGCTTTGGTCCGGATGCTTGAGGTTGCGCCTTGAGAGGAAGGCGAAGGGGAAGCGGAAAGCTACTGCCTCGCCTAAGGAGGCTCTTGAAAGAGGGGGATCGAGAACCCCTCCCTCCAAGGGGAGAAGAGGACTGCCACCGAGGGACCCGGGCGAAAGCCCCTAAACGGGGAAGAAATCTTGACGGAGGGTCCTGCGTCCGGGAGGCCCCGGCCGCACAATCTCCCTTAAAGAGTCAGCCCTCCAACGAGCCGTAAGTAGAAACAGAGGAGTTTTATAATAAGGGACATCCCTATTTGTGCTTCTGAGGATAACTAAAGTTCTTACCTTGTAGTTCGGATCTCCGTCCTTCGCAGATGAGCTCGTCTTCGGGGGACCTTCGTCAGGAGATGATAGAGGCGAGGCGCCTCCGTCCGGCGCCCGTCGAGATAGGGCGGACGAGCCTGAAGATGTCGTCGCGGAGGAGCCCGGGTTTGGCAAAGCCAGATAGTTCGGCGCCGGTGGTGTCTGGTGAAGGATCTGCTTGAGAAGGCGTCTATCTCGGAAGATCACCATGCATTGATGAGCGTGGTGATTGAAAGGATTTAGATCCGCCGAAGGCGGGTTACCTGATGCCGTCGAGGAGTTCTTTGGCGGGGTTTGAGGTGCGTAAAAATGACACACCTTTTAACAGTTTGCATATAGAATGCGCCTGTATAGATAGTAGCCCACGAGACTCGGTAGGTTGTCGAAATCGACAGCGTCGAGGATCAAATCATCGCAGGTTTAAATTCTTGTCATGCCGATGCAGGTGGCGGGTCGTCCAGGGGCGGCCGGTTGATGGAGTTCTTGAACTAAAGCGGCAACTTCGATGTTGCGGATCACGGACATCACGCTGATCAACAGGCGACTTGATGAGTCGCCAAGGTAAGTGTTCTTGGCGGTCACTTGGTAAAGGGGCGAAGCCCTCCTTACAATATGTGTGTGAAATGCAGATAGTGCCGCTCTTTGTGGAGAGTCTTGAGCGAACTTGCTCAAGCCAAGGAGCAGGCGGAAAGAATGTCTGGCGGCCTCGAGGCGGCCGATGAGTTAGCGGCGAAAGGGTCGCATATCTTGCCGGAGCGAGGAAGAGATAGCCGCAATGGCCTGAAGTTAAAAGATGCTACCGACCGCAATGAGGCTCACGGAGAAGGCGCTGGTGGGGCAAGAAGACTGCGGAAGGCCACCGCCGAAGCCAAGGATGCCCGCTACTGCAATGCGGGCTGTAAAGGAAGAAACTGCGCCGGGCGGAGATATTGTAGGTAGCAAGCCTTTTCTCTACTGCGCCGAAGGTTTACGGATCAAAATATGCTCAGCTGGGCCAACTGTGGGGTTGAGAGGACCCTTATATGGACTTAGCAGCGAGTGCGGCGGATGCCGTTGTGTGCATTTCGAGGCAGGAAGGATCACAAGGCGGAAGAGCTATTTTGGTCTCAATTCCATAGTCCGGGTGTTCACTTCCGTTGGCCGACCGTTTGGCTGAGTGGGCTGAGCTAAATAGGTTGTCCGGGCTTGCTATAGCGGATATAGTGACCCATATCCGGCCGGATAGGCCCTAGCCGAAGAGTTACTTTGGCTTATTGCAGCAATTTCTTGGGGCGGTGCCGCATATCAAGGCAATGAAGCGGTCGGCCTGCATAGAGGGTGCGCGGATGGCGCTTGCCCGTGTAAAGTCACATTGACGAGATGGATGCCACCGCTATTGCGACCCAGGTTCGGATGATAACGGTTACCCGCGAGCACTATTTTGGCGAAGTCTGCGTGGGCGCTTCGTGTAATAGAGTCGCGATGCTCAAAAATGTTACGCCGAATGAGCGTTTATATGATGTAAAAGCGATATTGATGATGTAAGCGCCTTTTATACTTGTTCGCTCAAGTAATAGAATATCTCCTATGCGGCCGTTCATGTATACGTGTGTATAACCTTGAAAGATGGCAGTCGTCGGCTTCAGCCCCACGCACAAGGTGCGGGGTGTTCATAAAGAATAGCAGCGTTTTCACACTTAATCCGGCGTCTCGGTCCTGTAAAGGAGGTGGTAAGCGTAGCAAACGAGGGCAACCGGACTATATTGCTTTATCACTTTCACTTAGCCATGGAGTTCGAGGGTGGGGCTACGACATAGCCCACTGGGGCACCGCGCTCTCAATTTGGGTAGCGGATGTGCCTGGCCGAAAGCGGCCCTTCGTCAAAGCGGAGGAATCCTAAACATTCCATAGTCAATCGGTGGTTGACCAGTCTCTCATTGTATCATGGCGGTCAGTTTCGGCTTTCTCTCTTGAGGTGCTCGCCCGGCCAGGCTGAGGCACAATCGCGATAGTTCTCCACGGAGCGTTAGCGATGATCTGGAGCGTAAGGCAGCAAAACACGGGGCAGGCAAACCCAACATTTGACCAAAGACATGATTCGGAGCTGATGCATATAAGGCCTAACTTTCGAGGCGCTTGAACACTCCCGAAGGTGTTCGGTCTTTATAATAGCGGGCAGAACAAAGCCCTAAGCCCCTTGTGTCTAAATGCGGGCAGGTTATTTCGGCGCGGCCCGATGCCAAAACGTCGATCTCCACTCTGGTTATAATGAGAAACCAGGGGATTATAGCAACAAGAGACAGAAGAAAGGTTTACGTAGGGTCTTAGTCCGAAAAGAGTCCTTACAGCGGGTCCCTACTGCACGTCTGCGCCTGTGTCTCCGTTGTGCCGTATCCTGGACGGGTGTGCACGTTGTTCATCTGTAAAAAAAAGAACTTGGTTGGAAAGGAAATCGTGCGAGAAAGTACATAAAAAATTGAAATATAGGTTAAGAAAGCTGAGCCTATGCTAGCTCATTATGGCTTATATGTGCAAACCCTTGTGAAGGGATGTGCGGCTAGGTAGCCCCTAGCTTATTCATTCCGGACTCGTCCAGCCGTGTCCGGGGTCTCAAGCGACCTTCTAATGAAATGATGCCGCGTTGACCGGGCATTTTAAGCGTAAGAGACGCGTAATGTGGTATTGCATTGAAGCGGACGAAAGCTTCCCGTCCCAGTGATGCTTGATAGCTTTTTTTTAAATGGGGCGACATGAAAGGTTAGCTTTTCTCGTCGGAAGTTGTCAGGTGACCCGAACACAACTTCTAGTAGTAATGAAACTGTGCACCTGGCGTAAGGGCCTGGCGCCACTCCTTTGAAGGAAGTGCGGCTATGCCGAACTGTAGTATGGTCTATCCCAACTTGCGGATTGTGTCCGGACTGTTGATTGCTCCGTGAAGGGGTTGATTATCCGGCTCGTCCTGTTCGTCATCCGCTGGTTTGCCCTGCTCTATCGCTGGGTCGTTAGGAAGGCTGCCTTGATCGAGGCGGGACTTAGGGCGGCGTTCGTCGCCGTTTTAGTTGTTTATCGGCGGGATTATCCTCTGCCGGCGTCCGTTATTCCTCCTTATCGCTTCCCTTTGGGGTGTCCACCATGTATATGTCGTATGACGAGGTGGTCTTCCGGTGTCCTGTAAACCTTTGGTTCTTGGTAGTCTCCGGCATCGTCGTCCATACCGTCGATGTCTTGAGTCGTAGTCGAAATCGTCGGTTAAATAAATCGGCGGTGGCTCTGAAGTGGGTGGTGGGTGGGCTCTGAATTTCTTCGTCGTCCACGTCCCAACCCGTCTGGCCGTAGCTTCGGCCAGGGCTCTCCGGAATAGCAAGAGATGCTTTAGTGAATTTATGATATCGCCCGAGAAGGCGAAGTCTTTGAAAAAGATGTCCGCAGCGGTGAATTCCATGATCGGCGCCCAATCGGATTCGACCGCGGGGCGCGCAGGAGGTTCGAGTCCGGCAGAAAGTCCGGCACCTCGAGTCATGAGCTTTATCGCGGGACAAGGTAAGTGTTCGGCTCTATCGCCGTAGAAGTTGCGGCTCCGGCGGTGTCCAGCCATCCGTCCTCGATCCGGCGATCGGCTCCGGACTATGAGCCGGAGCGGATTCGTGTCGCGACCTTCAAAGGTGCTGTCCGGCGGCAGAAGTTAGGTCATGCCGCGCCAGCGGCAATGGCACGCTTCGGCTATGGCTCGAGATCCGTCGAAGATCAAGTCCCCGCGGATATCGGCCGTGAAGTTTAAACTTCAAACCTGACTGACGGCCAGGGCGTAACTTCGATCTGCTCGGATGGCCAAGTGAGTTGGCCCTTGATCAAGAAAGCGGTTCGCCGAATCTGAAGATCTGTCCGGGAGAAAAGTCTCACCCAGGACTGCGTCGTTGTTGATCAAAGAGGCCATCAAGCCTATCGGTGGCGACAGGAAGAACTCTCAATGAAAGCACCAATGTCGGTGTCAAAACCGCAGATCTCGGAGTAGGGGTCCCGAAGCGTGCGTCTAGGCGGATGGTAACGAGGAGACAAGGGACACGATGTTTACCCAGGTTCGGGCCCTCTTGATGGAGGTAAAACCCTCGTTCTGCTTGATTGATATTGATATTGTGGATGTTTACAAGAGTGGATCTACCACGAGATCAAGGAGGCTAAACCCTAGAAGCTAGCCTATGGTATGATTGTAAGGGTTGTTGATGTTACGATTCTAGTCCTCACGGACTAAAGCCATCCGGTTTATATAGACACCGGAGAGGGCTAGGGTTACATAGAGTCGGTTACAATGGTAGGAGATCTACATATCCGTATTGCCAAGCTTGCCTTCCACGCCAAGGAAAGTCCCATCCGGACACGGGGAGAAGTCTTCAATCTTGTATCTTCATAGTCTTGGAGTCCGGTCAATGATGATAGTCCGGCAGGTGATAGTTCGGCTGATGATGGTAGTCTGGCTATCTGGACACCCCCTAATCCAGGACTCCCTCAGGCGCTGTTGTGAGAATCTGGTCTAGCAGTTGATCTAACTGTTCTTCATCGCCATGGCTCCTAAGAAGAAGGCGACCACGGCGATCGGTTCATCCGGAGCCGGGTTGGTACCGGTGCGGACAGGCAGCGGGCCAGTCGCAGAGAGGACCCGCGGCGCGGCCCGCAAACATCCACATCGCCCTGATGGTCCGGGCCTGGCGAGCGGCGTCGTTCAGCGCGGGCGGCGAAGCCACCCGATCGCGGGCTCGGAGATGGAGTCCGGCCCCCCACAGGCGGCGCGGGGCCCTCCAGGGGTGCCGCCGTACCGCCAGGCCGCGGCACGGCGATCTCCAAGACGCCAACACCGGTGCCTACGGCGCGCTCTTCTCAGGTTGTGCATGATGAGCAGCGTCACCCTGCTGGTGACCCTGCGCGCCGCCCTGGGAAGAGTCCCGTGCATCTGTCACATGAAGGAGAGGGCCAGCATGCGCGCCGAGGTACTGATGGAGGTGGCGGACGGCTGCGGAGCCGTGATGCGGCTCCTTCTAACGTGTTTAGGAGTCGAGGCGCATCGCGGTCCACCCAGCTCTCACCGCATTACGCCCGGTGAAGCCCTAAGCAGCGTCGCGCTCCCTCGATTTTCCTCCCGCGCGGAGAAGCTTCGACATATGGAGGGCCACCGTCCGAACCTCGTCGACATCACCAACGGCGACAGGGCTGCGGTCGGCGGAACCCGTCGGCCGTCGCTCGCCCGGGCTGCCACCGCTAGCGGAGGCCACACCGGAGGCGACGCGTGGCGACGGTGTACTCCCACATCCATCGACCGCTGCCCGGCGTCGGCCCGTCGCCAGCGACCCTCGTGATGATATCTCCATCGCGTCATCCGACCCAGCGGACCAACGCGATCGGCGCCAAGTCGCCGGGAAGCGGGTTCACGAGGGCGCCGAACTACGATCAAGCGCCGACGGCGTGGCCTTGCGCCACGGTCGGACAGCGGGCAGGGCCCGCTACGGACCACCCGACGCCGGGAGGCTACGGTGGCCTACCTTACGAGGTGGGTTGTCCGGCCTTCACCCGTGAGCTGCGGCAGTTCCAGTGGCCCTCCCACCGTATGTTCAAACCGGCGTTGGCAAGAAGTACAACGGCAAGACTCACCGTCGAGTTCCTCGGCATCTACACCATCGCGAGGCAAGCTGCCGGGGCCCTTGACGACAAGGTGCTTGCCAACTACTTCCGTTGGCACTCAAGCCTAATTTTATGTCATGGTTGATGCACTTGCGGTGGATTCCATCTCTTCTTGGGCGGATCTGTGCCATGAGTTTGTTGGCGCCTTTACGGAGGTCACCAAGCTCATGGCCAGGTGAGTGATTTACACATCATCCCTAGAAGGAAGGAGAAAACCCTCGCATAAGTACATACAAAGGTTCAACCCGGTGCGTACAACATCCCGATGTTCATCCAGCTGCTTGTGATCGATGTGTTCCATCGAGCGTGCACAATCGCAAGATGCGCGGAAGAAATTTGGCGATGAACAAGGTTCAGGATGTGGCCGAGCTCTATATTCTGGCCGATCGGTGCGCTCGTGCCGAGGAAGGAAGGAAGTACCCCGGCGAAGATGCCGGTGCGGAAATCGACTCCACTGGCGATATCGCCACCCTAGCAAAGAAAGGCCGACGCTGTAATAGGAAGCGCAAGGGCAAGGCCGTGCTTGCCATTGAGGGATCCGACGACACTGGTACCACCAAGAAGACCAAGGCGAGCGACCCCGGCAAGGAGATTGCCGGGTGTGATGCTTGCCGGGCCTTGGCAGCTGCCGACAAGCCAGGAGGCTCCGACAAGCAGTACTGCAAGATCCACCGCACCAAGGGCCACGATCTCCAAAACTGTCGGTAGGTAGAGCTTCTCGCCGAGAAGCAGAAATCCGAGTATGAGTGGCGTGACAAGGAGAAAGGCCCAAATGGTGCCGAAGGATCCGACAAGAAACGTGGCGGCCAAGGAGGCCACCGCGGCAAGGAGAGTCCGCGAGAGAGGCCCGCCCGGGGCCGCGAAAAGGAGCAGGAAGACGATGATCATGACGAGGACGACGAGTCCGGCGACCACGAGTTTCAGAAAGCCACAGAGGCCATGCGCGTCGATGGCGGCGCCTCGCTGCACGCATCCCACCGCCAACTCAAACAGTGGGCGCGTGAGATCACAGTGGTGGAGCCATCGTTTGACGCACGGAAGCCGCTGAAATGGTCCAGCACGCCCATCATCTTCGACACCGAGGACCACCCTGACCGCACCACTGCGGTCGGGTGCTTGCCATTGTTGGTTTCACCAACAATCCGCAACCTCAAGGTGACAAAGATGTTGGTTGACGGCGGGGCCGGCCTGAACTTGATCTCGCCCATTGTGGTTAGAAGGCTGCGAGATCCACGATGGAGACCTCGAGGAGACGGAGTGCGTTCCAAGGGGTTAACCCGGGGAGGAGCCAGCCAAAGGGAAAGATCACGCTGCCCGTGACATTCGCAGGCGAGTTGAACCACAGGACGGAGAGGATTGTCTTCGACATAGCCGAGATCCCTTTGCCTTACAATGGGATCCTCGGCCGCCCGGTACAGCCAAGTTCATGGCGGCTTCACACTACGCCTATAACATCTTTGAAGATGCCGGGCGATGAACATCATCACCGTCCCCTCGACAAGAAAGATGCGCTGATCTGCTGCTGACCAACTCTACCGGGAAGCGATTGCACGGCAATTTGCCGCGCTAAGGTACTGCTCCTGCCGACGGAGCCCCGGGGGGAAGAAGACCGGCGAGACTCCTAGCACCCACTCCGGCAAGCACACCTCTTCGGGGTGTTGCACTCCCATAGAGGATGTGCTAGAGACCTCCGCCGGCAAGAGCAAGAAGTCCAGAGCCACGCCACCAGAGACCAAGAAGGTGCCTGTCAAGGAGGACGGTACGGGGGGAGTTTTTACCATAAGCTCCACCCTCGACGGCAAATAGGAAAGCGAGCTCGTCGCCTTCCTGCGGGCGAATGTCGATGTGTTTGCATGGCAAGCCTCCGACATCCCGGCGTTCCAGGAGGTGATTGAGCACCACCTTGATGTCTGCCCTCAGCGGCCCGTCAAGCAGAAGGTCAGGAAGCAAGCTCTGGAGAGGCAGGAGTTCATCACGGAGGAAATCAGAAAGCTAGAGGTGGCAGGCTTGGTGAGAGGAGTACTCTATCCAACATGGTTGGCCAATCCGGTAGTAGTGCGCAAGGCAAATGGGAAATGGAGGCTGTGTATTGATTACACAGACATCAATAAGGCCTGCCCAAAGGATCCTTTCCCATTGCCGCGCATTGACCAGATTGTTGACTCCACGGCTGGGTGTGACCTCTTATCGCTCGTTCTGGGCGCCTACTCGAGGATACCACCAGATCTTCATCACAAAGGAAGGCGAGGAAAAGACAGCATTCATCACCCCATGTAGTACGTGTTGCTTTTACGGATGCCTTCGGGTTGAATAGTCTTGGCTCGACCTTTGCAAGAGCAGTCCAAATTGGTTTTGAGCCCCGACTACATAGAAATATGGAAGCTTATATGGATGACATAGTGGTCAAAACCAAGGACATAGCAACGCTTCGTGCAAGATCTGGAGGAAACATTTGGGAACTGCGCAAGATCAAACTCAAATTGAACCACGAGAAGTGTGTCTTGGCGTTCCGTCCGACAAGCTTCTCGGGTTCTTTGTGTAATCGGCGTGGGATTGAAGCAAACCAGATAAGATCGAGGCCATCGAGCAGATTGGGGCACCCAAAGCGGATCAGGGCGTCGTCGGCTCACTTGTCTGCGTTCTTTGCTATGAGCCGATTCATCTCAGAATCATGGAGCGTGCCCTTCCTTTTTTCAAGATCTTAAAAGAAAGCGGGACCGATGGAGTGGACCCCAGAGGCCGAGGCGGCGCTGCGAGATTTGAAGAAATACCTCTCCTCTACCCGGTCTTTGGTTGCGCCCAAACCACAAGAACCGTTCTTGCTTTATCTAGCGGCAGCGAATCAAAGTGGTTAGCGCCCGCACTAGTGGCCTTGAAGGGAGGTTGATGAGGAGACAGCAACAGCGGCAGAGTCGACGGTTGGCGGGCCGGAACCCTCCCCGGCAGGGTTCGGCCCCGGCAAGGCTGGCGCCCGTGCGATGGGACCCACGCGACCAGATGAAGAAGCGCAGAAGAGGAAAATGGTGCAGCACCCAGTTTACTTCGTCAGCTCCCTTTTGCAGGGGGCTAGGTCGAGGTACTCAGGTGTGCAAAAGCTGCTCTTCGGCCTCCTTATAACCGAAAGCTGCGCCATTACTTCAGCGCGCATGAGATCACGGTGGTCACCCGCCTCCCATTACAGCGGAATCTTGCATAAACCAGATGCAGCAGGGAGGATCGTGGAATGGGCCTGAGCTGTCAAGCTTCGGTTTAAAGTTCGAAAGTACCTCGGCGATTTAGAAGCAGAGTCTTGGCGGAGTTTGTTGCAGAATGGACCTCGGCGCCCGACGAAGAGGTCTGAGAGACCACTCTCCCGGCAAGAAACAAGTCGCAAGCTGGATCATGTACTTTGATGGTGCCTTCTCGGCGCAAAGGCGCTTGGCTGGTGTGTCTTGCTTGTCGCACCCACCGGAGAGCACCTCAAATGCGTCGTCGAGATGCACTTCCCTCGGAGATGTCAACCAACAACACCACCGAGTACGAGGTTTGCTTGCGGTCTCGAGGATCGTGGCGGACCTCGGAGTTAAAAAGCTCATCGTCGGGCGACTCACGGCTTCGTCGTCGAGGCAGATCAACAAAGATTATCAACGCCCGTTGATGGAAGCTTACGTAGATGAGGTGAGGAAATTGGAGGAACGCTTTGATGGTATACAAGCGGAGCATGTCCCTCGGGCGGAGAACGACATCGCCGATTACCTGTCAAAGCGCGCTGCGCCCTCAAGCTACAATGGAACCGGTACTTTTGTGCTATGATTAACTCGGCCATCCATTGAGCCGTCGACCGGGCAGAACAAGCAGAGGAAGCTAGGCCCCGACAAGTACTTCCCCACCAAGCTGCCCGGAGCCGCCGGCAAAGATGTTGCCATGGATGCCGATCCTGCCACGGGGCGACCGACTCCGACAGGACCTCAGGTCACCGCTGTGGAGGCAGCCGCCCCCGTAGCAGAAGAAATGCCTTTGGTCATTGTCCTCGAGCCACAGGCTCCGGCATGGGCACAGCACACCGTCCGATTACTTGGAAGGAGAGCTTCACGAGGCGTGGAAGAGGCGAGAAAGAGTAGCCCTTGATGCACTTTCTGTACCAGTCGTTGACAACGTATTATGCTGAGAAGAAGACCGAATGGGGTGAAATTGATGTGCATCTCCGGGAGGAAGGACTAAAGCTGTTGGCAGAGATACATGGAGGCATATGTGGCTCCCACATAGGGTCGAGGGCCCTTGCCCAAAGGCTTTCCGGCAAGGTTTCTTCGGCCACCGCCCACCAGGATGGGGCGGCACTAGTAACCAAGTGTGAAGCATGCAGTTCCATTGAAGAAGCTTCATCAACCAGCTCAAGCCCTTCAAACCACCTCTCTCCTGGCCCTTCTCGATGCAGGGCTCGACATCTTGGGCCCTTTCCCCCATGCCGTCGGGGCTTTGAGTACTTATGCGTCGCAATCGACAAGTTCACAAAGTGGCGGAAGGTGGAAGCGATGAGGAAAGTAGCGGTCTGATCAGCCGACAAGTTCTTCAATGGGCTAGTTGCCATTTTGGGGTGCCCAACAGGATCATCACTGACAACGGCACACAGTTCACAAGCCACGCCTTCATGTAGTACATTGAGGATCTCGGCAGCAGGGTTTGTTTTGCTTCCGTGGCACATCCATGGAGCTACGGACAAGCGGAAAGAGCAAATGCTGAAGTCCTGCGAGGCTTGAGGACAAGGACTTTTGACAGACCGCGCAAAAGCGGGAGGTGCTGGATTCATGAGTTGCCGGCAGTTCTTTGGTCGATCAGAACAACGCCAAATCGAGCCACCGGCCAGACACCCTTTGCCCTGGTTTACGGGGCAGAAGCAGTTCTCCCCACGGAACTCATATACGGGTCACCTCGGGTGCTCGCTTATGATGATCTTGAGCAAGAGCGATTGCGACAAGATGATGCGACGCTCGTTGAGGAAGATCATCTCCGGGCGGCTGTGAGAGCAGCACGCTACCAGCAAGCCTTGCGCCGCTACCAGAGCCGCAAGGTTCATGCCCGGAGCTTTGAGGAAGGCGACCCTGTTCTTCGGCATGTTCGATCGGCCAGAATTCCAACAAGTTGGCGCCAAAGTGGGAAGGCCCTTATCGGGTAACAAGAGTCACCAGGCCCGCACGGTCCGGTTTGGAGACCGAAGATGCCATTCGGTGAGCAACTCTGGAACATCAAGCATCTTCGCCATAAGTTTTACTCATAAAGCGGCTGTCGGCCTCTCGACAAGCCACCCTTTGTACAAGCCTTGTCGGCAAGGCATGTAACCCTTTGTACAAAGCCAGTATGAGACCACGAACATTAAATAAATGAAATATTTGGCGCCCTAAGTTATTGCATGCATGCTAGGTTGAGTCTCTTCCTTGGTTACGGTTGATAGTGCTTAGCGGCGGCTAACCCCTAGCTTAGAGGTCGAGTGCGCGTCTCTCTGTTCTTCTCTATCTTCTTTGGTTCGTAGGGCACGTAAGTATTCTTGCCGAGCTGTTTTGGAAGAAAGGGAACAGACCGGCGCATGATACGTCTCCGTCGTATCTATAATTTTTTATTGTTCCATGCCAATATTATTCAACTTTCATATACTTTTTGGCAAATTTTCATATTATTTTCGGGACTAACATATTGATCCGATTGCCCGATTGCCACTCCACATGCATTGCATGTTTTTGGTTTCACAGAATATCCATATCAAGCGGAGTCCAAAGCGGGATAAAAGCAGACGGAGCTTATTTTTGGAAAATATGGAAAATTTGGAAGGAAAATCAACTTGTGAACCGGTGCGAGGTGGTCACAAGGCAGGGGCATGCCTGCCCCCAGGCGCCCCCTACCCTCGTGAGCCCACCGTAAAGGCGGTTGATGCTCTTCTTTTGCCACAAGAAAGCTAATATTCAGAAAAAAAAACACGGCGAAGGTTTCGAGGCCAATCGAGATTACGGATCTCCATATATACACGAAAGCGGTGAAAGCAGGCCGGGACAAAACGCAGAAGCAGAGATAGATCCAATCTCGGAGGGGCTCTCGCCCTCCCAAGCCATAGGAGCCAAGGACCCGGAGGAAACCCTTCTCCCATCTAGGGAGGAGGTCAATGAAGAAGAAGAAGAAGGGGGCCTCCCTCCCCCTTGCTTCCGGTGGCGCCGGAGCGCTGCCGGGGGCCATCACCATCACCGTGATCTTCACCAACACCACCGTCATCTTCACCAACATCTCCATCACCTTCCCCCCTCTATCTATAGCGGTCCACTCTCCCGCAACCCGCTGTACCCTCTACTTGAACATGGTGCTTTATGCTTCATATTATTTTCCAATGATGTGTTGCCATCCTATGATGTCTGAGTAGATTTCTATTGTCCTATCCGTGATTGATGAATTGCTACTGTTGGTTTGAGTTGCATATTTTATTGTTGGTGCTGTCCTATTGTGCCCTCCGTGTCGTGCAAGCGTGAGGGATTCCCGTTGTAGGGTTTGCAATATGTTTATGATTTGCTTATGGTGGGTGGCGTGAGTGTGAAGCCTGAGACCGAGTAAGTAGGTTGTTTGTGTATGGGATAAAGGGGACTTGATACTTTAATGCTATGGTTGGGTTTTACCTTAATGAATCTTTAGTAGTTGCGGATGCTTGCTAGAGTTCCAATCATAAGTGCATATGATCCAAGTAGAGAAAGTATGTTAGCTTATGCCTCTCCCTCAAATAGAATTGCAATAGTGATTACCGGTCTAGTAACATAGTCAATTGCTTAGGGACAATTCCACAACTCCTACCACCACTTTTCCACACTCGCCATATTTACTTTAGTTGTGTCTTTATCTAAACAACCCCTAGTTTTTATTTACGTGTTCTTTACTTTCTTGCAAAGCCTCTCCAACAACTCCTACAAAGTACTTCTAGTTTTATTCTTGTTCTAGGTAAAGCGAACGTCAAGCGTGCGTAGAGTTGTATCGGTGGTCGATAGAACTTTAGGGAATATTAGTTCTACCTTTAGCTCCTCGTTGGGTTCGACACTCTTACTTATCGAAAACTGTTGCAATCCCCTATACTTGTGGGTTATCAAGACCTTTTTAAAGGCGCCCGTTGTCGGGGAGCCATAGCGTGGGGTGAATATTCTCGTGTGTGCTTGTTTGCTTTATCACTAAGTAATTTTTATTTGCTGTTCTTAGTTGTTCTCTATCTTTAGTTATGGGTATGGAACACGAAATACCAAAAAAATTAGGTGTACTTGCTGCTCATGGAGATGGGGAACCTCCTAAAACCCTCAATGCTGGTTATGTGAAAGATATTACGTACTACTTTAATAATCCTGAGAAAACCCCATTCAATTATGTAATGGGAGTAACGTTGGATCAACGTGAATACTTTAGGGATTACCGCTTGACACAAAAAGGGAAACTATTATGGATCAAATTCATATATTGAAGTGGTATGCTTGGCAACTATGCGTGAGTTATGATTATACTTGTTGCTCTAGGATGAATGCTCCACACCTTCCCTTTTCATGCAAATTTAATGTTAATAAAACCTTAGCTTCTTATGCTAATGGTATATATGATTACTATGATGTGGAACAAATAGAAGAATTTGTTGCTTTTATGGGTGCTTATGAAATTGAATCTATGTGTAAAGAGTTTGAAGATTTTGATGATGCTGTTTATAGATCTGAAAATTTAGCTATCCTGAAATATTGCTATGAGAATTATGAATACAATTACAAAATTAATGCACTTATTGAGAAAGTCTTCGCTGTCCAAGAAGAGAATAATGTTTTGCAGGAATCTATGGAAGAAGAAGTTGATGAAACTGTGAGCTCATTGGATGAAAAAGATGAGGAGCAGAGCGAAGAACAAAAGGAGGAAGAGCGGATTGATCACCCGTGCCCACCTTCTAATGAGAGTAACTCTTCAACTCATACATTGTTTAATTCCCCTTCGTGCTTACGAAGGATGATTGCTATGATCTCGTTGATTCTTTTGAAATATCCCTTTTGATGATGTTTGCTATGCTTGTGGCCAAGATGCCAATATGAATTATGCTTATGTAGATGAACTTGCTATATTTCCTTATGTTAAAAGTGAAATTGTTGTTATTGCACCCACGCATGATAGTCCTTGAATTCTCCCGATTACACTATATCGGAGAAGTTTGCACTTATTAAGGATTACAATGATGGGTTGCCTTATACCGTTGCACATGATGATTTTGATAAATATAATATGAATGTGCTTGCTGCTCCTACTTGCAATTATTATGAGAGAGAAACTATATCTCCACCTCTCTATGTTTCCAATACGATAAAATTGCAAGAAACTGCTTATACTATGCATTGGCCTTTTCTTTGTGTGCATGAATTGTTCTTTTATGACATGCCGATGCATAGGAAGAGATTTAGACTTCGTCATTACATGATATATGTTAATTTGTGCTCATTACTAAATTACAAATCATTGCTAATTAAAATTGGCTTTGATATACCTTGGGATCCGGGTGGATCCATTACTTGAGCACTATATGCCTAGCTTAATGGCTTTAAAGAAAGCGCTGCCAGGGAAACAACCCGGAAGTTTTAGAGAGTCATTTATTTCTGTTGAGTGCTTTCACATAGTTTAGAAACAACAAAAATAAAGAGAGGAACCCAAAACTTTTCAAAAAAGGAAAGTGAAAGTGAGAAAGACAAGCATTGTTGAAGTGGGAGAGCTCCTTGAACTTTGTTCATGCTCACAGCAACTTTGTGAATCTTGATTACAGAAACTTTTCAACAAAAATAACTATCCTTGTACAATTCCATTGTATTATAAAAATAATGTGCCAAGGTTTGCCTTTAGGATGTTTACAATGCTTGTTGGTTTGTGCGGTGTAGGACAGAAACTTTGGCTGTAGTGTGTGAATTTAAATTTTTACTGGAACGTCAAATGGTTCTGATTCTTTTTGCACTGTCTTTCTGTACAACTTTTTTATTTTTCCTAATTTTGGTAGAATTTTTGGGGTATCAGAAGTATGGTGAATGTTCAGATTATTACAGACTGTTCTGTTTTAAACAGATTCTGTTTTTGATGCATAGTTTGCTTGTTTTGATGAAACTATCAATTTATATCAGTGGATTAAGCCATGAAAAAGTTATATTACAGTAGAAACAATGCAAAAACAAAATATGAATTGGTTTGCAACAGTACTTAGAGTAGTGATTTGCTTTATTATACTAACGGATCTTACCGAGTTTTTACATTGAAGTTTTGTGTGGATAAAGTGTTTGATGATCGAGAAGGTTTCGATGTGAGAAGAAGGAAGAGAGGCAAGAGCTCAAGCTTGGGGATGCCCGAGGCAACCCAAGTAAATATTCAAGGATACTCAAGCGTCTAAGCTTGGGGATCTTTGAGAGCATCCCTCTTTCTTCAACAAGTATCGGTATGTTTTCGGATTCGTTTCGTTCATGCGATATGTGCAATCTTGGAGCGTCTTTTGCTTTTAGTTTTTATTTTTCTTTTATGCACCATGCTGGTATGAGATGGTCCTTGGTTAATTTATAGAATGCTCTATGCACTTCACTTATATCTTTTGAGTATGGCTTTATAGAATGCTTCATGTGCTTCACTTATATCATTTGAAGTTTGGATTGCCTGTTTCTCTTTACATAGACAACCGCCATTTGTAGAATGCTCTTTTGCTTCACTTATATTTGTTCGAGCTTGGGCATATCTTTTGTAGAAAGAATTAAACTCTCTTGCTTCAATTATATCTATTTAGAGAGATGACAGGAACTGGTCATTCACATGGTTAGTCATAAAATCCTACATAAACTTGTAGATCGCCGAATATGATATGTTTGATTCCTTGCAATAGTTTTGCGATATAAAGATGGTGATATTAGAGTCATGCTAGTTGAGTAATTGTGAAATTGAGAAATACTTGTGTTGAGGTTTGCAAGTCTCGTAGCATGCACGTATGGTGAACCGTTATGTAACGAAGTCGGAGCATGAGGTGTTTATTGATTGCCTTCCTTATGAGTGGCGGTCGGGGACGAGCGATGGTCTTTTCCTACCAATCTAACCCCCTAGGAGCATGCGCGTAGTACTTTGTTTCGATGACTAATAGATTTTTGCAATAAGTATGTGAGTTCTTTATGACTAATGTTGAGTCCATGGATTATCTGAACTCTCACCCTTCCATCATTGCTAGCATCTTGATGCCGTGCATTGCCCTTTCTCACCTCGAGAGTTGGTGCAAACTTCGCGGTGCATCCAAACCACAATGATACGATCGCTCTGTCACACATAAGCCTCATTATATCTTCCTCAAAACAGCCACCATACCTACCTATCATGGCATTTCCATAGCCATTCCGAGATATATTGCCATGCAACTTCCATCATCATCATATACATGACTTGAGCATTCATTGTCATATTGCTTTGCATGATCGTAAGATAGCTAGCATGATGTTTTCATGGCTTATCCGTTTTTGATGTCATTGCTACGCTAGATCATTGCACATCCGGTACACCGCCGGAGAACATTCATATAGAGTCATATCTTTGTTCTAGTATCGAGTTGTAATATTGAGTTGTAAGTAAATAAAAGTGTGATGATCATCATTATTAGAGCATTGCCCCAGTGAGGAAAGGATGATGGAGACTATGATTCCCCAACAAGTCGGGATGAGACTCCGGACGAAAAAAAAAGAGAAAGGCCAAAAAAAAAGAAGGCCCAAAAAAACAAAAAAAAGGGGAAAAGAAAAAATGAGAGAAAAAGAGAGAAGGGACAATGTTACTATCCTTTTACCACACTTGTGCTTCAGAGTAGCACCATGTTCTTCATAGAGAGAGTATCTTATGCTTTCACTTTCATATACTAGTGGGAATTTTCATTATAGGACTTGGCTTGTATATTCCGATGATGGGCTTCCTCAAGCGCTGAGGTCTTCATGAGCAAGCAAGTTGGGCCTTTTACCCACTTAGTTTCCAGTTTGAGCTTTCATACACTTATAGCTCTAGTGCATCCGTTGCATGGCAACCCTACTCCTCACATTGATATCTATTAATGGGCATCTCCATAGCCCGTTGATATGCCTAGTTGATGTGAGACTTTCTCCTTTTGTCTTCTCCACATAACCCCCATCATCATATTCTATTCCACCTATAGTGCTATGTCCATGGCTCATGCTCATGTATTGCATGAAAGTTGAAAAAGGTTTGAGAGCGTCAAAAGTATGAAACAATTGCTTGGCTTGTCATCGGGGTTGTGCATGATGTGAATATTTTGTGTGGTGAAGATGGAGCCTAGCCAGACTATATGATTTTGTAGGGATGAGCTTTCTTTGGCTATGTTATTTCAATAAGACATAATTGCTTGGTTGGTATGCTTGAAGTATTATTGGTTTTATGTCAAGCGATAGACTATTGCCTTGAATCACTTTCGTGTATTAATATTCATGCCATGATTAGACATATGATCAAGATTATGCTAGGTAGCATTCCACATCAAAATTATCTTTTTTTTCATTTACCTACTAGAGCGAGCAGGAATTAAGCTTGGGGATGCTGATACATCTCCGTCGTATCTATAATTTTTGATTGTTCCATGCCAATATTATTCAACTTTCATATACTTTTTGGCAACTTTTCATATTATTTTCGGGACTAACATATTGATCCGATTGCAGTGCGGTCCACATGCATTTGCATGTTTTGGTTTCTGAATATCCATATCAAGCGGAGAACAAGCGGGATAAAAGCAGACGGAGCTTATTTTTGGAAAATATGGAAAATTTGGAAGGAAAATCAGCGAACCCGGTGCCGAGGTGGTCACGAGGTGAGGCACGCCCCTACCCTCGTGAGCCCACCGTAAGGAAGGTTGATGCTCTTCTTTTGCCGCAAGAAAGCTAATATTAGGAAAGAAATCACGGCGAAGGTTTCAGGCCAATCAGATTTACGGATCTCCATATATACGAAGCGGTGAAAGCAGGCGGGGATGTAGCGCAGAAGCAGAGATAGATCCAATCTCGGAGGGCTCTCGCCCCTCCCAAGCCATGGGAGCCAAGGACGGAGGAAACCCTTCTCCCATCTAGGGAGGAGGTCAAGGAAGAAGAAGAAGAAGGGCCTCTCTCCCCCTTGCTTCCGGTGGCGCCGGAGCGTTGCCGGGGGCCATCATCATCACCTCGATCTTCACCAACACCACCGTCATCTTCACCAACATCTCCATCACCTTCCCCACTCTATCTACAACGGTCCACTCTCCCGCAACCCGCTGTACCCTCTACTTGAACATGGTGCTTTATGCTTCATATTATTTTCCAATGATGTGTTGCCATCCTATGAATTGCTATGATTGGTTTGAGTTGCATATTTTATTATTGGTGCTATCCTATTGTGCCCTCCGTGTCGCGCAAGCGTGAGGGATTCCCGCTGTAGGGTTTGCAATATGTTTATGATTTGCTTATGGTGGGTGGCATGAGTGACAGAAGCACAGACCCGAGTAAGTAGGTTGTTTGCGTATGGCATAAAGGGGACTTGATACTTTAATGCTATGGTTGGGTTTTACCTTAATGAACCTTTAGTAGTTGCGGATGCTTGCTAGAGTTCCAATCGTAAGTGCATATGATCCAAGTAGAGAAAGTATGTTAGCTTATGCCTCTCCCTCAAATAGAATTGCAATAGTGATTACCGGTCTAGTAACATAGTCAATTGCTTAGGGACAATTCCACAACTCCTACCACCACTTTTCCACACTCGCCATATTTACTTTAGTTGTGTCTTTATCTAAACAGCCCCTAGTTTTTATTTACGTGTTCTTTACTTTCTTGCAAAGCCTCTCCAACAACTCCTACAAAGTACTTCTAGTTTTATTCTTGTTCTAGGTAAAGCGAACGTCAAGCGTGCGTAGAGTTGTATCGGTGGTCGATAGAACTTTAGGGAATATTTGTTCTACCTTTAGCTCCCCGTTGGGTTCGACACTCTTACTTATCGAAAACTGTTGCGATCCCCTATACTTGTGGGTTATCAGCGCCCGGGCCCCGGCAAGCCAGAGTTGCTGGGGACTGCAAGAACAAGGATTCCTCCGCGGCAAGCCAAGATCACCGGGGGCTCGAGATCCAGATAAGTCCTTTATCCTCTATCGTGCATTTCGTTATGGACTAGGATAAGTGAAACCCCGTTCTATCTCTGAGCTACCGTGCTCCCCTTTTCAGCACCCAAGGATTATCCCCTGGGTCTGGATTTGGTCATTGCCGCAGCAGCAAAGAGAGGGAACGGGGGGCCTAAACCCACCTCATCCCTGCCTCCGCCAAGAGCGTGAGAAAGGTCGAGCGAAGTGGGGAAATGGCAAGGCCTGTTGCCGGGCGAGAAAACGTTTGTCTTAAAGATAACAAGGATTCACTCCTTGTCGTGGGTTCCTCCCGCGAACGAAAATCCCGGCAAACATCCCTTTTTCATTAAAAGAACATCCCATACAGGTACAATCCATACGAAATGAAAAACATGAGCAATGGGATTACAAGCTTTAAATTCTACTAAGGCCCGAAGGCTTACAAACTAAAAAGAGATAAGGAGCCCGTAATCCCTTTCTTGTCCCTCTCCTCAGTAAATGGAACAAGAAAAGCAGGAGGGCAAAAGGCGCCTAGGCGAAGCTACGGGTGGCGAAGACACCGAGAGAACATCTTGGTGGCCGTCCAAGGGCTGGATGGTGATGGCGGCGCGGAGGCAGAGCTCGAAGATGAGGCGGCCGGGGCGTCGGTCTGCAGCGACAGGCGTCGGTGCCAGCGATACTCCGGTGGACGGCCTTGCGCCCGCCGTCTTCCTCTTCCGCAGCCTCCCAACACTAGCCGCCCAAGAAGACGACCCCGAGAAGTTCAAGGAGCCGGCGACACAGAGGATGGGGTCACCGGTGCCGCCCGGAGCGGCGCCCGACGCCTAGTCGGACCCGTCATCCTGCCGCCCGCTGGCCTCGCCGTCGCTGCAATTGTCCTCCTCGTCACTCTCGCTCGAGGAGGAATCTTCATCATCAGAAGAGCTCTCCACGCAGCACCTCACGCTGGTCGAAGTGCCGAAGATTTTGACGGAGAGAAGGCCGCCCTCCATTAGTTTGAAATGGAGAGCGAGCCCATCCGTCAAGCGGTGGAGGCGAGCGAAGGTCTTCGACCCTCGGTGAAGATACATGACGTGAGGGCCGGGGAACTGGATGTCGACCCATGTGCCGTTGTTCCCACAACCCCTCATGTGCAGCCGCAGCGCTTGCGGCGGATCCAGCTCCATCTCCCGCGCAAATGGGGTCAGGAGGTGAAGGCGACGGCGCGGTGGATGGCGCAGCCTGACGAAGAATTCGCAGGGGTTGTCCCCGGCGTGGCCCTCCATCGGAGGAGGGGCTGCTAAGGGAGGCGAGGCCGATCTGCCGCCCCGTCCTCCTCTCCCTCGAGCACCGTGACGGCCTCGACCTTGCCCCTCCCCCTCACTCTAGCGGCCAGCTCGGTGCCTCTGAGCTCTTGGGAGGAGCGTCGCTGTCTGGCGAAACCCTCGCCGCCACCGATGAAGCGTCGCCACGCCCGCTCACCATGGCAGGATAAGAAAGGAAATAGGAATGGAGAGAGCCGGGTGGCGAAAGATTGAGGGGCACCGCTCCTCCCGCTCCCCTCTTTATAAAGGGGCGGGGGCGGGGCTCGGCCGCCCCCTCTCGGCCAATCTGACTTTTTGAAGTGACAGCAAGCGGGGCCGTCGACCGCCCTCCCCGCTCCATTGAAGGCGCGTGGGAATCGACCCGCCGCCTTGTTCACCGTCCGTCGCGCTGTCACTTGCTCTGCGTTATGCATGCGGCGAACATGGCGCAAGGGGTGGGAAGCAGTGGGACACGTGGAGCAGCGGTTCCCGGCGAGGCGATAAATGGGGCGGCCTGCGGTTTCGAAGAGACACGCAAGCCGCCTCTTTCTTATCCACCACAAGGTGACGCCAGACATGCTTCCGTCATGCGGCAGCGCGACCCCCACACCGCGCATTCAACACGAGTCGTGGGGAAGCACGGCCAGACGGAAGCGATGGCCGTGGTAAAATCCGCCTAACTGCCCGCACCGTTACGGGCCTGGCCCAACAACGTCTTTGCGCTGTGTGTGGCCCAGACCCGGGGGCTCCTGTCGGTGTACAAAAGAAGGGGCTCTGCTTTTGACCCCTTTACTTGTGCACGGGCAGTCGGAGCCTCCCGCCACGGCCACACATAACATGGCAGGGAAGGGGAGCTGGAGAGAAGCCAAAGCCACGAGGACAAACGAAGCAACAACAAGGACCAAGGCCACAAAGATCAGATAGGCGTAGCAGGTTCCCCCGACAAGGACCCTTCTTTGGGCAGCCTCGGCAACCCCGGAAAGGCGAGGGAGTCTGGACTAGGGGGTGTCGGATAGCCGAACTATCATCTTTGGCGGACTCTGGACTATGAAGATACAAGATTGAAGACTTCGTCCGTGTCCGGATGGGACTTTCCTTGGCGTGGAAGGCAAGCTTGGCGATACGGATATGTAGATCTCCTACCGATGTAACCGACTACTGTGTAACCCTAACCCTATCCGGTGTCTATATAAACCGGAGGGTTTTAGTCCGTGGGGACGAAGAACAACAATCATACCATAGGCTAGCTTCTAGGGTTTAGCCTCTCACGATCTCGTGGTAGATCTACTCTTGTACTACCCATATCATCAATATTAATCAAGCAGGAGTAGGGTTTTACCTCCATCGAGAGGGCCGAACACAGGTAAAAACATCGTGTCCCTTGTCTCCTGTTACCATCCGCCTAGACGCCTGATTCGGGACCCCCTACCGAGATCCGCCGGTTTGACACCGACATTGGTGCTTTCATTGAGAGTTCCTACGTATGCGTCACCTTTAGGCCCGATGGCTCCTTCGATCATCAACAACAGCAGCGGTCCGGGTGAGACTTTTCTCGCTGGACAGATCTTCATATTCGGCGGCTTTGCACTGCGGGCCAATTCACTTGGCCATCTGGAGCAGATCGAAAGCTACGCCCCTGGCCAACAAGTCAGATTTGGGAGTTTGAACTACACGGCCGACATCCGCAGAGATTTGATCTTCGACGGATTCGAGCCACAACCAAGCACGCCACACTGTCTCGATGGGTATGGTCTAGCTCTGCCGCCGAACAGTGTCCTGGAGGCTGCACCAGCGTCCGCTCCGACCCTTAGTTCGGAGCCGACTTCGCCGATCTAGGACGACTGGCTGGACACCGCCTTGAGGGCTACGATCTCTACGGCGATTGAGCCGAACACCATCCCTGTCCTTTGCAAAGCCTGTGACTCTGAGGTGCTGGACTCCTCTCCGGACTCCGAACCTCCCGCGCCCCTGCCAGTCGAATCCGATTGGGCGCCAGTTATGGAGTTCACCGCCGCGGACATCTTTCAGCACTCGCCATTTGGCGACATCCTGAATTCACTAAAGTCTCTCTCTTTATCAGGAGAGCCCTGGCGGACTATGGTCGGGGAGGGCTGGGATCAGACGACGAAGAAATTCACCGCCCACCCACCACCCACTTTGTAGCCTTGTCGATGATTTAAGCGACATGCTTGACTTCGACTCGAAGACATCGGCGGTATGGGCGAGGATCTGAGGAGACAACCAAGAACCAGCACCTATAGGGCCTTTGGAAGGCCACCTCGTCATATGACATATACATGGTGGACATCCCAAAAGATGGGAATGGCGATGGAACAGCGGAGGATGACCCCTCAAGAAACAACCCAAGCGCCCGGCGTCGGTGGCGCCGCTCTAAATCCTGCCACAGCAAAAAGCGGCAATTCCGGCACGGGAGATAATAACACCCGGACGGTGCGAAGACAACCCCTCGGCGGGATTCAGCACGGGGAGGAGGGAGAAGCCAGCCCTCATGATAGAGCGGCAGATAGAGAGGTAGAGGATGATAATTATATGCCTCCCTCCGAAGATGAGGCAAGCCTCATGACGACAGCCAATTTGTCGTGCACGAGGATCCCGGCTGAGCAGGGCGTTTCAAGCGCGGGCTTATGGCCACGACAAGCAGCCTCAAGAAAAAGCGGCGGCAACTTAGAGCTGACCAAGACCTGCTGGTGACGGATGGACCGAAGTCCTTGCAGCGAAGAAATACGAACTCGAGCGCCTCAAAAGCTACCCCAAGCGCATGCCGTTGCCTCGATCGGAGGAGGAAGCACCCGCATCACCGGTATGCGACATGGCAGACCGGCCACCCGTGGCGCATGACGAAGAAAGCCTCTCGGCCCTCTGCTCAAGCCACGCCCGGCGCCGCTCAAAAAAGTACCAAGGCGGGAGAACGCGCCCGGACTTGCGAGATATCTTTGGAGGATAAGGCAAAGCAAACAAGATCGATCTGAGATCGCTGGGCATAGCGACTACGGGATGATTACCGTCATGCGGATCTGACCAACCTGGCGGGCGAACACGATGAACAAAGCTCATATGAGCTACGTCGTGATATAGCCCAATCTGAGGCGCCGCACACCCACTATGCTTCACGGATGAAGTAATGGATCATCAAATCACGAGGGCTTCAAACCCGTAAACATCGAATCATACGATGGTACCACAGATCACGTAGTGCGGATCGAGGACTATCTCCTCCATATCCACATGGCTCGCGGTGATGATCTACACGCCATCAAATACCTCCCACTCAAGCTTAAAGGACCAGCTCGGCATTGGCTCAACAGCTTGCCAGTAGAATCAATTGGTTGTTGGGAAGACCTGGAAGCTGCATTCCTCGATAACTTCCAGGGCACATATGTGCGACCACCAGACGTCGATGACCTTAGCCATATAATTCAGCAGCCAGATGAATCGGCCAGGCAATTCTGGACACGGTTCTTAACCAAGAAAAATCAAATAGTTGACTGTCCGGATGCAGAGGCCCTTGCAGCCTTCAAACATAACATCCACGGTGAGTGGCTTGCCCGACACCTAGGACAGGAAAAGCCGAAATCCATGGCAGCCCTCACATCACTCATGACCCGCTTCTACGCGGGAGAGGACAGCTGGCTAGCTCAAAGCAACAACTTGGCCAAGCATACAGTAGTTCGGATACCAAGGACAGCAATGGCAGGTCAGCGTCGCAACAAGAATAAACGCCGCATTAACGGTGACAATGCTGAAGATACGAGAGTAAATGCGGATTGAGGCTCTAAACCCGGTCAGCGGAAGAAGACATTCAAAAGAAATACCGGGGCCCGTCCAACTTGGACCGAATACTCGTTCGCTTGTGCGGATACATGGCACCTGAAAAACCAGCCAACCACACCAGCGAGGGATTGTTGGGTGTTCAAGCGAGCGAGCAAGTTAAATGCGAACTCAATGACAAGGGGCTGCATAGCGGTGACGAGGAGGAGCCCGGCCGCCCGAACAATAGAGGACGGAAGGGCTTTCCCCACAAGTGCGGACGGTGAACATGATATACGCAACCCACATACCCAAAAGGGAGCGGAAGCGTGCACTAAGGGACGTATATGCGATGGAGCCAATCGCCCCAAAGTTCAACCCGTGGTCCTCCTGCCCGATCACTTTTGATCGAAGGGACCACCCCACTAGCATCCGACACGGCGGATTCGCCGCATTGGTTCTTGACCCAATCATTGACGGATTCCACCTCACTAGAAGTCACGATGATGGGCCCGGCGGCGGCAACTGAACCTGCTTTACCGGGATACGGTGCACAAAATGGGCATAGACCCCTCAAGGATTAAACCCACAAAGGCGACCTTTAAAGGCGTCATTCCAGTGTAGAGGCCAAGCTATACGAGCTCCGTTACACTTGATGTGGTCTTGGATCCCGAATAACTTCCGAAGCGAAGAGTTAATCTTGACATAGTCCCGTTCATGGCGGCTATCATACCTTTGCTTGGGCCGAACCGCATTGCAAAGTTCAATGCGGTGCCGCTACGCATATCTCAAGCTCAAGATGCGGGCCCTCGAGGAGTAATTACGGTCAATGGAAACACCGAACGCTCTCTCCGAACGGAGGAGCATACGGCAGCCCTAGCGGCGGAAGTGCAAAGCAGCCTTTTAAGGCAATTCTCGAGTCCGGCCTTTAAACGTCCGGACACCGTCAAGCGCGCCCGGAGTAACCTACAACAAGACCGCCTGGCACGATCCGATCAAGCGTAGCAATGCGGCCCCAACCCCAGCCCTCGCGAAATCGCGAAGCCCGATTACCTGGCGTACATAACTACGCTCTAGAGATACCATGGGCATAAGGGGAGGAGCACGACCACGGCTGCGCCAGAGTGCGGCTCAACCGCGCAGGGGCTCCGATTGTGTCATTCTTTTTTCTTCTTTTCTCTTACTTTCGGGACTCGAGTCTTCCGGAAGCCTGTCCGGCACTAAATTGCCGAACTCACGATACAACAACCAGGGAAGCTGAGCTCGTCCGAGTGTCAGGTGGTCTCTACTACGAGCATTATACATGTTTTACATACCACCGCAGCTTACCTGGAGAGGACATGTTAAATAGTCCCATACCTTGCTTACCGCACTATTTGTATCGTTACGCTTTCATTGCGATATCTTTTTGAATAAACAATACATAGCTTACGCTTATTATTGCATTCCTTTTCCATATATGTTCATCTATGACATGTTGCACCCGTACACTTTAGTGCGACCAATACACCGGGGCTTAAGTACCCCACAGAATGGTGTGATAAATCCGAACACTTTCACAAGTCGGCACCCGAACTTATAGCATTATATGCATCGGCTCTGAATCATGTCTTGGGTCAATAGTTGGGTTTGCGGCTCCCATGTTTTGGTACCTTACATTCCGTTATATCGGCTAAGGTAGCCTTGGGAGAACCACTGCGATTGTGCCCGGTTGAGCTGGGTTGAGCACCTCGATTGGAAAGCTAAAAGCCTGACCCGTCATGATAAGGCGAGAGCTGGTCGCTGTTCGAGAGGTTTTTCGGGTCCCTAAAGACTTATGCCGCTTAGGCGAGGAGCCGGCATTGTCCGGCCAAAGGCGTGGATAGCGCCCGAACTCGGTCTTCGAATACTAGGGGCTTCGCCAAAATTTAAAATTATAGAATTCTATGGCTAAGTGAGAGTGTTCAAGCACTATAAGTCCGGTTGCACTGGTTCGTTCGTTGGCGCCTCCCTCATAGGACCCAAGAATGGGAACAAGAGCGCTCGGTTTATCCCGAACACCCCAGCACTTTCGTGGCATGGGGGCTGAAGCCAACGACTTGCCATCTCTCGAGATTTGATAAGCGGCCGCCTGAAGGTAATATTTTAAATTTACAAAGCGTTGCTTAAGCGCATATGAACAAGTTTTCAGCGTCTGAGGATAACAAATGCGAGTCTATTCAAAAATTACATCTTTGGAGCATTCACCCGCTATCGGCGGGCACCCTCGAGATGCCCTCATAATACATTTAAGACTTGCGATGCTCCTTGCCCGCTGGTGGTCCGTCCTTCACAAGCTTCTCACCATCCAGCTCGCCCAGTGCACCTTAGCTTACGGGCAATGGCCCTCTGGGCACCTTGATCTGACGGGCGCTTGATGACTTGATCCACGGACATCGTCCACACCGCCGCACTAGCCGAAGTAGCTCCCAGGCATGGCCTCATTTGGCCACAGCCGAGCTATAAGGCCCTTCGTGGCCTGTTCGGCGACCTTGTGGAGCTCGACCAATTGCTTCAGTTGGTCACTCAAGGGCACCGGATGTTCGGCCTCAGCATACTTAGACCAAAACACCTTCTCCGTCGAGATCCCCTCTTCGGCTCGGTAGAAAGCGGCGGCATCGGATACACTGCATGGCAGATCTGCGAAGGCTCTTGGAGAGCTCCGGATTCGGGTAAGTAACAGATAATTGACCTTTACATTCTTGCTTTGCATAAAGAATGCCTTACCCGCCGCTATCTTCTTCATCGCCACAATTTCCTGGAGGCCTTTTTGGGCTTCGGCCTTAGCGGCTTTGGCACTCTCAAGAGCCGAGGCAAGCTCGGACTCTCGGGTCTTCGAGTCACGCTCCAAACCCTCGTGTTTTTTCATGAGAGCCTGGAGCTCTTGCCGTACCTCCGCCAGCTGCGCCTCCCCCTTCTTTTGCTCGGTGAGCTCCGCGACCGCTTTGTTTTCGGCCGCGGTCACCGCTTCCTTTAGGGTCGCCACCTCGTTCGTGGCCCCTACAATACCCATGTTATTCTTGTCTTTTTTGCAACCAACTCCTTTCTATAAGGTATTACTTTAATAAGGTATTACTTACCTTCCTTGTCTTGAGCTGCTTCTTGGCTTGGCCGAGCTTCGTTCTCGGACCGCTCGAGGCTCTCCTTTAATACATTGACCTCCATGATCGGTCTTGGCAGAGGTCAGCAGGGCAACCTGCATTCCCATATTGACATAATTATGTTAGACTCCTGCGTATATCTTTTTAGATCCTTAGTCCGGCTTTTCTTTCCGAACACTGAACTAAGCATCGAACTACCGTCTATGCGGTAATCTTCTTGCATATATTGAAAACTTACCTCAAAGCTTTGTTAGAAGGCTGTTGCGAGGCCAGTCGGCCCGCTCTTGGCGGTGAACTTCTGAATCACCGCACTCATAGCAGTGCGGTGCTCCTCGATGGAGGCGCTGTTAAGCGCCTCGATGCTATCCGGTGCCTCGGTTGGACCAAGGACACGGCGTCTTACCCTTCTTCTGAAGGGCCGCTTGCGGACTTGGGAACGGCGAAGGTTCTGGTATGGAGTCCGGACAAGGGTCGGGCTTAGAGCCCCTGGGGGTCTTGCTCCCCTCGCGCCTGGAGTCCGGGAGGCTGCCTTGTGGCGCCTCCTGCGCCACCTCCTCTTGACTAGGCCCCCCTTGGGGCCCCACCTCGGCGTCGTCGGCGGTGCGAGGCGAGGAGGCGGCCGGAAGAGAAGTGCTCTCCACTTCGGACGAATTCAGGGACCCGCTTGACGAAGCGGCAAGCTCGCCCTTGGGCTGGCTGCATGATTATTCGGCATTAGAGAACACTATGCAGTAAATAAAAATAACCATGGGTATCCGGACACTTACGATCTCGCGAGCTTGGCCCTCGAGGCCCTCCTCCTCGCCGTTGTTGGCGTTGGTGGAAACGTCCGGGAGGAAGGTTCTTCCTTCTTGGACCCTCGGCCTCCCGGTCAGGCGGCCTTCCTTTCTTCTCTTCCCTGCTTTGGGGGAGGCTTCTTTCCTCCTCCTCGGGAGAGGATTACATTTGAGAATCGGCGGCACACAGTGCGGGAGCTCCTTCGAGTTCCGTGGCCTCCTTCTTGGCCTTCTTCTCCGACACCACGTGAGGTGCGGAACCGGCAACCCCGTCAGCGGGCGTCTGCTGAGTCTTCAGCAAAAGGCGGACAGTTAATCTGTCCGGGCGTCTTCAACCGATTCTGTCAAAGGTTAGGGAGTTTTAGATCCGCATAGAGTCAAACTATGAAAAAGAGTCCCATAAAGGGCAAAATAACTTACCTCGCTGGCTTGGCGCTGCGGCGGAATCCGCGATCTTGATGGCGGATGCGGGAACCGGCATATGGGCAGCACCTTCCGGGCATCTTAAATGCGTAATGTCGAAGAGCGGCTCAAGTCCGGTCTTGTGCGGATCGAACTCCCACAAATTGAAGGCCCGTTGCTGGCATG
This sequence comes from Aegilops bicornis, assembly GCA_021605145.1. NCBI lineage: Eukaryota > Viridiplantae > Streptophyta > Magnoliopsida > Poales > Poaceae > Aegilops > Aegilops bicornis. The sequence continues at coordinate 583,911 of JAHIAL010000033.1, read as the reverse complement.
GGAGAATCCGGCGGATGAGCATAACACGGACTACGTTGACAAGCTTGAGGTTCTTATCCACGGGTTTGGACACGAGTTTGGAGTCGGCCAGCTCTTCGAATCACCCACGTCGGGCCCGTCTCTTTCCATGATGTGAGCCGGTGGGGAGCCAGATCTGGTCGGGGCGCCGCCCATTTGGGGTCGCAGCGGTTCGATGATGTAGAACCACCCGATTGCCACCTTTATGGTCTCCACGAAGAGCCCTCAAGCCATGTGGCGTTGGGCATCACGCCCGCCATGGCGCCTCCGCACTCCGCTTGTCGGCCGCCCACTATCTTGACTTGGCGCTAAAGGTCTTCAACCATAAGCCAAAGTGGGGCTGGATGCAGAGGAAGGCCTCGCACCTGACGATAAGCGTCGAGATATTGAGGATGAAGTTTGGGGCGGATCGTGGAAATCCGGGCCGTAGTAGAGCATGAGCCCCGGACAAATGGGTGAAGTGGAAAACCTAGTCCAGCGGAGGAAGTGGGTGAGGAACACCACCCTCTCATGGGGCACAGGGGTGGGGATGAGCTGCCCCTTGGTAGGGAGCCGACCGCAGCGATGTCGCCCGGACAAGTATCCGGCCTCCCAGCCTTGTGATGTGCCCCTCCGTGATGAGGAGGCCATCCACATGCCTCCCGCTCCGGACATGGCTGGAGAAGGTTGAGGAGAGATGTGCGGACTTAGGTAGCTGGAGCTTGAAGTCTTGTGAAATGGATGAGCAAAGGAGGAAGAAGGCGTGGGTGAAAAGGTGGATCCTTATCCCCTTATATGAATGAGACGCAACTAAAGCGCCCCCACCAGCTTGGTAAGACTCTCTTATCTTCCAAGCGCCGTAATCAATGGCGCGGTTGGGTTACCCACGTCCGTATTGAAGAGAATCCCGGAATAAGGGGACACGATCTCTGCTTTGACAAGACGTTCCAAGGAAACCGCCTCGCTAAACATGCTAAGGCGGTACAGTAAAAACGATTCGAACAAAGACTTGGCCGTGGCGTGGTGGCACACTGCGGAATGCCTCAGCAGATTGATTTTGTGTGAATATTATTCTCTCTACGGTGTTATGTGGAAATTATTTTGCGAGCGGACAACATCCTTGTGTTCAAAATCTTCTATGAAGTATTGGAGGAGGAACCCGCCTTGCAATGCCGAAGACAATATGCGCCCGGACTCGTCGTCATTGGAGCTGGTTCGGGAGCTCTTGAGGAGTCTGGACTAGGGGTGTCCGGATAGCCGAACTATCATCTTTGGCCGGACTCCTGGACTATGATTGAAGACTTTGTCCCGTGTCCGGATGTGACTTTCCTTGGCGTGGAAGGCAAGCTTGGCGATACGGATATGTAGATCTCCTACCGATGTAACCGACTCTGTGTAACCCTAACCCTATCCGGTGTCTATATAAACCGGAGGGTTTTAGTCCGTAGGACGAAGAACAACAATCATACCATAGGCTAGCTTCTAGGGTTTAGCCTCTCTGATCTCGTGGTAGATCTACTCTTGTACTACCCATATCATCAATATTAATCAAGCAGGAATAGGGTTTTACCTCCATCGAGAGGGCCGAACACAGGTAAAAACATCGTGTCCCTTGTCTCCTGTTACCATCCGCCTAGGCGCTGATTCGGGACCCCCTACCCGAGATCCGCCGGTTTTGACACCGACAAAAGACCCTTCTTGGGGCAGCTTCGCCCATGCCGGCGAAGTGAGCCGCCCTTGAGCCCTGGCAGCTCGACAAACCGTCGTTGGGCAGGGCTCGGGAGGCACCTCCCGTGGTGGCATGCAGATCTTTAATGAAGACATAGGATGCTCATGATCAAATGAGGATAAGAGGCAACCATCCTCACGGAAGTAACCCAAAAGATCCCGGCAAGACCCTTGCACAGGAGGCCAGCGATGCCATGGCAAGACCCTTGGCGGGCCACGGCAAGACCCTTGCTTAGGACCACCCGACAAGGCCCTCGCCAAAGCGCACCAGGTGAGCCCTTTGCCGAGCCCATACCAGATAAGTCTTCGCCGCCCGTCCGGATGCATTGCCGACCCAACCAGCTGGCGAGCACACTGTGTGGCGGCATGCAATCCTTCGTGGGCTCCACCACCACGCCACCTCAGCTGCCTGCCTGCCTACATGGCACCACATGCATCGCTGGCCGAGCGCGTGTCGAAGCAGGAGGAGGCGGCGGCCAGACGGGGCCAGGCCTCGCCCGTCCCCAATAAAGCGAAGGGACACCTAAGCCTCGCATTAAATCGTCTTGTCCTGTAATGCTAGCGATAGACTCGCGACAACTGTAGCACTTTCCACTTCACTGTGTGCCCTTTGTGGCAGCCCCTTTCGCCTATAAAAGGAGGCCCATGGCACACAGAGAAAGGATTCGGCTCTTTCGAACCTCGCAGCACCTAGAGCTAGTTCGAGAGTCAAGAACACTAAATACATCCACCAAAGCAGGATCATAGGGTTTTACGAACCTTTGCAGCCCGAACCTAGGTAAAATCCCTTTGTGTTGTCTGCTGGTCCCGCTCTTCTCACGATCCCCGTGCCCCGCAACCGTAGAAGGGATTCCAGTGATCCCATATGTGTCGTTTCCCACCGACACATGTTTTCTGAATTTCCCGTGCAATAAAAAAATGACCCAAAAATAAAAGTTCTCATAATGCCACGAAAATTTAATACAATTTTTTCTGAATATTTCTGAATTTTTGGTGCAAATAATATCGAGAGGAGGTGCAGGTGGGCACAACCCACAGGCGCGCCAGACCCCTAAGCGCGCTGGTGGGTTGTGGTCCCCACGTGGCCCCTGACTTACCTCTTCATCCCACATCATCACTTACCTCCAAAAAAAAATCTCCATTGCTCTCTCTCCCGTGTTCTTGCTCTCAAACCTGCGGATTTCGATCTCTTTGCTCGAAGCTCCGTTTTCAAAACTGTTTCGAGGGATTGTTTCTTCGTATGTGACTGCACCGTTTGTCCAATTTGTTTTTGTTTTAGTGGGTTATATTTGGAATAATTAGCTACTCTTGGTGCTGTTGTAGATGAGCTTGCATGTTGAATTCTTAGAGTTCCAAGTAGTTTGAATGCTTGCTACAGCCTCTATGTATCCCTATGAGTAGTTGGTATCATTTTTGTGAAGTTTTGTTGAGAAAATTTTATGGGCTAATAAATTTTAGAACTTTGCTCATAGGAAAACCATGAATATCTTTAGGAAGTTTGGCTCTATAAGAAGAACTACAAGGGTGTTATTGGGGAGTCATCTGATAGTGATCTCCATCCTTGGAGATTGGAGGAAGTACGACCGTGTGAATGGCCGCATACCCCGTTCCTGGAAGAGGCTGGAATCCTTCAAGAGTTTACACAATATGCTGCTAATGCCGGCCTCATCGACTTCATCGCAGATGAGTGTGACCAGCATCAAATCCTCACAAACATATTTGTTCAAAGTTTTACTTTCCACGTGGCCCCTCCTGAAGTGAGCTTTGATTTATATGCTGAAAACCATCAGATACCACTTACTAAATTTTGTGACATATGCATGATCCCTTCTGATGGGAGCTTAGCCGAGCCTAGGCCGGCTGGGTTTGAGGCCTTTATCGCACTTTGTGATGGGAGATGAGAGAGGGGTGTCAGCTACCATAGCCGCTAGCATACACTTTCCTGCCATACATTATTTTGCTTTATTTGTTGCTAAGTTTTTGCTTGCTAGAGAGAAAGTAGGTGCGCTCAGTGCACCAGACTTTGTTGTTTTACGTCGCACACTGGAGGGTGACAACACTTATAGCTTGGGGGCTATTGTGGCTCGCCGCCTTCACCTTAATAAATCTCGGGGGAAAATACATGATTATCCTCTGACCATGGTTTACCTAGACCACGCCGCCATAGATCACCACCAGTTTACTGATGTCGAATCTCCAGACATCCCTATTCCATATATCCTGGTTTTTAGTGTGAGGACTCATGATATTATTCCATTGACTGCTCCTGCTTTGTTTGATTCTGTTGCCAGAGGCGGATATAGGATTATGCCAGTGGACATCATCGCCTACCGTAACGCTTAGGCTGCCGCGGAGGCAGCACAGGAACCTTAGCAGTGGGATGAGTGGATGACCGCTCCTCAGCACCCCTACTACCCTCCAGGCTATTGATTGATTACCAAGTTAGGCCAAAAAGCCTAAGCTTGGGGGAGTACGTGTTTCTCACTGACATTATATTCATGTTCACGCATATCATTCCATTTGTCAGTGTTCACACTTTTTCAATGTATCATCCATGCTTAGATCTATTTTCTTGCTTTCTTCTTATGTGTTTGAAAAACTTTAGAAAAACCAAAAAAATTAGTTGTAGTAGTTTACTTTCTATGCATGCTTAGTTGTAATATTAAAAAGAAAACCCAAAAAGATTTCCTGATTCTTCTTTTGCTTGTTGGGAGCTTTCCCGTGTAAATAGTTTTTTCTCATTTTTGCTTTTCCCTTTTATTTCCTTGTTCAAGAAAACCAAAAACTCCAAAAACATTTCAGTGTGTTTCTCAAAATTTCTTTTCTTTTTATTTGAGTTGTACCGAGGAGAAGACCACGATGAAAATGTTGAGTGACTCTCCATATGAATAATTGTTGAACTAATAAAGAGCACATTTTACCTTGTCTTCTCCTATTGAATAAAATGTTTGCAGATTCCATCTTAGTCCATGGCACTCTTGAACTATTATTATTTTCATATCGTTCGGTCGTGCAAGTGAAAGGCAATAATGACGATATTCGATGAGGCGGCCGTAAGGAGAGAAACTAGTATGAACTCGACTTGTTCGGTTTGTGTAAATATGTTTAGCCTAGTATCCATGATTCAGCACATTATGACTAAACATGTTTGCAATTACAATTAGAGATTATAGTTTCTCATGCCATGCATAAGTAGCTAGGAGTGGATAATGATTTATCTTGGATATCAACATCGCGTTAAGATGATTGTGACGTAGTATGATGATATGGTATCCTCCTCTGAATGTTCGAGTGGCTTGACTTGGCACATGTTCATGCATGTAGTTGAATCAAAACCAACATAGCCTCTATGATATTTATGTTCATGCACTAGTAGAAAAAGGGTCAAATGTTCAGCTCATTAGTCCCGGTTTGAATTTGAGCCGACACTAATGTGACCATTAGTGCCGGTTCCAACGGCTAGGCGGGCTGCTCTCATTAGTACCGGTTCGTGCCACGAGCCGGTACTAAAGAGAGTTGTGGCAGGATGTTGTCAGTCTGGGGCCCCTCCAACACCTTATTACCGGTTCGTGCCTCGAACCGGTACTAAAGGTTGTCCTATATAAACCCTTCGTCCACCCACACTCTGTTCTTCCCCCTTTCCCCTCTCCTCTCTGTTCTTCCTTTCTTCCTTCGAGCTCATCACAAATTTTGCCCAAATTTTGTCAAGATTTGAAGGCCCCCATCCATTGAAATGATCACAAAGGTTAGCAACTTTGTCCTTTCATCTCTCATTGCTAGATTAGCTCTTGCAATGGTTTATATAGTGATTAATTTATGGGTTTTAGTAATTCGGGAGGAATTATATATATATGTGGTAGTATTTCATTTATATGCAATTTGAGGTCAAAATAACACTTAGTTTGCATATGTAGGTGTGGTTTACTTAGTGCCTAGGTGTGGTTTACTTAGTGCCTTCTAAATCTCCGTCGTAACCACCGTCGATCGCCCGCACCGTCCCGTCGCCGGCACCACCTTGTGGTGAGCCTCTTGTTCTTATCTTTTTTATATAAAAAATTCATGTTTGTGTGATTTGGATATATAGTTACTCGTATAATTATCTTACCCGTACGTTGTTTGTTATACATAGTGCCATGGTTTTGATATCCGTCCCCGTCGGCCCTCGTCCGTGTTATGATTAGGATGTGGTATATTCTCTTTTAAAACTATTTGTTGCATTTCGTGTTTATGACAAATTATGCCCATCAAGTTGACATAGATATTTTTATCCAGGAGGTATGTGAACCAGAAATTCCAACCGACCCTATTGTCGAGAGGTTAAATTTAGTTGAAGAGAAAATGAGTATTTGAAAGAAAAATTGAAAAGAATTGAGGGGGAGAAGATGGAATTGGAGTTGCATGTTGCCGATGTCGTCGATGATCACAAGATCAAGATGGAAAAATGCTCTTTAAGATTAGAAAGATTAGAATATATGCCATTGGTAGTGAGGCTTGGTATCATTATGCTGTTGGATCAATTGCTACCTTAGTTGCAATCTTGATCGCATTTGTTGTTGCATTTAAATGCTTTAGCTAGAGAGTTATTTGTTTGTTGCATTTAAGTGTTGTATGAACTTGTATTAATTTGGTCTTTTCGGTGTTGTGTAATGAAGATGAGCCGACAATGGATGTCACGATGGCGATGCTTTCCGAGTTCATTAATGGCGTACATACTTTTTACGCTGCTTGGTGAGGCAAACAAGCGGGCGAATGGTTTTATGCCTTGTCCATGTCTTTGGCTGTAAGAATGATCACAATTACTCTAACTCAAGAACCATTCACATCCACCTGTTTGAGTCCGGTTTCATGCCCCACTATAATGTTTGGACCAAGCACGGAGAAAGAGGGGTTATGATGGAAGACAATTAAGAAGAAGAGCACTACAAAAAAAAGACACATCCGTGACATTTTGGGCCGAACGAATTCTTTTCCTGTCATACTTATGACACTTCTATGATGATAATTGTAACAAAACCCGATATCATCATAGATGTGGTGGGCTCCTACTTCTATGACAAAAAATCATGACAGAAAATGGGCTTTTCGTCACAGGCGGGCGGAGACGCAGCTGCATGACATTCTTTGGGCCGTCCATGACGGAAAAACTGTGGTAGAAGCGAGGCGAGGAAAATATCGGGTGTTCGGTTAGGGTGGGTGGTGGGGCGGCGATGCGCATTTCTCTTGTACACGCACGCAGCGTGGGTGTGAGGCGTTGGGCTCTAATGAACCCGAAGCGAGGCGTTGGGTCTAAGCGCGAACCCGGCGATTGCTGCGAGCTCTGGCGTTCTTGAACCTAAGCGATCGATCGATGGCTGTTAATCGAACCGAATCGGCGATTCGCCGCTCTGCTGCTAACTGAAGCCGATCGATCTTGCCTCGGGATGAGCGGTGGCGTTCTTTGGGGGTTTGGATGAGCAGGACCCCGATCGATCGAGGCGGTTGGGGCGGGATGAGCGAGGAACCCGTGGAGGGCTGGATGAGCAGGACTACCCGTGGAGGGCTGGATGAGCAGTAGCCCGTGGAGGGTGGTTGAGCAGGGAGCCGTGGAGAGGCTGGTTGAACAATAGCGGTGGAGTAAGCGCGGTGGAGGCTGGATGAGCGAGGAGCCCGTGGATGAATAGTCGCGGTGGAGGTGGAGGAGGTCGACGGTGGATGAGCGATAGCCCGTGGAGGTGGAGGGGTCGACGGTGGAGATGAAACGGTATCCGTGGAGTCCTGTTTTGCGGTCGCCACACCCCTCCCCATGAACAGGACCCCGTTTGACCGTGGCGCTCCAACACTAGTCCATTTCCTCCGTTTTGCGGTCGCCACACCCTCCCGATCAACGGGACCCGTTTCAACCGTAGGAGGTCCGTTTCCTCCGTTCTTGATGCGCGGAGACCCCTCCCGATGAATAGGATCCCGTTTTGAGCGTGGCGGTCGAACACAAGGCCCGTTTCCTTACCGTTCTGCGATGCGCGGGCCCTCGTTTCCATCGGCTGTTCCGTCCAAGCCCTCCCGATGAACACTACGACGCATTCCGTTCCGACCCAGCCAGTTGGCTCCCCATGAACACGACGATGACGCAGTTTCTCTGTTCCCACCTAGCCATGTACACGAGCCCTGGCCGTATGTATGCACGAGTAGGCGTTCGAGACCCCGCCCGTATGTATGTACGTGGCCGTATTTTCTTTCTTGCACTGCGGCGTATGCGTATGTGTACATGCTACGTGCACGCCTCTACTATGACACGCGGCGCCTCTACATCGACCAATAATATGCGTACCGTTCGCGACCCGAATGACAACGCTACGTATGCGCCCGACCAGGTGGGTCCCGGTATCGAGGCACTTCCTTGCGTGCGAAGATGTAGCTGGTGGGTCACAGTAGTCAGGGGGCGAATCGTTTTCTTTTTTGCCCGGACGAACTTCCTTGCGTGCGAAGATGTAGCTAGTAGGTCCCAACAGTCAGGGGGGAAACATTTTTTTCGCAAAATACGGTTGCCCGTCCGGTAGGTCCCTATTTGTCGGTGGCGGAATCATTATTTTCCGGCGTAATAAGGAGGCACTTCCTTCTTTGCGGCCGTGGACCCGGTATCAGCCTCTCCACGTACAATCCATGTCCGATGGAAGCCGTTCCTTGACCATATTGACCACGCCTTGGCGTCGAGAGCACCGGGGAGGTGGGCGGCGGTGAGGCCTAGGAAGGGACGACGCGGGCCGGGAAGACGCGCAGCGATGGATGCCTGCAGCGTAGAGGAGTATGAGGGTTCAACTTTGATTCGCTGCGGTGTGAGGCTGCCGTCGCCCTTGAGAATCGAGGTTGTGGGTGAGTAGAGGGATGGCACGGCGGCGGTGAGGCCTCCGGCATCGCATGACCCGGAACCACGGGAGGCAGGAGCACGAGGCATGACCGGGCTGGTTTGGGTGTTGGAGCAAGAAGACCGGAGGTTGAAGAAGCACTACGGTCGTTGGATGGACATCGTACGATCACTGGAGCTAGAATCGTTCATATTGACTAAGTTGACAAAGACCTCCGTCCCCGTCAACTTAGTTGGCCCACAAGTCAGCCTCCCACTATTTTGGGTCCCAGCTAGCAGGGGGTATTCATTTTTGTGTGTGTATTAAGGAGGCACTTCCTTGCATGCGAAGATATAGCAGTGGGAACACTTTTTTCGTGAAATACAGAGGCCCTTCCGGTGGGTCCTAGCTGTCAGGTGGAGGAATCATTATTTTGCGCGTAATAAGGAGGCATTTCCTTGCATGCGACCGTGGACCCAGCTGTCAGACTCTCCACGCATAGTCTACTTCCGATGGTGTAGCGAGCCGACCTCAGACGGTCAAGTCTCTGTGCTTAAGTGTCATCCCTGGATCGGTATGCTGACACACACAATACTCGAGGATTTATAACAGAGGTAAATCACATGTATAAAGTAACGTAAATACTATTACCTCAATCCAAATAGCGGAAGTAACAAGGTTGTGGATTCCCATCAACACCAACAGCAAAGTTGAGTGTAGAAATCATAACCCTAACGTATCACTTACTGTCGTAAGATCACGCAACATGAGACGTTGCAGCCACAAAGGGTCAGTACATTGAATGTACTGGCAAATTCACACCATAGGATAATGATGAATAAAGGCTATCACTACATGCTTATTTGGCTGGTGGAAAGCTCTATGGTTATAGTTTTTGCGAAAAGCCAATTTTCTGTACAACAAAGGCATAGATTTTAATTTAACTATCATGGTGGTTGAAACATCATTGAGAAGGTATAACCCCAACTCAATCCCAATTAAAGTAATTAACAACCCAACAATATTAATTAAGAGTGATGAGATACATGTGATAACTCAAGTACTAGATACTCAAAATTTGTCCATAACCGGGGACACGGCTAACCATGATTAGATTGTACACTCTATAGAGGTTTGCGCACTTCTCCACACAAGACTCGATCGCCTCCGTTGATTTCTCGCACTACATGGTGTTTGACAAACGGATGACCGAGACACAGTCTTTCAGAAACATTAACTCTCTACTCCGGGTAGACCATACCAAACCTATAAAACCCACTACCTGTGATCTACCTCTTCAAGAGCTTCACGTAACTTACTCAACTATGCTAGAGCCCATAGTAGCTTGTGGCTACACACGTAAGTTCTAGTACGAATAATCTGATTCCCTTTGAGCACAGGTGGCGGTCCATAGGAAGATCACTGCGGGTACCTGGATTTCCAAAAAAAGCAGACAACACTGGGTTCCCCGGTGCCTCAATCCACCAGGATGTTAATTTAAGTTGCCACCTTAAGTTGAACCATTAATTAATAATCTCACATACATCATGGATTCACTCAAACCCGAACCACGTCTCACGAGCATAGCATGGCAATATAAGCAACGCCAGAAGTAACTCCCAAGGGTTTGATAGTAACAGGCAATAGGTTCTACCTCAACAACTACTTCCCAACCCACAAGTTAATGACATCCTAATCATGCAATGTTTGAGGATTGGAACTAATGCATAAAAACTGGGTATGAAAAGAGTATGATCAAAGTGTTACTTGCCTGTACTGTTGATGAAGATGATTCGCACTCAAAACTCTTGATAGGTCTACTCATCACACTTCGGTCAATCTATCATAAGCAATCAATAGTAACCACACATAAGCAATCACTCAAAAGATCGGAGAGAATGAAGAAAACAATTCGAAAAACATCAAAACCAAGCAAATAACTCTTGCAATAGAAAACAATTTCTAACAGTACCAAAATTAAGTGAATTTGGCCTTATCAAAATTTTAGGTCAAGAGCTTGATTTGCAAAAAGAATCAACTCAAACGGAGTTATAAAACTCAAGTTACAATCAAATGAAGTTTAAATACAAAACTGTTTGAATTCAAATTTTAAAACTTTCAAAAACATGTTTAAGTTGTTTTACTGGATAGAGGGGACCATAACAAAGAAGTGGGCGTTGGTTTCGTTGGATTTGGACAAACGAGTAAAAAGTAGTGATCGTTTGAAAACCGAGGGCTAATCTGCAATTAAAAATACTTACAAACGGGTCCACAGCCACAAAACAAATCTAATATAAGAACGCCGCTGCTAAGGCTTATATAGTGAAAACGTCCACTGCCAATGCTAAACGAACGAACGTTCGTTCACTAAACATACCGGTTGAAAAAAAAACGAATCCTAGATCTAATCCAGACCGTCGATCGTAGATCGGACGGGGAGGAAAGAAAGCGGCGTGGCGGCGGTGTTCTTACGGCGGGAGAGGGCGGCGGTCGGACATCGACGGGCGGCGGCTCCGGTGGAGTCTCCGTGGCGAGGGTGTCAGGGGGCTCGGCGCAGTGGAAGAGGATGGAGGCGGCGTCGGGAGAGGCGAGTGGAAGCGGTGCGGTGTGGATCTCCGGCGGTTAACTCCGGCGAGCCTTGGCCAGCCACGAGGCTTGGGGCTTGATTGTTTTATGCGGAAGCAGGGCCGGGTGCTCCGTTTATTTAGGAGGGGCGGTGGCGTGGAGGAGGGGGCAGGAGAGGCGGCGGGGAGAGGCCGGGCGAAGCACGGCGGCGGCACTGGCGTGCGGGAGTCGGTCTCCGACCGAGGGTCGGTGACGACCGGGAGGTGGGCCGCTGGGCCTGCTTGATTGGCTGGGCACAGGCGGCCCGGTCGATGGAAGGAGAAAGTTTTTGTTTTTAAAAACAATTTTTTTCAGAGGACTAAAATATATAAAAAAACAAAATAACTAAACGTATTATATAGGCATATAATATATCAAAATTTTCAGAAAAAGTTTTCCTACAAGCTGAACAATTTACTAGAGTCAAATAAAATCCACACAAATTCATATAATTCAAATAGTGCTACTGGTTCAATAAAACCTAATAAAAATCATTTTAAAATACCAAAATTAATTCAAATTTATTTCTCTCCATTTTTTTGATGTAGGGAATCATTTTACCCTAATTTCCATATATTATATTTTTGGAGAAAAATAATTGGAATAAAATCCAAATAACTCCAAATTGAAAATAATTTCCAAAAGGACTTTAAAATTTGATCCTTTTAAACTCCCAACTCATATTTCATATGTTTGAAGAAGTCATTTTATCTTCTCTCATGAAAATCATTGAGTTTCTTGAAGTTTGAGAATTTGAAATGTTTCCAAATGAGATTCAAATCTTTTCAAATCTCTTTTCATTTATTTAAAATGGAAGAAGTCATGTTATCTTCTCTCCAGGGTTTTGTGATGAAAAGAATTTGAATTTACGAGGATCATAAAAGCAAAATGAAAGTTTGGGAAAGTCCTTTTATTCCCTCTCATTTAACTTTCAAAAAGTTTGAATTCACTCACTTTCAGGTCAATCAATCACACAACAATCAAACAAACAATCAAATCTATCTATTTATTATAACATTCCAAAATTTAGAATTTTGGGATGTTCTGAATGAAATAATAGATGTCGTTGACCACGTTGCCACTCCCTTGGCGCATCCAAGGTGGTGGGCGGCGAGGCCCCGGGCGACAACGAGTCGGAGATGGGAAGACATGGGAGTAGAGTCATGAGACGGAGAGGTGTCTGAGGTTAGCTGGTTACAGGTCTTTGTGTGGTTCGGCGGTCGGTGGAGAAGAACGGGAGGTGTGGAGAGTGCGAGGATGGCACTGGCCAGCGGTGGAGTGGCGCTTCCACGGTGAAGCGCTAAGCTGCTAGCGGAGGAGGCGAGGCAGGTGGTCAGCGGCTGGAGGAAGAAGACGAGAGATTGAAGATGGAGGCCGGTCGTTGGATGTAAATCCAATGGCTAACGATGTCAGAATCATTTGTTGACTAAGTTGACATCGACTTGCATTGGCTTCGACCTATTGGCCCACATTTCAGCCTCCAAAAATGTGGCACGTATTCAACCCATTTTTTCAGAATTTACAATCTTTTTTTGCGGGGTAGAATTTGCAGTCAATTTGACTCTTTTTTTTGAATTACAATCCATTAGCTGGGCTGGGTGAACAAATAATGTAGCGTCCATGCGGCCCATTTATGTTTTTCCTAAAAAATTACAGGCCATTTGCACTTTTTCGAAATACACAATTTTGCTGGGCTGATTCTAATTATAATATTGGGGTGGGCGCAGCAATGTTATCAAAAAATAAACAGGGGCTGAGCATTTTGTTATATATATATATATATATATATATATATATATATATATATATATATATATAAAATAAGTGATTTATTATTACATTGGTCCTTAAATCATACCAAGCTTTTGTACACAATCACGGGATTTTCGTTGCCAAAAAAATCCAGGATTTTATTGTTAAGAAATTATTTTTATAAGTTAATAAGATGTGGGATATTTTTTTCTTACATATGTAAGTATCTGTTAAATATATGATGACAATAACAATAATATATAATAACGTATAAAATAATCTAAATATATATAATATAGTTAGAAGGGAAACATAAGTTGGCCCAAGCGTTCCTATTCGTATATAGAAAAATAGAACAAACCTCTGCGTTTTCTTCAAAAAAAAACATAAATTGGGCTGCCGATGTTTCAGGAAAAATAAAACCTAGGATGGGAGGTCCATAGGCCGGTCGATACATGATGGCCCTCAAGAAAATACAAACAGGCCTATGGACCTCCCATCCGAGGTAAATGGGCATGCATGTTAAAAAACAAAGCCTAGGCAGGGGCAGCCCAAAACCCAGTGATACTTGCTGCCCGGTGATAATAAATGATACACCGGCTCGGCCGTTGTGAATTTATCTCCTATAGTAACTACGTTGAAGCACCTAAAAATGTAACTATGTTGACAAACCCGTGGGCTAACGTCGGCATAGCATTAGGAGAAGTATTTTTTCGATGAGGCACTTGCTTGCGTCTGACCATAGACCAGGTGGGTCCCGTGTCCGCCTCTCCACGTCTGATCCTCTCCAGATTCCTCTCGTTTGTTCAGCATGTTCTGGCAGCCAGCGATGGCGTCATGGCAAGCGCACAAAGGCGCGAGAGGAGATCCGACCACCTAAGGAAGTGCCTTATTAGTAACAAAACAACTGAACTAGCCTAGTGGCCGAGTGACACTACCCGACAGCTGTTCCGCCCGGGTTCGATTCCACCTGTGCAGAGAAAATATCTCCAAATTTTTTGCCTCTGCCTTTATTCACATGTGGGTCCCAATTGTCATCTACGCACACCACGTCCAACACTTGCCAAAACTCCATCCCTCGTTGTCGGTGTCAAAACCGGCGGATCTCGGGTAGGGGGTCCCGAACTGTGCGTCTAGGCGGATGGTAACAGGAGACAAGGGACACGATGTTTACCCAGGTTCGGGCCCTCTTGATGGAGGTAAAACCCTACGTCTGCTTGATTGATATTGATATTGTGGATGTTTACAAGAGTGGATCTACCATGAGATCAAGGAGGCTAAACCCTAGAAGCTAGCCTATGGTATGATTGTAAGGGTTGTTGATGTTGTCCTACGGACTAAAGCCATCCGGTTTATATAGACACCGGAGAGGGCTAGGGTTACATAGAGTCGGTTATGATGGTAGGAGATCTACATATCCGTATCGCCAAGCTTGCCTTCCACACGAAGGAAAGTCCCATCCGGACACGAGGTGAAGTCTTCAATCTTGTATCTTCATAGTCTTGGAGTCCGGTCGATGATGATAGTCCGGCCAATGATAGTTCGGCTGATGATGGTAGTCCGGCTATCCGGACACCCCCTAATCCAGGACTCCCTCATTAGCCCCTGAACCAGGCATCAATGACGATAAGTCCGGCGCGTATATTGCTTGGCATTGCAAGGCGGGTTCCTCCTCCAAATGATAGAAGATTGTGAACACCAGGATATTGTCCGGCTCTGCAAAATAAATTCCACATTCCACCGTAGAGAGAATAATAATATATACACAAGTTCAATCTGCTGGCGTTTTTTGTGGCATGACGTCACACCACTACCAAGCCATTACTCGAATTGTTTCTTACTTTACCACCTCGGTAGCATTTAGCGAAGCGGTTTCCTTGGCACGTCTTGTCGAGCGGAGATCGTGTTTCCTTAATCCGGATTCTCATCAATACGGACGTGGTAACCCAACCGCGCCATTGATGGTGACGCTTGGGAGATAAGCGAGTTTTACTAGGCCGATGGGGGATCGTAGACTTCCGCCCATATAAGGGATAATGATTCACCTTCTCACCTCGCCTTCTTCCTCCTTTGCTTATCCATCTCCGTGCACTTTCGAGCTCCAGCGCCCAAGTTCGCGCATCTCGTCTCGACCTTCTCCGACCATGTCCAGGGCGGGAGGTAAATGGTTAGCCTCCACCGTTAAGGAGGAGCACATCGCCAAACTTCTTGGCGCCGGATACCTTTCGGCGACATCACAGACCATTTGCCCGACGAGGGCAGCTCATCCCCACCCAGGGCCCCATGAGAGGGTCGTCTTTCTTCCCCACTTCCTCCATGGATTGGGCTTTCCACTTCACCTTTGTCCGGGGGCTCATGTTCTACTACGGCCTGGATTTCCATGATCTGGCGCCAAACTTCATCCTCAACATCTCAGCGTTTATCGTCATGTGCGAGGCCTTCCTCTGCATCCAGCCCCACTTCGGCTTGTGGCTCAAGACCTTTAATGTCAAGCCGAAGGTAGTGAAGGGCACTCAAGCGGAGTGCGGAGGCGCCATGTTGGGCAAGATGCCCAATGTCCTTTAGTTGAAGGGCCTTTGTGGAATCCGTCAAGGGGTGGCAATCGGGGTGGTTCTACATCACCGAGCCGCGTGACCCTACATGGCGGCGACCCCGAGTTCAGATCTGGTATTCCCACAGCTCACCTCCCGGAAAGAGAAGGGCTTCTTTGTGGGGCAGTTCGGAAGGAGCCGACGGACTCCAAGCCTGTATCAAGAAGCTGGTGAAGAAGCTCAAGCTGGTTAACGTGGTCCAAGTCATGCTCGTCACGGATTCTCCCATGCCAAGAGAGGGCATTCAATGCATGGGAGTTTGATCCGGAACAACACCGCTGAACAGGCAGGCTCTTGACCTGACCTTGCGAAGGCGCTGGAGGGTGCTGTTCAAAGGGCGTGAAAGCCCCCACATCCATGACTGAAGATCATGGATTTCGCTCATGGCCTTGAGCCGACGAGGTAAGTGATTCTACCCCTTTACGGGACACTTGCTTTTCATAGTTTGACTCTATGCGGGTTTTAATTTCCCCTTTTCCTTTGACAGGACTGGATGAGGAAGGCGGAGTAGATTACTGTTGGAAATATGCCCTAGAGGCAATAATAAATTAGTTATTATTATATTTCCCTGTTCATGATAATCGTTTATTATCCATGCTATAATTGTATTGATAGGAAACTCAGATACATGTGTGGGTACATAGACAACACCATGTCCCTAGTAAGCCTCTAGTTGACTAGATCGTTGATCAATAGATGGTTCTGATTTCGACCATGGACATTGGATGTCGTTGATAACGGGATCACATCATTAGGAGAATGATATGATGGACAAGAACCAATCCTAAGCCTAGCACAAAGATGCGTAGTTCAGGTATGCTAAAGCTTTTCTAATGTCAAGTATCATTTCCTTAGACCATGAGATTGTGCAACTACCGGATACCGTAGGAATGCTTTGGGTGTACCAAAGCGTCACAACGTAATCGGGTGGCTATAAAGGTGCACTACAGGTATCTCGAAAGTGTCATTGGGTTGGCACGAATCGAGATCAGGATTTGTCACTCCGTGTAAGCGGAGAGGTATCTCTGGGCCCACTCGGTAGGACATCATCATAATGTGCACAATGTGACCAAGGGGTTGATCACGGGATGATGTGTTACGGAGCGAGTAAAGAGACTTGCACTGTAACGAGATTGAACAAGGTATCGGTATACCGACGATCGAATCTCGGGCAAGTACAATACCGTTAGACAAAGGGAATTGTATACGGGATCGATTGAGTCCTTGACATCGTGGTTCATCCGATGAGATCATCGTGGAACATGTGGGAGCCAACATGGGTATCCAGATCCCGCTGTTGGTTATTGACCGGAGAACGTCTCGGTCATGTCTGCATGTCTCCTGAACCCGTAGGGTCTACACACTTAAGGTTCGATGACGCTAGGGTTATAAAGGAAGTTTGTATGTGGTTACCGAATGTTGTTCGGTGTCCCGGATGAGGTCCCGGATGAGATCCCGGACGTCACGAGGAGTTCCGGAATGGTCCGGAGGTAAAGATTTATATATGGAAAGTTGTTCTTCGGGTTCCGGAAAAAGTTCGGGTTTTTTTGTTATTGTAAGGAAGCTTCGGAAGGTTAGGAGGATTCGGAGGGTCGGAGGTCCGGAAATTGTTCCACCACGTCCAATACAGTAGCATGGGCTGTAGGGGGCGCCCTAGCCTTAATGGGCGGGGGCACCAGCCCCCAAGGCCCATGCGCATGGGAAGGGAAACCCTAAAGGGGAGGCCTCCACTTGACTTGGGAGGCACTCCTCCCCCTTGGCCGCCCCTTAGATGGGATCTAGGGCTGGCCGCACCCCTTGGGGTGGGAAACCCTAAAGGGGCGCAGCCTTCCCCCTATATATACTTGAGGTTTTGGGGCTGCGGACACATGAGAACTTCTCCCTCTATTGGTGCAGCCTGCCTCTCCTCCTCCTCCTCTCCGTGGTGCTTGGCGAAGCCTGCTTTGGATTGCCACGCTCCTCCACCACCACCACGCGTTGTGCTGCTGCTGGATGGAGTCTTCCTCAACCTCTCCCTCTCTCCTTGCTGGATCAAGGCATGGGAGGCGCCACCGGAGCTGTACGTGTGTTGAACGCGGAGGTGCCGATCCGTTCGGCACTAGGATCTCCGGTGATTTGGATCACGGCAATCTGACTCCTTCAACCCCGTTCTCATGAACGCTTCCGCTTAGCGATCTACAAGGGTATGTAGATGCACTCTCCTTCCCTCGTTGCTAGTTTCTCCATAGATAGATCTTGGTGACACGTAGGAAAATTTTGAATTTACGCTCACGTTCCCCAACAGTGGCATCATGAGCTAGGTCTATTGCGTAGATTCTTTGCACCAAAGAGAACACAAAGTAGTTGTGGGCATTGATGTTGTTCAATATGCTTACCGTTACTAGTCCAATCTTGTTTCGACGGTATTGTGGGATGAAGCGGCCGGACCGACCTTACGTACTCTTACATGAGACGGGTTCCATCGAACGACATGCACTTGGTCCATAAGGTGGCTAGCGGGTGCAGTCTCTCCCACTTTAGTCGGAACGGATTCGATGAAAAGGGTCCTTATGAAGGGTAAATAGCAATTGGCATATCACGTTGTGGTTTTATGAGGTAAGAAAGCGTTCTTGCTAGAAACCCATAGCAGCCACGTAAAACATGCAAACAACAATTAGAGGACGTCTAACTTGTTTTTGCGAGGGTATGCTATGTGATGTGATATGGCCAAGAAGAATGTGATGAATGATATGTGATGTATGAGATTGATCATGTTCTTGTAATAGGATTCACGACTTGCATGTCGATGAGTATGACAACCGGCAGGAGCCATAGGAGTTGTCTTTATTTATTGTATGACCTGCGTGTCATTAAACAACGCCATGTAATTACTTTACTTTATTGCTAACCGGTAGCCATAGTAGTAGAAGTAATAGTTGGCGAGACAACTTCATGAAGACACAATGATGGAGATCACGATGATGGAGATCATGGTGTCATGCCGGTGACAATGATGATCATGGAGCCCCGAAGATGGAGATCAATGGAGCTATATGATATTGGCCATATCATGTCACTACTATATAATTGCATGTGATGTTTATTATGTTTATGCATCTTGTTTACTTAGAACGACGGTAGTAAATAAGATGATCCCTTAGAAAAATTTCAAGAAGTGTTCTCCCTAAGCGTGCACCGTTGCTAAAGTTCGTCGCTTCCTAAGCACCACGTGATGATCGGGTGTGATGGATTCTTACGTTCACATACAACGGGTGTAAGACAGATTTACACACGCGAAACACTTAGGGTTAACTTGACGAGCCTAGCATGTACAGACATGGCCTCGGAACACAGAGACCGAAAGGTAGAGCATGAGTCGTATTGTAGATACGATCAACATGAAGATGTTCACCGATAATGACTAGTCCGTCTCACGTGATGATCGGACACGGCCTAGTTGACTCGGATCATGTAATCACTTAGATGACGGAGGGATGTCTATCTGAGTGGGAGTTCATAAGATGAACTTAATTATCCTGAACATAGTCAAAAGACCTTTGGCAAATTATGTCGTAAGCTCGCGCTTTGGATCCACTGTTTAGATATGTTCCTAGAGAAAATATAGTTGAAAGTTGAAAGTAGCGATTATGCGGACGATAAAAAGCTTATGTCCTTAATGCACGCTCGGTGTCTTTGAACCCCAAGCGTCGTTTGTGGATGTTGCGAACATCGGACATACACGCGTTTTGATAACTACGTGATAGTTCGGTTAAGCGGTTTAGAGTTGAGGCACGAAAGACGTTTCGAAATGTCGCGGAACATATGAGATGTTTGAGGGCTGAAATTAGGATTTTAGGCTCGTGCCCACGTCAAGAGGTATGAGACCTCAAGCGATTTTCTTAGCCTACAAACCCAGGGAGAAAAGCTCAATCGTTGAGCTTGTGCTCAGATTGTCACGAGTGCAACAATCACTTGAATCGAGTGGGAGTTGATCTTCCGGATGAGATAGTGATGTTTCTCCAAAGACATTGCCACCAAGCTACTAGAGCTTTGTGATGAACTATAACATATCGAGGATAGATATGATGATCCTTGAAGTGTTCGCGATGTTTGACACCGCGAAAGTAGAAGTCAAGTAGGAGCATCAATTGTTGATGGTTGGTAAAACCACTAGTTTCAAGAAGGGCAAGGGCAACAAGGGATACTTCATGAAGCGGCAAAGCGATTCTTTGCTCTAGTGAAGAAACCCAAGGTTGAACCCAAACCCGAGACTAAGTGCTTACGTAATAAGGGGAACAACCATTGGAGCAGAATTACCCTAGATACTTGGTAGATGAGAAGGTTTGGCAAGGTCGATAGAAGTATATTGGATATACATTAAGTTACTGTGTATTATACTAGTACTCCTAGTAGCACCAGGGTATTAGATACCGGTTCGGTTTCTAAGTGTTAGTAACTCGAAGTAAAAGGCTAAGGAATATTCTGAGACTAGCTAATGGAGAGCTGACGATATGTGTTGGAAGTGTTTCCAATTTTGATGTGATCAAACATCGCATTCTCCCTCTACCATCAAGATTAGTATTAAACCAGAATAATTATCATTTGGTGTTTGCGTTGAGCATAGACATGATTGGATTATGTCTATCGCAATACGGTTATTCATTTAAGGAGAATAATGGTTACTCTATTTATTTGAATAATACCTTCGATGGTCTTGCACCTAAATAAATGGTTTATTGAATCTCGATCGTAGTGATACACATTTTCATGCCAAAAGTATAAGATAGTAATGATAGTACCACTTACTTGTGGTAATCGCCATGTAAGTCATATTGGTGTAAAACGCATGAAGAAGCTCCATGTTGATGGATCTTTGGACTCACTCATTTTGAAAAATTTGAGACATGCGAACCATGTCTATTGGTGTGTACGCATGAAGAAACTCCATGCAGATGGATCGTTTGGACTCACTTGATTTTGAATCACTTGAGATATGCAAAACATACCACATGGGCAAGATGGTGAAAAGCCTCGGTTTCAAAGAAGATGGAACAAGATAGCAACTTGTTGGAAGTAACACATTTTGATATGTGCGGTCCAATGAGTGCCGAGGCATGCGATGAATATCGTTATGTTCTTACTTCACGGATGATTCGAGTAGATGTTGAGTATATTTACTTGATGAAACACAAGTCTGAATTATTGAATGGTTCAAGTAATTTCAGAGTGAAGTTTAAGATCTTCGTGACAAGAGGATAGAATGTCTATGATATGATCATATAGATGAATATCTGAGATTCTGAGTTTTGGCACACAATTAAGACATTGTGCAAATTGTTTCACAATTAATACCGCTGGAACACCATAGTGTGATGGTGTGTCCGAACATCATAGTTGCACTCTATTGGATATGGTGCGTACCATGATATCTCTTATCGAATTACCACTATCGTTCATGGGTTAGGCATTAGAGACAACCGCACTCACTTTAATGGGGCACCACGTAATTCCGTTGAGACGACACCGTTTGGAGAAACCTAAGTTGTGCGTTTCTTAAAAAAGTTTGGGGACGGCGCTTATGGAAAAAGTTTCAGGTTGATAAGCTCGAACCCAAAGCGGACAAAATGCATCTTCATAGGACACCCAAAACAGTTGGGTATACCTCCTAATTCAGATCCGGAAGCAATAGGGATTGTTTCTTGAATCGGGTCCTTTCTCGAGGAAAAGTTCGTCTCGAAAAGTTGAGTGGGAGGATGGTGGAGACTTGATGAGGTTATTGAACCATCACTTCAACTAGTGTGTAGCGAGGGCACGAGGAAGTTGTTCCCGTGGCACCTACACCAATTGAAGTAGAAGCTTATGATAGTGATCATGAAGTTTGGATCAAGTCAGCGGCGTACCTCGTAGGGTGACAAGGATGCGTACTACTTGAGTGATGCGCCAATCACATCTTGAAGGTCATGTTGCTAGACAACAATGAACCCACGAGCTATGGAGAAGCAATGGTGGACCCAAATTCCGACAAATGGTTAGAAGCCATGAAATCCGAGATAGGATCCATGTATCAGAACAAAGCATGGACTTTGGTGGACTTGCCCGATGATCGGCGAGCCATTGAGATAAATGGATCTTTAAGAAAAAGACGGACAAGGACGGTAATGTCACCGTCTATGAAGCTAGACTTGTGGCGAAGAGTTTTTCACAAGTTCAAGGAGTTGACTACGATGAGATTTTCTCATCCGTAGTGATGCTTAAAGTCCGTCGGAATCATGTTAGCACAAGCTGCATTTATGAAATCTGGCAGATGGATGTCAAAACGAGTTTCCTTACCGGTTTCGTAAGGAAAGGTTGTATGTGATACAATCAGAAAAGTTTTGTCAATCCTAAGGATGCTAAAAGGTATGCTAGCTCCAGCAATCCTTCTAAGGACTAGAGTAAGCATCTCGGAGTTGGAATATGCACTTTGATAGGATGATCAAAGATTTTGGGTTTATACAAAGTTTATGAGAAACTTGTATTTCCAAAGAAGTGAGTGGGAGCACTATAGAATTTCTGATGAGTATATGTTGTTGACATATTGATGATCGAAATGATGTAGAATTTCGGAAAGCATATAGGGTTATTTGAAAGATGTTTTCAATAGAAAACCTGGATTAAGCTACTTGAACATTGAGCATCGAGATCTATAAGGATAGATAAAAATGCTTAATAATACTTTCAAATGAGCATATACCTTGACATGATCTTGAAGGTGTTCAAGATGGATCGATCAAAGAAGGAGTTCTTGCCTGAGTTGTAAGGTATGAATTAAGAGTTAAAAGCTCGACCACGGCAGAAGAGAGAAAGGGCGAAGGTCGTCCCCTATGCTTGAACATAGGCTCTATAGTATGCTATCTTTGTACCGCACCAGAAGTGTGCCTTGCCATGAGTCAGTCAAGGGGTACAAGAATGATCCAGGAATGGATCATTGGACAATGGTCAAAATTGTCCTTGGAGTAAATAAGGACATGTTTCTCTATTATGGAGGTGATAAAGAGTTCGGCGTAAAGGGTTACGTCGATGCAAGCTTTAACACCTATCCGAAAGTGACTACGAGTAGCAAACCGGATACGTATAGTGGAGCAACCATTTGGAATAGATCCAAGTGGAGCGTGGAAGCGGCATTTACAATATGACCTAGAAATTTTGCAAAGCACACACGGATCTGAAAGGTTCCGGACCCGTTGACTAAAACCTCTCTCACAAGCAAAACATGATCAAACACGAGAACTCATTGAGTCTTAATCACATGATGATGTGAACTAGTTCTGAGACACTAGTAAACTCTTTGGATGTTGGTCACATGGCGATGTGACCTATCAGCGTTAATCACATGACGATGTGAACTAGATTATTGACTCTAGTGCAAGTGGGATACTGTTGGAAATATGCCCTAGAGGCAATAATAAATTAGTTATTATTATATTTCCTTGTTCATGATAATCGTTTATTATCCATGCTATAATTGTATTGATAGGAAACTCAGATACATGTGTGGGTACATAGACAACACCATGTCCCTAGTAAGCCTCTAGTTGACTAGCTCGTTGATCAATAGATGGTTACGGTTTCACGACCATGGACATTGGATGTCGTTGATAACGGGATCACATCATTAGGAGAATGATACGATGGACAAGACCCAATCCTAAGCCTAGCACAAAGATGCGTAGTTAGTATGCTAAAGCTTTTCTAATGTCAAGTATCATTTCCTTAGACCATGAGATTGTGCAACTCCGGATACCGTAGGAATGCTTTGGGTGTACCAAAGCGTCCTGGCGTAACTGGGTGGCTATAAAGGTGCACTCACGGTATCTCGAAAGTGTCTGTTGGGTTGTACGAATCGAGGCTGGGATTTGTCACTCCGTGTAAGCGGAGAGGTATCTCTGGGCCCTTTCGGTAGGACATCATCATAATGTGCACAATGTGACCAAGGGGTTGATCACGGGATGATGTGTTACGGAGCGAGTAAAAGAGACTTGCCGTAACGAGATTGAACAAGGTATCGGTATACCGGCGATCGAATCTCGGGCAAGTACAATACCGTTAGACAAAGGGAATTGTATACGGATCGATTGAGTCCTTGACATCGTGGTTCATCCGATGAGATCATCGTGGAACATGTGGGAGCCAACATGGGTATCCAGATCCGCTGTTGGTTATTGACCGGAGAACGTCTCGGTCATATGCGCATGTCTCCGAACCCGTGGGTCTACACATAAGGTTCGATGGCGCTAGGGTTATAAAGGAAGTTTGTATGTGGTTACCGAATGTTGTTCGGTGTCGGATGAGATCGGGACGTCACGAGGAGTTTCGGAATGGTCGGGAGGTAAAGATTTATATATGGAAAGTTGTTGTTCGGCTTAGGAAAAAGTTCGGGTTTTTCGGTATTGTACCGAAGCTTCGGAAGGTTCGGAGGATTCGGAGGGTCAGGAGGTCCGGAAATTGTTCCACCACGTCCAATACAGTAGCATGGGCTGTGAGGCGCCCTAGCCTTAATGGGCCAGGGGCACCAGCCCCCAAGGCCCATGCGCATGGGAAGGGAAAACCCTAAAGGGAGGCCTCCACTTGACTTGGGAGGCACTCCTCCCCTTGGCCGCCCTTAGATGGGATCTAGGGCTGGCCGCACCCCTTGGGGTGGGAAACCCTAAAGGGGGCGCAGCCCCCTTCCCCCCTATATATACTTGAGGTTTTGGGGCTGCCAGACACATGAGAACTTCTCCCTCTATTGGTGCAGCCCTGCCTCTCCTCCTCCTCTCCCGTGGTGCTTGGCGAAGCCCTGCTGGATTGCCACGCTCCTCCACCACCACCACGCCGTTGTGCTGCTGCTGGATGGAGTCTTCCTCAACCTCTCCCTCTCTCCTTGCTGGATCAAGGCGTGGGAGGCGTCACCGGAGCTGTACGTGTGTTGAGCAGCGGAGGTGCCGTCCGTTCGGCACTAGGATCTCCGGTGATTTGGATCACGGCAAGTCTGAATCCTTCAACCCCGTTCTCATGAACGCTTCCGCTTAGCGATCTACAAGGGTATGTAGATGCACTCTCCTTCCCTCGTTGCTAGTTTCTCCATAGATAGATCTTGGTGACACGTAGGAAAATTTTGAATTTACGCTTTCGTTCCCCAGCAGTGGCATCATGAGCTAGGTCTATTGCGTAGATTCTTTGCCTGAGTAGAACACAAAAGTAGTTTTGGGCATTGATGTTGTTCAATATGCTTACCGTTACTAGTCCAATCTTGTTTCGACGGTATTGTGGGATGAAGCGGCCCGGACCGACCTTACACGTACTCTTACGTGGGACAGGTTCCATCGACTGACATGCACTTGTTGCATAAGGTGGCTAGCGGGTGCCAGTCTCTCCCACTTTAGTCGGAACGGATTCGATGAAGAGGGTCCTTATGAAGCGTAAATAGCAATTGGCATATCACGTTGTGGTTTTGCGTAGGTAAGCGTTCTTGCTAGAAACCCATAGCAGCTTATCGTAAAACATGCAAACAACAATTAGAGGGCGTCTAACTTGTTTTTGCAGGGTATGCTATGTGATGTGATATGGCCAAGAAGAATGTGATGAATGATATGTGATGTATGAGATTTTTAATGTTCTTGTAACAGGATTCACGACTTGCATGTCGATGAGTATGACAATGGCGAGGAGCCATAGGAGTTGTCTTTATTTATTGTATGACCTGCGTGTCATTAAACAACGCCATGTAATTACTTTTACTTTATTGCTAACCGGTAGCCATAGTAGTAGAAGTAATAGTTGGCGAGACAACTTCATGAAGACACAATGATGGAGATCACGATGATGGAGATCATGGTGTCATGCGGTGACAATGATGATCATGGAGCCCGAAGATGGAGATCAATGGAGCTATATGATATTGGCCATATCATGTCACTACTATATAATTGCATGTGATGTTTATTATGTTTATGCATCTTGTTTACTTAGAACGACAGCGGTAGTAAATAAGATGATCCCTTAGAACAATTTCAAGAAGTGTTCTCCCTAAGCGTGCACCGTTGCTAAAGTTCGTGGCTTCCTAAGCACCACGTGATGATCGGGTGTGATGGATTCTTACGTTCACATACAGCGGATGTAAGACAGATTTACACAGCGAAACACTTAGGGTTAACTTGACGAGGCCTAGCGTATACAGACATGGCCTCGGAACACGAGAGACGAAAGGTCGAGCATGAGTCGTATAGTAGATACGATCAACATGAAGATGTTCACCGATGATGACTAGTCCGTCTCACGTGATGATGGGACACGGCCTAGTTGACTCGGATCATGTAATCACTTAGATGACGGAGGGATGTCTATCTGAGTGGGAGTTCATAAGATGAACTTAATTATCTTGAACATAGTCAAAAGACCTTTTGCAAATTATGTCGTAAGCTCGCGCTTTGGTTCCACTGTTTAGATATGTTCCTAGAGAAAATATAGTTGAAAGTTGGCTCCGTCGAGCTGGTCGTTAGCTCCGTCGGATGTAGACTCCATCCCGACCGCCTCCACCCCCGCGACACCGAGGGCCTTGAGGTGGGATCCCAAGAAGGGACCCATCGGGGAGGCTCGAGGCGCCACGAGGCGTCCTCCGGACTTTGCGCCCGGACTCCACATGAGAACCCGCAGTGGTTCCGAGTCCGGCATGCCCTTCTCGAACGAAGGGCAAGACCGTGACGCCGGCGGCTTCCATCCAACGGAGGCACCGAGCAATTTGTTGAGGCGCCGCAGGCGCTTCCATCGAGGAAGAACACCGCACTATTATGAGTGCGGTGATCCGAAAGGTGCAGCTTCGCCAAGAGCGGGCCGACCTGCGCAGGAGCCTTCTATCAAGCTTTGAGGTAAGAAGTTAAAAATATGTAATGTAATACCGCATAGACAGTAGCCCACGATGCTCGGTTCGGTGTTGGAAAGAAAAGCGGATGAGGATCTGAAAAAAGATATACTGTGAGGTTGCTAAAAATTATGTCAATATGGGTTGCGAGGCTGCATTGCTTGGCCTCTACCGGACCTTGGCTGCGGAGGTCGGTGCTTTGAAGCGAGAGCTCGGCGGTCCGAGCAAGAGCTCGGCCGCCGCCGAAGCAGCTCGGGACAAAGAAGGTGAGTAACACCACTTTGAACTTGTACCTTACAGAAAAGGATTTAGGTTGCAAAAAAAATGACAAGGATAACATGGGTGCTGCAGGGGCCACGAACGAGGTGGCGACCCTGAAGGAGGCCGTGTCCGTGGCCGAACACAATGCGGCGACGGAACGGGCAGAGCGAGAAAAGCAGGAGGCGCGGGTGGCGGTGGTTCGGCCAAAGAGCTCCGGGCTCTCATGGAGAAGCATGAGAGTTTGGAGCGTGACTCAAAGACTCGAGAGTCCGAGCTTGCCTCGGCTCTCGAAAGTGCCAAAACCGCCAAGGCCGAGGCCCATAAGTCCCTTTAGGAGATTGAGTTGATGAGGAAGATAGCGGCTGGTAAGGAATTTTTCATGCAAAGCAAGCATGTGAATGTAAATTACGTGTTACTTACCCGAATTCGGAGCTCTCCAGGGGCGTTTGCAGATCTGCCTCGAAGTGTGTGCGATGCCGCCGTATTCTACCGAGCCGAGGAGGGAGCTCAGCGGAGAAGGTCTTACATTCTCAGTATCTTTGAGGCCGGCCATCCGGTGCCCCCTAGCGACCAGGTGAAGCAGCTGGTCGAAGCTTCCTAAGTAGGCCGGCAGGCCATGAAGAACCTCATAGTCCGCTGTGGCACGGAGAGGCCATGCACAGGAGCTACTTTGGCCTCGTCTGACGGCTGGTGGATGTGTGCCTCGGTGGAGGTTATCAAGCGCTCACTTTGTGTGAAAGGTGCTCGTCGGGCCCTTGCCCGCGCAAAGGTGCATTGGGGCAAGCTTTGGATGCGGAGAAGCTAATCACCGACGCGCCACCGGCGGGCAAGGAACATCGTGACGCCTTGAAATCTACTATAAGGCTGTCTGAAGGGTGCCCGCATAAGATTGCGGATGAGTGCCCCAGGGATGTAATTTTTGAGTAAATTCGCAATGTGTTATCCTGTGCGCTGAAAACTTTGTTCATATGCGCTAAGCAACGCTTGTTAATTTAAAATATTACCTTATTTGCGGCCGCTTATTAAATCTGAGAGATGGCAAGTTGTCGGCTTCAGCCCCCATGCCACGAGTGCTGGGGTGTTCGGGATAAACTTGAGCGCTCTAGTTCCCATGTTTGGGTCCATCGAGGGAGGCGCTCAACACAACGAACAAGGCAACCGGACTTATAGTGCTTGAACACTCTCACTTAGCCATAGAATTCTATAATTTTAAATTTCGTGAAGCCCCCTAGTATTCGGAGGACCGAATTGGGCGCTATCCACGCCTTCATCGGACATTGTCCGAACTTATTTCGGCGGCGTAGGTCTTTAAGGACCCGAAAGGACCTCTCGAACAGCGACCAGTCTCTCGCCTTATCATGACAGGTCAGTTTTAGCTTTCTCCTTTGAGGCGTTAACCCGGCTCAACCGGGGCATAATCGCGATGGTTCTCCAGTGCTACCTTAGCCGATAGAGCGGAGCGTAAGGTGCCAAACATGGGAGCCGGGCAAACCCAACTATTGACCCAAGACATGATTCGGAGCCGATTCATATAATGCTATAAGTTCGGTGCCGCACTTTTGAAAGTGTCGCGGACTTTATCACACCATAATCACGGAGAACATAAGCCCTGGTGTATTTGGCCGTACCAAAGTGTACGGATGCAACATGTCGTAAATGAACATATATGTATATATAAGGTAATGCAATTATAGGCAAAAAGGTGCTTCATTTTATTCGAGAAGATATGCTATGAGTGCGGAATGATACAAATAGTGCGGAAAGCAAAGGGATTGGACGAATTAAAGGCGTCTCCCTCGAGGGTAGGCAGCGGAATGTTGTATGTAACAAATTTAATGCTCGTGATGGAGACCACACGAGTGTTCATCGCGGCCTTTGTCCTTCCACGGCTGTTGCATCATGAGTTGGCGAGGGTCGCCGCGGACATAGTTCTGTATAAAAAGAGAAAAATAAAGAAAAGAAGGCGACACACTTGGGAGCCCTGGTGTGGTCGAACCGCACTCTGGAGTCTGTTGTGGTTGTGCCTTTCCCCTATGCCCATGGTATCTCCAAGGCGTAATTATGTACGCGGAGAGTTTCTCTTACAATTTTGCGAGGGCTGGGGTTGAGGCCGCATTACTCTGGCGATGCTCGGAGCGTGCGGTGGTTTTGGTTGATGTTGCTCCGGGCGTGTTTGGCGTGTCCGGTCGCTTTAACGGCCGGACTCGAGAATTGCCTTTAAAAGGCTGCTCATGTACCGCCGCGAGAGTCATTGTATGTTCCTCCGTTCGGAGGAGGCGTTCGATGTTTCCATTGACCGTGATGACTCCACGAGGGCTGGCATCTTGAGCTTAAGGTATGCATAATGCGGCACCGCGTTGAATTTTGCAAGCAGCGGTTCGTCCGAAAGCAGAGCGTGATAGCCGCTGCGGAGCGGGACTATGTCGAAGATTAACTCCTCGCTTCGGAAATTATCCGGGGATCCGAAGACCACTTCCAGTGTAACTGAGCCTGTACAACTGGCCTCGACACCTGGTATGACGCCTTTGAAGGTTGTCTTTGTAGGTTTAATCCTTGAAGGGTCTATGCCCATCTTGCGCACTGTATCACGATAAAGCAGGTTCAGGCTCGCCGCCGTCCATCGGGACTCTCATGAGGTGAAATCCATCGGCGATTGGGTCTAAAACCAATGCGGCGAATCCGCCATAAGCGGATCTTGGTCGAGATGGTCTCTTCGATCGAAAGTGATCGGGCAAGAGGACCATGGGTTGAATTTTAGAGGCGACAGGCTCCATCGGCGATATCGTCCCTTAGTGCGCTTCCGCTCCCTCTTGGGAATATCGTTGCGTATATCATGTTTACCGTCCGAACTTGAGGGAATCCCTTTTGTCCTCTGTTGTTAGGCGGCCGGGTCTCTTCCTCGTCATCGCTGTGTAGCCCCTTGTCACTTCTTTCGGCGATTAATTTGCCTGCCTGCTTGAATACCCAACAATCTCTGTTGGGTTGGTTAGCTGGCTTTTAGAGTTCCATGTATTTGACAGAGGCGGTCGAGTATTCGGTCCAAATTGGGCCGGGCCGGAGTTGTTCTTTTGAATGGCTTCTTCCGTTGACCGGGTTTGGAGCCTCGGAATCTGGCGTTGATTGCCGTATCCTCATTCTTTATGCGCCGATTAATGCGGCGTTTGTTTTTGTTCGACGCAACTTGCCGTTGCGATCCTTGGTATCCGGACTGCCAGCATTTTCTTTGAGGTTGTTGCTGCTTGAAGCTTGCCAGCTATCCTCTCCCGCGAAGCGGGTCATGAGTGATGTGAGGGCTGCATGGATTTTGGCTTCTCTGTCCTAGGTGCCGGGCCAGCCACTCGTCACCGGATGTTATGTTTGAAGGCAGCGAGTGCCTCTGCATCCAGACGGTCGGCGATTTGATTTTTCTTTGTTAAGAAGCTGTGTCGAGAATTGTCGGCCGATTAAATGCAGCTGCTGGATTATGTGGCTTAGGTCATCTGCGTCCGGTGGTCGGCACATACGTGCCTCGGAAGTTGTCGAGGAATGCGGCTTCGAGGTCCTCCAACATCAATTGACTCTGCGGGCAGGCTGTTAAGCCAATGCCGAGCTGGTCCTTTAAGCTTGAGCGGGAGATATTTGATGGCGTGTAGATCGACGTGGGGGGCCATGAGTATAAGGAGAAGATAATCCTCAATCCAAACCGCGAGGGTCTGTTGTGCCATCGTAGGATTCAATATTAACGGGTTTAAACCCTTGAGGATTTGATGATCCATTACTTCGTCCGTGAAGCATAGTGGGTGTCTGGCGCCTCTGTATTGAGCAATAGCTCGGCGTAGCTCGAGAGCGTTGTCTGCTGTGTTCGGCCCGGCCGGAGTAGTTATATCCGGCGCGACGGTATTCGTCGTGGGTCTTGGGGCGCCCACGTGATCCATAGATAGATCTGGATTGTCTTGCCTTGTCCTCCAATATATCCTGCAAGTCTGGCGCGTTCCCCCGTGGCTTCATGCTTTTTGAGCGATGCGGAGTGCGGTTTTCAGTGGAGGGCTTGCACGCGCTTCTGTCGCTGCCACGAGGTGGCGGTCTTCCATATTGTGTGCTTTGGTGATGCAGGTTTGTATGCCTCCCTCTAATCGGGGAGCAACTTGCGTTTTAGGTAACTTTTGGAGGCGTTCGAGTTCATACTCTTGACGCGAGGACCTCGGTCCATCTGCCGGCCCGATGGGTCTTGATCAGCTTGAAGGCTATTGCTGCTTTTCTTTAGGCTGTTTGCCGTGGCCATTAGCTGCGTCTGAAACGCTCTTGTTCGTGCCAGGATCCTCGAGGCCTGACGAATTAAATCGTCGTCGAGGCTTGCCTCGTCTCCGGAGGAGGTAAGTAATTGTCATCCTTGACCTCTTCGATGCCGCCCTCTCGTGAGGGCTTGCCTGCCTCCTCCTCGCCGGATCGTCTTTGGAGGGAGTTGTCTTCGGCACTTTACGAGGTGTTATTATCTCCTGTGCGGAATCTCCATTCTTCTTGATGGCGGGATTTAGAGCGGCGCCCGGCTGGCGTCGGCGCTTGGGCTGTTTCTTTAAGGAATCGGCCTCCGCTTCTTCGCCGTCCCCATCTTTTGGGGTGTCCACCATGTATATATCGTATGAGGTGGTCTTCGGTGTCCTGTAGGCACCTTTGGTTCTTAGTAGTCTCGGCATCGTCGTCCATACCGTCGATGTCTTGAGTCGTAGTCGAAATCGTCGGTTAAATCGTCGGCGGTGGCTCTGAAGTGGGTGGTGGGTGGGCTCTGAATTTCTTGACGTCAGCGTCCCAACCGTCTGGCGTGCTTCGGCCAGGGCTCTCCGAATAGCGAGAGATGCTTCAGTGAATTTATGATATCGCCCGAAGGCGAAGTCTGAAAGATGTCCGCAGCGGTGAATTCCATGATCGGCGCCCAATCGGATTCGACTGGCAGGGGCGCAGGAGGTTCGGAGTCCGGCAGAGAGTCCGGCACCTCGGAGTCATGAGCTTTATGCGGGACAAGGTAAGTGTTCGGCTCTATCGCCGTAGAAGTTGCGGCTCCCGAGGCGGTGTCCAGCCATCCGTCCTCGATCCGAGCGATCGGCTCCGGACTATGAGTCGGGGCGGATTCGTATCTTGACCTTCAAGGTGCTGTCCGTGGCGAGTTAGGTCGTGCCCATCGTGGCGGTAGCGGCATGCTCGGCTTGTGGCTCAGATCCATCGAAGATCAAGTCCCGCAGAGATATCGGCCGTGAAGTTTAGGCTTCCAAACCTGACCGACGGCGGGCGTAGCTTCGATCTGCTCGGATGGCCAAATGAGTTGGCCCGCGATGCGAAACCGCCCGAATCTGAATATCTGTCCGGGGAGAAAAGTCTCACCAGGACAGCGTCGTTGTTGATTGAAGAGGCCATCAAGCCTATCGGTGGCGACACGGAGGAACTCTCAATGAAAGCACCAATGTCGGTGTCAAAACCGGCGGATCTCGGGTAGGGGTCCCGAGCTGTGCGTCTAGGCGGATGGTAACGAGGAGACAAGGGACACGATGTTTACCAGTGTTCGGGCCCTCTTGATGGAGGTAAAACCCTACGTCCTGCTTGATTGATATTGATATTGTGGATGTTTACAAGAGTGGATCTACCACGAGATCAAGGAGGCTAAACCCTAGAAGCTAGCCTATGGTATGATTGTAAGGGTTGTTGATGTTGTCCTACGGACTAAAGCCATCCGGTTTATATAGACACCGGAGAGGGCTAGGGTTACATAGAGTCGGTTACAATGGTAGGAGATCTACATATCCGTATCGCCAAGCTTACCTTCCACGCCAAGGAAAGTCCCATCCGGACACGGGGTGAAGTCTTCAATCTTGTATCTTCATAGTCTTGGAGTCCGGTCGATGATGATAGTCCGGCCAATGATAGTTCGGCTGATGATGGTAGTCCAGCTATCCGGGCACCCCCTAATCCAGGACTCCCTCACTCGTTTTCTCTGTTTTTCGCACACTCGACATTGTGTCGGCATTTTGAAAATAGCATATCTTTTTGACTGTGCATCATATGAAGATGTGCTATGCATGAATGTTGATCGACATGATGTTAACTCATTTGGTAGTTCCAGTTTCGACAATGAATAAAACTTCCAACATGATGTTAACACTGTTTGAAAAGGCCATGTAAATATAAATGATCTGCCTCTGAAAGTTGCAGTTTCTTATCTGAAACTGAACTTGGAGTTTCTTATCTGAAACTGAAACTTGCAGTTTCTTCTCTGAGAATCACATTGTCTACACTTTTATACTCCTATGAAACTACATTTTTTAAGTGCTAAAAATAGATCTCTAGAATTCATAAAATACTTCATATGCTCAATCACTGCAAATCTGAAATTTAAAAGACATTCATATCTGAAAGTACTCTCAAAATACACAACACAAAACACAATTCACAACCTGCAAATCTTGACAACCCTAAGCTCCTCCCCGACAATTCACAACCTTTGCCCGACTATTGGGCTGGTGAGGGGAGCAGTCCCTCCCTATTCCTCAACGGGCAGACGCCCGTGAGGCGATGTGAGCGGCGAGGGAGAGGATGGCGGGGAAGCATCGTGGGGCCAACTGTTTTTCTCCTCTTGCAGTTGGGTTCGGTCGATGAAGACCCCACCGGCTCGCTCTAGCACGACACCCTCACAAATGGCACCCTGTAGATGCTCGATCCTTCAATCTCTGGTGGATGCTCCATCTGGGATCGATACTACGTCGTCCATTTTGCATCATGGTTTTATATCGA
Source organism: Aegilops bicornis (assembly GCA_021605145.1). Classification (NCBI taxonomy): domain Eukaryota; kingdom Viridiplantae; phylum Streptophyta; class Magnoliopsida; order Poales; family Poaceae; genus Aegilops; species Aegilops bicornis. The sequence goes on along the minus strand of JAHIAL010000033.1, from coordinate 550,543 downwards.
TATTTATTGCATTATGGGCTGTTATTACACATTATGTCGGAATACTTATGCCTATTCTCTCTTATTTTACAAGGTTTCCATAAGGAGGAGAATGCGTAATTTGGAATTCTGGGCTGGAAAAGTAGCAAATATTAGAGACCTATTCTGCACAACTCCAAAATTCCGGAAACTCCATAGAAGTTGTTTTTGGAAATAATGAGAAATACTGAGCGGAAGAAATACCAGAGGGGGCCCACACCCTGGCCACGAGGGTGGGGGGCGCGCCCTACCCCCTGGGCACGCCCCCCTTCCTCGTGGGCCCCTGATGACCCTCCGATGCCCATCTTACGCTATATGAAGTCTTTCGTCCAAAGAAAAAATCATCACATAGCTTTGGGACAAGGCTCACTTGATCACGAGGTGGAACAAGGCGGAACCAATCTAGGGCTCTGGCGGAGCTATTCTACAGTGACACTTCCCTCCGGAGGGGGAAATCATCGCCATCGTCATCATGAACGCTCCTCTCATTGGGAGGGGGCCAATCTCCATCAACATCTTCACCAGCACCATCTCCTCTCAAACCCTAGTTCATCTATTGTATCCAATTCTTGTCTCTAAGTCTGGGATTGGTACATGAGGTTGCTAGTAGTGTTTATTACTCCTTGTAGTTGATGCTAGTTGGTTTATTTGGTGGAAGATCATATGTTCAGATCCTATATGCATATTAATACTCCTCGATTATGAACATGAATATGCTTTGTGAGTAGTTACGTTTGTTCACGAGGACATGGGAGAAGTCTTGCTATTAGTAGTCATGTGAATTTGGTATTCATTCGATATCTTGATGAGATGTATGTTGTCTCTCCTCTAGTGGTGTTATGTGAACGTCGACTACATGACACTTCACCATTATTTGGGCCTAGAGGAAGGCATTGGGAAGTAATAAGTAGATGATGGGTTGCTAGAGTAATGAAGCTTAAACCCTAGTTTATCGTTGCTTAAGTAAAGGGGCTGATTTGGATCCATATGTTTCATATTATGGTTAGCTTTACATTAATACTTCTTTTGTAGTTGCGGATGCTTGCAATAGGAGTGAATCATAAGTGAGATGCTTGTCCAATTAAGGACAGCACCCAAGCACCTGTCCACCCACATATCAAATCATCAAAGTACTGAATGCGAATCATATGAACGTGATGAAAACTAAGCAGCGATAATTCCCATGTGTCCTCGGGAGCGTTTTCCTTTATATAAGAGTTTGTCCAGGCTTGTCCTTTGCTACAAAAAGGATTGGGCCACCTTGCTGCACTTTATTTACTTTTGTTACTTATTGCTTGTTACAAATTATCTTATCACAAAACTATCTGTTACCTATAATTTCAGAGCTTGCAGAGAATACCTTGCTGAAAACTGCTTATAATTTCCTTCTGCTCCTCATTGGGTTCGACACTCTTGCTTATCGAAAGGACTACGATAGATCCCCTATACTTGTGGGTCGTGTTATTTATTTCTGTGATGCGACTGCTAGAACTGCTAAACCTTGTGCTAAAGATAAACATAGACCGGTGGTAGGCATGCACGTTATTTACATTAAAATAGGAGATCATTGTTATCATGGCTTGTGTGATATGGGTGCTAGTGCTAGTGCAATACCTGACTTATACAAAGAAATTATGCATGATATTGCACCTACTGAGTTAGAAGAAATTGATGTCACAATTAAACTTTCCAATAGAGATACTATATCACCATTTGGAATTGTTAGGGATGTCGAAGTCTTATGTGGGAAAACTAAATATCCAGCTGATTTTCTCGTTCTTGGTTCCCCACAAGGTAGCTTTTGTCCCATTATATTTGGTAGACCCTTCTTAAACACTGTTAATGCTAGGATAGACTGCGAAAAGGATGTTGTTACTGTCGGTTTAGGTGATATGTCTCATGAGTTTAATTTTTCTAAATTTCGTAGACAACACCATGAAGAGGAACTGTCTAGTAAAGATGAAATTATTGGTCTTGCTTCTATTGCCGTACCTCCTAGTGATCCTTTAGAACAATATTTGCTAGAACATGAAAATGATATGTTTATGAATGGAAGAATGGAAGTAGATGAAGTGTTCTTTAAACAAGGACCTATTCTGAAACACAACTTGCCTGTTGAAATCCTAGGGGATCCTCCTCCACCTAAGGGTGATCCCATGTTTGAGCTTAAACCATTTCCTGATACTCTTAAATATGCTTATATTGATGAAAAGAAGATATATCCTGTTATTATTAGTGCTAACCTTTCAGAGAAGGAGGAAGAAAACTTATTGAAAACTCTGAAGAAGCACCGTGCTGCTATTGGATATACTCTTGATGATCTTACGGGCATTAGTCCCACTCTATGCCAACACAAAATAAATTTGGAGAAAGACGCCAAACCAGTTATTGATCATCAACGATGGCTGAATCCTAAGATGAAAGAAGTGGTAAGAAAGGAAATCCTAAAGCTCCTTGAGGCAGGTATAATTTATCCCATTGCTTGTAGTCAGTGGGTAAGTCCTGTCCATTGTGTCCCTAAGAAGGGAGGTATTACTGTCGTTCCTAATGATAAAGATGAATTGATTCCACAAAGAATTATTACAGGTTATAGGATGGTAATTGACTTCCGCAAATTAAATAAAGCTACTAAAAAGATCATTACCCCTTACCTTTTATTGATCAAATGCTAGAAATATTATCCAAACATACACATTTTTGCTTTCTAGATGGTTATTCCGGTTTCTCTGAAATACCTGTGTCAGCTGATGATCAAGCTAAGACCACTTTTACTTGCCATTTCGGTACTTTTTCTTATAGACGTATGCCTTTTGGTTTATGTAATGCACCTGCTACCTTTCAAAGATGCATGATGGCTATATTCTCTGATTTTTGTGAAAAGATTTGTGAGGCTTTTCATGGACGATATCTCCGTTTATGGATCCTGTTTTGATGATTTCTTGAGCAACCTTGATCGAGTTTTGCAGAGATGTGAAGAAACTAATCTTGTCTTGAATTGGGAGAAGTGCCACTTTATGGTTACTGAAGGCATTGTCTTGCGGAATAAAATTTCTGAAAGAGGTATTGAAGTTGATAAAGCCAAGGTTGATGCATCAAAGGTATAAGAAGTTTCCTTGGTCATTGAGGAAGTCCTGGACTAGGGGGTGTCCGGATAGCCGAACTATCATCGTTGACCGGACTCCTGGACTATGAAGATACAAGATTGAAGACTTCGTCCCGGATGGGACTTTCCTTGGCGTGGAAGGCAAGCTTGGCGTCTGGATATGTAGATCTCCTACCATTGTAACCGACTACGTGTAACCCTAACCCTATCCGGTGCCTATATAAACCGGAGGGTTTAGTCCGTGGGGCGAACAACAATCATACCATAGGCTAGCTTCTAGGGTTTAGCCTCTGATCTCGTGGTAGATCTACTCTTGTACTACCCATATCATCAATATTAATCAAGCAGGAGTAGGGTTTTACCTCCATCGAGAGGGCCCGAACCTGGGTAAAAACATCGTGTCCCTTGTCTCCTGTTGCCATCCGCCTAGACGCATACAGTTGAGACCCCTACCGAGATCCGCGGTTTTGACACCGACATTGGTGCTTTCATTGAGAGTTCCTCTATGCCGTCACCGTCGGTAGGATGCCTCATCCGTCTTTAAAGGCGACATTATCACCAAAGGAGCCTTGGCCGCCGCCGACTCTTGACTAGGTGGTTTCCTTATGACCACCAGTTGACCACCGTCTGAAGCGATGACTTCTCGGGTCGCCGAAACCAATCTTCATGTTAACTCGGAACTTGTCGAGAAGCTAGATCCGATCGAGCTCTCCTCCGTGAACGAGCTCTTGGATCGCATCGCCGCCCTGGGAGTCGCCTTTGACTACGATCAGATCGGGCCTAAAACCGATCTGAGAGAGATTAACTCTCCCCAGGCTACCCACCATGTTGCTGTGGTAGAGGAACAATGCGACAACTCTTCTTCTATCTTAAGGACTAGCTACGTCCGGTTCCCGACCCCTCCATGCGGATTCCCGCGGAGGGGCGGACGACGATCAAATCCTGAACTTAAAGTCGGTGGCGGGTTGGATTGGTGGATAACATCCAAAACCCAAACTTCGAGTTCGAAACTTCTCGGCCCCTGAGTCTTAGATTAGGCGGGTTTCGGATTTAGTTCCACCGCCACCCAAACATTAGCAATCTATCCCGAATTCGGCAAGAGCCCGCTGAAACGATTACATCATTCTTGGGCGATTCCTCCAGTTATGGACGGGATAAAGGGGTGACGAGAGGGTGAGGGAGTCCCGGACTAGGGGTGTCCGGATAGCCGGACTATCGTCACGGCGGACTCCAAGACTATGAAGATACAAGATTGAAGACTTCGTCACGTGTCCGGATGGGACTTTCCTTGGCGTGGAAGGCAAGCTTGGCGATCTGGATATGTAGATCTCCTACCATTGTAACCGACTCTGTGTAACCCTAACCTATCCGGTGTCTATATAAACCGGGGGTTTTTAGTCCATAGGACGAACAACTTCATCATCAACAATCATACCATAGGCTAGCTTCTAGGGTTTAGCCTCCTTGATCTCGTGGTAGATCTACTCTTGTACTACCCATATCATGAATATTAATCAAGCGAGGAGTAGGGTTATACCTCCATCGAGAGGGCGAAGCTGGGTAAAAACATTGTGTCCCTTGTCTCCTGTTACCATCCGCCTAGGCGCGCGATTCGGGACCCCCTACCGAGATCCGCCGGTTTTGACACCGACATTGGTGCTTTCATTGAGAGTTCCTCTGTGCGTCGCCGTCGGGTGGGATGCCTCGCCTCGTCTTTAAAAGGCGACACCTTCATCAAAGAAGCCTTGGCCACTTTGGTGAGACTCTTGACTTGGCGGTTTTCTCATGACCTTGATTCGGCCTCATGGCAAGCGATGACCTCTCGAGTCATCAAATCCAATCTTCATGTTAGTTCGAACTGGCGAACAGTTAGATCAATCGAGCTCTCCTCCATAAATGAGCTCTTGGATCGCATATCGCCGCCACAGGAGTCACCACAGATTATGACCGGATCGGGCCTAAAACCGATCTAAGAGATCAACTCTCCCGGGCTACCCATCATGTTATTGTGATAGAGGAGCAATGCGGCAATTCTTCCCTACCTTAAGGACTGAGTTACGTCCGGATTCCCGATCCCTCCATGCCGGGACTCCTGCGGAGAATGCGGATGTTGATCAAGCCACGACCCTAAAGTCAGGCGGCGGTCCGGACTCATTGGATTTCACTCAAAAATCTAGAGATCCGAGTTCGGAAACTTCTCGGCCCTCGGGTCCTGAATTGGACGGGGTTCCGGATTCGGTACCACCCGCCCACCCAAACATTGGCGATCTCTCTCGGATTCGGCAAGAGCCAGCTGAAACAGTACATCATTACTGGGCTAGATTCCTCCTGGTTATGAACAGGATAAAGGACTGCCGAGAGGAAGACGCAATCCCAATTTTTTGCAATAATTGCACGGACAAGGGAATACTAAACGCCATAAGCCGTCGCAAAATCATACGCTTTGCTGACTTGGCGACCATAGTACAAAAATATTGTGCAATGGAGAGCGCTTGGAAAACCGAAAGTAAAATTTGGGATAAACCGGCCTTGAATACATCCCTAGCCCGGAACGAAAGGGTGCATCATTATCAAGCACCGGGGTTGAATACCAAGAAACCAAAACCCCTAAAAGTGCGGAACCGTCTTTGGAGGGTTGGCTAAGCGGACCTGCAAAATTCATAGCACGGAGGCGCGCTCCAACTCACAGCCTTGAGCATGTTGGATACTACGGCGGTGGCCAAAAGTGGCGAAGAGCTTCTAGCTTGAGAATCCCAGCCAGCAACACCGGTCACGGTCTTAGCAGTCTTGAGACTTTCGCATCAAATAATATGCGAACACGACAACTCCATAACCTTGCGAAGTCTACCAAGTAGCAACAATGAATCCATGGGTGACCACGGCTATTACCTTCAATGCGGTGAAGAACCTAAATTCGAACTGCCGGGCACCGGCCGCATTGGTTCTCTGCCCGATAGTAGGCGGCTTTTACGCCTCACTAAGGTACTCATGGATGGCGACAGTGGACTAAACCTCATCTATGAGGAAACTCTCCGGAAGATGGAAATATTTGGAACCGCATTGAGAGAAAGCGGCACAACCTTTAGAGGAATAATCCCCAGCCGGAAGTATCTTGCCACAGGAAAAATGTCATTTGGATGTAGTGTTATTTCGCCGGACAATTACTAGTCCGTGGAGGTTACATTTCAAGTGGCCCCATTCAACAGCGGATATCACGTGATACTAGGACGAGAGGCATTCAAAATTTTCCAAGCTATACCCCATTACGGGTACATGAAGCTCAAAATGCCCGGTCCAAACGGAATCATCACTCTTGCTAGTGATCCGAGCATAGCGCTACGCGCGAAAATAAGACAACCGCACTAGCCCTCGAGGCACTATCCAAAGCCCTATCGGCCGAGGAACTCACCGCGATCGCTCCACGGTGAAGCAGGGGCGATGTGATACTAGATAAAAGATCCAAGTCCACTTCTTTTAAACCAGCGGATGAAATAGTCAAATTCCAAGTCCACCCAACGGACCCGGCTAAGGCGGCCTCCATCGGGGCACAATTAAACCCTGATGTAGGCGCCGCACTCTGAAAATTTCTACAAGAAAAGCTGGGACATCTTTGCACGGCACCCTTCAGATATGCCAGGGAATCACGTCGGTGGCCGAGCACAGCCTAAATATCCTAAAAGGATTCAAGCCAGTCAAGCAGGCTCTTGGCGCTTTTCCGAACCAATGAGGCGAGGCCATGGGAGAGGAGCTAGCCAAACTTTTGGAGGCGGATTCATCAGAGATATAAAACATCCCGGACTGGCTAGTGAACCTGGTGATGGTACCAAAGAAGGATAAATCCTGGCGCCTATGTGTTTATTTCAAAGACCTCAATAAGGCTTGCCCAAAGGATCCCTTCCCCCTCACGCGAATTGACCAAATCATTGACGCCACAGCAGGACACGACTCATTGTGCTTCCTCGACGCGTACTCTGGCTACCACCAAATCAAGATGGCGGAGCCAGACCAAGCTGCAACAACATTCATCACTCCATACAGCCCGTTCTGCTTCAACACAATGCCCTTTGGGCTCAAAAACGCCGGCGCAACATATCAGCGCATGATTCAGACATGTAAGCCAACCAGATCGGCAAAATGGTGGAAGCATATGTAGATGACGTGGTCGTCAAAACCAAACACGTCGAAACTCTAGTAGGCGATTTGAGGCTCACATTCGACAATCTTGAAAATATGACATCAAGCTCAATCCGGAAAAATGCGTCTTCGGCGTTCGGCCGGAAAGCTCTTGGGCTTCATTGTGTCCGTAGAGGAATTGAAGCAAACCCAGCCAAGATTAGAGCTCTGTCACAATTGGATATTCCAAAAAGACCTCAAACAAATAAAAAAAATTGACGGGATGTGTAGCGGCTCTAAGCCGCTTTATCTCCGTTTAGGAGAAAAGGCATTACCTCTTTACCGCCTCCTCGCCGCCGAGCACTTCGAGTGGACGGATGCCGCCACGGCCGGACTTCGAAGAAATAAAGGCCATTCTGGCAACAAATCCGGTCCTGGCCGCGCCCAACGCGAGCGAACCAATGCTACTATATATCGCCGCAACATATCAAGTTGTCAGCGCGGTGCTCGTCGTCGAACGAGAAACGGACGGACACCGGTTTCCTGTTCAAAAACCGGTCTATTACGTGTCCACTGTCCTCACTCCATGCAAGTCCCGGTACCCACACTATCAAAAGATAGCATATGCGGTGTGCATGGCATCCCGGAAGCTGCGACACTAGTTTAAAGAGTCTTCGATAACGGTAGCCTCCGAAGTACCTCTTAACGACATTTTGAACAACCGCGACGCGACGGGCCGGATTGCTAAATGGGCCATAGAGCTCCTTCCATTCGACATAACTTATAAGCCACGACGAGCTATCAACTCGCAGGTTTTGGCCGACTTCGTGGCCGAATGGACTGAAGCCGAACTCCCTAAAGAGTACGGCGCATACTCAATTGGATCATGCATTTTAGCGGCTCCAAAATGTTGGCAGGCCTGGGGGCTGGCGTCGTCCTGACGTCCCCAACCGGAGACACAGTCCAATACATCCTTCAGATAATGTACACGGACTCCAACAACGCAGCTGAATACGAGGCCCTTCTACACGGCCTCCGGATGGCGGTCTCCATGGGCATTCAACGCCTAGAGGTGTGAGGATTCAAACCTCGCAATATCCCAAATAAGCGGAGACTTTGGCGCCAAAGATCCAAAAATGGCAGCATACCGCAATGCGGTCCTAAAAATGTCGACCGCAGTTGAAGGGCTAGAATTTCATCATATAGCAGGGATAACAAACGGTGGCGGATATATTGGCATGCATCGGCATAAGCGCGATGCCGTCCCACCCAATATCTTTTGGAGCGGTTGTTCAAGCCATATGTACTATGGGAAGGAGAGTCCGACAATAATAATCCGGACCCAACCGCTTTCGCCCGATGCCGAACACTCGACACAACCGGAGGCTCTGCCCCCGAGATAACACCCTCTGCTCACGAAATAATGGCTGTTATAGCCCCATGGACGGAACCATTCCTAGCTTACCTAATTAGGCAGGAACTCCCCGAAGACCAAAATGAGGCCCGCTGGATAGTACGGCGTTCTAAAGCCTATAAAGTCCATGAGGGAGAGCTTTATAAGAAAAGCACTACCGGAGTCCTTCAAAGGTGTATCTCCGAAGAGGAAGGGCGAACCCTCCTGGCTGAAATTCATGCCGGACTGGGTGGGCACCACTTGGCAGCCCGGCCCTTGTAGGCAAGGCCTTCCATACATGATTTTATTGGCCGATGGCGGGGCGAATCTGCGAGGACTTAGTACAGTGATCGTCGATTGCCAACTTTTGCTAACCAAAGCCACATGCCACCCACCGCCCTTAAAACTATACCCATCACTGGCTGTTCATGATGCAGGGGCTTGACATGGTTGGACCCCTTAAGGGAGGAACCCACAAGCAGAAATACCTATTGGTCATGGTAGATAAATTCACCAAATGGATAGAGGCCAAGCACTGTTAAAGCGGCGAATCCGGACCCGGTGATAGACTTCATATCAGGGGTTGTACACCGTTACGGTGTTCCCCACAGTATCATCACTGATAACGGCACCAACTTCACAGCCGATGAAGTCCAACTATGGTGCAAAAACATGGGCATCAAGCTCGATTATGCCTCCGTCTATCACCCTCAAACTAATGGTCAAGTCGAACGGGCAAATGGTCTAATCATGAGCGGCATTAAACCCAGACTAGTGCGGTCTCTCAAGGAATCTAACACGGACTGGGTTGAGGAGCTCGAATCTGTACTCTGGGGGCTGCGGACCATGCCAAATCGCACTACCGGATTCACACCATTTTTCATGGTGTATGCAGTGCGAGGCGATCTTACCTGCGACATAATTCATGACTCACCTCGAGTGCGCATGTATGAAGAAAGAGAAGCCGAACTCGATCGGCGGGACAGTTTGGACGCATTGGAGGAGGAGCGCGGCGTGGCAAAAAGCTCGTTCCGCATTCTATCAACAGCGAGCTCGAAGATATCAAAAGCAGGGAAATGCGGGCCAAAGCTTATAACGTTGGCGAACTAGTTCTCGCGCTGCCGGACAAGAAAAAGGACAAACTCAAGCCCAAATGGGAAGGTCCCTTCATCATCGACCAGGTCCTGACCGCGGAGCTGCATCTCATTTAAACGCATCGGATAACCGACTTGAGCCGAACCCATGGAACGCAGCCCGTCTACGAAGATTCTACACCTAAGTGCCGGGCTTCAAGTTCGTCTCCTTCTTCCGTCCGCGTTCTTTATTTTTGTTTTTTTGCTGTCTATTATTTCTCTCCTTCCTCCTTCTTCTTCCTGTAGCCTTTCGAGGCTCGTTTGCGCTTTTTCCGCACTGATTATACCTGGGGGCTTCTTTAACAGAAGCTTATTTATACGGGCTTCATGCCCAGCACATGTGTTAAACTTCTGCATGTACCTTTTATTCGCCATTATATGCATCGATATGACTTAAGTTTTGGCCAAGCTGGGTTGCTGGCTCTGTGCTTACCCCTACGTTCCCGTTCGTTCGGCTAGGTGGTAAAGGGAGCACCTCTGCGATTATTCTTGCCGGGTCGGCGGATGTGTACCTCGAGACTGGGTGAAGCCGAAAGCTAAGCGTTCTTAAGGGAATATTGATTCGGTGAATTGAAAGATGATTTTTAACTTTTACCCATCTGCCCGCAGATGATTTTACGCTTTCATAGCAGCTTTGACATGCACTTTAGGGCATGCACCCCAGCGAAAGGAACCCTTAGCGGAACTATTCTCCTGGAAGATGCTTCTTACTACCCATGTAATATCGCATAACTAGTTGGGCACTTGTCCGATACAGCAACTATGACCCCTCGCCTTGTCTCCATGCATACCACGGTTCTTATATAACCACGAGGGTATTCGGACACACTCCGGACTTTTGGGTCCGGAGGTTGAAGCTAAAAAGATGCCTTTCGACAAGCGATCTACAATCCGGCTAGAAGGCGTTTCTTTAAATGTCATATTTTTACATAGTCAATCCGACTCATTGTATTCCTCCTCAATGCCATCTAATAAGCTATCTAACTTACAATCTTGCTGGGAATACTTGGCGGCCAAATCTACTTGGCATTACACTAAGCTACGAGGATCTCCATCCCATCCGGCCCTTGAGGTCCGACCTCGGCCATGTGGTTCGGGTCAGCCTTTGTGTACCGTGTCTTCACCATGGCCTAGGCCTCCCTGGCGCCATGACGGCAGGCCGATATCTTCCATAGCCGGAAGCGCCGCCGTGCACCTTGAAGTCGCTCCGCCAGCTCCCCAATGCCTTTGGGCAGGGAGATTGATGGCCACAAGGCTTGACCGATGCCTTTCATCACCTGCCGGACTCGTCCGTGCAACTGACGCAATTCGGAAAGGAGATCACCCGAAGAATTTGTCATCTCCTCCTCAGGACGACCGGTGAGCAAACCTACATACATGTTTATGTTAGTCGCCTTCCTCGCCGAACTCTTTCAAGGTTCGCTCAAGCACTTACTGAAAATGCCGCGACAAAGCCGTCGATTCTCCTTCACGGAGTCAGATAGCTGGGCATGAACGTCTTTCAGTTCCTCACCCAGCTTGGTGTTGGCGTCTTGGAGGTTATTCTTCTCTGCCGCACCCTTGTAGCACGCTCTCGCCAGACCTTTAGCTGGCGCCAAAAGCTGTTGCTTGTCCGGATCCAGTCCGGCGCCATCTGCAATGTTTTTTGTCAGCTTTACACATATGCCGCACTTCCTAAAATTATTTATCTTTTGAAGCATATATTACGAGTGGGGGTCTCGGTAGCTCCCCTACTTGTTGACTAGTCTTGACCTCAAGTTGGGCTTTGCACTCTTTGAGCTCTGGGGACGGTGGTATTCTTTTTGTAAGATCCTGCATAACAAATGATCCTTAAATCAGTTATTCTAACTATTTTAAGTCTCGAGACTCTTGGCACATATAATCATCAAAATTACTTACCCGTATATCCTTCACATCTTGCTCCGTGGCTCTGGCTAGTCCATCTTGAGCGGCACGGAGTGCGCATCTCCGGTTCAAAGGCATTCAAGGCCTCAGGGGAAAACTCTGCGTCACCAAGAACTGTCGTGGCGCTTTGTGGTTCAAGCGCTCTCCACCTCGGAGTTGGTGGCGGACAACCTGTCGGTATCCTACATCGAGAACGTCCGGCGCCGCGTCTCGTGCTTTCGCCTCAGGCCTCGGGCGGCTTTGAAGCCTGTCCGGTGATGGTTCGATCGGCAACCTCTCCGGATTCAGTCCGGCAAGCGCTCCTTTTCACGAAAAGGATATCGGCGATTAGTTCGCCTTCGAGAATCAATCACGGGTGTGCGGTGACATGCTATACCGTTGCGGCGGAGTTTCGATCCGGACCGCACTTCTTTTTAACCTGCGGGGCCAGACCGCCTTTGGTTGGTCGGCCGCGCGGTATTTCGACTCTGCCTCGAAGGTACCCCTGCGAAACACCATTGGTATACGGTGATCAATAATAAAGCACGGATGGGTCGTTATTAATTGTGAGATCTCGGCCTCCTTTACTGTGAGGCTGGAAGTATTCGGGGTAATCCGCCGTAATGGCGACCAGCAGCGTAGTCGGCGCTAAGTTGTTAGAATACCCCATCGGTCAACTCCACCTCTATATCCGGATCCTCTTGGAGGTCGGGTCGAGGGACGTTCGGATCCTCGGGTTGTGGAGGCGGGCTGTGTATCTTCTCCACAGTCCAGCGAGTCCTGCGCAAAAACAAAACCATGAAATGAGATATTTAACTACGGGAACATGGATCGGATGGATCATAAAGATGTTTGCTTACCCAGCTTCGAGGATTACTCGAAGAAAACTCCTTCAGTGGGTTGAGACGGAGGAAATCCTCCTCCTCTCCTTTGTACATGGCAGACAAGGTCTTCACCAGTTCGGTGACCGATTCCGGCCCTTTGCGGCCATGGCGGGTGGCGTCGTCCTCCCCGTTGAAGTCCCACATGGGGTGGCCTCTGTATTGAAGCGGCTGCACTCCCCTCATAATGCAGATTGCCATGACTCCTGGCATGGTCAATCCGGCATGAAACCGATAACCTTATTCGGCTCATCGGATAGCGGACGTCTGGTCATCTTCTCCCGGAGGCTCAGGGCGCCCGGCTTAAGCGCTTCTTCAGAGGAGCGTTGTTGAACTCAGGAAGGCCGATCGAAACGAGATCCGGCAGCGGGGCGTCCTCCATATAAAACCATTCGAAGGCCGGTCTTGAGACGCCTTCTTTGGGGTTCGGACGGGTATCCGGTCCCGGCGATGCGCCATAGCTCGGCTCCGCCCACTTGATATATTGACCCCTCATGAGAACGGGGCACTAGGCAGAATATTCTCTTCCACAATCCAAAGTGAGCTTCAACGCCTAAGAATAGTTCGCAGAGGGCCACAAAGCCCGCGATGTGCAGGATGGAGGCAGGAGTAAGATGGTGCAATTGGAGGCGGTAGAACTCCAAGAGCCCCCGGAGAAACGGATGGATGGGGAATCCGAGGCCTCTTACTAGATAAGAGATGAAGCACACCCACTCTCCTTTAGAGGGATTGGGGACGCTCTCCGCTTGCTTTCCGCCCTTGTAGGTGGCGAGTCCGGCTCAAACCGGAACCAAGAAGGCTGGGGGGAGAAATCCCTTGGTTTGGAGTATAACTAGCTCGTTATGCGGGACTGAGAATCTCCCCCAATTTCCTGGCTGAGGGCTGGGACCGCGAGAAGAGGAGCCGCGTCGACTGTCCATGGTGGAATGGGCTTGGGTCAGAGGCGCACTGATGAAGGCTTGCAAAGGGAGAGATGGTGTGAGCCAGATCTAGATCCTTGACCCTTTTATGGGCGGCTCGTTTGCACGGCTAGGGGGGTAATTGTAAAAATACCACTGGCTGTTCACATTCATTCAAACACGTGGAAGATTGCCATTATTGGGCGTAGAAGCTGAGGAGCGCAGCATTTATCAGAAGCCGGACACTATATGGAATTTGGAGAAGAACCCGCCTCGCAATGCCGAAGACAATCAACGCGCCGGACTCATCGTCATTGAAGCCTGGTTAGGGAGACTCTTGAGGAGTCCGGACTAGGGGTGTCCGGATAGCGGACTATCGTCACGGCGGACTCCAAGACTATGAAGATACAAGATTGAAGACTTCGTCCCGTGTCCGGATGGGACTTTCCTTGGCGTGGAAGGCAAGCTTGGTGATACGGATATGTAGATCTCCTACCATTGTAACCGACTCTGTGTAACCCTAACCTATCCGGTGTCTATATAAACCGGAGGGTTTTAGTCCATAGGATGAACAACTTCATCATCAACAATCGTACCATAGGCTAGCTTCTAGGGTTTAGCCTCCTTGATCTCGTGGTAGATCTACTCTTGTACTACCCATATCATCAATATTAATCAAGCAGGAGTAGGGTTTTACCTCCATCGAGAGGGCCGAACACAGGTAAAAACATTGTGTCCCTTGTCTCCTGTTACCATCCGCCTAGGCGCCCAGTTCGGGACCCCTACCGAGATCCGCCGGTTTTGACACCCGGCAGGGGCGCATAATCTCACTCTTACGCAATAATTACGCAGACGAAGGAATCCTAAGCGCCATAAGTCGTTCGTGAAATTACACGCTTCTTGACTTGGTGACCATAGTACAAAAGTCTGCAGCGATGGAGAGTGCTTGGAAAACCGAAAGTAAATTTTGGGATAATCCGGTCCCGAACACAGCCCTAGTCCGAAATAAAAGGGTGCATCATCACCAACCACACAGGTTGAATACCAAAAACAAAGACCCCTAAAGGGCATGGAACCGTCTTTGGAGGGATGGCTCAGCGGACCTGCAAAATTCATATACCTGAGAGGGCGCCACTCTAACTCATAGCCTTGAGCATGTTGGATACTACGGCGGGTGGCCAAAAGTGGCGAGGAGCTTCTAACGAAATCCCAGCCCAACAATACCCGATCACGGTATTAGCAGTCTTGAGACTTTCGCATCAAATAACATGCGAGCGAACACTCCATAACCTTGCGAAGTCTACCAAGTAGCACCAATAAATCCATGGGTATTACCGGCTATTACCTTTAATGCGATGTGAACCCAAATTCGAACAGCCCGAGCACCGGCCGCATTGGTCCTCGGTCCAATAGTGAATGACTTCGCCTTACTAAGGTACTCATGGATGGCCACAATGATTAAACCTCATCTATGAGGAAACCCTCGAAAAATGGAAATAGTGGAGCCGCATTGAGCGAAGCAGCACAACCATCGGAGGAATAATCCCTAGCCGGGAAGCATGCTGCACTGAGGAAAAATCACATTGGGCGTAGTATTCGGCTCACCGGACAATTACAGGTCCGAGGAGGTCACATTTCAAGTGGCCCGTTCAGCAGGCGGATATCACGCTCTGTTAGAGGCGAGAGGCATTCACAATTTTTCAAGCTATACCCCATTATGGGTACATGAAGCTTAAATGCGGGACCTAACGGAATCATCACTCTCGCTAGTGATCCGAACATAGCACTCATGGCGAAAACAAGACCCTCGAGGCACTATCCAAAGCCCTAGCGGCGAGGAACTTCATTGCGATCGCTCCCACGGTGAAACGAGGACGATGTGATACTTGATAAAAGATCGAAGTCCACCTCTTTTAAACCAACAAGCGAAATAGTCAAATTCCAAGTCCACCCAGCGGACCACCGCAAAAGCGGCTTCCATTGGGGCACAATTAAACCACGATGTAGACGCGCGCACTACGAGAATTCCCTCACGAGATAAGCTGGGACATTTTTGCTGGCACCCTTGGACATGCCGGGGAATCCCGTCGGTGGCCGAGCACAGCCTAAATATCTGAAAGGATTTAAGCGATCAAGCGAGGCTCTTGGCGTTTTCCGAACCCAAGAGGCAGGCCATGGGAGAGGAGCAAGCCAAACTTACGGAAGCCGGATTCATCGGAGATATAAAACATCGGTGGCTAGCAAATCTGGTGATGGTACCAAGAAGGACAAATCCTAAGCGCCTATGTGTTGATTTCAATGACCTTAATAAGGCTTGCCCAAAGGATCCCTTCCCCTCCCTTGCATTGATCAAATTATCTTCGCCACAGCGAGACATGATTCATTGTGTTTCCTCGGCGCATACTCGGCTACCACCAAATTAAGATGGCAGAGCCAGACCAAACCCTTAGCGGCATTCATCACTCCATACGGCCCATTTTGCTTCAACACAATGCCCTTCGGGCTCAAAAAGCGCCCGGCGCAACATATCGGCGCATGATTGGACATATGCGGCAAACCAGATCGGCAAAGCGATTGGAGGGATATGTAGATGGCGTGGTCGTCAAATCCAAGCATGTCGAAACTCTAGTAGGCGACTTAAGGCTCACATTCGACAATCTCCGAAAATATGACATCAAGCTCAATCCGGAAAAATCGTCTTTGGCGTTCGGTAGGAAAGCTCTTGGGCTTCATTGTGTCGGTAGAGGAATTGAAGCAAACCTAGCCAAGATCCGAGCTCTGTCGCAATTGGATATTTCAAAGACCTCAAACAAATACAAAATTAGCTGGATGCGTGGCGGCTCTAAGCCGCTTTATTTCCCGTTTGGGAGAAAAGGCGTTACCTTTACCGCCTCCTCGGCGCACCGAACACTTGAGTGGGCCGGATGCCGCCAATGGCCGGACTTCGAAGAAATAAAAGCCATATTGGCAATAAATCCGGTCTGGCAGCGCCCAACATGGTGAACCAATGCTATTATATATCGCCGCAACACATCAAGTTGTTAGCGGCGGTGCTTTCGTCGTCGAGCGAGAAGCGGACCAACAGGTTCCCTCTTCAAAACCAGTTTATTACGTGTCCTTTGTCCTAACTCCATGCAAGTCCGGTACCCACATTATCGAGAAGATAGCATACGCGGTGTTCATGGCATCCCGAAGCTGCGACACTACTTTCAAGAGTGTTCGATTACGGTAGCCTCGAAGTACCTCTTAACGACATTATAAACAACCGCGTGGCGGGCGGATTGCCAAATGGGCCATCGAGCTCCTCCCATTCGACATAACACGTAAGCCACGACGAGCTATTAAGTCACAAGTGTTGGCGATTTCATTGCCGAATGGACGAAGCCGAACTCCCTAAAGAGTGCGGCGCATATTCCAATTGGATCATGCACTTCGACGGCTCTAAAATGTTGGCCGGCCTAGGGGCTGGCGTCGTCCTGTTGTCCCCAACCGGGGAAACAGTCCAATACATCCTTCAGATAATGTACACGGACTCGAAACAACGCAGCCGAATACAAGGCCCTTCTGCACGGCCTCCAGATGGCAGTCAACATGGGCATTAAACGCCTAGAGGTGCGCGGGGACGGAGCCATTCCTAGCCGACTTAACTAGGCAGGAACTCCCCGAAGACCAAAATGAGGCTCGCTGCATAGTGGGGCGATCCAAAGCCTATAAAGTCCATGAGGGAGAGCTCTATAAGAAAAGCACAACAGGAGTCCTTCAAAGGCGTATCTCCGAAGAGGAAGGCGAAACCTCCTGGCTGAAATTCATGCCGGGTGGGTGGGCACCACGCCGCAGCAGGGCCCTTGTAGTCAAGGCCTTCCGTACAGGATTTTATTGGCCCGGCGGCCCGAGCGGACACAGGATTTAGTCCAACGATCGTCGGTTGCCAGCTTTTTGCTAACAAAGCCACATGCCACCCACCGCCCTCAAAACTATACCCATCACACAGCCATTCGCGGTGCAGGGGCTTGACATGGTTGGACCCCTTAAAGGGAGGAACCCACAAGCAAAAATACCTATTGGTCATGGTGGATAAATTCACCAAATGTATTGAGGCCAAGCACAGCCTGTTAAAGCGGCTGAATCAGGAGATAGACTTCATATCGGGGTAGTGCACCGTTCTGGCGTCCCCCACGGTATCATCCGCGATAGCGGCACCAACTTCATAGCCGATGAAGTCAAATTTTGGTGCAAAAACATGGGCATCAAGCTCGATTACGCCTCAGTCTATCACCCTCAAACTAACGGTCAAGTCGAGCGGGCAAACGGTCTAATCATGAGCGGCATTAAACCCAGACTAGTGCGGTCCCTTAAGGAATCTAACACGCCTTTGGGTTGAGAGATCGACTCCGTACTCACGGGGCTGCGGACCATGCCAAATCGCCGACCGGATTCACACCATTTTTTATGGTGTGCGGTGCGAGAGCAGTTTTGCCCTGCGACATAATTCATGACTCACCTCACGTGCGCATGTATGAAGAAAGAGAAGCCGAACTTTCGATCGGCGGGACAGACAGTCTGGATGCCTTGGGGAGGAGCGCGGCGTGGCAAAAGGTCGGTTCGCATTTTATCAACAGCGAGACTTCGAAGATATCAAAGCAGAAATGCGGGACAAAGCTTACAACGTTGGCGAACTAGTTCTCGCCTGCGGACAAGAAAAAGGACAAACTCAAGCCCAAATGGGAAGGTCCTTCATCATCGACCAGGTCGACCGGCGGGCATACCGTCCGTGAAACGCCTTGGATAACTGACTCGAGCCAAACCCATGGAACGCAGCCCGTCTACGAAGATTCTACGCCTAGTGCCGGACTCTGGGTTCGTCTCCTTCCTCCGTCCAAAATTTATATTTAAGCTGTCTTTTATTTCTCTCCTTCTTCCTCCTTCTTCTTGAAGCCTTTAAAGGCTTGCTTGCGCTCTGTTCGCACATGCTTGACGCGCCACCCGCGCTCATCATACCTGGGGGCTTCTTCTTGAGAAGCTTATTTATCTGGGTTTTATGCCCAACACATGTGTCAAACTTAGCATGTACCTTTTATTCACCATTATATGCATCGATATGAATTAAGTTTTGGCCAAGCTGGGTTTGCACGGCTCCTGTGCTTACCCCTATGTTCCCGATTGTTCGGCTAGGCGGTAAAGGAGCACCTCTGCGATTATTCTTGCCGGGTCAGCCGGATGTGTACCTCAGGCACTGGGTGAAGCCGAAAAGCTAAGCGTTCTTAAGGGAATATTCGGTCGGTGAACTGAAAGATGATTTTTAAACTATTTATCCATCTGCCCCAGGATGATTTTACGCTTTCTTAGCGGTTTGGACATGCACTTTAGGGCATGCCTCCCGAGAAAGGAACCCTAACGGAACTATTCTCCCTGGAAGATGTTTCTTACTATCCATGTAATATAACATAACTAGTTGGGCACTGATACAGCAATAATGACCCCTACGCCTTGTCTCCATGCATGCCCCGGTTCTTACATAACCGCGAGGGTATTCGGACACACTCTGGACTATTGGGTCCCGAGGTTGAAGCGAAAAGGTCCGCTACGACAAACGATCTACAATCCGGCTAGAAGGCATTTTACATGTCATTTTAAATTACATAGTCAACTCGACTGATTGTATTCCTCTTCAATACCATGTAATAGGCTGTCTAGTTTACAGTCCTTTTGGGAATACTTTATGCGGCCAATTCTACTTGGCCGTACACTAAGCTTCTGAGGATCTCCTTCCCATCTGGCTCCACAGGTCCGACCTCGGCCATGTGGTTTGGGTCAACAACCGTGTCTGCAGCGTCTTTACCATGGCCCGAGCCTCCTGGCGCCTTTGACGGCAGAGCCGATATCTTCCATAGTCGGAGCGCCGCCGTGCTCCTTGAAGCCGCTCCATGACTCTCCAATGCCTTCGGCGAGGAGATAGATAGCCACAAAGGCCTTCTTGACGCCTTTCATCACACTGCCAAACTCGTTCGTGCAGGTGGCCTTGATTCGGGAAGAAGATCACCCGAGAGGCGGGCATCTCTACCTCGGGGCGACACGTGAGCAAACCTACATACATGTTTATGTTAGTCGCCTTCCTCGTGAACTCTTTCACAGTTCATTTAAGCACTTACTGAAATGCCGCTGACGAAGCCGTCTATTCTCCTTTCTGAGTCGGAACAAGCTGAGCACGAACATCCTTTAGTTCCTCTCCCGGTTGGGTGTTGGCATCTTGGAGGTTATTTTCTCCTGCCGCACCCTTGTAAGCACGCTCTCGCTGGCCTTTAGGTGGCCTTGAGGAGCTGTTGCTTGTGGGATCGATCCGGCGCCATCTGCAATATCATTGTCAGGACTTATACACACGCCGCACTTCACAAACTACTTATTTTTCAAAGTATATATTACTAGAGGGGGTCTCTGTGGCTCCCCACAATGGCTGACTAGTCTTGACCTCAAGCTGGGCCTTGCACTCTTCAAGCTCCTTGGACGGTCGGGTATTCTTTTTAGTAAGATCTGCATAACAAATGATCCTTAAATTAGTTATCCTAACTATTTTAAGTCTCGAGAACTCTTGGCATATACAAGCATCAAAATTTCTTACCGTATGTCCTTTACATACTATTTCGTAGCTCTGGCTAGACCATCTTGAGCTGACGCAGGTGCGCATCTCGAATTGAAGGCATTGAATGCCTCTGGAGAAACATGTCGTCACGAAGAACTGTCCGTGGCGCTTTGTGATTCATGGCACTCTCCACCTCGGAGTTGGTGGCGGACAATCTGTCGGCATCCTCTGTCGGGAGGAGCATCCGGCCTGCGCCTCGTGTTTACCTCCGCTTCCGGACGGCGTTGGAGCACAGGCTGGCGGAGGCTCGATTAGCAATCTCCCGGACACAGATCCGTGACATCTTTTTCCTAAAAAAGCACTGGTGTTAATCGCCTTCGAGAATCAATCACAGGGATATGGTGTCACGCCTTACCGTTCTTGGCGGCGTTTCAATCCGAACCACACTTCTTTTTAGCCTGCATGGCGCGCTGCCTTGTTGGTTAGCCACTGCGAACTCGGCCTCCTGCCTCGAAGGCACCCGCAAAACACCATCAAATACGGTGGTTAGAAATAAAGCACAGGTGGGTCATGGTATCCGGACTTGATCCACGGTTGCACAGGAGGCGGAAATAGTCCGAGGGTAGTCGGCGTAATGGCCGCAAAGCATTGTCGATGCTAAGCTGATGGAACACCCCGTCGATCAGCTCCACCTTTATATCCGAGTCCTCTTCGGAGGCGGATCGAGGACCGTTCGGATCCTCTGGTTGTGGAGGCGGGCTGTGTATCTTCTCCGGCCCGGCGCGATTCCTTAGAAACCATGAAATGAGATATTTAACCGCAGGAGCGTGGATCGGATAAACCACAAAGATATTCGCTACCCAATTTCGAGGATTACTCAAGAAAACCCGTTCAGCCGGAATGACGCGGAGGAAATCCTCCTCTTCCCTTTGTACATGGCGGACAAGGTCTTCACCGGTTCGATAACCGATCCGGCCCTTGCGGCCATGACGGGTGGCATCATCCTCCCGTTGAAATCCCATGGGGTGGCCCCTATATTGGAGCGGCTGAACTCCCGCATAATGCATGTGGCCATGACACCAATCATGGTCGATCCGGAATGAGCGGACAATCTTATTCGGCTCATCGGTAAAGGGCGTCCCTGCGATCTTCCCTCAGGGGGCTCATGAGTGCCAACTCAGGCGTTTCTTCAGAGGAGCAGTGCTGAACTCCGGGAGACCGATCCGAACAGAATCCGTCAGTGGGACGTCTTCTATCTAAAACCATTCCGAAGGCCAGTCTTCGGAAGCCTTCTTCGGGGTTCCGGATAGATATCCGGTCCCGGTGATGCGCCACAGCTCGGCTCCGCCCACTTGATATATTGACCCCTCATGAGAACGGGGCACAAGGCAGAACAATCTCTTCCACAGATCGAAATGGGCCTCAACACCCAGGAACAGCTCATGAGAGGGCCACAAAGACCGCTATATATGCAAGATGGAGGCAGCGGTAGGTTGTGCGGTGGAGGCCGAGAACTCGAAGCCCGGAGAAAGCAGATGGATTGGAAATCAAGTCCTCTCATTAGGTGAGAGGCGAAGCATACCCGCTCTCCCTTAGAGGATCGAGGGCAGCTCTCCGCCTTTGCTTCCCGACCTTATAAGTGGCGAGTCCGGAACGCACCGGAACCAGGAAGGCCAGGGGAAGGAATCCCTTGGTTTGGAGCGCCACTAATTCGCTGTGCGGGACTGAGCATCTCCCCCAATCTACGGGCTGAGGGTTGGGAGCGCGAGAGGAGAAGCCGTGTCGACTATCCATGGTGGAATGGATTTTTTGTCGAAGGCGCTCTGATGAAGGCTCGCGAGGGGAGGATGGTGCGATCCGGGATCTGGGTCCCCGTCTTTTTATAGGCGGCTCATTTTCACTGACAAGGGGTAAATGTAAAGATACCCTGACTTTTCACATTCATTCAACACGTGGAAGATGGCCATTATTGGGCGTAGAAGCCAAGGAGCGCAACATTTATCAGAAGCCAGACACTATTCGACAAGTATATGGAATCTGGAGAAGAACCCGCCTCGCAATGCCGAAGACAATCTACTGGCTACGGACTCATCATCATTGAAGCCCGGGTTCGGGAGCTCTTGAGGGAGTCTGGACTAGGGGTGTCCGGATAGCGAACTATCATCGTTGACCGTACTCTGGACTATGAAGATACAAGATTGAAGACTTCGTCCGGATGGGACTTTCCTTGGCGTGGAAGGCAAGCTTGGCGTCACGGATATGTAGATCTCCTACCATTGTAACCGACTACTGTGTAACCCTAACCCTATCCGGTGCCTATATAAGCCGGAGGTTTTAGTCCGTGAGACGAACAACAATCATACCATAGGCTAGCTTCTAGGGTTTAGCCTCTACGATCTCGTGGTAGATCTACTCTTGTACTACCCATATCATCAATATTAATCAAGCAAGAGTAGGGTTTTACCTCCATCGAGAGGGCCCGAACCTGGGTAAAAACATAGTGTCCCTTGTCTCCTGTTACCATCCGCCTAGACGCACAGTTCGGGACCCCCTACCCGAGATCCGCCGGTTTTGACACCGACATTCATGCTGGATTTTATAGGAGGTTCATTAAGGACTTCTCAAAAATTTCTCGGCCTCTGACTAATTTATTACAAAAAGATATACTATTTGTTTTTGATGAAGATTGTGTAGAAGCATTTGAAATACTTAACAAAGCATTAATTTCTGCACCTATTGTTCAGCCACCTGATTGGAATTTACCCTTTGAAATCATGTGTGATGCTAGTGATTATGCTGTAGGTGCTGTTCTAGGGCAAAGAGTTGATAAGAAATTAAATGTTACTCAATATGCTAGTAAAACTCTAGACAATGCCCAGAGAAATTACGCTACTACTGAAAAAGAATTCTTAGCAGTTGTATTTGCTTGTGATAAGTTCAGACCTTACATTGTTGATTCTAAAGTAACTATTCACACTGATCACTGATACGTCTCCGTCGTATCTACTTTTCCAAAAACTTTTGCCCTTGTTTTGGACTCTAACTTGCATGATTTGAATGGAACTAACCCGGACTGATGCTGTTTTCAGCAGAATTGCCATGGTGTTATTTATGTGCAGAAACAAAAGTTCTCGGAATGACCTAAAATTCCACGGAACGTCTTTTCAGAAATAATAAATAATCCTTGCCAAAGATGAAGACCAGGGGCCCACACCCTGTCCACGAGAGTGGGGGGCGCGCCCCCCTACCTCGTGGGCCCCCTGGAGCTCCTCCGATGCCAACTCCAACTCTATATATTTTCTTTTGGGGAGAAAAAAACAAAGAGAAGAAATCATCGCGTTTTACGATACAGAGCCGCCGCCAAGCCCTAAAACCTCTCAGGAGGGCTGATCTGGAATCAGATTCGACTCAGGAGAGGGGATTAGTTGCCATCGTCATCATCAACCATCCTCCATCACCAATTTCATGATGCTCACCGCCCGTGCGTGAGTAATTCCATCATAGGCTTGCTGGACGCCGGTCATGGGTTGGATGAGATCTATCATGTAATCGAGTTAGTTTTGTTAGGGTTTGATCCTAGTATCCACTATGTTACGAGATTGATGTTGCTATGACTTTGCTATGCTTAATGCTTGTCAATAAGGCCCGAGTGCCATGATTTCAGGTCTGAACCTATTATGTTTTCATGAATATATGTGTGTTCTTGATTCTATCTTGCAAGTCTATAGTCACCTACTATGTGTTATGATCCGGCAACCCCGAAGTGACAATAATCGGGACCACTCCCGGTGATGACCATAGTTTGAGCAGTTCATGTATTCACTATGTGCTAATGCTTTGTTCCGGTTCTCTATTAAAAGGAGACCTTAATATCCCTTGGTTTCCATTAGGACCCCGCTGCCACGGGAGGGTAGGACAAACGATGTCATGCAAGTTCTTTTCCATAAGCACGTATGACAATATTCATAATACATGCCTACATTACATTGATGAATTGGAGCTAGTTCTGTGTCACCCTATGTTATGAATGTTACATGATGAACCGCATCCGGCATAATTCTCCATCACCGATCCAATGCCTAAGAGCTTTTCCTATATTGGTTCTCGCTTATTTACCTTTCTGTTGCTACTGTTACAATCACTACAAAACACCAAAAATATTACTTTTGCTTCCATTACCTTTTATTACCGTTACCACTACTATCATATTACTTTGCTACTAAATACTTTGCTGCAGATACTAAGTTATCCAGGTGTGGTTGAATTGACAACTCAACTGCTAATACTTGAGAATATTCTTTGGCTCCCCTTGTGTCGAATCAATAAATTTGGGTTGAATACTCTACCCTCAGAAACTGTGCGATCCCCTATTGAGGGAGTCCGGATTAGGGGGTGTCCGGGATAGTCAATTATCACCTTTGGCGGACTCCTGGACTATGAAGATACAAGATTGAAGACTTCGTCCGATATGCGGATGGGACTTTCCTTGGCGTGGAAGGCAAGCTTGGCAATCTGGATATGTAGATCTCCTACCAATGTAACCGACTCGATTGTAACCCTAACCCTCTTGGTGCATATATAAACCGGAGGGTTTTTAGTCCGTAGCACGAACACCAATCATACCATAGGCTAGCTTATAGGGTTTAGCCTCTCTGATCTTGTCGTAGATATAATCTTGTACTACCCATATCATTAATATAAAATAAGCAGTAGTAGGGTTTTACCTCCAACGAGAGGGCCCGAACACAGGTAAAAACATCGTGTCCCTTGTCTCTTGTTACCATCCGCCTAGACGCTGATTCGGGACCCCCTACCCGAGATCCGCGGTTTTGACACCCGACATTGGTGCTTTCATTGAGAGTTCCTGCGTCGCCGTTGCCATCGGGAAGGATGCCTCATCCCGCCTTTAAAGGCGACACTATTGCTAAAGGAGCTTTGGCCATCGGCCAAACTCTCCGACTAAGCCGGTTTTCTTATGACCGCTTTGTTCGTCATTGGCAAGCGATGACTTCTTGGGTCATCGAAAGGAATCTTCACGTCAACTTCGAAACTCCCGGCGGTTAGATCGGATGGAGCTCTCTTCCTTAAATGAGCTCTTGGATCGCATCGCCGCATACAGGAGTCGCTTCTGACTCTGATCAGATTGGGCCTAAACCCGATCTGAGAGAGATTAACTCTCCCCAGGTTACCCACCATGTTGCTGTGGTAGAGGAACAATACGGCGACCCTTCTTCTATCTTAAAGACTAGCTATGTCCGGATTCCTGATCCCTCCATGCCGGATTCCCGCGGAGGGGAGGATGTCACTCAAGCCCTGAACCTAAAGTCAGGCAGCGGGCTAGATTCATTGGACAACGTCCAAGAACCCAAGCTTCCAAGTTCAGAAACTTCTTGGCCCCTGAGTCTTAAAGTGGACGGGGTTCCGAATTTAATTCCCCCCGGCCACCCAAACATAAGCGATCTATCCCAAATCCGGCAAGAGCCCGCAAAAACAGTACACCATTACTGGGCCGGATTCCTCCAGGTCATGAACAGGACAAAGGATTGCCGCGAGGAGGACGCAATTTCATTCTTCTGCAATAATTGCACGGACAAAGGGAATCCTCACCGCCGTAAGTCGTTGTGAAATTACACGCTTCGCTGACTTGGCGTCCATAGTACGAAAGTACTGTGCGATGGAAAGCGCCTGGAAAACCGAAATCAAATTTTGGGACAATCCGGCCCTGAATACAACCCCAGTCCGAAATAAAAGGGTGCATCATCGCCAGGCACCTGGGTTAAATACCAAAAAGCAAAAACCCTCTATAGGGCATGGAACCGTACTGGAGGGATGGCTCAATGGACCCTGCAAAATTCATAGTACAGAGGGCACCACTCCAACTCATAGCCTTAGAGCATGTTGGATACTACAGAAGGTGGCCAAAAGTGGCGAAGAGCTTCTAACTCCAGAGCACCAGCCCAGGGATACCAGTACGGTATTAACAGTCTTTGAGACTTTCACATCAAATAATATGCGGAAAGGAACACTGCGCAGCCTTGCCGAAGTCTACCCAGTAGCAACAATAAACCCATGGGTGACACGGCTATTACCTTTAATGCCGGTGTGAACCTAAATTCGAACAGCCCAAGCACCAGCCGCATTGGTCATCAGTCCAATAGTGGGCGGCTTCCATGCCTTACCAAAGGTACTCATGGACGGTGGCAGCGGATTGAACCTCATTTAAGAGGAAACCCTTCAAAAAATGGAAATAGACTGGAGCCGCATTGAGCGAAGCAGCACAACCTTTAGAGGAATAATACCCAATCGGGAAGCGTGCTGCATAGGAAAAATCACACTGGATGTGGTGTTCGGCACGCCGGACAATTACAGGTCCGAGGAAGTCACGTTCCAAGTGGCCCCGTTCAACAGCCGATACCACGCTCTATTAGGGCGAGAGGCATTCACAATTTTTCAAGCTATACCCCATTACGGGTACATGAAGCTCAAAATGCCCGGCCCAGCGGAATCATCACTCTCGCTAGTGACCCGGACATAGCACTCCTTGCGAAAATAAGACAGCCAAGACTGGCCCTTGAGGCACTATCCGAAGCCTTAGCAGTTGAAAGCGAACTCATCGCTGCGCTGCGCTCCATGGTGAATAGGGACGATGTGATACTCGATAAAGAGATCCAAGTCCACCTCCTTTAAACCGTGAGACGAAATAGTCAAATTCCAAGTCCATCCAACGGACCCTACAAAAACGGCCTCCATCGGGGCACAATTAAATTTTGATGTAGACGCTGAGGGAGTCCTGGATTAGGGGGTGTTCGGATACCCGGACTACCATCATCAGCCGAACTATCACCTGCCGGACTATCATCATCGACCGGACTCCAAGACTATGAAGATACAAGATTGAAGACTTCTCCCCGTGTCCGGATGGGACTTTCCTTGGCGTGGAAGGCAAGCTTGGCGATACGGATATGTAGATCTCCTACCATTGTACCCGACTCTATGTAACCCTAGCCCTCTCCGGTGTCTATATAAACCGGATGGCTTTAGTCAAATGAGGACTAGAATCGAACATCAACAACCCTTACAATCATACCATAGGCTAGCTTCTAGGGTTTAGCCTCCTTGATCTCGTAGTGGTAGATCCACTCTTGTAAACATCCACAATATCAATATCAATCAAGCGGACGTAGGGTTTTACCTCCATCAAGAGGGCCCGAACACAGGTAAACATCGTGTCCCTTGTCTCCTGTTACCATCCGCTTAGGCATACAGTTAAGGACCCCCTACCCGAGATCCGCGGTTTTGACACCGACATTGGTGCTTTCATTGAGAGTTCCTCGTGTCGTCACCGATGAAGCTTGATGGCCTCTTCGATCAACAACAGCCGATCATGGGTGAGACTTTTCTCCGGGACAGATCTTAGATTCGGCGGCTTCGCTGATGGGCCAACTCACTTGGCCATCTGGAGCAGATCGAAGCTACGCCCCTGGCCGTCGAGTCAGGTTTGGAAAGCCTAAACTTCACGGCCGATATCCGCGGGGACTTGATCTTGACGGATCTGAGCCACAACCGGCCAGCGTGCATGGCTGTCGCGATGGGCATGACCTAACTTCTGCCGCGGACGGCACCTTGAAGGCCGCTACGAATCCGCTCCGGCTCATAGTCCGGAGCCGATCGCTTCGAATCAGGGCGGATGGCTGGACACCGCCTCGGGAGCCGCAACTTCTACGGTGATAGAGCGAACACTTACCTTGTCCCGCATAAAGCTCATGACTCGAGGTGCGGACTCTCTGCGGACTCCGAACCTCCTGCGCCCTGCCGGTCCCGAATCCGATTAGGCGCCCGATCTTGGAATTCACCGCTGCGGACATCTTTTTTTCGCCCTTGGCGATATCATAAATTCACTAAAGCATCTCTCGCTATCCAGGAGAGCCACGGCGAGCTACGGCCGGGGCGGTTGAAGACGCAGACGACGAAGAAATTGAGCCCACCCACCACCCACTTTCAGTAGCCACCGTTGGCAATTTAACCGACGTAATCGACTTTACGACTTCAAGACATCGACGGTATGGACGGCGATGCGGAGACTACCAAGAACCGGTGCCTACGGAGACCTTTGGAAGACCACCTCGTCATCGACATATACATGGTGGACACCCCAAAGGGAAGCGATAAGAAGGAACAACGGGGCGGCAGCGGGAGATAATCCCGCCGATAAACAACTAAACGGCGGCGTAAGCGCGCCCTAAGTCCCGCCTCGATCAAGGCAGCCTTCCTAACGACCCAGCGATAGAGCGGGGCAAACCAGCGGATAGCCGAACAGGGACGAGGCGGGATAATCAACCCCTTCACGGAGCAATCAACAGTCCGGACACAATCCGCAAGTTGGGATAGACCATACTACAATTCGGCATAGCCGCACTTCCTTCAAAGGAGTGGCGCCAGGCCCTTACGCCAGGTGCACAGTTTCATTACTACTAGAAGTTGTGTTCGGGTCACCTGACAACTTTCGACGAGAAAAGCTAACCTTTCATGTCGCCCCATTTAAAAAAAAGCTATCAAGCATCACTGGGACGGGAAGCTTTCATCCGCTTCAATGCAATACCACATTACGCGTCTCTTACGCTTAAAATGCCGGTCGGCGGCATCATTTCATTAGAAGGTCGCTTGAGACCCGGACACGGCTGGGCGAGTCGGAATGAATAAGTTAGGGGCTACCTAGCAGCACATCCCTTCACAAGGGTTTGCACATATAAGCCATAATGAGCTAGCATAGGCTCAGCTTTCTTAACCTATATTTCAATTTTTTATGTACTTTCTGCGCGATTTCCTTTCCAACCAAGTTCTTTTTTACACGGATGAACAACGTGCACACCCGTCGAGATCTGGCTGCGCGGAACCACGGTAGCGCAGGCGTGCGGTAGGGACCCGTTGCAAGGACTCTTTCCGGACTAAGACCCTACGTAAACCTTTCTTCTGTCTCTTGTTGCTATAATCCCTGGTTTCTCATTATAACCAGAGTGGAGATCGGCGTTTTGGCATCGGCCGTGCAGAATAACCTGCCGATGCACGGACACAAGGGGCTTAGGGCTTTGTTCTGCCCGCTATTATAAAGACCGAACACCTTCGGGAGTGTTCGGCGTCTCGAGTTAGGCCTTATATGCATCAGCTCCGAATCATGTCTTTGGTCAAATGTTGGGTTTGCCCGGCTCCTGTGTTTTGCTGCCTTACGTTCCGTATCGCTAACGCGGCTCCAGGAGAACTTCTGCGATTGTGCCCCGGTTAATTTGGCGAGCACCTTCTCGATGAAAGCCAAAAGCCGATCGTCATGATACATCGAGAGACTGGTCAACCACTCGATTGACTATGGGAATGTTTAGGATTCCTCCACTTTGACGAAGGGCGTTTCGGCCGAGCACATCCGCGCCCCAAATTCGGAGAGCGCGGTGCCCCCAGGGGCTATGTCGTAGCCCCACCCTCGAACTCTATGGCTAAGTGAAAGTGATAAAGCATTATAGTCCGGTTGCCTCGTTTGCTACGCTACCACCTCCTTTACAGGACCGAGGCGTCGGATTAAGTGTGAAAGCAGCGCTATTTTTGCGAACACCCCGCACCTTGTGCGTGGGGCTGAAGCCGACATTTGCCATCTTCGGGTTATACACACGTATACATGAACGGCCGCGCGCATAGGAGATATTCTATTACTTGAGCGAACAAGTATAAAAGGCGCTTACATCATAAATATCGTTTTACATCATATAAGCGTTCATTCGAGCGTAACATTTTTTGAGCACTGCGACTCTATTACACGAGCGCCACGCAGCACTTCGCCAAAATAGTGCTCGGCGGGTAACCGGTTATCATCCGAACCGGGGGTTGCAATAGCGGTGGCATCCATCTTTGTCCAATGTGACTTTACACGGGCAAGCGCCATCCGCGCACCCTCTATGCAGGCCGACCGCTTCATTGCCTTGATATGCGGCACCACCCCAAGAAATTGCTGCAATAAGCCAAAGTAACTCTTCGGCCGGGGCCTATCCGGCGGATATGGGTCACTATATCCGTCATAGCAAGCCGGACAACCTATTTAGCTCAGCCCACTCAGCCAAACGGTCGGCCAACGGAAGTGAACACCCGGACTATGGAATTGAGACCAAAATAGCTCTTCCATCTTGTGATCCTTACGGCCTAAAAATGCACTTGGCATCCGCGACTTTTCGCTGCTAAGTCCATATAAGGGTCCTCTGAACCCCACAGTTGGCCCAGCTGAGCATATTTTGGATCCGTAAACCTTGGCGTGATAGAAAAGGCTTGCCGACTACAATATCTCCGGCCCGGCGCGTAGCTCTTCTTTTACAGCCCGCATTGCGAGGCGGGCATCCTTAACTTCAGCGGTGGCCTTCCGCAGGTCTTCTTGCCCACCAGGCGCTCCTTCTCCAGAGCCTCATTGCGGTTCGGTAGCATCTTTTAACTTCAAGGCCATTGCGGCTATCTCTTCCTCGCTCGGCGATGTCGACTTTTCGACCGCTAACTCATCGGCCGCAGACATTACTCATACAGCCTGCTCCTTGGCTTGAGCAAGTTCGGCTCGAAGACTCTCCACAAAGAGCGGCACTATCTGCATTTCACACACATATTGTAAGGTGGGCTTGGCTCCCTTACCAAGAAGTGACCGGCAGTGATAACACTTACCTTGCGACTCATCAAGTCGCTTTGTTGATCAGCGTGATGTCCGCATCCGCAACATCGAGTTGCCGCTTTAGTTCGACAACTCCATCGATCGACTGGCCGGACGACCGCCACCTGCATTGGCATGACGGGAATTTAAACCTGCGATTTTGATCCTCGACGCGCTGTCGATTTCGACAACCTACTGAGTCTCAGGGCTACTATCTATACGAGCGCATTCTATATGCAAAAGCTGTTAAAAGGTGTGTCATTTTACGTACCTCAAACCCCGCTTGACAAACTCCCGACGGCATCGTGCAACCCGCCTTGGCGGACGAAATCCTTTCAATCACCATGCTCATCAATGCGTGGTGATCTTACGAGATAAACGCCTTCTCAAGCAGATCCTTCAGCAGTACACCGGTGGCGCGAACTATCCGGCTTTGCCAAACCAGGGCTCCCTCGCGACGACACTTCGTGCTCGTCCACCCTATCGGCAGCGCCCGGACGGAGGCGTCTCGCTCTCTATCATCTCCGGACGAAGGTCCCCGAAAGCAGCTCATCTGCGAAGGGCGGAGATCCGAACTACAAGGTAAAAACTTTAGTTATCCTCGGAAGCACAAATAGGGATGTCCCTTATTATAAAACTCCTCTCTTTCTACTTACGGCTCGTTGGAGGGCTGACTCTTTAAGGGAGATTGTGCGGCGGGGCCTCCCGGACGCATGGAGACCCTCTGCGAAGATTTCTTCCCCGTTTAGGGGCTTCGCCCGGGTCCTCGGTGGCAGTCCTCTTCTCCCCTTGGAGGGAGGGATTCTCGAGCCCCTCTTTCAAGAGCCTCCTTAGGCGAGGCAATAGCTTTCCCGCTTTCCCCTTCGTCTTCCTCTCAAGGCGCAACCTCAAGCATCCGGACCCGGCCAGGGATCCGTGGCGGTCTCGAGGAGGGGCGGACACCGTATCAATTTTGCTTCCGCTATCCACTCCTGTGTAGAAGGAAGTTGGTCATAAGGCGAATCATTGAAAGGCAAACAAGCGGTATGTCGGACTCGGAACTACTTACTTGAGTATCCGGGCGATTGCAGCTTAGGCCAGCATCCTCGGTCGATTCGGACGCGCCTCTTGCGATCGGAAGAATAATTTGTACATTTCGTGGGTGTCATACCCATGAAGTGTTGAAGAATCCGTGGGCCCTCTGGATTAAACTCCCATAGCCGGGAGAGGGTGGCGTTTGCGAGGCGGAGGCGCCTAATCAGCATAACCTGCATCACCATCACCAGGTTGACCTCCCTCGTTTGGAGATCTCGAATCCGGCCCTGCAGTAGGGGCACGTCCTATGACGGCCCCCAGTTGAGCCCTTGGTTGACCCACGACATCAACCGTTGTGGAGGTCCCGGGCAGAATAAGGGCGGCGGCTTTTGCCTGCGGCCCCTCGGAACATCGATATAGAACCACTCTTGCTGCCACGGGCCGAGCTCCTCTTGGAAGGAGCCCGCGGGCCACGGGGCGTCGGCTCTCCTACTTATAACCGCCCCGCCGCACTCCGCTCGACGCCCCGATCATCTTGGCGCTACATTGAAGGTCTTTAGCCACAGGCCGAAGTGGGGGTGACGGAGGAAGGCCTCATGAGACGATAATAAATGCGGAAATATGGAGGATAGACTCGGAGCCAAATCATGGAATTCCAACCCATAGTAAAACATGAGCCCTCTCACAAAAGGATCCATCGGGAAGCCTAAACCCGACGGAGGTGGGATATAAAAAGCGACATACTCGCCGGGCTCGGGGTGGGGATGGCCTGCCCTTGACGAGGCAACCTGTGCAAAATCTCATAAGCCAGGTACTTGGCCTCCCGCAGCTTTAGCACGTCCTCCTCCGTGACGGAGGAGGGCATCCACCGGCCCTGGAGGTCGGAACCGGACATCGTTGAAAGTCCGAAGCGCTCGAATTTGGAGCTCTAGGTGCTGGAACTTGGAGCAGGGAGAGGATTCGATGGAGGATGAAGAAAAGGAACGAGCCTTGGTCCCGTTATAAAGAGGAAGAATACCAAGAGCCGTCTCCGTGACCGTTTGGGACTCGCCCGATAGAGGCGTGGCGAAGCAGACGCGGTTGGGTTACTGCGCCCGTATTGATGAGAATCCGGATTCAGGAAACACGATCTCTGCCCGACAAGACGTGCCAAGGAAACCGCTTCGCTAAATGCGCTGAGGTGGTAAAGTAAAAAACAATTCGATTAATGGCTTGGTAGTGGTGGGACGTCATGCGACAAAAAACGTCAGCAGATTGAACTTGTGCACATATTATTATTCTCTCTACGGTGGAATGTGGAATTTATTTTGCAGAGCCGGACACTATCCTGTGTTCACAATCTTCTATCATTTGGAGGAGGAACCCGCCTTGCAATGCCAAGCAACATACGCGCCGGACTTATCGTCATTGAAGCCTGGTTCAGGGGCTCTTGAGGAGTCCTGGATTAGGGGGTGTCAGGATAGCCGGACTACCATCATCACCGAACTATCACTGCCGGACTATCATCATCGACGGACTCCAAGACTATGAAGATACAAGATTGAAGACTTCTCCCTGTCCGGAGGGGACTTCCCTTGGCGTGGAAGGCAAGCTTGGCGATACGGATATGTAGATCTCCAACCATTGTAACCGACTCTATGTAACCCTAGCCCTCTCCGGTGTCTATATAAACCGGATGGCTTTAGTCCGTAGGACTAGAATCAGAACATCAACGACCCTTACAATCATACCATAGGCTAGCGTCTAGGGTTTAGCCTCCTTGATCTCATGGTAGATCCACTCTTGTAAACATCCACAATATCAATATCAATCAAGCAGGGCGAGGGTTTTACCTCCATCAAGAGGGCCCGAACCTGGGTAAACATCGTGTCCCTTGTCTCCTGTTACCATCCGCCTAGACGCACGATTCGGTACCCCCTACCCGAGATCCGCGGTTTTGACACCGACAGACGCCAAGACCACGAGAATTTCTACGCTAAAATTGGGACATTTTGTGCGGCACCCTTGAGACATGCCAGGAATCCCACGCCGGCTGGCGAAAGCACAGCCTAAACATCCTAAAAGGATTCAAGCCAGTCCAAACAGGCTCTTGGCATTTCTCCGAACCCAAGAGGCAGAGCCATGGGAGAGGAGCTAGCCAAATTATTGGAGGTCGGATTCATCAGAGATATAAAACATCTGGACTGGCTAGCAAACCTGGTGATGGTACCAAAGAAGGACAAATCCTGGCGCCTATGCGTCGATTTCAAGGACCTCAACAAGGCTTGCCCAAAGGATCCCTTCCCCCTCCCCCGCATCGATCAAATTATCGACGCGACCGCAGGGTTCACGATTCATTGTGCTTCCTCGACGCATACTCGGCTACCACCAAATTAAGATGGCAGAGCCTGACCAAGCCGCAACGACATTCATCACCCCATACGCCCATTCTGCTTCAACACAATGCCCTTCGGGCTCAAAAACGCAGTGCAACATATCAACAAGATGATTCGTATATGTCACGGCAAACCAGATCGGCAAAAGAGTGGAGGCATACATAGATGATGTGGTCGTTAAAACCAAGCATGTCGAAACTCTAGTAGACGACTTGAGGCTCACATTCGATAATCTCCGAACATATGACATCAAGCTCAACCCGGAAAAATGCGCTTTTCGGCGTACCCGGTAGAGGAAAGCTCTTGGGCTTCATTGTATCCGTAGAGGAATTGAAGCAAACCCAGCCAAGATCCGAGCTCTGTCACAATTGGATATCCCAAAGGACCTCAAACAAATACAAAAATTATTTGGATGCGTGGCGGCTCTAAGCCGCTTTATCTCCGTTTGGGAGAAAAGGCATTACCCTTTATCGCCTCCTCCGACGCACCGAACACTTCGAGTGGGCGGATGCCGCCACGGCGGACTCGAAGAAATAAAAGCCATATTGGCAACAAACCCGTCCTGGCCGCCCAACATGGGCGAACCAATGCTATTATATATCGCGGCAACTCATCAAGTTGTAAGCGCGGTACTCGTTGTCGAACGAGAAACGGACGGACACAAGTTCCCCCTTCAAAAACCAGTTTACTACGTGTCCACTGTCCTAACTCCATGCAAGTCACGGTACCCGCATTATCAAAAGATAGCGTACGCGGTGTTTATGGCATCTCGGAAGCTGCGACACTACTTTCAAGAGTGTTCGATAACAGTAGCCTCCGAAGTACCTCTTAACGACATTATAAACAACCGCGACGCGACAGGCGGATTGCGAAATGGGCCATTGAGCTCCTCCCGATTCGACATAACCTATAAGCCACGGCGAGCTATTAAGTCGCAAGTTTTGGCCGACTTCGCCGAATGGACTGAAGCCAAACTCCCTAAAGAGTACGGCGCATATTCCAAGTGGATAATGCGCTTCGACGGCTCCAAAATGTTGGCTAGTGCGGGGGCTGGCGTCGTTACGGCGTCCCCAACCGGAGATACAGTTCATCGTAATCCACATAATGTATCTGAGACTCCAACAACGCGGCGAATACGAGGCCCTTCTACATGGTCTCCGGATGGCAGTCTCCATGGGCATTCAACGCCTAGAGGTGCGCGGGGATTCGAACCTCGAAATATCCCAAATAAATGGAGACTTCGATGCCAAGGATCCGAAAATGGCAGCCTATCGCAACGCCGTCCTAAAAATGTCAGCTCGGTTTGAGGGGCTCGAATTTCACCATATAGCAGGGATGACAACCGGCAGCAGGAGCGTGTTAGCACGCATTGGCATAGCGCGATGCCGTCCCTCCCAACATGTTCCTAGAGAGGCTGTTCAAGCCATCCGTACTATGGGAGGAGTCGGAAATAACAAGCCGGACCCAACCGCACCGCCCGAACACGAACATTCGACACAATTGGTGGTTACGCCAACGAGAAGTAACATCCTCAGCCCACACAATAATGGCAGTCATTGCCCCGTGGACAGAACCATTCCTAGCCTACCTAACAAGGTAGGAACTCCCGAGGACCAAAACGAGGCCCGCTGCAT
Source organism: Aegilops bicornis (assembly GCA_021605145.1). Lineage (NCBI taxonomy): Eukaryota > Viridiplantae > Streptophyta > Magnoliopsida > Poales > Poaceae > Aegilops > Aegilops bicornis. The sequence continues at coordinate 514,847 of JAHIAL010000033.1, read as the reverse complement.
AGTGCGGCGATCTAAAGCCTATAAGGTCCATGAGGGAGAGCTTTATAAGAAAAGCACAACCGGAGTCCTTCAAAGGTGTATCTCCGAAGAGGAAGGGCGGAATCTTCTAGCTGAAATTCATGCCGGACACGGCGGGCACCATGCCGCAGCCCGGGCCCTTGTAGGCAAGGCCTTCCGTACAGGATTTTATTGGCCGACGGCCCGGCCAGATGCTCAGGACTTAGTCCAACGATGCGTCGGTTACCAGCTCTTTGCTAATCAAAGCCACATGCCACCCACCGCCCTCAAAACTATACCCATCACCTGGCCCTTCGTGGTGCGGGGCTTGACATGGTTGGACCCCTTAAAGGAGGAACCCACAAGCAAAAATACCTACTCGTCATGGTGGATAAATTCACCAAATGGATAGAGGCCAAACCTGTTAAGACGGCCGAATCCGGACCGGTGATAGACTTCACATCAGGGGTCGTGCACCGTTACAGCGTCCCCCACAACATCATCACTGATAACGGCACGAACTTTACGGCCGACGAGGTCAAACTCTGGTGCAAAAACATGGGCATCAAGCTCGACTATGCTTCAGTCTATCACCCTCAAACCAACGGTCAAGTCGAGCGAGCAAATGGTCTAATCATGAGCGGCATTAAACCCAGACTAGTGCGATCCTCAAGGAATCTAACACGCCTTTGGGTAGAGGAGCTTGACTCCGTACTACGGGGGCTGCGGACCACTCGAATCGCACCACCGGATTCACACCATTCTTTATGGTATACGGCGCGAGAGGCAGTTCTGCCCTACGACATAATTCATGACTCACCTCGGCGTGCGCATATGCGAAGAAGGAGAAGCCAAGCTCGATCGGCGGGACAGTTTGGACGCCTTGGAGGAGGAGCGTGATGTAGCAAAAGCCGTTCGCATTCTATCAACAGCAGGCTCGAAGATATGAAAGCGAGAATGCACGGGCCAAAACTTACAATGTTGGCGAATTAGTTCTCGCTGCCGGACAAGAAAAAGGACAAACTCAAGCCCAAATGGGAAGGTCCCTTTATCATCGACCAAGTCCTGACCGGTGGAGCATACCGTCTATGAGATGCATCGGGTAACCGACTCGAGCCGAACCCATGGAACGCAGCCCGACTCCGAAGATTCTACGCCTAGCGCCGGATTCTGAGTTCGTCTCCTTCCTCTGTCCATATTTTACACATTAGCTGTCTTGTATTTCTCTCCTTCTCCCTCCTTTTTTCTTACAGCCTTTGAAGGCTCGTTAGCGCATTGTTCGCACACACTTGACGCGCTATCCACGCTCATTATACCTGGGGGCTTCTTTAACAGAAGCTTATTTATAAGGGCTTCATGCCCAACACATGTGTCACACTTCCGCATGTACCTTTTATTCACCATTATATGCATCGATATGACTTAAGTTTTGGCCAAGCTGGGTTGCACGGCTCTTGTGCTTACCCCTCGTTCCGATTGTTCGGCTAGGCGGTAAAGGGAGCACCTCTGCGATTGTTATTGCCGGGTCAGCTGGATGTGTACCTCAGACTGGGTGAAGCCGAAAGCTAGCGTTGTTAAGGGAATATTCGGTCGGTGAACTAAAAGACGATTTCCCACCTATTTATTTATCTGCCCCCAGATGTTTTTCTGCTTTTTTCACAGTCCGGACATGCACTTTAGGGCATGCCTCCCAGGGAAAGGAACCCCTAACGGAACTATTCTCCCTGGAAGATGTTTCTTACTAACCATGTAATATAACATAACTAGTTGGGCACTTGTCTGATAAAGCACTAATGACCCCTACGCCTGGTCTCCACGCATGCCCCGGTTCTTCCATAACCGCGAGGGTATTCGGACACACTCCGGACTATCGGGTCCCGAGGTTGAAGCGAAAAGGTCCGCCATGACAATCGGTCTACAATGCAGCTAGAAGGCATTTTACATGTCATCTTAAATTACATAGTCAACTTGACTGGGCATATTCCTCTTCAATGCCATCCAACAGGCTGTCTAGTTTACAGTCCTGTTGGGAATACTTTCGGCCAATTCTACTTGGCCGTACACTACGCTCACAGGGATCTCCTTCCCATCGGGCCCCATAGGTCCGAACTCCGCCATGTGGTTTGGGTCAGCCTTCGTGTACCGCGTCTTCACCATGGCCCATGCCTCCCTGGCGCCTTGACGGCAGGCCGATATCTTCCATAATCGGAAGTGCCGCCGCGCTCCCTGAAGCCTCTCTGCAAGCTCCCCAAGGCCTTCGGGCAGGGAGACAGATGGCCACAAGGCCTGGGCGACGCCTTTCTTCACCTGCCAAACTCGTTCGTGCAGTTGTAAGAGATCGGGAAGAAGGTCACCCGTAGAACCGGGCATTTCCTCTACGACGACACTGTGAGCATACCTCTGAGACATAACTACGTTGGTCGACTTCCTCACCGAACTCTTTTTTCAAAGTTCGTTCAAGCACTTACTAAAAATGCCGTCGAAAGCCGGGCGATTCTCCTTAACGGAGTCGCATACAGCTGGGCACGAACATCCTTTAGTTCCTCACCCGGTGGGTGTTGGCATCTTGGAGATTATTTTTCTCTTGCCTCACCCTTGTAAGCACATTCTCGCCGGCCTTTAACCGGCGCAAGAGCTGTTGCTTGTCTGGATCTATCCCGGCACCATCTGCAATGTTTTGTCAGACTTATACACACGCCGCACTTCACAAACTACTTATCTTTTGAAGCTTATATTACCGGAGGGGGTCTCTTTGGCTTCCCCCGTCACGGCTAGTGCGGCCTCAAGTTGGGCTTTGCACTCCTCCAGCTCCTGGGACAGTTGGGTATTCTTTTCTGTAAGATCCTGCACAATAAATGATCCTTAAATCAGTTATTCTAACTATTTCAAGTCTCGGGGGCTACTGGCATATATAACTGTCAAATTTTATCACCCGTATGTATTTTGCATACTGCTCCATCGCTCTGGCTAGACCATCTTCAGCGGCACGGAGGTGCGCATCTCTCGAATTGAAGGCATCCAATGCCTCCGGGGAGAAACATGCGTCACAAAGAACTGTCCGTCGACGCGTCTGATTCATGGCACTCTCCACCTCGGAATTGGTGGAAGATAACCTGTCGGCATCCTCTGTCGGAGGAGCGTCCGACGCACACCTCGTGTTTGCCTCCGCTTCTGGACCTGGCTGGCGGAGGCTCGATTGACAACCTCCCCGGATACAGTCCGGCGAGCGCTCTTTTTCCTGAAAGGAGCACGAGCGTTAGTATGCTTTCCGGGAATAAAACCTGGGAGTAAGATGATACACCATACCGTTGCGCCGGCGTTTCAATCCGGACCGCACTTCTTTTCAGCCTTTCTTTGGGCCTTAGCATCCCTTGTTGACTAGCCGCCGCAGGCTCGGCCTCCCACCTCAAGGACTTCCCCTGCAAAACACCATTGGTATACGGTGATTAAAAATAAGCACGGATGGGTCATTTTCAAAGTATTAGGACTTCGGTCTCAGTTACGTGTGAGGCTGGAAGTATTAAAGTGTCGGTAGTAATGGCGACCAAGGCATTATTGATGCTCGATTGGTAAAATACCCCATCAATCAGCTCCACCGATATGTCCGGATCCTCTTGGGAGGCGGATCGAGGAAACGATCCGGATCCTCGGGTTGTGGAGGCGGGCTGTTTATATCCTTTACGGCCTGGCGCAGTTCCTGCGTCGAAATCACAAAATGAGATACTTGACTATGGGAATATGGATCGGATGGGCAAAAAGCAATGTCTGCTTACCCAGCTTGGAGGATTGTTCATAGAAAATCCGTCCTGTGGATTGACGCGGAGAAATTCCTCCTCTTCTCCCTTGTACAATGCGGACAAGATCTTCATCAGATCGGCGACCGATCCCGGCCCCTTACGGCCGAAGCAGGTGGCATCATCCTCCCCGTTGAAATCCCACATGGGGTGGCCTCTGTACTGGAGTGGCTGCACCCCCCGCATAATACATGAGGCCATGACCCCGATCATGGTCAGTCCGGAATGAGCTAACAACCTTATCCGGCTCATCAGGTAAAGGACGTCCCTGTCATTTTCCTTCTGAGGGCTCCGTGGACGCCAGCTTAGGTGTTTCTTCAAAGGAGCATTATTGAACTCAGGGAGGCCGATCCGAACAGGGTCCGGCAGGGGGACATCTTCTATATAAAACCATTCCGAAGGCCAGTCTTCGGACGCCTTCTTCGGGGTTCCCGATAGATATCTAGTTCCGGTGATGCGCCATAGTTCGGCTCCGCCCACTTGATATATTGACCCCTCTTGAGAACGGGGCACAAGGCAGAACAGCTTCTTCCACAACGCAAAATGAGCCTCGATGCCCAAAAACAGCTCGCAAAAGGTCCTGAAGCCCGCAATATGCAAAATGGGCAGGTGTAAGGTTGTGCAACTGAGGCCGTAGAACTCTGTGGAGCCCCGGAGAAAGCAGATGAATTGGAAATCCGAGCCCTCTTATCAAATAAGGGACAAGGCATACCCGCTCTCCTTTGGAGGGACTGGGGACACTCTCCACTTGCTTTCCGCCTTTATAGGTGGCGAGTCTGGCTCGAACCGGAACCATGAAGGCTGGGGGAAGAAATCCCTTGGTTTGGAGCATCACTAGCACGCTGTGCGGGACAGAGCATCTCTCCGAATCTCCAGGCTGAGGGCTGGGAGGGCGAGAGGAGGAGCCGCGTCGACTGTCCATGATGGAATGGATTTTTGTCAGAAGCGCTTCGATGAATGCTCGCAAAGGGGGGATGGTGTGATTCGGATCTAGATCCTCGTCTCTTTTATAGGCAGCTCATTTGCGCAGCTAGGGGGTAAATGTAAAAATACCCTGACTTTTCGCATTCGTTCAACACGTGGAAGATGGCCATTATTGGGCATGGAAGCCAAGGAGCGTAATATTCTGAGAAGCGGACGCTATTCAGCGGGTACGAGATTTGGAGAGGAACCCGCCTTGCAGCGCGTAGACAATCTACACGCGGACTAAATGCGTCATTGAAGCCTGGTTGAGGGCTAGTGAGGAGTCCGGATTAGGGGGGTGTCCGGATAGCGAATTATCACCTTTGGCGGACTCTGGACTATGAAGATACAAGATTGAAGACTTCGTCCCGTGTCCGGATGGGACTTTCCTTAGCGTGGAAGGCAAGCTTGCTTGTCTGGATATGTAGATCTCCTACCATTGTAACCGACTCTGGTGTAACCCTAACCCTCTTCGGTGCCTATATAAACCGGAGGGTTTTAGTCCGTATACGAACAACAATCATACCATAGGCTAGCTTCTAGGGTTTAGCCTCTCGATCTCGTGGTAGATCTACTCTTGTACTACCCATATCATCAATATTAATCAAGCAGGAGTAGGGTTTTACCTCCATCGAGAGGGCCCGAACCTGGGTAGAAACATCGTGTCCCTTGTCTCCTGTTACCATCCGCCTAGACGCACAGTTCGGGACCCCCTACCCGAGATCCGCCGGTTTTGACACCGACACCTATACTTGTGGGTTATCAAGACTATTTTCTGGCACCGTTGCCGGGGAGCATAGCTCTATTCTTTGAGTCACTTGGGATTTATATCTGCTGGTCACTATGAAGAACTTGAAAGACGCTAAGACAACAATTTATCCCTCAACTATGAGGGGAGGTAAGAACTGCCATCTAGCTCTGCACTTGATTCACCTTACATTTTTGAGTAAGCTTGCGACACCTAAACCTGCTACGCTATTAGATTCGACATGTCACATGTTATTGATGATGCCACTTCTGCTATGCATGATACTTATGATGAAACTACTTCTATGCTTGATACTACTGTGCCCCTTAGTGAATTTCTGGATGAACAAATTGCTAGGGCTAGAGAGAAAGAAATTATTGAAACTGATTGTATTGATGAAATTGATGATGAAGACTTGCCTGTTATTCCTGAGGGTTATGTTTTTGATAAAGAATCTTCTGCAGCCATTTTAGCTTGCAAAGATAGAAATGAGCTTAAGAGGTTGTTAGCTAAATGGAATAAGCAATCTCTTAATGATAGAATGAGACCTGACCCTGCTTTTGCTACTTCACCTATACGTGTTACCGATAAGGATTATGAATTCTCTGTTGATCCTGATATAATTACTTTGGTTGAATCTGATCCTTTTCATGGCTGTGAATCTGAAACTGTTGTGGCACATCTTACTAAATTAAATGATATAGCCACCCTGGTTACTAATGATGAGAGATCTCGCTACTTCTATAACCTTAAAATATTTCCGTTCTCATTAATGGATGATGCTAAGATATGGTTTAATTCTCTTGATCCTGGTTGTGTGCGTAGTCCCCAGGATATGATTTATTACTTCTCTGCTAAATATTTCCCTGCTCATAAGAAACAAGCTGATTTGAGGGAAATATACAACTTCGTGCAAATTTAAGATGAGAGTCTCCCACAAGCTTGGGGGAGGCTTCTCAAGTTACTTAATGCTTTGCCTGATCATCCTCTTAAGAAAAATTAAATACTTGATGTTGACATCAGATTTTGGCACGGCATAGAAAGAAAATGAGATGGCTTCGAGTGGAAGGGTTTTCAGCATGAAAAGTTTCACATCACCGAGTGGAACAACTTTGATGTTTAGGTTATCATCGTCCGATTCCATCTTATGGGACGAAATTGTATTCCGAGTGGCGAATTCAATATTCGAGTGGTTTCAGCCGATCATGCTTTCAAGACGACCTCGGATGAAGGAGCACTCTAAAGGAATTGTCTTCGTCTCGTCGAGGCAATTGATTTTCATATATGAATTATCTTAATCCGAGTTCATATGCAAAAGTTACAGTCAATACGGTTTGGATAGGCCAGAGACCAAAGTATTACGCTTGACACCAGACATATGTTGATGAGTGTCTGATGCAATGCGTGAGCAATTCGGCCCTCAAGACAGCCTTGAATCGAAAAAACTTCAACACAGAAAAGTTTTGTCTCGTCGAGGCGATCGATTTTCGTATATAATTTGTCTCAATCCGAGGTCGTATGGGACCTGAGGATACAAATCAAGATCTGGCTATGTTTTCGGTCGAGTGAAAAGCTTGCCGTCCGAGTGAAAACTTACCGGTCGAGTGAAAGCTTAACTTTCCATACGAGTGAAACTTTCCTCCAGGTGAAAATATTCAGAGTGAAAAGTATTGCCATCGGAACAAAAAATTGCCTTCCGAGTGGAAATATAATCATCCGAGTGAAACTTTCCTCCAGGTGAAAATATTCCAAGTGAAAAGATTGCCATCGGAACGAAAACTTGCCGATCGAGTAAGGTATTGCCTTCCGAGTGGAAATATAGTCATCCGAGTGGAAATATAGTCATCCGAGTGAAAGATTGTCTTCCGAGTGAAATAGTCCAGTCGGACGATCCGAGCAAAAGTCTTTAATATCCGAGTGGATGATCTCGAATCCGAGTGAAACTGAACATGTGCCCGAAAGTTTATCAAGATGACCTCAGATGAAGAAGTGTTCAATACAGAAGTTGTGCGTATCATCAAGACGGCAAAATTTGATTTTTGAGTGATCATCATCAGGGATAGTATATGGCCTGCAAATTCATTACGAGACTCGGATAATCCAGTCTACTGCAAGACCGAGTCCGACTGGAAGGTAAAGATGACCTCAAAAAGTATTTAAGATGGTCTTATTTGAAAAAGTGATCAACATGAGGGTTGTTCGTATCGTCGAGGCGCACAAGTTTGATATTTGGGCCGTCTTGATCGGAGATCATATGCAAGCTCGGCGGCCCGCGCAAGGAGGAAGACAGAAGTTGGGCCAGATCCAGACTGAATCCGAGTTGGAATAGAACTAGGACTCTAGGACGTGAATTGATGTAATTTCTTGTAAGGAAAGCCTAGATGAATCCTTTACTTGTAAGGAAAGTCCAGCCGCCTCTTATATATGTTGGGGGTGATGGCCAATTGAACAACACACAATCGAACAAATCAATATACTACTTTTTCATCTACGTTTTATCTCTCCACCGTTTTTCTCTCTCGTTCTTCACTGTTCTTCGTGTTTGAGAGCTGCGAATATCGAGGCTCTAGGGGCGAGCAAATCGACCTAGGGCAGCCCATAGCCGCCGCACTCCCTGGCGGGGTCCCTCCCGGGGGTGGGGTTTTCGGTGCGCAAAAGCGCCCGTCGACCGTCTTGCGATCGCTGTCGGTCGGGTCTCCTTCGACGTGAGCTGCGGTGCATCACCCCGGTGTCGAGGGTACACGTGGCGTGTTCGTGTGTCAACACACTTTTTGCGACTACCGGCTGAGGAACGAAGATCAATCATCATCATCCGCCATGTCCGATCTTCCCAAGCCATCTGAGGTAGACGCCGATAACATCATTAAGCCCAGTCTTGATGAGATATCGGCCGATCATCGCCAAGTCTATGAGGAGTACAAGAAGGCGCGCGAGGAGAAGGACTTGCAGGAGTTCCTTGCAAAGTTCAAGAAGGATCGCCAAGGCAACATCACTCCGATTGAAGAAATCAAGTTCCCTCCTCTTCAAGCCGAGCAGTTAAACCCTCTGTAAATCGCCTTTTCTCCCGAGCGGTGGGCTGAGATTGGAAGTCGTATTGCTGATGGTAACAATCTAGTCTATCAAAGCTTCATAGAAAATACTAATGCTCAGAAGAATACATCTCAATCGTCTAGTGGTAATGATGGTGTAGCTGCTAGTGTGCAAAACCCTAATCTGGCTTTACCTATTGCATCGGCGCCTCCCATGCCAATGGCTTATTATCCTACCCAAACAAATCAGACTGTGACTGCACCCATCAACCCTATTATGACCATGCCAGGTTCGGTGGCAACGCCAAACCAAACCTTACATACAGCTACAACCACTCGACCGCTACCAAATTATGGGTCGACATACATGCCACAATTCCTACCTACATCTAGTAACCCTACTCCTCCTATGCCACTGCCACAAGCTTCATCGTCCACTATGGATGATGGTTTAGCTAATCTTAGGGAGGAGATGGCTAAGATGCTTCGAGAGAATTTTGGAGTTGAGTTACCTCGGAATCGGATTTACCAAAAGCCGTACCCCGAGTACTTTGATGCCATCCAGTGCCCTCCGGGATATAAGATTCCAGATTTTGTTACGTTCAATGGAGAGGCCACATGGGAGCATGTTAGTCAATACTTAGCACAACTAGGTGAAGCAGGCTCACTAAATGAGTTGAAAGTGCGTTTATTTCCTTTGTCATTAAATGGTACCGCATTTTCATGGTTTTCTTCTTTACCACATGGTTCCATTCGGGTTTGGTCACAGCTAGAGCAGAAATTTCATGATCACTTTTATAGCGGTGACAATGAACTCAAGGTGTCACATCTAACATCGGTTAAACAAAAGCATGATGAATCGGTTTCCGATTACGTCAAGAGATTCAGAGAAACAAAAAACCGATGTTTTAGTTTGGTGATAATCGAGAGGGACTTGGCGGACCTAGTGCTGAGTGGTTTGAGAACTCCCATTAGAGAAAAGCTAGAAGGTTATGAGTTCTTAAATACCAACCAAGTCTTGCAAAGGGCTTTGGCTCAGGAAAGCCGAAGCAAGGATCTCAAAGAAGTGCATAGATACAAAGCCGATCGTCCAAAGATGAATATGGTGGAATATGATAGTGATCACTCGGACGATGAGGGTGATGTTTTTGCTACTGAATTTGTTTGGCCATCTAAGGGCAAACCCTTTACTTGCAATGATCTGAAACTGAGTCATAAGAATCGTGATGAAGAGATGAAATTTACTTTTAACATTGCTAAGTGTGATAGAGTATTTGATGCTTTGCTACAGGCTAAGATTATTAGAATATCTCATACTTTACCGCCATTTGAAGAGCTAAAACGGCGTGCTTATTGCAAGTATCATAATTCTTTTTCTCATGCTACTAATGATTGCAATGTTTTTCGATTTACAGATACAATCGGGCGATTAATGACAGACGATTGAACTTTTTCTGAGATGCAAGTCGATAAACAACCTTTTCCAATGAATACCATGGATTTGGAAGGAAGAAGCTACTTATTCGGCCGGAGGTAGCGAATCTGCTAATAAAGCTAATGTCATTGTTGGTGAGCCCAGAAAGATAAGGAGGCGACAAAGGTCTTGGGGAGGCAGATCGTGCTTGATAAACAACCCGATGGCAAGGAAGTGATCAAAATCACCATCAAAAATCCTACACTCAGGGGGCAAGCACAGGTACAACAAGACGCTCGAGTTAAGTTTGTTAAACCCAAGAGTCCTAAAGTTGGCAAGTGGAAGATGAACAAAGCTAAAGTGCAGCGCAAACAAATCAGACCAACTTTTGATATGTTGTTGTCCAAATATGCTAATCAGTCGGCTGGTTCCAGCTCTAACCGGCCATCATACTTGAAACGACCAAGGTCACCATCAGATGATATGTTCAACAAGATATGAAACCGAGTGGACCAAGGGCGGAGTTTTCAAGAAGCAGAGGCAATCTGTGTGGGATCGACTTGATTACTCATATAATGGCCGACTGAGCATCTGTGACTATCGGTCGGCTGGTAAAAATATGCGACCGAGTGGAAAATATCCTAGTGTAAGAATGCACCCAGGTGGAAGCTATCCAAGTGAAAAAATGTGGATGGGTAGATTTCATCCGAGTGAGTATCATCCAAGTGACATCCATCCGACTGGATTCCATCAGAGTAAAAAGATGCGCCCGAGTGGAAATTTCATGCATCTGGAAAGTCGGAAAGAATGGCGTGTTAAATCACCAAGTGTTGCAGCAGTTGAGTCGGGAAAAGGCAAGGAGAAAATGGATGTCGACTCACTTATCTTGGGCACCAAAACATTCGCCATACAGCAGCCGACTATGCATAACCACTCGACTGAGCCGATACTTATTATTGCACCAAAAGACTCGGCTAATGACCATGAAGCAAGCACCAGCCAAGTAAAGGTGGGAGATCCTAAATACACTCGACCAAAGTGGTGTCCTCCAGGGCTAACAAAGACACAGAAGAGGAAACTACACAGGTTAAGGAATCAAGAGATGGCAGCGCAGGAGGCTGAGAAGCAAAGGGATAAGTTGTTCAATGACACTTGGCCCATGGTTCCAGCAAAACAAGTGTGGAGGCCTAAACAAATACAAGATACATCAGCTTCTACATCTATCACAGAAGTACCTACACCACCCAAGGAGGACGACGCGACAGTTATTACATCGTCTGAAACACTTCTTGATTCTCCTTCACTCGGACAGATTTCAGAATTGGTGGATGCACTCGAGGAGGAGGCTACTATGAGTCTAAACCGTTTCATGAAGGTATGGATATCAATATGGTATATTACTTACCTGCTGAGTTTCGTGCTGTAGATGAGGAAGGGGAGGTGGCTCAGCTGGATTTTGGCCCTAAAAACGCAATATTCGAGAAGCCAAAAGAACCCGAATACATTTGAAACCGTTGTATCTCAGAGGTCATATCAATGGATCACCACTCAGATTGAATGCTTGTTGATGGTGGTGCTGTGGTAAATCTTATGCCCTATTCGGTCTTCAAGAAATTGGGTTTGCACGATGAAGAGGCGATGAAGACGAATATGGTGCTCAATGGATTTGAAGGCAAAGAGAAAACTGAAGACAAAGGTGTAATGTATGTGGAGCTTACAGTCGGAAGCAAAACTTTTTCTACTGCATTGTTTGTCGCTGAGGTGCAAGGTAACTACAACGTCATACTAGGCCATGATTGGGTTCATGCAAACCAGTGCGTGCCATCCACTATGCACCAGTTTTTGATTCAGTGGGCTGATGATGAAGTGGAAGTCATTCATGCGGATAACTCGGCTTGTGTTGCTTTGGCCGATACATCGGTGGATTGGCAACATCCCAATGCTACTTTCTTGACGGGGCGTGACTTATCAGAGTTTGATTTTCTCAGTGCGACCAAGAATGGTTTTGTACCTGTCTCTTTAAAGCCGACTGAATGCAATCGGCTCCAAGGTATGATATGTTTAAATGGATTCTAACTCCGAGTGGTTACAAAAACCTCTTGTAAAGTATCGGCCCAGTGAGCACGATATGTTTGAGTCTATAGAGGAGTTGGATGGCATGGATAAACTTGGACAAGGTTTTACATCGGCCGATCCATTAGAAGAGGTAGATATTGGAGATGGTTCAGTCACTCGACCAACATTTATAAACAAAAATTTGAAAGCCGATTGTATGGCTAAATTAATCGAGCTATTGAAAGAATATGTTTGTTGCTTTGCATGGGAATATCATGAGATGCCAGGGTTAAGCCGAGAGCTAGTGGAGCATCGGTTGCCTATAAAGGCCGGTTTTAGACCATTTAAACAGTCGGCCAGAAAGTTTAATCCAAAAACATATGACCGGATCAAGGAAGAGATCGGTTGACTGCTTGAAGCTAATTTCATTCGACCTTGCAGGTATGCCGAGTGGATTTCTAACATTGTCCCAGTAGAGAAGAAGGGATCCGGCAAGTTGAGGGTGTGCATTGACTTCGGAGATTTGAATAAGGCTACACCCGAAGATGAGTATCCCATGCCAATAGCTGATATGCTTATTAATGATGCTTCTGGACATAAGGTTATTAGCTTTCTAGATGGTAATGCCGGATACAATCAAATTTTTATGGCCGAAGAGGACATGTATAAAACGGCATTCCAATGTCCTGGTTTCCTTGGTTTATTCGAGTGGACAGTGATGACATTTGGATTAAAAAATGCTGGAGCCACATATCAAAGGGCTATGAATTTGATTTTTCATGATTTGCTCGGTATCATACTTGAAGTTTATATTGTTGTCAAATCGGATGCTTTTGAATCTCACTTGGCCGATTTGCGTTTAGCTTTCGAAAGAATGAAAAAGTATGGACTGAAGATGAATCCTTTAAAGTGTGCATTCGGCGATCACCGTGGCAAGTTTTTGGGTTTCATTATTCATGAAGATGGCATAGAGATTGATCCCAAAAAGATAGAGGCCATACATAAAGTGGAAGCTCCAACATGCAAGAGAGATATGCAAAAGTTCCTTGGCAAGGTAAATTATTTGAGAAGTTTCATAGCTAATCTATTAGGAAAAGTTGATGCATTTACTCCTATCCTTGGTTGAAGAATGATGCTGATTTCAGTTGGGGGGCAAAACATCAAGAAGCATTTGATATGATCAAGAGTTATTTGTGCACTCCTCCGGTGATGAAAGCACCCAAGCATAGGGAACCCTTCAGACTTTACGTTGCAGCAGAGGAAGGAGTTATTGGTGTTGTTCTAACTCAAGAGACAGAAGGAAAATAGCATGCCATCACTTATTTGAGCCGTCGCTTATTGGACGCAGAGACAAGGTATACATTTATTGAGAAATTATGTCTATGCTTATATTATGCTTGCACAAAACTGAGACATTATTTAGTACCAAGTGCTTGTACAGTAGCTTGTCAAACCGATGTCATTAAATACATAAGTTGCATAGAGGCCAATTCTTAGTGGTAGAATTGGCAAGTGGGCTTATGCTTTGATTGAATATGATTTCGCTTATGAACCTCTAAAATCCATGAAAGGCCAAATTGTTGCTAATTTCATTGTTGAACATCGGATTAATGACAAGCATGATGCTGATATGAACCTTGTTTCATTAGTATCATGGAGATTATACTTTGATGGTTCAGTTAGTAGCAATGGCCAAGGTGTTGGTATTGTTTATATATCTCCTCATGGTGCTATTTTTGAAGCCTCATGCCGCTTAGAATATTTTTGCACAAACAATCAAGCCGAATATGAAGCATTATTATTCGGCCTAGAGATGTTACTTGCTATAGGTGTTACACATATTGAGGCTTACGCTGATTCGTTACTAGTGGTGCAGCAAATATGTAGAGTCTTTCAGTGTTTGGACGTATCACTTAATGTTTATCTTGATAAATGTCTAGATATAATTTCTACTTTGGATTGTTTTAGCATTACATATATATCTAGACATGACAATTGGAAAGCAAATGAGTTGGCACAGCAAGCATCTGGATATCATGTTGATCATGGCATGTTTCATATCTCTCAAAGACCGATGTCTTGTCTTGCCAATATGGGAGAGGCCGAACCTGAACCCACTGATTCGGCCATTAACAAAAAATCTAGTGCAGGTGACAATCCCGACTGGAGGAAGCCCATTGTTGATTACTTGTGCAATCCGAGTGAAAGGGTGGACAGGGCTATTCGGCGTATGGCTTTCAAGTATACAATGAGAGATGATGGTCTTTATCACCGAACAGTCGATGATGTTCTTCCAAAATGTTTGGACGAGGACCAGGCAAGAGTTGCTATGGGAGAAGTACATGAAGGTATTTGTGGCACTCACCAGTCAGCTCCCAAGATATGGTTATTGCGACGTGCTGGGTTTTATTGGCCGACTATGATTAATGATTGCTTCAGATATTATAAAGGGTGTGAAGCTTGTCAAAAGTTTGGTGATATTCAATTGGCTCCCGCTGCTATGTTACATCCTATTATCAAACCGTGGCCTTTCAGAGGTTGGGGTTTAGATTTCATTGGACAAATCCACCCGTCTTCCTCAAAAGGGCATCGGTTCGTATTGGTGGCAACTGATTATTTCACTAAATGGTATGAAGCAGTACCTCTCAAGAACATGACACATACGGAGGTAATTCAATTCATAACCGAGCACATTATTCATAGATTCGTTATTCCTCAAACATTAACTACAGATCAAGGTTCATCTTTCATGTCACACCAAGTCAGAGAGTTTCCCGAATCTTATAACATAAAGTTGCTCAATTCCTCTCCATATTATGCCCAAGCTAATGGACAAGCTGAGTCTAGCAATAAAATTTTAATCAAACTCATCAAGAAGAAGATTGAGAATAATCCGAGGAGATGGCATGAGTTGTTGTCTGAAGCTTTGTGGGCTCATAGAATCTCAAGGCATGGTGCTACGAAAGTGACTCCATATGAGCTAGTATATGGTCAAGAAGCTGTTTTACCAGTGGAAGTAAATTTGAATGCCTTGAGAATAGCTAAACAAAATGATTTATCGGCAAAAGACTTTTATAACTTGATGATGGACAATGTTGATGAGGTTGCCGATAAGCGTTTGGCTGCTTTGAATGCCATAGAGAGAGACAAGTTGAGGTGGCAAGAGCTTACAATAAGAAAGTCAAATTGAAGAATTTTCAAGTTGGTGATCTCGTCTGGAAAGTGATTCTACCGATTGGTTCAAGGGATAGAAGATTCCGGAAGTGGTCTCCAAGTTGGGAAGGTCCTTTTAGGATTACAAGAATAGTTCTGAAATTCATATTTGGTGGAATCCGTAGAAGGAACGGTGTTACCTAGAGCTCTCAATGGAAAATACTTAAAGAAGTACCACCCGAGTGTGTGGCAAGAAGCCTAGGTAGGCAATGGCCGATATACGATTATCGCCCTTAGCACAAAAATGGACGATACATAATTATCGCCCTAAGAAAAATAAAATGGTCAATGGAGTGTTGATATCGTCCTTAGAACAAACACCGTGCATATTATTTTTCGGCATGCAATCTTTGCCGAAAAACAGGGGGGCATGTGTTGACATCAGATTTTGGCAAGGCATAGAAAGAAAATGAGATGGCTTCGAGTGGAAGGGTTTTCAGCATGAAAAGTTTCACATCACCGAGTGGAACAACTTTGATGTTTAGGTTATCATCGCATTTATTCCATCTTATGGGACGAAATTGTATTCCGAGTGGCGTAATTCAATATTCAGTGGTTTTCAGCCGATCATGCTTTCAAGACGACCTCGGATGAAGGAGCACTCTAAAGGAATTGTCTTCGTCTCGTTGAGGCAATTGATTTTCATATATGAATTATCTTAATCCGAGTTCATATGCAAAATTTACAATCAATACGGTTTGGATAGGCCAGAGACCAAAGTATTACGCTTGACACCAGACATATGTTGATGAGTGTCTGATGCAATGCGTGAGCAATTCGGCCCTCAAGACAGCCTTGAATCGAAAAAACTTCAACACAGCAAAGTTTTGTCTCGTCGAGCCGATCGATTTTCGTATATAATTTGTCTCAATCCGAGGTAGTATGGGACCTGAGTATACAAATCAAGATCTGGCTATGTTTTCGGTCGAGTGAAAAGCTTGCCGTCCGAGTGAAAACTTACCGGTCGAGTGAAAGCTTAACTTTCCATCCAAATGAAACTTTCCTCCAGGTGAAAATATTCCGAGTGAAAAGAATTGCCACCGGAACAAAAACTTGCCGATCGAGTAAGGTATTGCCTTCCGAGTGGAAATATAGTCATCCGAGTGAGACTTTCCTCCAGGTGAAAATATTCCGAGTGAAAAGATTGCCATCGGAACGAAAACTTGCCGATCGAGTAAGGTATTGCCTTCCGAGTGGAAATATAGTCATCCGAGTGGAAATATAGTCATCCGAGTGAAAGATTGTCTTCCGAGTGAAATAGTCCAGTCGGACTATCCAAGCAAAAGTCTTTAATATCCGAGTGGATGAGCTCGAATCCGAGTGAAACTGAACATGTGCCCGAAAGTTTATCAAGATGACCTCAGATGAAGAAGTGTTCAATACAGAAGTTGTGCGTATCATCAAGGCGGTGAACTTTGGTTTTGGAGTCATCATCATCAGAGATAGTATATGGCCTGCAAATTCATTAAGAGACTCGGATAATCCAGTCTACTACAAGACCGAGTCCGACTGGAAGGTAAAGATGACCTCGAAAGATGGTCCTATTTGAAAAAGTGGTCAACATGAGGGTTGTTCGTATCGTTGAGGCGCACAAGTTTGATATTTGGGCCGTCTTGATCGGAGATCATATGCAAGCTCGGAGGCCCGCGCAAGGAGGAAGACAGAAGTTGGGCCAGATCCAGACTGAATCCGAGTTGGAATAGAACTAGGACTCTAGGACGTGAATTGATGTAATTTCTTGTAAGGAAAGCCTAGATGAATCCTTTACTTGTATGGGAAGTCCAGCCGCCTCTTATATATGTTGGGGGTGATGGCCGATTGAACAACACACAATCGAACAAATCAATATACTACTTTTTCATCTACGTTTTATCTCTCCACCGTTTTTCTCTCTCGTTCTTCACTGTTCTTCGTGTTTGAAAGCTGCGAATCTCGAGGCTCTAGGGGCGAGTGAATCGACCTAGGGCAGCCCATAGCCGCCGCACTCCCTAACGGGGTCCCTCCCGGGGGTGGGGTTTCGGTCTGCAAAAGCGCCCGTCGATTGTCTTGCGTGTCGTTTGTCGGTGGGTCTCCTTCGACGTGAGCTGCGGTGCATCACCCCCGGCGTCGAGGGTACACATGACGTGTTCGTGTGTCAACACTTGATATCTTTTATAATGGACTAAACGATGCTTCCAGAGATTACCTGGATAGTTGTGCTGGTTCTATTTTCAGGGAAAGAACACCGGATGAAGCTAAAATTCTGTTGAATAATATGTTGGCAAATGAAAATAATTGGACACTTCCTGAGCCAGCTCCTGAGCCAATTCCTGAACCTATTCCTAAACCAACTCCGAAGAAGAGAGGTGTTCTATTTATTAATCCTGAAGATATGCAAGAGGCAAAGAAATCTATGAAAGAAAAAGGTATTAAAGCTGAAGATGTTAAGAATTTACCTCCTATTGAAGAAATACATGGTCTTAATTTACCGCCTGTTGAAGAAACATATGATCTTAATCCATTACCTATTGAAGAACCTCGAGGTCTTGATAACCCGACACAGGTAGTAAAGGTAAATTCTCTCCATAGATTTGATGAAGGTGATATTCCTCACTATTGTCAAACAAGAAAATTTTAATGCTTATTTTGGTAGACAATTGAAATACAATTCCGATATGATTAAACACTTGGGTGATTATATGGCTGATGTTAGAGGTGAACTTAAAATCGTCAGCAAACATGCTTCTATGGTTACCACTCAAGTAGAACAAGTACTTAAAGCTCAAAATGATTTGCTCAATGAAATGAATAGTAAGAAAAAATGATCATGCTGTTAGAGTGGCTACTAGAACTAGTAGAATGACTCAGGAACCTTTCTATCCTGAAGGCCACCCTAACAGAATTGAGCAAGATTCTCAGAGAAATAATATTAATGCACCTAGTTCTTCCAAAAAGAAGAAAAAGAAAAATGATAGCACTTTGCCTGCTTCTAGTGAACCTATTGCTGAACCACCTGACAATCCAAATGATATATCTATCTCTGATGCTGAAACACAATCTGGTAATGAACTTGAACCTAGTGAAAATGTTAATGGTGATGTTCATGATGATGTTCAACGTAGTAATGATAATGATGTAGAAATTGAACCTTCTGTTGATCTTGATAACCCACAATCAAAGAATCAACGTTATGATAAGAGAGACTTTGTTGCTAGGAAACATGGTAAAGAAAGAGAACCATGGGTTCAGAAACCCATGCCTTTTCCCCCCAAACCATCCAAGAAAAAGGATGATGAGGATTTTGAGCGCTTTGCTGAAATGATTAGACCTATCTTTTTGCATATGCGATAAACTGTTATGCTCAAAATGAATCCTTATGCTAAGTATATGAAAGATATTGTTACAAATAAGAGAAAGATACCGGAAGCTGAAATTTCCACCATGCTTGCTAATTACACTTTTAAGGGTGGAATACCAAAGAAACTTGGAGATCCAGGAGTACCTACTATACCATGCTCCATTAAAAGGAACTATGTTAAAACTGCTTTATGTGATCTTGGAGCCGGTGTTAGTGTTATGCCTCTCTCTTTATATCGTAGACTTGACTTGAATAAGTTGACACCTACTGAAATATCTTTGCAAATGGCTGATAAATCAACTGCTATACCTGTCGGTATTTGTGAAGATGTGCCTGTTGTGGTTGCAAACGTTACTATTTTAGCGGACTTTGTTATTCTTGATATTCCTCAGGACGATAGTATGTCTATTATTCTTGGAAGGCCTTTTTTGAATACTGCAGGGGCTGTTATTGATTGCAAGAAGGGCAAGGTCACTTTTCATGTTAATGATAATGAGCATACGGTACACTATTGTTCATAGTATCAACTCTATTGGAAAAGTTCCATCGATTATATTTGGAGGTTTTGAATTTCCTCTTCCTACTGTTAAGAAGAAATATGACATTCTTATTATTGGGGATGTGCATATCCCCGTTGAGGTAACATAGTGTTATTCGAAATTTCTCCGGTTCCATGTTATTCGGAATGAGTTTGTTAACAAGACCTGATCAACCTTGTTAGTGGATTCCTTTTGATGAGCATGAGATGGATGAAACTAGAAGGCACAACCTTCTGTACCCCCTCTCTACTTTCTGTTATTTAGTTGAAATAAAGTAAAAATAGTATTTTTCTATCTGTTTTCCGATTTATCATGCAATATAAAAATACCCGAAAATAAAAGTTCTCCAAATGCCACGAAAATGAAATATGATTTTTTTCTAGAATATTTGAGGATTTATGGAACTGAGAACACAGCAGGGGGTCAACCACCTGGCCACGAGGGTGGAGGGCGCGCCCTACCCCCCAGGGCGCGCCCCCTGCCTCGTGGGCCCACGGTGGCCCTCCTCCACTTATTCCTGCACCCATACAATTCTTCTTCCTCCCACAAACACCAATATCCAGCTCAAGCATGAGTTCTAGCTCACTTTGCTGTGATTTTCGATCTCCTTGCTCAAAGCACCTCTCACAAAACTGCTTGGGGGAGATTGTTCCTTGGTATGTGATTCCTCCATTGGTCCAATTAGTTTTTGCTCTAGTGCTTTATTCATTGCAAATTTGTGCTGCCTAGGTGACCATGTTCTTGAGCTTGCATGTCAAATTTATATGGTTCCAAGTAGTTCTAATGCTTGATATAGGCTCTATGCACTTGTAGGAGTAGTTGCTATCAATTTTATTGAGTTTGGTTCACTTTTGTTTGAAGTTACTAAAAATTTCAGAAATTTTTCAGAGGAAGAAATATGTTTAGGAAAATGTTCCAAGGTGGTTCTTCAAGGAAGCAAGGACCCAGGCTTGCAATGCGTGACGCTGATGAGGAGCCACCAAGGGACGCTCCATTGCGGCCCTGTGAATGGCCTTCAGAAAATTTTATGGATCGAGCGGGAATCAAGGAAGAATTTAACGCATATTTGCGTAACGCTGATCTTGTGAGCTTTGAGGAAGACAAATGCCCCCAGTACCATCATCTCACTAGTTCATTTGTGAGGAGGTCCTTATCTCATTCCGTGGGCTGCCATTCAAGCCTACCGGAACCCTACACCAGCCCCGGAGCCGGAGCCACAATTTGAGCCTCCACGACAGTCTGATTACTTTTGGGATCCGGAGGTGGCTGCCAGCCAGTGGCAGTCAGAGTCCTCTTCATCGCAGTACGACCCCAGCTACACCTACGGATATCCGCCAGGCCATCCCTGGCAATGAACCAACTTAGACCAAGAGCCTATGCTTGGGGGAGTACATATTTCCCACCGACATTACATTTATGTTCACACACCCATTGCTAGATGTCGGTGCTCATACTCTTTCACTGTAATATCCATGCTAGTTTATTTTCTTTTTCTTGTTTTCTTCTTGTGTGTTTGTTAAACCTTAAGAACAAAAAAAAATTAGTAGTAACTTTTAGTTAGTTTACTTTTCTTGCTCTAGTAGTAATAATTAAAAGGAAAACCCAAAAAAAGATTTCCCGTTCTTCTTTTGCTTGTTGGTACCTTTCCCATGTAAATAGTTTTATTTTGTTTCTTTTCTTTGGGGGTCGATAGGAGAAGACCATAATTAAATTGTTGAAGTGGCTCTTATATGCATTATTGTTGATTTAACCAAGAGCCCATATTGCCTTGTCTTCTCCTGCTTATTGAATGCTCACAGATTCCAGCATAGTCCAATGCACGTGCACTCTTATTATTATTCACATCGTTCGCTTGTGTAAGTGAAAGGCAATTATGATGATATATGATGGACTGACTGAGATGAGAAAAGCTGGTATGAACTCGACCACTCTTGTTTTTGTAAATATGATGAGTTCATCGTTCCTGATTCAGTCTATTATGAATAAACATGTTTGCAATGACAATTAGAGATCATAGTTGCTTGTGCCATGCTTGATTAGCTATGAGTTATAATGGTTTATCTTGCATGCCAACATGCTATTAAAATGGTTGTGATGTGGTATGATGGGGTGGTATCCTCCTTTGGATGATTTAAGTGACTCGACTTGGCACATGTTCACACATGTAGTTGAAACAAAATCAACATAGCCTTCACGATATTTATGTTATGGTGGATTATATCCTACTCATGCTTGCATCCAATGTTTATTAATTTTAATGCATGTTCATGACTATTGTCGCTCTCTAGTTGGTCGCTTCCCAGTCTTTTGCTAGCCTTCACTTGTACAAAGCGGGAATACTGCTTGTGCATCCAATCCCTTAAACCCCAAAGTTATTCCATATGAGTCCACTATACCTTCCTATATGCGGTATTTACCTGCCGTTCCAAGTAAATTTGTATGTGCCAAACTCTAAACCTTCAAATAAACATTCTGTTTTGTATGCTCGAATAGCTCATGTATCAACTAGGGCTGCCCTTATCTTCCATGTTAGGCGGGTTATTCTCACGAGGAGTGGACTCCGCTCCTCATGCACGAGAAAATGGCTGGTCTCCAGGATGCCCAGTCCCATGCTTTATGCAAACTAAATCAAAATAATTGCAAACAAAACTCCCCCTGGGCCTGTTGCTAGTTGGAGACACTCGTTGTTTCGAGCAAGTCATGGATTGATGCTTGTTGGTGGGGGGGAGTATAAACTTTACCATTTTGTTTGGAAACCGCCTATAATGTGTGTAGCATGGAAGATGTCGCCATCTCTTAGTTGTTATGTTGACAATGAAAGTATACCGCTCAAAATATTATTTATCTCTATTTCAAAACCGAGCTCTGGCACCTCTACAAATCCCTGCTTCCCTCTGCGAAGGGCCTATCTATTTACTTTTATGTTGAGTCATCACCCTCTTATTAAAGAACACTAGATGGAGAGCGCGGCTGTCATTTGCATTCATTACCATTAATTTATATTGGGTATGACTATGATTGGACCTCTTTTACCATGAATTACAATGTCTAGTCAGTCCTTGATCTTTAAAGGTGCTCTGCATTTAAGTTTTGCGGTCTCAGAAAAAGCTAGTGAGATACCATCTTGTTATATCATATTATGATTGTTTTGAGAAAGTGTTGTCATCCAAGATTTATTATTATGACTCGCTAGTTGATTATGCTATTGATATGAGTAAATATGAGACCTAAGAGTTATTGAAAATGTGGTTAGTTATAATCTTTCTTGATAACTTGAATCTTGGCTTTACATATTTACAACAACGAGAGCAAAACAGAGTTTGTAAAAGTTTTTCTTTATCACTTTCGGTTTATCAACGGAATTGCTTGAGGACAAGCAAAGGTTTAAGCTTGGGGAGTTGATACGTCCGTCAGATCTACTTTTCCAAACACTTTTGCCCTTGTTTTGGACTCTAACTTGCATGATTTGAATGGAACTAACCTGACCGACGCTGTTTTCAGCAGAATTGCCATGGTGTTATTTATGTGCAGAAACAAAAGTTCTCGGAATGACTTGAAACTCCACGGAACATCTTTTCAGAAATAATAAAAAATCCTTGCCAAAGATGAAGACCAGGGGGCCCACACACTGTCCACGAGGGTGGGGTGCGCCCCCCCTAGGGCGCGCCCCCTACCTCGTGGGCCCCCTGGAGCTCCTCCGACAGCAAGTCCAACTCTATATATTTCCTTTTGGGGAGAAAAAAATCAAGGAGAAGAAATCATCGCGTTTTACGATACGGAGCCACCGCTAAGCCCTAAAAACTCTCGGGAGGGCTGATCTGCAGTCCGTTCGGGGCTTCGGAGAGGGGGATTCGTTGCCATCGTCATCATCAACCATCCTCCATCACCAATTTCATGATGCTCACTGCCGTGCGTGAGTAATTCCATCGTAGGCTTGCTGGACGGTGATGGGTTGGATGAGATCTATCATGTAATCGAGTTAGTTTTGTTAGGGTTTGATCCCTAGTATCCACTATGTTCTGAGATTGATGTTGCTATGACTTTGCTATGCTTAATGCTTGTCACTAGGGCCCGAGTGCCATGATTTCAGATCTGAACCTATTATGTTTTCATGAATATATGTGTGTTCTTGATCCTATCTTGCAAGTCTATAGTCACCTACTATGTGTTATGATCCGGCAACCCCGAAGTGACAATAATGGGACCACTCCCGGTGATGACCATAGTTTGAGGAGTTCATGTATTCACTATGTGCTAATGCTTTGTTCCGGTTCTCTATTAAAAGGAGGCCTTAATATCCCTTAGTTTCCATTAGGACCCCGCCGCCACGGGAGGGTAGGACAAAAGATGTCATGCAAGTTCTTTTCCATAAGCACGTATGACTATATTCGGAATACATGCCTACATTACATTGATGAATTGGAGCTAGTTCTGTGTCACCCTATGTTATGATTGTTACATGATGAACCGCATCCGGCATAATTCTCCATCACCGATCCAATGCCTACGAGCTTTTCCTATATTGGTTCTCTCTTATTTACCTTTCCGTTGCTACTGTTACAATCACTACAAAACACTAAAAATATTACTTTTTCTTCCGTTACCTTTTATTACCGTTACCACTACTATCATATTACTTTGCTACTAAATAATTTGCTGCAGATACTAAGTTATCCAGGTGTGGTTGAATTGACAACTCAACTGCTAATACTTGAGAATATTCTTTGGCTCCCCTTGTGTCGAATTAATAAATTTGGGTTGAATACTCTACCCTCGAAAACTGTTGCGATCCCCTATACTTGTGGGTTATCAATAACGCTGCTATTAAATATCTTATGGAAAAGAAAGATGCTAAACCTAGACTTATTATATGGGTCCTCTTGCTACAAGAATTCGATTAGCATATTATTGATAGGAAGGGAGCTGAGAACCCCGTTGTAGACAACTTGTCTAGGTTAGAAAATGTTCTTGATGACCCATTGTCGGTGTCAAAACCGGTGGATCTCGGGTAGGGGGTCCCGATCTGTGCGTCAAGGCTGATGGTAACAGGAAGCAAGGGACACAGATGTTTACCCAGGTTCGGGCCCTCTCGATGGAGGTAAAACCCTACTTCCTGCTTGATTAATATTGATGATATAGGTAGTACAAGAGTAGATCTACCACGAGATCGTAGAGGCTAAACCCTAAGAGCTAGCCTATTAATTGTGATCGGCTATCTAAGGACCAACCTCTCCGGTTTATATAGACACCGGAGAGGGCTAGGGTTTACATGGAGTCGGTTACAAGGAAGGAAATATAATATCCGGATCGCCAAGCTTGCCTTCCACGCCAAGGAAAGTCCCATCCGGACACGGGCCGAAGTCTTGAGTCTTGTATCTCCACGCTTCAATAGTCCGAACGTTGTATACAGTCCGGCTGTCCGGATACCCCCTAATCCAGGACTCCCTCAGTAGCCCCTGAACCAGGCTTCAATGACGATGCCGGCGCGCAGTCTTGTCTTCGGCATTTCAGGGCGCGTTCCTCCTCCGAATACTCCAAGGTAATTATCGAACACTCAAACCATGTCCGGATCCACAAGATGATCTTTGCATGCCACCGTAGAGAGAATGATGTTTCACAAATGCAATCTGCTGACAACTTTTTAGGCAACGCGACGTGTCATTATGGTCAGGTCATTATTCGAACCGTCTTTCCACAACCAGCCACAGCGCCTATTGCGAGGCGGTTTCCTCGACACGTCTTGTCAAAGCGGAGATCGTGTCCCCTTATCGCAGGATTCTCATCAATACGGGCATGGGTAATGCAACCGCACCGCTAATCGCGGCGGGCGGGAGGCAAACGTGCTCAACCAGGCAAGTGGGGAGGCGCAAAAAGCACTTACCGCCCCTTAAAGAGACAAGGACTCTTTCTCTTTACCCACGTCCTTCTCCTTCCGCTCGCTCATTCCCCTCTTTTCAAGCCCTAACGCCCAAGCACTCTTCCTTTCCACCAAAGAAAGGCTTTCCAAAGATGTCCGGATCTGGAGCAGGAGGCAGATGGATGGCCTCTACTGTCCGGGAGAAGGATATCAAGAAGCTCGACGCCGGTATCTGGCCGGAAGATCGGCCACCGTCTCCCCGTGGACAGGTCGTCCTCACTCCAGAACCTCACGAGAGAGTCGTGTTCCTTCCCCATTTTGTCTGCGGGCTTGGGTTCCCCTCCACCCATTTGTTCGCGGAATCATGTATTACTACGGGATTGATTTTCATGATCTTTCCCCCAACTCCTTCCTCAATATCTCGACGTTCATCATCGTGTGCGAGGCTTTTCTTCGGATCTCACCTCACTTCGGCCTGTGGCTGAAGATTTTTAATGTGAAGCCCAAGGTGGTGAGTGGCGAACACGCCGAGTGTGGCGGCGCCATGGTGAGCAAGATGCCCAAGGCTATTTGGCCGAAGGGCGCTTTCAACGACTCCGTTAAGGGGTGGCAGCAGCAGTGGTTCTATATCACCAAACCACGCGGCAAAAAGTGGGCGGCGACTCCAGAGTTCAGATCCGGAGCTCCACTGCGGCTCACGTCCTGGCGCGGGAAGGGCCCAAACTGGTGCTCGTCCGATGAGCTGTTACTGCTCCAGACGTGCCTTCAGGGTGGTCGATAGGGACGTCGAACTCGTTGACGTAGTCCAGGTGATGCTAGCTCGCCTGGTCCTCCCCTGTCAGCGCCGAGCTTGTACTCTGTGGGAGTTCGATCCAGCCGAGCACCAAACCCTTCGGGAGCTTTATGATTCCTCCCACAAGGATATCTGGAAGGTGCTCTTTAAGTCCGGCAAATCGTGGCCGGGCCCCGCCGAGGACCGTGGGTATCAATCATCCCATTCTCCAAGCTCGGTAAGTCACAGCCACACTCTGTCTGTTCATTCTTCAGCTGGCATGTCCTGAGGGAGACATCTTAATCGTGTCTCGTCGTGACCTCAGGGATGGATAAAGAAGGTGGAGCGGATCCACTGTCCGGCCCCGCTGCCGGAGGAACTGGCCGGACCTCTTCTAACGAAGATGCTGGTCCCCGCACCTTACAAGGCGCAAAAGAAGGAGGCCTCCAAGAAGGTCAAGAAGACCCGGAGTGGCCTCCGTCACCGCGAGGCTTCGGACGCAAAATCCGAAGACTCAAGCGACGCTCCTTCTTCGGAAGGCGAAGAGGAAGAAGCAGAGGGGGACGAGCGTTACCCCGAAGGTGGGAAGAAGCGTGTAGCTTCCTCGTCCCTGGAGGCCGAATCGCCCAAGAGGAGAAAAGGTTCCCTCCCAGGGGCATCCACCACGGCTGCCGATGGCAGCCCAGAGTGGGATCCTAGGGCCCAGCCCCTGGATAAGTCGCAAGTACACAAAATCCGAACACGCATATGCGTCCGGGATTATTTTTGGGTATAGTAGTTTTAACTGTTGCTATGTTTTGCACAGTCCGGCAAGGTCTCGCGCCGGACAGTCCTCATCCGAGGATTCGCTGAGTTCGGACGCCCTGGCGAGCGAGACGCCTCCAGAGGCCCCTTCTCCAAAGTCCCGGCGCGACAC
Organism: Aegilops bicornis; assembly: GCA_021605145.1. Classification (NCBI taxonomy): domain Eukaryota; kingdom Viridiplantae; phylum Streptophyta; class Magnoliopsida; order Poales; family Poaceae; genus Aegilops; species Aegilops bicornis. The sequence goes on along the minus strand of JAHIAL010000033.1, from coordinate 488,213 downwards.
TGAGGTGTCGTCTCAACGGGGCTCGGACCAGGGGGGCATATCACTGGAGCCGGACACACGGGAGCAATGGCCCCTGAGTGTGCCGTCAGCGGGGGCGATCTTGGGTTCGGCCCTCAGCCGGACAAGGTCCAGGAGACCTCTAAGGCTCCCAGATCGGGCGAGCAGCCGCCTCCAATGGTGGGAGGCCTGCCTACTCTACCGGCAACCTCTGTTTGCCGGAGTTGCCAGCGGTTCATCGACAGCGTTAAAGAACGCGTCTATCCTCGATGAACATCGGACCCTTATGGGTGCGGTGGTTGAAAAGATTCGGTCCGCCGAGAGCGGGCTGAACGAGTCCTGCCTTGGCCTTATAAAGGCCTTTGAGGTATCTTTCCTGGGAAACCTTTGAGGAATCGTCTTAATATGAGTAGTAGCCCCTGATACACTGTCCGACGAAGGAGAGGGAGCCGGGCAGGGGATCAAATCCTCTTTTGTCGTGGAAACTTACGTTAATGACGGGTACCTCTTTGTTTGAACACAGGCGTCATGGAGAAGACGGCCGCTCATAATGCGGAAGTGTCCGAACTCAAGCGGAGCTCGAACGGGCCGAGGAAGAACTTGGCCGCGTGAGGAGGCAATTAGAAGATAAATAAGGTATGTTGAAACATTGTCTTACATGAGGCACGAATAAGTAATTGTGCTTATTGAAAAGTATTTGTGTTGTATGCCCTAGGAGAGAGTGCCGAATATGAGGCACTGAAAAAGGCTGTGGATGATGCCAACGCCAAGGCTGCCACGAATGTGCACTTCGTGAAAAACACGAGGCCAGGGTTATCACAGCTGAGCGGGAGCTCCATGAGGCTGTGAAGAAAAGCGAGGGCTTGGAGCAGAGTCTAATAGGGAAAGAATCCGAACTCGCCCAAGCGCTCCAAGCCGCGGAAGATGCTCGGGAAGAAGCCCGAGGTGCTGTACGGGACATTCAGGAGGCCCGGAAAGTTGCGGCTGGTAAGGCCTTCTGTATTCTTAGCCATTTGTTCATGATAATGGGAAGAATTCTAAGCAGCAAGCTGAATTCTTATTTTTCCAGGGGCGTTTGCGGATCTTCCTCGCAGCATATCAGATGCCGCCCAATTCTACCGAACCGAGGAAAAGAAGTCTGCGGAGAGGGATTTCTGGTCGCAGTATTTGGCACCGAACTATCCGGTGCCCTTTATCGATCAGCAGAACCAGCTAGTCAAACTGCACCAGGCGGCCGAACTAGCCATGAAGGACTTGATTGAACGGCTGCCGGCGAAGCCAATTCCGAGCAGTTACTTCGGGCTCGTGAAGCGGATTGTGGGCGCTTGTCCTCGGCTAGATGCTATTAAGCGATCGGTCTGCAGAGGGTGCACATATGGCATTCGCCCGTGCAAAAGTGCATTGGGGGAAGCTTGACGCGGAGAAGCTGATGACTAAGGGGCCGCCAGAGGGTAAGGAGCATCCGAAGCCCGAACTGTACTATGAAGGTGTCTTGAAGGAGCCGCCTATGCGGCGGATAAATGTACCAAAGACATTATATTTCCCCGAGGGCATTCGTGCCACTTTTTGTAATATGGGATTATGGCGTTTATATATTGCCTGCTTTGTTTGAACATATGTTCTTCCCTGCGGCTGTTTATTGTATGTACATCACGAGAGTTGGCCGTCGGCTTCTCGCTTCACGTGAAAAGAATACGGGGTGTTCGGATATATCCGGACGCTCTTTAGCCCATATTTGGGTCCTTTTGCGGAGGCGTTTCTCACCACGAACCAAACAATCGGACTATAAGGCTTTATTACTCTCACTTAGCCATAGGAATTCGAGTATGGTCGGCGCAGCCCCTAGTGTTCGGAAGGCCGAACTAGGGGCTCTATTGGCGCCTGATCAGAAGACCGATCCGTCGCACTCTGCATTTATAATGGCATTGTGCGGAATAAATCTTTAAGGATTTTACAACCTCTCGAATAGCTGACCAGCTCTCGCTGTATCATGACAGTCGGTTTTCGGCTTTCTCTACTGAGGTGCTCGTCCGGCAGATCCGGGACACAATCGCAGTAGTTCTCCCTGCGCTACCTTAGCCGATATAACGGAACGTAAGGTACCAAAACAAGGGAGCCGGGCAAACCCAACCAATGACCCAAGACATGATTCGGAGCTGATGCACATAGTGCTATAAGTTCGGGGTGCCGGACGACCAAGAAGGTAGTCGGACTTTATTGCCGTATTATGAAGCCACATGCATAATCGGGCGTAACACGAGGTGTCGATGAAAAGCGACAGCCAGTAAGTGTTATTTAAGTCTACGCATTGTAGTAAATGATATGTCTATGCATATGAGTACGATGTATGATTATGAAAAGAGGTGTTTTTTGGCGGAACCTGTGATGGCCGGACTGGAGGGAGTTGTCGCGGATCAAGAGTGAATCGGACTGCCTTCTTTTAGGGGGGGGGGGCTCCTGGTGTGTCCGTGCCGATTCCGCGTCACCAATCCTGTTCTGCGTCAAAGTTAGTTTGTAAGGCAAATACTCGGGGGTAGCCGAGCGTCCACTTGTGGTTGGTCCTAGGGCTTCTGATCGGACCCTGGTGAACCCAGCCGTTATACCGTTGGGTAGCGAGGACTCCTCAATTGGTGTCCGTATAGTTGGCTTTCATATCAAAACTTTGATAGGCATGCGCGACTCGCTACTCCGGCAGCTGTATGATTTCCGCCCTGAGGGCGGGGTTCGGTCGTGTGATTTTATCACATGGTGTTGGCCTGAGTGATTGACCACGTGGAATCTAGTCAACTTGGTTCGTCTCGTTAGCGTACGGTAAATTACCTCATGGTGGGAAGGTGCCGAAGATTTATTCTTTGGCGAAGTATCTTTTGGTGATCCGAAGACAACCGTTTAAAATGATGGGCTAGAAAAAATTGGCCTTTGCCCCTAGCATCTTTTAGGAGATGTTGTTTGTGGTTTCACACTAGCGGGGGTTTTATGTGTTATGGGGCCCCCGGTTTGCTATGTCCGGAGGTACTGCAATAGAGGTGCTGTGGTTAATGCGGTCGGGTTCGATCGGCCGTTATTTTATGCTATGGGGGGGGGGGGGCTCTTGACCAGATGCCTCCCTTCATTGTTTCCGGCACGCGACCAACCGCTTTGTTTTGAGGATCCGGCATTCTCTATTGGTATGCTTTGCCGTCCTTCTAGGAGTACCATGGATTTCACATGGTTGATCGAGTGTGTGGCTCAGGCCGGATGGGTCTGGGTTGTTCCTTGTCCGCTGACCGGACTAGGAGTTGCTGGAATTAGCACCAGCCTTCCTGTTTTGTCGCTTATGACCATTGCGCCGAGGCTTGAGTATGCTTCTTCTTTTGTCCTTCGTATTGTTTTGGACCGTAGTGGTGTGTTGACGTCGGGGCATGTGCCTTGAGTTCTCCGGCTTAGGTTGGGGTGGCCGGTTGTGCCCTGTGTGCCCTTTGTCGGGGCGGTCGGGTCCAGATCTTTCAAAGGGCTGTGACCTTGGTCCATCTGTCCACCAGCAAATCTTGGTCGGCTTTAAGCTGCTATTGCTTCCTTGGCAGGCTCTTTTCCGTGGCCATGAGCCATCGCTCGAAGCGAGCTTGTTCCACTGGATCTTCGGGCACGCCAAATTCGTCATTGCCGAGGCTTGCCTCGTCCTCGGAGGGGGGCGTATAGTTGTCCCTCTCCAAGTATCCCACAGTGGCCAGTCCGGCATTCTGAAAGGCAAGCTGACTAGGGTTATATTCATCTTCGGCGCCATCCGGATTGTTTTCGACTTCTGGGCCGGTATTCCTGTGGCGGGGCTTGGAGCGGCTTCGGTGACGCCCATGCATTGATTTTCCCCCTGGGGATTATCCTCCGCTGCCTCATCGCCATTGGTTTCCTTCAGAGTGTCCGCCATGTATATATCATGGGGATAGGCGGCTATCCACCGCCCAAAGGAGCGGTGGCTCTTCGTGATTCTCCCCGCATCGTCGTCCATACCATCGATGTCTTACGGTCAAAGTCAATCACGCCGGTTAAATCATCGACCGTGGCAATGAAGTGGGTGGTGGGTGGGCAAAGAATTCCTTCATCGCCTGCTTCCCACTCGAGCCGGACATAGTTCGGCGAAGAGCCTCCTGACAAAGAGAGAGACTTTAATGAGTCCAGCATGTCGCCAAAGGGCGAGTGCTGGAAGATATCCGCAGTGGTAAACTCCATTACCAGAGCCCATCCTAGCCCGATGGGCTTGGGAGTGCGCGGACTGGAACCAACGTCCGGATACGAATCCGGGGGTTCGGAGTCAGAGGCCATAGCAGAGATAAGACCCGTGTTCGGCTCCACCGCCGATGAGTGTGCGACCTGAGGGGCGGGGTCCATCCCTCCGCCCTAGGGCAGCGCAGCCTGCTCCGGATCCGGGTCCGGGATACTACGGGGTGATACTCGAAGCTTCGTCCGACGGCAGGTCTATGCCGTTTCGCCGTGGATCGTCCCGTGCTCTGGCATAGGCCCAAATCCATCGAAGATCAAGTCTCCGCTGAATGTCCGCCCGTGCAGTTCAGGTTTCGAACCTGACACTGGTGGATGTGGGCGAGCTGCCGATTCGCTTCCAGATGGCCAAGCGAGTTATTCGCAGCGCGAAGCCGCCGAACACGAAGATCTGTCCGGGGAGGAAAGTCTCGCCCTGGACAGCGTCGTTGATGATGATTGAAGGAGCCATCGAGCCTGACAGCGACGGCACAGAGGAACTCTCAATAAAAGCACCAATGTCGGTGTCAAAACCAGCAGATCTCGGGTAGGGGGTCCCGATCCAGGCGCCAAGGCTGATGGTAACAGGAAGCAAGGGACACAGATGTTTACCCCGGTTCGCCCTCTCGATGGAGGTAAAACCCTACTTCCTGCTTGATTAATATTGATGATATAGGTAGTACAAGAGTAGATCTACCACGAGATCATTGAGGCTAAACCCTAAGAGCTAGCCTATGATGGTATGATTGTAATTGTGATCGGGCTTCTAAGGACCAACCTCTCGGTTTATATAGACACTGGAGAGGGCTAGGGTTTACATGGAGTCGGTTACAAGGAAGGAAATATAATATCCGGATCGCCAAGCTTGCCTTCCACGCCAAGGAAAGTCCCATCCGGACACGGGCCAAAGTCTTGAGTCTTGTATCTCCACGCTTCAATAGTCCGGATGTTGTATGCAGTCCGGCTGTCCGGATACCCCCTAATCCAGGACTCCCTCACCCACTACCTATTGATGAAAGCTTTCCTGATGAACAATTAAATGTCATAAATGCTTCTCGAACTGCTCCATGGTATGCTGATTATGCTAATTACATTATTGCTAAATTTATACCACCTAGTTTCACATACCAACAAAAGAAAAAGTTTTTCTATGATTTAAGACATTACTTTTGGGATGACCCACATCTTTATAAAGAAGGAGTAGATGGTGTTATTATACGTTGTGTACCTAAGCATGAACATGAACATATCCTACGCAAGTGTCACTCCGAAGCTTATGGAGGACACCACGCTGGAGATAGAACTGCGCATAAGGTATTGCAATCCGGTTTTTATTGGCCTACTCTCTTCAAGGATGCCCGTAAGTTTGTCTTATCCTACGATGAATGTCAAAGAATTGGTAATATTAGTAGACGTCAAGAAATGCCTATGAATTATTCACTTGTTATTGAACCATTTGATGTTTGGGGCTTTGATTATATGGGACCGCTTTCACGCCTCTAATGGATATACACATATTTTAGTTGCTGTTGATTACGTTACGAAGTGGGTAGAAGCTATTCCAACTAGTAGTGTTGATCATAACACTTCTATTAAGATGCTTAAAGAAGTTATTTTTCCGAGGTTTGGAGTCCTTAGATATTTAATGATGGATGGTGGTTCACATTTTATTCATGGTGACTTTCGTAAAATGCTTGCTAAGTATGATGTTAATCATAGAATTGCATCTCCTTACCACCCACAGTCTAGTGGTCAAGTAGAATTGAGTAATAGAGAACTCAAATTAATTTCGCAGAATACTGTTAATAGATCTAGAAAGAATTGGTCCAAGAAACTTGATGATGCATTATGGGCCTATAGAACTGCATATAAAAATATTATGGGTATGTCTCCGTATAAAATGGTTTGTGGAACTGCATGTCACTTAACTCTCGAACTAGAACATAAGAGCTCATCTATGATTTCAAACTTGCCGGTGAGAAGAGGTTATTTGACATTAGCTCACTTGATGAATGGAGAACCCAAGCCTATGAGAATGCCAAGTTGTTTAAAGAAAAAGTTAAAAGATGGCATGACAAAAGAATACAAAAGTGTGAATTTAATGCAGGTGATTATGTATTATTATACAACTCTCGTTTAAGGTTTTTTGCAGGAAAATTTCTCTCTAAACGGGAAGGTCCTTACCTTATCAAGGAGGTCTATCGTTACGGTGCCATAAAAATCAACAACTTTGAAGGAACAAATCCAAAGGTGGTGAACAGTCAAAGAATCAAACACTATATCTCAGGTAATCCTATAAATGATGAAACTAATGTTTTTGAAACCGTAACACCGAAAGAATACATAAGAGACACTTTCCAGAACGTTTCAGACTCCGAAAAGGAATAGGTATGTGGTACGGTAAGTAAACCGACTCCAAAACAGTTCTAATGGCAATTTGTCTCCGTTTTGGAATATTTAGAAAAATAGAAAAATAAGAAGCAGTCCGGGAAGGACACGAGGCCTCCACGAGGGTGGAGGGCATGCCCTACCCCCTGGGCGCGCCCTCCTGCCTCGTGGGCACCTCGTGCGCTCTTCGGACTCCGTTTTCTTGCACGATACGTATTTTGGTCGGCAAAAATTCATTATATAGACTCCCAAAGATTTTGACTCCTGTATCACGCAATTGTCCTCTGTTCTTGTTTCGACCTGTTTTTCTGACAGATCTAGATCATCATGACATCTCCAAGTGTCGGTGTGGAACGACACCTATGGGATCACAAGAATCCCTACTACGGTTGCCGGGGCGCGGGGTTGCGAGAAGAGCAGGGCTAGTAGACAGCACAAGGATCGTTTACCCAGGTTCGGGCCACGAGGATGTGTAAAACCCTAGTCCTACGTTGGTGGGTGTATTTCAGAGAGTTCTTGAGCTCTCGAACTAGCTGTGGTCAGTGAGTGGTTCAAAAGAGCCGAATCCTTCTCCAGTATGCCATGGGCCTCCTTTTATAGTCAAGAAGGGCTACCACAAAGTGGCACACAGTGGAGGTGGAAAGGCGACAGGCCCTGAGCTTATCGTCAGACACAGGACAAGACGCATTTAATGCGTAGCTTAGGTGTCCCCTTGCTTTATTGGGGACTGGGGCGAGGCCCGTCCCGTCTGTCGCCGCTCCTCCTTGTTTCAACACGCGCCTTGGCCAGCGATGCGTGCGGCGCCATGTAGGCAGGCAAGCAGCTGGGCTGGCGCGGTGGTGGAGCCTTCACAAAGATCTGCATGCCGCCACGCAGGCGCTTGATGAGTTGGCCTGGGGGCTGCATGTTGCCACGCAGGTGCCCACCCAGCTGGTTGGGCTGGCAGCTGCATGTGAACGGCGGTGGAAGCTTGGTTGGCGTGGGCCTGGCGGTGGCCCTGCTAGCGTCCTTGGTGAGGGCCTTGCCAGGTGGCTCGGCAAGGGTTTTGCCGGGTGGCCCGACAAGGGTCTTACCGTGGCGCGCTGTCGTCCCCAGCAAGGGCCTTGCCGGGGGTCTGGTGGCCTTCCTCGGCAAGGATCTTGCCGAGGATCGCTGCTTAATCCTCATCCGATCTTGAATATGTCATCACAAAGATCAGCATGCCACCAGAGGTAGGTGCCTTCCGAGCCCTGGCCCCACGTGGATGATGGCGTTGGGGACCGTGGGCTCAAGGGTGGCTTCGCTCTGTTGCTGTGGGCGAAGCTGCCCTGCAAGGGTCTTGCCGGGGAACCTGTCATTCCTCCGCTCTTTGTGGTCTTGGCCTTGGCGTTGCTCTGATTATCTTGGGCTTCGGTCTTACTTTGGCTCACCTTCCCTATTCTTCTTGGTGTGACCGCGGGTGCGGCTCCGACTGCCCATGCACAGGTATAGGGGTACAAAAAGGCACCCCTCTTTTTGTACACGGATGCCAAGTGCCCCCAAGGACAAGTTCTTCGAGAAGGTTATCAACCCCTACCTCGCGGAGGTGCTGCAACACCCTCAAACCATTGAGATGCATGAGGGGGTGCTGCACATCTGCGATGTTGAGGGACCAAGGAGGACCGGAAGCGTGGAGACAAGGCTCGAGGCAATGGAGCAACAAGTTTTCAAGTGCCAGGAGATGGTGGAACGTGGACTTGACTCCAATCACATAATGATCACGGAGTTCACCAACAACCACAAGCTGGATGCCAAGGACATTGGAGAGGCCATCTTCAAGCTCCACGAGAAAATAAAGCACCTCCAAGCCCTAATCTATGACCTGCAAAACCAAAACTGTGAGTATGAATATAGATTCAAGAGGATGAGTTTGGCTGCGGATTTAATGATCCCCGAGACTCGATCATCCTTCTATGATGGTGAGCCTATGCCTTGGAAGATGAACGACAAGTCTACATCATCAACAACCCCTTTACCAGCAAAGGATACATAATCATATGGGTATGTGCACTCCCCTTGGCATCTGCCAAGCTTGGGGGAGGTGCCCCGGTATCGTATCACCATCACACTCCTATCTTTACCATTTTTCTTAGTTCGATCCTTTTTAGTATTATCTTGATCTAGTAGAATGATGTTTTGGTATGATCTAGTTTTGAGTTTTTCTTTTATGATCCCTCTATGTAATCGAGTCCATGAGTTGTATAATAAAGATTAGTGTTGAGTGAAGGGCTTGATTATTTTTCTATGATCTTGAGGGAATAAAAGAAAAGGAAAGAATAAAAAAGAAACAAAGAGATCATATTGATCTTATGGAGAGTAATGACTTCACATAGAAAGAGTATGATGATTAAAAGTTGTTGAGAGTTGACAAATTTAGTTTTGGTCATCGTTGCAATTGATAGGAAGTGATAAAGAAAGAGAGGTTTCGCATATAAATATACTATCTTGGACATCTTTTATGATTGTGAGCACTCATTAAAATATGACATGGTAAATAGTTGATGTTGGACAAGGAAGACAACGTAATGGGTTATGTTTTCTTATATCTGAAATAAAGTATATTGTCATGGATCATCCAACATGTTGAGCTTGCCTTTCCCCCTCATGCTAGCCAAATTCTTTGCACCAAGTAGAGAGACTACTTGTGCTTCCAAAAATCCTTAAACCCAGTTTTGCCATGCGAGTCCACCATATCTACCTATGGATTGAGTAAGATCCTTCAAGTAAGTTGTCATCGGCACAAGCAATAAAAATTGCTCTCTAAATATGTATGATTGATTGGTGTGGAGGAAATAAGCTTTATACGATCGTGTGATGTGGAAGAAATAAAAGCGATCAATCGCATAATAAAGGTCCATATCACAAGTGGCAATATAAAGTGACGTTCTTTTCGCATTAAGATTTTGTGCATCCAACTCTGAAAGCGCTGTGGCAACCTCTGCTTCCCTCTGCGAAGGGCCTATCTTTTACTTTTTATCTTCTACCCTTATGCAAGAGTCATGGTGATCTTCACCTTTCCTTTTATATTTTATCCTTTGGCAAGCACAATGTGTTGGAAAGATCCCTATATATATCTAATTGGATGTAAGTTAGCATGAACTATTATTGTTGACATTACCCTTGAGGTAAAAGGTTGGGAGGCGAAACTATAAGCCCCTATCTTTATCTGTGTCCGATTAAAACTCCGTGACCACAAGTATTGCGTGAGTGTTACCAATTGTGAAGACTAAATGATAGTTGAGTATGTGGACTTGCTGAAAAGCTCTGACATAGACTCTTTCTGATGTTATGATAAATTGCAATTGCTTCAATGACTGAGATTATAGTTTGTTAGTTCTCAATAAAGTTTTTGATTCATACTTTGCATTGTGAATAGATTATTACTTAAGAATAAGAAATCATATGACATTATCCATATATGTTGCTATTATGAGAATAATCACGATGCCCTCATGTCCGTATTTTATTTTATCGACACCTCTACCTCTAAACATGTGGACATATTTATCGTTATCGGCTTCCGCTTGAGGACAAGCGAGGTCTCAGCTTGGGGGAGTTGATATGTCCATTTTGCATCATGCTTCTATATCGATATTTATTGCATTATGGGTTGTTATTACACATTATGTCACAATACCTATGCCTATTCTCTCTTATTTTACAAGGTTTACATAAGGAGGGAGAATGCCGGCAGCTGGAATTCTGGGCTGGAAAAGGAGCAAATATTAGAGACCTATTCCGCACAACTCCAAAAGTCCTGAAACTCCACAGAAGTTGTTTTTGGAAATAATGAAAAATACTGAGCGGAAAAAAGACCAGAGCGGGCCCACACCCTGGCCACGAGGGTGGGGGCGCGCCTCTACCAGGCGCGCCGCCTCATGGGCCCCCTGTTGGCCCTCCAAAGTGCCCATCTTACGCTATATGAAGTCTTTCATCCAAGAAAAATCATAAGCAAGCTTTGGACGAGACTCCGCCGCCACGAGGCGGAAACTTGGGGAACCAATCTAGGGTTCATGGCGGAGCTATTACACAGGTACACTTCTCCGGAGGGGGAAATCATCGCCATCGTCATCACCAACGCTCCTCTCATCGGGAGAGGCCAACCTCCATCAACATCTTCACCAGCACCATCTCCTCTCAAACCCTAGTTCATCTCTTGTATCCAACTCTTGTCTCTAAGTCCGGATTGGTACCAGAGGTTGCTAGTAGTGTTGATTACTCCTTGTAGTTGATGCTAGTTGGGTTATTTGGTGGAAGATCATATGTTCAGATCCTATATGCATATTAATACTCCTACGATTATGAACATGAATATGCTTTGTGAGTAGTTACGTTTGTTCACGAGGACATGGGAGAAGTCTTGCTATTAGTAGTCATGTGAATTTGGTATTCGCTCAATATTTTGATGAGGTGTATGTTGTCTCTCCTCTAGTGGTGTTATGTGAACGTCGACTCACGTGACACTTCACCATTATTTGGGCCTAGAGGAAGGCATTGGGAAGTAATAAGTAGATGATGGGTTGCTAGAGTGACAGATGCTTAAACCCTAGTTTATGCGTTGCTTCGTAAGGGGCTGATTTGGATCCATATGTTTCATGCTATGGTTAGGTTTACCTTAATACTTCTTTTGTAGCTGCGGATGCTTGCAATAGGAGTTAATCATAAGTGGGTGCTTGTCCAAGTAAGGACAACACCCAAGCACCGGTCCACCCACATATCAAATTATCAAAGTACCGAACGCGAATCATATGAACGTGATGAAAACTAGCTTGACGATAATTCCCATGTGTCCTCGGGAGCGTTTTCCTTTATATAAGAGTTTGTCCAGGCTTGTCCTTTGCTACAAAAAGGATTGGGCCACCTTGCTGCACTTTATTTACTTTTGTTACTTATTACTCGTTACAAATTATCTTATCACAAAAGTATCTCATACCTATAATGTCGTTGCTTGGCAGAGAATACCTTGCTGAAAACCGCTTGTCATTTCCTTCTGCTCCTCGTTGGGTTCGACACTCTTACTTATCGAAAGGACTACGATAGATCCCCTATACTTGTGGGTCATCATACTCCCACCACCGCTCCCTCAACGATCGGATTCGATGAATCTATTGGCTCCATGGCCCAGAGGAGTAGCTCTATGTACTCCCGCGCGACTCCCTCCGGGAGTATCACCGCATTTTCGCTCTGTTGCAGATATTTGGCCATGGATGTCACCATCGCCGCTAGTTGGTCCTTGTTGTAAAACCAAGATTGTATCTCCAACATCCTAGCTAGCTTCACAGGGTCGCCGTCTACGATCCTCACGTATCGGTTGTACTCCTCCATCGATCTACTTCTCCCCAACACCTTCACTCGCCGGTGGTGGTTTTTGGATGGAAGAGGAGAGGAGCAACACTAGTTTTGGATTAGAACGGGAGAGGAGCGATGCTGGTTTTGGATTGGAACAGGAGAGGAGGGGCGGTGGTTTTGAAATTGAAGAGGAAAGGAGCGGCGCTGGATTTAGATTGGAACAGGAGAGGAGCGGCGGTGGTTTAAGAGGAGACGAGCGGAAGAGCGGCGCTGGTCTTGGAAGTATTTTTTTGTTTTGTGTATTTTGGGTCAAAGTTTGACCACGTACTGTATTTGACAAGCAAAATGTGAATGCATGTCACCAAAAATTGTATCGTTTGGTTCGTATATGAATGTACTTTCAAATTATATTTATTTTGCAACATATAACATATATTTTATTTGTGAAAATCATGGTCAATTATGACCTGTAATAAAAGGGAGACTAGTTAATGTGGGTCGCTTTCTTAATTGAAGGGTAAATTGATTTTGATTTTGATCCGCCACAAAGGCGCCGCCCTCTCGTCCAATCCTAAATCGCTGCCAAGACGCCTCCTCTCCCTCTTCTCCATTGCAAAACCACCTCCTCTCCTCTCCATCATCTCCATTCAAAAACCACCGCCTTGCCTCTCCCTCTTCTCCATTGCAAAACCACCTCCTCTCCTCTCCATCATCTCCATTCAAAATCCACAAAGGTCGCCTCTCCCTCTTCTCCGTTGCAAAAACACCTCCTCTCCTCTCCATCATCTCCATTCCAAAACCACCGTCTCACCTCTCCCTCTTCTCTATTGCAAGACCACCGTCTCTCCTCCCATCTTCCAAAGCTAGCACCGGACCACTCAGAAGGACATTTATGGAGAGGATGCAGCAGCGAATCAGGAAGATCGCTGGCGGCGACAGGCAAAGTTAGCCAGGTTGAAGGAGATCCTTACTTGGTTTGACAATGAGTGGGAGATTTCGAGGACGGTGAGGGCCATATGGCAATGTATGCGAAAGAGCGAGACAGCAGCGATGAGGGCGGCGATGTACATGTACTCCTCGGCGGCAGTCACGCCGCAGTCCTTCGAGTTCATCGAGTATCTCCCCTGGGCGACGGAGCAGACAGATTTGCCCGAGGCGAAAGTCAGGCAGAGGTGGTGGGCGTACAGGTCGATGGTCGAGCACCCATAGGATAACGAATCGATCGAGTAAGGTGTGCCGTTCGTGAGGGTGCAGAGCCAGCCGGAGCCACAGGAGTATTCGTTCTCCTACCGCAAGAGGAGGCCAAATGGCGCGACGTCACTTCCCAACCGTTCTCCACGGTTCCCTCGACGCTCGCCTCATTTTAATGGCGGTGGTAGGGTTTATGGTAAGCTTCGCACTAACCTAATCTTCCACCTACTCATGCTTACAATTAGTGTGACAGCTAATGAAAATCATGCTTACAATCAGTCTCCGAGTACTACGCCATGATCACCCTTAAATAGCTCTGGACCTTTGGGTCAAAGTTGTGACACTTGTGTACAAATAAAGAAAAATAGATTGGTGCTTCTTTCAGAAAAGAGTACTCCCTAGAAAACTGCCAATATAAGCTACTAGTGTTTGGTTAGAGGATTTGCTGCGATAAATATCCGTCCATAGAGAGCTCCACACATCCCACTGGTGGTGGTGGATGCCAATGCGTGCATGGAGCATGGTTGGTGTCGGTAATTTTTACTTGGCACACCTCGCACTCTGCATATATGCCGGTTCCATCCATACATTTGTGCAGTTCCACCAAAATGCAGCTGAATAACCCTGTTTGCACAGATAATGAAAAAGCGTGATTACATTATAGTGGCACTAGTTGATGAAACACGCAAGATAAATAGAAGAAAATATTGTGGTAGTATCATGGTATGCCATGCTACGAGGGCGAGATGGGCCCTGCGACGCCTCATACGGTACGCCACGCCTCATACTGGAAATCGTCCCATGTCTCCCCGATACACCTTCTGCCAGTGATGAACATCAGTGTACAACGGTAGTACAAGGAGGGGCCTTGAGACATTCAAATCTCTATTTTTGTGCAGATCAACTAAAGTTAAGCACCCCACTTGCGTAAACGCTTAAACATTAACAATGGGACTAGTTGATGAAACATACATTAACAAAGAGAAGCACTTTTTTATCTACATCGGAAATGAAATGATAGAGAGGACACTCGCTCTATTTTAACGTTATTATTACTTCATTTTATCTGTGACACTAGGGTCGAAAGGTGTGGCAAACAAGGTGTACCGTAAGGCCGCAAGGATGAAGGCCGGGGTGCTTAGATCGATGTCAAGCTGGCTCTCTTTCAAATTCCTATCGTCCCCCTGATGTTTCTGTGGTAGCATTTGGGTTGTAATCCAAACTTGGTTGAGCTAGTGCTGCATCCCCCTACCTGCCAAGCTTATGTAGCGAACTTGTCTCCTACTAGTACTCAGTCCGTTCTAGTAGTAGTTGCATAACTGCCCGTTTACACTGAGATGTTCTCGGATAATGGTTCTCTATGGCTGGGTTTCTTTAATGAAATCAGAGGGAACCTTTATCATGGCAGTGCCAAAACAGTAGCCTCAAATTAATAGTGCCAGTAGATTAAGGTGCAAAATAATAACATTATCGCTTTATCATGGCAAAGGCCAAAACAAGAAAGCACAAGAGCAGGATCAACATGCAGGATCTTTGGCAAACGGTCGCACCAAAAAGGAACATACCTCGTGATGGGAACCATATACTGTAGTCAACGCCATCGTAGAAGGGATTACACCAGTCACCAACATGGATGATTCAATTCATGGGACCTTTTGGTGCAATTCACCTAAAATGAACCAATGTCCCATGAGCTAGCATCTTCTTCTTTTTTTTTTTTAAGAAAAGGGCTCCAGCCCTGGTTCCATTTCCATCAGAAAACGAAACTCACATAGCTTCTTCATCATTAGTTGCAATAAAATTGAGCAACATCAAGGTTGGTCGTGAAGCTCCTGGAATGTTCAACTATAATTTGGATATCATTTGTGCAGTTCAACTAAAATCAAGTGTGAAATTTATATCTCTGTTTGCACAAAAAAGGTGGAAAGGAGGGTGACTAACAAGTGATGAAACATGCATCAAATGAAAAAAAGCATATTCCTTATCTGAATGGCAATCATACAAGGACAGTAGCAATTTCTAGCAGCATTGCTAGATATTAGTGTGGGCATTAGGATTAACTATGACAACCGTTAAATACGACATTACTTTAATGGTGCCATTGCTTCATTTTACCAGCAACATTGCATTAACAGCTGCTACAGAGTCGGTATTTGGGCACGGGAGAGTAGGCGGACCAGGGCAGTTGCATCTCTAACGAAAAGAAGCAACTTATCTTAATGGGAAATTTAGCAGGACATGAAAAAAGTGCCATTGATTCATATTACTGGAGGCATTACATTGAAAACAACATTGGTTTAACGTGTCCTTACTTTTAATAGTGCGACTGCTACATTTTACCAGTGGCATTACATAAGAGCGGCTCAGGGCAACAAACATAAGAAGAGGATATCTGGGTTGGTCCCATTTTTGTTCGGTATATAGCCACCTTATATCGTGTGAGGCTAGCAAATCTAGTGCTGGACTTACTCTGTTGACTTGTCCCCTGTCCCCACTTTCTTTCCTTTTTCAACCAATAGATCAGGTTTATATTGAGTTTGTACTGCGTTCCCTTTATTTCCCTATTAGACCTAGAGACCAGTTGGATAGCCAGTCTCTGCTACTTTTTGCCCCCATTATTTCCTCTTTCGACCAAGTCCTAGATTCAGGTAACAAAATTTCCCCCACCCCACCCCCTTTCTTCCTTTTTTGAACCATGTAGTACTAGATTCGAGTGCATGAACTAGTTTTACCTCTTAACAGTAAAAAATTAGGTGGTTTTCGAACAGCCGATCGATCGAATCTACAAGGGGGGCTGAGAAATAGTAAAAGATAAAAATGCAGCGACGTCAGTAGCTCAGGAAGTAGAGCAAAGCCGGTTTCGAAGGAAGTTATACCTGAGGGTCGCCGGGATGTCGCTAGGTGGGCGGCGGGAGGCCGGATCTGCCCACACTACGGCAGCGAGGAAGAAGGGGTGGGAGGCCCTCCCTCGCCAGCGATGCTTGGGAGAGAACGGCAAGGCACGCTGATCAGGACGCGCCGGCAGTGGGTAAGAGCCATCGCCGAGGACGACCGCATGAACTTTGCACCTTCTCACCTTCCTCGGAGGAGAGGATCCGGCTGGATCTGTGACTAGCGGTGAGCAGAGAGAGAGAGTGTGGCCACCGCTGTCGTGTTTAGATCTGGAGAGGACGAGATAGTGTGAAGAGAGCAACACCAGCAAGCAAGCGCAGAGGCTCCTTCCTATATATTGGAGTACTAGTTTTCTTTTGTCTACCAGCCGGAGCCGGCTTGACCTCGACAATGACTGTCGAGAAGTCTTCATGCACGTGCTCGGAGGCGTAGTTGTCGTCATTTTGATCTGAAGCACTAGATTATAACATATAACATGAAAAAATGCCACATGACAAGAAATCATAACCTCACTGCCCAAAGGAGACAAGATGAATCCCGACGGACAAACTAGATGAGGATCAAAGCTCAAATTAAAGATAAACTCGTAGAAAAGGGGTCCATCGATAGATGTCCTAATTAACATAGCCGGCTTGACCTAGATGGCAGCCGAGTAGTCTTCGTGGCATGTGCCCCAATGACTAGCCCAACTCGGGCTTGTCGCTGTTTAACCCTCGGCAAAGTGATCCGAAGCACATGACACCTAATTTTTGCGAGATGACAAGAAACTTTTTAGCTTTCTCACGAGAACTACAACCCTGTACAATGTAACCTGCACGATATGTAGACGATAGCCAATCCAGCGTGGTTCAAGGGAATCTGGTCACATGCATGGACGAAAATGATCTTCCGTGTCTTGCAGGGATCGCCTGTGTACCAACGTATGTACTCCTACAACACTTCTCTAGTAGCACTATCGCCGCCTCTCTCTTCTATTAACTCACCCGACTTGCGGGCCGGGGAGTGTGCCTATGGTTGGTTCTCAATTGCGGTCCCACATGTGTGTGCAAACGTAATATGACGCGCGTTCCATTCCGAGAGCGGCGTGCCAGACAGACCGACCGTCTGGGGTGCGATGCGAACGCGACGGGCGTGATGTATACTCCGTACATGTGTACCGCCGTTTTCTTGAGGCTTTGCTCCATGGCGCAATCCATTGATACAAAATTAGTATACTGTACTATTTAAAAGTCGAGGGCGGGGCTTTTCCTGCACGGTAGGCGGGGCTGTTCCAGCTAGTTGGTTCGAAAAAGATGTGAGAAGATGAGGGAGTAAGCTGCTGGAAACGTAGGGCTGTGTGATTTGACAGCAAGTTACTGCTGGACAGGTGGGTCCCCGTGATTTGACTTGCCATTATCATTTTAACTGCGGCACTACGACCGGCGTGAGTCTCCCGATTCCTGACCACCTCCATACAGGTACCTCTCCCAATGCTCCACCATGTAGAGGCTGGCTCTTGCATGAGAGCCCGCGCCTCCACTTTTTCCTTGCCTCTTTCCTCCACATATGCAAAAATGCCATGTAAAGCGGGCTTATAGCCCACTATTGTACTCCCTCCGTTCCAAAATAGATGACCCAACTTTTTACTAACTTAAAGTTAAGACTTTGTACTAACTTAAAGTTAAGACTTTGTACTAACTTAAAGGTAAGTTAGTACAAAGTTGAGTCATCTATTTTGGAAGAGATGGAGTACTTACTTGTCTATTAGTAGGCTAAGCTTGCCACATAGGCATAAAAGTCTGATGTGGCAAGTTAATTAAGAAGAGAGAGACTAGTTTGGTGACCCAAGGAAGAAACGGTGCTAAGCGCGTGTACCTAGGTGAAAATACAATTTTGAGTCTATATTTAATTAAATGAAGCAAACTTAGCAACAAAAAACTAAGCACCTATGCATTGGGGACTTGATTGCTAAGCCATTTAATGCCCTTAGCACCTCATCTAAGCACCATTTCATTGAAAGAGGTCACTCCTTGGCAAATGCAATAAATACTACAAAGAAAGAGATAGAGAGAAGTAAAGAAAATACTCTTATAGCTAACCTTGTTGTAGTACAAGTGACTAAGTGATGACTATGTATGACATGCCAACATCAGATAGCCTAACGCACCGTGTTAAATCTCCTGTATGAAAGCGAGGCGACGGTCATGGTAGGCGGCACGACCATGCATGATACGAGCTGCTAGCAGCCCTTGGATCTGAGATCGAATGGTCGCATGCTAAGTTGCTGAAAATTTGCAGAATAACCCTCCAGGATAGGATATTCACCCATAGGTTTAGAATCACGCCATGCAGCCGTTCGATCTCAGATCCAAGGGCTCTCAGAAGCCCGTATCATGGGAGAATGGAAAGCTTCGTATCACCTATAATTTTCCCAACACTAGACATGACATTGAAAGCCATTTAATTGGGCGTCGAGTAGACATGACATCTAATTGGGCCCCCATAGCACTGCAGGTATGAATCCATTTATCCAAAGGCAAGCCACTACCCTACCTTTTTACACGCCCCACTCAGCATTTTTACAATCGAAAACCGGGCGCTTCATCTCCTACTCGCCCCTGCACATCCTTTAACATTACCACAGTTCGCTCCTAGTCGTCCCGTTCTTTCACATTACGGCAGTTCCACTAATCCTAACCCTCCTCCCAAATTCATGGCGTCCCAAATATCCATGATCGACGGTGAGTACAAGGTTAGAACCATCACCGCGATGAGTTTGACGTCATCTACACCTGCTTCTTCCGCTGACGGTGAAAGGATTCCTTGTTCGCTTCAACCGCATGTTCGAAAACTCAAATGATGAGTGGGTCATTTGGGCTAGATGTTGAGTACACCACAGTCCCCGGGACAAGAGAAGGATCTAAAGGAGGAAGAGAAGAAGAAGCCCGCCGTGATCCAGGTTTGCGTGCATGACTTATGCTTGGTTTACCACATATGCCATGCCGACATTGAGTGCGAGGAATTTAAGAACTTCCTCAAGGGCGGCCTAGTCAAATTCATTACTGTAGACTTTACGAACGACAAAAGAGTCCTGGGTCGGATAGGCCTCGTTGTAGGCAACCCCTTCGACCTCCAGAAGAATCGGCTGCTGCCCTCCCGTGGTCAGCCTTCAATGCTGACCCTGGCAGGAGCCATGGTTCATCCTTCGTACGGTAAACTAGAGAAACCTCCGTACACGTTTCATCGTCATGCATGGCAGTGGAATGTACTAGATATAGACCACATCCACTACGCTACAATGGATGGCTACCTTTGTTTCAATATCTACAAGGGTTTGATGAAGAGCAAGAGCCAAGTGTGCGGTTCAAGCAAAGAAGTATCGCCAAGAGGAAGAGGGACAAGGACTAAGTCGAGGACGTGGACGAGGACTCCGAGTAAGGTGGCAGTGTCATTGCTCATGGTGGTTCTAATGCAGTGTCTACCGGATTAGTTGCATAGTTTAATTTCAGGTGTGCTTAGATTAATTTGAGGGGTGTGTTGTGCTGAGCCCCTAGCAGAATTACGTTATGTTTCTTCTCGTTATATTTCGCACATTTCATCTTTTAGTTGGTATAGTACTACCACTCGTTTCTTCACATTATATACGTACAATATATATGGCCAACATCATATAGCCAGTAGTTTAGTTGTCAAATAATTTCAGGGTGTTTAGTTTTGTCAAAGAATTCCATGGTGCTTGGTTTTATTTGAGGGGTTTGTTGTGCTGGACACCATTAACTTATCATTGTGAGAATCGGCTTATTTTTGTCATGTAACATGGTCAACGGGTTTGACATTAAAATAACAATGTCTAATTGCATTTCTGAGCAAACATCTAACTTAACGATGGCATTTTTTAGATATCTAATTGCATTTTGAGCAGGCATCTCACGGATCGATGGCATTTTTTGAGTAGTTGTAACTTCTAAGGGCAAAACTGAGTAGTGATACACAACTAGTGGCATAAATAATAAGAGCCCATGAATTAAATAGGTATGCTGATTTATTTATTTCTTTATACCTTTGTGTGCAAAACAATATACGCTACCTCCCCCCAGATTTTCTTTACACAGGCAACATAGAACTATATGAGTGCCCTTTTAAATTTTGGAATTATTCTGGGTTCGTTTGACCTTTTTTATACATTAATTGAGTTTCTGGTCATTTAATGTGCATAATTCAAATTTGAACTACAAGCACATGCTCCCGTGCACCAAAGTTGATTGAAAAATCACATGTGTGTCCTCGGGTGAATTTCTAGGTCCCATGCAAGAAATGGGAATGAAATTAAAACATATGGGCATCGTGGTTCGGGCGAGAACATTGAGAAGCTTGTTTTTAAAATTCTTGTAAATCCAAAACACGCCTGAAAATCATGAAACTTGACATGGTGTCATGTCATGGTACTACCATGCTGTGGTAAAAAAATTTGCAGAATAGGAACAAGTTTTGGTATAAGTTTCTTGCAAACCGGAGCTTCTCTCAAGAAGGCTCGTGGTTCTGAGAGGGAACGTGTCACCTTTGTGTGCATAATTCAAATTTTAAATACAAGCACATGCTCCAGTGCACCAAAGCTGGTTGAAAAATTACATATGTGTCCTCGGGTAAATTTCTAGGTCCCATGCCAGAAATGGGAATGAAATTCAAACATCTGGGCGTCATGGCTCGGCTGGAAACATAGAGAAACTTGGTTTTTTAATTCGTGTACATCCGAAACACGCATGAAAATCATGAAACTTGGCTTCGTGTCATGACATGGCACCAACATGATGTGGTAATTTTGTTGTCCGATTTGTGAAGGCGCACATATTAACAATCAACAAAGTCATTTTGGAACAACTGTTGTCACATTACAATCGGAAACACAAGTATTATTGAAACCGTGGGCATTCTATTTACCATTTACGTGCCGCCACGCATCCCCTTTTTTTATTAGCTAGGAGGCGCCATGCAGGGTAGCTATTTGAGTACGGGGCGTAATCAGACCCTGCGTGCTTATCGGGAGGAGAGCCCTTTGACCTCCATCTGCCGTCCCACCTCTCTCCCAAGGTCTCCATTAATGGCGCCCGAGCCTCTATTTAATGGCGTGGCAATGTCTCAATGATCGAGATTTAAGAGAGAAAAAAGAAAATATGAAAAGAAAATTTTGCACTGATCTTGATGTAAGATCCGATGGACCTATATAGCATCTACTGCGACTTATAGCAAGAATGTAAGTGCATCTAGTGCCCCTTTGTGATTTTGGTGTATTGAAGACTTATAGGTTAAGGGACTAATGTGTTTATGAGTGTACACAGGCCTATAAGTCTATGAGCAGTTTGATATTTACAAAGAAAGTCGACCCTTAAAATGAAGTTCTTCGATCAAGACTTTGGATTTCCAAGACTCTCAAGACTTTGAAAGTGAAGAAATTGGTGTGACCTTGAAGACTTGGTATTCATTTGAGGAACATGAAGCGTGAAGACTTTTGTTTTCGTAGTTTCATTTTCTCTTTCTTGAGTCATAGGAAACACCGCATCGTTAAAGGGGGTCGAGGAAATACTAAGGAAAATTTTCCATGTGATGCTCAACTCAAAATCCTACACCTACCAATCCTTCGAGTGAAGCCATTGAAATCTCATACAGCTTCCAGTCAAATTCTTCAAATGATGTAGATGAAGTTCTTCTGTCACGAGGAATTTTTTCCCGACCGAGGAGTTAGGAATTTGCCAAAGGCGGATTGCCTACACAAAGTGAGGAACATGATAGCCCCGAGGAATTTGTGCCTCAAATTTCCCACCGTTGCTGTGCTATGCGCCAGCTGTCCCAAAATATCTTATCCACCTAACGGTCATATCATTGAAGGGCATTTATGTCTTATCATGTCGGGCTTCTCCCTAGGCTATAAATAGCCGCCCCTACAACCACTAGCTGGTTGGCTGCTCCGAGAGAAACTGACACTTGTCATCTGAGAGCATCCCATCCTCCGAGGACTTTGAGCTAAAATCATCGAGTCAGGAAAACCCAAACCCAAACACCTACAAACCCAAAGTGATTGAGCATCACTGAAGAGATTGACCCTGCGTGGATCCGACGCTTGTTACCTTTGAAGACTGTGCTTCTTCCAGACGGTTAGGCGTCATGGTCTAGAGCATCCAAGAGGAATTGTGGATCGCCGAGTGACCGAGTTTGTGAAGGTTCGGAAGTCACCCGAAGACTTACCACGAGTGATTGGGCGAGGTCTGTGTGACCTTAGCTCAAGGAGAATACGGTGAGGACTGTGTGTCCGGGACTGTGTGTCCTCATGTTTAAATACCTAGCCGCTCCAACCAGATGTACAACTGAGACAGCAGTTAGCTTCAAAAAAAAAAAACTGAGACAACAGTTGGAACTGGTCTACCAAATCATTGTCTTCACCAAGCCAACTGGTTCTATTTCCTCAACTCTTTCATTTCCTCATTACTGTGTTGTGTGCTTGTCATATCTGTGGTTGAAGACTTTGTTGAAGACTTTCTCAATTTCCTCGTTCAATTTCTTCAGTCTGCTTTGTCTTCATCCTGTGTTATCCTGTGTTTACGCTTTTCAAGATTGCGTGCTTGTCTTCATTTCATCATGATGACTATGCTTGTCTTCTGTTATGTTTAATTTTGAGTACTTATTCCGCTGCAAGTAATTCTTCGCTAAGGAATTTCCTCACCAGCAAATTCCTCACTGAAGAATTCATAAAAATCGCCTATTCACCCCCCACTCTAGTCGATATAATGCACTTTCAATTGGTATCAGAGCAAGGTACTCCCTTGTTCTGTGTGATTTTGGTTTAACCGCCTGGAGTTTTAGCTATGTCGACCACAGGTATGAAGAAAGTGACATGCCCCATCTTTGACAGTCAGTAGTATCCCAAGTGGAAGGCCATGATGAAGAAGCGCCTCATGGCGATGAACAGCGAACTGTGGACCGTCACTGAGATTGTCCTTACCGATCTGTGCAAGACGGCGGGAGCTGATGACATTCGCAAGTACACTCTTCTCGACCTCACGGTGAAGGACGTCATCTGCTCCTGTCTGTCTCAAAATCAGTTCAGGAACATCATGCATCTCGATCATGCGAAGCTTATCTGGGACCGTCTCTCTATGGTCTATGAAGGTCATCGAACCCGTCATGATCATTGGTTTGAGGACTTCAAGGAATCTCTCAAAGCGATGACATCCGAACCAGAATCATCATCCTCTTCATCATGCCTTATGGCAAAAAGTTCTGAGGTAACTGAATGCTACCTATCCGAGTCAAGCGATGATGAATCTGGTGATGAATATTGACCCAGCTATGTCAAATTTGCTTCCCTTGCCACTAAACAACAAAGAGCTTTAGAAAAAGTTCAATACATGCTAAATAAGAGCGATGATATGTTGGGTGAAGAAATGGATCAGTCAAATGCTTTGGCTGAAAGTCTTCAGAGACTCCATACTAAGTATGATATCCTTCAAGATCAACATAACACTCTCTTATCTGATCGTGAGAAGCTTTCTTATGAATTTCTTTAGAGAAAGCAAGATCTTAAAAAGCTAAGAGTGAGTTATGATGATCTTCAGAAGGAGCATGGTTCATTACTTGCTCAACAAATTAGCGTTGCTTAGGAAGAAATTGTTCCTCCATGTTTGAAATGCATTGAACGTGAATCTGCTAATTCTTCACCTGAATATTCAAATGCTTCTAATGCTACAAATTCTTCAACTATCTCTGCTGTCACTAATTCCTCATCTGAGGACATTGCTAGTATCACTAACGATGCATGGCTGAAGGAATTGTACATGACCGACATGTACAAAAGCCTCAAAGGGCATCAGACTCTTTGTGATGTGCAGAAAAAGCAGATCCTCAACAGGAACCCTAGGAAAGAGGGTATTGCCTTTGAGAGGAAACTCAATGCTGATGGTACATATTGGAAGACTGAGCAGTACCCCAAAACCTCATGGGTTGCTGCAAAGGGACTGTCGGTGTCAAAACCGGCGGATCTTGGGTAGGGGGTCCCGATCCGTAAGGCTGTATGATGGTAACAGGAAGCAAGGGACACAGATGTTTACCCAGGTTCGGGCCCTCTCGATGGAGGTAAAACCCTACTTCCTGCTTGATTAATATTGATGATGTGGGTAGTACAAGAGTAGATCTACCACGAGATCGTAGAGGCTAAACTCTAAGAGCTAGCCTATGATGGTATGATTGTAATTGTGATCGGCCTTCTAAGGGCCAACCTCTCCGGTTTATATAGGCACCAGAGAGGGCTAGGGTTTACATGGAGTCGGTTACAAGGAAGGAAATATAATATCCGGATCGCCAAGCTTGCCTTCCACGCCAAGGAAAGTCCCATCCGGACACGGGCCAAGTCTTGAGTCTTGCATCTTCACGCTTCAATATTCCGGACGTAATACACAAATTCGGCTGTCCGGATACCCCTAATCCAGACTCTCAAGAGTCTCCTGAACCAGGCTTCAATGACGATGAGTCCGGCGCGCAGTCTTGTCTTCGGCATTGCAGGGCGGGTTCCTCCTTCGAATACTCCAAAATGGTCATCGAACACGTAGACCGTGTCCGGATCTGCAATATGATCTTCGTATGATATAGATCTGATTTGCTGGCAATCTCCGTGCGTCATGCCCTTGCATCGGGGCTTGGTCCAACACGAACCGACGTTTCCTGCCCCACCACGACTTGTGTCGCGAGGCGGTTTTATTGGCACGTCCCATCGAGGCAGAGATCGTGTTCCCCTTATTACGGGATTTTCCATCAATATGAGCACGCGTGACCCCACGACGGCTATTGGTATAACCCGTGTGTTTTTAGATAAGCCTCAAACGGTTACTCTGGGGACTCTTGATATTCACCTTCTTTATAAAGGGGTCGAGACCTACGCCTCTTTCTTCACCTTCATCGCGCCTTCTCGCACCTCGAGTTCTAAAACCCAAAACCTAAGCTCCACCCTCCTAATCCTCCAATATGTCCGGATCTGACCCTCGTGTACGGTGGGTGGCCTCCTCGATTGAAGAGAAGGACATTGTCAAGCTTAGGGAGGTCGGATACTTGACCGCAGATATCCGTCACAGGCTCCCTGCTCCAGGGAAGGTCATCCCTACGCCAGAGCCCAATGAGTGCTTCATTTTCGTCCCACACTTCCTCCGCGGCCTGGGTTTAACCCTTGATCCCTTCGTGAGGGGGCTCATGTTCTATTATGGGTTGGATTTTCACGATCTGGCTCCCAACGCTATCCTCCACATCTCGTCGTTTATTATCGTGTGCGAGGCTTTTCTCCATGTCGCCCCACACTTCGGCTTATGGCTCAAGACCTTCAAGGTGACACCGAAGATGATCGAGGGGAGACATGTGGAGTGCGGGGGTGCCGTAATAAGCAGGAACGGCGATGCCCCATGGCCGAGGGTTCTTTCCCGTAAGTATCCGGCGTATGGCAGCGGAGGTGGTTTTATGTCATGGCTCCTAGGGGCACAAAGTGGGTGGCGGCCCCGAAGTTTCGCTCGGGCCTCCGTCACAGCTTGGCATCTTGGATGACGTAGGGCGGAATTGGGGACCCGCCGTGATATACCGGCATCGCAGAATTGCATCCGGAGCTTCTTGCAAGGGACATTAATCTTGTCAAGATAATGCAGTGTAATGTTGGTCCGGGCGGATGTTGCCATACAACGCCGGCCTCCGAGATGTGGGAGTTCAATCCAGAGGGGCCGTGGACCGGTTAAGCACTTCTTCGGCCTGAAGTTCAAGAGATGTGCAAATTATTCTTGGACGGAAAGTAAAGTGTCCGCACCACCGAGGATGCGGGCCTAAGCTGCAATCGCTTAGATACCCAAGTAAGTAAACTTGACACCGGACACCGTGTTTTGTATCTGTTATGATTGTTTATTCTGAAAATCATCCGCATCCAGGAATGGCTCAGCAAGGCGGAGAGAATTAGGTGTCCGACACCACTTGCTGAAGGCTTGCCCGCCCCCACCATGGCCAAGATGCTTGACCGAGTACTCAGCAGGATGCCCCCGGGGAAAGACAAGGGGAAGGATGAAGAATCCGAACCCCACACGCTACGCATCCGAACCGGGGGAATTGTTACCTCCCCTAAGGAGGATAGTCGGGAAGGAAAGGCTAAGGCCTCCTCCCCGCGCGGGAAGAAGAGGGCCGCTTCCGAAGACTCGGAGAAGGAGATGCCCAGACCCGGGAAAAAGATCACACCAGGGGGCTTTGCCCCAACGGGCACCCTCACCGCATCGTGCCCACCAACGGGCCAGCCCTCCACCGAGCTGTAAGTTGATTTTTAATCCGAAGGTACTGCGTTCCTCCTGGATCAATAACCAGGATTCGTCTTTCGCAGTTCGGCTAGCAGCCCCTCTGAACAGAGTTTGTCTCCGGGGGGACCTTCCTCCGGAGATGATGGAGAGTGAGACCCCACCTACCTCTCCGGCTGGCGAAGCGGGCGACACCGAAGTGTCGTCACGGAGGAGTCCGGATCTGCCGAAGCCGGAGGCCAACGCGTCAGCCGCCCTGAGCTCGGAGTGTTTGGCTCCCGCGAGGGGCGATGGGAAGGGTCCGGCACAGTTCGATGTCCGGCCGGACATACTGACGGGCCTACTGGAGCGGGCTGCGCTCTCGGAGGAGCACCGCTCATTAATGAGCACGGTGCTCCAGAAGATTTCATCCGCTACAAGCGGTTTAAATGAAGCACTCGCAAGTCTACTCAGAGGTTTGAGGTATGCAGTGAAGAATACACTGTTTTTGGCTGTGAGGCATGCGTTAGGTGTGCTCCATATAGATAGTAGCCCCTGAGACACTGGTTGCCCGCCCTAGGGGGCAAACGGGGGATCATAAATCAATGATTGCACTGTAAATGTGTGCAGGTACCTATGAGTCCGCTGCCGAACCAGTGGTGGAAGTTTCCGAATCGACTGTGAAGATTCTACCGATTGATGCCGATATCACGCTTTTGTTGAACGAGCGGCTGGACAAATCACAAGGTATGTGCTCGCCTTCCTTTGTATAGGAAAATATGGAGGCAGCATGATATTAATGTAAGACGCTCGGACTGCAGATGGTGATGCTTGCCGTGTGGAGGCCCTCGTGGCAGAACTTATTCAAGCCAAGGAACAAGCCCGGTTAGCAATGCGGCTGCCCTAAAGGCGACCGAGGAACTGAGAGCCAAACAAGCAGCTCATCGCCGAAGCGAAGAAAAGATGGCCGAAATGGCTATTGAGTTAAAAAAATGCCGCTGCCGGTATGAGCTCCTTGAAAGGGAGCATAAGGATAGCTTGGCTGAGCTAGACAAGGCACGCAATGCCACCAAGGAAATACAGACCAAGCTCAGGAGTGCGCGGCAGGAGCTTCAACAGGCCGGTAAAATCGTGACTGGAGATACCTACTTGCTGCGGACGAAGCTTTTCGATCCGAAGTATGCTCCCCTGGATGGGCGCTGGAGTCCTGCAGACGCGTATGCGGATTTGGCGAGGAGTACGGCTGACGCAGTCAAGTTCTTCCAGGGCCAGGGTGATAGGGAAGTGGAGAAGCTTTTCTGGTCGCAATTGAATGCTCCCACCCGCCCACTGCCATTAAATGAAAAGATGGCTGCTATGGCGGAGCTTCATAGGCTGTCCGGTCTTGCAATGCGGTCAGTGATAGACCATCTTTGGCCAAGGGCTTAAGCCGACGATTACTTTGGATTGGTGCAGCAATTCCTTGGGGCCGTGCTCGATCAATGCCATGAGGAGGCCGGCGTGCATAGAGGGTGCACGGATGGCTCTTGCCCGCGTTAAAGCCTATTGGACAGATATGGAGGCCGATATTATAGCGAACCAAGATCCGGCGAGGGGCCAACATCCGGCCGAGCACTACTTGGCGCAGGTCACAGAAGGTGCCCGCCTCATAGAGGCGCAGTGCTCGAAGAATGCATTATTCGAGTGATAAATCAAATTATTGTAAAAACAATGTTATTTTGGTTATAAGGCTATATTTATACTTTTTGCCCGAAAGTATTATACTTTTTGTCCGAAAGATAGCAGCCGTCGGCTTCAGCCCCAATGCAAACAATGCGGGGGTGTTTGCAAAAAATATGCATAATCACACTTGATCCAACATCTTGGTCCATGAAGGAGGTGATCGCACGTCGAACTAGGCAACCGGACTATATAGCTGTAACACTTTCGCTTAGCCATGGGAATTAATGTTGGGGCTACTATGTAGCCCTTGGTACATTTCGCGGTCATCCGAATACGGGCGCGTGTGTACATGACCAGGCAACGGTCCTTCGTTAATGCGGAGGAATCCTAAAGATTCCGATAAGTGTTCGAGTGGTTGAACAGTCTCTCGCTGTATCATGATGACCGATTTCGGCTTTCTACCGAGGTGCTCATCCGGAATAACCAAGGCACATTCACAGTAGTTCTCCTTTGGCCGCCTTAGCCGATAGTAACGGAACGTAAGGCGGCAAACCTAGGAGCCGGGCAAACCCAACATTTGACCAAAGACATGATTCGGAGCTGCTGCATACAAGGCCAAACTCGTGACGCCGAACACTCCCGAGGGTATTCGGACTTTATAATAAACGATGGGCTCAAGAATGCCCATTCGTTATAAACCCTGCTTTTTCTGTGTAAATCTCTGCGTAAATCTGTCGTGGCGAGATGCCAAAAACGGCAGTATCCTCTGTGGGTATGGGACCCATGGGATTGTTGAACAACAAGAGGCAATAAAAGGTTTACACAGGGGCTTAATCTAAAAAGAAACCTGATGAACGGGGCCCTGCTGCATCGTCTGCGCTTTTGTCTCCGCGCAGCCGTATCCTAGAAGGGTATCGCATTTAACGTTGCTCGTGGGAAAAAGGAAAACTCAGAGAAGAGCACAACGTGAGTATGGCGATGGATAATAAAAGTGTAAGATGTTGGCCTACCCATAAGGTTGAGCCAAGCTGTGGACCGTGTTAAGTATTTATAGCCCCGTGTCCGCTATGGGATTACATATACGGTGCCTCGGTTCGATTTTATCCGGGTGACCGGACTCGTCTAGCCGAGTCTGTGGTCTTGGCGACCAGTCATGTTTTCTGATGTTGTAAGCCGCTTATAGTACGGCCGCGAGGGTCCACGCGTGTTCCTCTGCGCGTGGCGGGCGCTTTGTTAGTCCGCTAACGGTGATGACGCCACGTGGACCGGGCATCTTAAGTGTAAGGTAGCCATAGTGCGGCAATGCGTTGAAGCGAGCGAAGGCCGTTCTTCCGAGCACTACGTGATTGTCGCTTTGGAAGGGTGCGATGGTGAAGAGTAGTTCTTCGCTTCTAGAGTTGCCTAGAGAGCCGAATGTTACCTCCAGTGTGACGGAGCCTCTGCTATGGGCTTTAACGCCTGGTATCACCCCTTCAAAGGTGGTGTTGCTTTTGTTAATTCTAGATGGGTCTATCCCCATCCTGCGGATAGTGTCCTCATATATTAAATTGAGACTGCTGCCACCGTCCATAAGGACGCGGGTGAGACGGTATCTGTCGATTATTGGGTCAAGAACCAAGGCCTTTGATCATCCGCGCCGAATACTAGTTCGGTCATCCAAGTTATTGAAAGTGATCGGATAAGGCATCCAGCGGTTAGGCGTGAGTACAATGGGCTCTATATCGAGCACGTCTCTATGCGCGCGTTCGTGCCCCCTCGTGGATGTGTGGGTCGCGTGGATCATGTTCACTGTTTTAACCTCTGGCGGGATTTTTTTCCGGCCCTTCACAGTTCGGCCTGGCGAGGTTCATCCTCGCCTTTCACTTGGTGTTTCCTCCCTTGTGTTCGGGCGTTTAATGGGCCGGCCTGCTTGAAGACCCAGCACTCTCTGTGCGTGTGGTTTGCAGGTTTGTCACGGGTGCCATAAATTTTGCATTGTCTGTCTAGTACTCTATTCAGACCGGACGGTCCCTCTTTGCTGCCTTTAGATGGCTTGTTTTGTTGATTAGGTCGAGAGCCCCCGAATCCGCATTAACTGCCGTGTTATCCGGCTCTCTTCCTTGTTTTGGCGTTTGTTTTTATGACGCCGTGGCTTCCCATTGCCATCCCTTATTTCGGATGTGCTGGGGTCGTTGGTGCCTTTACGGGCTAGCCAGCTATCTTCTCCCGCGCAAAAGCGGGTCATAAGGTTTGTTAGGGCTGCCATTGTCCTTGGCTTTTCTTGGCCGAGGTGTCTGGCGAGCCACTTGTCACCGATGTTGTGTTTGAATGCTGCTAAGGCTTTGGCATCCTGGACAGTTAACAATTTGATTCTTCTTAGTTAGGAATCTGTTCCAAAACTTGCAGGCGGACTCTCCGGGCTGTTGGACTATGTGACTTAGGTCGTCGGCATCTGGAGGCCGGACATAGGTCCCTTGAAAGTTGGCCCTGAAAGCGTCTTCGAGTTCCTCCCAGCTCCCAATGGAATTTTCGGGGAGGCTTTTCAACCAAAGGTTTAGCTGGTCCCTTCATCTTGAGGGGGGAGGTATTTGATGGCGTGAAGGTCATCCTCACGAGCCATATGCATGTTTAGGATAAAGTCTCGATCCGCACTTCGGGTCTCGCTGCTCCATCATATGCCTCTATGTTCACAGGTTTAAAGCCCTGTGGGAATTCGTGGTCCAGTACTTCATTGGTAAAGGACATGGGGTGAGCAGCCCCTCTGTATCTCGACGTGCCGTGGCATGTCGTCGGATGTTGTTGTGTCCGGTCTTTATTCCAGACTGGTATTCGATTGGCGTAATCGTTTTGGCGACCATAGTCCTTCGCCGAGGTGCATCCTCTAGATCCATAAATGGACCTGGCCGCGCCAGCTTTCTTGTTCAGGTGTTCATGTGGATCATTAGCCGCTTTGTTGCGGTTATGGAGTGGTACAACATTCGTCCGTCGAATTCGGGCAGTACCTTGCGTTTTGGATAGCTCTTTGTATGGCGATCATCGCCAGATCTTTCTTCGGTGTCTAGCACTTCATTCCATCTACGGTTGAGTTGCTTTCCTCGTGCGGCCTTGAGCCGTTGCTTCTGCTTCTTTAGGCTTCTTACGGCGGCCATAAGCTTTCTGTGGAGGTTATCTCGTTCCACGTGTTTTTCCGGGGTTGAATCGTTGTCCGGACCGTTTTCCTGCGCTAGTTCGTCTTGATGACCTCGTCCACCAGGATCATTTTCCTTGGGCGTCTACTCCGAACTGTGGTCATGGTGACCTGGTTCGTCCTGCTCCATCATTGGGTCCGTATGGTCGTTGTTTCCTTCGGGGTTGATTGTATTATCGATCCTTCTGCCGCTCTTGTCACTATTTTTACTGTTGCTGGACTTTGAACGACGTCTGCGCCGTTGCTTTGGCTTTTGTCCGGGGGTTTTATCATCCAGACTGTCGCCTTTGTTCTCTTTGGGCGTATCCACCATGTATATGTCGTGTGACGAGGGCGAAGTCCGCTGAGGGAGTCCCGGACTAGGGGGTGTCCGGATAGCCGGACTATCATCGCGGCCGGACTCCAAGACTATGAAGATACAAGATTGAAGACTTCGTCCCGTGTCCGGATGGGACTTTCCTTGGCGTGGAAGGCAAGCTTGGCGATACGGATATGTAGATCTCCTAACATTGTAACCGACTCTGTGTAACCCTAACCTATCCGGTGTCTATATAAACCGGAGGGTTTTAGTCCCAGAGGGACTAACAACAATCATACCATAGGCTAGCTTCTAGGGTTTAGCCTCCTTGATCTCGTGGTAGATCTACTCTTGTACTACCCATATCATCAATATTAATCAAGCAGAGTAGGGTATTACCTCCATCGAGAGGGCCCGAACCTGGTTAAAACATCGCGGTCCCTTGTCTCCTGTTACCATCCGCCTAGACGCACAGTTCGGGACCCCTACCCGAGATCCGCCGGTTTTGACACCGACATTGGTGCTTTCATTGAGAGTTCCTTCCGTATCGCCACCGATAGGGCCCGATGGCTCCTTTGATCATCAACAACGACGCGGTCCAGGGTAGACTTTTCTCCCGGACAGATCTTCCCTGTTCGGGCGGCTTTGCACTGGGCCAATTCGCAGCCATCCGGAGCAGATAGAAAGCTACGCCCCTGGCCGTCAAGTCAGATTTGGAAGTTTGAACTATACGGCTGATATCCGCGGAGACTTGATCTTCGACGGATTCGATCCGCAGCCAAGCATGCCGCACTGTCTCGATGGGCATGATCTAGCTCGCAGCCGAACAAAGGCCCCGGAGGCCGCACCAAGATCCGCCCGACCCTTAATCCGGAGCAGGATTCCCGATCGAGGATGAGTGGTTGACACCGCCTCGGGGCTACAATCTCTACGGCGATCGAGCCGAACTCCATCCCTGTCGCTTGCGAAGACCTCCACCTGTGGTGCCGGACTCCTCTCCGGACTCAACCTCCGCTACCGCTTAATCGAATCCGATTGGGCGCGGTCATGGAGTTCATCGTCATGACATCTTTTCAGCACTCGCCTTTGGCGACATCCTAAATTCACTAAAGTCTCTCTCTTTATCCGGAGAGCCCGGCCGGACTACCTGGACAGTGAAGGTTGGGATGCGGACGACGAAGAAATTCAACGCCCACCCACCACCCACTTTGTAGCCACTGGCCGATGATTTAACCGACATGCTAGACTACGACTCAAGACATCGACGGTATGAACGACGACGCCGGAGACGACTAAGACCCAAATACCATGTGGCAATCGTAAGGCCACCTCGCCATATGACATATACATGGTGGACATCCCAAAAGATGGGAA
This sequence comes from Aegilops bicornis, assembly GCA_021605145.1. Taxonomy (NCBI): domain Eukaryota; kingdom Viridiplantae; phylum Streptophyta; class Magnoliopsida; order Poales; family Poaceae; genus Aegilops; species Aegilops bicornis. The sequence continues at coordinate 455,446 of JAHIAL010000033.1, read as the reverse complement.
CGGTGATGGAACAACGGAGGATGACCCCTCCAAGAAATGCCAAGGCCGACGGCAGCGGGCGCCGCCAAATCCCGCCACAATAAAATGGTGATTCCTGACGGAGATAATAACACCTTGACAAGGTTGCCGACGAAACCCCTCCAGCAGGGACTCAGCCGCAGAGGAGGGAGAAGCAAGTCCGCACGACAAAGGCGGGCAGTAAAGAGAGGTCGAGGACGATAATTATGCGCCCCTCTCAAGATGAGGCAAGCCTCGACGATTTACTTAATTTGTCGTGCCCGAGGATCCCGCCGAACAGGAGTGTTTCAAACGCAGGCTTATAGCCACGGCAAGCAGCCTCAAGAAAGTGTAAACAGCTTAGAGCTGATCAAGACCTGCTAGGACTGATGGATCAAGTCCTTGCGGTAGCGAAGAGTATGAACTCGAACGCCTCCAAAAGCTACCCCAAACGCAGGCCGCTGCCTCGACTAGAGGAGGAAGCACCCAAGTCGCCAACAAGACGACATGGCAGTATCGCCACCTGCGGGCCGCTGACAGAAGCCTCTCGCCCTCCGCTCAAGCCACACCCCGACGCCGCCAAAAGTACCAAGGCAAGGGAAAACGCTACGGACTTATGAGATATATTGAGGATAAGGCAAAACATACAAGATCGATTCACGGATCGCGTGGGCGCCAAAGCAACGCTGGATGATTACCGTCCGCTACCGGATACAGCAAAACGGCCGGGCCGAACACGAGAGACAAAGCTCATATGAGCTACGTTGTGATATAGCCCAATACATGTAGGCGCCAAGACACCCACTATGCTTCACAGATGAAGTAATGGATCATCAAATCCCGAGGGCTTCAAACCCGTAGAACATCGAATCATACGATGGTACCACAGATCCTGCGGTCTGGATCGAGGATTATCTCCTCCATATCCACATGGCCCGCGGTGATGATCTACATGCCATCAAATACCTCCCACTCAAGCTTAAAGGACCAGCTAGAGATTGGCTCAATAGCTTGCCAGCAGAATCAATTGGTTGTTGGGAGGACCTGGAAGCTGCATTCCTTGATAACTTCCAAGGCACATATGTGCGACCACCAGACACCACATGACCTTAGCCACATAATTCAGCAGCCGTAAGAATCGCCGACAATTCGGACTCGGTTCCTAACAAAGAAAAATCAAATCGTTGGATCGTCTCGGATGCAGAGGCCCTTGCAGCCTTCAAACATAACATCCATGACGAAAGTGGCTTGCCCGGCACCTAGGACAGGAAAAGCCAAAATCTATGGCAGCCCTCACAACCCTCATGACTCGCTTTTGTGCGGGAGAGGACAGCTGGCTAGCTCAAGCAACAACTTGGCCAAACATCCTAATAGTCCGGATACCAAGGACAGCCATGGCAGGTGTCGCCGCAATAAGAACAAGCGCCACCGCATTAACGGCGATAATACTCAAGATACGGCCGTCAATGCCGGATTCAGAGGCTCTAAACCCGACAGCGGAAGAAGCCATTCAAAAGAAATACCTGTGGCCCGGCCCAACTTGGACCGAATACTCGATCGCTTGTGCGTATACATGGCACCCAAAAATAAGCCAATCACACCAACAGGACTGTTGGGTGTTCAAGCATGCAGTGCAAGTTATGCCGAACTCAATGACAAGGGACAGATAGCGATGACAAGGAAGAGCCCGTCAGCGAACAATAAAGGATGTATGGGTTTTCCTACTCAAGTGCGGACGGTGAACATGATATACGCAACCCACATACCCAAAAGGGAGTGGAAGCATGCACTAAGGGACGATATGCGATGGAGCGAGTCGCCTCAAGTTCAACCTATGGTCTTCCTCGCCCGATCACCTTCGATCAAGGGACCACCCCACTAGCATCCGCCACGGCGGCTTCGCCGCATTGGTTCTTGACCCAATTATCGACGTATTTCACCTCACGAGTCCTCGATGGATGGCGGCGGCAGCCTGAACCTCGCTTTTATCAGATACAATGCTAAAATGGGCATTGACCCTCAAGGATTAAACCTACAAAGACGCACCTTTAAAGGCGCATACCCGTGTAGAGGCCAGTTGTACGGGCTCGCTTACACTCAAGTGGTCTTCGGATCCCCGGATAACTTCCGAAGCAAAGAGTTAATCTTTGACATCGTCCCATTCCGCAGCATTATGATGCACTGCCGGACGAACCGCATTTGCAAAGTTGAATGCGGTGTCAGATTACGCATACCTCAAGCTCAAGATGCCATGCCCTCGAGGAGTAATCACGGTCAATGGAAACATCGAACGCTCTCTCCGAATCGGAGGAGCACACGGCGGCCCTCAAGGGCGGAGGTACAAAGCAGCCTCACAAAGCAATTCTTGAGTCCGCCACTAAGCTTCCGGACACCGCCAAGCACGCCCGGGAGTAACCTACCACAAGACCACCCGCACGATTCAAGCACGAGTAGCAATCCGCCTCAACCCCAGCTCCTAAGTAAATTGCGAAGTTAGTATTACAGCTGCATATAATTACGCCCGGAAATACCATGGGCATATGGGGAGGGCAAGACAACGACACCAAGAATGCGGCTCGACCGCACTGTGGGCCCTGCTTGTGTCATTTCTTTTTTTCTTTTCCTTTTTCTTCCTTTTTTTACTTTCAGGACTCCGCCTTTGAGAAGTCCTGTCCAAGCACTTGAATCGCCGAACTCATGATGCAACAGCCAGGGTAGCGGAAAGCCACGCCGAAAGTGTTCGTGTGGTCTCTGTTACGAGCATTATACCTCGCTTTTACATACCATCCCGCAGCTTACCCCTCGGAGGGGGACATGTTAGATAGTCCCATCCCTTGCTTATCGCACTATTTGTATCGCTCGCTTCCATTGCAAGGTACCTTTTTGAATAAACAATACATAGCTTTTGCTTATTATTGCTCTACTTCCTTTATATATACATATGTTCATTTCACGACATGTTGCAAACTGCATACACTTTTGGTACGGCCAATACAATTGTGAGGCTTAACTATCCCAAAAATTATGGTGTGATAAGTCCGAACACTTTCACAAGTGCGCACCCGAACTTATAGCATTATATGAATTGGCTCCGAATCATGTCTTGGGTCAATAGTTGGGTTTGCCCGGCTCCTGTTTTGGTACCTTTACGTTCCGCTATATCGGCTAAGGTAGCATCGGGAGAACCATCGCGACAGCCCTCAGCTTATGCTAGGTCGAGCACCTCAGCGGAGAAAGCCAAAACTGACCGTCATGATAGGGCGAGAGCCGGTCGCTGTTCGAGAGGTTTTTTCGGGTCCCTAAAGACTTATGCCGCTTAGAGAGAGGAACCGGAATTGTCCGGCCAAGGCGTGGATAGCGCCCCAAACTTGGTCTTCCGAATATTAGGGGCTTCACCAAATTTAAAATTATAGAATTCTATGGCTAAGTGAGAGTGCACAAGCATTATAAGTCCGATTGCCTTGTTCGATGTGTTGAGCGCCTCCCTAGATGGACCCAAGAATGGGAACAAGAGTGCTCAAGTTTATCCCGAACACCCAGCAATCGTGGCATGGGGGCTGAAGCCAACGACTTGCCATCTCTCAAATTTGATAAACGGCCGCATGTAAGGTAATATTTTAAATTACAAAAGCGTTGCTTTAGCGATATGAACAAGTTTTCAGCGTGACAGTGATAACAAACGCGAGCCTATTCAAAATCACATCCTTGGAGCACTCATCCGCTATTCGGCGGGCACCCTTCAGAGGCCCTCATAGTACATTTGGCGTAAGCGAATGTCATGGCCCTTCGGTGGCCCGTCTGTCACGAAGCTTCTCAGATCCGCTTGCCCCAAAGGCACTTTAGCATCGGGCAAGGGCCCGACGGACCCTTCAATGCACGAGCGCTTGATGACTTCAAGCCGCGGACAGGCATCCACCACCCGCCGCACCAAGTCAAGTAGCTCCTGGCATGGCCTCCAATGGCCACGGCCGCACTATAAGGCCCTTCATGGCCTGTTCGGGCGACCTCAGGAGCTCGACCAGCTGCTTCAGCTGGTCGCTTAGGGCACCGGATGTCCGCCTCAAGCATATTGAGACCAGAACACCTTTCTCCGTGGAGCTCCCTCCCCGGCGCCAGAGAATGCGGCCGCATCGACGGACCACGGGCCAATCTGCTAATGCTCCCCGAGAGCTAATCCGGGTAAGTAATATATGTAATTGACTTTTACATTCTTGCTTTGCATAAAGAATGCCTTACCCGCCGCTATCTTCTTTAGTGCTTCAATTTCTTGGAGGGCTTTTGGGCCTCGGCCTTAGCAGCTTTGGCATTCTCAAGAGTCGGGCGAGCCTGACTCGAGTCTCGAGTCACGCCTCCAAACCCTCGTGTTTTTCCACGAGAGCTTGGAGCTCTTGCCGCACCTTGGCACAGCTGCGCCTCTCTCTTCTCTCGCTTCTATAAGGCTCCATAGCCGCTTTGTTTTCGGCCAAGGACACCGCTTCCTTCGTGGTCTCCACCTCGCTCGTGGCCCCCGCAGCATCCATGTTATTCCCGTATTTTTTTGCAACCAAAACCTTTTCTATAAGGTATTTCCGTAATAAGGTATTACTTACCTTCCTTGTCCTCGAGCTACTTCTTGGCTTGTCCGAGCTCGTTTCTGACCGCTTCGATGTTCTCGCTTCAAGGCATTGACCTCCAGAGTCAAGGCGGCAGAGGTCAAAGAAATGTAGCCCGCATTCCCATATTGACATACTTATGTTAGACTTCATATATCTTTTAGATCCTTAGTCCGGCTTTTCTTTCCGAATAATCAACTAAGCATCGTGGGCTACCGCTCTATGCGGTAATATTTTTGTATGTTTTAAACTTACCTCAAAGCCTGTTAGAAGGCTGGTATAAAGCTGGTCACCCGCTTGGCGGATCGAATCGTTCGGATCACCGCACTCATAACAAGGCGGTGTTCTCCTCGCTGGAGGCGCCGCTGAGCGCCTCCAATAAGCTATCCGGTGCCTCCGTTGGATGGAGGACACCGTGTCTTACCCTTCTTGTGAAGGATCCGCTGTCCAGACTTCGAACCGGCTGATGGTTCCGGCATGGAGTCCTGGACGAGGGTCGGGCTTAGGAGCCCCGGGGTCTTGCCCCGCGGCGCCTGAGTCCGGAGGTCGCCAGTGGCACCTCCTCGCGCTTACCTCCTCTTGACCAAGCCTCGGGGCCCCACTGCTGCCGTCTGCAGCGTGAGGCGAGGATGCGGGTCAAGCGGCACTCTCCATTTCCGGGACGAGCCTGTGGACCCGCCGATGAATCGGGCGAACTCGCCTTGGGCGTAGCTGCATGATTGTTCGGCATTAGAGAACACTATGCAATTATGAAAAGCCGTGGGTATCCTGGACACTTGTTATCTCGGCCAGGGCTTGGCCCTTGTTGGCCAATCCTCCTCGCCATCGCCGACAAGTGGTAGAGAAGTCCGGAGGAAGGGTTCTTGCTTCTTGGACCTCCGGCCTCCCTCTGCTGGGGCGGCTCTTCCTTCTTCTCCTCCCCCGCTGGGGAGGAGCTTCTTCTTCTTCCTCCTCGCCCTCGTGGAGAAGATTCCCGTCAGACCGGGACAAGACTGGCGTTGGGAGCTCCTTCGAGTTCCCCGTGGCCTCCTTCTTGGCCTTCTTCACCGGCACCACATGGGACGCCGGAGCCAGCAGCCTCTGTTAATCGGTGTCCTCCGGTCTTCCGCAAAGGAGCAGGATAAGTTAATCTGTCCGACGCCTTTCACCGACCCCTGCCAAAGATTAGGAGTTTTAGATCCCAAGATAGAGTCAATCTATGAAAAAGAGTCACGTAAAGGGTAAAATAATCTTACTCGCCACCGGACGCGCGAGCTGTATCCGCGATCTTTGGTAGCGGATGTGGGGCTTCAGCGCCATTGAATAAAGCACCTTCTGTGCATCTTCAGACGTAGTGTCAAGAGCCGCCCAAGGCTCGGTGCAGCCGGATCGAACTCCCACAAATTGAAGGCCCGTTGTTGGTATGGGAGAATCCGGCGGATGAGCATCACTGGATTACGTTGACAAGCCCTGAGATTCTTGTCCACTGTGTTTTGGACGCATGTCCTGAGTCCGGATATCTTCCGGATTCCCCACGCCGTGCCCATCTCTTTCCATGACGAGAGCCGTGTGGGGAAGCCAGATCTGAATTCGTGGGCCGCCACCCATTCGGGTCGCGTGGGTTCGGTGGATGTAGAACCACCCCGATTGCCACCCCCTTTATTGTCTCCACAAAGGCACCTCGAGCCATAGGACCTTGGCCATCTTGGTTAACCATGGCGCCTCCGCACTCCGCTTGACGGCCGCCCACTACCTTCGGCCGGACGTTGAAGATCTTCAGCCATAAGCCGAAGTGGGGCTGGATGCAGAGGAAGGCCTCACACACGACGATAAACGCCGAGATGTTGAGGATGAAATTCAGGGCCAGGTCGTGGTAGTCCACGCCTGTAGTAGAACATGAGCCCCTGACAAATGGGTGAAGTGGAAAACCTAGTCCATGGAGGATGTGGGGTAGAAACACTACCCTCTCATGGGGCCCGGGTTGGAATGAGCTGCCTCGCATCGGGCAGCCTCAGACGCCGATGTTGCTGCACAAGTATCCGCCTCCCGCATCTTCAGGATGTGCCCTCCTTGACGGAGGAGGCCATCCACCGCCTCCCGCCTCGACATGGTTGGAGAAAGGTCGAGGTGGGATGTGCGGACTTGGGCGCCGGAGCTCGAAAAGCGGAAATGGATAAGCAAAGGAGGAAGAAGGCATAGGTGAAAAGGTGGATCCTTATCCCCTTATATGGACGGACGAAGCTATACGTCCCCCACCAGCTTGGTAAAACTCGCTTATTTCCCAAGCGCCATAATCAATGGCGCAGATGGGTTACCCACGTCCGTATTGATGAGAATCCCGGAATAAGGGGGCACGATCTATGCTTTGATAAGACGTACAAGGAAACCGCCGCTAAACACGCCGAGGTGGAACAAGAAAAACGATTCATATAAAATCCTCGGTTTGGTGTGATGTCACGCCATGAATACGCCAACAAATCTGTGCAAAAATTATTCTCTACGGTGTTATGTGTGGAACTTGTTTTGGCGAGCGGGCACTATCCTTGTGTTCAAAACCTTCTATGAAGTATTCGGAGGAGGAACCCGCTTTGCAATGCCGAAGACAATATGTTACCGGACTCGGCCATCATTGAAGCCCGGGTTCGTGGGCTACCGAGGAGTCCTGACTAGGGGGTGTCCGGATAGCCGGACTATCATCGCGCCGGACTCCAAGACTATGAAGATACAAGATTGAAGACTTCGGCCCCATGTCCGGATGGGACTTTCCTTGGCGTGGAAGGCAAGCTTGGCAACACGGATATGTAGATCTCCTACCATTGTAACCGACTCAGGTAACCCTAACTCTATCCGGTGTCTATATAAACCGGAGGGTTTTAGTCCCAGAGGATCTAACAAGAATCATACCATAGGCTAGCTTCAAGGGTTTAGCCTCCTTGATCGCGTGGTAGATCTACTCTTGTACTACCCATATCATCAACTTTAATCAAGCAGGACTAGGGTATTACCTCCATCGAGAGGGCCCGAACCTGGGTAAAAACATTGTGTCCCTTGTCTCCTGTTACCATCTGCCTAGACGCACAGTTCGGGACCCCCTACCCGAGATCCGCCGGTTTTGACACCGACATCCGCTGCCCCATATATTCCGCATCCTCTCCTGCATTGTCGTCCATTCCATCGATGTCTTCGGAGTCGAAGTCAGGCATGTTGGTTAAATCATCGACTGTGGCTATGAAGTGGGTGGTGGGTGGGCAATGAATTTCTTCGTCGTCTGCTTTCCACTCGAACCGGACGTAGTTTGGCCCAGAAATTTCTGTCAAAGAGAGAGTTTTCAATGAGTTCAGCATGTCGCCAAAGGGCGGGTGCCGAAAAATGTCCGAGGCGGTGAATTCCATTACCGAAGCCCAATCTGGCTCGACCGGTTCAGGAGTGCACGGACCGGACTCAACATCCGGATACGAATCCGGGGGTCCGGAGTTGTAGGCCACCACAGAGGTAAGGCCCGTGTTTGGCTCCAATGCGGTTGAGTTCGCGACCTGCGTGGCGGGGTCCAGCCCTCCGTCCTCAGGCAACGCAGCCTGCTCCGGATTTAGGTCCGGGCTATCAAGGGGGCGATATACCCGAGCTTTGTCCAACAGCAGGTCTAAGCCGCATCGCCGTGATCGTCCCAGTATCGTGGTTATTGACGATGGTTGAAGGAGCCATCGAGCCCAATAGCTGAATGCATACGTAGGAACTCTCAATGAAAGCACCAATGTCGGTGTCAAAACCGGCGGATCTCGTAGGGGGTCCCGATCTGCAAGGCTGTGGGCTGATGGTAACAGGAAGCAAGGGACATAGATGTTTACCTAGGTTCGGGCCCTCTCGATGGAGGTAAAGCCCTACTTCCTGCTTGAATAATATTGATGATGTGGGTAGTAAAAGAGTAGATCTACCACGAGATCATAGAGGCTAAACCCTAAGAGCTAGCCTATGATGGTATGATTGTAATTGTGATCGGCCTTCTAAGGGCCAACCTCTCCAGTTTTTATAGGCACCGGAGAGGGCTAGGGTTTACATGGAGTCGGTTACAAGGAAGGAAATATAATATCCCGGACGCCAAGCTTGCCTTCCACGCCAAGGAAAGTCCCATCCCGGACACGGGTCAAGTCTTGAGTCTTGCATCTTCACGCTCAATAGTCTCGGACGTAATACACAGTCCCGCTGTCCTGGATACCCCTAATCCAGGACACCCTCGTGGACCTCCAGCTTGATCCGCTTCAATCTATCTCGCTTTACATGTGAATCTCCTCATTCTTCTCGATGAGTCATTTGACTCCAACTATAAACTGTTCAAAAATCGTAATGGTGAAGTATTTGCTAGATATGTTGGCACTAATCGCAGAACGGTTCCCCTATGAAGAAAATTCGTTCCCAAAAGGTTCCTTGAAAGTCTTCGTGTGAATGTCCTCATGACACCACTCATGTAAGAATAGGAACCTCAGATCAAATTCTTCATATGGACCAAATTCATCATATGGATCCAAGTCCTCATACACACCAAATTCATCACGTGGATCATATTCCTCAAAAGAATCAAAGTCCTCATATGAATATCATTGTGCTAACAAGTCCGTTTCGCAGGGAAGAGCTAAGGGCTATGAATATGAGTGAGGGAGTCCTGGATTAGGGGGTGTCCGGATAGCCGGACTACCATCATCAGCCGAACTATCACCTGCCGGACTATCATCATCGACCGGACTCCAAGACTATGAAGATACAAGATTGAAGACTTCTCCCCGTGTCCGGATGGGACTTTCCTTGGCGGGGAAGCCAAGCTTGGCGATACGGATATGTAGATCTCCTACCCTTGTAACCGACTCTATGTAACCCTAGCCCTCTCCGGTGTCTATATAAACCGGATGGCTTTAGTCCGTAGGACTAGAATCGGAACATCAACAACCCTTACAATCATACCATAGGCTAGCTTCTAGGTTTAGCCTCCTTGATCTCGTGGTAGATCCACTCTTGTAAACATCCACAATATCAATATCAATCAAGCAGACGGTAGGGTTTTACCTCCATCAAGAGGGCCCGAACACAGGTAAACATCGTGTCCCTTTGTCTCCTCGTTACCATCCGCTTAGACGCACGGGGGACCCCCTACTCCGAGATCCGCCGGTTTTGACAATCGACATTGGTGCTTTCATTGAGAGTTCCTCCGTGGTCGCCACCGATAGGCTTGATGGCCTCTTCGATCAACAACGACGCAGTCCCGGGTGAGACTTTTCTCCCCGGATGATTCTTCAGATACGGTGGCTTTCAAGATCAAGGGCCAACTCACTTGGCCATCTGGAGCAGATCGAAGTTACGCCCGGCCGTAACGCCAGGTTTGGAAGCCTAAACTTCACGGCCGATATCCGCTGGGACTTGATCTTCGACAGATCTGGAGCCATAGCCCGAAGCGTACACGCCGTCAGCGATGGGCATGACCTAACTCGCCGGCCGGACAAGACCTTTGAAGGTCAGACACGAATCCGGCCAGGCTCATAGTCCGGAGCCGATCGTCGAATCGAGGACGGATGGTCGGACACCGCCGGAGCAGAACTTCACGGGCGATAGAGCCTAACACTTACCTTGTCCGCAAGATAAAGCTCTATGACTCCGAGGTGGGACTCCGCCGGACTCCAAACCTCCTCATGCCCCGCCAATCGAATCCGATTACGCCGATCATGGAATTCACCGCTGCGGACATCTTTTCAGCACCGCTTCTTCGGCGGCATCATAAATTCACTAAAGCATCTCTCGCTATTCGGAGAGCCTCGGCCGAAGCCACGGCCAGGATGGTTGGGACGCCGGACGATGAAGAAATTCGTGAGCCCACCCACCACCCACTTCAGTGAGCCACCGCCGACGATTTAACCGACGATTCGACTACGAGATTCAAGACATCGACGGTATGGACGACGATGCCGGAGATTATCAAGAACCAAAGGTTTACAGGACACCGAAGACCACCTCGCCATATGACATATACATGGTGGACACCCCAAAGGGAAGCGATAAGAAGGAAAACGGACGCGGCAGAGGATAATCCGCCGATAAACAACTAAAATGGCGATATAACGCCGCCTAAGTCCCGCCGATCAATGCAGCCTTCCTAACGACTCCAAATGATAGAGCAGGGCAATCCAGCGATGATTTACAATGTGATGAGCCGGATAATCAACCCTTCACGGAGCAATCAACAGTCCGGACACAATCCGCAAGTTGATAGACCATACTACACCGCATAGCCGCACTTTCCTCAAGAAAGGAGTGGGCGCAAGGCCCTTACGCCCAGTGCACAGCTTTCATTACTACTAGAAGTTGTGTTCGGGTCACCCGACAACTTCCGGACGAGAAAAGCTAACCTTTCATGTCGCCCCATTTAAAAAAAAAAAAGCTATCAAGCATCACTGACGGGAAGCTCATCCGCCCAATGCAATACCACATTACGCTGCCTCTTACGCTTAAAATGCCCGTCAATGCGGCATCATTACATTAGAAGGTCGCTTGAGACCCCGGACACGGCCGGACGAGTCCGAATGAATAAGTTAGGGCTACCTAGCCGCACATCCCTTCACAAGGGTTTGCACATATAAGCCATAATGAGCTAGCATAGGCTCAGCTTTTCTTAACCTATATATTTCAATTTTTTATGTACTTTCTCGCATCGATTTCCTTTCCAACCAAGTTCTTTTTTTACAGATGAACAACATGCACACCTGGCCTGTGATACGGCACAACGGAGACACAAAGCGCAGACGCAAGAGGGGACCCTGCAAAGGACTCTTTTTCAGACTAAGACCCTACGTAAACCTTTCTTATTTTCTCTTTGTTGCTATAATCCCCTAGTTTCTCATTATAACCAGAGTGGAGATCAAGGCGTTTTGGCATCGGCCGCTGTAATAACCTGCCTGCACTGCACACAAGGGGCTTAGGGCTTTGTTCTCGCCTGGCTATTATAAAGACCGAACACCTTCGGGAGTGTTCGGCGCCTCGAAGTTAGGCCTTATATGCATCAGCTCCGAATCATGTCTTTGGTCAAATGTTGGGTTTGCCCGGCTCCTGTGTTTTGCTGCCTTACGTTCAGATCATCGGCTAACGCGGCTCCGTGGAGAACTACTACGATTGTGCCCAGCCTGGCCGGGCGAAGCACCTCAAGAGAGAAAGTCAAAACCGACCGGCCATGATACAGCGAGAGACCGGTCAACCACTCGATTGACTATGGGAATGTTTAGGATTCCTCCGCTGACGAAGGGGTCGCTTCCGCCAGGCACATCCACGCCCCAAATTTGGAGAGCGCTTGGTGCCCTGTGGGCTATGTCATAGCCCCACCCTCGAACTCCATGGCTAAGTGAAAGTGATAAAGCATTATAGTCCGGTTGCCTCGCTTGCTACGCTTACCACCTCCTTTCGGGACCGAGACGCCGGATTAAGTGTGAAAACGCCGCTTATTTTTATGAACACCCCGCACCTTGTGCGTGGGGGCTAAAGCCGACGCATCGCCATCTTTCAGGTTATACACACGTATACATGAACGGCCGCATAGGAGATATTCTATTACTTGAACGAACAAGTATAAAAGGCGCTTACATCATAAATATCGTTTTACATCATATAATCGTTCATTCGAACGTAACATTTTTTGAGCACTGCGACTCTATTACACGAGCGCCATGCAGCACTTCGCCAAAATAGTGCTCGGGCGGGTAACCGTTATCATCCGAACTCCGGTCGCAATAGCGGTGGCATCCATCTCTCGTCTAATGTGACTTTACACGGCAAGCGCCATCCGCGCACCTCTATGCAGGCCGACCGCTTCATTGTTTTGATATGCGGCACCGCCAAGAAATTGCTGCAATAAGCCAAAGTAACTCTTCGGTCGGGCCTATCCGCCGGATATGGGTCACTATATCCGGCTATAGCAAGCCCGGACAACCTATTTAGCTCAGCCCACTCAGCCAAACGGTCACCAACTGGAAGTGAACACCCCGGACTATGGAATTGAGACCAAAATAGCTCTTCCGCCTTGTGATCCTTCCGCCTCGAAAATGCACAACGGCATCCATTGCACTCGCTGCTAAGTCCATATAAGGGTCCTCCGAACCCCCAGCTTGGCCCAATTTGAGCATATTTTGGATCTCAGAAACCTTCGGGCGAGTAGAAAAGGCTTGCCAGCTACAATATCTCCGGCCTGGCGCAGCTCTTCCTTTACAGCCCGCATTGCAGAGCGGGCATCCTTGGCTTCGGCGGTGGCCTTCCGCAGGTCTTCTTGCCCCACCAGGCGCTCCTTCTCCAGAGCCTCATTGCGGTCGGTAGCATCTTTTAACTTCAGGGCCATTGCGGCTATCTCTTCCCTGCTCCGGCAGTATGCGACCCTTTCGGCCGCTAACTCATCGGCCGCCCTCAAGGCCAGCCATTACATTCTTCCGCCTGCTCCTTGGCTTGAGCAAAGTCTGCTCAAGACTCTTCACAGCAGCTGCACTATCTGCATTTCACACACATATTGTAAGGAGTGGGCTTCGCTCCCTTACCAAGTGACCGCAAGCGATAACACTTACCTATGCGACTCATCAAGTCGCTTTGTTGATCAGCGTGATGTCCGCATCCGCAACATCGAGTTGCCGCTTTAGTTCAGCAGACTCCATCATCCGGCTGGCCCGGGACGACTCCGCCACCGTGCATCGGCATGACGGGAATTTAAACCTGCGATTTTGATCCTCAAGACGCTGTCGATTTCGACAACCTACCGAGTCTCGTGGGCTACTATCTATACAGAGGCGCATTCTATATGCAAAACTGTTAAAAGGTGTGTCATTTTACGTATTCTCAAACCCCGCCAAAGAACTCCCCGACGGTATCAGGTAACTACTTCTTCAAGCGGACGAAATCCTTTCTTCAATCACCATGCTCATCAATGCGTGGTGATCTTCGAGATAGACGCCTTCTCAAGCAGATCCTTCACCAGACACCACCGGCACCAACTATCCGGCTTTGCCAAACCCGGAGGCTCCTCGCGACGACACTTCAGGCTCGTCCGCCCTATCACGCAAGCGCGCCGGACGGAGGCGCTCTCGCTTCTCTATCATCTCCTATCGAAGGTCCCCGAAGACGAGCTCATCTCGCGAAGGACGGAGATCCGAACTACAAGGTAAAAACTTTAGTTATCCTCGAAGCACAAATAGGGATGTCCCTTATTATAAAACTCCTCTCTTTCTACTTACGGCCGTTGGAGGCTGACTCTTTAAGGGAGATTGTGCGGCCGGGCCTCCCTGGACGCAGGACCTCGTGGCGAAGATTTCTTCCCCCGCTTAGGGGCTTTCGCCTCGGGTCCTCGGTGGCAGTCCTCTTCTCCCTTGGAGGGAGGGATTCTCGATCCCCCTCTTTCAAGAGCCTCCTTAGGCGAGGCAAGAGCTTTCCCGCTTCCCCTCTTCGTCTTCCTCTCAAGGCGCAACCTCAAGCATCCGGGACCCAAAGCACGGGATCCCGGCGCTGTCTCGAGGAGGGCGGACACAGATCAATTTTGCTTCCGCTTATCCACTCCTGTAGAAGGAAGTTGGTCATAAGGTGAATCATTGAAAGGCAAACAAACGGTATGTCCGGACTCGGAACTACTTACTTGAGTATCCGGCGATTGCAACTTAGGCCAGCATCTCGGGCCAATTCCCGGACGCGCTTCTTGCGATCCGAAGAATAATTTGTACATTTCAGGTGTCATACCCATGAAGTGTTGAAGAATCCATGGGCCTCCGGATTAAACTGTCATAGCCGGAGAGGGCGGCGTTTGCAGGGTGGGAGACGCCTAATCAGCATAACCTACATCACCATCACCATGTTGACCTCCCTCGTTTGGAGATCTCGAATCCGGCACTGCAGTAGGGGCACGTCCTTTGATGGCCCCCGCTGAGCCTTTGGTTGACCCACGACATCAACCGTCGTGGAGGTCCCGGGCGGAATAAGGGCGGCGGCTTTTGCCTGCGGCCCCTCGGAACGGTGATATAGAACCACTCTTGCTGCCACGAGCCGAGCTCCTCTTGGAAGGAGCCCGCGGGCCACGGGGCGTCGGTTCTCCTACTTATAACCGCCTCAACAAGCACTACCGCCGACGCCTCGATCATCTTGGCGCCACATTGAAGGTCTTTAGCCACAGGCAAGTGGGGGGTGACGCGGAGGAAGGCCTTGCGTATTTATAATAAATGCGGAAATATGGAGGATAGACTCGGAGCCAAATCATGGAATTCCAACCCATAGTAAAACATGAGCCCTCTCACAAAAGGATCCATCGGGAAGCCTAAACCCGGCGGAGGTGGGATATAAAACGACATACCGCCGGGCTCGGGGGTGGGGATGGCCTGCCCTTCGGCAGCAACATGCGTAAATCTCATAAGCTGTACTTGGCCTCCCGTTTTTAGCTTACGTCCTCCTCCGTGACGGAGGAGGGCATCCAGGCCCAGAGGTCGGAACCGGACATCGTTGAAAGTCCGAGCGCCGAATCTGGAGCTCTAGGTGCCGGAACTTGGAGCAGGGAGAGGATTCGATGGAGGATGAAGAAAAGGAACGAGCCTTGGTCCCGTTATAAAGAGGAAGAATACCAAGAGCCATCTCTGTGACCGTTTGGGACTCGCCTTCGATAGAGGGGGCGTGGCGAACGGACGCGGTTGGGTTACCCACGCCCGTATTGATGAGAATCCCGGATTCAGGGGAAACACGATCTACGCTCGACAAGACGCGTTAAGGAAACCGCTTCGCTAAATGCGCCGAGGTGGTAAAGTAAAAACAATTCGAGTAATGGCTTGGTAGTGGTGTGACGTCATGCCACAAAAGCGCCAGCAGATTGAACTTGTGCATATATTATTATTCTCTCTACGGTGGAATGTGGAATTTATTTTGCAGAGCCGGACACTATCCTGTGTTCACAATCTTCTATCATTTGGAGGAGGAACCCGCCTTGCAATGCCAAGCAACATACGCTACCGGACTTATCGTCATTGAAGCCTGGTTCAGGAGACTACCGAGGAGTCTGGATTAGGGGTGTCCGGATAGCCGGACTACCATCATTAGCCGAACTATCACCTGCCAGACTATCATCATCGATCGGACTCCAAGACTATGAAGATACAAGATTGAAGACTTCTCCCCGTGTCCGGATGGGACTTTCCTTGTCGTGGAAGGCAAGCTTGGCGATACGGATATGTAGATCTCCTACCATTGTAACCGACTCTATGTAACCCTAGCCCTCTCCGGTGTCTATATAAACCGGATGGCTTTAGTCCGTAGGACTAGAATCGTAACATCAACAACCCTTACAATCATACCATAGGCTAGCTTCTAGGGTTTAGCCTCCTTGATCTCGTGGTAGATCCACTCTTGTAAACATCCACAATATCAATATCAATCAAAGCAGACGAGGGTTTTACCTCCATCAAGAGGGCCCGAACACGGGTAAACATCGTGGTCCCTTGTCTCCTCGTTACTACCATCCGCCTAGACGCATTTGATTCGGGACCCCTACCCGAGATCCGCCGGTTTTGACACCGACAATGAGCATTATTCTTCTAACCATTATGTTCATAAGTCCTCGAAGAATTTCTCTGCTTATTCATATGCTTACCCTAACTCCTCTTATGTGAAACGGAATGGATTGGCTTCTATGCCACCTTTCTCGTATGGAGCTCGCAGAGTGAAGAACTCTCTGCCACCCCTTCAGATGTGGGTGGTGAAGAAAAAGAACTAATCTCTTCTGCAGGGTCAGGTCTCCAGACGTGCGTGAACGCTCCGCAGAATTTCTTGCCAGACACTGAAAAAGTGCACGAAGGACGCAGGCTAATCATGAAGAAATGAACTTCCATTTCTCATGTCCTCATACTACTATATCTGTCTTACTGCTTGATGAAATTCATCTGATGAATTTGATATCATATTCTTCACTGATGAAGTATATGAGTTCGTAAGGTGCACAAATTCATCTGCAGGATGATCAACCCAAAGCCACTGAGTGGGTCCTCAATAGTGGATGTACAAATCACATGACTGGTGACAAGAATCTATTGATGGATGCTCCCTTATCACAATCGCATCTGAAGCATATCATCTTCGCTGACAAAGGCAAAATTCAGGTATTGGGTCTAGGTAAGGTTGCGATCACAAAGGATCATTACATGGACAAAGTCATGCTTGTCGAGTCCTTAGGATACAACCTCATGTCTGTCTCAATGCTTTGCGATCTTGATATGGTTGTTGTCTTTGGCAAGTATCATTGTGTTGTGGTTATGGAAGCTGACAATTCCAAAGTCTTCGAAGGCTTTAGGAGAGGAGACTTGTATATTGTTGATTTCTCTACAGGACCACAACCAGCCGTGTGCCTACTTGCAAAAGCTTCAGAACACTACAAAAAGAATACACTTCCGTGATGATACGTGTTTGTCACAGTAGGTCGCGTTTTTTGTCATGCATGTACATCCATGACAAATTTATGACAAAATCAAGAAAGTCATACCTGTGCTGTCGTAGAAGTGTTCCATGACATTACCAAAATTATCATCACGGAAGTGTCCACTTCCATGACGTATAAATCGCTGGTCCGCGTAAGTGCTTTTCGTCAAGGGTGACCGACACGTGGCATCCACCGTAACGAAACACCGTTAAGCTATCGGGTCGGGTTTTGGATCCGATAACCCTATAACAGCCCCGACCAATGGGGATTTTCCACGTGTAAAATCATCATTGGCTAGAGGAAACATGTGTCGGCTCACCGTTGGGACAGATGTCATCCACTCATTAGACGTAGTTACTATGATACGTCGACACGTGGCACGGCCCAACAGAGGCCCATTCCTGTGAAAAGGCCAGCCTGTTTGACTTGGTCAAAAGGTGGCGGGCCGGCCCATGTAAAGCCTGTTAACGGCCTATTCGCATATAGCCCATTTACAGCCAACTAACCCAAGGCCCGTTACGCCCTATCCGAATAGGCCCAAAGAGCGCCACCCGGGCCACCCAATATGATTCCGGCCCGCTTTTCACTTCCGGCCCATGTATGGCCCATGACGCGTCTTCGGCCCATATGAGGCCCTACGTAACTCTTGGCCTATTAATCTAATTCGTGGTGAAACCGGCCCGTAATGAACAAAAGGTATTACTTTACACCCATTAACGGCTGTGGTGAAACCGGCCCGTAATGAATAGTGTATCACTTTATACCCATTAAGGGCCCATTATTCCGTTGGGCGCTTCAGCCCATGTTATCTTTCGCCTTCTCGAGCCAATTTATTCTTGGGCTCATTTCCAAGATTCATTTACTTACGACCCATTATCACATTTTCGCTTATGGGCCAAATTCAGCCCGTGGTTACTGATCCGCCCGCTTTGTGGTCCGTTAACACGTTGGGCTTTCATAGCGCCATGAAATACGGCCTATTAACGATGGCCCGTTATGGTCGGCCCATGAACGGACGCATTCCAACTCTAGCCCATTTACGACCATAATGCGGCTCGTTATTGGCCCATGTTTGGCCAATCGATCATACCGCCTTCAGATAAGGCCCATTGATGATACGGCCCAGAGAAGGTTCAATGTTTCTTTCACGGCCCGTAGAAGGCCCATTGTTTCTACGGCCCGTAGAAGGCCCATTGTTTCTACTACCCGTAGAAGGCCCATTGTTTCTACAACCCGTAGAAGGCCCATCGCTTTCTACGGCCCGTGAGGAGGCCTAGTGTCACTACAAAGAAATATTAGCCCATGGTTATTGTGGCCTAGTTTTAAAAAATAGGTTATTGCAGCCACTAGCAAACCGCGGAAAAAGAACTGCAATGACTACAAGCAAACAAATAAACAAGACAACAAGGAAATAAATAAGCAAGCAACTTACGCTTGGCTATCACGGCTATCACACATATTACATCCTTTGGGCATCAAAGTTCGCCACGATTGCAAATAAACGCAAACAAAGAATATACAAAACCGAGAGCACTTCGTAAAGGCACTAGGCTGGCAGTGTCGGGCCCCCAAACAGTCAAGAAGCTAAGTAGACCTCGATTGTGTCAAGGATAGATGCATCAACACTAGATTTAAGGCATGATGGTGCGCATAAGGCAGTCCTCCGACATCTTCATTGCATCTTTGACTTCAAGTCGAGCCGAGCTGAAGCAAGCCTTTTCCGCTTTTAAGTTGAGACCAAGAAGTCAAACTGATTGAGGCAGCGATCGCACAGAGGTTGTCCCACACCCGCCGGTGAGTAGCTTCAACTCACTGTCTTCATCAAGGCAGGACCTTGGGGTCATCTCGCTGTCCTCAAGATGGTTTGGCTCACTATCTTCCCTAAAGTTCTGCTCAAGCGTAAGAGATCGACTACGAAAAGAGAAACAAGGAGACACGTAACAGGTTTCACAATTATATAAGCAAATAAATGGATCTGCTTCTGCATAAGGAACATGTTTTGAGAACTACAATTTGAAACTGGTAGTTGTTGCAAAACATCCAATCGGATGTAAACAGCAAATCAAACAGCAGTGGAGGCAATGATGCCTATCAAAATATATACTAGAACAAAGTTTGTAGGCTTGAGAAGGATTAACTTACATTACATGTTAACACGGATGGACAAAGCCCTTATCCATGTTGATGGAAGGATAATTCATTAAATTCCCAAAGAAAATTCTTTATAAGCGTTGCCACATTATTCTACATTTTGCAAAAGAGTAAATATAGATCAAATAATATTGGAAGAAACAGAGAGGATAATGAAGCTCAAAAGTGCGGACTGGCGATACATAATCAAATAGCAATTAATTAAGTACCAGTTGTTACAAGGCAAAAGGGAGAGAGGTAATCGACAAGAGCAATGCATAGCCCATTATTGTTTTGAGATCGTGATGATCCTTTGAGCAAGGAGATTCATCTGAAATTAGTTTTCATACAAGAGAGAAGGTGAGGCACAAGCAGAAATTTAGGAGTTCAAATTTTGAATTGATATCATAGACAAGACTGACGCCGGGCTCCCCAAATACCTAATAGGGTTTGGCCACCGGAGTAGGGGTAAAGTGTGGTACAGTTGGGCCTGTGTTTTCTATGGCTGCTGATCTATGTGATTTAACAGTACCACTACCTTTTCCAAATACCTAGTTTGTACTCCTTGAGGATCTGCACTCACCCTCTTCCTTTTGGACATCTATCACGAAAGAACAACATTTGACCGAAAAACATAGTGTGGTGACACATGGAATAGGTACAGAAAATGGATAGTTATGGCATATACTCATATATGAAGCTTAAACTAAGCAGATGGTGTAACAAAGTAGAAGAAATGCAAGAGGTCGATGCAAAATATGTATGCGACCAATACAACTTTGCAAAGTTAGAGCAAGCACCTTGATGGCTGAATAAGATAGGCCATCCTCCACCATGCCAAGTTTGTTAGCCAAAGGATCGCTCCATAATATTCCTCTCGTGCGCCCATTCTCATATTCATTTTGATAATGTTCAATATCTGACATGCATGAAAACATAAAAACAAGTGAGATTTTCTTTGTAATGCGTAAGTGATTCTAATCCAATATTGCCTCCTGTAGAACCCCCTTTGTGCTATCTCTCGCAATTCTTTTAAAAGATGCCATGCATGCTGTAATCTGTTGTGTGCATTAATATAATGTGGCCTACTACTCAAAATATGAGAGCTCCGAAGTGATGACACTTCACGATGATAGCTTCAACATATAGTAAAGAAGAACAAGTCGACTAATTCGACTGATTCAAAATATACTAAGGAGAACAACCTCGACTGACCTCAATCGACCGCAAGAGAAGAGTATCATCTTAAAGAAGAGCAGAAGAGCAAGCAGATTGAAGATATTACAAGTGTTTCAATACAATGTCGGTTGGACACCCATGATGAACCAGAGCGCACAGAGAAATACTATTTTTTCCGGTCTCTCCATATGTGGCTCACATGCATTTCGAAACTAAAGTAGGAACATTTAGCTAACCAATTAAACATCTCTCAATTTTACTAATATCAGCAATAATATCAGATATGAATTTGTACAACTAAGATTGTTTAGCTCGATGGGTGGAGCAGTGCTATTACGACACGAACCACGTAGGCTGATTGTGGTCATCATAAAATGGGGAAAACATAAGCATGATCAGTACAGTGTTGACCGTGGCAGTGGGATGGCAGATCTGAAGCTGCAAACCGCACAAAGGGTAGTTAGCAACCGATGTTTGCTTTGAAATAACAACTAAGATTTGGTATGGACAAGAAAGTACGGTCAACAAGTGACAAAGAAATGCAATTATGCTGTCTATCTATATGTCACGACATGCATTTGGAAACTCAAGTGGGACCTTTAGCTAACCAATTAAATGTGTCAGTTAACTAATATCAGTACATATCACAATCATATTTGAACAACAAAGCTTTCGAATTCTGAGTGTTGTGTTGTTTAGCTTGAAGGGTGGAGTAATGCTAGTACGACAGAAAGCACCTACGGAGATCATAGTAGAGTAGATAAAAGGGGAAAACCCTAAGCATCAAGAGAAAAATCAGGAAAGTGGAACTAGCTGGACCGGTGGGTGGCGCATATGCTTTTCAAAGCGAATATAGGAACATTAGGTGACCAATTAAACGTTCTTTATTTTAGTGATATGGAGCATCATATCAGATTCAGATTTGAACACGTAAGCTTTGGGTTGAGGTCTTGAGGAGCAGTGCTAGCACGACACGAAGCACCTACGATGATGGTAGTTAATATAAAGGGGAAACCATAAGCTTTACGAGTATAGTGCCCGTGCCATGGCGGATCTCAAGGTGCAAACCCGACAAAGCTTACTTCGCAACCAATGTTTGCTTTCAACTAGCCACTACGATTTGGTACAGACAAGAAAAGTACAGATAAACAAATTACGATCTATTTTCGGGTGAGATCAATAACTTAAGCACATATGGAAGAGTACCACCTCTCTTGCGGCGCGTGCAGGCCTATGCTAATACGTTGAGGTGTCAGAAAGCGATGCGCTGGCCGGGCGGCGGGGAAGAAGACTTTAGACGGCAGACGGCGGGTCGGGGGATATATCACTGTTGCCGTGGACGAGGAGGTCGTAGGGAGCGGCAACGGCAAGGTGGACGACGGCTACCGATGAAGCGAGAGGAGGTGATGAAAGGATCCTGGTCGGCGCCGTGGATGAGAGATGTCCATCTCTTGAAGTGGACGACGGATAGGGGTAGCAGCCTGCAAGGTGGAGGATGGGGTGGCGGACGGAGGAGGCTGGCAGCGATCATGGAGGTTGTCGTGCCGCCGACGGTGTGTATGAATGGGGAAATGGAGGGGGGGGGGCGATCTCAAACTTTGGGACGCGCTTCTCTGAAATGGGGGAATGTTACGAACTTATCTCCCGTTTAAAATATCAGACATCGCGTCCGTTGGGGATAGGACGGTAATCTCGCATTTCCCAAATATTTGCCAGTAACTATTTCAGGTGAGGAGAGGGTGTTTTGTCAGCCACGGTTGGCGCCTACGGTGTATGAACGGGTCGACAGGTAGGGCGGTTGTGTCACGTCGATGGAAGTTACACATCTGCCCCTATTTAAAATATTAGCCTACATCGATTTCGGACGAGGAGTGTTTTTGCCGCCCATCGTGTATGAATGGGGAAATGGAGGAAGAGACACATGTCTTCGGACGAGCTTGAATCAAATGTGTTTTGCATACGTTTGGCGCCCACCGTGTCCGAATGGTCTCAGAGGCCGTCGTGTCACGTCTGATTGAAGTTACTAGTCTACCCCTATCGGCAGTGTAAATCCGGTAGATAAGGATGTCAAGTGTGGGTAGACAGTAATTTCCATCTCGCAAACACTTGCTTGGGCAGCCCACAAATTATAGTGGGTGTTTAGCCGCTTCGTTCAAAACTTGGGAGAATTAGCATTCACGTTTGCCACTGGACACGGCAAACTAAATTCAAATCCAGTTTGTATTCGATTACTAATATCCACAGATAATTATCACGTTTTGTTATTTATTTCTTCAAAACCACAACAAAGATTTATTCCACCTTTATATATGATTATGATTTAGAAATGCAATGATCTTCGAATTCAGTAGGTTGGATACACTATGATTCAAACAGTTATTTCATCCAATACAATATGCTCACAAGAAAAACAGTTCACCTTATGTCAATCATACAAGAACTGAGGATTACCTCGCCTAAAAAATTCGGATCATTACAACACATGGACAACATGGAATTCCGGACAACATAGGGGGTCTTGCAACATAATCCATTCAGAGACATGACACAACATGCAAGTACAATAATATAATGACAATTTCAATCGGTATCTAAAGAAGAACCGGGATTACCTTGGGCTTCGAGGATAGCGTAAACAACAGGACCTCCTCCGTCTTCAAATGCAACATTCTTACTTCCTCCAATTCTTTGGTTGCTTGCATAATGCGTGCCGCTAATTCCGTAATTTCCAGCCTCAAGATAAAGATTACCTCATTCATGGCAGCCACACCATCTCTTTTCGCTTCTAGTAGAGCCTCAAGCACTATAATATCTGTGCTCGCATCGCTTCTCCCACGGTGTTGCCTCCGAACTGCTACCATCTGGTAACATGGATGGCGACCGCTTCCACAAATAGATTCTGAGGTTGTACATTGTGTCCTAGTGTGAGCGGCATCCTGAAAGGTTTCATTGGACATAAGTAAGAGATAGTTATCGTATGATCCAAAGTGTAAGCTTACATGGTAAACAACTGACGAATTATTGCCGAGCATGGCAAACTATATTTAAATGGTTCGAAGCAGCATCAGCCAAAAAGAAATTAAAATGGTAAGACGAAAGTTGAAAGGGAGTGTACAACCGCTATATTTAAGTTGCCAAGGCATCTAAGCAGTTGAAATAATCTGAGAAAGCACTTAACATTGTGGCCTCATATAAACTACGAAGACAGTCTTGTGATGAAGTTGAGAGGAAAAGTTAAGGACTCAAATGAAATAGGCATGCATTTCTTTACAATAGTACAATGCAGTAATCACGACATATTGGCCAACTCAGGTATAACGTAACAACAAACAAGCATTCGAATCAAGCAATACAGCAAAGCAGACAACTGAACTATTTGTAATTCGGTAGGATTACACATTGAGGGCACAAGCCAAGAAAGCAGCCCACTCGCATTACATTTAACATGTACTAAAACACACTGGCTTACCATATGTTGCTGTGAAGCCTAGCTCTTTGTTGCAATGTTCTTTGAAGAAGATATCGTCGACATCCCGTGGATGCAAATCTAGTTGTTGTAGTTTATTCTGCACCATCTATTTAGGTAAAATTAATTTTAATCGCATGCACTGGTCCGAATTGATCATCAATGGTTCATCTAAACTAATTAAAGAAAGGTGTGTGCATACACGACAATATATCTGCTTCCCTCTATTTTTATGCTTGTTCGTGGTGCCAGCACCAAAAGAACAAATATTTTGCTTGATGGGGTTGGCAGCACCATAATTAATAGAAGCATCAAATTAGTCATGCAACTTGGGAAGAACAAGAACACACGAACAAGTAATGAACAGAGGTTCGGAGCAGTGATGTAATAGCCATCAAGCACTCTTGGTATGAAGCTTCCATCGCTTTTAATTAATACCGCACTATGCATCTCTCAAACTTAAAATGCCGGTCCACAAGGCATCATTTCATTAAGGGAAGCTGTGCGCATACTTTAAGGAAAAAATGTGACTGCCTTTAACAGCCTCACAATAACACGCCTTTATCGGCCAAAAGCGCCTAAAGTGTCGTTGCACTCGGATTACCTGCTTAGGGCGGAAGTCCGCATAAATAAACATAATGCTCACTAGTCGCGTACCCCCCTTACAAGGGGCTCCATGCATGTACCACGAGAGACAATAAAGCTCAATTTTATTCATTTTTGAATCGTATTATGGTTATTTCTAATTACATTTCCGCACGATATTTTTTTTCATAACCAAGTTCTTCTTTTTCACATCTGAGACACATGCGCAGACGTGCAGTAGGGACCCGTTATAAGGATTCTTTTCAGATTAAGATCCTGCGTAAACCTATTTTTACTGTCTCTTCATTTGATGCCTTACGTTGCGTTTCATCGGCTAACGCGGCACCAGGAGAACTACTGCGATTGTGCCCCGGTTCGTAGGGTGAGCACCTCGATGAAAGCCAAAAAGCCGGCATCATGATGTAGCGTGAGACTGGTCAACCACTCTATGATCCACATGAATGTTTAGAATGCCTCAAGATAGACGAAGGACCGCTTTCGATCAGGCACATATGCACCCGCATTCGGGAGAGTCACCGGTGCCCCTGTGGAGCTATATCGTAGCCCCACCTTCGAACCCCTATGGCTAAGTGAAAGTGATGAATTATAGTCCGGTTGCCTAGTTTGCTACGCTATCACCTCCTCTACAGGACCAAGACGTTGGGTTAAGTGTGAAAATCGCCTTTTGCAAACACCCCGCACTATGTGCGTAAATTTGAAGCTAAGGACTGCCATCTTTTCGGGTTATATACACATATACATTAACGGCCGCACAGAGGTAGTTTTCTACTTGAAGGCACAAGTATAAAAAGCTCTTATATTAAATCGAAGCGATGTTTCATAAAATTACACATGTCATTCAAACATAACATCCTTCGAGCACCGCGTCTCTATTAAGCAAGCGCCTGCGTGACTTCCTCAAAATAGTGCTCGGCAGGTACTCGGCTTCTGTCCGAATCCCGGGATGCAACGTCGGTGGCCTTCATCTCCGCCCAGTATGTCTTGACACGAGCAAGAGCCATTCGCGCACCCTCAATACATGCCGACCGCTTCATTGCATTGATACGCGGTACCGCACCAAGGAACTGCTGCACTAAGCCAAAACAACTCTTCGGCTGGGGTCCGCCCGCCACAAATGAGTCACGACATGCTTCATGGCAAGTCCGGATAATCGATTTAGTTCGGCCCATTCGACCAACCGATCGGCGAGAGGAAGAGGACGCCCGGACTATGGAGTGCGACCAAAATAGCTCCTTCCCTTCGTGCCCCTTCGGCCTCGGAAGTGCTCAATCGCGTCCGCGGCGTTCGCCGCTAAGTCGAGATAAGCATCCTCCGAACTCCACAGCTTGTCCAAGCGAGCATACCGGATCCATATATCTCCTCCGCGGCGAAAAAGGCTTTCCAGCCGCAATTTCTTCGGCCTGATGTAGCTCTTCTTTCATAGCTCTCATCGCAGAGCGAACATCCTAGGCTTCGGCGGTGGCCTTGTTCAGGCCCTCTTGTTTCGGTTGTCGTTCTTTTTGCAGAACCCCGCAACGGTCGGTAGCATTCTTCAACTTTACGGCCATTTCGGCCATCTCCTCCTTGCTTCGGCAGTGAGCAGCCCGTTCAGCCTTCAGCTCTTCGGCCGCCTTTAAAGCAGCCGCATTACTATTTCGGGCTTGCTCTTTAGTTTCTAAGGCGAAGTTCCGCCTGCAGCCTTCTCCACGGCAGCAGTAGCGCTTATCTCGCATCAAAGCATACAAATAATAAGGCATGGGCGTCAAGCTCCCTTACCAGGTGCCCGCGGAGGAGTCGCATACCTTGTGACTCGTCAAACCGTTTATTGACCAGCGGGATGTCCGCATCAGCCTCGTCAAGACGCCGCTCTAGTTCGGCAAATTTGCATTCCGGCTAGCCACCGGACACCAGGGCACCTATATAGGAAGGGCAATATGTTAGTACTGAGATTATGATCCTCGGCACGCTGTCAGTTTTGACACCATACCGAGTCTCAGGGGCTACTATCTATACAGGGCGCATTCTATATGCATAACTGCCAGAAGGTACATCATCTTTTTTCTCCCGTACCTCAAACCCCGTCAGTAAACTTCTGGCGGCTTCGTGCAATCCGCACTCAACGGATGCAATTCTTTCAATCACCGTAGCCATTAGTGCACGGTGATCTTCCGAGATAGACACTCGCCCAAGCAGGTCCCTCAGCTCCTCCGACCGTGCGCCAGTTGGCGCCGGACCTTCGGCTCCAGCGGTTCAGAGAAACCCTCCGTGACGACACCTCAGGGTCCCCCGCTTCACATGAAGGCGCGATAGGTGGAGGCGTTTCGCTCTCCATCATTTCCGGATGAAGATCCCCCGAAGCTGAGCTCTGCTGAGAAGGGCTGAGATCCGAACTATAAGGTACAATTTCGTTTATCTTCAGAAATAAACACAGGGATATCCTTTATTCACAAGACCCCTTCTTTTTTACTTACGGCTCGCTGGAGGGCTGATCCCCTTGGGGAAATAGTGCGGCTGGGGTATTTCCTACCGGATCGTCCACGAAGATTTCCTTCCGCTTTGAGGCCTTGGCTTCCGGGTCTTCGAGGGCGGTCCTCTTCTCTCCTCGGAAGGTAGGATCCTCGATTCCTCCTTCCTTGAATACCTCCTTCGTGGAGGCGATTGCTTCCAGCTCCCCTTCGCCTTCTTCAAATGGCGCGACCTTCAACATCTTGGTCAGCATAGGGTCCGGTGTGGTCTCTGGGAGGGGAGCTGGACACCTTATTAACTTTGCCTTGGCTATCCACTCCTGTTCAAGAAACGGCTCCCTTAAAGGTTGAATACCAAGAGCCCTCCCCGTGGCTGATTAGGACTCTAGTTCGATAGAGGAGGCGTGCCAACGGGCACGGTTGGGTTACCCACGTCCGTATTGATGAGAATCCCGGAATAAGGGGGACACGATCTCTGCCTTGACAAGACGTGCCAAGGAAACCGCCTCGCTAAACGCACTGAGGCGGTACAGTAAAAACGATTCGAATAAAGACTTGGCCGTGGCGTGATGGCACGCCCATGAATACGTCAGTGATTGATTTTGTGTAGATATTATTCTCTCTACGGTGTTGTGTGGAAATTATTTTGCGAGCCGGACCTTTGTCCTTGTGTTCAAAATCTTCTATGAAGTATTCGGAGGAGGAACCCGCCTTGCAATGCCGAAGACAATATGCGCGCGGACTTCGTTGTCATTGAAGCCTGGTTCAGGGGCTCTTGAGGAGTCTGGACTAGGGGTGTCCAGGATAGCCGAACTATCATCGGTGGCGGACTCTGGACTATGACGATACAATTTTGATGACTTTGTCCCGTGTCCGGATGGGACTTTCCCTGGCGTGCAAGGCAAGCTTGGCAATACAGATATGTAGATCTCCTGCCGATGTAATCGACTCTGTGTAACCCTAACCCTATGCGGTGTCTATATAAACCGGAGGGTTTTAGTCTGTAGGACAAACAACAATCATACCATAGGCTAGCTTCTAGGGTTTAGCCTCTCTGATCTCGTGGTAGATCTACTCTTGTACTACCCATATCATCAATATTTATCAAGCAGGAGTAGGGTTTTACCTCCATCGAGAGGGCCCGAACCTGGGTAAAAACATCGTGTCCCTTGTCTCCTGTTACCATCCAACTAGACGCACAGTTCGGGACCCCTACCCGATATCCGCCGGTTTTGACACCGACATTACTGAGGGAGTCCTGGACTAGGGGGTGTTCGGATAGCCGAACTACCACCGGTGGCCGGACTCCTGGACTATGAAGATACAAGATTGAAGACTTTGTCCTGTGTCCGGATGGGACATTCCTTGGCGTGGAAGGCAAGCTTGGCAATAGGGATATGTAGATCTCCTGCCAATGTAACCGACTCTGTGTAACCCTAACCCTATCCGGTGTCTATATAAACCGGAGGGTTTTAGTCCGTGAGGGACGAACAACAATCATACCATAGGCTAGCTTCTAGGGTTTAGCCTCTCTGATCTCGTGGTAGATCTACTCTTGTACTACCCATATCATCAATATTAATCAAGCAGAAGTAGGGTTTTACCTCCATCGAGAGGGCCCGAACACAGGTAGAAACATCGTGTCCCTTGTCTCCTGTTACCACCCGCCTAGGCCTTGCAGTTCGGGACCCCCTACCCGAGATCCGCCGCTTTGACACCGACATTGGTGCTTTCATTGAGAGTTCCTCCGTGTCGTCGCCTTTTAGGCCCGATGGCTCCTTTCCGATCATCAACAACGACGCGGTCCAGTGGTGAGACTTTTCTCCCGGACAGATCTTCGATTCGGCGGCTTTGCACCACGGGCCAATTCACTTGGCCATCGGGAGCAGATCGAAGCTACGCCTCGCCATCAGGTCAGATTTGGAAGTTTGAACTACACGGCTGACATCCGCGGAGACTTGATCTTCGGGACGGGTTCGAGCCACAGCCATGCGCGACCGCCTTTGTCTCGATGGGTATGATCTAGCTCACGCCGCGAACGGTGTCCCGGAGGCCGCACCAGCGTCCGCTTCCAACCCTTAGTTCGAGCCGATTTCTCACGATCGAGGACGAGTGGTTGGACACCGCCTCGGGGCTACGATATCTATGGCGATTGAGCCGAACACCATCCCTGTCCTTTGCGTAGTCCGTGGACTCAGGTGCCGGACTCCTCTCCGGACTCCGAACCTCCTGCGCCCCTGCCCGGTCCGAATCCGGTAGGCGCCCGTTATGGAGTTCACCGCCGCAGACATCTTCCAAAGACTCGCCCCTTGGCGACATTCTCAATTCATTAAAGTCTCTCTTTTGTTAGGAGAGCCTGGCGGACTATGGTCGGAAGGTTGGGATGCGGAAGATGAAGAAATTGACGCCCACCCATCACCCACTTTGTAGCCAATCGTCGAAAGTTTAAACGGCGTGCTCAATTTCGACCTCAAGACATCGACGGCATGGACGGCGATGCAGGAGATAACCATGAACCAGCACCTATAGGATACCGGACGGCCACCTCATCTCACGATGTATACATGGTGGATACTCCTAATGGAAGTGGCAATGAGGAACAACGGGACGCTATGAAGGATAAATCCCTCGAAAAGCAGTCGAAACGGCAACGTAAACACCGCACCAAGTCCCGCCTCGACAAAAACGGCAGCCACACAGACCCACCCAACAAGCAGGTCGAACCGGTGGACGACGAACACGCCACCGAACAACAATCCGAACAGGACAACTTGGATAAACAACCCAGCACCGGCGTCGATAACAGTCCGGACGATCTCACACCGGACAAGTCGTTGGAGCAGAAGAACCTCCACAAAAGGCTCGTTGCCACTGCGCGTAGCCTGAAAAAGCAGAAGCGGAAGCTCAAAACAGCGGAAGATGCACTCAGAATCAGATGGAGCAAGGTACTCAACACATAGACAAATACGGCGACGGTGCCGCCAAACAAAGAGCTACCCAAAGCGCAAACTACGCCCGAATTCGATGAGGAGGCCTTAGAGCCCCGCAATCAAAAAGCAAAGGGCCGCCCGGTCGGATAGACGACCACATAACAAGAATAGAGCGGCAAGAGGCGCCGCACATAATCCGCACGCAGCGATCCGCAGCAAAAGGATGGCCCGCTTAGGTCCCATCTACGGGCCAATAGAGCAAGCTCCGACAAACGGTACAAAGACGTCAAGTGTCCGAACATCACGGCATACCCAAATACAGGCGCGCGCACCCTCTATGTTTCACCGATGTGGTGCCGGATCATGAATTTCAGCGGATTCAAACCCGTAAACATAGAGGCATACGATGGAACCAGACCACAGAGTGCGGATTGAGGATTACATCCTCCACATACACATGGCAAGAGGAGACGATCTCCACGCCATAAAATACCTACCCCTCAAGCTCAAAGGGCCAGCCCGGCATTGGCTTAAAAGCCTCCCCGAAAACACCATTGGTAGTTGGGAAGAGCTCGAGGATACTTTTCGGGCCAATTTCCAGGACACCTATGTCCGACGTCCGGATGCAGACGATTTAAGTCACATAACCCAATAGCCCGGTGAGTCAGGCCTAAAATTCTGGAACAGGTTCCTTACCAAAAAGAACCAAGTAGTTGGCTGTCCGGACGCCGAAGCCTTAGCAGCTTTCAGACATAACGTCCGACACGAATGGCTCGCCAGACACCTTGGCCAGGAAAAACCAAGAACAATGGCCGCACTAACAAGCCTCATGACCCGCTTTTGCGCGGGAGAGGATAGCTGGCTAGCAAGATGCAGTACCAGCGACCCAAGTACATCTGAAGTCGGAGATGGAACGGGAAACCACGACGCAGCAAGGACCAGCGCGGATTAAGGGAACAGTCAAAAGAGTTCGTAGTCAACGCCCGGATTCAAAAGCTCACGGCGAGAACAACAAAAACTGCCCCTTAAGGAAAACAGCGATGAGATATCCAACTTAAACAAAATCTCGGGACAGGATATGTCAAATCCACAGTACTCGGGAAGCACGCAAACCATAACCACGAGAGATTGCTTGGGTCTTCAAGCAGTCTGGCAGACTCAACGCCCGAACACAAGGGGCTCGGCGCACCAAGTTAAGATGATGACGAACCCCACAAGCAAGAGCACCGAAACCAAAAGAATTTCCCACAAGAGGTCAAAATAGTAAACTTACTTCAAGTAACAAAGGGGAAAATAGAGCGGGCGCCCATTGAATTCTGGCATACGCACAGATCTACCCCAAATGAGTCCAAACATTGGCTGTCAAAACCAATCACTTTCGACCATCAAGACTACTCCGAAAGTATCCGAAACGCAGGATGGACTGCCTTGATACTAGAACCTATAATCGACGGTCTTCAATTTACGCAAGTCCTAATGGACAGCGGCAGTGATTTAAACCTGCTATATCAGGACACAATCCGCAACATGGGGATAGACCCAAACAGGATTAGCCATAGCAATACTTCCTTCCAAGGAATCATGCCAGGCACTTACGCCCATTATGCGGGCTTCCCTACTCTTGGAAGTTATGTTCGCTCACCCGACAACTTCCGTCGCGAAAGTTGGTCTTCCACATCGCCCCATTCAGAAGTAGCCATCAAGCACTCTTTGGGGCTAAGCTACCGCTTTTGCTTTAACGCAATACCGCACTATGCATCTCTCAAACTTAAAATGCCCGGTCCACGAGGCATCATTTCATTAACGGAAGCTATGCGCATCATTTAAGGAAAGAATGTGCACGCCTTAACAGCCTCACAATAATACGGCCTTCATCGGCCAAAAGCGTCTAAAGCAGGTCATTCGCACCCAGACCTGCAGTTAGGCGAGTCCGGCATAAATAAACATAATGCTCACTAGTCGCGTACCCCCCTTACAAGGGGCTCCATGCATGTACACAGAGAGACAATAAAGCTCAATT
The DNA here is from genome assembly GCA_021605145.1 of Aegilops bicornis. NCBI lineage: Eukaryota > Viridiplantae > Streptophyta > Magnoliopsida > Poales > Poaceae > Aegilops > Aegilops bicornis. Next base: position 423,649 of record JAHIAL010000033.1, on the reverse strand, counting down.
TTATTCATTTTTGAATCGTACTGTGATTATTTCAAATTACATTTCCGCACGATATTTTTTCATAACCAAGTTCTTCTTTTTCACAGATGAACACCGTGCTACACCCGTCTAGGATACGGCACAACGGAGACACAGGCGCAGACGTGCAGTAGGGACCCGTTATAAGGATTCTTTTCAGATTAAGACCCTGCGTAAACCTTTTTTCTTGTCTCTTGTTGATATACATCCCCGGTTTCTTGCTATAACCGAGGAGGAGGTGGCGTTTTGGCATCGGCGCGTCGGGATTTTTTGCGCGTGCACTGGACACCGGGGGCTTAGGGCATTGTTCTCGCCCGCTTTTTCATAAAGACCGAATACCTTAGGGAGTGTTCGCGTCTCGAGATTAGGCCTTATATGCATCAGCTCCGAATCATGTCTTTGGTCAAATGTTGGGTTTGCCCGGCCTCGCCTTTTGCCGCCTTACGTTCCTGCTTTCATCGGCTAACGCGGCACCAGGAGAACTACTGCGATTGTGCCCCGGTTCGGCCGGGTGAGCACCTCAGTAGAGAAAGCCGAAAACTGACTGACATGATGTAGCATGAGACTGGTCAACCACTCGATGACCCACAGGAATGTTTAGAATTCCTCCGCATAGACGAACGATCGTTTCCTGGTCAGGCACATATGCACCCCGCATTCGGGAGAGTGCGGTGCCCCCAGGGGCTATATCGTAGCCCCACCTTCGAACCCCTATGGCTAAGTGAAAGTGATAAAGCATTATAGTCCGGTTGCGTAGTTTGCTACGCTATCACCTCCTCTCTGAGGACCAAGGCGTTGGGTTAAGTGTGAAAATGCGCCTCTTTGCAGAACACCCCGCACTATGTGCGTGGGGGCTGAAACCAAGGACTGCCATCTTTCAAAGTTATATAGACATATACATTAACTTGGCAAGACAGAGGTAGTTTTCTACTTGAAGGCACAAGTATAAAAAGCTATTATATTAAATCGAAGCGATGTTTCATAAAATTAAACATGTCATTCAAACATAACATCCTTCGAAAGCATCTGCGTCTCTATTAAGCAGCGCCTGCAGAACTTCCTCAAAATAGTGCTCGGCGGTACTAAACCTGTCCGAATCCGGGATGCAACGTCGGTGGCCTTCATCTCCGCCCGGTATGTCTTGACACGGCAAGAGCCATCGCGCACCCTCAATACATGCCGACCGCTTCATTGCATTGATAGGCGGTACCGCACCAAAGGAACTGCTGCGACTAAGCCAAAATAACTTCTTGGCTACTGGGTTCGCTCGCCACAAATGAGTCACGACATGCTTCATGGCAAGTCCGGATAATCGATTCAGTTCGGCCCATTCAGCCAACCGATCGCCAGCGGAAGAGGACGCCTCCGGACTATGGAATTATGACCAAAATAGCCCTTCCCTTCATGCCCCTTCTAGCCTCGAAGTGCTCAATCGCGTCCGCAGCTTCGCCGCTAAGTCCGTGATAAGCATCCTCCGAACTCCACAGCTTATCCAACTAAGCATACTGGATCCAGATATCTCCTCCGCAGCAGTAAAAGGCTTTCCACCGCAATTTCTTCGGCCCGACGTAGCTCCTCTTTCATAGCTCTCAAAGCAGTAGCGAACATCCTTGGCTTCCGGCGGTGGCCTTGTTCAGGCCCTCTTGTTCCGCTTGTCGTTCTTTTTCAAGAACCCCGCAACGGTCGGTAGCATTCTTCAACTTTACGGCCATTTCGGCCATCTCCTCTTTGCTTCGGCAGTGAGAAGCCCGTTTGACCTTCAGCTCTTCGGCCGCCTTTAAAGCAGCCGCATTACTATTTCGGGCTTGCTCTTTAGCTACGGCGAGTTCCGCCTGCAGCCTTCTCCGGCAAAGCAGCGCCATCTGCATCAAAGCATACAAATAATAAGGCATGGGCGTCAAGCTCCCTTACCAGTGCTCATGGAGGAGTCTCATACCTTGTGACTCGTCAAACCGTTTATTGACCAGCGGGATGTCCGTGATCAGCTCTCGCCAAGACGCCGCTCTAGTTCGGCAAATTTGCATTCGGCTAGCCACGGACACCCCGCCACCTACATAGGAAGGGCAATATGTTAGTATCGAGATTATGATCCTCGACACCTTGCCGGTTTTGACACCATACCGAGTCTCGTGGGCTACTATCTACACAGGCGCATTCTATATGCATAACCGCTGAAGGTACATCATCTTTTTCTCAGACCTCAAACCCCGTCACAAGAAACTTACGGCGGCCGTGCAATCCGCAATCAGCGGATGTAATTCTTTCAATCACCGTAGCCATTAGTGCACGGTGATCTTCTCGAGATAGACACTTGCCCAAGTTGGCGCTGACCTTCCGGCTCCGCCGACTCGGGAAACCCTCCGTGGCGACACCTCGTGGTCCCCGCTTCACATGAAGGCGCGATAGGTGGAGGCGCTTTCGCTCTCCATCGCTTTCGGACGAAGATCCTCAAGATGAGCTTCCGCCGAGAAGGGCTGAGATCCGAACTATAAGGTACGATTTCGTTTATCTTCAGAAATAAACACAGGGATATCCTTTATTCACAAGACCCCTTCTTTTTACTTACAGCTCGCCGGAGGGCTGATCCCCTTGGGGAAATAGTGTAGGGCATTTCCAAATACCGGATCCTGTCGCCAAGATTTCCTTCCCGCTTTAGGCCTTGGCTTCCCGGGTCTTGGAGGCCAGTCCTCTTGTCTCCTCGGAAGGTAGGATCCTCGATTCCTCCTTCCTTGAATACCTCCTTCGGAGGCATTTGCTTCCCGGCTCCCCTTCGCCTTTCTTCAAATGGCGCGACCTTCAACATCTTGGTCAGCATAGGGTCCGGTGTGGTCTCTGGGAGGGGAGCTGGACACCTTATTAACTTTGCCTTGGCTATCCACTCCTGTTCAAGAAATGGCTCCCTTAAAGGGCCTATATATGATAAATGAATGAACAGCCTGTCCGGTTACAGGACTACTTACATGAGTATCTGGGCGATTGCAGCTTAGTCCTCAAGGCCCTCGGCCAAGTCCGGACACTTCTCTTGTGATCCAAAGAACAGTTTATACATCTCCACGGGCGTTGCGCCCATAAAATGTTGGAGAGCCTGTGGTCCCTCCGGATTGAACTCCCATGCAGACGGAGGGGCAGCGAGGAGGCGACGTTGCAGGGGCGTAGGCGCCTAATTAGCATAACTCGCGCCGCCATGACCAGATTGATTGATCTCCTCGCAATGCAGAGGAACGTCCTTGGGCGACCCCTGCCGAGCCTGGCTAACCCATGATGCCAGCCGCTGTGGTGGACCTGAGCGGAAGGCGGGTAGCGCCACCCATTTGGTGCCCCTGGGAGCGGTTATATAGAACCACTCCCGTTGCCACAAAGCAAGCTCCTCTTGAAAAGAGCCTTCGAGCCATGGAGCATCAAGACACTTGTCGATGATCGCCCCTCCAAGACTCTGCTTGTGGCCCCTCGATCATCCTCGGCTCCACCTTGAATGTCTTGAGCCACAATCCAAAGTGAGGGGTAACATGGAGGAAGGCTTCACATACGACGATGAATGACGAGATATGGAGGATTGACTCCGGATTCAAGTCATAGAATTCCAGCCCATAATAGAACATGAGCCCCCGCACAAAGGGGGTCCATCGGGAAACCTAAGCCCCGAAGAAAGTGAGATACGAACACTACACTCTTGCCGGGCTCGGGAGTAGGAACGACCTGCCCTGGAGCAGGCAGCCTATGCGAAATTTCTCACGGTTAGATACCCGCATCTCTCAGCCTTAGCACGCCTTCTTCCGTGATTTGAGGAAGGCATCCACCGCCTCGCAGTGTCGGAGCCGGACATCCTCGAAGGTCCAAGCGCCTAAATCTGAAGCTTTGGGTGTTGGAACTCAAGCGAGGGGCGGATTCGATTGAGATTGAAAGAAAGGAGCGGCCTTGGTCTCATTATAAAGAGGTTGAATACCAAGAGCCCTCCCGTGTGGCCAATTAGGACTCGCCCGATAGAGGAGGCGTGCTAACGGCACGGTTGGGTTACTGCGTCCGTATTTTTGAGAATCCCGGAATAAGGGGACACGATCTCGCCTTGACAAAACGCGTGCCAAGGAAACCGCCTCGCTAAACGCTACCGAGGCGGTACAAAGAAAACGATTCGAATAAAGACTTGGCCGTGGCATGATGGCACGCCATGGAATACGCCGCCAGATTGATTTTGTGTAGATATTATTCTCTACGGATTGTTGTGTGGAAATTATTTTGCAGAGCCGGACACTATCCTTGTGTTCAAACTCTTCTATGAAGTATTCAGAGGAGGAACACGCCTTGCAATGCCGAAGACAATATGCGCGTCGGACTCGTCGTCATTGAAGCCTGGTTCAGGGGCTACTGAGGGAGTCCTAGACTAGGGGGTGTCCGGATAGCTGAACTATCACCGTAGGCCGGACTCTGGACTATGAAGATACAAGATTGAAGACTTCGTCCCGTGTCCGGGATGGGACTTTCCTTGGCGTGGAAGGCAAGCTTGGCAAGACGGATATGTAGATCTCCGGCCGATGTAACCGACTGTGTAACCCTAACCCTATGCGGTGTCTATATAAACCGGAGGGTTTTAGTCCGTGAGATCTAACAACAATAACACCATAGGCTAGCTTCTAGGTTTAGCCTCTCTAATCTCGTGGGTAGATCTACTCTTGTACTACCCATATCATCAATATTAATCAAGAAGGAGTAGAGTTTTACCTCCATCGAGAGGGCCCGAACCTGGGTAAAAACATCGTGTCCCTTGTCTCCTGTTACCATCCGCCTAGACGCACAGTTCGGGACCCCCTACCGAGATCCGCCTGTTTTGACACCGACACCCTCCATCCACTCACCGGAATTGAGCAAGTGATATACCGATGGAAAGCTGTTGTAAACACGCAACTTTCCCGTGTTGATCTTTTTTCATACTCGCAATGATTTTAAAAGTTTTTCATCTGAAATTCATTCAGCGTAGTAGTTGAACTTCATCTTGTTTTCACGTTGAACTTCTGTGACGTATTTTTGTTTGTACGCCTTTGAACTTCTCCCCGGCATTTAACCCGACCTTCGGGCTATCGTCGCAACTGTGCTTTCTACCGCGAGTTTTTTCGTTAGTCGTGTTCCATGTGATGTAAGTGTAATCTTCAAACGATTTTTAGCAACTAAATACTCATTTTAGATAGGAATCTCGCTCATAGGCGGATTTTGCACTCGGGTCGTGAAGAACTCGCGTTTTTTGCGATTTTACTGCCTGAGTTGTTCGACCTGAACTTCCCCATGTGCTAGGTTGAACTTCCCGCAACATTGCCCAAATAGGGCTTGCTATATACCGTTGGAAAGCTATGGACACGAGTATCATGACCCAAGTTAAAATTTTCGCAAAATGTAAGCGGTTTAAGAGCAAGTTTGAAAACCGCTTTTTTCTTCACACAAAAAACGTGAATCGTAATTTCGATCGCATTTCTAAACCGTTTATCGGAATGAGGAAAGTAATATGGCTTTGGAAAGCTGCTGGAAAACCGCTCCTTCCACATGTTGAAAGTTTTCTCTGATTCCCTACGGTTAAAGAGTAATTTAGAAAATCGTAAAATTTCACAAACCGAACAGCCGAGTTCGTATTTTCAATGTCATTTCTAAACGGCTAAACCAATTGAGGCAAGCAATAAGGATATGGCGTTGGAAATCTTATGGAAATGCGCTACTTTTTCATGTAGAAAGTTTTTTTCTAATTTTGAACGGTTTAAAAGTGATTTAGAAAACGGTACAAGTTTCACCGAGTTCGTATTTTCGATATATTTTTTAACCCTATGTCAGAATGCAACAAATGATATGGCGTTGAAAAGCTTGAGGAAATGCAAAACTTTTTGGTATATATTATTTCTCCCAATTACTTACTGTTTTGTGTCAGTTTTCGAAATGGCTAAAAATGTATTTTTGCTGTAATATCCACAAACTAAATCGGAATGGGGCAAATAATATACCGTTGAAAAGCTAAGGAAAATGCGAAACTTTTTCATGTTGATGGTTTTCTATGATTCCCTGACATTTTCAAGTAATTTGGAAAATGGCGAGATCATTCGCTTTCACCTTTTTATCGCGAAAAACAGATTCGTGAAAAATGCATCGCGTGAAGTACCCGAACTTCTCGGTATGAAACCTTGAACTTCACTGCTTTTCACGTGCTTTTTTTGCCCGTGGCTCTCCATCTACACACCAGAACACTCCACCGAATTGAGCAAGTGATATGTCGATGGAAAGTCAGGTAGACACGCAACTTCCCGTGTTGATCACTTTTTCATACTCGCAACGGTTTTAAAAGATTTTCATTTGAAATTCATTCCGTGTAGTAGTTGAACTTCCAGCCGTTTTCACGTTGAACTTCCGTGACGTATTTTCGCTTTTGTAATTTTCTCATACATTCGTCAATGTCACACAAATGATATTCCTTTTGTACAAATCTCTCTCACAATATTTTTTTGAACTTTCTCCGACGAAGGAGTTGAACTTACACAAATGATTTCCTACTGTTTTGAAGTAGAAAATGACGAGATCATGATTTTTGCCTTCATCGCGAATGGAGATACACTGCGTGAAGTAGTTGAACTTCTCGCATGTCTGTTCGAACTTCACACTATTTTTAACGTGTTGTTTTTGCTCTGCGTGAAGTAGTTGAACTTCTAGGACGGTTCGCTTTCGAACTTCACTTTGTTTTTGACATGCTGATTATTTACGTGGTGTTTTTTGCACTAAGTGAAGTAATTGAACTTCTGGAGCATCTCTGTTTGAACTTCACCCTTTTCACTTTTTTTTGTATTTTTTCTTATATGAAATACACACCATGTAGTACGTGAACTACCGGTTGTTATCACTTTGAACTTCTCTCTGGTTCGATAGAATTATTTTAAAACACAAAAAATAACATATTTTTAATGTATTTTGGACATCTAAATACACGGTGAACCTCTCTCGTAAGAATTTTTCAACTTTTCCTCGCCGAGCACTTGAACTTCTAGCAACCATTTTTTCGCTTATGAGTTGTTTTAAAAGTGCAAAAATGATGTTGTATTTTTTATTTTTTGAACAGGTAAATCCTAGGTTTTAATAAACTCCGAACTTCTTTGTTATTTAAATTTGGACTTCACTTTTTTATATTTTGAGTAAAGAATTGTATTCGATTTTTATATGGAAAAAAACCGAACATGGAAATACAAGGTGAACCTCTCTCGCAAGAATTTTTGAACTTCTCCGGACGGAACACTTGAAGTTCTTGCAACAAACCTTTTAAGCTTTTTTTTCTATACTTTTATTCTCACCTGAAATGCATTCCTTCCAGTACTTGACCTTCTCGCTGTTTTTACTACGAACTTCTGTCGCCATTTTGTGTTCTTTAGTAAATGTCGAACTTCTTCGTTATTTCAAATCGAACTTCTTAGTTTATTCGTGAGTAATGGAAAAAAAAAAATCAAGTTTTTGTAATAAATATCGAGCTGCTCCGTTTTCTGAAATTGAACTTCTTGGTTTACTTTTTTAGTAATGAGGAAAATCTGACTTTTTCATATACATGGAACTACTCTATTTTTTAAATTGAACTTCTTGGTTTTTTTAATTCGACTTTCTTGGTTCTGTAATAAACAATAAACCTCTAATTTCTTTTTGGAAACATGGAAAATGCTTTTTTTAATAATTTTTGGAACTACCATGTTTTTAATTTTTTGCACTTCTTTGTTTTTAAAAAAGAGAGATGAAACCTTTTTTACAAACATTGAATTGCTTTGTTTCTTTTTATTTGAATTTTTAGGTTTTTATTTTGCTTCGTTCACACCACATTTATCCAAATTTCTTGAGGAAAATTCCAACATGGTCTCTTTTATTTGTTTTACGAAACTCTTGTTTCCTCTGCACTTATCTAGCTTATGTATTTGAGCTTACATACTTCTAAAACCTGAAATTCACTTTTTTTTATCATTTCATAAGTAAACTTTTCTCACACAAATGCACCAATTTCATAAGAAAACTTTCTCTCATAAATGCACAAGAATGGATTCTTTTTTCTTACGTGAACTACCTACACGGGAAACCCAAAGATAAGTTCTTTTTTTCCCGCTTAAACAAAAGTTCTTTATATCAGTCAACTGAAAAATTAAACACAACAAAAAATGAGCTTCTCGCAAAACTATTTTTATTTATACAAGTTTTTTTAAGGGTCTGTGCTCCACTAGTTTCTCTACCTACTAGAGATTTCACATAAGAAAATGGAAGGGGGAAAACGGGAGGCATGCGACATGAGTGATGCAGTGGTTATGGGAATGAAACAGACGGCGGCAACATTGACAAGTGGAATTTTTTCCACCGCATGTTTAAAATCAGTGCAGTCGAATGATATTCCAAATACTAACAAAATGACCACATTATATACAAAGAGAAATGCAATGTTCAGGGCTCATTTTTCTACAACTCACACACCTTTGTTCTCATCCACCTCGCAAAGAAAAATCTGAGCCAGCACAACTGAAAGTCTGAAAGCTACTCATGCAAATAGAATAAAGATCAATACTTTTTGCAAAAGAGAATGACTAAAAGTTGACGAACAACTACAAGTTGAAGGGACTAGTTCTAATGCTTGTAGTATTAGCTCCTTCGTGTTGACCAATTCCACCAAGAGCCGAGCAGGATGAGGGAACGTGAGCAGGAGCTGCACCACCATGACCTGGTTGAAGAAGTTCAGTGCATCCCTGGCGTGCAGCTTCTGCGCCCCTTCTCCATCTCTACCTAGGCCATTTACCCATGTGACTTCTCGGACACTCTGAGTTGAGCCTCAAGACGTCACTGGGGAACAACCTTGACTTCTGAACTTTTGAAGAACGGAAAAATATACAGGTGATTCAGTCGCAAGCTCCTCAAAATTGTATCAAGTCCAGCACATCACAGTAGCGATTAGAGATACAAAAGGTTGACAGAGATACCGGGGAGGCGCGATCCTGCTATGCTACATGCCGAAGTTGGACGTCGCACCATCAAAATTCTGAACTTCTAGAGAACAGCGGCTGCTGCTTGATGAGGAACCAAAAATGGGTCACTGTTCTTGGTTTAGGACGAAGGAGATGCAATCCGATCAGTATTTGCCACGATCGCCGCTTTGGCCTCGCTGGTTGCCACGAGTGGATCCGTGGGTGTGGCCAGCGTGGCACTCGAGGTGGTTCACGCCTGCCCAAGCACTTGCTGACGGGAGGAGCTGTACCGAGCTGCCGTGCATCCTCGGGAGGCGGAGGGTACAGATCGTAGGTGGGATCTCCGCGACAGAATAACGACGAGACGCAGCGGCAGGCGTGGCAGGTCACGTAGGAAGGGAGGGAAGGTCGAGCTGGAGGGGGGGAGGGAGTCGCGTTGGAGTGGCAGAGGTCGTCGGGGTGTAGGGCCGCAGCGGAGGTGGTCGGGGTGGAGGGCGGCGGAGGAGGTGGTCAGGGTGGAGCGCGGCGGTGGAGGTTGTCAGGGTGGAGGGCGGCGGAGGAGGTGGCCGAGGCGGTGCCTTTGCAGGCGGCGGCGGAGGTCGTCGGGAGTGGGATCCGGTGACGGAGGTCGTCGGGACTGGGATCCGGCGGCGATGGGATCGGGGGAAGGTGGGATCAGGATTGGGGAAGTGGTGGGTCGATCTGTTAGGATCGTGGCGGTGGTGGGTTTTTTTTTCTTCCTCGGTTGGAGTTCAGGAACGAGTCCATCGGGCCCTATATAGGGCTGGCCGTGATCCAAATAACTATTCTGATCCTGGGATCAGAATAGTGATGTCCTATATATATGTATGTATGTATATATATATATATATATATCAGTTAGGCTTCAAGTGCGTTCTTGTTAGTTAAACTTATGTATAAATTGTGACACTAAATATGACTAGTAAGTAGTACAGTAGCAGTACTAGTATACGTCGGTCAAATTATTCATCATGTCCACACATTGAATTGACGTGACAACACGCTGCGCATGAGGTGACACAAGAATCCCGGTGGCGTGTTCGGGTATTCCGGACTTCAGATTTGGAGTACCACTTATCTCGCCGTAAATCTTTCATCATTCACTTAAACAATGATTGATCATACATTGAGTACCATATAACTAGAATTACCGATGCAAGTCGAAGAAGGATTGGCCGGTGCTGCCGACTAGCGTCAAGTTCGATCCCACGGATCAGGAGCTGATCGAGCACCTTGAGGCCAAAGTGAGTGCTGACAGCGCGAGATTTCAGTCTCTCATCGATTTGTTCATACCAACCATCATATGCATATGCTACACCCAACCTGAGAAACTTCCAGGTAAGACACCGATCGAGCGTCTACTTGCACAAACATATCCTTTGTTTATAGCTCTATTTTTCTTTTCAGACGCAGACCTGGTGAAACAATTACAATTTGACAGTTAATAAAAGTGAAACAAGTGACTGCAACATGCCAAAGATGTTATGAAAATGCCAACTACGTACACTAAAACCTGTATTCCACAATACAACAGGTATCACACTGAGTGGCCTAAGGAAGCAATTCTTCCAGTGCAATTCCAGGGCGTTCAAAAGGGCACATGGACGCATCGCAAGATACTGATCGGTGTGGCATGCACGCGATGTGGCACAAGATCGGCAATACCTTGCCGGGTGATGGTCAACGGCCGCAGACGGGCAAAGTAAAAGGTTCCGTGCTACACACCAACAAGAACTTCGACCAGCAGAGGACCAATCGGGTGATGCACCAGTACCACCTCGGGGACCCGGAGCAAGAGAAGGAGCGGAACTGGTCCTCTCAAGATTTTCTACCGCATTTAACACTAGGGCCGATGGTAAAAAGATTATAAGTTAGTTAGGTATTGGTAGTTGTACTACCTTATCGTCCGCAAGTTGGTATTGTTGTTAATGATCTTTTGGTATGAACTTGCATTTGCTTCCAACCATCATGCCGAGGGTCGGCGTGGATATAAAGCTGAATCATTTGTTTCGAAATGAATTTTCAGGCACCTGATTTTTATTTGATGGGTAGCATAAGCACCCGCCGTTAATTCGAGTTCTCCAATTTTTTGAAACAAGTGCATGCACTTATTATCACGATAAAAAACAATATCCGTGCTTTGCATCCCCTATCGAGTGTACTTGCAGAATTCTCTCGTTTATTGAGCACGATATTGTTTTTCGTGTCGAGCAAGTTTCAACTGGGATGCAGATCGCCCAGGGTTGGTTTTGTTTTAACAGGCCCAGCCCATGATGACAACGGGCACAAAGATCCAGCAGGTATCTATCGGCCTCTCGCCCGCCAAATAAGTTAGTTATATTTTTGTCTTACAACATCCGCATGCAGTTTTTTTTGAATCAAACACACAGCCCAGTTCTATTTTCCTCTTGAAACGCATGTCCTACATCCGCTTTTCTAATCTCTACCTATAGTTTTACTAGGTCATATACACGTATCATTATATTGAAAACACATGAAATTCTTTTCATAGTTACATCCTTATTTTTGTTGTTTTTCCCACCCAAATACTGATTTTTTAACCACTGGTTTTCCTTAAACCAACTCAATTGTCCCACGTCTTATTTGCTCACAAAAACAATTTTTTTTTTTGGCAAATCAATAAGTTCTTAAAAAATTGTTTATCATTTCGGGATTACAAAAGTTCGGACTCCACCGAAATATGCAAAATAAGGTTGAACTTTTTTACCGTGGTCCTGGGCAGAAAATGGGCTGTAATAAATTACTTAAGAATTAGCAAATGGGCTGCAAATTATAAAAAGTAGCAAATGGGCTTTATGTTGTCTACCAAAGATTTAGAGGCTGACTTGTGGGCCTACCAAGTTCATGCGTACAGAAGGTTTCGCAAAAAATAAACTTAGTCAACAATCGAGTCTACCAGCGTCAGACCGTTAGATGTCAATCTAACGGCAATCGTGCTTCTTCAGTCTCTGATCTTCCTGCCCCAGCCGCCCAAACAAGCGCCATCCGAACCGCCTGCTCCCGCCTCCCGTAGCCGGTAGTGCTGCCGGGCAGGCCTCATGGCCCCATCATACTCGCATCCCTGGCCTGTCTATCCCTCTACTCACCCACACCTCCTGTTATTTTCCGGCGACGGCAATAGCCGAACGATCCAACCCTCGTACTCTCCACCCAGGCATTAGGGCAGCCTCGCCCCGTGTCTTCCCGGCTCAGGTATGGATTTTCCCTTACGTGAGGCCTTGTCATCGCCCACCGCCTGGGTGCTCTCGGGCGGCACATGGTAAACGATGTCGATCCAACGGCCGTAGTGCTTCTTCAACCTTTGGTCTTCTTGCCCAGCCGCCAGCAGCAAGCCGGTTGTGCCGCATGCTCCTGCCTCCGTGGCGGGTTTGCCAGCGCCGGAGGCCTCACCGTCCCCATACTACTCCCACCGCTGGCCAGGCCATCCTCCACTCACCCACTCCCCTGTTATTCTCACGGCGACGATGCCTCACACCGCAACCAACCAGTGAACCCTCGTGCTCCTCTCCGCGTGGGCATCCACTGCCGCGTCTTCCCCGGCTCCGCATCGTCCCCTTCCTAGGCCTCGCCGTCGTCCACCGCCGTGGTGCTCTCGGCGCGGCGTGGTCAATGTGGTCAACGACCGACTTCCATCGGAAGACTACTGTATGTGGAGAGGCTGACGGCTGGGTCCACGGCAGCCGCAAGGAAGTGCCTCCTTATTACAAGCAAAATAATTATTCCTCCACCTGACAGCAGGGATCCATCGGATGGGCCGCCAGTATTTCGCAGAAAAAACGTTTCCCCCCTGACTGCTGGGACCCACCAGACGGGCCACCGTATTTCGCGAAAAAATGTTTGCCCCTGACTGCTGGGACCCACCGGACGGACCACCGTATTTCGCGAAAAAAACATTCCCCCCGCTGTCAGCTCGGACCCACCGGAAGTTGTTGACGCCTGATTTTGGCAAGATACAGAGCGAAAGGGTTTTCAGCATGAAAAGTTTCACATCACCGAATGGAACAACTTTAATGTTTGGACTATAATTATTCGGCATCATGTCAAAGACCAAAACTACACTCAGATTGTCATGTTTAGGTGTTCTGAGTGCTTTTTGGTCAATTAAGCCTCCAGGACAACCTCGGATGAAGGAATGCCCTACATGAATTGTCTTCGTCTCGTCAAATCGGTCGATTTTTATATAAAAATCATCTCAATCCGAATTCGTATGCAAAAGTTAGAGCTATCTGAATGCAGCCCTGTCAAGAGGCGAAATATGACGCAGGAGACCAGACATGTTTTGGCAAGTATCTCATGTAATGCGTGAGTGTTTTGCCCCAGAAGATGGTCTCTAATCGGAAAACGTTCAACACGAAAGTTTTTCGTATCGTCGAAACGGTTAATATTGCTTTTGGGCTCGTTTCCATCCGAGATTGCTTACCACCACAAAAAGACCCGCAAGGTACAGTCAGTTTAAACCGAACAGTTTTGAAAGTTCGGACAAAACCAGTCCGAATTTGACTAGGGTTTTGGACGTGAATTGATGTAATTTTCTTGTAAAGAAAGCCTAGATGAATGCTTTTCTTGTACGGGAAGTCCAGCCGCCTCTTATATTTGTTGGGGGTGACGACCGATTGAAACAACACACAATCGAACAAATCAATATACTACTTTTTCCTGTCTACGTTTTATCTCTCCACTGTTCTTCTCTCTCGTTCTTCGCTGTTCTTCGTGTTTGAGAGCTGCGAATCCTGAGGCTTTAGGGGCGAGCGAATCGACCTAGGGCAGCCCATAGCCGCCCATAATCCTGACGGGTCCCTCCCGAGTGCGCTGGGTTTCGGTCTGCAAAAGCACCTGCCTTGTCTTGCGTATCGCTGTCGGTCGGGTCTCCTTCGACGTGAGCTGCGGTGCATCACCCCCGGCGTCGAGGGTACATGTGACGTGTTCGTGTGTCAACACACTTTTTGGCGACTCCGCTGGGGACGAAGCTTTGAACGGTCTCCAGCCCGTTCTTGCTACGAAGAGATCGTCATCAAGTTGTTGCAATCTACAAAGGTAATATGAATACTCAATCCCCCTTTGTAGATGCAAATAATCCATATGTTGTTGCTAGATCACCTAATGAGCATAATGTATCGGCTAGCCCTAGTTTTATCAATCATGCATCTAATTATGCGCAAGGGCCGATGCAAAACAATTTTCATGCTTCAAATTCTCATGATTTTAGCAACATACGACATATATGTATCCAAACTCTCATTCATCGGCAACCCCACAAATCCATATGCCGATGAACAACATGATGGGTTTGGTTAATCAATTTGAAACACCTCATGTTAAAATTTCCAATAGCATACAAGAAAGTGTTTCACCTTTTATTCATCGGCAACTAATTTGCAATATGTGAACCCAACCATGCCGATGAATGAGAGAATTGGCCATGCTACTACTAGCTATTCGGCCAGTTACTCTCAACCATCATATGCTACACCTCATGTTAGTAATTTTTTGGCACCATACACAACTGTAGATGCTCATAATTCGGCTTCACACCTTTTTGGTCATAGCCGAATAAATGTAAATTTTACAGGAGCCGTTGTGCCAAATATTATAGAAGATGAGGTAGTGGTGGCTGCATTGAAGAGTTTAGCCCAGAATAAGAGGATTAGTGCTCTTTGCCTTGAACAACATGAAAAGGGGCTATTTCCTGATTATGCCGCAATAAAAGCTAGAGTTTTGCAAGAAGATGAATCTTTGCCAATTGATAAAATTGGCGAGCAAAAGTATGGTCTTACAACAATGCATATGCCTTCACCTAGTACTACATCATATTATACACCCCCTACACAATTGCAAAATTTCGGCAACACCCATGTGTCATTGCCGAAAGAGTCTAAAAGCATTGGGGGGCAATCATATCTGGAGTGGGCTGAAATTGAGAAAAAGCTTAAAGCTAATTTTGCCGCCGCCGTAAACAAATAGAAAAGAATTGGCTCAGATAAAAGAAGCATTGCCAATTGGTAGTATCAATGAAAATAAGGATGATTCGGAACATGAAAGTGCTTCATTGAAAAAGCGAATCAAGTAGTATATATTCTGAATACATCAAATCCAACGAGGCAAGCATTATTGAGAAAGGGCATGACAAGCATAGGAAAACAACCATACTTGATTTTTCTGAAGTCAATGGAACCTACTTCCTGCCCTATGAGTTCCGTGTCAGAGAAATTGACAAGCCTCAAGCAATAAGAGCAAGTAGTCGAACAAAGTTCGCTCGATAAGGATCTTCAAGGTAATGATGCACGGAATAAAGAAAAGATGATGAAAAGGCGTTGGAGAGTCATCCAAAGACGAAGCTAGATATTGTTCAAGTCACACCACCATCATGCTCTCCCAACGTATTTGAAGAGGTATGCATAGCGAGTAATTTACATATTTTCAGATTTGGTCGCAACTTCATTATTGAAGCATCTATAAGAAATATTCTCATAAGTAATTTTGAAAGACCAATGAAGAAGGGTAATTTACTTTTGAGCAATAAAATTGTTATGGAACACATCGGTCAACCCATTGAGCCATTTATAAAGACCGATAATGACTTATTGTTACAGCCAAAGCTTTCCCCTGCTGCTTTATCTAAAGTTCATATCTAGTTGGGTAGCTTTGCTTATTTCAGCATTTGGCTTGCACTTGGTCTCAACTGAGGCATGTATGTTCTAAATATCTTCGTTTCAGAAATTTAAAGCCAAGGTTAAATTCTATTGAGAAAATCGATGTTAATATAATATCATATCCAAAGACATCGGAGATAGAGTGGAAAACACAATACATAGCCGAATGGGGAGATTCCAAATCTGAACCATTCGTTTGCTTTTTCTCCAAAGCCGCTCAAACAGCAAGACCGGCTAGGAAACAAGAAGTATACTTTCAATTCAAGCATGTGTGATAAAATATTTGATTTGTTGCTGAAAAATAATTACATTACAATTCTTGGCCACCATGTTGAGCCATCTATCCAAGGACGAATGTATTGTAAGTTGCATGATTCGTTCAAGCATAATTTTGAGGATTGCAACATGTTCCATCAAATAGTTAAATCGGCCATTGAAAAAGGACGATTGAAGTTTGTTGAAACACCAACAGATGACCAGTCTATTCCGATTGGTCCTGATGGCAAAAAGTTTTTGCATCGGCTGCTTCAAGCTGATACATTTAAAGAGAAGGTAAAAACTACAGGTGATGGGATCAAGCTTTCAAGTAAAGAAGTTGTTGAAGAGCATAATGAACATAATCTTGAGGGTGACAATTCCATCGAGCTACAATGGAGATACCAAGCATCGGGGGCAGCAAGCAAATCCAAAAGATCGGTGCAAGCACAACCAAAGAAAACAAAGGCCGCGTAAGCACAAAGGTAAAAAGCCGAAAGTCACTTTCGCACAACTATTGGAAAATATCAAAAGAAGAGTGAAGAGAAGAATGCTTATCGGCCAAATCATGCAAAGAAACCAAGATCACCCCAAGGCACAAATATAAGGATTGGTATTGGCAAAGTGATAATTTTAATGCAACATATTCATATCCTTGTTTTGGGCCGCCAATGCCAATGCCGTGGATGCCTCCCTATGCTCATATAGATACATATTCATCATGGTACAGGTATGATACAAGGGCACATTCTCCATCTTATTCTAGACCATCTCACCAACACTATGCAGCTCCAAGGAGATCAACATTTGAACAGTCACGCGTCAAAGACTGTTTCAATCATAAGGAATCGGTCCAGAGCTCAAGAAAGAAGAAAGAGGTGGTAAAGCAAGTTTACCGCGTGAAAAGAGATGGTCGTAAGTGTGCTGCTTCAGATTAGATCTCAAATAACAAAGAGCCAATTAAAGTGTTGACATTGGCTACAAAAGGCATAGAAGTGAAGCAATCAATTGATAAAAATCAGAGTGCCAAATCTGAAGAAAAGAAGTTGAGAGTGCACAAGGTAAAACAAGAATTGCCATTGCTTCAAACAAAATCACAGCCGGGTGCCCACTCGCTTATCAGACATGTAAAGAAGGAATTACAAAATCTTAGTGCACAAGAGCTGCGAAAGAGGAACATGGCATGGGTTCCCAAGAGGATCAATCAACACAAAAATGATGTGCATGCTTACATTGCAACAAGTACAATAAAAGTGAAGAAGGAAAATAATGAAAGCAACAAACAATTAAGCCGAAGGTGCGCATCACAACATCAAAATCTTCGGTTAGCACATCATCCATTTTCTTCAACCATGCCGTTGATGCCTTTGCCATGGAATTCATCCTTAGGTGCTATACATATTGAGGCTTTCGGTGATTCGTTATGAGTAGTGCAACAAATATCCAAAGTCTTTCAATGCTTTGACGAATCACTTTATGTTTATCTTGATAAATGTCTAGATATAATTTCTACTTTGGATTATTTTAGCATTGCTCATATATCTAGACATGACAATTGGAAAGCAAATGATTTGGCACAACAAGCATCTGGCTATCATGTTGATCGATCGTGGCATGTTTCATATTTCTGAAAAGCCAATGTCTAGTCTTGCCAACCTAGGGGAGGCCGAACCGGAGCCCATCGTTTCGGCCACTAATGAAATACTCAATGCAGGAGAAAATCAAGACTGGAGGAAACCCATCATTGATTATTTGTGTGATCCTAGTAGAAGTGTGGACAGGGCTGTTCGGCGTATGGCTTTCAAGTACACAATGAGAGATGATGGTCTCTATCACGAACGGTTGATGCTGTTCTTTTAAAGTGCTTGGACGAAGACCAAGCGAGAATTGCTATGGGAGAGGTCCATGAAGGTATTTGTGGCACTCATCACCGGCTCCAAAGATGAAATGGTTACTACGACGTGCTGGGTATTATTGGCCGACCATGATTAATGATTGCTTCAGATATTATAAAGGGTGTGAAGCTTGTCAAAAATTTGGTGATATTCAGTTGGCTCCTGCTGCTATGTTACATCCCATTATCAAGCCGTGGCCTTTCAGAGGATGGGGTTTAGACTTTATTGGACAAATTCATCCATCTTCATCAAAGGGCATCGGTTCCTATTAGTAGCAACCGATTATTTCACTAAATGGTCTCAAGCAAAGTGCCTCTCAAGAACATGACACATACAGATGTAATTAAGTTCATAACCGAAAGCACATTATTCATAGATTCGGCATTCCTCAAATGTTGATTACAGATCAAGGTTCATCTTTCATGTCACACCAAGTCGAGAGTTTGTCAATCTTATAACATAAAGTTGCTCAATTCCTCTCCAGATTATGCCCAAGCTAATGGACAAGCTTGAGTCTAGCAATAAAATTTTAATCAAGCTTATCAAGAAGAGGATTGAGGATAATCCGAGGAGATGGCATGAGTTGTTGTCTCAAGCCTTGTGGGCACATAGACTTTCAAGGCATGGTGCTACCAAGGTGACTCCATATGAGCTTGTATATGGCCAAGAGGTTGTATTAACAGTGGAAGTAAATTTTAATGCTTTGAGAATAGCCAAACAAAATGATTTATCGGCATTAGACTTTTATAACTTGATGATGGACAATATTGATGAAGTTGCCGATAAACGTTTGGTTGCTTTGAAGTCCATAGAGAGAGACAAGTTGAGGGTCGCAAGAGCTTACAATAAGAAAGTTAAGTTGAAGAATTTTCAAGTTGGTGATCTCATGCCTCGGAAGGTGATTCGCCGATTGGTTCAAGAGATAGGAAATTCGGGAAGTGGTCTCCGAGTTGGGAAGGTCCTTTTAGAATTACAAGGGTTGTTCCCGAAATTCATATTTGTGGAATCAATACAAGGGCATTGTTACCCCGAGCTCTCAACGGAAATATTTGAAGAAGTACCACCCGAGTGTGTGGCAGGAAGCCCGAGTAGGCAATGGCCGATATACGACTATCGCCTTAGAGCAAACATGGCGATACATAATTATCGCCTCGAGGAAAATAAATGGCCGATGGAGTGTTGACATCGTCCTTAGAACGAACACTATGCATATTATTTTTCGGCATGCAAGCTTTGCCGAAAAACAGGGGCATGTGTTGACGCCTGATTTTGGCAAGATATGAGTGAAAGGGTTTTCAGCATGAAAAGTTTCACATCACCGAATGGAACAACCTTAATGTTTGGACAATAATTATTCGGCATCATGTCAAAGACCAAAACTAAACTCAGATTGTCATGTTTAGGTGTTCTGAGTGCTTTTTGGTCAATTAAGCCTCCAGGACAACCTCGGATGAAGGAATTCTCTACATGAATTGTCTTCGTCTCGTCAAATCGGTCGATTTTTATATAAACATCATCTCAATCCGAGTTTGTATGCAAAAGTTAGAGCTATCTGAATGCAGCCCTGTAAAGAGGCGAAATATGACGCAGGAGACCAGACATGTTTTGGCAAGTGTCTGATGTAATGCGTGAGTGTTTTGCCCCAGAATATGGCCTCGAATCGGAAAACGTTCAACACTAAAGTTTTTCGTATCGTCGAAACGGTTAAGATCGCTTTTGGGCTCGTTTCCATCCGAAATCGTTTACCACCACAAAAAAGACCCGCAAGGTACAGTCAATTTAAACCGAACAGTTTTGGAAAGTTCGGACAAAACCAGTCCGAATTTGACTAGGGTTTTGGACGTGAATTGTTGTAATTTTCTTGTAAAGAAAG
Source organism: Aegilops bicornis (assembly GCA_021605145.1). Classification (NCBI taxonomy): domain Eukaryota; kingdom Viridiplantae; phylum Streptophyta; class Magnoliopsida; order Poales; family Poaceae; genus Aegilops; species Aegilops bicornis. Next base: position 403,971 of record JAHIAL010000033.1, on the reverse strand, counting down.
CCTAGATGAATCCTTTTCTTGTACGGGAAGTCCAGCCGCCTTATATATGTTGGGGGTGACGGCCGATTGAAACAACACACAATCGAACAAATCAATATACTACTTTTTCCCGCTCACGCTTTATCTCTCCACTGCTTTTTCTCTCGTTCTTCGCTGTTCTTCGTGTTTGAGAGCTGCGAATCCCGAGGCTCTAGGGGCGAGCGATCGACCTAGGGCAGCCCATAGCCGCCGCAATCCGACGGGTCCCTCCCGGTGCGCGGGGTTTCGGGTCTGCAAAAGCACCTGCCGACTGTCTTGCGTATCGCGCTGTCGGTCGGGTCTCCTTCGACGTGAGCTGCGGTGCATCACCCCCGGCGTCGAGGGTACACGTGACGTGTTCGTGTGTCAACAGAAGTGCCTCCTTATTATGCACAGAAAAATGAATACCCCCCCTGCTAGCTAGGAGCCACCATGGTGGGAGGCTGACTTGTGGGCTTACTAAGTTGACGGGGACGGAGGGCTTTGTCAACTTAGTCAATATGAACGATTCTAGCTCCAAGGACCGTGACGATGTCCATCCAACCGCCGTGGCTTCTTCAATCTTCGCTTCTTCCTGCTTCCACCGCTCAAACAAGCGTCGGCGGGACTGCTCGCCTCCTTCCTCACGGCGGGGCAGGCCGCCACAGCAGCCCTCACCGCCCCACCAGATTCCCATCGCAGGCCTAGCCATCCCTCTACTCACCCACACTGCCGTTATTCTCCGGCGACAGCAGACGAACCAAGAAACCCTCAGACAACAGATTCCTCCGCGTGGGAAACAACTGCCGAAGTCTTCCTCGCCTGCGTCGTCCCCTTCAGAGGCCTCGCCATTGCCGCCCACCGCCTCGTGCTCTCGGTGCGGCTCGGTCAACGTGGTCAACAACCGACATGCATCTGAAGTGGACTCTACGTGGAGAGGTCGAATTGGGGTCCATGGCCGCACGCAAGGAAATGCCTCCTTATTACGCCGCAAAATAATGATTCCTCCACCGACATCGGGGACCCACCGAAAGGGCCTCTCAGATTTCGTGAGAAAACGTTATCACTACCGGCTGACCGACCCACCAGCTATATCTTCGCAGGCAAGGAAGTGCCTCCTTATTACGCAAAAAAAAATGAATACTCCCCCTGTTAGCTGGGACCCAGTATAGTGGCAGGCTGACTTGTGGGCCTACTAAGTTGACGGGGACGGAGGGCTTTGTCAACTTAGTCAATATGCACGATTCTAACTCCGGACCGTGACGATGTCCATCCAACGGTCGTAGTGCTTCTTCAACCTCTGGTCTTCTTGCTCCAGCAGCACAAACCAGCGCCGATCGTGCCTCGTGCTCCTGCCTCCCGTGGCCGTCTGCGATGCGGCGGAGGCGTCACCGCCCCTACTACTCCCACCGTTGGCGAGGTCATCCCTCTACTCACCCACACCCCCTGTTATTCTGCGGCGACTGCACCCTCATGCCGCTGCGAACCAGTGGACCCTCGTACTCCTCTACATGTGGGCATCCACTGTCGCGTCTTCCCCGGCTCCGCGTCGTCCCCTTCCTAGGCCTCGCCGTTGTCCAACGCCCTGGTGCTCTCGGCGCGGCGTGGTCAACGTGGTCAAGGAACGGCTTCCATCGGACGTGGACTGTACGTGGAGAGGTCGATACCGGGTCCACGACCGCAGCAAGGGAAGTGCCTCCTTATTACGTGCAAAATAATTATTCCTCCACCGACAACGGGGACCCACCGGACGGGCCACCGTGATTTCGCAGAAAGAAAACGTTTCCCCCTGACTGCTGGGACCCACCAGCTACATCTTCGCACGCAAGGAAATGTTGGGGAACGTAGTAATTTCAAAAAATTTCCTACGCACACGCAAGGATCATGGTGATGCATAGCAACGAGAGGGGAGAGTGTCGTTCACGCACTCAGAGACCGAAAGCGAAGCGTTATATCAACGCTGCTGATGTAGTCAGACGTCTTCACGATCCGACCGTCCAAGTACCGAACGACGGCACCTCCGAGTTCAGCACACGCTCAGCTCGATGACAATCCCGGACTTTGATCCAGCAAAGTGTCGTGGATGAGTTCCACAAGACGACGGCAAGGCAGGACGATCTTGATGTTCTATCGTCGCAGCGCATCGCCTAAGCACCGCTACAATATTATCGAGGTGGACTATGGTGGAGGGGGCACCGCACATGGCTAAGGAACGATCATGAGGATCAACTTGTGTGTTATGGGGTGCCCCCCTCCTCCGTATATAAAGGGGGAGAGGAGGAGGGGGCCGGCCAAGGGGAGAGGCGCGCCCTAGGGGGGGCAATCCTACTCCAAGTAGGTTTGGCCCCCCTTTCCTATTAGGAGTAGGAGAGGGAAGGAAGAGAGAGGAGGGAAGAAGGAAAGGGGGCCGCCCCTCCCACCCGGATTGGGCTTGGGGGCGCCCCTCCTTGCTCCTTCTCCCTCCTTTCCACTAAGGCCCAATAAGGCCCATATACCTACCGGGGTTCCAGAACCTCCGGAGCTTGCAGTATAGTCCCAATCTCATCCGGAACCTTTTCGGTGTCCATATAAAACCGTCCAATATATCAATCTTTATGTCTCAACCATTTCGAGACTCCTCATCATGTCCGTGATCACATCCGGGACTCCGAACAACCTTCGGTACATCAAAACTCATAAACTCATAATATAACTCACATCGTAACGTTAAGCGTCATGCGGACCCTACGGGTTCGAGAACTATGTAGACATGACCTAGAACTGTTTCCTAGGTCAATAACCAATAGCGGAACACGGATGCTCACATTGGCTCCTACATATTCTATGAAGATCTTTATCGGTCAAACCGCATAACAACATCGTTGTTCCCTTTGTCATCGGTATGTTACTTGCCCGAGATTCGATCGTCGGTATCTCAATACCTAGTTCAATCTCGCACCGGCAAGTCTCTTTACTCACATGCGTAATGCATCATTCCGTAACCAACTTATTAGCTACATTTCTTGCAAGGCTTATAGTGATGTGCATTACCGAGAGGGCCTAGAGATACCTCTCCGACAATCGGAGTGACAAAACCTAATCTCGAAATACGCCAACTCAACATGTACCTTTGGAGACACCTCAGAGAGCTCCTTTATAATCACCCAGTTATGTTGTGACGCTTGGTAGCACACAAAGTGTTCCTCCAAAGAACGGAGTTGCATAATATCATAGTTCCAGGAACTTTGTATAAGTCATGAAGAAAGCAATAGCAACATACTAAACGATCAAGTGCTAGGCTAACGGAATGGGTCAAGTCAATCACATCATTGTCCTAATGATGTGATCCCGTTAATCAAATGACAACACATGTCTATGGTTAGGAAACATAACCATCTTTTATTAATGAGCAAGTCATGTAGAGGCATACTAGTGACATTATGTTTGTCTATGTATTCACACATGTATTATGTTTCCGGGTAATACAATTCTAGCATGAATAATAAACATTGATATGAGGAAATAAATAATAACTTTATTATTGCCTCTAGGGCATATTTCCTTCAGTCTCCCACTTGCACTAGAGTCAATAATCTAGATTACACAGTAATGATTCTAACACCCATGGAGTCTTGGTGCTGATTATGTTTTGCTCGTGGAAGAGGCTTAGTCGACGGGTCTGCAACATTCAGCTCTGTATGTATCTTGCAAATCTCTATATCTCCCACCTGGACTCGGTCCCGGATGGAATTGAAGCGTCTCTTGATGTGCTTGGTCCTCTTGTGAAATCTGGATTCCTTTGCCAAGGCAATTGCACCAATATTGTCACAGAAGATCTTCATTGGTCCCGATGCACTAGGTATGACACCTAGTTCGGAAATGAACTCCTTCATCCAGACTCCTTCATTTGCTGCTTCTGAAGCAACTATGTATTCCGCTTCGCATGTAGATCCCGCCATGACGCTTTGTTTAGAACTGCACCAACTTACAGCTCCACCGTTTAATAAAAACACGTATCCGGTTTGCGATTTAGAATCGTCCGGATCAGTGTCAAAGCTTGCATCGACGTAACCATTTACGACTAGCTCTTTGTCACCTCCATAAACGAGAAACATATCCTTAGTCCTTTTCAGGTATTTCAGGATGTTCTTGACCGTTGTCCAGTGATCCACTCCTGGATTACTTTGGTACCTTCCTGCCAAGCTTATTGCTAAGCATACGCCAGTGTCCGGTACACAGCATTGCATACATGATAGAGCCTATGGCTTTGAAGCATAGGGAACATCTTTCATTTTGTCTTTATCTTCCGCCGTGGTGGGGCATTGAGTCCGACTCAACTTCACACCTTGTAACACGTGCAAGAACCCTTTGTTTGCCTCGATCCATTTTGAACTTTTTCAAAACTTTATCAAGGTATGTGCTTTGTGAAAGTCCAGCTTAAGCTGCCTTGATCTATCTCTCAGAGATCTTGATGCCCAATATGTAAGCAGCTTCACCGAGGTCTTCCATTGAAAAACTTTTATTCAAGTATCCCTTTATGCCATCCAGAAATTCTATATCATTTCCAATTAGCAATATGTCATCCACATATAATATCAGAAATTCTACAGAGCTCCCACTCACTTTCTTGTAAATACAGGCTTCTCCAAAAGTCTGTATAAAACCATATGCTTTGATCACACTATCAAAGAATTTATTCCAACTCCGAGAGGCTTGCACCAGTCCATAGATGGATCGCTGGAGCTTGCACACTTTGTTAGTACCTTTTGGATCGACAAAACCTTCTAGTTGCATCATATACAACTCTTCTTCCAGAAATCCATTCAGGAATGCAAGTTTGACATCCATTTGCCAAATTTCATAATCATAAAATGCGGCAATTGCTAACATGATTCGGACAGACTTAAGCATCGCTACGGGTGAGAAAGTCTCATCGTAGTCAACCCCTTGAACTTGTCGAAAACCTTTCGCAACAAGTCGAGCTTTGTAGACGCTACATTACCATCGCCACGCCTTCTTCTTGAAGATCCATTTATTTTCTATGGCTTGCCGATCATCGGGCAAGTCAACCAAAGTCCATACTTTGTTTTCATACATGGATCCCATCTCAAATTTCATGGCTTCAAGCCATTTTGCGGAATCTGGGCTCATCATCGCTTCCTCATAGTTCGCGGGTTCGCCATGGTCAAGTAACATGACTTCCGTAATAGGATTACCGCATCACTCGGTGCGGATCTTACTATGGTAGACTCCACGGTTCGGTAGTAACTTGATCTCAAGTTTCATGATCAAGATCATTAGCTTCCTCACTGATTGGTGTAGTTGTCACAGGAAGCGATTCTTGTGATGAACTACTTTCCAATAAGGGAGTAGGTACAGTTACCTCATCAAGTTCTACTTTCCTCCCACTCACTTCTTTCGAGAGAAACTCCTTCTATAGAAAGGATCCAAATTTAGCAACAAAAATCTTGCCCTCAGACCTGTGATAGAAGGTGTACCCAATAGTCTCTTTTGGGTATCCTATGAAGACACATTTTTTCGATTTGGGTTCGAGCTTATCTGGTTGAAGTTTCTTCACATAAGCATCGCAGCCCAAACTTTAAGAAACGACAACTTTGGTTTCTGCCAAACCATAGTTCATAAGGCGTCGTCTCAACGGATTTTGATGGTGGCCTATTTAACGTGAATGCGGCCGTCTCTAAAGCATAACCCCAAAATGATAGCGGTAAATCAGTAAGAGACATCATAGATCGCACCATATCTAGTAAAGTACGATTCTGACGCTCGACACACCATTTCGCTGTGGTGTTCCGGTATGTGAGTTGTGAAACTATTCCGCATTGTTTCAAAATGTAAACCAAACTTCGTAACTCAAATATTCTCCTCCACGATCAGATCGTAGAAATTTTATTTTCTTGTTACGATGATTTTTCACTTCACTCTGAAATTCTTTTGAACTTTTCAAATGTTTCAGACTTGTGTTTCATCAAGTAGATATACCCATATCTCGCTTAAATCATCGCGAAGGTGAGAGAATAACGATATCCGCCACGAGCCTCAACATCATTGGACCACATACATCTCGTATGTATGATTTCCAACAAATCTGTTGCTCTCTCCATAGTTCCGAGAACGGCGTTTTAGTCATCTTGCCCATGAGGCACGGTTCAAGAAGTACCAAGTGATTCATAATCAAGTGATTCCAAAAGTCCATCAAGATGGAGTTTCTTCATGCTTTTACACCGATATGACCTAAACGCCAAAGTACCACAAATAAGTTGCACTATCATTATCAACTCTGCATCTTTTGGCTTCAACATTATGAATATGTGTATCACTACTATCGAGATTCAATAAAATAGACCACTCTTCAAGGGTTCATGACCATAAAAGATATTACTCATATAAATAGAACAACCAATATTCTCTCGATTTAAATGAATAACCATCTCGCATCAAACAAGATCCAGATATAATGTTCATGCTCAACGCCGCACCAAATAACAACTATTTAGGTCTAAAACTAATCCCGATGGTAGATGTAGAGGTAGCGTGCCGACCGCGATCACATCGACTTTGGAACCATTTCCCACGCCAAGATCGTCTCAAGCTTCGAAGTTGCAAATATTAGCAATGTAACCAAAGATCAAATACCTGTGTGCTCTGCGAGCATTAGTAAGGTACACATCAATAACATGTATATCACATATACCTTTGTTCACTTTGCCATCCTTCTTATCCGCCAAATACTTGGGGCAGTTCCGCTTCCAAAGGTCCACCGCTTGGCAAGAGAAGCACTCGGGCCTCGTGCTTAGGTCCAGACTTGGGTTTCTTCTCTTGAGCAAAGAACTTGCTTTGCTGTTCTTTTTGAAGTTCCCTTCTTCTTCCCTTTGCCCCTTTTCTTGAAACTGGTGGTCTTGTTAACCATCAAAACTTGATGCTCCTTTTTGATTTCTACCTCCGCAGCTTTTAGCATTGCGTAAGAGCTCGAATAGTCTTGTCCATCCCTTGCATATTATAGTTCATCACGAAGCTCATGTAGCTTGGTGGCAGTGATTGAAGAATTCTGTCATTAATGACACTATCATCGTGAAGTTTAACTCCCAGCTTGAATCAAGTGAGTATTATACCCGGACATTTTGAGTATATGTTCACCGATGTAACTATTCTCCTCCATCTTACAGCTATAGAAAATATAGGAGACTTCATATCTCTCAATCCGGGCATTTGCTTGAAATATTAACTTCAACTCTGGAACATCTCATATGCTCCATGACGCTCAAAACATCGTTGAAGGCCCGGTTCCAAACCGTAGTAAAGCATGGCACAATCGAACTATCGAAAGTAGTCATCACTTTGCTCGCCAGACGCTCTTAACGCCGTCGGGCCAGCATCAAAGAAGCAGTTCGCACCCAGCCGTGCTTCCAGGACGTAATTCTTCTATGCAAAGCAATGAGGATAATCTCGTGTTACGGACCCGATCCGTAATTGCTACCATCATCTTTCAACTTAGCTTTCTCAAGGAACGCATTAAAATTCAACGGAACAACAACATGAGCCATCTATCTACAACAAACATAGACAATCAAAATGCTATCAGGTACTAAGTTCATGATAAATTTAAGTTCAATTTAATCATATTACTTAAGAACTCCCACTTAGACATACATCTCTCTAGTCATCTAAGTGATCACGTGATCCAAATCAACTAAACCATGTCCGATCATCACGTGAGATGGAGTAGTTTCAATGGTGAACATCACTATGTTGATCATATCTACTATATGAATCACGCCGACCTTCGGTCTCCGTGTTCCGAGGCCATATCTCAGATATGCTAGGCTCGCCAAGTTTAACCCGAGTATTCCGCCTGCAACTGCTTTTGCAATCTGTTGTATTTGAACGAGAGCCTATCACACCCGATCATCACGTGGTGTCTCAAAGACGAAGAACTTTCGCAATGGTGCATACCGGGGAGAACACTTCTTGATAATTAGTGAGAGATCATCTTAAAATGCTACCATCAATCAAAGCAAGATAAGATGCATAAAAGGATAAACATCACATGCAATCAATATAAGTGATATGATATGGCCATCATCATCTTGTGCTTGTGATGTCCATCTCCGAAGCACCGTCGCGATCACCATCGTCACCGGCGCGACACCTTGATCTCCATCGTAGCATCGTTGCCGTCTCGCCAATCTTATGCTTCTACGACTATCGCTACCGCTTAGTGATAAAGTAAAGCATTACAGGGCATTTGCATTTCATACAATAAAGCGACAACCATATGGCTCTCGCCATTGCCGATAACTTCGCTTACAAAACATGATCATCTCATACAATAAAATATAGCATCATGTCTTCACCATATCACATCACAACATACCCTGCAAAAACAAGTTAGACGTCCTCTACTTTGTTGTTGCAAGTTTTACGTGGCTGCTACGGGCTTAGCAAGAACCGTTCTTACCTACGCATCAAAACCACAACGATAGTTCGTCAAGTTAGTGTTGTTTTAACCTTCGCAAGGACCGGGCGTAGCCACACTCGTTCAACTAAAGTTGGAGAAACAGACACCGCCAGCCACCGTGTGCAAAGCACGCCGGTAGAACCAGCCTCGCCGTAAGCGCATTTAGTAATGTCGGTCCGGCCGCTTCATCCAACAATACCGCCAACCAAAGTATGACATGCCGGTAAGTAGTATGACTTGTATCGCCCACAACTAACTTGTGTTCTACTCGTGCATATAACATCAACGCATAAAAACCTAGGCTCGGATGCCATCATGGGGAACGAGTAATTTCAAAAAATTCCTACGCACACGCAAGGATCATGGTGATGCATAGCAACGAGAGGGGAGAGTGTTGTCCACGCACTCGTGAGACCGAAAGCGAAGCGTTATATCAACGCTGTTGATGTAGTCAGACGCCTTCACGATCCGACCGATCCAAGTACCGATCAACGACGGCACCTCCGAAGTTCAAAGACACGCTCAGCTCGATGACGATCCCCTGACGCCGATCCAAAGAAAGTGTCGGGATGAGTTCCACAAGACGACGGGCGTGGTGACGATCTTGATGTTCTACCGTCGCAGGGCTTCGCCTAAGCACCGCTACAATATTATCGAGGTGGACTTTGGTGGAGGGGGGCACTGCACACGACTAAGGAACGATCAAGAGGATCAACTTGTGTCTCATGGGGTGCCCCCCTCCTCCGTATATAAAGGGGGAGAGGAGGAGGTTGCCGGCCAAGGGGAGAGGCGCGCCCTAGGGGGGGCAATCCTACTCCAAGTAGGTTTGGCCCCCTTTCCTATTAGGAGTAGGGAGAGGGAAGGAAGAGAGGGAGGGAAGAAGGAAAGGGGCCGCCTCCCACCCGGATTGGGCTTGGGGGCGCCTCCTTGCTCCTTCTCCTCCTTTCCACTAAGGCTCAATAAGGCCCATATACCTACCGGGGTTCCGTAACCTCCCTGAGCTCCCAGATAGTCCCAATCTCATCCGGAACCTTTCCGGTGTCCAAATATAACCGTCCAATATATCAATCTTTATGTCTCGACCATTTCGAGACTCCTCGTCATGTCCGTGATCACATCCGGGACTCCGAACAACCTTCAGTACAGCAAGACTCATAAATTCATAATATAACTGCCATCAGAACGTTAAGCGTATGGACCCTTACGGGTTCGAGAACTATGTAGACATGACCTAGAACTGTTTCCGGTCAATAACCAATAGCGGAACCTGGATGCTCATATTGCCTCCTACATATTCTATGAAGAACTTTATCGGTCAAACCGCATAACAACATACGTTGTTCCCTTTGTCATCGGTATGCTACTTGCCCGAGATTCGATCGTCGGTATCTCAATACCTAGTTCAATCTCATCACTGGCAAGTCTCTTTACTCGTTACGTAATGCACCATTCCGTAACTAACTCATTAGCTACATTGCTTGCAAGGCTTATAGTGATGTGCATTACCGAGAGGGCTCAGAGATACCTCTCCCACAATCGGAGTGACAAAACCTAATCTCGAATACGCCAACTCAACATGTACCTTTGGAGACACCAGAGAGCTCCTTTATAATCACACGCTTATGTTGTGACGCTTGGTAGCACACAAAGTGTTCCTGTGTAAATGGGAGTTGCATAATCTCATAGTTGTAGGAACTTTGTATAAGTCATGAAGAAAGCAATAGCAACATACTAAACGATCAAGTGCTAGGCTAACGGAATGGGTCAAGTCAATCACATCATTCTCCTAATGATGTGATCCCGTTAATCAAATGACAACACATGTCTATGGTTAGGAAACATAACCATCTTTGATTAATGATCTAGTCAAGTAGAGGCATACTAGTGACATTATGTTTGTCTATGTATTCACACATGTATTATGTTTCCGGGTAATACAATTCTAGCATGAATAATAAACTTTTATCATGATATGAGGAAATAAATAATAACTTTATTATTGCCTCTAGGGCATATTTGCTTCAGGAAGTGCACCCGGGCAAAAAAAACGATTCGCCCACCTGACTGCTGGGACCCACCAGCTACATCTTCGCATGCAAGGAAGTGCGTCCGGGTAAAACAAACAAAACGATTCGCCCCCCTGACTGCTGGGACCAACCAGCTACATCTTCGCAGGTAAGTGCCTGACAGTCGGAACCCACCTGGTCAAAGCTGCGGCATGAGGCTGCCGTCTCCGCCGAATGGTCGATGTAGGGGCGCGCACGTGTCGTAGTAGAGGCGCGCACGTGTCGTAGTGGAGGCGAACACGTAGCATGTACACGTACGTACAGCGGCGAGGGTGCAAGAAAGAAAATACGGCCACGTACGTACATACGAGCAGGGTCTTCAATGCCTACTCACGCATAATGCACATGGCTGGCCGGAACGAAGAAACAGCCGCCATCGTGTTCATGGGGTGCCAACCGCCGGGTCGGAACCGAATGCTGGTCGTGTTCATCGGGAGGGCTTGGACGGAACAGCGATGGAAACGAGGCTCGGGCGCATCGCAGAACGGAGGAATCGGACCTCCTACGCTCGGAACGGGGTCCCGCTGATCGGGAGGGTGTGGGCGCATCGCAAAACGGAGGAAACGGACCTCCTACAAATGTAAACGGGGGTCATGTTGATCGGGAGGTGTGGCGTACCACAAAACGGAGGAAACGGACCTCCTACGGTCGTAAACGGGGTCCCGTTGATTGGGAGGTGTGGGCGCATCGCAAAACGGAAGAAACGGACTTGTGTTGGAGCGCCACGGTCAAACGGGGTCCTGTTCATCGGGAGGTGTGGCGCATCGCAAAACAGACTCCACGGGATACAGTTCATCTCCACCATCGACCTCCTCCAGCCTCCACGGGCTACCGCTGACCTCCTCCACCTCCACGGGCTCCTCGCTTCATCCAGCCTCCACCGCCGCTACTCCACCGCCATCGCTCAACCACCCCTCCACGGGCACCCCTCCATCGCTCATCTGCTCATCCAGCCCTCCACAACACGGGGTCTGCTCAACCACCCCTCCAGGCCATCCCTCCACCGCCTACTATTCATCCAGCCTCCACACCACGGGTCTTGTTCATCCAGAGGCAACGCCACCGCCAATCGCTCATCCAACCGCCCCGCAACACTCACCGCTCATCCAATCGATCGGCTTCGCTAGTAGTAGTAGCGGCGAATCGCCCATCGGATTCAGTTAAGAGCCATCGATCGATTGCTCGGGTTCAAGAACGCTGTAGCTCGCAAAGGCAATCGCCGGGTTCAGTTAGAGCTTAATGCCTCGCACACACGCTGCACGCATTTACGAGAAAACACGATCGCTCGCCCCGACCTCCCACCGTGAACCGCAACTCCCTGAAATTTTCCTCCCCTCGCTTCTACCATGGTTTTTGCCGCCATGGACGGCCCAAAGAATGTCATGCAGTACCGCCTCCGCCCGCCCAGGCTTAAAAGCCCATTTTCTGTCATAGAAGTAGGAGCCCACCACATCTATGATGATATCGGGTTTTGTCACAATTATCGTCATAGAATTGTCATATGTATGACAGAAAAAAATTTCGTTCGGCCCAAAATGTCACGGATGTGTCTTTTTTTTGTAGTGGAAGGCTGGCTATGGCATCGACGACTTGGTCACGCAGGCATGAGGAATTTGCACACACTTGCGAAGAAGAAGCATGTCATTGGCATTGAGAATGTCAAGTTCCTCAAGGATCACTTATGCGGAGCCTGTGAAGCTGGGAAGATGACAAAGGCTAAGCATCCAGCGAAGACTATGATGACCACCACTCGACCAATTGAATTGCTTCATATGGATCTCTTCGGTCCTAATCATTACTCAGCAGTCACCAATTATGCATCTCTATATGGTCTTATTATTGTTGATGATTACTCTCGATACACATGGATACACATTGATACCTAAAAACATGAAGTGCAGGAAGTCTTCAAACGATTTTCCTCGAGGGCTTCAACCAACTTTGGTGTGAAGATCAAGCACATCAGAAGTGACAATGGAACTGAGTTCAAGAATTCTGGTCTCGATGACTATCTCGATGAACTTGGTATTACTCATGAGTTATCCGCTCCTTATACTCCTCGCCAGAATGGCGTCGTGGAGCGCAAGAACAGGACTCTTGTTGAGATGGCTCGTGACTATGCTTGATGAATACAAGACGCCTCGTCACTTCGGATTAAGGCCATTTATATCAAGTGCCACATCATCAATAGGGTATATCTTCACAAATTCTTCAGGAAGACTGCCTATGAACTCCTCACTGACAAGAAACCCAATGTGAGTTATTTAAAATTCTTCGGTGCTAAATGTTGGATTAGAGATCCTCATCACAATGCTAAATTTGCACCGAAAGCACATGATGGTTTTATGCTTGGTTACGGAAAGGACTCAAGACACCTACAGTAGTCTTCAACAACGCTTCACAAGGTTGTTGAAACTATAGATGTGTGGTTTGATGAAACTAATGGCTCGCAAAGAGAGCACCTACCTTCTGTGATAGATGAACCAAAGCACCGAGGAAACTATCAAGTTCAAGGCTACCGAGGATGTCATTCCCATCAAGAATCAAGAAGAATTCATTACAGAACGTGAAGAACGTCGAGCTAATGCACCTGAAGAAAATGCTGAAGAAAGTGGTGCTGAAGAAAATGCTGATCAAATTCCTCGATGCCAACTAGCTCATCCTCGCGTTGCAAAATAAGTGCAAGTTGAAAAGACCATCGATGACATTGAAGCACGAGGTCCTCTCACACGCTCAAAATCTTCACATTTGTCTAACTTTTGTGGGCACTATGCTTTTGTCTCTATCACAGAGCCCACTAAGGTAGATGAAGCATTTCTGGAGCCTGAGTGGATTCAGGCCATGTAAGAAGAATTACATCAGTTCGAGGTCAACAACGCCTGGGAACTCGGTCAAACGTCCAGATCCTCGTAAGCACAATATCATTGGCACAAAGTGGATCAACCGCAAAAAGAAAGATTAAAATGGCCTTGTGGTGAGGAATAAGGCACGGCTTGTAGCTCAAGGCTACACACAGGTTGAAGGAATTGATTTTGATGAAACTTTTGCTCCTATTGCTCGACTTGAGGCTATTCGCATATTACTTGCTTATGCTAACCATCATGATATCACTTTATATAAAATGGATGTGAAAAGTGCATTCCTCAATGGTAAGCTTGAGGAAGAAGTATATGTTGCTCAACCCTGTGTTTTGAAGATCCAAAGAATCCTCGACAAAGTCTTCGGATTTCAATAAGGCCCTCTATGGCCTCAAGCAGGCCCCTCGGGCGTGGTATGATACTTTGAAGGAATTCCTCATGAAGAAAGGCTTCAAACCCGTTCACTCGAATTCTACTCTTTTCACTAAATCTTATGATGGTGAATTGTTTGTGTGCCAAATATATGTTGATGATATTATCTTTGGTTGTACTGACCAACGTTATAGTGATGAATTTTCCTATATGATGAGTGAAGAATATCAAATTTCTATGATGGGAGAGTTGAAATTCTTCTTAGGTCTTCAAATTCGCCAACAAATGCAACGTCATATTCATATCTCAGAGAAATACCTCAAGGATGTATCGAGGAAATTCGCATGCAAGATTGCAAAGGCTAAAATTCCTATGCCCACAAATGGCCATCCGTGTAATCGATGAAAATGGTATTGACTTCGATCATAAGGTATACCACTCCATGATTGGTTCTTTATTGTACTTATGTGCATCTAGGCCAGATATAACGCTTAGTGTTTGCATGTGTGCCCGATTTCAAGCTACACTGAAGGAATCACACCATAAGGGTGTGAAGCATATTCTTCGATATCTAGCTCACACACCAACACTTGGATTATGGTACCCCAAGGGCTCGGCTTTTGATCTCATTGGATATTCTCGACTGGATTATGCCGGTGATCGTGGTGGACCGCAAGTCAACATCCGGTACATGTCATTTCCTCGGATGATCTTTGGTCCGTTGGTCCTCGAAGAAACAGAACTGCGATCATCGTTTACTCATCAAGCCGAGTACAAGGTTGCTGGTTCTTGGCTGTACTCAACTTCTATGGATGAAGCAAACTCTCAAGGACTACGGCCAACGTGAAGAATGTGCCTCTCTCCGTGGATAATGAGAGTGCAATCAAGATTGCTCACAACCCATTTCAGCACTCAAGACAAAGCACATTTAGATTCGGCTATCATTTTCTTCATGATCATGTGTTGAAGGGCTTACATTTCTATTGAGCATGTGAAGATCAAGAACAAATAGCCGATATCTTCACAAAGCCCTTGGATGAGAAGAGATTTAGCAAGTTGTGGTGTGAGCTAAATATCTTAGAGTCTTCGAATGTTCTTTGAAAAGGACACTCATCCTAACACTTATGAAAATTGATGACTTAGATGTGCAACACATGAAGAAACGTTTTTCTTCAATCAATGAAGAATAACACTCTAAGTGTTAAGAAATTAATGAAGAATTTGATTCTTAGAACCCTACGACAATTGTACGCAGTGTCTGAAATCATCATTCTTATATGGTGGGTCACGCCACCACAAAAGTTGAAAATCTTCAATTTGAGTTTTTCCTCAGTTTTTCAAATTCTTCAACTTTGCAAAATCTTCATTGTTTCCGTCGTTTTTCTGCTAAGTGAATGTGATCGGACCCTTCCCCTTCTGTGCTATACTCAACCCAATCTATTCGCAAATTCTTCATGTGCGTTCTATTTGAAACTCGTTCAAAATCTTCACTGTGTCCTTGTCAGCTGAAAAATTTGCGAACGGAACTTTTAACTTATCTTATCTAAATTTTTGGTTTTGCCGCTAAAACCATTCCGCATCCCACATAGACTTATCTATTCACCCACAATCACCACTTCTCAGTACGTGGGTGACACATGTCATGCGAATGAGAAGGGTCAGCACGCTCATTCAAAAATCTTCGGCTAACAGTTTTTCACCGTGGCTATAATACCCCTCTCTCGCCCCGCCGAAGCTTCTCAAACCCTAGCGCCGCTGCTACTTCATCGTCAGCCGTGAGGAAGAGCTTCATCGCCTCAACCTCGTCAGCCGACGACTTTCGCTACCGCCACGGAAATCTTCACTCCGCCGCCAGAGCCGCCTTTCCTTCGCCGAGTTAGGGCGGCGGAAGATCCGTGACCGATTTAACTTCAATTCTCCACCTCACAGCTTCATCGTGTTCTTCGCTCGTGGTAATTAAAAGTTACTTTTACTGCCCTCCTTGATTCACATGTTTACTACAAAATCTTCAAAGGTGTTTTTCTTCAAATCTCACACACTAAACACCTCACAAGTCATCTGTTTGATTCGCTTCTCTAAGCATCATTTTTCTTCAAGATTCCTCAATTGTGTGGATTTTCAATCTATACAACTCGAACCTAAGACAAAGAACGCTTAGTGAAATTCTTCAACACTCATCCGGTCAAATTCCTCAAACTTGTTCTTTTGAAAACCTTCCGAGAACGCATATGACCTCTCCAAATTCCTCGCAACTATACTCGCTCATTGTGCAGTACTCATGACCGGGCTGAATCACTAGGTTCTCATCAACTTAACTCATTAGCAGCGCTCCTCGAAGAAAAAGTTGCTGTATACTTCTTCATAGAATTCGATTGTTCAAATTCCTCAACTGAAGAAAATGGCAGACGGAAAGAAGCCATAGAAAGGAGGAAAGAGGCCTGAAATCGACACTGCCATTGAGATCCCTGATGACATATACAAAGACTATTGCAATCCAGATGAGGCCAAGTTTGGTAAGGACACTACAAAAAAATACACTTCCGTGATGATACGTGTTTGTCACAGTAGGTCGCGTTTTTTGTCATGCATGTACATCCATGACAAATTTATGACAGAATCAAGATAGTCATACATGCGCTGTCGTAGAAGTGTTCCATGACATTACCAAAATTATCATCACGGAAGTGTCCACTTCCATGACGATAAATCGCGCATCACGTAAGTGCTTTCGCTGGCCAAGGGTGACCGACACGCGGCATCCACCGTAACGGAACAACGTTAAGCTATCGGGTCGGATTTTGGATCCGATAACCTGCTAATGTACCACGACCAATACCGATTTTCCACGTGTAAAATTCTCACTGGCCTTTAGCTGGGCCGGCCCAATATGGTCTGCAGAATCTTGTGGGCCTTTAGCTGGATCGGCCCAAAAGTGGCCCACAATGTTTAAATGGGTCGGCCCAACCGAAGGCCCATAAGATTTCGCGGACCATAATGGGCCGTCCCAGCGAAAGGCCCACAAAATTTAGCGGACCATAATGGGCTGGCTCAAATTTAAAGGCCCACATGATTTTGCGGACCACAATGGGCCGCCCAGCTAAAGGCCCACAAGATTTCAGACTATAATGGGCCGCCAAGCTAAAGGCCCAACATTCTTCACAAATCGCCCGTTAACGGCCTGGTCTAAACTTGTCATCAATGCGCCCATGGTCACTCCCCGCCCGTTAATAGTCTCTGCTAAGTAATTGGAATTATGGCTCAAAGGTATTTCCGGCCCGTTAAAGGTCCGGCTTCATTTGGGCCCATTTACAGGCCATCAAAACTTTCGGCCCATAAAAGACCGTGAAGGATTTGGGTCATATTCGGCCATGTCTGTCATTCGGCCTGTTAGTGGCCCACTAAAGATTCGGGCCACTTTCGGCTTGTTGTCATTTTTGGCCTGTTAGAGGCCCACTAAAGATTTGGGCCACTTTCGGCCAGTTGTCATTTTCGGCCTGTTAACGCTGGACGTAACCATGGGCCATATGTGGCCCAACGTCATATCGAGCCCATTAACGGCCCATATAAAAATGACGATAATCTAGCCCGACCGAAGTTCCGGCCTGTTAAAGGCCCGTGTATTAGGTCGGCAAGATTCGCCCGTCATTCAATTCGGCCTCAAATATCCGTGATCGTAAATGGGCCACCATTTCGCCTGCTAAGTCCAAAGGGTTATTTTGCACAATCAGGGCCCAATCTCACTTTCGGTCTATTAAAGGCCCATGTTTTTTATGGGCTCGAGATATTTACACCAGAACGGCCTATTTTTACCGAGGGCCCAAATTATGTTTAGGCTCATTAAAGGCCCACTATGGGCACAGCCTACCAGAAAAATTTGAAAGCTTACGCTAATTTAAGCCCAGATATTTTTAGTGGGCTACATGCCAATTTTGGCCCAGAATTGTTTTTAGCCCAATTGGAATGGGCCCGATTTAATGTTGGCATGTTGGGCTCCTACGGCTTTCTGCCTAATACATTACTAAGATAAACCTACACTATATAAAAATAGCGTCAGAATTATCGCAGCTCGTGGCAAAGATCATAAATGTTGTATCACAACAAAATAAATTCCAATCATACAACAAAAGGCCTGTTGGCATAAAGTTTACTGATCCTTCCAGATAAAAAGCACCATCAGATGTATAGAAGCTACGTATCATTTGACCTGAGTGCTAATGTTTACGGCTGTAGAATCTGATGGAGCAAAGACGATCCCCACCTTTTTCTCGCCATTGCTCTTCAACAACGAAGCAAATGTCCTGACAAATGGGTTTCAAAACCATTCATATCTTGACGACATTTCTCAACCACTATTCTTGTTTCCGAAAACGGCCCATTAGGGATTGGACTTGTGTCCGGAGCACAGATATATCACTGCCTAGCAGGAAGATTTTGTTCAAGAGGCGATTTGGACGAGGTTACCTTGACAACCAACCTGTAATTACACAGAAGGTGCTTTTTGCACTAATCAAGTTAGTGGAGAGATACTGACGACCGGGCAGTTAAGAGGTGACATTGTGCCCGTAGTAGCCTCGTCACCTTCGTGTGGTTGTGGCTATTCAATCATTTGTTCCATAGCTTCCTCAAAGTTTGAACTTGTAGATTAGTGTACCGGATAAGTTACTAATGAGACAAAAACAAACAAAGTAGGTTAAACGTTTATACATAACTTATTTTGGTGAACTACTTTAATACATTAGCATGTATTTGTTGGGTTATGTTGCAGAAAATTAAAATTTTTCCTACGGTTTCACCAAGATCCATCTATGAGTTCATCTAAGCAACGAGTCGAGGGAGTGAGTTTGCATCTACATACCACTTGTAGATCGCGTGCGGAAGCTTTCGAGGGGATGGTGATGATGGAGTCGTACTGGACCACCGATGACCAAGTGCTGAACGGACAACACCTCCGCTGCTCAACACACGCATGCACGGGCAACGCCTCCTCCGCCTTGATCCAGCAAGGAGGAAGGAGAGGTTGAGGAAGACAGCTCCACCCCAGACGACGGGCGTGATGATGGTGGAGAAGCAAGATTCGGCTGTGGCTTCGCCGAAAGCACACAACGAAGGAGGAGAGGTGTTGGGGAGGGGAGGGGCTGCGCCTTGGCTTGGGTGCGGCTGGCCTCCCCTCACCCCTCTATTTATAGGGGGAAGGGGCAAGGGGGCCCGGCCCCTCTAGATGGCATCTAGAGGGGGGCGGCGGCCAAGGGGAGGGTGGCTTGCCCCTGCCAAGGGGCGCCTTTAGGGTTCCCTCAACCCTAGGCGCATGGGCCCATGTAGGGGCTGCGCCCAGCCCACCAGGGGCTGGCTCCTTCCCCACGCAGCCCATAGGGCCCCCCGAGGGGTGGCTCCTCCGTGGACCTCGAACCCTTCCGGTGGCCCCTGACATAATACCGGTATGCCCGAAACTTTCCGGTGTCCGCTTGACAACTTCCCATATATAAATCTTTACCTCCTGACTATTCCGAACTCCTCGTGACGTCCGGATCTCATCCAGGACTCGACAACATTCGTAATCACATACAAGTCTTCCTAATAACCCTAGCGCCACCGAACCTTATGTGTAGATTCTACGGGTTCGGGAGACATGCGCATATGACCGAGACGCTCTCCGGTCAATAACCAACAGCGGATCTCGATACCCATGTTGGCTCCTACATGCTCCTCGATGATGTCATCGGATGAACCACGATGTCAAGGGTTCAAGCAACCTCAGTATACTATTCCCTTTGTCGACGGTATGTTACTTGCCCGAGACTCGATCGCCGGTATCCCAATACCTCGCTCAGTCTCAAGCATCGCAAGTCACTTTACTCGCATCGTAATGCATGATCCTCGTGACCAGACACTTGGTCACTTTGAGCTCATTATGATCATGCACTACCGAAAGGGGCCCATGGATACCTCTCCGGCCATAATGGAGTGACAAATCCTTGTCTCGATCCGTGTCAACCCAATGCACACTTTCGAGATACCTGTAGTGCACCTTTATAGTCACCCAGCTTATGTTGTGACGCTTGGTACACCCAAAGCACTCCTACGGTATCCGGAGTTACACAATCTCACGGTCCAAGGAAGAGATACTTGACATTGGAAAAGCTCTAGCAAAACGAACTACACGATCTTGTGCTATGCTTAGGATTGTCTTGTCCATCACATCATTCTCCTAATGATGTGATCCGTTATCAACGACATATCCAATGTCCATAGTCGTGAAACCATGACTATCTATTGACCAACCAGCTAGTCAACTAGAGGCTTACTAGGGACGTATTGTAGTCTATGTATTCACACGTGTATTACGATTTCCGGATAATACAGTTATAGCATGAATAAAAGACAATTATCATGAACAAGGAAATATAATAATAATGCTTTTATTATTGCCTCTAGGGCATATTCCCAACAGTCTCCCACTCTGCACTAGAGTCAATAATCTAGTTACATTGTGATGAATCGAACACCCATAGAGTTCTGGTGTTGATCATGTTTTGCCCGCGGAAGAGGTTTAGTCAATGGATCTGCGACATTCAGATCCGTATGCACTTTACAAATTTCTATGTCTCCATCCTGAACATTTTCACGGATGGAGTTGAAGCGACGCTTGATGTGCTCGGTCTTCTTGTGAAACCTGGCTCCTTGGCAAGTGCAATAGCTCCAAAGGTTGTCACGTAAGAGTTTGATCGGCCCCGACGCATTGGATATGACTCCTAGGTCGGTGATGAACTCCTTCACCCAAATTGCTTCATGCGCTGCCTCCGAGGCTGCCATGTACTCCGCTTCACATGTAGATCCCGCCATTTACGCTTCGCTTGCAAATGCACCAACTCATCGCTTCCACCATTCAACATATACACGTATTCGGTTTGTGACTTAGAGTCATCCAGATCTGTGTCGAAGCTAAGCGCCGACGTAACCCTTTACGACGAGCTCTTCGTCACCTCCATAAACGAGAAACATGTCCTTTGTCCTTTTCGTGTACTTCAGGATATTCTTGATCGCTGTCCAGTTGTTCCTTGCCGGGATTACTTTGGTACCTTCCTACCAAACTTACGGCAAGGTTTACATCAGTGTCCGTACACAAGATGGCATACATAATAGATCCTATGGCTGAAGCATAGGGGATGACACTCATCTCTTCTTTATCTTTTTCCGTGGTCGGGCATTGAGCCGAGCTCAATCTCACACCTTGCAATACAGGCAAGAACCCTTTCTTGGACTGATCCATTTTGAACTTCCTCAAAATCTTATCAAGGTATCTGCTTTGTGAAAGACCTATGAGGCGTCTCGATCTATCTCTATAGATCTTGATGCCTAATATATAAGCAGCTTCTCCAAGGTCCTTCATTGAAAAACTTTTATTCAAGTAGGCCTTAATGCTGTCCAAGAGTTCTATATCATTTCCCATCAAAAGTATGTCATCTACATATAATATGAGAAATGCTACTTGAGCTCCCACTCACTTTCTTGTAAACGCAGGCTTCTCCATAAGTCTACATAAATCCAAACGCCTTTGATCATCTCATCAAAGCGAATGTTCCAACTCCGAGATGCTTGCACCAGCCCATAAATGGATCGCCGAGCTTGCACACTTTGTTAGCATTCTCGTGGATTTCATTGCATCATATACAGCTATTCCTTAAGATAACCGCTTAAGGAACGCTGTTTTGACGCCCATCCGCCATATATCTCATAATCATAGTATGCAATTGCTAACATGATTAGGACGGACTTAAGCTTCGCACGGGAGAGAAAGTCTCATCGTAGTCAATCCCTTGAACTTGCCGATAACCCTTAGCGACAAGTCGAGCTTTATAGATGGTGACATTACCATCCGCCATTCCGCCTTCTTCTTACAGATCCATTTATTTTCTATCGTCGCCCGATCGTCGCAAGTCTGTCAAAGTCCATACTTTGTTTTCATACATGGATCCTATCTCGGATTGCATGGCTTCGAGCCATTTGTTGGAATCTGGCCCGCCATCGCTTCTTCATAGTTCAAAGGTTCACCGTTGTTCAACAACATGATTTCCGGGTGACAGGGTTGCCGCATTCACTGTGCGGAACGTGTCCTAGTGGACCTATGAAGTTCAAGAGCAACTTGATCCAAGTACCTTGATCATCATCATTAATTTCCTCTTCGGTTGGTGTAGGCATCACAGAACATTTTCCCGAGCTGCACTACTATCCTGCTCAAGAGGTAGTACTTCATCGAAGTTCTACTTTCCTCCCACTTACTTCTTTCGAGAGAAACTTTTTTCCGTAAAGGATCCGTTCTTGGCAACAAAGATCTTGCCCTCGGATCTTAAGTAGAAGGTATACCCAATGGTTTCCTTAGGGTATCCTATGAAGACGCATTTTTCCGACTTGGGTTCGAGCTTTTCAAAGTTGAAGTTTCTTGACATAAGCATCGCATCCCCAAACTTTTAGAAACGACAGCCTTAGGTTTCCTTCCCAAACCATAATTCATACAAAGGTCGCCTCAACGGATTTAGACGGTGCCCTATTTAACGTGAATGTAGCTGTCTCTAGAGCGTATCCCCAAAATGATAGCGTAAATCGGTAAGAGACATCATAGATCGCACCATATCCAATAGAGTGCGATTACGACGTTCGGACACACCGTTACGCCGAGGTGTTCCAGGCGGCATGAGTTGTGAAACGATTCCACATTTCCTTAAGCGTGTACCAAATTCGTGACTTAAATATTCTCCTCCACGATCCGATCGTAAGAATTTTATCTTTCGTCACGTTGATTCTCTACCTCATTCTGAAATTCCTTGAACTTTTCAAAGGTCTCAGACTTGTGTTTCATCAAGTAGACATACCCATATATACTTAAGTCATCAAGTGAGAGTGAGAACATAACGATATCCTCCATGAAGCCTCAACATTCATTGGACCGCATACATCGGTATGTATGATTTCCAACAAATTGGTTGCTCGCTCCATTGTTCCGGAGAACGGAGTCTTGGTCATCTTGCCCATAAGGCATGGCTCGCATGTGTCAAATGATTCATAATCGAGAGACTCCAAAAGTCCATCAAAGATGGAGCTTATTCATGCGCTTTGACGCCAATGTGACCAAGGCGGCAAGTGCCACAAGTATGTGGGACTATCGTTATCAACTTTACATCTTTTGGTATTCACGCTTATGAATATGTGTAACATTACGCGCGAGATTCAGTAAGAATAAACCCTTGACCATCGGCGCATGACCATAACACATAACTCTCATATAAATAGAACAACCAGGATACTCGGATTGAAATGCGTAGCCAGCTCGGATCACACGAGAGCCAGATACATTGGTCATGCTCAACCTTGGCACCAAATAACAATTATTAAGGTTCAAAACTAATCCCAGAGGTAAATGTAGAGGTAGCGTGTCGACGGCGATCACATCGACTCGAACCATTCCCGACGCCAAGCATCGTCACCTCGCCCTTCGCCAGCCTCCGCTTATTCCGCAGCTCCTGCTAGAGTTACAAATATGAGCAACGGCACCGGTATCAAATACCCAGGAGTTACTACGAGTAATCGGTAAGGTACACATCAATTACATTTATATCAAATATACCTTTGGAGTTGCCGCCTTCTTATCCGCTAAGTATTTGGGGCAGTTCCGCTTCCAAAGGACCCTTCCTTTGCAATAAAAGCACTCGGCCTCAAGCTTGGGTCCATTCTTTGACTTCTTCCGGCAACTTGCTTACCGGGCGCGGCAACCTCCTTGTCAGTCTTTCTTGAAGTTCTTCTTGCCCTTGCCCTTCTTGAACTTAGTGGTCTTATTGACCATCAACACTTGATGTTCTTTCTTGATTTCAACCTCTCACGACTTCAAAGATTGAGAATACTTCGAATGGTCTTCACCATCCTCGCATATTGTAGTTCATCACAAAGCTCTTGTAGCTTGGTGGGAGCGATCAAGGATTCTGTCAATGACCGCCTTCGTCCGGGAGGTTTATGTCCACCGGGTCAAAGCGGTGATGCAACCTGCATATTTGAGTATGTGCTCACCGATGTAACTATTTTCCTCCATCTTACAGCTATAGAACTTGTCGGAGACTTCATATCTCTCGACCCGTGCATGAGCTTGGAAAACTAGTTTCAGCTCCTCGAACATCTCATATGCTCCGTGTTGCTCAAAACGCTTTTGGAGCCCCGGTTCTAAGTCTGTAAAGCATGCCGCACCGAAAGAGGGAGTAATCATCAAGACGAGACCGCCAAGCCGCTCATAACGCCTTGGTTCTTCGATGGGTGCTTCACCTAGCGGTGCTTCTAGGACATATTGTTTCTTGGCAGCTATGAGGATGATCCTCAGGTTCCGGACCCAGTCCGTATAGTTGCTGCCATCATCTTTCAGCTTGGACGCGTTGAAGTTCATGGTGACATGAGCGTTGGCCATTTGATCTACAAGACATATTATGCAAAAGTTTTAGACTAAGTTCATGATAATTAAGTTCATCTAATCAAACTAAAATGAACTCCCACTCAGATTAGACATCCCTCTAGTCATCTAAGTGTTACACGATCCGAGTCGACCAGGCCGTGGTCCGATCATCACGTGAGACGGACTAGTCATCGCCGGTGAACATTCTCATGTTGATCGTATCTTCCATACGACTCGTGTTCGACCTTTCGGTCTCCGTGTTCCGGAGGCCATGTCTGTACATGCTAGGCTCGTCAAGTTAACCCTAAGTGTTTTGCGTGTGTGTAAATCTGTCTTACACCCGTTGTATGTGAACGTAAGAATCCATCACACCCGATCATCACTTGGTGCTTAGAAGTTTACGAACTTTAGCAACGGTGCACGCTTAGGGGAGAACACTTCTTGAAATTTTGTAAGGGATCATCTTATTTACTACCGTTTCTAAGTAAACAAGATGCATAAATATAATAAACATCACATGCAATTATATAATAGTGACATGATATGGCCAATATCATAAAACTCCATTGATCTCCATCTTCGGGCTCCATGATCATCTTGTCACGGCATGACACCATGATCTCCATCATCATGATCTCCATCATTGTGTCTTCATGAAGTTTTCACGCCAACGACTACTTCTACTTCTATGGCTAACGCGTTTAGCAATAAAGTAAAGTAATTTACATGGCGTTCTTCAATGACACGCAGGTCATACAAAAATAAAGACAACTCCTATATTCTCGCCGGTTGTCATACTTATCAACATGCAAGTCGTGATTCCTATTACAAGAACATGATCTCATACATCACAATATGTCATTCATCATTCATCACAACTTGGCCATATCACATCACATGTCAATTGCTGCAAAAACAAGTTAGACGCCCTCTAATTGTTGTTGCATCTTTACGTGGCTGCAATTAGGTTCTAGCAAGAAAGTTTTCTTACCTACGAATAACCACAACGTGATTTTGTCAACTTCGATTTACCCTTCATAAGGACCCTTTTCATCGAATCCACTTCAACTAAAGTGGAGAGATGGACACCCGCCACCACCTTATGCAACTAGTGCATGTTAGTCGGTGGAACCGGTCTCACGTAAGCGTACGTGTAAGGTTGGTCCGGGCCGCTTCATCCCACAATACCGCTGAAGCAAGATACGACTAGTAACGGCAAGCAAGTTGACAAGATCTACGCCCACAACAAAATTGTGTTCTACTCGTGCAAAGAGAACTACGCATAGACCTAGCTCATGATCCCACTGTTGGGTTATGTTGCAGAAAATTAAAAAATTTCCTACGGTTTCACCAAGATCCATCTATGAGTTCATCTAAGCAACGAGTCGAGGGAGTGAGTTTGCATCTACATACCACTTGTAGATCGCGTCACGGAAGCTTTCGAGGATGGTGATGATGGAGTCGCACTCGGACCACCGATGACCAAGTGTTGAACGGACAGCACCTCCAAGGCCAACACACGACGCAGACGGGCAACGCCTCCTCCGCCTTGATCCAGCAAGGAGGAAGGAGAGGTTGAGGAAGACAGCTCCACCGGCAGCACGACGGGCGTGATGATGGTGGGAGAAGCAAGATCTCGGCTGTGGCTTCACGAGCACACAACGGAGGAGGAGAGGTGTTGGGGAGGGAGGGCTGCGCCTTGGCTTGGGGCGGCTGCCTCCCTCACCCCTCTATTTATAGGGGGAAGGAGAGAGGGGCCCCTCTAGATGGCATCTAGAGGGGGCGGGCGGCCAAGGGAGGGGGACTTGCCCCCCAAGCAAGGGGGCGCCCCCCTTAGGGTTCCCCCTCAACCCTAGGCGCATGGGCCCAAAGGGAGGGGCTGCATCCAGCCCACCAGGGGCTGGCTCCTTCCCCACGCAGCCCATGTGGCCCCCGGGAGGGGTGGCCCTCCCGTGGACCTCGAACCCTTCCGGTGGCCCTCTGACAATACCGGTATGCCCCCGAAACTTTCCGGTGTACGTTTGACAACTTCCCATATATAAATCTTTACCTCCGGACTATCCCGAACTCCTCGTGACGTCCGAGATCTCATCCGGGACTCCGAACAACATTCGGTAATCACATACAAGTCTTCCTAATAACCCTAGCGCCACCGAACCTTATGTGTGTAGACCCCACGGGTTCGGGAGACATGCGACATGACCGAGACGCTCTCCGGTCAATAACCAACAGCGGATCTGGATACCCATGTTGGCTCCCTACATGCTCCTCGATGATGTCATCGGATGAACCACGATGTCAAGGGTTCAAGCAACCCCGTGATACTATTCCCTTTGTCGACGATATGTTACTTGCCCGAGACTCGATCGTCGGTATCCCAATACCTCGCTCAGTCTCATATCGGCAAGTCACTTTACTCGCATCAGTAATGCATGATCCCGTGACTAGACACTTGGTCACTTTGAGCTCATTATGATGATGCACTACCGAAAGGGGCCCAAGTGATACCTCTCTACCATAATGGAGTGACAAATCCCTGTCTCGATCCGTGTCAACCCAATGACACTTTCGGAGATACCTGTAGTGCACCTTTATAGTCACCCAGCTTACGTTGTGACGCTTGGTACACCCAAAGCACTCCTACGGTATCCGGGAGTTACACGATCTCATGGTCTAAGGAAGAGATACTTGACATTGGAAAAGCTCTAGCAAAACGAACTACACGATCTTGTGCTATGCTTAGGATTGGGTCTTGTCCATCACATCATTCTCCTAATGATGTGATCCCGTTATCAACGACATCCAATGTCCATAGTCGTGAAACCATGACTATCTATTGACCAACGAGCTAGTCAACTAGAGGCTTACTAGGACGATTGTAGTCTATGTATTCACACGTGTATTACGATTTCCGGTTAATTCAATTATAGCGTGAATAAAAGACAATTATCATGAACAAGGAAATATAATAATAATGCTTTTATTATTGCCTCTAGGGCATATTCCCAACAGTATTGTAGTGCCAACTACATAATAAAATCACTTTCAGAACATATGTCCATGTAGCATGCCTACTGTATTGTCTATTTCCTCACATTCGTTGACATCTAAGGATAAAGAGACATGGTTTAAAGTAGGATGAACATAGTATGACATCATTCATATCATGGGCAAACAGATATAAAACAAACAGGCTATTTTATCATTGTAAAGACGTGAACATAACAATTAGATTACAGATCAAGACCAAAAGAATATCCTTCATCTCTTTTAAACCATGTAAGGTGAAATGATACGTTAAGACAATTGTGTATATAAGTGAACAGAGTAACTGACATTGGCTGCAAACCAAGTAGTTAAATGAACACATCACAATACCAATCAGTTCAAGGCAGGAGGAGTAAGGACTTACAACAATGCTTGAACTGGTGTGCTCATGCCCTTCATCTTGGCCGGTGTGGCAATCCTTGAAGATTTGCACTGCATTTGGTTCAGGTTCTTTTGGTCCGCATACGGCTTTCCTCCGTATTTGGAACAAGTCAATATAGATACGATAATATGGCACAAAAAAAGAAGGAAGTAGCAGCTATTTACGTAAGCCTCGCAGGTGCAATATAGCTACGAGATCCCGTTGTCTGTTGGAATTTCACTTTAGAACGGTTGGTTTTGTTCTTCAAACAGTTAGCCAACAAGAAGATACACTTGTAAGCCACATACATAAATACAAGTTCAATATGTGGTCCGATCAAATACATATAGCCTACGATACTTTGGATCGCATCAGTGTTTAACGAGGGCTTTCCAGTCTTCATCCTGTAATATATTCCATCGAGATGTTTGGGCGATTTCATTCTTAGCCTTGCCTTCAAAGTGAGATTTTCTAACAAGGTACCGACATCGTCGCAGAAAGCAGATCGAAAAACATGAGTGCATGCTTGTTTAGTTGCATCATCTTTCGGATCCAACTTGAACCTCATCTGTTGAAAAAGAATGTGAGTCTTATTAGGAGGAAGCTAGAAAGTATGGGACAAAGCAAGACAATATTACTAATGCGATGAATAACATTACTTACGGATAAATGGTCAAGGAAGGTGTTAAACCGGGTATTGTCTTTCTCATTCTGTCTTTGGATCCACGTTGGGAGGATACGCGATGACACCTAACGGCAACAGCGGCTGCCTCGATACTAATTTGGCCGACTCAGAGCATCACGTGGCCTTTTTAAACCTGCCTCAAAATGGATCTCCATTCTTCCTCCTTTAGATTTTGTTAATCTGTCAAGCATTATCATTGATGTCTGTTTCTGCTTGCGCCGTGGTGCTAGTTCAACAATGAATATGGAAAGTGTTAGTGTACATCAAACTGTGAGAGTACATATAAAGGAGCATGCAATCGCAACTTGACTCGGTCAGTACCGCCTTGGTGTTGATGCTCATGAGGTTCATCTGATCTTGCCAAGTCCTGTTGTGTCAACAGTGCTTCGAAAGTAGTGTTAGGTGTGAAGGCAGCTTGGGAACTGGCCAGTTCCGGAGCAAACGAACGAGTAACTGGTTGAGATGCTGGTACAGTTGAAGCGGATGCTGCAGCTGGTGGAGCAGGTGATACTGTGTTTGTAGATTTATCCGGTGGACTTGGACCTTCTACTGCACTATAAGTACCAGCAGAATCTCGACGGCAGAACCTTTTCCATTTCACCCGACGAGTAACAGCACTCCCTACTATATTATTTTACTTGCTCTTTTTTGACTTTGCCATGTCAAGCTGTACCCACAACACAAAAGAATAAAATTACTCTTCGTAACTCATTGATGCATGATATGCATAAGCAATACTTTGATGTAAGACAACCGTATGAGGATGGAATATGTAAGAAAAATAGGATGGCATGACATATTCACAACTACGATGTGCAAACTAAGGTAAGGATTTTCAAGAAAATAGAAGTAATGCAAGCTAGACACCATATGAAAGATGCAACCAATATTACTCGCCAAGTTAGAAGTGTCTTGTCATAAGTGGCAATTCGAAAAATTAGAAGCAAAGACAACGAGAAATCAATGAAAGATGCAACCACTATCAAACTGCCATGTTAAAAGCGCCCAATCATGAGTTACCGATGCGGGATACACAACAACAGTACTTTGATGTAAGAACATGGTATGATAGATAGATGAAGTGTATTCTAGACACAGAAAGCCATGTCATATGCACATGTATAACGTATAAACTCAGCAGGTGCAATTTAATGAAAATAGAAGAAATACATGCAAGACAACATATGCAACATGAAACCAATTATCACACTGTCAACTTAGAGCAAGCACCTGCGATGGTGGAGTGCGGGAGATGAACTCATCATGTAGACTTGAGACTTCAACTTCATTAGCGTGAAGTGGCAAATCTAGAGAGTCTCTGCTTATGCGTCGGTGCGGAGTACCACCAACATCCCTAACTTACTCTTTTCCTTCCTATTTTACGATATTGCCTTATGAAGTCAAAACCACAAGAAGATGAATAAAATTAGCTCTGCATAACTGGTTGATGCATGATACGCATTTAACACTACTTTGATGTAAGGCAAGCGCAGGATAGGAGGATGGAATATATACAAAAATACAACATTTCATATTCACACGCATTTATAGGAGGATGGAATATGTATGAAAAAACAGTAAGCGGAAGGCATTTCAACAAAATTAGAAGAAATGAAACTGGGCACCATATGAACATGCAACCAATATCACTCTACCAGGTAAAAAGTGTCTCGTCGTAATTGTCATTTCAAGAAATTAGAAGCAGTACAAGCTAGAAAACAATGCAAGATGCAACCTACATCACAGTCCCAAGTTAAATGTGTCTTATGGGTAAGTGATCGTTGCAGGTATAAGTTGTAAGCTACGCAGATGCAATTCTACATAATCAGAAGCAATACAAACTAGACATCATACGGAAAACGCAACCACGTATAACAGTTCCAAGAAAGAGCAAGCACATGTGATGGTGGAATAGGGGAGATGTGCTCATCATGTACACGTATGTTCTAGAAACAGGAACACGTGTCATATTCACAGGCATTATGTGTAAAGTAAGCAGATGCAATTCAAGTTAGAAGCAATACAAGCTAGACATCATACGCAACATGCAACCACATATAATAGTGTCAAGTTAGAGCAAGCACTGTGATGGTGGAGTAGGGAGATGTGCTCATCATCTACACAGCTCACGTTGACTGCCCAAATTTGTGTTGTCTTGCGAATCTTGTTGGGAGGATGGCGGAGTAGAATCTGTAGAGACCCCTGCTTGAGTTGCTAGAAGGACCACCATCATCCATCGCCGGACTAATTTCCTTCAGCTATAATGATTTTGCATTGTGAAGTCAAACCGATAAGAAAAGTAATAAAATTTGCTCTTCGTAACTCATTCATGCATGATATCATTTAACACTACACGGATGAAAGGCAAACACATGATGCGAGGATGGAATATGTATGAAAAACAAGATGGTGTGACATATTCACACCTATGATGTGGTAACTAAGCGAAGGCATTTCAACAAATTAGAAGCACCGCAAGCTAGACACCATATGAAAGATGCAACCAATATCACTCGCCAAGTTCAAATCTGTATGGCGTTTCAATAAATTAGAAGCAGTATATGCTAGAAATCATATGCAAGACACAACCAATATCAAAGTGGCGACTTAAAGGTGCCTTATCATAAGTGACTGATGCGGGATATGCAAGAATAGTAGTCTGATGTAGAAACAGGAACACATGTCATATTCACAGGCATTATGTGTAAAGTAAGCAGATGCAATTCAACAAAGTTAGAAGCAATACAAGCTAGACATCATACGCAACATGCAACCACATGTAATAGTGCCAAGTTAGAGCTAGCACGTGTGATGGTGGAGTAGGGGAGATGTGCTTATCATCTACACAGCTACGTTGACTGTCTAGCCTTGCGTTGTCTTGCGAATCTTGTTGGGAGGATGGCGGAGTAGAATCTGTGGAGAACCTCCGTTTCAGTTGCTCGGAAGGACCACCATCATCCAATGCCTTGCCAATTTCCTTCAACTTTATTGATTTTGCATTGTGACGTCATACCGACAAGAAAAAGGAATATCATTCGCTCTTCAGAACTCATTCATGCATGATACTGACGAACACTACTCTGATGAAAGGCAAAGTCATGATACGAGGATGGAATATGTACGAAAAAATGGATGGCTTGACATATTCACACCTATGATGTGGTAACTAAGAAGAAGGCACTTCAACAAATTAGAAACACCGCAAGACACCATATGGAAGGTGCAATCAATATCACTCGCCAAGTTAAAACTGTCTCGTCATAGGTATGCGTTCATCAAACTAGAAGCAATACATGCTAGAAATCATATTCAAGACGCAAACCAATATCACACTGCCAACTTAAAGGTGTCCAATCATAAGTGACTGATGCAGGATACACAAGAAGAGTAGTTTCATGTAAGAACATGGTGTGATAGACAGATATAGTATGTACCAAAAATAGGAAAGCGTGTCATATTCACATGTATCATGCGTAAGCTAAGCTGCATGCAGCTTTACACTAATTAGGAGCAATACGAGCTAGACACCATATGCAACATGCAACCAGGATATCACACTTTGCCAAGTTAGAGCAAGCACCTTGGATGGTGGAGTAGGGGAGCGAGACTTGGACCATGTAATGCACTATCAAGACAAGGAGAATGATGCACAGGATGCTCAAGTTTACGTTCTTCTGAGAGGACCACCATCATCGCCTTTCCTTACTCTTTTCCTTCCTCTTTCTTGATTTTGCCTTGTCAAGTCAAACCCACAAGAAAAAGGAATAAAATTTGCTCTCCAGAACTCATTGATGCATGATACTGACGAACACTACTTTCATGTAAGGCAGCCGCATGATAGGAGGATGGAATATGTATGAAAATGTGACGGCGTGACATATTGACATGTATGATGTATAAAGTGTAAACTAAGCACAAGGTGCTTGAACTTGTTAGAATCGATGCAAGCTAGAAACCATATGAAAGATGAAACCAATATCACTCTGCCAAATTAAAAGGGTGCCCTAACAAATGTATTTGACCAAATTAGAAGCAATGCATGGCAACAGGATAGAAATAATATGCAATATGCAACGAACAAAGGTAACTCATCATAAGTGATTCATGCAGGATACAGAAGAGAGGTAGTTTCATGTAAGAACAAGGTTAACACACAGATGTAGTGTGTACCAAAAATAGGAAGGCATGTCATATTCACAGGTATAGTGTGTAAACTAAGCAAATGCAATTTACCCTAATTTGAAGCATTACAAGCTAGACTCAGTATGCATCATGCAA
Organism: Aegilops bicornis; assembly: GCA_021605145.1. Lineage (NCBI taxonomy): Eukaryota > Viridiplantae > Streptophyta > Magnoliopsida > Poales > Poaceae > Aegilops > Aegilops bicornis. The sequence goes on along the minus strand of JAHIAL010000033.1, from coordinate 371,422 downwards.
CCACATATCACACTGCGAAGTTAGAGGAAGCACCTGTGATGGTGGTGTAGGGGAAGTGCTTGTCTTCGTGTACAGAGTAACGTTCAATATCTTCATTTAGGCTTCTTTGTTTCTTGAGAATCATGTGGAGAGGATGAAATTGTATTCTTTATAAGAGTATTGCGTCTCATATTAACCCACGCGCGTGACTGTCTCATCATAAGTGATAGACGCAGGATACACAAGAACAGTAGTTTGATGTAAGAACATGGTGTGATAGGCAGATGTAGTATGTACCAAAAACAGGAAGGCATGTCATATTCACATGTATAATGTGTAAGCTAAGGAGATGCAATTTAACAAATTAGGAGCATTGATGAGGGACACACAAGAAAAGTAGTATGATGTAAGAACATGGTTAATAGAAAGACGTAGTATGTACCAAAAACAGGAAGGCATGTCATATTCACAGGTATAATGTGTTAACTAAGCAGATGCAATTTACCCTAATTAGAAGCATTACAAGGTAGACATCATATGCAACATGCAACCACACTGCCAAGTAAGAGCAAGCACCTGCGATGGTGCTGTGGGGAAATTGCGGTGATCAACTAGAGAGCTATGTTGACTATCTTCATTTAGCCTTGCAGTTTCTTGAGAATCATGTGGGGAGGATGACACTGCACTCTTTAAACGAGTAGGGCGCCTCACAAAGAACTCCACGGGTGACTGTCTCATCATAAGTGATTGACGAGGGATACAAAAGAGCATTAGTTTGATGTACGAACATGGTTAATAGACATATGTAGTATGTATCAAAACAGGAAGGCAAGTCATTATCAAAGGTATAATGTGTAAAGTAAGGTGATGCAATTTAACCAAATTGGAAGCAATACAAGCTAGATACCATATGCAACATGCAACCACATTTGACAAATGTGAAGTTAAAGCAAGCACTGGATGGTTGTGTGTGGCAATTGAGATCATCAACTGCAGAGCTACGCCATCGCTCCAATCACGACATTGCACCCATTAGAGCGCCAAAACGCTTAGTGCTTATCTTCAAATTAGACTCGAGCGACTTTCTGTCTTTTTCTTTTCTCGCATTCATCAACACCGCCGTAGTCTGAAATACCCATGCATAAAAAACAATAGTGTGAGTATGGGTGAAGTGTGTGCACAATTAGTACAGTGTAAAGGTAGCAGATAGCAGGTTGGTGAGAAATAAATGACGGGAGACATATGATAGCTCTACAACATGCATGGCACACTCAATTACTACAGGATTCTATGAAAATAATAGTCGACTGAAAGCAAATAAGTTAGTCCATTTTTTCTGCACCGTACGATGTACAAAGAACGGGCAGATCGCCTTCATCTACCTCCAGCCAGTCAGTGTTGACGATCTTCCTCGAAACGCCAAAGAACCACCGGCCCAAGATTCCTCCACACTGCGCCTCCCTCGACTTCACCGCACCGCCGTGCTTGGCACCGCCCGCCATCCATTCAAGCCCGCCAACCTCCAGATCGGGCGCAGCAGCTCCTGCGCCCCACACCCCTATGATAGACACCGATCGCCGCTTCCCGGGAACAAAGGCGGACTAGGTGCTCAGCGCCTATGCGGTGCTGCTTCTTTTTAATTGTGGTTCGACCGACCTGAATTGAAATCCGGGCGGCCACCTTGACCTCTAGCAAAGGTGAAATAGTAAAAGGGAGGAAACCTTGTGCATTTAGTATCACGAAGAAGATGCAAGAAGAAGCGCTCAACTAGTTTCTTTTCGTGGGATGAATACGGTGTGAGCGGAGACGTGAGATTTGCATGAATAAGGGAAGAGGAGTACCTCTTCTTCGCCGGCAAGAAAGAAGGTCCTCCTTCCGCTTTTTCCGACGATCTTGTTGTTTGCCGGAAACCAGAAGTTGTGGAGGATGGTGCAGCCTTGGACGAACCCATGGCCAAGTTGTTGAGTGTGGTGCGGTGGCCGTCTGTTGGCGGCGGCGAAGCAGATCCGAGGCGGCGAATGACGGCGTAGCGGGAACAGCTCCGGTGCGGTTGATGGTTGCGACAGTGGAGCCGCAGCAGTGAGGCACAGGACGGCGTGGTCAGAGTGGTTCTGGTACGGCGCACGTCGGCGTCGGCGTCGTGGAGGCAGCTCTGCCTCAGCTTCAGCTGCTAAGTCCTTGAGGGCGTTGCGGTTGCGGTTGCGTTGGACGACGACGTCGGGGTACCGGCTTCGGCGTGATGGAGGAGGGCGGCGGTGGATTGGCCGCTATGGGGTGGAGGACGGAGGAGGCTGGGGTTTCGTGGCTGGTGGAGAGGGCGTTTTCGCGCCCACGGAGTATGAATGGGGAAATGGAGGGAGGCGGGGAACTAAGGGGGAACAATGTTTCGGTTTGAGACGCGCTTGTTTGAAATTTGGGGAAAGTTACAAACTTTGCCCCCATCTAAAATTTCGGACATATTGCGGGTTGGGGGTAGGACAGTCATGTCAGGTGTCCCAAATGTGGGCGTGAATAGATTTCGCCGAGCGCATGGGTGTTTAGGCGCCCACGGCGTATGAATGCTTCTCGAGGCGGTTGAGGCTCAAGGCGTCATGGTGAAGTTACAAACCTACGGTTTAGACCTTTGGACATCGGGCCGATAGGCTACACGGGCCAGAGTCAGACAGTAATTTCCTACCACCAAAACATTAGTCTCAAGGCGGTTTCGGGTGACCAGAGGCCTATTTGGCGCTTGCTCAATATTTGGGAGCATAAGCATTAACGTTTTTGGTTCTCTTGAATTGAACTTTCAGGATTTGTCAAACTTCACAAATCTTTACTCTTGAAAATCCTAAAGCTACGATTATTTTGGAGTGGAGGGGGTACATTTCAATATACATTGTACACGAGTATATATTAAAAAATATGCAACTTACCTCAGTTCATGCATGGTTCCAGGTATAATCTCCTTGGTTGCAAAAAAAAGTTCGATATGCGTATGAATATATATAGCATGTTCAAACTCACAACAAACTCACAACAAACGCACTAGTCCGAACTGCTAAGAAAGCAGAAAATCATCTGGGGGCAGATGGATAAATATTTTAAAAATCATCTTTCAGTTCACCGACCGAATATTCCCTTAGGAACGCTAGCTTTCGGCTTCACCCAGTCTGAGGTACACATCCGCTGACCCGGCAAGAATAATCGCAGAGGTGCTCCCTTTACCACCTAGCCGAACAATCGGGAACGTAGGGGTAAGCACAGGAGCCAGGCAACCTAGCTTGGCCAAAACTTAAGTCATATCGATGCATATAATGGTGAATAAAAGGTACATGCGGAAGTTTGACACATGTGTTGGGCATAAAACCCGTATAAATAAGCTTCTATTAAAGAAGCCCCAGGTATAATGAGTAGCGAGTGGCGCGTCAAGTATGTGCTTGAACAAAGCGCAAGTGAGCCTCTAAAGGCTTCAAGAAAAGGAAGGAGGAAGGAGAGAAATAAAAGACAGCTAAAGTATAAATTTTGGACGGAGGAAGGAGACGAACCTGCAGTAGTCCCAAGACTAGGGCGAGAATCTTCGTAGACGGGCTGCGTTCCATGGGTTTGGCTCGAGTCGGTTATCCGATGCGTTTCGCAGACGGTATGCCCCGCCGGTCAGGACCTGGTCGATGATGAAGGGACCTTCCCATTTGGGCTTGAGTTTTTCCTTTTTCTTGTCCGCCAGGCGTAGCACAAGTTCGCGAATGTTGTAAGCTTTGGCCCGTACTTCTCTGCTTTGATATCTTCGAGCCTGCTGTTGATAAAATGCGCAACGAGCTTTTGCCACGTCGCGCTCCTCCTCCAAGGCGTCCAGCCTGTCCTGCCGATCGAGTTCGGCTTCTCTTTCTTTATACATGCGCACGCGAGGTGAGTCATGAATTATGTCGCAGGCAAAACTGCCTGCGCTGCATAATTCATAAAAAATGGTGTGAATCCGGTAGTGCGGTTTGGCGTGGTCCGCAGCCCTCGTAGTACGGAGTCGAGCTCCTCTACCCAAAGGTCGTATTAGATTCCTTAAGGGACCGCACTAGTCTGGTTTAATGCCGCTCATGATTAGACCATTTGCCCGCCGACTTGACCGTTAGTTTGAGGGTGATAGATCGAGGCGTAATCGAGCTTAACACCCATGTTTTTGCACCATAATTTGACCTCATCACCTGTGAAGTTGGTGCCGTTATCGATGATGATACTATGGGGACACCGTAACGGTGCACTACCCCGATATGAAGTCTATCACCGTCCGGATTCGCCGCTTTAACGAGCTTGGCCTCTATCCATTTGGTGAATTTATCCACCATGACCAATAGGTATTTTTGCTTGTGGGTTCCTCCCTTAAGGGGTCCAACCATGTCAAGCCCTGCATCGCGAACGGCCAGGTGATGGGTATAGTTTCGAGGCGGTGGGTGGCATGTGGCTTTGGTTAGCAAAAGCTGGCATCCGACGATCGTTGGACTAAATCCTGCGCATCTGCTCGGGCCGTCGGCCAATAAAATCTTGTACGGAAGGCCTTGCCTACAAGGTCTCGGGCTGCGGCGTGGTGCCCACCCAGTCCGGCATGAATTTCAGCCAGGAGGTTTTGCCTTTCCTCTTCGGAGATACACCTTTGAAGGACTCCTGTTGTGCTTTTCTTATAAAGCTCTCCCTCATGGACTTTATAGGCTTTGGATCGCCGCACTATGCAGCGAGCCTCATTTTGGTCTTCGGGGAGTTCCTGCCTAGTTAGGTAGGCTAGGTAGGGCTCCGTCCATGGGGCAATAACTGCCATCATTTCGTGGGCGGATGGTGTTATCTCGTTGGCAGAGCCTCCGATTGTGTCAGAGTGTTCGTGCCGAGGCGGTGCGGTTGGGTCCGGATTGTTATTTTGGACTCCCCTTCCCATAGTACAGATGGCTTGAACAGCCGTTCCAGAACATGTTGGGCGGACGGCATCGCTTTTATACCGATACGTGCTAATACGTCCGCCCACTGGGTTGTTATCCCGGCTATATGTTGAAATTCGAGCCCTTCAACCGCGGCTTTGACATTTTTAGAATTGCGTTGCGGTATGCTGCCATTTTCGGATCTTTGGCGCCAAAGTCTCCGCTTATCTGAGATATCGCGAGGTTTGAATCCCCGCGCACCTCTAGGCGTTTAATGCCCATGGAGACTGCCATCCGGAGGCCGTGTAGAAGGCCCTCGTATTCGGCTGCGTTGTTGGAGTCCGTGTACATTATCTGAAGGACGTATTGGACTATGTCCCCGGTCGGGGACGTCAGGACGACGCCAGCCCCCAGGCCGGCCAGCATTTTGGAGTCGTCGAAGTGCCTGATCCAATTGGAATATGCGCCGTACTCTTTAGGTAGCTCGGCTTCGGTCCATTCGGCAATGAAATCGGCCAACACTTGTGACTTAATAGCTCCTCGTGGCTTGTAGGTTATGTCGAATGGGAGGAGCTCGACGACCCATTTGGCAATCCGGCCTGTCGCGTCGCGGTTGTTTATAATGTCATTAAGAGGTACTTCGGAGGCTACTGTAATCGAACACTCTTGAAAGTAGTGTCGCAGCTTCCGGGATGCCATGAACATCGCGTATGCTATCTTCTGATAATGTGGGTACCGGGACTTGCATGGAGTTAGGACAGCGGACACATAATAAACTGGTTTTTGAAGAGGGAACCTGTCTCCGTCCATTTCTCGTTCGACGACGAGCACCGCGCTAACAACTTGATTTGTTGCGGCGATATAAAATAACATTGGTTCGCCCGTGTTGGGCATGGCCAGGACCGGGTTTGTTGCCAATATGGCTTTTATTTCTTCGAGTCCGGCCATGGCGGCATCCTTCCACTCGAAGTGTTCGGTGTGCCGGAGGAGGCGGTGAAGGGGTAACGCCTTTTCTCCCAAACGGGAAATAAAGCGGCTTAGAGCCGCTACGCATCCAGTCAATTTTTGTATTTGTTTGAGGTCTTTTGGAATATCCAATTGTGACAGAGCTCGGATCTTGGCTGGGTTTGCTTCAATTCCTCTACCGGACACAATGAAGCCCAATAGCTTTCCGGCTGGAACGCCGAAGACGCATTTTTCCAGATTGAGCTTAATGTCGTACTGTCGGAGATTGTCGAATGTGAGCCTCAAGTCGTCTACTAGAGTTTCGACATGCTTGGATTTGACGACCACGTCATCTACATATGCCTCCACTGTTTTGCCGATCTGGTTTGCCAGACATGTCTGAATCATGCGCTAATATGTTGCACCGGCGTTTTTGAGCCCAAAGGGCATTGTGTTGAAGCAGAATGGGCCGTATGGAGTAATGAATGCCGTTGCGGCTTGGTCTGGCTCCGCCATCTTAATTTGGTGGTAGCCGGAGTATGCGTCGAGGAAACACAATGAATCGTGTCCTGCTGTGGCGTCGATAATTTGATCAATGCGAGGGAGGGGGAAGGGATCCTTTGGGCAAGCCTTATTAAGGTCTTTGAAATCGACACATAGGCGCCCGGATTTTTCCTTCTTTGGTACCATCACCAGATTTGCTAGCCGGTCCGGATGTTTTATATCTACGATGAATCCGGCTTCCGGAAGTTTGGCTAGCTCCTCTCCCATGGCCTGTCTCTTGGGTTCGTAAAACGCCAAGAGCTTGCTTGACTAGCTTAAATCCTTTTAGGATATTTAGGCTGTGCTCGCCAGCCGACGATGGGATTACCGCATGTCCGAAGGGTGCCGTGCAAAAATGTCGCTTTTCTCGTAGAAATTCTCGTAGTGCGGCGTCTACATCAGGGTTTAACTATGCCCCAATGGAGGCCGTCTTTGCAGGGTCCGTTGGGTGGACTTGGAATTTGACTATTTCATCCGTTGGTTTAAAAGAGGTGGACTTGGATCTTTTATCAAGTATCACATCATCTATGTTCACCGTGGAGCGCATCGCAGTTAGTTCCTCGGCCGCTCGGGCTTCGGATAGTGCCTCGAGGGCTAGTGCGGCTGTCTTGTTTTCGGCGCGGAGCGCTTATGTTTGGATCACTAAGCGAGTGATGATTCCGTTAGGTCCGCATTTTAAGCTTCATGTACCCATAATGGGGTATAGCTTGAAAAATTGTGAATGCCTCTCGCCCTAATATAGCGTGATATCCGCTGCTGAAAGGGGCCACTTGAAATGTGACCTCCTCGACCTGTAATTGTCCGGTGAGCGAACACTACGGCCCAATGTGATTTTTCCCGCGGCAGCATGCTTCCTGCTAGGGATTAATCCTCTGAAGGTTGTGCTGCTTCGCTCAATTTGGATCCAGTCTATTTCCATGGTTCGAAGGGAATCCTCATAGATGATGTTTAATCAGCTGCCGCCATCCAAGAGTACCTTGTAAGGCTTAAAGCCGCCCACAATTGGACCGAGGACCAAGCAAGGGCCGGTGCTCGGGCTGTTCGAATTTGGGTTAAATCAGCGGCATTAAAGGTAATAGTCGTGTCCTCCATGGATTTATTGTTGCTACTTGGTAGACTTCGCAAGGTTATGGAGTGTTCGCTTCTGCATGTTATTTGATGCGAAAGTCTCGAAGACTGTTAATACTGTACTGGTATTATTGGGGTGGGATTCTGAAGCTAGAAGTTCTTCGCCACTTTTGGCCACCTGCCGTAGTATCCAACATGCTCGAAGGCTATGAGTTGGAGTGGCGTCCTCTGTGCTATGAATTTTGTTTTGGGGAACGTAGCAGAAATTCAAAATTTTCCTACGTGTCACCAAGATCTATCTATGGAGAAACCAGCAACGAGGGGAAGGAGAGTGCATCTACATACCCTTGTAGATTGCTAAGCGGAAGCGTTCAAGTGAACGGGGTTGATGGAGTCGTACTCGTAGTGATTCAAATCACCAATGATCCTAGTGCCGAACAGACGGCACCTCCGCGTTGAACACAACTACAGCCCGGTGACGTCTCCCATGCCTTGATCCAGCAAGGAGAGAGGGAGAGGTTGAGGAAGACTCCATCCAAAGAAGCAACAACGGGCGTGGTGGTGGTGGAGGAGCGTGGCATCCTCAGAGGGCCGCCAAGCACCTACGGGAGAGGAGGAGGTGTCACGGGAGGGAGGGAGGTGCCAGGGACTCAGGTGTGTCTTCCCCTCCCTCCCCTCCCTTTATAGAGGTGCAAGAGAGGGGGGGAGGGCGCAACCTTGCCCCTTCCTCCAAGGAAGGGGTGCGGCCAAGAGGGGGGAGGAGTCCATCCTCCCCAAGGCACCTCGGAGGTGCCTTCCCCCGTTAGGACTCTTCCCACCCAAGTCTCCGTGGCGCATGGGACCGTTTGGGGCTGGTGCCATTGGACCATATGGGCCAAGGCGCACTTCTCACACCCCATGTGGCCCCGGGCAGGTGGACCCCGGTGGACCCCGGACCCCTTCGGCACTCCCGTGACAATACCGATAATGCGCGAAACTTTTCCCATGACCAAAATAAGACTTCCTATATATAAATCTTTACCTCCGGACCATTCCGGAACTCCTCGTGACGTCCGGGATCTCATCCGGGACTCGAACAACATTCGGTAACCACATACAAACTTCCTTTATAACCCTAGCGCCACCGAACCTTATGTGTAGACCCTCACGGGTTCGGGAACCATCTGGAACATGGCCAGGCGTTCTCGGTCAATAACCAATAGCGGGATCTGGATACCCATGTTGACTCCCACATGTTCCACGATGATCTCATCGGATGAACCACGATGTCAAGGACTTCGATCGATCCCGTGATACAATTCCCTTTGTCTAGCGGCATTGTACTTGCCCGAGATTCGATCGTCGGTATCCCGATACCTTGTTCAATCTCGTTACCGGCAGAATCTCTTTACTCATCCGTAACACATCATCCGTGATCAACCCCTTGGTCACATTGTGCACATTATGATGATGTCCTACCGAGTGGGCCCAGAGATACCTCTCCGTCACACGGAGTGACAAATCCCAGCCTCGATTCGTACCAACCCAATGCAGACACTTTTCGGAGATACCGTAATGCACCTTTATAGCCACCCGATTCGTTGCCAGGACGTTTGGTACACCCAAAGTATTCCTACGGTATCCGGGAGTTGCACAATCTCATGGTCTAAGGAAATGATACTTGACATTTAGAAAAGCTTTAGCATACGAACTACACGATCTGTGCTAGGCTTAGGATTGGGTCTTGTCCATCACATCATTCTCCTAATGATGTGATCCCGTTATCAATGACATCAAATGTCCATGGTCAGTAAACCGTAACCATCTATTGATTAACGAGCTAGTCAACTAGAGGCTTACTAGGGACATGGTGTTGTCTATGTACCCACACATGTATCTGAGTTTCCTATCAATACAATTATAGCACGGATAATAAACGATTATCATGAACAAGGAAATATAATAATAACTAATTTGTTATTGCCTCTAGGGCATATTTCCACAGCCTCCCACTTGAACTAGAGTCAATAATCTAGTTCACATCACCATGTGATTAACACTCACAGGTCAAATCGCCATGTGACCAAAATCCAAAGAGTTTACTAGTGTCATTAAACTAGTTCACATCATCATCTGATTAAGACTCAATGAGTTCTGGGGTTTGATCATGTTTTGCTTGTGAGAGAGGTTTTAGTCAACGGTTCTGAACCTTTCAGACCCGTGTGTGCTTTGCAAATTTCTAGGTCATATTATAAATGCTGCTTCCACGCTCCATTTGAAACTATTCCAAATGGTTGCTCCACTATACGTATCCGGTTTGCTATTCGGAGTCATTTGGATAGGTGTCAAAGCCTGCATCGACGTAACCCTTTACGCCGAACTCTTTATCACCTCCATAATCGAGAAACATGTCCTTATTTACTCCAAGGACAATTTTGACCGCTGTCCAATGATCCCCATTCTGGATCATTCTTGTACCCCTTAGTGACTCATGTCAAGGCACACCTCCAAGCGGTACACAAAGATAGCATACTATAGAGCCTACGCCTAAAGCATAGGGGACGACCTTTGTCCTTTCTCTCTTTTTGCCGTGGTCGAGCTTTAAGTCTTAACTTCATACCTTACATCTCAGGCAAGAACTCCTTCTTTGACTGATCCATCTTGAACACCTTCAAGATCATGTCAAGGTATATGCTCATTTGAAAGTACCATTAAGCAGTTTTGATCTATCCTCATAGATCTTGATGCTCAATGTTTAAGTAGCTTAATCCAGGTTTTCACTTGAAAACACTTTTCAACTAACCCTATATGCTTTGAGAAAATTCTACATCATTTCGATCATCAATATGTCAACGACATATACTCATCGAAATTCTATAGTGCTCCCACACACTTCTTTGGAAATACAAGTTTCTCACAAACTTTGTATAAACCCAAAATCTTTGATCATTTTATCAAAGCGTATATTCCAACTCCGAGATGCTTACTCCGGTCCTTAGAAGGATCATTTGGAGCCAAAGCATACCTTTTAGCATCCTTAGGATCGACAAAAACTTTCTGATTGTATCACATACAACCTTTCCTTACAAAACTGGTAAGGAAACTCGTTTGGACATCCATCTGCCAGATTTCATAAATGCAGCTAATGCTAACATGATTCCGACTGACTTAAGCATCGCTACGGATGAGAAAATCTCATCGTAGTTAACTCCTTGAACTTGTGAAAAACTCTTCGCCATAAGTCGAGCTTCATAGACGGTGACATTACCGTCCACGTCCGTCTTCTTCGAAAAGATCCATTTATCTCAATGGCTTGCCGATCAACGGGCATGTCCACCAAAGTCCATGCTTTGTTCTGATACATGGATCCTATCTCGGATTTCATGGCTTCTAACCATTTGTTGGAATATGGGCCCACCATTGCTTCTCCATAGCTCGCAGGTTCATTGTTGTCTAGCAACATGACATTCAAGACAGGATCACCGTACCACTCTCAAGCGATCTGGCGTCCTTGTCGTCCCACGAGGTTCGGTAGTGACTTGATCGAAGCTTCATGATCACTATCATAAGCTTCTACTTCAATTGATGTAGGTGCCACAGAACTTCCTGTGCCCTCCTACACACTTGGTTGAAGTGATGGTTCAATAACCTCATCAAGTCTCCACCATCCTCCCACTCAATTCTTTCGAGAGAAACTTTTCCTTGAGAGAGGACCCGCTTTCTAGAAACAATCCCTATTGCTTTGGGATCTGAATTAGGAGGTATACCCAACCGTTTTGGGTGTCCTATGAAGATGCATTTTATCCGCTTTGGGTTCGAGCTTATCAACCTGAAACTTTCACATAAGCGTCGCAGCCCCAAACCTTTAAGAAATGACAACTTAGGTTTCTCCAAACCATAGTTCAAACGGTGTCGTCTCAACGGAATTACGTGGTGCCCTATTAAAGTTAGTGCGGTTGTCTCTAATGCCTAACCCATGAACAATAGTGGTAATTCGATAAGAGACATCATGGTACGCACCATATCCAATAGGGTGCAACTATGATGTTCGGACACACCATCACACTATGGTGTTCAGTGCAGTATTAATTGTGAAACAATTTCCACGGTGTCTTAATTGCGTGCAAAAGCTGCGTAACTCGAGATACTCATCTCTATGATCATATCATAGACATTTTATCCTCTTGTCACAATGATCTTTAACTTCACTCTGAAATTACTTGAACCATTCAATAATTCAGACTTTGTGTTTCATCAAGTAAATATACTCAACATCTACTCGAATCATCTGTGAAGTCAGAACATACCGATATTCACTGCATGCCTCAGCACTCATTGGACTGCACACATCAAAATGTGTTACTTCCAACAGGTTGCTACCTTGTTCCGTCTTCTTTGAAACCGAGGCTTTTGGTCATCTTGCCCATGTGGTATGATTTGCATATCTCAAGTGATTCAAAATCAAGTGAGTCCAAACGATCCATCTGCATGGAGTTTCTTCATGCGTATACACCAATAGACATGGTTTGCATGTCTCAAACTTTTGAAAAACGAGTGAGTCCAAAGATCCATCAACATGGAGCTTCTTCATGCGTTTTATACCAATATGACTTACATGGCAGTGCCACAAGTACGTGGTACTATCATTACTATCTTATATCTTTTGGCATGAAAAATGTGTATCACTACGATCGAGATTCAATAAACCATTCCTTTTAGGTGCTAGACCATTGAAGGTATGATTCAAATTAACAAAGTAACCATTATTCTCCTTAAATGAATAACCGTATTACATGGACATAATCCAATCATGTCTATGCTCAACGCAAACACCAAATAACAATTATTTCGGTTTAACACCAATCTCGATGGTAGAGGGAGCGTGCGATGCTTGATCATATCAACCTTGGAAACACTTCCAACATGTATTGTCAGCTCACCTTTAGTTAGTCTCCGTTTATTCCGTAGCTTTTGTTTCGGGTTACTAACACTTAGCAACCGAACCGGTATCTAATAATTCTGGTGCTACTAGGAGTACTAGTAAAGTAAACATTAACATAATGTATATCCAATATACTTCTATCGACCTTGCCACCTTCTTATCTACCAAGTATCTAGGGTAATTCTGCTCCGATGGCTGTTCCCCTTATTACGTAAGCACTTAGTCTCGGGTTTGGGTTCAACCTTGGGTTTTCTTCAATCGAGCAACAATCGATTTGCCGTTTCATGAAGTGTCCCTTCTTGCCCTTGCCCTTCTTGAAACTAGTGGTTTCACCAACCATCAACAATTGATGCTCCTTCTTGATTTCTACTTCGCGGTGTCAAACATCGTGAATACCTCAAGGATCATCATATCTATCCCTGACATGTTATAGTTTATCCGCGAAGCTCTAGCAGCTTGGTGGCAATGACTTTGGAGAAACATCACTATCTCATCCGGAAGATCAACTCCCACTCGATTCAAGTGATTGTTGCACTCAGACAATTCGAGCACAAGCTCAATGATTGAGCTTTTCTCCCTTAGTTTGCAGGCTAAAAAATCGTTGGAGGTCTTATACCTCTTGACGTGAGCACGAGCACGAAATCCAAATTTCAGCCCTCGAAACATCTCCTATGTTCCGCGACGTTTCGTAAAACGTCTTTGGTGCCTCAACTCTAAACCGTTTAACTGAACTATCACGTAGTTATCCAAACGTGTATGTCCGATGTTCGTAACATCCACAAACTACGTTTGGGGTTCAACCTAATCGAGCGGTGCATTAAGGACATAAGCTTTCTACCGTCCGCATAATCGCTCTTGTCAACTTTCAACTATATTTTTCTAGGAACATATCTAAATAGTGGAACTAAAGCGGCGAGCTTACGACATAATTTGCAAAGATCTTTTGACTATGTTCGGGATAATTAAGTTCATCTCATGAACTCCCACTCGAATAGACATCCCTCTAGTCATCTAAGTGATTACATGATCCGAGTCAACTAGGCCGTAGTGTCCGATCATCACGTGAGACGGACTAGTCATCATCGGTGAACATCTTCATGTTGATCGTATCTACTATACGACTCATGCTCGACCTTTCGGTCTCTTGTGTTCCGAGGCCATATGCGTACATGCTAGGCTCGTCAAGTTAACCTAAGTGTTCTGCGTGTGTAAATCTGGCTTACACCCGTTGTATGTGAACATAAGAATCTATCACACCCGATCATCACGTGGTGCTTCAAGCGACGAACTTTCGCATAACGGTGCCGCGATTAGGGAGAACACCTTCTTGAAATTTTAATGAGGGATTATCTTATTTACTACCGTCGTTTCTAAGCAAATAAGATGCATAAACATGATAAACATCACATGCAATCAAATAGTGACATGATATGGCCAATATCATTTTGCTCCTTTGATCTCCATCTTCGGGCTCCATGATCATCATCGTCACCGGCATGACACCATGATCTCCATCATCATGATCTCCATCATCGTATCTTCATGAAGTTGTCTCGCCAACTATTACTTCTACTACTATGGCTACCGGTTAGCAATAAAGTAAAGTAATTACATGGCGTTGTATAATGACAAGTAGGTCATACAATAATAAAGACAACTCCTATGGCTCCTGCCGGTTGTCATACTCATCGACATGCAAGTCGTGATTCCTATTACAAGAACATGATCAATCTCATACATCACATATAATTCATCACATTCTTCTTGGCCATATCACATCACATAGCATACCCCGCAAAAACAAGTTAGACGTCCTCTAATTGTTGTTTGCATGTTTTACGTGGCTGCTATGGGTTTCTAGCAAGAACGCTTTCTTACCTCATAAAAACCACAATGTGATATGTCAATTGCTATTTACCCTTCATAAGGACCCTTTTCATCGCATCCGATCCGACTAAAGTGGGAGAGGCGGCACCCGCTAGCCACCTTATGCACCAAGTGCATGTCGATTTGGAACTGTCTCACGAAGAAATGCGTGTAAGGTCGGTCCGGCCGCTTCATCCCACAATACCGTCGAAACAAGATTGGACTAGTAACGGAAAGCATATTGAAAAAATCAATGCCCACAACTACTTTGTGTTCTACTCGTGCAAAGAATCTACTTAATAGACCTAGCTCATGATGCCCTTTGTTGGGGAACGTAGCAGAAATTCAAAATTTTCCTACGTGTCACCAAGATCTATCTATGGAGAAGACAGCAACGAGGGGAAGGGGAGTGCATCTACATACCCTTGTAGATCGCTAAGCGGAAGCGTTCAAATGAACGGGGTTGATGGAGTCGTACTCGTCGTGATTCAAATCACCGATGATCCTAGTGCGAACGGGACGGCACCTCCGCTGCTCAACACACGCAGACAGCTCCGGGTGACGTCTCCCATGCCTTGATCCAGCAAGGAGAGAGGGAGAGGTTGAGGAAGACTCCATCCAGCAGCAGCACAACGGCGCAGGTGGGTGGTGGTGGAGGCGTGGCAATCCTCTGTGGCTTCGCCAAGCACTGCGGAGAGGAGGAGGTGTCACGGGAGGAGGGAGGTGCCAGGACTCAGGTGTGTCTTCCCTCCTCCCCTCCCTTTATATAGGTGCAAGAGAGGGGGAGGCGCAGCCTTGCCCCTTCCTCCAAGGAAGGGGTGCGGCCAAGAGGGAGGAGTCCATCCTCCCCAAGGCACCCCTTGAGGTGCCTTCCCCTTGGACTCTTCCCTCCCCAAGTCTCCTTGGCGCATGGGCCTCTTGGGGCTGGTGCCCTTGGCCCATATGGGCCAAGGCGCACCCTACAGCCCATGTGGCCCCCGGGCAGGTGGACCCCAGTGGACCCCGGACCCCTTCGGCACTCCGGTACAATACCGATAATGCGCGTAACTTTTCCGGCGACCAAAATAAGACTTCCTATATATAAATCTTTACCTCCCGGACCATTCCGGAACTCCTCGTGACGTCCGGGATCTCATCCGAGACTCGAACAACATTCGGTAACCACATACAAACTTCCTTTATAACCCTAGCGTCATCGAACCTTAAGTGTGTAGACCCTACGGGTTCGGGAACCATGCAGACATGACCGAGACGTTCTCCGGTGAATAACCAACAGCGGGATCTGGATACCCATGTTGACTCCCACATGTTCCACGATGATCTCATCGGATGAACCACGATGTCAAGGACTCAGTCGATCCCGTATACAATTCCCTTTGTCTAGCAGCATTGTACTTGCCCGAGATTCGATCGTCGGTATCCCGATACCTTGTTCAATCTCGTTACCGGCAAGTCTCTTTACTCGTCCCGTAACACATCATCCCGTGATCAACCCCTTGGTCACATTTTGCACATTATGATGATGTCCTACCGAGTGGGCCCAGAGATACCTCTCCGTCACACGGAGTGACAAATCCCAGTCTCGATTCGTGCCAACCCAATGACACTTTCGGAGATACCTGTAATGCACCTTTATAGCCACCCGATTCACGTTGTGACGCTTTGGTACACCCAAAGTATTCCTGCGGTATCCGGAATTGCACAATCTCATGGTCTAAGGAAATGATACTTGACATTTAGAAAAGCTTTAGCATACCTGAACTACACGATCTCGTGCTAGGCTTAGGATTGGGTCTTGTCCATCACATCATTCTCCTAATGATGTGATCCGTTATCAATGACATCCAATGTCCATGGTCGGAAACCGTAACCATCTATTGATTAACGAGCTAGTCAACTAGAGGCTTACTAGGGACATGGTGTTGTCTATGTACCCACACATGTATCTGAGTTTCCTATCAATACAATTATAGCATGGATAATAAACGATTATCATGAACAAGGAAATATAATAATAACTAATTTATTATTGCCTCTAGGGCATATTTCCAACATTTTGCAGGCTCCGTTGAGCCATCCTTCCAGTACGGTTCCATGCCCTTTAGGGGGTCTTTGTTTTTTGGTATTTAACCCAGGTGGTTGGTGATAATACACCCTTTTATTTCGGATTTGGAGGCTGTGTTCGGGGCCGGATTATCCCAAAATTTACTTCGGTTTTCCAAGCACTCTCCATCGCACAAGTACTTTTGTACTATGGTTACCAAGTCGGCAAAGCGTGTAATTTCAATTTACGACTTATAGCGTTTAGGATTCCTTTCGTCCGTGCAATTATTGCGAAGAGTGAGATTAATCCCTCCTCTCGGCAGTCCTTTATCCCGTCCATAACCGGGAGGAATCGCCCAAGAATGATGTCTGCTTTCAGCGGGCTCTTGCGAATTCGGGATAGATCGCTAATGTTTAGATGGGCGGTGGAACTAAATCCGAACCCTGTCTAATTTAAGACTCTGTGGTCCGAGAAGTTTCGAACTTCGGAGGTTTGGGTTTTTGGATGTTATCCACGCTGAATCCAACCCGCCGCCTAACTTTAAGTTCAGGATTTGATCGTCAGTCCGTCCTCCGCAGGAATCCGGCATGGAGGGCTGGAATCCGACGTAGCTAGTCCTTAAGATAGAAGAAGAGTCGCCGCATTGTTCCTCTACCACAGCAATATGGTGGGTAGCATGGGGAGAGTTAGTCTCTCTCAGATCGGTTTTAGGCCCGATCTGATCGTAGTCAGTGGCGACTCCAAGGGCGGCGATGCGATCCAAGAGCTCGTTCATGGAGGAGAGCTCGATCGGATCTAGCTGCTCGGCAAGTTCCGGAAGTTAACACGAAGATTGGTTTCGATGACCGAGAAGTCATCGCCGCCAAGAACGGGCCAACCGGTGGTTATAAGGAAACCACCTAGCCGAAGAGTCTGGCCGGCGGCCAAGGCTCCTTTGGCGATAATGTCGTCTTTAAAGACGGGATGAGGCATCCTTCCGGACGGTGACGACGCAGAGGAACTCTCAATGAAAGCACCAATGTCGGTGTCAAAACCGGCGGATCTCGGGTAGGGGGTCCCGAACTGTGCGTCTAGGCGGATGGTAACAGGAGACAAGGGAGACGATGTTTTTACCCATGTTCGGGCCCTCTCGGTGGAGGTAAAACCCTACTCCTGCTTGATTAATATTGATGATATGGGTAGTACAAGATTGGATCTACCACGAGATCAGAGAGGCTAAACCCTAGAAGCTAGCCTATGGTATGATTGTTGTTCGTCCTACGGACTAAAACCCTCCGGTTTATATAGACACCGGATAGGGTTAGGTTTACACAGAGTCGGTTACAATGGTAGGAGATCTACATAACTGTATTGCCAAGCTCGCCTTCCACGCCAAGGAAAGTCCCATCCGGACACGGGATGTAGTCTTCAATCTTGTATCTTCATAGCCCAGAGTCCGCCAACGGTGATAGTTCGCTATCCGACACCCCCTAATCCGGACTCCCTCACCGCCAAGAATCGCACACCTCCGCCGGGCTTCCCTATCTCCTCCACCATTTTGTCCACTCTTACAATGGCTTACAAAGAGTAGTTATTCCGCATCCAAGCCGGCTGGGTAGCCCGCCGGATACGAGCTATGCAGCTCGCTGATCCACCTCCCTCCCCTCGTCCGACGGAGCCTGTTGATGTCCCAAGCCACCGCGCGGTTCAGCAACTCGCCGCTCCAGGCCAGCTCGACGAGGAGCGGCGCACGGGCGTCGTTGCTGCCTTCCACGCCGCTGCCTCGCATCTGCGTCTCCGCTTCGTGGCCGAGACTCCCATGCCGGGCGGCCGCGCTTACGCAAGCAGCGCATGTAAGTCGTGCGCGGAGAGCGATTTAGTCGGTGGCCAGCGCCCGCATCCGCCGCCATCATCGAGGAGAAGTAGAACACGGAGGTCACGCCGCTTGGGTCCCATGAAGGCCACCGCGGAGGCAACACCGGCGTACACAGCAGGTGTCTTGCCGGATCCTTTTGTTGCGAGGACCTTCGTCGATCCCGCATGGGCTCCACGGAAGAGGGGAATGTTAGTATGAACTCGAGCCGGTGCCGGCCATGGCGAAGTAGTGGCCGGTGATGAACTCGAACCAGTGTCGGCCACCATCATCTTCGGCACCAGCCAATGATATCAGTTGGGCAGTGGGCAAACGAGCCGTCCTTTGCGCTGAATCATATACCTCCGAGGCTCCCGGCAGTCCGGTGATCGTGCTACCGGACATGAGGAACACAAATCGATCGGCGGGCGACCATTCAGGCCAGGTATTATATACCTGTGATGTCTAGAACTAGCACCGCGTAGTTCATTTGAATGTAATGAAATCCGTCATGTTTGTTTGAAAATCCGGTATTTTATATGATTTCCTTCGTTGTTTATATGAAATATCAGTTTGTCTACGTGTTTGCGTGAATTTCTCCGGTTGGTGGAGTTGCTGTCATAATGTGTGCGGCTAAGGTTGGATGGCGTAATTTGTGGGTCGCCGGTCAGTCTGCGGGCAGCTCGGGCGGTGTTGTGGGACAAAAAAACACAGCTCGTGCGAGCTCGTCTCCAACGTGCGCGCTGGAGGATGCATGACAGCATGAGCACCCGAGCCATTCCTCGTTCATCGGTGGCAAAGGCACTGGTGGACAAAAGGGTCGCCAATATTTTGGCTACCCCGGGCAAGATCCAAACAGCCCCTCCCAACAGATTCAAATCCCTCGCTCATTGGAATTTTTTCCATGTGTTGTTTTCATGGACCAGCAAGATGCGTGCATTGCACGCGGAACATCAAGATGCATTTTACAAACTCCCGCATGCATGCCAGGGATAATTAATGTCCTCCTTTGCTAGTACCATGAGGCAAACACCAATAATATTGCATCGATTAGTGTTAGTGGCCTTGTATATCTGCAAATTGTAATTTTGATAGTGGCCCCTTGTATATAAAAATGGAGGGAGAAATATGAGAGATAAGGTGAGGAGGAGTGGGGCGTGGTGCCGTGGTGGTGACTAGTGGTCGGACTGGGCGGAGGCATGGGGATGGACGGTGCATTATGTCTAGTATTGTATCTCTCTCACACACACCCACGTAGGTGGGGGACGTTCACGAAGAGAAGAGGTGCACACACGGCGCACGTACTCCCGTCTCTTTCCCAACCACACCCGCGCGGGTACACGGTGGAGCTCATTTCTGTACGAAAAAGGCAGCCCACGTGGTAATTCTTGGCATGTCTTGGTTGTCCACTTGGTGGAGGGAGGATCGTCTACCACGGGTGAACAAACAAATTAGGACTTGACGCGTTATGTTAAACTAAAAAAAGAGGCAAACCATGTGGGGCCTACCTTAGAGGCAAGGCTCTATACACTGGAGTACTTTTGATGTGTCCCGTCAACTCGCAGAACGAGGAGAAACTTGATGTGAAGCTTACTACTACTGTACGCCTTTACGCCCGCTCCCTCGCCCACGCGCACGGTGGCTCGCAGCACGAGGAGAAATTTTTACTACTCCCTCCGTTTACTCCTCGTCCCTACTACGTACTTTGGTTAGTACTCCCTCTATTTACTTATACAAGGCCACTATAAAAAATACATTTTGCATCTATACAAGGCCACAAATAGTAATCGAGACAAAAAGTTACTACTCCCTCCTTTCCAGTTTATGGCTCAATTTCAAAATCTCTCCAACCAAGGTAGACGGTGAGTGGTCGAATTAATTTCGTAGTTTGCACAGTATGCTCATTTTTCTCAAGAAGTTATGTTTACGGAGGCATTAATTAGAACGAATGCATGAATGACCACTAAATTTCCATGAACTTGTACAGGCATTGGTTAGTTTCCTCTTGACACTGCTTGCGCCGGGTGATCTAACGCACCTCGAAATCAAACATGTAATGGTACTACTACTAGTATAGTAGAATTGAGACTTATCAAACGGAAAAACGAATGTTTGTTAGATGAGCCCTATAAACCCTAGTGGGTACGTACTCCGTAAAAACAGATTTTTCCAAAACTAAGTCGCTCCCTTTCATGAATTCTGTAGTATACTCCTCCGTCGACGCTCCCTTTCATGAATTATGTACTTCCTGTCGCCGACATGTGGGACATATAGCAACCGGGTCGACGTGTTAAGCACCAAATAACAAAGGCGTAACAGCAGGGGGACGCACCTCACTCGTACCGGCCAGTAGTAGTAATGAGCAATGAGACGTCAAATCACAATGCCGCACGTTCCCAGACGGACGAAGAAACCATTATTTCACACTTCGGTTTGACATCATCTCAAACCACTATTAGTATTGCTTCTGCCTCAAGAGGGACACGCCAGATCGCCTTGGTACATCATGACACGTGGGACCGCATGATGTGCCATGCTCCCCGCCGATCGCTCGGTAAAATCACCTCATTTTTACTATACTTCCTCCGTACGGTTTACTACATGGCATTCACGCTGCTCTAGGTTGAGAATTTAACTGGCTATATATATATATATATATATATATATATATATATATATATATATATATATATATATATATATATATATATATGTGTGATGAACAGTACGCTAGCCTTTTAAAAATGTATACTTTTGTACAGTAGTACTCCACTATCTATGGATTGCGCCGTGGAGCAAAAATTGAAATTTTTAAAAAAGGTGGTACATATAGAGAGCTAAATGGCCAAATTATGCATATAGTACTATTAAAAAGCTAAATGCATTAGCAATTGGGGTGCTAAATTCTATTAAAGAAATAATAGTACTAGTATGTACATCTTGAAGAGTTAATGTAACGAGAAGAAACATAACATAGTTCTCATTGGGGGCTCAAAGACAACACCCCTCAAATTAAACTAAGCACACCTGAAATTAAACTATGTAATTAATCCGGTAGACACTGCATTAGGCTAGTCATAGTGGGAGTAACTTAGCTAGTAACATAGCACACTCCAAGAAATTTTTGCTTATGTGGCAAGTATTTAATGTGAGGTGGTAACATAATATGTTACTGTAACATAGCGCTTCCCAAGACAAGATGAGTCTACAAGCTAATAAATGAAGCCATCTATGACACCACTATCATGTTACTTTGCATTATGAAGGTAGTATCTTAGACTAGTGTCATGCATATGACACTAGTCTAAGTTACTCCCCACTATGACCAGCCTTAGAACCAACATGAGCAACGACACTGCAACCTTACTCGGAGTCCTCGTCCACGTCCTCGACTCCGTCCTTGTCCCTCCTCCTCTTGGCCGATACTTCTTTGCTTGAACTACCAACTTGGTCATGCTCTTCATCCAGCCCTTGTAGATATTGAAACAAAGGTAGCCATCCATTGCAGCGTACTGGATGTGGTATATATCTAGTACATTCCGCTGCCATGCATGACAATGAAACGTGTATGGAGGTTTCTCCAGTTTATCGTACAAAGGATGAACCATGGCTCCTACCGTGGTCGTATGGAAGAAATTTGACGAGGGGCACCAACGATTCTTCTTGAGGTCGAAGGGGTTGCCTACAACGAGGTATCCGACGCAGGACTTCATTGTCGTTCTTAAAGTCTACAGTAACAAATTTGACTATTTTGTCCTCGAGGAAGTTCTTAAAATCCTGGCACTCAACGTCGGCATGGCATATGTGGTAGACCAAGAAAACGTTATGTACGCAAACCTGGATCACAGCGGCTTCTTCCTCTCTTCGTACTTTAGATCCTTCTCTCGTCCCACGACTGTGGTGTACTCAATTTCTATCCCAGCGACCCACTCATCATGTGAGTTTTCGAACATGCGTCTGAAGCGAGAAAGGCATCCTTTCACCATCGCGGAAGTACGGGTGTAGATGATGTCGAACTCATCACCGGTGATGGTTCTAACCTTGTACTCACTGCCGATCGGGGAGATTTGGGACGCCATGGATTTGGGAGGAGGGTTAGGATTAGTGGAACTGCCGTAATGTGAATGGACGAGACGACTAGGAGCGAACTGCCGTAGTATTAAAGGACGTGCGGGGACGAGTAGGAGTGAACTGCCAGCGTGCGAATGGCAGGGTAGTGTCTTTCCATTCTCCCATGATACGGGCTTCCGAGAGCCCTTGGATCTAAGATCGAACGGTTGCATGGTGTGATTCTAGACCTATGGGTGAATATCCTATCACGGAGGGTTATTACGCAAATTTTCAGCAACTTAGCATGCGACCATTTGATCTTAGATCCAAGGGCTGCCAAGAGCCCGCCTCATGGTCGCGCTTACCACGATTGTCGCCGCTCAGCGGTCGCGCCCTTGGAGATTAAACACGGTGCGTTAGGCTATCTGATGTTGGCATGTCATACATAGTCATCACTTAGTCACTCATACTACAACAAGGTTGGCTATAAGTGTAACTTTTTTACTCCTCTCTATCTATTTCTTTCGTACTCCTTCATCCCATAATATAAGAACGCTTTTTGACACTAGTGTAGTGTCAAAACGTTCTTATATAATGGGACACAGTGGAGTACTAGTATTTATTGCATTTGCCAAGGAGTGACCTCTTCCAATGAAATGGTGTTGCTAAGTTTGCTTCATTTAATTAGCTATAGACTCAAAATTGTCTTTTCACCTAGGTACACATGGGCTTAGCACTGCTTTCTTCCTTGGCTCACCAAACTAGTCTCTCTCTTCTTGATTAATTTTCCACATCAGACTTTATGCCTATGTGGCAAGCTTAAGCACCTGTAGGAGCAAGTAAGTACAATAGTGCGCTTTACATTGCATTTTTGCATATGTGGAGGAAAGAGAGGCAAGGAAAAAGTGGAGAAGTGGGATCTCATGCAAGAGCCAGCCACTACTACTACATGGTGGAGCATTGGGAGAGGCACTGTATGGAGGTGGTCAGAATCGGGAGACTCACGCCCGGTCGTGGCCTTGTGATTAAAATGATAATGGCAAGTCAAATCACGGGGCCCCACCTGTCCAGTGATAACTTCATTGTCAAATCACACAGCCCCTCGTTTGCAGCAGCCTACTCCCTCGTCTTCTCACGTGACTGTCGAACCGACTAGGGCGGAACTGCCCGCCACTGCCAAGGCAGAAAAGCCCCGCCCTCGACTTTCTTTAAATACAACTACTCCCTCCGTCTAGGTGAGTAAGTCATCTTACGAAACCAAATAATCCCAAAATACTAAGGCGCGGTGCATTAACTTCTACCTCGTTCTTCACATATCAACCAATAAGAATCCAATGATATACTTTTTGTGACATAGTAACTCATATTTAGTTAGTCAAATGGATGACCTAGAACTACGTGCAGGCCCTATAAACCGAGACGCCTACAAATAAAAAACCGAGACGGAGAGGGTAGTTCAGCAAGTATATTTTTAGAACAATATAGTCGGGATTCACCAAGGAGCAAAACCAAGTGGTAGGCTGCTCCTCTCGTGTTGGCGTAGCAACTCAAGCTGTCGATCCGCACACGAAATGGCGACAATTAACAGGACCCCTTTGGCAGACATGTGGCTCATCCACCGTCTTGTTCCACGTGCGATGCACCAAATCACAGCTGAGCAGCGGTTGGAATTGGAGGCACCCGGTCGAAGGCGCAGAGAGTAGAAAATGAGTGATGAGGGTCAAATCACAAAGCCCCACCTTTCCCTCATTTGGGATGACGAAGCAACCATCATTTCACTCTAGCGCCGCAAGAGCATAAAGAAAAGAGAAAACAATGATGCGTATGGCAGCTACCTAGGGCACCCTAGGTAGGGGTCTCCACTGAGATCCTTTTTTAAAGCGCCCACTACAAATCGGCTTCTCCCTCGTCCTCTTGAAGAAAACCGATGATGGAGTGCGGCGGTAGGGTTTGTAGGAGTACTACGGCGTATGGGCCACGTCATAGTAAACGGGTTCGAGTCGATGCCTTAAATATGTGTGGGCGCTTGGTTTTAAGGGAACGAGGAATCATTTTTGGTTCGGTGAGCAGTGGAGATATAGCACGTACAAAAAATTGTGGACGTAGGTTTGACCGAAAGGCAATGATGCATGGGCCCTGCATTTTGATATACCCGGGGCCACGTGAAATTTGCTACTCTACTCAAAACTAGTAAGGTACACATGTATTGAACGCATGAGATTTCGAAACCAAATTATGAATAAATACACACTATAGCATGTAAAGCTTCGAGTCATAATATGCATGATGTAGATGTTCGTTTAGTTCTTATAGTTCATCTCATTCAAAATCAATTAGTTTTATAAAAATGTTAAGATTCATGGGGTTGTGTATTGTAAATCATAAAGTAAAAAACAAATAATGGCAATTCATTTAGAAAAAAATAGTCGATTATGATACAGAAGATTCTAGAACAAAGGAGAAGTTCAACCATGGAGTCTTCTAAATTGTACATGTGGCAGATCTGGTGGAATGTTGATGATATCCAACGGCCAGTAGTGCTCGGATTTGCCCATCTCTGCACTGTCGGGTTAGCTTCATCCAACGACCATCTTTCAAAGTTATTGGCACACTATATAGTACTTGTGCCATAGTTGCATGTTTTGGAAAAAAGCTACTAGTGGGTAGTACTATCTATTTAGGAATAGAAGATGTATACATGGAAGTTGTAGGGAAAGAGATGACATGGAGGATCTCAATTCCTATGAGTGGGGATTGGAAAAGAGATGTCATTTGGTTCACATCATAGGAACTTTTCTATTGAATCTAGAGATGACATGTATCTCAAGTCCTATGAGGAGGGATTAGTAAAGAGATGTAATTTGGTTCATATCATAGGAACTTTTCTATTGAATATACACTAATGTTTATTTTCCTTTGAAATTAAGGAGTATAGGAATCCATTCATATGAACCAAGTGGCTCTAAAGCTATAGAAATGATATCATGTTTATTTCCTTTGAAATGTAGAGTATATGAATCTATTCCTATGAACCAATTGGCTCTAAAGGAAAAAAATCCTATAAAAATCATATCATATAGAGTTCCTATGATATTCCTTGACACTAAAGGATGGTTGAAACTGCCAAGCGGGTGATACGATGGTCTTTCTTTGTAGACTCCTCACCCATCTTTATAGTTACCTCTAGAAGATGAATGAAATGATATATACAGGTATTCTACATGTGCAATTTGGTACCTAAAACTTCGGTAAAAGTTTACGAGGTTCTAATTTTCAATAAAGGTATATGCAATCGCATTTTGGAACGGAGGGAGCATCTGGCAGTTGCTAACACTCACGTGGAAGATTTGTGTGTAGGAGGAGTGGCTGTTACATTAAATGACATGGCAAACCGACATCATCGGATGCCGATCTAACGGTTCTTACGGCGTTCGTCAGGAAAAGGCTTGTGGCGAACGTTTGTCGGATATGATTTACGGACACATGCATTGCATTGATACGTGCCCCCCTCTCTCTCACGCACACGCACCCTCACGAGTCACAACTCTCCCGAGTGCTCTCGCCGACTCGCACGTGGCAGCCATCATCTATCTGCAGGTAGACGTCACGCACATATGTCCTCTTCACACCCTACCCTCAGAACTTCTAAAAAACAAAAGACGGCGCGCACATTTTATTTTAGCTCACACGTCACACACTTATATTATTACTCTTGCGGCGAATGTTCTTTGGGCATAGTATATATTGTACTCTGACGAAGAGAAGCGGTGCTGACGCGACTAGTTCTCACACACCCACTTTCGCGGGTACACGTGGGAGCGCATTTCTTTGAAGCCGGTACAACAAAATCACTCCACTATATATAAAAGCAGGAGCCTTAGCGCTTGCTTTACTAGGGTTCCTCTCGTTCACTTTCTCATGCTCTCGGATCTAAGCAAGACATAGGTGGCCACACTCTCTCTCTCTCAGCTCACGGCTGGTCACAAATCCAGCTGGACAACCTCGACAAAGGCGGGGGTGTAGGTGCATCGTTCACAGCTGTCGGGCGGCGAGGGAGGAGACCAACAGCTGCCAGCAAGGCCCCGATCGGCGTGCCTCCGCTGTTCTCTCCGAGAGAGCGCTGGCTCGGAGGGCCTCCGACCCCTTCTTCCTCCCTGCAGTATTGTGGCCAAGATGCGGCCTCCCGACGTCGTCTTTGCCACATCTTGGCTGTTTCCCTCGGGTATATATTCCTTCGAAACCTGCCTTGCTCTACTGCCCCAGCTCTTCCCCCTTCGTGTGGATCCTTTTCTACTTTCGTCCGCTATTCCAAAGCCACCTAGACTTCTACTATTATTAGAAGTAAACCTAGTTCATACAGTCAACTCAAAGCGTTGGTTCAAACAGCGAAGAAAGTGGGAAAGCTGTAGCATGAATCTAGGACTTGGTTCTAAGAGGAAACGGGGGAAAGTAGTAATATCCTCCTTCATGTTTAAATAACCGTATTTCATATTTTCACAAACAGGGATGTCCGTCTCCATATCGTTTCGGGATGTTTGTCTTCGTATCGCTTCTATCCGGCAATCAAAAGCACACACCTCAGTTTTAGTACAACTACGCAAAATGAGATGGCTATCCCTCGTTCTTGAAGTCGTCAACCTCCCGTCTTCAAGGTATCCCTACATTGGTAGTAACTAAGGTAGAATGACCAACGCATAATCTAAACAAAAGCTGATTCATACGTTTTACTTCCTGATTGCGGTAAGTGCAGGGACGAGCAAAAACAACTGCATCCTAGTCCGAATGCACTTTCTACCAGTTCATCCACGGATGAGGACTATCTCGGCATGGCTGCAGCGTTTTTTTGTGGTCGCGGACAAGAGGCATTGTGGTTTGCTTATTTCTGCAAATAGCGGTGCTTAAATTTAGTGGAATGCACAAGAATTTCACCTGGGTCAAGATATCGCTTGGTTCAGTTCAGCATTCGATTGAGACCACAATTATAATTGGTTATTACGGAATGAGAGAACCTAACGGCTGGATGGTGGCAACAAGAAAAACCAGAGTGAACTCTAGGAAATATAAGCCTACCGGGAGGCCCTTTGCTCGGAAGAAGCCTTGCTTGTTTTTTTCCTGATTTGTAAACCTTCTCACAACTTTGTCTTTTGCTGTGAACTAGTATATGTTTGTTATGTTCTATGAATCATTGAGATGTATAAAACTGCTTAACTTATGCTTTTCAAGATTTTTATGAAGACGAGTTTAATGTGAGTGTTCCACATGAGCGCTGGACTAGCGTTGAACATTTCGAATTTATTACATTGTGGCCTCAATTAACTGCCTGAAGCACTGTAACAAGATACATAATTGCTTATATGATTCACGGGCACACAAAAGTAGCAGCAGTTCCCATAGACGGATTCAAACAGAGTACTAGCCCCAGAGGGGTCGATAATGAGCAAGGTTCGGATAATTAGACACAATCCAAACTACTATTAAACACTAGCTGGGGCAACTATTTCATGCCTCGATCTAATTTGGGCTGGACACAAGACGGACCTTGCCATGAACATCATCGAGGACGCCCGCAAAGTTGACTCAATCCTGTGAACCTTCATGAAGACAACCTTGTGGCCTTGCCAACGATAAACTTGTTTGTGGAGGCATGCCATGTCATCTTCTGCGTAAAGCTTGACAAGAACAGTATGCCTTACAAATGAAGGAGTAGCTTTGAACTTCTTGTGCTTCGGTACACCCTGGACAACACGCCTGACAACAGTGAGGCTGAAATACACCTCTTCGTTGGTATAACCGCAAATGGCTTCCAGGAGCCAAGAGCCTAAGAACTCTGTTTTCCCAGTGCGTATATTCAGGTCGTCCGCCTCATAGCGAGTGACATGCACAACCACACAATCCTTGTTTGCATCAGGGCTCTAATTGAAATAGAAACAAATTCTGAATTACTTTTCAGTATAAGAAACACAAGTTATTTAAACCACTATGTATAGCATGGCATCGAAGCTAATAAAATTTTGCATTATTAATCACCACATACTTCCTTTTCTATAAAAAATAACAACATACTTAGATTAAAACCACAATCGAGATCGGCAAAGAAGGAAATCACCTTGGGCAGCTCAACAGGGGGGACACATCCTCGAAGGGGAAAACTGCTCCTACAGATTGCCACGAAATTTGTAACCTCAAACGGGCGTTGACCATCTCAAGAGTGGCCATGAGCATATCCGGGTCGGCTCGGTGGCTGCCTCCATCTTCTTGGAGCTCTCTGTCTCGTGGGGATCAGCCTCCGCCCTGCTCCAATATCGGCAGATCTTTGCTGGTTCTCCTTGGTCCATCATGAACCGATTTAATACTAGGAGACCCTTTGAAAAGGAAAAACACAATCGCAATGACAATGAAACAAAAAGAGAGTGAGGATCGGTTCTTGCTTTGCAAAAGTTCTTTTTTTTCTCTCGAACGAAAATATACCAACATCACGGATCCGCTTACCTTCCCTTCGTTGGGAGAGAAGAAACGATGGCGAATCTGAGTGTTGCCTTTCTTGAAGATGGTGAGGGAGAAGGGGATTCAGCGAAGAGTGAAATGATGGTTGCTTCGTCCACAAACATAGACTGTGGGGAGGTGGGGTTTTGTGATACGATGGCTCGTTCTTGCCAAGCGCTTCGACCGGGTGACTCTCACTTTGCATACTGCCTTCTAATTTGGTGGATGGCATTTGGGCCCAGCACTTCATGGCCCGCATGTCGGTGAACAGAAGTATAACGGCATTCAAGAGAGGGAGACGTTTCAATGACCTAGGAGGAGCAGAAGCGGTAGAGTGTCTCCACTGTACTAGTAGTAATTGTTTTTACAGATAGTCTGTAGAGTGTCTCCTTTGCATGCAGAGTAATTGTTTCTCCTGGGCCCAAGCCAAAACAGCCAAACCACACTCGTAAATCGTAAAACCAATTCAAACGGCGCTACCCACACCCAGAACCCCGCCCCCCCCCCCCAAAAAAAAAACAGGTGCTCTTCTTCCTCCCCGCTCCCACCCACATCACGGCCCCTCGCTCCACTCGGACCCCCGAAGTCCTCACCTCACTCCTACACAAAACCCCAGCTCCCCTTCGTCCTCACTCCTCACAGAAAACCCCAGCTCCCTTCTTCTTCTTCGTCAAGACTACAACTAGGCTCCTCATTCGTTACTCTGCTCCAAATCCGTGAGCCTTGACGCGACGCCTCGAGGAAAATGGAGTCGGCTGACCCCGGCGCCAAGAAGATGAGGCTCCCGCCAGCGGCGACGCCTGTTGTAGATCCCGCACCCGGCAGCGCGGGGAGAAGCGGCGACCCCGCCCCCACCGGATCCCAGGAACCCATAGAATCTCAGGTGGACCGCATCAGCGATCTCCCGGACGCCGTCCTTGGGGAGATCATCTCGCTTCTCCCCACCAAGGATTGCTGCCCTTTTAAGTCCTCTCAATTCGGTGGCGCCCTCTATGGCTCAGCCGTGCCCCTTTAATCTCGATTGCCGTCAGCTATCTCTCTTCAATGATTTTGAAATCCCAGAGCCATCATCTCCTCCCACTAGAGCTCCGTTCAAAGCCTCTGTATCCCGTCATGCTACTTGAGCAAGCATACCATGCCCTGCATGGTGGACGCCTGGCTGAAATCCCCTGAATTCACAGAACTACAGCTGCTTGAGTTCTACTATTCCCCTGGAAATCACATACCACATACAGAACGCCATGAACTTGTGCCCTCAGCACCGATGTCCATCTCGCGGTTTTCCTCCTCTCTCCACACCGCCACCTTTGCATTGTGCTACCTACCAGACAATCTGGTACTGAACCTCCGACTCCTATTTCTCAAGAAACTTTCACTTGTGCGGGTTCTTATATCAGAGGCCTCATTGCACAGCATCATCCACTCCAGTTGCCTACTTATTTGGAGTGCTTGGTGCTTGTTTTCACATTTAGAATCGGTTGTCTCCAAATAAAGTCGCCTAACCTTGTAAGAATTGGAATTTCTTGACGGAAGGCAGCTCATCATCCAAGATGCCCCTTCACTTCAAAGGTTGATCCTTGATTCTAGTTATTCACCGTTGCAAATAACCGTCCTCTCTGCGCCTAAACTTGAGACCTTGGGTGTAATACATGATCTCTGTGCTCATTTCAATATGGTGTTTGGCTCCACAGTTCTTCTGGTTCTTTATATTATCATCTACACTTGTAACCATAAGCTGCATTTTAAATTTCTGCACATAATTTATATATCATCTTGGAGTACACATTTTGTACCAATATTATGTTCTATGCTCAACGAAGAGTTTCTCCATGGATGGCCTATCAATGGTGCTGGATTCTGTCAAGATCTTATATATCCAAATGAATAGTTTTGATCTGAACAAGATTATTTCCTTGCTGCAATGCTTTCCATATGTCCGGAGAAGTTGTATATAAAGGTGATAATTTCACACATTGGAAGCTCCGCATATAGTGTACTAGAATTAACCGCTTCAGTCAAGGTTTGCTCTTTCGACACTCTTCTTTTAGACCTTAACTGTTTTCAATCTTCATGTCTATTTAGGCAACAGGGGCGGTAAGAAAGTTATAACCAATCGGTGGAATTGGATTAAGCATCGGGATTTTCTCACTTCTCATGAGATTCGATTGAAGACAATAACGCTAGAACGATATGTAGCAAACACAAGATTTGTCACATTCTTCCTGCTGAATGCGAGGTTACTATTGTCCATCAGGCTTAAGTTTATCAGCAGCATGGTTTTGACGGATGGGTATGTCGGCGAGAGCAAAAAAGGAGTTTCGGTGGGCAAAAGAGCTTACGAGCGTGTCGGGCTTCTATTTACAACATATTGTGGTCATAATCCAGTAAATTTTACGACCCAGGATGTTCATTCTATGGACCTGACCGATCCATTTGATTGTGACTGCCGAAAACAGTGTTGGAGTTAGATGTTGTTGCCCTTTTCAATCTGGCTTTTTTGGTAAACCTGATGAACAATCAACCCTCGTGCTTTTGTACAGTTTGTAAGCTGGAGTTAGATGTTCCTGCCCTTTTCAACTCGGGTCAATTTGTGGTATCATATTTTCTTTGAAACAAGGCAAATGGCTTGCCATTCGTTTAATTTAGAGTGAAATATTGTAACAAATCACAACCAAGGGAAATAACATCACTCACGCCGGCTGCTTGAGCTCACTGTGCATTACAGAAGCCAAGTGATTAGCCCCCACTGACGGTATCCTGGACTAGGGGGTACTCACCACGTCATCTCCCGATCTGTTAGATTGGGCCGAGGACCTGCTACGTCTTGAGCTTGCGTTGGTTTTCCTCGAAGAGGAGAGGGTGATGCAGCAAAGTGTAGCATAAGTATTTCCCTCAGTTTTGAGAACGAAGGTATCAATCCGATGAGGCTCCTCAAAAGTCCCATGCACCTACACAAACAAGCGAGAACTCGCAACCAATGCAATAAAGGGGTTGTCAATCCCTTTCACGGCCACTTGCGAAAGTGAGATCTAATAAAGATAGTATGATAAGATAAATATATTTTTGGTATTTTATAATATAGATGCAAAAAGTAAAGATGCAAATAAAAGTAGATTGGAAACAAATATGATAGATATAGACCCGGGGGCCATAGGTTTCACTAGTGGCTTCTCTCAAGATAGCATAAGTATTACGGTTGGGTGAACAAATTCTTGTCGAGCAATTGATAGAAAAGCGCATAGTTATGAGATTATCTAGGCATGATCATGTATATAGGCATCACGTCCATAACAAGTAGACCGACTCACCTTTTGCATCTACTACTATTACTCCACACATCAACCGCTATCCGACATGCATCTAGAGTATTAAGTTCATAAGACAGAGTAACGCATTAAGCAAGATGACATGATGTAGAGGGATAAACTCATGCAATATGATATAAACCCCATCTTGTTATCCTCGATGGCAACAATACAATACATGCCTTGCAACCCTTTACATCCTTTGGGTAAGGACACCGCAAGATTGAACCCAAAGCTAAGCACTTCTCCCATGGCAAGAAAGATCAATGTAGTAGGCCAAACCAAACTGATAATTGAAGAGACTTGCAAAGATAACTTAATCATACATAAAAGAATTCAGAGAAGATTCAAATATTATTCATAGATAAACTTGATCATAAACCCACAATTCATCGGATCTCGACAAACACACCGCAAAAAGAGATTACATCGAATAGATCTCCACAAGAGAGGGGGGGGGGGACATTGTGGTGAGATCCAAAGAAGAGAAGAAGCCATCTAGCTAATAACTATGGACCCGTAGGGTCTGTGGTAAACTACTCACAACTCATCGGAGGGCAAGGATATTGATGTAGAGGCCCTTCGTGCTTGATTCCCCTCCCGCATGAGTGCGGCGAAGGCTCCAAGATGGGATCTCATGGATCTGAGAAGGTTACTGATGGTGGAAATTGTGTTTCGTGGTGCCCCGGATGTTTTCGGGGTACCTAGGTATATATAGGAAGAAGAAATGCGTCGGTGGTCATGAGGGGCCCACGAGATAGAAGCGCGCCCTATAGGCGGGCGCCCTCCTATCTCGTGGAGGCTCGATTGCTTCTTGACTTGCACTCCAAGTTCTCTGGATCACGTTCAGTGAGAAAATCATGTTCCCGAAGGTTTCATTCCGTTTGGACACCGTTTGATATTCCTTTTCTTGAAATCTTGAAATAGGCAAAAAACAGCAATTACGAAATTTGGGCCTCCGGTTAATAGGTTAGTCCCAAAAGTAATATAAAAGTGGAAAATAAAGCCCAATAAAGCCTAAAACAGTAGATAAAGTAGCATGGAGCAATCAAAAATTATAGATACATTGGAGACGTATCAGACATCCCCAAGCTTAATTCCTGCTCGTCCTCAAGTAGGTAAATGATAAAAAGACAAGTTTTGATGCGGAGTGATACTTTGGCATAATTTCAATGTAAATCTTCTTAATTGTGGTATGAATATTCAGATCTGAAAGATTCTAGACGAAAGTTCATATTGACATAAAAATAATAATACTTCAAGTATACTAACTAAGCAATTATGTCTTCTCAAAATAACGTGGCCAAAGAAAGTTATCCCTACAAAATCATTTAGTCTGGCTATGCTCCATCTTCCCCACACAAAATATTTAAATCATGCACAACCCCGATGACAAGCCAAGCAATTGTTTCATACTATAACATTTTCAATCTTCACGCAATACATGAGCGTGAGCCATGGATATAGCACTATATGTGGAATAGAATGGTGGTTGTGGATAAGACAAAAAGGGAGAAGATAGTCTCACATCAACTAGGCGTATCAACGGGCTATGGAGATGCCCCTCAATAGATATCAATGTGAGTGAGTAGGGATTGACATGCAACGGATGCACTAGAGCTATAAGTATATGAAAGATCCACAAAAGAAACTAAGTAGGTGTGCATCCAACTCGCTTAGTCACGAAGACCTAGGGCATTTGAGGAAGCCCATCATTGGAATATACAAGCCAAGTTCTATAATGAAAAATTCCCACTAGTATATGAAAGTGACAAAATGAGAGACTCTCTATCAAGAAGATCTTGGTACTACTTTGAAGCACAAGTGTGGTAAAAGGATAGTAATATTGCCCCTTCTCTCTTATTCTCTCATTTTTTTCTTTTTCTTTTTTTTCTTTGGGCCTTTTCTCTTTTTATGGCCTCTTTTTTCTCTTTTTTTTATTTTTCGTCTCAAGTCTCATCCCGACTTGTGAGGGAATCATAGTCTCCATCATCCTTTCCTCACTTTGGGACAATGCTCTAATAATGATGATCATCACACTTTTATTTACTTACAACTCAAGAATTACAACTCGATACTTAGAACAAGATATGACTCTATATGAATGCCTCCGTGATGTACGAGGATATGCAATGAATCAAGAGTGACATGTATGAAAGAATTATGAGCGGTGGCTTTGCCACAAATACGATGTCAACTACATGATCATGCTAGCAATATGACAATGATGGAGCGTGTCATAATAAACGGAGCAGTGGAAAGTTGCATGGCAATATATCTCGGAATGGCTATGGAAATGCCATAATAGGTAGGTGTGGTGGCTATTTTGAGGAAGATATATGGTGGGTGTATGATACCGGCGAAAAGTGCGCGGTATTAGAGAGGCTAGCAATGGTGGAAGGATGGGAAAAAGTGCGTATAATCATTGGACTCAACATTAGTCATAAAGAACTCATATACTTATTGCAAAAATCTAGAAGTATTACGCGCATGCTCCTAGGGGGATAGATTGGTAGGAAAAGACCATCGCTCGTCCCCGACCGCCACTCATAAGGAAGAGAATCAATAAATAAATCATGCTCCGAGTTCATCACATAACGGTTCACCATAATGCATGCTACGGGAATCACAAACTTCAACACGAGTATTCTTTAAATTCACAACTACTCAACTAGCATGACTCTAATATCACCATCTTCATATCTCAAAACAATTATCAAGCATGAAACTTTTCTTAGTATTCAATGCACTCAAAAGAAAGTTTCACATATCTTGAATACCAAGTATATCAATATTTAAGCAAATTACCATGCTATTAACGACTCTCAAAATAATCTAAGTGAAGCATGAGAGATCAATAGTTTCTTTAAAACAAATATACCACCGTGCTCTAAAAGATCTAAGTGAAGCACTAGAGCAAAATTATCACACTCAAAAGATATAAGTGAAGCACTATGAGCAAAACTATCATGCTCAAAAGATATAAGTGAAGCACATAGAGTATTCTATCAAATTCCAATTTATGTATGGCTCTCTCAAAAGGTGTGTGTCGGTGTCAAAACCGGTGGATCTCGGGTAGGGGGTCCCGAACTGTGCGTCTAGGCGGATGGTAACAGGAGACAAGGGACACGATGTTTTTACCCAGGTTCGGGCCCTCTCGATGGAGGTAAAACCCTACTCCTCGCTTGATTAATATTGATGATATGGGTAGTACAAGAGTAGATCTACCACGAGATCGGAGAGGCTAAACCCTAGAAGCTAGCCTATGGTATGATTGTTGTTAGTCCACGGACTAAAACCCTCCGGTTTATATAGACACCGGAGAGGGTTAGGGTTACACAGAGTCGGTTACAATGGGAGGAGATCTACATATCCGTATCGCCAAGCTTGCCTTCCACGCCAAGGAAAGTCCCAACCGGACCCCGGACGAAGTCTTCAATCTTGTATCTTCATAGTCCAGGAGTCCGGCCAAAGGTTATAGTCTGGCTATCCGGACACCCCCTAATCCAGGACTCCCTCAGTAGCCCCTGAACCAGGCTTCAATGACGACGAGTCCGGCGCGCAGATTGTCTTCGGCATTGCAAGGCGGGTTCCTCCTCGAATACTTCATAGAAGATTTTGAACAAAAGGATAGTGTCGGCTACGCAAAATAAGTTCCACATACCACCGTAGAGAGAATAAAATTTACACAAATCCAACTCGCCGACGTATTCAGCGTGACATCACCTACGACCAAGCCTTTATTGAATTGTTTTACTTGTCCCACCTCGCCGCACTTAGTGAGGCGGTTTCCTTAGCACGTCTTGTCAAGCACCCCTAATCCAGGACTCCCTCGGTAGCCCTGAACCAGGGCTTCAATGGCAGCGAGTCCGTGGCCTTGATTGTCTTCGGCATTGCAAGGCGGGTTCCTCCTTCGAATACTTCATAGAAAATTTTGAACAAAAGGATAGTGTCCGGCTCTGCAAAATAAGTTCCACATACCACCGTAGAGAGAATAATATTTACACAAATCCACATACCACCGTGTCCCCTTATTCCGGGATTCTCATCAATACGGGTGTGGGTAACCCAACCGTGCCATTAATTACGGCGCTTGGGAGATAAGCGAGTTTTACCATTCTGGTGGGGGCACATAGTTTAGTCCGCCCATATAAGGGGATAAGGATCCACCTTTTTCATCTACGCCTTCTTCCTCCTTTGCTTATCCATTTTCGCAGACTTCGAGCTCCAGCGCCCAAGTCCGCACACCCCACCTCAACCTTCTCCAGCCATGTCCGGAGCGGGAGGCAAGTGGATGGTCTCCTCCGTCACGGAGGGACACATCAAGAAGGAGACGAACAGGAACCACTGCCCACGTGTTTGGATACCAGAATGACTCATGGCGTTCCTTTATTGCAAAGTATCTTCTGACGCCGAATATAATCATGCAGTCAGCCCAAGGCCGGCTCGGCAAACCGTCGGCGGCTCCCTGAATTAAATCCAAATGTGAATTCGCTTCCACCGCTACCTCCCTCGCCCTACAGACGATGCCGAGGTGGTGTCTCAAAAGGTCCAAGCCAGGAGGAGGTGGTCCCGAGGCGCCGCAAGGCGACCTCCCGAGACTCAGGCGCAAAGGGACAAAACCCCAAGGGCTCCAAGTCCGGTCCCGGGCGGACACCGCACCGAACGTTCAATGGTTCAGGAGTCCCAGCGGCCCCCTAGTAAGAAGGGCAAGCCTCTGGCGACGGTTACCTCCGATCAACCGGAGGCACGGATAATTCTTTGGAGGTGCTTAAAGGCGCCTCCATCGACGAGGAAACACCGCACTATTATGAGTGCGGTGATCCAGAAGGTTCGATCCGCCAAGAGCGGGGTGGTAAGGCTTCGTGCCAGCCTTCTAACGAGGCTTTGAGGTATGTATTTAAGATATGTAAAAAATATTACCGCATAGGCGGTAGCCTGATGCTCAGTTTGGTGTCCGGAAAGAAAAGCCCGAGCCGAGGATCTAAAAAGATATCTGCAGGAGTCTAACATAAGTATGTCAATATGGGAGTGCACATTGCCGACCTCTACCGCCTTGTTCGCTGGATTTTGATGCATTGAAGCGAGCCTCGAGCGGTCCGAGAAACTAGCCTCGGCCTTGCCAAGAAGCAGCTCGAGGACAAGGAAGGTAAGTAATACCTTATGTAAGTATATAAAAAGATGTTGTTGCAAAAATGACGGGACCAACGTGAGTATTGGGGGCCACAACCCGTGTGGCAACCACAAGAAAGCTGTCCAAGGCTAAAGGCAGTGTGTGGCGTGGAGCGCATCGGCCGAGAAAAGCAGGAGGCGGGTGGCGGAGGTGCAGCAAGAGCTCAGGGCTCTCGTGAAAAAACATGAGAGTTTGGAGCTTGACTCAAAGACTCGAGAGTCCGAGCTTGCCTCGGCCTTGAGCGCCAAATCTGCCAAGGCGAAGCCCAAAAGCCCTCCAAGAAATTGAAGCGATGAAGAAGATAGCGGCGGGTAAGGCATTCTTTATGCAAAGCAAGCACATGAAAGTGAATTACTTGTTACTTACCCGAGTCCGGAGCTGTCTAGGAGCATTCGCAGATCTGCCATGATGTGTCCGGCAGCTGCCGCATACTACCGGGCCGAGGAGGGAGCTCGGCGAAGAAGGTGTTACGGTCTCGGTATGTCGAGGCCTGACACCCGAGGCGTTGAGCGACCAGTGAAGCAGCTGGTTGAGCTCCATAAGGTGGCCGAACAGGCCATGAAGCGCCTATATAGTCCGGCTATGGCACAGGGAGGTCATGCACAGGAGCTACTTTGGGCTGGTGAGGCGGTGGCGGATGCCGTCCACGCCTTTGAAGTCATCAAAGCGCTCTGTATGCATCGAAGGCGCCCGTGGGGCCTTGCCCGTGTTAAAGTACCTTTGGGGCAAGATGGATCTTTGAGAAGCTGATGACAGATGGTCCACCGGAGGGCAAGGAGCATCGCAAGCCGAGATGTATTATGAGGCGTCTGAAGGTGCCGCCTTATGGCGGATAGATATTCAAGGATGTAATTTTTGAGTAAACTTCGCTCGTGTTATCCTGCGCTGAAAACTTGTTCATATGCGCTAAGCAACGCTTTTTGAATTTAAAATATTACCTTCTGTGCGGCCGTTTATTAAATCTAAGAGATGGCGAGTCGTCGGCTTCTGCCCCCATGCCACGAGTGCTGGGGTGTTCGGGATAAACCGGAGCGCTCTTGTTCCCATTCTTGGGTCCTTCGAGGGAGGCGCTCAGCACAACGAATAAGGCAATCGGACTATAATGCTTTATCACTCTCACTTAGCCATAAAATTCTATAATTTCAAATTTCGGCGAAGCCCCTAGTATTCGGAAGACCGAGTTCGGGGCGCTATCCACACCTAGG
Organism: Aegilops bicornis; assembly: GCA_021605145.1. Classification (NCBI taxonomy): domain Eukaryota; kingdom Viridiplantae; phylum Streptophyta; class Magnoliopsida; order Poales; family Poaceae; genus Aegilops; species Aegilops bicornis. Next base: position 333,129 of record JAHIAL010000033.1, on the reverse strand, counting down.
CCGGACAAAGCCGACTCCTCGCTCTAAGCGGCATAAGTCTTTAGGGACTCGAAACCTCTTGAACAGCGACCAGCTCTCGCCCTATCATGACGGTTAGTTTTCACTTTCTCTACTGAGGTGCTGAACCCAGCTCAACCGGGGCACAATCGCAGTAGTTCTCCTAGCGCTACCTTAGCCGATATAACGGGCGTAAGGTACCAAAACATAGGAGCCGGCAAACCCAACTATTCCAAGACATGATTCGGGCTGATGCATATAATGCTATAAGTTCGGGTGCCGCACTTGTTAAAGTGTTCGGACTTCTCACGCCGTATTATGGGGTACTTGAGCCCCTGGCGTATTTGGCCGTACCAAAGTGTACGGGTGCTAAATGTCATAACTGATCATATGTAGAGAAATAAATAGAAAATGCAATAATAAGCTGAAGCTGAGCATTGTTTATTAAAAGGCTGTTGTGAAAGCAGAACGATACAAATAGTGCGATAAGCAAGAGATGGGACTATTTGACATGTCCCCCTCCAGGGGCAAGCTGCGGGACGGTATGTAAGACATGTATTTAGCTCATTATAGAGACCACTGGACATTAGGCGTAACTTTACGCCTCCACGGCTGTTGCATCGATGTGTTCGTGATTATCTTGCCGGACAGGGCCTCTGCGGAGAGTGGAGTCCTGAAAGTAAGAAAAAAGAATGACAAAATCGGGAGCCCCTAGTGCGGTTGAGCCGCATTTTGGGCATGCCGTGGTCGTGCCCCTCCCCCTATGCCCATGGTATTTCCAGAGCGTAATTATGTACGTGTAGTACTGGTTTTGCAATTTCGCGAGGGCTGGGGTTGGGGCCGCATTGCTATGCTTGCTTTCCGGAGCGTGCGAGCGGTCTTGTTGTAGATTACTCTGGCGCGCTTGGCGGTGTCCGGGGCGTTTAATAGCCGGATTTGGAGAATTGCCTTGAGAGGCTACTTTGTACTTCCTCGCGAGGGCCGCCATATGCTCCTCCGTTCGGAGAAGGCGTTCGATGTTTCCATTGACCGCAATGAATACTCGAGGCCTGGCACCTTGAGCTTGAGGTATCGTGGTGCGGCACCGCATTGAACTTTGCAAATGCGGTTCGTCCAGAAAGGCGATCGCGTGATAGCCAGCATGCGAGCAGGACTATGTCGAAGATTAACATCTCGCCGGAAATTATCCGGGGATCCGAAGACCACCTCAAGTGTGGCGAGCACCATGGGTTGGCCTCTACACTGGTATGACGCCTTTAAAGGTCGTCTTTGTGGGTTTAATCCTTGAGGGATCTATGCCCATTTTTCACACTGTATGTCGTGATAAAGCGGGGCTCAGGCTGCTTGCCGCCGATCCATAAGGACTCTAGTGAGGTGAAATCCGCCAATGATTGGGTCTAGAACCAATGCGGCCGAATCCGCCATGGCGGATGCTAGTGGGGTGGTCACTTGATCAAAAGTGATCGGGCAGGAGGACCATGGGTTGAACTTTGGGGCGTGGCTCCAACGCATATATCTCGTCACGAGTGCGCTTCCACTCCCTTTTGGGTATGTGGGTTGCGTATATCATGTTCACCGTCCGCACTTGTGGGGAAGCCCTTACATCCCCTATTGTTGGTGGCAGGGGCTCCTCCTCGTCATTGCTATGCAGCCCCTTGTCTCTGTTTTCGGCATTTAACTTGCCTGCTTGAACACCCAACAATCCCTGTTGGTGTGATTGGCTAGTTTTTCGAAGTCTTAGTGTGTATGCGGAGCAGCGATCGAGTATTCGGTCCAAACTGGGCCAGGGCCGGAGTATTTCTTTTAAATAGATTTTTCCGGCCGGGTTTAGAGCCTCTGAATCCGGCATTGTTGTCGTATCCTCGGCATTATGCGCCCGTTAATGTGGCGCTTGTGCTTGCTGACGCGACCTGCCATTGCTGTCCTTGGTATCCGAATTACGGGGCTCTTGGTCATGTTATTACTACGAGCTAGCCAGCTGTCTTCTCCCGTGCAAAAGCGGGTCATGAGTGTTGTGAGGGCTGCCATGGATTTCAGCTTTTCCTGTCCTAGGTGCTTGGGCAAGCCACTCGTCACGGATGTTATGTTTGAAGGTTGCGAGGGGCCCTGCGTCCGGACGGTCGACTATTTGATTTTTTCTTGGTTAGGAACCGTGTCGGTAATTGTCGGCCGATTCCTCTGGCTGCTGAATTATGTGGCTTAGGTCATCGGCGTCTGGTGGTCGCACATAAGTGCCCTGGAAATTTTCGAGGAATGCGGCTTCAGGTCCTCCCAACAACCAATTGACTCTGCTGGCAAGCTGTTAAGCCAATGCCGAGCTGGTCCTTTAAGCTTTAGTGGGAGGTATTTGATGGCGTGTAGATCATCACCGCAGGCCATGTGGATATGAAGGAGAGAATCCTCGATCCATACCGCAGGATCTGTTATGCCGTCGTATGATTCGATGTTAAACCCTCCGGGATTTGATGATCCATTACTTCATTTGTGAAGCATAGTGGGTGTGCGGCGCCTCTGTACTGGGCTATATCACGACGTAGCTCAAATGAGCTTTGTCTACTGTGTTCGGCCCGGCGGTTGCCATATCCGGCATGGCGTTTATAAATCGCGTGTAGGTAGGGCGCCCACGCGATCCGTAGAATCGATCTTGTTTGACTTGCCTTGTCCTCCAATATATCTCGCAGTGCGGCGCATTTCCCGTGCCTTGGTATTGTTTGAGCGGCAGAGTGCGGCTTGAGTGGAGGGCGAGAGGCCTCTGTCTGTCACAGCAACGAGGTGGCGGTCGGCCGCGTCGTGCTGCAGTGATGTAGGTTTAGGTGCTTCCTCCTCTAATCGGGGTAGCAGCCTGCACTTTGGGTAGCTCTTGGAGGCGTTCAAGTTCGTACTCTTGACCACAAGGACTTGATCCATCTGTCGGCTAGCGAGTCTTGGTCAGCTCTAAGCTGTTGCTGTTTTTCTTGAGGCTGCTCGTCGTGGCCATAAGCCTGCGTTTGAAACACTCTTGTTGACGGGATCCTCGGGCACGACAAATTTGTAAATGCGTCGAGGCTTGCCTCGTCTTTGGAGGGAGGCATGTAATTATCGTCCTCTACCTCTCTGTCTTCCGCTCTCTCATGAGGGCTGGCTTCTCCATCCTCCTGTGCTGAATCCTGCTAGAGAGGGTTGTCTTCGGCACTGTCCGGGGTGTTATTATCTTCCGTGCCGGAATCGCCGTTTTTGCTTTGGCGGGATTTAGAGCGGCGCTTGGCCGGCCTTGGTAGCTTAGGCTGCTTATTGACACCAGATCTTGGCACGGTCAATAACTTATTTAAGATGGCCTCAAATGGAGAAGTGATCTTCATGAAAGAGTTCCGTATTGTTGATATGAACATCTTTGAAGTTTGGGTCATCGCCGTCCGATTTCATCTCGAAGGCCGAAACTATGCTCAAAGTACTAAGATCTTATATTCAGAGTACAGTTTGGCCGATTAAGCCCCCAAGACTACCTCAAATGGAAAAATGATCTACACGGATTGTCTTCGCCTCGTCGAAACGATCGATTTTCATATAAAATTCGTCCAAATCCGATTTCTAATGCAAAAATTAGAGCAATCGGAGTGCAACCCTGTCACGAGGCGAAATATGGCGCGCACCACCAGACGCCATGTCTTATTGGTAGCACGAGTAAACAGATCTTTTGCGCGAGCTATTTGACCCTCAAGATGACCTCTGCTCAAAAACGTTCAACATGAAAGTTGTTCGTATCGTCGAAAGCAGTCAAGATTGCTTTTGGACTCGTTTTCATCCGAGATCGTTTACCACCGAAAAAAGACCCACAAGGTGCAGCCAGTTTAAACCGAACAGTTTTGGAAAGTTCGGACAAGACCAATCCGAATTTGACTAGGGTTTTGGACGTGAATTGATGTAATTTTCTTGTAAAGAAAGCCTAGATGAATCTTTTTCTTGTACGGAAGTCCAGCCGCCTCTTATATATGTTGGGGTGACGGCCGATTGAAACAACACACAATCGAACAATCAATCTACTTTTTACCCTAGTTTTACATCCCTCCCTTGTTCTTTCTCTCTCGTTCTTCGTTCGTTCTTCGTTGAACGGCAGCGATCCTCGAGGCTCTAGGGGTGGGCGAACCGACCTAGGGCAGCCCATAGCCGCCACTGCGTCGAGACAGGGGTCCCTCCCGAGGCGCGTGGGGTTTCGGGTGCTCAAAAGCGCGCCCGCCCGGATTGCTGCGTGCAGCGCTTCCGGCGGGTCTCCTTCGGCGTGAGCTGCGGTGCATCACCCTCGGCGTTGGAGGTACACGGTGACGTGTTCGTGTGCGAACACACTTTTTGACGACTCCGCTGGGGAAGAAAGATCAAGAATCATCATCAACCATGTCTAATCTCCCCAAGCCCTCAGAAGTTGACGCCGATAACATCATTAAGCCGGTCTTGATGAACTATCGGATGAATATCGCCAAGCCTACGAAGCGCGCAAGAAGCAGCGTGAAGAGGCTTTTGAGGCGCTCAAGAAGAAGCGCGAGGAGGAGGATTTGGAAGCGTTTCTTTCAGGTTTCAAGAAGGACCGTCAAGGTAACATCACTCCGGCTGGAAACGTCAATTTTCCTCCCCTCATCGACGAACAAGATGTGATCACTTTGTGAGTAAAGTTTTTCTAGAGCAAGTGACTGTGATTGAAAGTCTTGTTAGTAAGGATAATGTGATGGCATACAATTCTTTTGTGGCTAGTGCTAATGCTCAGAAAAATATGCCTCCATCATCTAGTGGTACTGTTGGTATATCTGAAAACCCTAGTCCAATTTTACCTATTTCATGGGCACCACCTATGCAACAACAATATAATATGCCGTCGAATTTTTACCCTACTCAAACCAACCAGCTTGTGGCTACACCTACATACCCTAATCATATTATGAGTGTGCCCAATTCGGCGTCCAACGCTTGAATCACTTTGTCACACCACCCATAGGTGCAAGCATGTTTGGTCTTCCGCCGAATTATGGTTCAGCGCCCATCCCACAAGTTGCACCAATAGCTAGTACTCAGGTTGCTCCTATGTCATTGCCACAAACATCTTCATCTACATCGGATCAATTTTAGCTAAATTAAGGGAGGATTTGCATAAGATGTTTCTAGAAACTTTTCGGAAGCAGCCGAAAGTAAAGAGTCGATGTGTATCAAAAGCCTTATCACGAACACTTGATGCAATTTCTTACCCTCAAGGTTATAAGGTTCCTGATTTTGTTAAATTTAGTGGTGAGAATACGAAAACAACTTGGGAGCATGTGAGTCAGTATCTAGCACAGTTGGGTGAAGCAGGTTCTATAGAAGAGTTGAAAGTACGTTTATTTCCCTTATCTTTAACTGGCACCGCATTTTCATGGTTTGCTGCTTTACCACATGGCTCAATTCTCTTATGGTCGCAATTAGAGCAAAAGTTTCATGATCACTTTTATAGCGGCGATAATGAGCTAAAGTTGTCACATCTTACATCGGTTAGGCAAAAACATGATGAATCGGTCACCGATTATGTCAAGAGATTGAGAGACATAAAAAACCGATGTTATAGCTTAGTGATAACCGAGAGAGACTTGGCAGATCTTGTTCTTAATGGTTTGAAAACTCACATTAAAGAGAGGCTAGAAAGTTATGAGTTTTTGAACATTAATCAAGTCTTACAAAAAGCTTTGGCTCAAGAGAGTCGAAGTAAAGAGATTCATAGGTCTACAACCGATCGTCCTAGAATACATATGGTTGAACACAATGATGATAATTCGGATGATGAGGTTGATGTTTATACTCTTGAGTTTGTTTGGTCCTCAAAGGCCAAGCCATATACATGCAATGCTCTTAAGCCGATTCGCAAGAATCGTGATGAGGAGATGAGGTTTACATTTGATATTCTAAGTGTGATAAGATATTTGATGCTCTCTTGCAGGATAAGATGATTAGAATATCACACACCATACCGCCGTTTGATGAGCTAAAACGGCGTGCTTATTGCAAATACCATAATTCATTTTCCCATGGTACTAACTTGATTGCAATGTTTTTCGACGACAGCAGATACAATCGGCCATTAATGATGGGCGATTGAATTTTGCTGAGATGCAAGTTGATAAACAGCCCTTTCGATGAACACCATGGACTTGGAGGAAAGAAAATGTTAATTGACCTAGCATAGCGAATCTGCTAATAAAGATAATGTTGTTATTGGTGAACCCAGGGGAATGGCAAGGAGGCGACAAAGTCTTGGGAAGAGAGGTTGTGCTTGATAAGCAACCCGATGGCAAGGAAGTATTGAAGATCACCATTAAAAATCCCGTTCTCGGGGCAACCACAAGTACAAGAAGATACTCATGTTAAATTTATCAAGCCCAAGAATTCAGAAGTTGACAAGTGGGGAAAGAGTGAAGCTAAGCGCCAAAGCGAATCAAGCCAACTTCGATATGCTGCTATCCAAATATGCAAGTCAAGCGGCCGGTTCTAGCTCTAATCGGCCATCACATTGAAGCGTTCAAGATAAACACGGAGCAAGAGTTTCGACGCTATGCAAGGCCATATGGGTCATGGGCACGACACCATGGATGTCACAACCCTCCTATGCACCATATTACATGAGAGACTTCAATGGAGGATGGGGCAGCCCCAATGGTTCCTTATGCTTTCCATATGGGGTGGACAACACCTAGAAGGCCTGCTACTTAAAGAGGCTTTATTATCCCACCTAAGGCCGTTTGAGTTATGGTGCTAATCAGCCAATAAAAAATTCTCCAAGTAAGGCCAATAAAAAAGTGTGGCGTGTTAAGTCACCTATGCGGAAATTTTAGAATGCGACAAGCAAAAGGAGATCAAAAAGCCGGTTGTTGGTAATCTGGTTACTTCTAATGGTGATATTGTTATTGTTCAGCAGGGTTCCATGGTTGATGATTATGAGGCGAACACAAGCAAGGCCAAACCAAGGGATCCCAAATATACTCAACCTAAGTGGTGTCCTCCCGGTTTAACTAAGACCATGAAAAGGAGGTTACAACGCATGAGGAACCACAAGAAGGTAGAACACAAAGAGGAGAGGCAAAGGGACGAATTGTTCGGTGAAATTGGCCCATAGCACTCCTAAAACAAGTGTGGAGGCCTAAACAAAAACAAAACACACATGCTTCTACATTAGTTGCAGCAACACCTTCACCACCAAAAGAGGATGATGCGACCCCTATTACATCGTCTACACTACCTGAAACATCCCCTTCAGTTGAGGAATCTTTAAGCCCAATATACATTGGGAGATGAAGATGAGATGGTGAATTATGAATCTCGCCGGTTCGGGAAGGTATGGATATTAATATGGTATATTACTTACCTGCCGAGTTTAGTGCTATAGGTAAAGAAGGGAGGTAGCCCAGCTGAATTTTGGTCCTAAGAATGCTATTTTTAGAAGCCAAGAGAACCGGTGAAACACTTGAAGCCATTGTACCTCAAAGGTCATATTAACGGATTGCGGTTGCTAGGATGCTCGTTGATGGTGGTGCTGTGGTAAATCTTATGCCCTACTCGGTCTTCAAAAAGTTGGGGTTAGATGATGATGCATTGATGAAGACCAATGTGGTACTTAATGGATTCGAGGGTAAAGAAAAGAGCGAGAGGCCAAAGGTGTGATGTGCATGGAACTCACCGTGGGAAGCAAAACTTTGGCCACCACATTCTTCATCGCCAAGGTGCAAGGTAACTATAATGTTATATTAGGTCGCGATTGGGTTCATGCTAACCAATGTGTGCCGTCTACCATGCATCAATTTTTAATACAATGGATCGATGATGAGGTAGAAATCATTCACGCGGATAATTCGGCTTGTGTTGCTTTGGCTGATGCATCGGTGGATTGGAATCATCCCGATGTAACTTGCTTAACAGTGCGTGACCTCTCGGAGTTTGATTTCCTTAGTGCTACAAGGCAGGTTCATTCCCATCTCTTTAAAGCCGATTGGTGGTAATCGGTTTACAAGGTATGATGTGAACAAGAAGTTAAAATCAACGGCCGATATATAACTATCGCCCTTAGCATAAACATGGACGATACATAATTATCGTCCTGAGAAAAATAAATGGCCGATGGAGTGTTGACATCGTCCTTAGAACAAATACATTGCAAATTATTTTTTGGCACGCATGAAGTTTTGCCGAAAAACAGGAGGGCATGTGTTGACACCAGATTTTGGTACGGTCAATAACTTATTTAAGATGGCCTCAAATGGAGAAGTGATCTTCATGAAAGAGTTCCGTATTGTTGATATGAACATCTTTGAAGTTTGGGTCATCGCCGTCCGATTTCATCTCGAAGGCCGAAACTATGCTCAAAGTACTAAGAACTTATATTCAGAGTACAGTTTGGCCGATTAAGCCTCCAAGCAGACCTCAAATGGAAAAATGATCTACCCGGATTGTCTTCGTCTCGTCGAAACGATCGATTTTGATATAAAAATCGTCCAAATCCGAGTTCGTATGCAAACGTTAGAGCAATCGGAGTGCAACCCTGTCACGAGGCGAAATCTGGCGCGCCCCACCAGACGCCATGTCTGATTGGTAAGCCTTGAGTAAAGAGATTTTTGCACGAGCTATTTGACCCTCAAGATGACCTCTGATCAAAAAACTTTCAACATGAAAGTTGTTCGTATCGTCGAAACGGTCAAGATTGCTTTTGGACTCGTTTTCATCCGAGATGGTTTACCACCACGAAAAAGACCCGCAATGTGCAGCCAGTTTAAACCGAACAGTTTTGGAAAGTTCGGACAAGACCAATCCGAATTTGACTAGGGTTTTGGACGTGAATTGATGTAATTTTCTTGTAAAGAAAGCCTAGATGAATCCTTTTCTTATACGGGAAGTCCAGCCGCCTCTTATATATGTTGGGGGTGACGGCCGATTGAAACAACACACAATCGAACAATCAATCTACTTTTTACCCTAGTTTTACATCCCTCCCTTGTTCTTTCTCTCTCGTTCTTCGTTCGTTCTTCGTTGAAGGGCAGCGATCCTCGAGGCTCTAGGGGCAGGCGAACCGACCTAGGGCAGCCCATAGCCGCCCGCCGACGTCGACGGGGTCCCTCCCGAGTAGCGTGGGGTTCGGGTGCTCAAAAGCGCCCGCGGATTGCTGCGTGCAGCGCTTCGGACGGGTCTCCTTCGACGTGAGCTGCGGTGCATCACCCTCGGCGTTGGAGGTACACGGTGACGTGTTCGTGTGCGAACAGCTGCTTCTTGGAGGGGTCATCCTCCGTTGTTCCATCGCCCTTCCCTTCTTTTGCGGTGTCCACCATGTATATGTCATCTGACGAGGTGGCCTTCCGGTGCCCTATATAGGCGCTGGTTCTTGGTCGTCTCCTGCATCGGCGTCCATACCGTCGATGTCTTGAGTTAAAGTCGAGCATGTCGGTTAAATCATCGGCGATTGGCTCTGAAGTGGGTGGTGGGTGGGCTTTGAATTTCTTCGTCGTCCGCATCCCAACCTTCTTGACCATAGTCCGGCGAGGGCTCTCGATAAAGAGAGAGACTTTAGTGAATTCAGAATGTCGCCCAAGGGCGAGTGCTGAAAAGATGTCATGACGGCGAACTCCATGATTGGCGCCCAATCGGATTCGATCGGCTAGGGCGCGGAAGGATTCGGAGTCCAGGAGAGGAGTCCGCACCTTGAGTCACGAGCCGCATAAAGGACAAGGCTGGTGTTCGGCTCGATCGCCGTAGAGATTGCAGCCCAGGCGGTGTCCAGCCACCCGTCCTCGATTAGCAATCGGCTCTGAGCTAAGGGTCGGAGGCGGACACGGGCGACCTCTGGCCTTCGTGGCGGCAGAGCTAGATCATGCCCATCGTGGCAGTCTGGCGTGCTTAGGCGTGGCTCGAACCCGTCGAAGATCAAGTCTCCGCGGACGTCGGCCGTGTAGTTCAAACTTCAAATCTGAACTGATGGCCAGGGGCGTAGCTTCGATCTGCTCGGATGGCCAGCGAATTGGCCCGCGATGCAAAGCCGCCCGAATCACGAAGATGCATGCACGGGAGAAAAGTATCACCCTAGACCGCATCGTTGTTGATGACCGGAGGAGCCATCGGGCCTAAAGATGGCGACAGAGGAACTCTCAATGAAAGCACCAATTTGATTGTCAAAACCGGCGTATCTCGGGTAGGGGGTCCCGAGCTGTGTGTCTAGGCGGATGGTAACAGGAGACAAGGGACACGATGTTTTACCAGGTTCGGGCCCTTTTCGATGGAGGTAAAACCCTACTCTGCTTGATTAATATTGATGATTTGGGTAGTACAAGAGTAGATCTACCACGAGATCGGAGAGGCTAAACCCTAGAAGCTAGCCTATGGTATGATTGTTGTTAGATCCTCTGGACTAAAACCTTCCGGTTTATATAGACACCGGAGAGGGCTAGGGTTACACAGAGTCGGTTACAATGGGAGGAGATCTACATATTACGTATCACCAAGCTTGCCTTCCACGCCAAGGAAAGTCCCATCGAACACGGGACGAAGTCTTCAATCTTGTATCTTCATAGTCCAGGAGTCCGGCCAAAGGTTATAGTCCGGCTATCCGGACACCCCCTAATCTAGGACTCCCTCAGTGTGTACAGCAAGGATGATTGTGGTAAACTAAAAAGCAAAGACTAATATAACACACGACGCTCCAAGCAAAACACTTATCATGTGGTGAATAAAAATATAGCCCCAAGTAAAGTTACCAATGAGCGAAGACAAAGAGGGGATGCCTTCCCGGAGCATCCCCAAGCTTAGGAAACTTTGGCTATTCTTGAATATATTGGGGTGCCATGGGCATCCCCAAGCTTAGGCTCTTGCCACCCTTTATTCCATAGTCCATAAAAGCTTTACCCAAAACTTGAAAACTTCACAACACAAAACACAATAGAAATCCCGTGAGCTCCGTTAGAGAAAGAAAACAAAAGACTACTTTAAGGTACTGTAATGAACTCATTCTTTATTTATATTGGTGTTAAACCTACTGTATTCCAACTTCTCTATGTATTATAAACTATTTTACTAGCCATAGATTCATCAAAATAAGCAAACAACACACGAAAAACAGAATCTGTCAAAAACAGAACAGTCCGTAGTAATCTATAACTAACGCAAACTTCTGGAACTCCAAAAAATCTACCAAAATTAGACGACCTAGAAAATTTGTTTATTGATCAGCAGCAATTTGAATCACTATTTTATCACGTTATAGTGATTTTTAACAATTCGGGCACTGAGCGCGAAGTTTCTGGAAATTACAGCAAGATCAAATAACCATCATCCAAGAAGATCCAATAGGTTTAACTTGGAACAAACACTAACTAAAAGATAAAACCACATCTAAACAGAGGTTAGATGGAGTTTTTATTCCTAAACAGAAACAAAAACAAAAAAACATAAAGTAAAATTGGGTTGCCTCCCAACTAGCGCTATCGTTTAACGCCCCTAGCTAGGCATAAAAGCGAGGATAGATCTAAGTAGTGCCATCTTTGGCACTAAACTCATAAGTAGCACGCATGATAGATTCATAAGGTAATTTAACTTTCTTTATTGGAAAGTGCTCCATGCCTTTCTTTAATGGAAATTGGAATCTAATATTCCTTCCTTCATATCAATAATCGCACCAATCGTTCTAAGGAAAGGTATACCAAGAATAATAGGACATGAAAGATTGCAATCTATATCAAGAACGATAAAATCTACGGGCACCAAATTTCTATTTGCAACGATAAAAACATCATTGATCCTTCCATAGGCTTTTTAATGGTGGAATCCGCAAGAGTGCAAATTTAAGAACAATCATCAAGATCATGGAAACCTAGAATATCACATAAAGTTTTGGAATCGTGGAAACACTAGCACCCAAATCACACAAAGCAAAACACTCATAATCTTTAATTCTAATCTTTATAGTAGGTTCCCACTCATCATTATGTTCTCTAGGTATAGAAACTTCCAAATCAAGTTTTTCATCATAAGATTGCATCAAGGCATCAACAATATGCTTGGTAAAAGCTTTATTTTGACTATAAGCATGAGGAGAATTAACAACGGCTTGCAACAAGGAAATACAACCTTTTAAAGAGCAATTATCATAATTAAATTCCTTGAAGTCCGAGATAGTCGGTTCAACATTATTAGAAGTTGAGGATTCTCCAATCTCACTTTTACCAAATTTAACATTAAGATCTAAAGATTCTGAATTCTTGGGACGCCTTCTAGGCAAAGTTGATTCATCATCAGTCCCATAATCATCCAAGTTCATATTGCAAAACATAGATCTAATTGGAGATGCATCAATAACTTTAAGATCCTCATCATTATTTTCATGTATTTTTTCTGGTTTAGCGGCCATCTTATTGACTAAGGTGGCTTGCTTGTCAGAAATTTTGGCTATAGCATTTTCAAGCTGGGTAATTTGAGCGTTAACACCATAGAATTCTTTATTCATATCATCAAGCTCTTTGTTCATAAATCCCAAAAAACTTTTTTGTTCCTTGAGCTCTTTTCTAAAGAAATTATTATGCTCAGATTGCAAATTCATGAAGCTTCTAATATTCGATTCAATCTCATCCATCCTTCTGAGAAGGTGGTCAAGACCCTCAGGCACAGCCATAAGGTCAAACAAGCAAACAAGCACACAAAAGAAGGGAAGCGAAGAGAGAGAGGAGATTGGGAAAGAGAGGGCGAATAAAATGGCAAGGGTGAAGTGGGTGAGAGGAAAACGAGAGGCAAATGGCAAATAATGTAAATGCGAGGGAGATAGGTTTGTGATGGGTACTTGGTATGTCTTGACTTGAGCGAAGACATCCCCGACAATGCCGCCAGAAATTGCACGTTGGCGGGAGGTCGAGTTTTGACTTGACTTGGTGGAAGCCTCCCCGGCAACGGCGCCAGAAATGCTTCTTGCTACGTCTTGAGCTTGCGTTGGTTTTCCTCGAAGAGGAGAGGGTGATGCAGCAAAGTGTAGCGTAAGTATTTCCCTCAGTTTTGAGAGCCAAGGTATCAATCGGTAGGAGGCTCCTCAAAAGTCCAACGCACCTACACAAACAAGCGAGAACTAGCAACCAACGCAATAAAGGGGTTGTCAATCCCTTCACGGCCACTTGCGAAATTGAGATCTAATAAAGATAGTATGATAAGATAAATATATTTTTTGTATTTTATAATATAGATGCAAAAAGTAAAGATGCAAATAAAAGTAGATTGGAAACAAATATGATAAGAGATAGACCCGAGGGCCATAGGTTTCACTAGTGGCTTCTCTCAAGATAGAATAAGTATTACGGTGGGTGAACAAATTACTGTCGAGCAATTGATAGAAAAGCGCATAGTTATGATATTATCTAGGCATGATCATGTATATAGGCATCACGTCCATGACAAGTAGACCGACTCTGCTGCATCTACTACTATTACTCCACACATCGACCGCTATCCGGCATGCATCTAGAGTATTAAGTTCATAAGAACAGAGTAACGCATTAAGCAAGATGACATGATGTAGAGGGATAAACTCATGCAATATGATATAAACCCCATCTTGTTATCCTCGATGGCAACAATACAATACGTGCCTTGCAACCCTTTACACATCCTTTGGGTAAGGGCACGCAAGATTGAACCCAAAGCTAAGCACTTCTCCCATGGCAAGAAAGATCAATCTAGTAGGCCAAACCAAACTGATAATTCGAAGAGACTTGCAAAGATAACTTAATCATACATAAAAGAATTCAGAGAAGATTCAAATATTATTCATAGATAAACTTGATCATAAACCCACAATTTACCGGATCTCGACAAACACACACATAAAAGAGATTACATCGAATAGATCTCCACAAGAGAGGAGAACATTGTGTTGAGATCCAAAAAGAGAGAAGAAGCCATCTAGCTAATAACTATGGACCCGTGGAGTGCATTGGTAAACTACTCACAACTCATCGGAAGGGCAAGGATGTTGATGTAGAGGCCCTCAGGTGCTTGATTCCCCCTCCGTGAGTCTTGCGTGAAGGCTCAAGATGGGATCTCGCGGATCTGAGAAGGTTACGGTGTTGGAAATTGTGTTCGTGGTGCCCCTAGATGTTTTCGAGTGCGTGGGTATATATAGGAAGAAGAAATGCGTCGGTGGCCGTCCAGGGGCCCACGAAGACGGTAGGCGCGCCCTATAGGGGGGGGCACCCTCCTATCTCGTGGAGGCTCCGGTTGCTTCTTGACTTGCACTCCAAGTTCTCTGGATCACGTTCGGCGAGAAAATCACATTCCCGAAGGTTTCATTCCGTTTGGACTCCGTTTGATATTCCTTTTCTTCGAAATACTGAAATAGGCAAAAAACAGCAATTCTGAAATTTGGGCCTCCGGTTAATAGGTTAGTCCCAAAAGTAGTATAAAAGTGGAAAATAAAGCCCAATAAAGCCGAAAACAGTAGATAAAGTAGCATGGAGCAATCAAAAATTATAGATACGTTGGAGACGTATCAGGACCCCCATGGCCGTATACTCATGGGCTAGTACGGACAGCTGCCGCATACAAGGAAGATTCCACAAGACTTGGCGATCAAGACAAGGACTCCTCCCCACCGGCGTATTCGGCTAGGACTCTTGTTATCCTAGGCCTCTGGTGCATTATATAAACCGGGGCCGGGCTAGTCGATAGAGAGATATACAACAATCATACCATCATGGGCAACCTTCTAGGGTTTAGCCTCTACGATCTCGTGGTAGATCTACTCTTGTACTACCCATATCATCAATATTAATCAAGCGGGAAGTAGAGTTTTACCTCCATCGAGAGGGCCTGAACACAGGTAAACATCTGTGTCCCTTGCTTCCTGTTACCATCAGCCTTGGCCTTGCAGATCGAGACCCCTACCCGAGATCCGCGGTTTTGGCACCAACATTGGTGCTTTCATTGAGAGTTCAGTGTGTGTTCGGCAAAAGGTCGACGGCTCGCTGCGAGATCAAGCTGCGACTTCGGCATCTTCATCACCAGCTCGACTGGTCACCTTGGTTTGACCAAGGACTGCGCCCTACCTCCGATTGTCATGTACGGATGACGGCCTTTGTCGGTGTCAAAACCGGTGGATCTCGGGTAGGGGGTCCCGAACTGTGCATCTAGGCGGATGGTAACAGGAGACAAGGGACACGATGTTTTTACCCAGGTTCGGGCCCTCTCGATGGAGGTAATACCCTACTCTGCTTGATTAATATTGATGATATGGGTAGTACAAGAGTAGATCTACCACGAGATCAAGGAGGCTAAACCCTAGAAGCTAGCCTATGGTATGATTGTTGTTCGTCCTCACGGACTAAAACCCTCCGGTTTATATAGAACCTTAGGATAGGTTAGGGTTACACAGTCGGTTACAATGGTAGGAGATCTACATATCCGTGTCGCCAAGCTTGCCTTCCACGCCAAGGAAAGTCCCGTCGGGACAGGGACGAAGTCTTCAATCTTGTATCTTCATAGTCTTGGAGTCGGCCACGGCGATAGTCGGCTATCCGGACACCCCTAGTCCGGGACTACCTCGGTAGCCCACGAACCAGGCTTCAATGACGGCGAGTCCGGTAGCGCATATTGTCTTCGGCATTGCAAGGCGGGTTCCTCCTCCGAATACTTCATAGAAGGTTTTGAACACAAGGATAGTGTCCGGCTCTGCCAAAACAAGTTCCACATAACACCGTAGTGAGAATAATTTTTGCACAGATCTGCGGCGTGTTCATGGCGTGACATCATACCACGGCCAGGCCTTTATATGAATCGTTTTACTGTTCCACCTCGGCGTGTTTAGCGAGGCGGTTTCCTGCACGTCTTATCAAAGCATAGATCGCGCCCCTTATTCCGGGATTCTCATCAATACGGACGTGGGTAACAACCGTGCCCGTTGGCCTGCCTCCTCTATCAAAAGCGAGTCACGATCGACCACGGGTGGGCTCTTGGTATTCAACCTCTTTATAATGAGACCAAGGCCCACTTCTTTTACACCCTCCATCGAGTTAGCCTTGCGCTTCAAGTTCCAACACCCAAAGCTTGATTCAGCCGGACTTTCGATGATGTCCGGATCCGACCAGCACGGCCGATGGATGTCTTCCTCCGTTACGAGAAGAAGATGTGCTAAAGCTGCGGCGCCCGGTATCTAACGGCGAGATCTCGCATAGGCTGCTGCTCGGGGCAGGTCATTCCCACTCTGAGCCCGGCGAGAGCGTGGTGTTCGTGTCCCACTTCGCCGGGGTTTAGGCTTCCTGACGGATCCCTTTGTGCGGGGCTCATGTTTTATTATGGGCTCGATTTCCAAGACTTGAATCCGGAGTCCATCCTCAATATCTCGTCATTCATTGTCGTATGTGAGGCCATCCTCCATATTACCCCCCACTTTGGATTGTGGCTCAAGACCTTCAAGGTGGAGCCAAAGATAATCGAGAGGCAACAAGCAGAGTGCGGAGGGGCGGTCATAAGCAAATGTGCTGATGCTCCGTGGCCCGAGGGTTCTTTTCAAGAGGAGCTTGGTTTGTGGCAACGGGAGTGGTTTTATATCACCGCTCCGAGCGGCACCAAATGGGCGGCGCTCCCTGCCTTCCGCTCAGGTCCACCACAGCGGCTGGCATCATGGGTCATCAAGGGGCTCGACTGGGTGCCGTCCAAGGACATTCCCTTGCTGCAGGGCCGTATTCGAGACCTCCAAGAAAGAGGAATCAATCTGGTTGCAGTGGCGCAGATTATGGTGATCCGGCGCCTTGACCACGCAAGCGTCGCCCCCCGCCGCTGTGGGAATTCAATCCGGAGGACCATGAGCTCTCCAAAATTTTATGGGCACGGCGCCCGTGGAGATGTATAAACTGTTCTTGGATCACAAGAGAAGTGTCGGACTTGACCGAGGACGCAGGACTAAGCCTGTCGCCGGATACTCAAGTAAGTAGTCCACGTAACGGACAAGCTGTTCATCCATTTATTTATATATATGCCCTTTAAAGGAGCCGTTTCTTGAGCAGGAGTGGATAGCCAAGGCAAAGTTAATAAGGTGTCGGCTCCTCCCGAGAGACCACGTCGGATCCCATCTTGACCAAGATGTTGAAGGTCGCGCCTTTTGAAGAAAGCGAAGGGGGCGAGGGAAGCACCTACCTCTGAAGGAGGCTATCAAGGAAGGGGGATTAAGAGTCCCACCTTCCGAGGAGAGAAGAGGACCGCTTGAAGATCAGGAGGTCAAGGCCTCAAAGAGGGGAAAGGAATCTTCGGCAAAGTGTCCGGTGCTGGGAAGTAACCCAGCCGCATTATTTCCCCAAGGGGATCAGCCCTTCAGCGAGCCGTAAGTAAAAAGAAGGGGTCTTGTAAATAAGGAATATACCTGTATTTATTCATGAAGATAACCGAAATTGTACCTTGTAGTTCGGACCTCAGCCCTTCTCGTGAGCTCGTCTTGAGGATCTTCTTTCGGAGATGATGGAGGCGAACGCCTCCACTGTCGCACCCTCATGTGAAGCGGACTGACCGGAGGTGTCGTCGCGGAGGGTTCCCCAAGTCCAGGGCGGAGAAGATCAGCGCCAAGTGGTGTGCGGTCGGAGGAGCTGAAGGATCTGCTTGGGCAAGCGGCTATTCAGGAGGATCACCGTGCTCTAATGGAGATGCGGTGATTGAAAGAATTGCATCCGGAGGCGGATTGCATGAAAGCCGTCGAAGCTTCTTGACGGGGGGGTTTGAGAATACGCAAAAATGATGTACCTTCCGACAGTTATGCATATAAAATCGCCTGTATAGATAGTAGTCCCTGAGACTCGGTATGTTGTCAAAATTGACAACATGCCGAGGATCAAATTCTCAGTTATAACATATCGCCGCCCCTAAACAGGTGGCGGGGTGTCCGGAGGCCAGCCGGACTGATGAATATGCCGAACTAAAGCGGCAACTTGGCGAGGCGGATCACGGACATCGCTGGTCAATAAGCGGTTTAATGGCGCGCAAAGGTATCACGACTTCTATGCGGACACACGGTAAGGGGCTTGGCGCGCTCATGTCTTACTTTTCGTATTCTTAATGCAGATGGTGCCGCTGCCTTTGAGGAGCTGCGGGCGGAACTTCGCCCGAGCAAAAAACAAGCGAGAATTCGATGTCGGCGCTTTAAAAGCGGCGAAGAGCTAGAAGCGAGCAGGCTGCTCCTTTGCCCGAAGCAAAGAGGAAATGGCTGATATGGCCAAAAAGTTAAGGAATACTACCAATAGCTACGAGGTTCTTGAAAAAGAGCGTCAAAGCGGAACAAGAGGGCCTAAAAAGGCCGCCGCCCGAATCAAGAATGCCCAATCGGCTTTGAGAGCTGCCAAAGAGGAGTTGAGTCGGGCGGGGCAATTGCGGCTGGAAAACCGTTTCTGCTGCGGAGGAAATATACATATCAAAGTATGCTCGATTGGATAAGTTGTGGAGTTAGGAGGATGCTTATCTGGACTTGGCGGCGAGTCTTTGCGGGGCAGTTGAGCACTTAGGGGCGAAGCAGGCCTGAAGGGAAGAGCTATATTGGTCGCAATTCCATAGTCGGAGGCGTCCTCTGCGGCTGACCGATCGGTTGGCGAATGGGCGAGCTGAATCGGTTGTCGGATTTGCCATGAAGCATGTCTGACTCACTTGTGGCCGTCGCGGACTGACCAAAAAGAGCTATTTTGGTTTAGTGCAGCGGTTCCTTAGTGCGGTACAGCGTGTCGGCGCAATGAGGCGATCGGCGTGTATTGAGGGCGCGGATGGCTCTTGCCCGTGTCAAAACATCTTTGGGCAGAGATGAAGGCCACCAATGTTGCATCCCACGACTCGGACGAGAAGCGAGTACTGCCGAGCACTACTTTGAAGAAGTCCTGCCGGGCACTTTCGTTTAATAGAGCCTTGAGTGCTCGAAGGTTATTATGTTTAAATGACATGTATGATTTGTGAAAACAATGTTTCAATATAATATAAGAGCTTTTTATACTTGTGTGTTCAAGTAGTAAACTACTCCTGTCTTGTTGTTTATGTATATGTGTATATAACTTTGAAAGATGGCAGTCCTTGGCTTCAGCCCCCACGCACATAGTCTTGAGGGGTGTTTAAAGAAAGCGCTTTTCACACTTAATCCAACGTCTTGGTCCTGTTAAGGAGGTGATAGCGTAGTAAACCAGGCAACCGGACTATAATGTTTATCACTTTCACTTAGCCATAGGAGTTCGAGGGTGGGGCTACTATATAGCCCCTGGGGGCACCGCACTCTCCCGAATTCGGGGTGCGTATGTGCTGACGAAAAACCGGTCCTCCGTTAATGCGGAGGAATCCTAAACATTCTGTGAGTCATCGAATGGTTGACTAGTCTCTCGCTATATCATGACAGTCGGTTTTGGCTTTCTCTCTTGAGGTGCTTTCAGGCGAACCGTAGCTGTCACAATCGCGGCGATTCTCTCACGGTGTCGCGTTAGCCGTGAAAAGCGGGCGTAAGGCAGCAAAACACGAGGCGGGCAACCCAACATTTGACCAAAGACATGATTCGAGCTGATGCATATAAGGCCCTAACTTTCGAGGCGCGAATACTCCCTAAGGTATTCGGTCTTTATGAAAATGGGCAGAATAATGCCCTAAGCCCTGATGTCAGTGTGCAGCAAAAATTCTGGTGCGGCCAATGCCAAAGCGCTTGACCTCCTCCTCGGTCTTCTTGAGGAACCGGGGCGATATATCAACAAGAGATAGTAAAAAGGTTTACGTGAGGGTCTTAATCTGAAAAGAATCCTTGCAGCGGGTCCCTCTTGCGTCTGCGCTTTGTGTCTACTGTTGTGCGTATCACGGGCCGGGTGTAGCATGTTGTCCATCTGTAAAAGAGAGGAACTTAGTTTAGAAGAAAAGGATCGTGCGAAAGAATGTACTTAATATTTAATAAAAAGAGTATGGTTCGAAGAAGTGAATAATGTTGAGCTTTATTGTCTCTTGTTATATGTGCATGTAGCCCCTCGTATGGGGGTGTGCCGCTAGAAAGCGCGGACTCGTCTAGCCGTGTCCGGGTTTGAATGACCAATTCAGGTTCTTTGCCTAGCAGGCGGGATAGCTGTGGGGCTGTCAAGGCAGTCTCCGTTCTTCCGTGCTCGAGTAACACTTAATACTTCCTTTTAACGAGATGATGCAGCGTGGACGGGCATTTTAAGTGTTAGAGATGCATAATGCGGTATTGCGTTAAAGCGGGTGAAAGCTTGGCGTCCCAATAGTGCTTGATGGCTACTTTTAAGCAGGCGATATGGAAGAGTAACTTTTCGCGACGGAAGTTGTCGGATGAACCGAACACAACTTCTAGCGGTATGGAGCCCGTACAATGGGCATATGGGCCTGGCATTACTCCTTGAAAGGAGGTGTTGCTACGGCGAATTTTGGTTGGGTTTATCCCCATCCTGCGGATTGTGTCACGATATATCGGGTTTATGTCCTTGCCGCCATCCATGAGGACTCGTGTAAATTGGAATCCGTCGATTATAGGATCCAATATCGGGGCGATCCATCCTGCGTTAGGATATTTTCGGAATAGTCACGATGGTCGAAGGTGATTGGTTTTGACAACCAGTGTGCGGCGCGCCTTTTAGTGGGCGCCGCTCTGTTTTTCCCTTTGATCACGTGAAGTGAGTTTACTATTTTAACCTCTTGTGGGAAAGTCTTTTTTTTCCGGGGTTCTGCTTGTGGTGTTCGTCGTCATGTTCACTTGGTGTGTCGAGCCCCTTGTATTCGGCGTTCAGTCTGCGGACTGTTTGAAGACCCAACAATTTCGGTGGGTATGGTTATGAGCCTCCAGAGTCTTGTGGATTTGACATATCTTGTCCAGGATTTTGTTGAAGTTGGATAGCTCATCGCTATTGTCCTTAAGGGTAGTTTTTGTTGTTGTGCCGTGAGCTTTTGAATCCGGCGTTATTGCCCGTGCTCTTTGGACTATTCCTTTTAATCCGGCGCTGGTCCTTGTTGCGCCGTGGTTTCCCATTTCCATCCCTGATTTGGATGTACTTGGGTCCTTGGTCTTGCATCTTGCTAGCCAGCTATCCTCTCCAGCATAGCGGGTCATGAAACTTGTTAATGCGGCCATTGTTCTTGGCTTTTCTTGGCGAGGTGTCTGGCGAGCCATTCCTCTCAGACGTTGTGTTTGAAAGCTGCTAAGGCTTGGCGTCGAGACGATCGACTATTTGGTTCTTTTTAGTAAGGAACCTGTTCCAGAATTTCGGGCTGACTCTCCGGGCTGTTGAGTTATGTGACTTAGATAAATGCGCATCCGGAGGGCGTACATAGGTCCCCTGAAAGTTTGCCCGAAATGCATCCTCGAGCTCTTCTCAGCTTCCAATGGTATTTTCGGGGAGGCTCTTAAGCCAATGCCGAGCTGGCCCTTTGAGTTTAAGGGGTAAGTATTTTATGGCGTGGAGATCATCTCCTCTAGCCATGTGTATGTGAAGGATGTAATCCTCAATCCAGACTCGAGTGCATTGTTCCGTCGTATGCCTCTATGTTTACGGAATTACGAATCCCATTGAAATTCATGATCCATCACCTCATCGGTGAAACATAGGGGGTGTGCGGTGCCCCTATATTTGGGTGTGCCGTGATCTACGGAATTTTGGCGTATTGCATTGCTTTGACGAGCATGCGTTCTTGGCCCATAAATGGACCCAACTGGGCCATCCTTTTGATGTGAATCCTTATGCGGATCGCATATTGGCTTGTGTGCGGTCCCATTCGCCGCTCTCTTTTTGCCGTGAGGTCGTCCATCCGACCGGGTGGCCTTCTTGCTTTTAATTGTGGGGCTCTAAGGCCTCCTCGTCGAATCAGGCGATAGCTTTCTTTTCGGGTAGCTCTTTGTTCGGTATTTGTCGCCCGTGCTTATCTGCGGTGCTGAATACTTTGCTCCATCGATCCTGAGTGCATCTTCCGCTGTTTTGAGCTTCCGCCACGCTTTTTCAGGCTCTCAGCGATGGCGGCGAGCCTTTTACGGAGGTCAGTTTGCTCCAATAGTTTGTCCGGCGTCGGATCGTCGGGACTGTTGTCTTTGCAGGGGATGATTGTTTATCCAAGTTGTCTTGTTCGGACGATTGCTCGATAGCTTGTTCGTTGTCCACCGGTTCGCCCTGCTCTATGGCTGGGTCTTTGTTAAGGCGGGACTTTGTTCGGCGTTTACGTTGCCGTTTTGACTACTTTTCGAGGGACTTATCCTTCGTAGTGTCCCGTTGTTCCTCGTCTTCATTTCCTTTAGGTGTATCCACCATGCATACATCATGAGATGAGGTGGTTGTCCAGCATCCTAGAGGTGCTGGCTCATTGTTGTCTCCTACATCGTCATCCATACCGTCGATGTCTACGGAGTTGAAGTCGAGCACGTCGTGTAAGCTTTTGACAGTGGCTATGAAGTGGGTGGTGGGTGGGCGTTGAATTTCTTCGTCGTCCGCATCCCAACCTTCCTGACCGTAGTCCGGCCAGGGCTCTCCGGATAAAGAGAGAGAGAGTTTAGTGAATTCAGGATGTCGCCAAAGGGTGAGTGCTGAAAGATGTCCGTGGCCGTGAACTCCATGACCGGCGCCCAATCGGGTTCTATTTGCGCGGTGGCGGGTTCGAGTCCGGAGAGGAGTCCGGCACCACAGGTCGAGGTCTTCGCAAAGAATAGGGATGGAGTTGACTCGATCGCCGTAGAGATTGTAGCCCCGGCGGTGTCCAACCACTCGTCCCGATCGGGAATCCGGCTCGGATTAAGGGTCGAGGCGGATCTTGATGCGGCCTCCGAGCCTTTGTTATTTCAGAGCTAGATCATGCCCATCGAGGCGGTGCATGACGCTTGGCTGCGTGCCTCAGCGTCGAAGATCAAGTCTCCGCGGATAACGGCCGTATAGTTCAAACTTCCAAATCTGACTGTGGCGGCGGGCGTAGCTTTTCGATATACTCCGGATGGCCAAGCGAATTGGCCCGATTACCAAAACCGCCCGAACACGAAGATCTGTCCGGGGAGAAAAGTCTCACCTGGACCGCGTCGTTGTTGATGATCAAAGGAGCCATCGGGCCTATCGGTGGCGACACGAGTAACTCTCAATGAAAGCACCAATGTCGGTGTCAAAACCGGCGGATCTCGGGTAGGGGTCCCAGGCGTGCGTCTAGGCGGATGGTAACAGGAGACAAGGGACACGATGTTTTTACCCAGGTTCGGGCCCTCTCGATGGAGGTAATACCCTACTCCTTCTTGATTAATATTGATGATATGGGTAGTACAAGAGTAGATCTACCACGAGATCAAGGAGGCTAAACCCTAGAAGCTAGCCTATGGTATGATTGTTGTTAGTCCTACGGACTAAAACCCTCCGGTTTATATAGACACCGGATAGGTTAGGGTTACACAGAGTCGGTTACAATGGTAGGAGATCTACATATCCGTATCACCAAGCTTGCCTTCCACGCCAAGGAAAGTCCCATCCGGACACGGGACGAAGTCTTCAATCTTGTATCTTCATAGTCTTGGAGTCCGGCCCTGACGATAGTCCGGCTATCCGGACACCCCCTAGTCCGGGACTCCCTCAGCCTTCATCAACATCAGCTCCGATCTCTATCAAGATCATGGAGGAATCATTCAGGGAGCCCGGGGGCTCAACGTCAACATTGCCCTCGGGCGCCCGTGCTGTTTTTCTTGACAGCGGACTTGTGTCTGCCGCCACCGCCTCCTCAAGTGTCGTTTTAACGATTGCTTTGGTGGAATTGTGCGGAATTGAGTGTATAACAACCCTGAAAAATTTCGTCGAATTCTGATAGAGGAATCTCTAGCAATCCACGATATACCCGAGCCATGTCAAATCTGGACGGGAATCTGGACGAGTTTAGGGTGTGGTGTCCAGCTTCTAGCTCGGACATCCTTTGGAATATCCAACCGTTGATCAGCTGCGGAATTCCTATATCTACCACCCCTAAAAATTTCAGCTCGATCCGACCGTCCGAACTCCGGGAACCTTCCGATTAGTGCGTCACTTTTCGGATCTGTTTTCTGCGCGAAAACTAATCCGACCCGAGTTCGTCTTTTTATGAACGGGATTTCAGACATCGTTTTTGAAGGAAGTTTTGTATGGGGTATTGTGTTTTGTTTCCGAACACATCCCACTAACTTTAAAATCCTTTGAACATGATCTTCAACATCATGCTGGTGTCAAACCAGTCCGGCAATATTGCTCCACGGTTTTGCCCGACACTGCGGCGGAACCGCGTCGTCACTTTGTTGAGCCGAGCTCAACTTCTTCGGATCATCATCTCGGCAAGCCGAACAAGAGTTCGGCATCACAAAGGATAAATCATCACCAACATCGCTCCCCCCCCCACGGATTACACGGAGCGGGCACACAGCCATCGCCACACGGTCACTTCATCAAGCCGGCATTGACCACGTCACGACCTGCATCGGCAGGGCCGCACTGTTGCTCCTTCCAGCCGGTGTCCATCATGCCCGACCTACGCCCGACTCATCGGTGACGACATCGAAGCCCGACATCTCGGCTGGACCGGGGGATTCATCATCTCTTCATCAACCTACTCCGGTGACTTTGGCGTCACCAGCCGACCAGCTTCGTCACGATTAGCTAGACCAAGGGCTTTGCCTCGGCAAGCCAACCCTTGCCAGCATTGTCATGCCATTGCTTTATCGCCCATCAGGCAATGGGTGTGCGAATCGAGTCCCAATTTTGGGAATCACCTTCCTTCAGATTGCTACAACAAATACACTAGGTGCTATTAATCCTAGTATTTTTTGCTTGTTCGGGTTCATTTTTTTCAAGGAATTATTACTCTGGTTTGTCCATCATACGTACACAGGTCTATCAAATGGTGGCCGCGTTATCGGCGGCCGCATGGTGAATTCGATCGACTTCATTACATAGTCCGGCGAACGCCAAGATCCGAACTTCGGACCGACCCGTGAATTCAGGCTTTGCCACGCCTTTACTGCATCACGCCGACGCCTGGTCACATTGACTTCGGCGCCAGGCCATATTTCTTTTATTACAAACTTTGCATAAATTATTTATTACGCAATATTTTTTAATTATTATTATTACTATTACGCCCGGTTAGCACTGTTTTTTGTGAACAGGAAAATGATCCAACCGGACTATATCCTTTGGCGTCACCTTGGCTGGACGGGGGGCTTCATCAACACTTCATTACCCCATGCCGGTGACTTCGGCATCACTCTGCCGGCCTGCATTGACCGTGCTATGTCACCACTTCGGAGTGCCGAGCTCCTTGCTCCGCCACCTCGGGACCGGCTTGGGGGATGGAACCTTGTCTCACATCAAGCTCGGACCGCGTCATCAATACCGAACACATTAACCAGCTAAGTTGCCTTCATGCTCAAAGTTTTAAATTTTTAACTTGTGTTCAGTTCGATCAAGCATTATACTTTTTTGGGAAAAAGTTGTTTGTAAAAAATTTCCTTGTCCAAACTTTGTTTGTGACGGACAAATTCAAATACCCAGTTCACTTGGGGCTTCTTTAATGAAGCCTTTCCTCTTGCATATGATTATACTTATGCGGCTTCGTTCCTTGTTCGTGTATTACGCATACAATATGCACCATATTGACCTAAGTGATTTGCAAGCTGGGTTGCCTTGCTCCTGTGTTTACCCCTCGTTTCCGATTGTTCGGCTAGGGAGTAAAGGGAGCACCTCTGCGATTATCACGATCGGGTCACCCGAGCCGGACCTCGAGGCTGGGTGAAGCCGAAAGCTAGCATTCTTACTGTTTTCAATAATGGTTGGCACACAGAACTCATGAGTACAAAAAATCTATTGCGAAGTCTCATATTAACAATGAGCACCGAAGAAAGGTATCGGTGGGGTGCTATTTTCTTGAAGATGCTTCTTACACTTTATCGATAATATAGCATAAGTTCCACTGGTAGCGCTTTATGCATTATAGCCTTATGACCTGATTGCCTGGTTACCGGAAACACCGTCGATATTCTCGACAGGTGGAGTACATAACATTTTCGGTCTTTGGCCGAAGAGGGAGAAGTCAACGGTCGGTTAAGATGCGTTTAAAGTTCGGGTGAACTTAGATATGATAAAAGTACTTCGTCCATACGATCATTCTTTTACCCAAGTCACTCGGGTGCTCTTAAATTTATGTGAGCTGTTTTATAATAAGTGTTCTTCTTATTAGTCGTTGCAAAGTCTTTTTCTATCACTCCTTTCTCGATGCAAGTGTGTGGTCGATGGCGGATAGCCTTGCTTCTCTCTAAATCCGCTCGAGTGCAGTTTGCTAAACTAGCCTCGATGAAGCACTCCGCTTTTGGGACAAGGAGGTTGAAGCCATAGGCTGACCCGCTTGAAGTCTTGAGATAGGATGTGTCATGTTAAAGCACGGCAGAAGCACTATTTTTTTGAAGTCCAATTGTCGGATTGGCACCGAACACTTGATCTAGTTCGGACATTAAACTTTTGAATAAGTTTTTTGGCTTTTCGAGCCTGTGGCACTTTTAAACTATTTGTGCGTTTCCAGCATTAGTCTCGCAGTGCAACGCCGGACAACTTTAGGGATTCGGCAAAAACATTCTCGGATATTGCCATATATGCATCGGTTTCGAATTGTGTCTTCGGTCAATAGTTGGGTTGCCCAGCTCCTGTGCTTGCCTCCTACGTTCCGCTTTGTTCGGCTAGGCGTGCGAGAGAACAAGCGTGATTGTGCTTCGGCTCGCATGGTTAAGCACCTCGATGGAGAAGGTCGAAAACATTTGTCACAATAGGTGTAAACTGGTCAGCGATCCGATGACTATGTTGAATGACGGGCCGTTCATAACATTGGCCGAAGTGTTTACGGCTTGACCTCGGATGCCGCTGAACACTAACCGGGGGCTCATAGCTAGCTTCCCCAGCTTAAAGCTCCTATGACTAAGCGAAAGTTATAAAGCCCGCATATCTGATTACCTCGTTTCCCTAACACAGCCGCCTTCGGGCACCGAGACATTGGCTAAGGGTTGCTTTGTTAGTGCGGAAACACCCTGTGTAGTATCTACCAAGGGGTAGAAGCCGACAATGGGCCACTTTCAACTGATTATAGGTCACAATGGAGTCAAAATAATGATATAAAGTACTTGGATACATAGAATCATTACACATAATCTGTGATTTTACTCTGGATATCGATCCTTAATTCGGCCACCCGTGCCCACATTAAGGCTCGAGGGCTCTTGGGCTTTGCACTCATTATCTATAAATATTAAAGGCGCATCGATCCCACGATGCGGTGTTGCCACCCGACCCGGTGTCTCGGGGCTCTTGCATTTCTTATTCGGTCTGAAGAATTCAAAGTTCTTAGTCTTCGGCTTGACCGAACTATGCGCATGCATGTCTTCGGACAATAATAGGTACCATATGGACCTATCCGGCGTCAAGCTAGTATATGGCGGCGACTTCTCACGACCTTCTCTCAGGGGCCCGTTCGCCGATCACTATTATCTCTAATATATTACACTGCATTTTTATTCCTATGAATGCTGCCGAGCTAGGAGTTGATCCTCAGGCCGATTTTGCGCATCGACACGAGTCTCGAGGCTCTTTAGGAACAACGGTTTTATGCTTTCCTTAGGTCGTCTCGGGTTTTAGACTGATACACACCTTGAGGATAGTGGCTATATATCTCGGTAGAGGATAAAGCGCACCGATTAAAAATATTCACAAAAAATCAGCATGATGGTCGGTGGTGCACCACCTCGGAGGCGGTCCGGCATAAAGCTCGGGCGCCAAATGCTAGCTCCATAAAGGAATTTCGGCATTAAGCTCGACTACACTCCTTCAACTTTTTGTACCAAGATGATCTATGACATCTTGGATATAGTCCAGCGTTGGAGCTCGGATATAGTCGGCTATTTGGAGCTTGGACCTGATCGGTGTTGGAGCTTCGGATACATTTCGGCGTTGGAGCTCGGAAGCGATCCGACATTGGTGCTCGGCTGCAAAAGATACCTCGAACGCAGTCCGGCGTTAGAGCTCGGACGCAAGAGGACACTGCCTCCCGGGAACAACTTCAAACCCGAGGCGTGGCATAAAAATAACGAGGCATTGATAAAGGCCGGAAACTTAAAGGGGCTCCTCGGATACCCGACGTGTAAACTCTTCGGATGCACTTCGGCGATCCTCAAGATCGAAGATGAGAAGATTTGTTGAACCAGTTTTCAAGACCGACGAATCGAAGATGAAGAGCGTTGGAAGAATCGAGGCGTCCCTAACGAAGACCGGTTCGGGGGCTCACCGACGGTGTCTGGACTAGGGGTACTCACCACGTCATCTCCCGATCTGTTAGATTGGGGTGAGGAGCCCATGGCCGTATACTCATGGGCGGTCCGGGACAGCTGCCGCATACAAGGAAGATTCCACAAGACTTGGCGATCAAGACAAGGACTCCCCCCACGGCGTATTCGGCTAGGACTCTTGTTATCCTAGGCCTCTGGTGCATTATATAAACCGAGGCCAGGCTAGTCGATAGAGATATACAACAATCATACCATCATAGGCTAGCTTCTAGGGTTTAGCCTCTACGATCTCGTGGTAGATCTACTCTTGTACTACCCATATCATCAATATTAATCAGCGAGGAAGTAGGGTTTTACCTCCATCGAGAGGGCTGAACTGAACACAGGTAAACATCTGTGTCCCTTGCTTCCTGTTACCATCAGCCTTGACGCACAGATTGGACCCCCTACCCGAGATCCGCCGGTTTTGACACCGACACCCACCAGCACCCACAAACTTATTTCGAACTAGCACATCAAATGGGCTGTAAAGTTTCATAGGAAAGGCTGCATGACCATGACAGATTTGGATTCTGACAGTTGGGACCCGCGAGGAAATAGCCTATCCAAGGTGGTGTCCACTTACTAGCCAGTCAACAAACGATTCTGCCTACCAGCCGTTGGATTGACATCCAACATCTGTCGGGTATCTTCTATCTCTTGTCTTCTTCTTCCTCTAGCCGCACAAACCAAACAACCCCATCGGCTCCGCATGCTCCCGCCTCCCATGGCTGGCTATGCCTCCGCCGCCCTACCGTACGTACCCTTCAACGTTGGCCAGTCCCTCCCTCTATTCCCCCACATGTCCTGTTATTCTCCGGCGATGTCAGCCCCAACACACACCCGTGCCCGAACCAGTCAACCCTCGTACTCCCCTCCGCCTGCGACTGGACCGACGCATCTTCAACGGCTCCTGTTTGTTCCGTCCGAGGCCTCGCCGTCGTCCTCCGCCTTGAGGCCTTGGATTCGCTTCGCCGTCTTGTGTCGCCGCCCTCTTGCATTGTCAACGTCGTCAACAATCGAGCGGAACAAGGAGATAGTATGTCACGTGGAGAGGATGATGATGAGGACCCACCAGCGTCATGGCGATGCATAAGCAAGTGCCTCTATAGTACCTGCCTTAAAAATATGGTTCCTCCTAATGGTTGGACATCTGGGGCTCACGCCATTGTCAACGTAGTCAATAAACGAGAGAATTACACTACGAGCGGCTGACACCAGGGACCCAGCAAGTCGCGCAGTTTTTTTTAGGAACAAGCAGTTGTTATTTATACTAGTTTTAGCGATGGATCAGGGTAACAACGGGGCTGTGCGGGGGCTGTGGCCCGTCTAGCCAGGGTTTTATTTATGTTTACCACATCATGAGCCCAGTTGTGTTTTTTCTTGCTGAAAATGGCTAGCCCAGTTCTATTTTTTTAAAGAAATACCCAAACGAGGCCTACTTGCTTTATCAGGCCTATTTGTTGCAAATCTTCAAGGCGATGAGAGTTTCATTCGGTTTGCCCAGAAATGGCTTTGTACATTTTAAAACACATCAAACAGGAATTAGTTTCAATTTTTTTCATTACAAGATCTTAAATTCCATTGATTTTTATGCGTGGACAATTATTTGGATTTTATATTTATATAAATTATTTTTCAAAATAGTTTGAATTTGAATCGATATTTACGGATTAAAACAGTTGACCGCTTTTGAAATTTGCAAAATTTCATATACTTTTTAACCATGGCCACAATATGGGGTGTAATGCTAACAAAAAGAAGATGGGCTCCAAAAAGAATCTTAAGAATTAGCAAATGGGCTGTACATTATTAGAAATAATGGCAGATGGGCTGCATGCTGTTTTCCACAGATTTGAGGCTGACTTGTGCGCCTACTACAGGTTGACGCGTATGCTTTCATAAAAAAGGTTGGCGCACATGCAACGCATACATCAACTTAGTCAACGACGAGGCGGTGGCTGTTGGATGTCCATCCAACGGTAGTATCATCTTCTTCAATCTCTGCTCTTCATGCTCCGGCCGCTCAAACAAGCGCCAAGGCGGGACTGCTCGCTACTCCTCCTCCCGCGGCGGCTATCTTGCCGCCAAGCAGCCCCTCCACCGTACTCCCATCGCTGGCCTAGCCATCCCTCTCCTCACCCACACATGTTGTTATTCTCCGTGACGGTAGGCGAAGCAGTAAACCCTCGTACTCCTCCGCATGGGAAACAAGCTGCAGTATTCCACGGCTGCGTGTCGTTCCCTTCCTAGGCCTCGTCGTCCACCGTCCACATACAGTGCTCTCGGCGGCCTGGTCAGCGTGGTCAATGAGCGACATCCATCGAAAGTGGGTACATGCGTGGAGGCTGACGGTGGGTCCTGACGCGCAAGGAAATGCCTCCATATTACGCAGCAAAATAATGATTCCTCCACTTGATAGCTAGGACCCACGGGAAGGGCCTCTGTATTTCGCAAAAAGAAACGTTCCCCGGCTGACGAGGTCGGACCCACCAGCTATATCTTCGCACGCGCAAGGAAGTGCCTCCTTATTAGGCCAAAAAATGAATACCCCCCGCTAGCTGGGACCCCCCATATTGTTGAGTTGACTGGTGGGCCTACTAAGGTGACGGGGACGGAGGTCTTTGTCAACTTAGTTACTACTCCAGTGACCGTATTATGTCCATCCAACGGCCATAGTGCTTTTCCAACCTCTGGTCTTCTTGCTCCCGCCCAAAGCAAGGTTGGTTTGGTCGTGCCTTTGCTTCCTGCCTCCCGTGGCCGGTGTGCTACCGCCTCCTGCCTCCGTGGCCCGGCTCCAGCGCCGTCCCCTTCCTAGGCCTCGCCGTCGTCCACCACCGTGGTGCTCTCGGTAGCGGCATGGTCAATGTGGTCAACGACCGACATCCATCGGAAGAAATCTTGTCACGTGGAGAGGGTGACAAGTGGGTCCACGGCAACCGCAAGAGAAGTGCCTCCTTATTACGCTGGAAAATAATTATTCCTCCACTGACAAATGAGGACCCACGGACGGGCCAACACTATTTTGCAAAAAATCGTTTCCCCAGACTCTTTGGGACCCACGGACGGGCCACCGTATTCGCAAAAAACGTTCCCCATGATCGGCTCGGACCCACCGGAAGTGCCTCCTTATTACGCACAAAAAATGAATACTCCCCGGCTAGCTGGGACCCACCTTGGTGGGAGGCTCTCTTAATGGGCCTACTAAGTTGTGAGGGACGAAGGGCTTTCTCAACTTAGTCAATATGAGCGATTCTAGCTCCGGTGGCCGTCTGATGTCCATCCAACGGCCGTAGTGCTTCTTCAACCTCTAGTCTTCTTGCTCCGGCCGCGGCAAAGCGGCGCCCGTCGTGCCGCATGCCTCCCTGCCTCCCGTGGCCGGTCAGCTGCATGGAGGCCTCACCGCCCCCTACTATTCCCATCGGCCGGGCCCTCACGGACGGCAGCCTCACACCGCAGCCGAACCAATGAACCCTCGTACTCCTCTCCGCGCGGGCTTCCACTGCCGCGTCTTCCCCGGCTCCGCGTCGTCCCCTTCCTAGGCCTCGTCGTTGTCCACCGCCATGGTGCTCTCCGGGCGGCATGGTCAACGTGGTCAAGGAACGACTTCCATCGGAAGAGTCTTTGTGCGATGGAGAGGCGGCAACTGGGTCCACGGCCACAGCCAGTTTTTTGTGATTTGCCAAGTAAGTCGCTTTGTCGGGGCTGTTGGGCTGCAAATCTTTCAAGACGAGGAGAGCTTTCATTAAATTTGGCGAGAAAATGGCCCATCAATAATGAGAAATGGGTTGTACATTTTTAAAACACATCAAACCGGCATTTAGTTTCAAATATATTTTTTTCATTTCAAGATTTTAAATTACGTTAATTTTTATGCGTGGAGAATTTGTTGGATTTTATATTGATATACATTTATTTTTAAAATCAGTTTGAATGTGAGTCGAAATTTCGGGATTAAAAACAGTTCGGACGCACTTTTGAAATATGCAAAATTTCGTATAATTTTTAAGCTTTATGGCCACAATATGGGCTGTAATGCTAACAAAAAGAATATGGGCTCCAAAAAAACCTTAAGAATTAGCAAATGGGATGTAAATTATTAGAAATAATGGCAGATGGGTTGTATGCTGTTTTCCACAGATTTGATGCTTTCCTAAAAAAAAGGTTGACGCACAAGAAGTGCGGTTGGATGTCCATCCAACGATCATTAGTGGTGCTTCTTCAATCTCTGCTCTTCTGCTTCCGGCCGCTCAAACAAGCGCGGCGGACTACTGCTCCCTCCTCCCGGCCGGCCTCACCGCCGTACTCCTTCCGCTCCCATCACCGGCCTAGCCATCCCTCTACTCACCCACACCTGTTATTCTCCGGCTGACGGCAGACGAACCAGTAAACCCTCAAATGCGGTCATTACTCCCCTCCGCGTGGGAAACAACTGCCGAGTCTTCCCTACCACCGTGTCGTCCCCTTCCTAGGCCTCGCCGTCGTCCATCGCCGTGGTGCTCTCGGCGCGGCGTGGTCAATGTGGTCAATGAATGACTTCCATCGGAAGAGTACTGTGCGTGGAGAGGCTGACAGCTGGGTCCACGGCCACAGCAAGGAAGTGCCTCCTTATTACGCGCAAAATAATTATTCCTCCACCTGACAGCGGGGACCCACCGGATGGGCCACCGTATTTCGCGAGAAAAACGTTTCCTCCACATTGCTTTGGGACCCATTCTACACTCGCCATACGCAAGAAAGTGCGTCCGGGCAAAAAAAGCGATTCGCGCCCATACATTGCTGGGACCCACCGGCTACATCTTCGCATACGCAAGGAAGTGCGTCCGGGCAAAAAACGATTCAACCCCACGACTCTGGGACCCACGGATACATCTTTGCGAGCAAGGAAGTGCTTGGCGGTCGGGACCCACCTAGTCGAAGCGTGCGTAGCGTTGTCATTACATTTGCGAGCGATATGCGTACATATATCTTTGGTGGATGTAGGCGGCGCATGTTAGCCGTAGTAGAGGCGCACACGTAGCATGTACATGCGTCGTCTGGCGGCGGGGTGCAGAAAGAAAATATGGCCACGTATGTGTACATACGGCGGGGTCTCAAACGCCTACTCGGCGCATACGTCTGGCGAGGACTTCGTTCACATGGTTGGGCCGGAGCGGAGAAACAGCGTCGTAGTCGTGTTCATGGGGAGAGCAACGGAATCGTCGTGTTCATGGGGGAGGCAATGGAATGCGTCGTGTTCATCGGGAGGCAACGAAGCAGCGTGGGAGCCAACCGGCCGGGTGAACGGAATGCGTGATCGTGTTCATCGGGAGGGCTTGGACGGAACAGACGATGGAAACGAGGCCTGGCGTACCGCAGAATGGAGGAAACGGACCTCCTACGTTCGGAATGGGGTCCTGCTGATCGGGAGTGGTGTGGCGTACCGCAAAACGGAGGAAACGGACCTCCTGCTGTCGAAACAGGGGTCCTGTTGATCTGGAGGGGTGTGGCGTACCGCAAAACGGAGGAAACGGACCTCCTACGGTCGAAACGGGGGTCCTGTTTATCGGGAGGTGTGTGGCGTACCGCAAAACGGGACTCCACGAGATACTTTTCATCTCCACCGTCGACCTCCTCCAGCCTCCACGGGCTACCGTTGACCTCCTCCAGTCTCCACGGGCTCCTGTTCATCCAACCTCCACCGCGCTACTCCACGGCTCTTGTTCAACCACCCCTCCACGGGCACCCCTCCACTTCATCTCTTTGTTCATGCAGCCCTCCACACCACGGGGCCTGTTCAACCACCCCTCCACGGCCACCCCTCCACCGTCTACTGTTCGTCCAGCCCTCCACACCACGGGTTCCTGCTCATCTAGAGGCAACGCCACCACTCACGGTTCATCCAACCCTCCCCCCCCCATAGCTCCTTTGTTCGTCCAATCGATTGGCTTGATTAGCAGCAGTGATGGCGAAGAATCGCTCCATCGGGTTCAGATTAACAGCCATCGATCGATCGCTCGAGTTCGATAACACGTAGCCTGCGGTGCAATCGCTTCGTGTTCGATTAGAGCCCAACGCCTCGCTCGGGTTGATTAGAGCTAACGCCTACGCACACGTGCGTGCGTCGTCTCTGAGAGAAAGCAGCGCATCGCAGGCCCCAACCTCCCACCGTAACCGCAACTCCCGAAATTTTCCTACCCCTCGCTTCTACCACGGTTTTTTCCGTCATGGGCGGCCCAAAGAATGTCATGTAGCTGCGTCTCGGGCCCGCCAGGATGAAAAGCCCATTTACATCATGATTTTTTGTCATAGAAGTAGGAGCCCACCACATCTATGATGATACCGGGTTGTGTCACAATTATCGTCACAGAAGTGTCATATGTATGACAGAAAAAAAATCGTTCGGCCCAAAATGTCACGGATGTGTCTTTTTTTTGTAGTGGGAGAACAAAAATCAGCGCAAGGTGTGCATCCAGAGGATAGAAAGGAGATGGGCAAGAGAGTGGAGGGAGTACAGGTATGTAACTCCCAAGTACATGAAGAAATTCGCTCTAAATCCTCCATGCCCAAGACCTCCATTGTCACCTGGCCAAGAAGCGGATCCCACCAGCCTCAAGCGCGGTGAGGACTATCCTGAAGAATGGGCCAAGCGCGGTGAGCCAAGTTGGCCAAACAGGCAAAAGAAGCGGTGAGGAAATTCAATGAAGACTACATTGCTGCTGCCTGCCGAGGCCTCTGTCAAGCCGAAGAAATCTATGGCAAAGAAGCCTGCGCGTAAGCCAAGTGCTTCACCTTCAGTGCCCTCGAGGCCATGTTCCTCACCAATGCCCTCACGGCCAGAATCTTTAAAGCTCTCAAGGCCAATTCCTCATGCTGTTCCTGCTCCTCCAAAGTCCTCAGCTGCTCCGACAAAGTCCTCAGAACCTGTGCATCTTGCCACGTGCCAAAGGACTACAGGCATCTCTATTGCCTCAGGAGCTTGACTAGTTCCTCGTTGCATCCAATTCTTCAACGGACCCTCTCTCCACGAAGACAAAGGCCCTTCTTTGGGACGAGGTCCTCGCCCTAGTCCTCGGAAGAAGCAGTCGCCTTCCAAGTGCCGTCTGAAGAAGACAAAGGCGATGATGAAGAACTTCTTTGAGATCATCGAGAAGATAGGCAAGTCAGGGCCGCTAGAGCCAAAGGCACAAATGTGCCACTGCTTTTGGATCCAAGGTTGATCCTCGATTATATTGATCTCTGGCACAAGGACCCAAACACCTCTATGCCTGATTTCAAGTTGACTCCTGGCCAAAGTCACATGCTGACCCATTTCATCCAAGAAGAAAAATGGAAATATGAGAAGGCCAGGCAGATCAAGAAAGCGCTGTACAGGAAGGAGAAATTTCTGAAGAACAACAATGTCTTTATGACAACTGATGAACTTGTAAATATCCAGTCTGAAATCAAAACCCTCAGTGATGATTTCAATGCCTACTATGCTGATTGGCAAGGAGCCAAAGTCAGGTTTTTTAAACTGACTGAGAAGTTCACCACAAATGTTGCAGCTCCAACGCAACAGGAAATTCCTCAGGCTGAAGCATCTGCTCAGCCAACTAAAGAACATGCCAGCACAGCCGATGACTTTTAGACTGCTGAAGAAAATGTGAGTTCCAGGGCTAATGACTGCATTCGGCCCGGCCATTGAAGAAATTGCGGGGCATCCACTAGCGGTGTGCACGAAGAAAATGAAGAGGTCGGGCAAGCTGCATCGGTTGTGCTTGAAGAAAATCAACGATTCCTCTACGCTCTCGTGCGCCTACCCCAACTCCGATCCTTCATCTGCATCGGATGTGAAGAAGACCAAGGCTGCGGCGTGCGGTATGAAGAAAAGGAAAGCATCGGCTACTTGATTCTTGACTCGAAGAAGATGAAGCCTTTGAACAGTTCATTTGCAAATCCCATTGATCTTTGTTCGATCTCTACCATGCCATCAAAGGAAATCGTCCCTTTGATGAAGAATATGTGATCCCTAGCGGATCGATGAAGAAAATCCTTCCGCTTCGCCCGTGAGCAGATGGATGAAGAAATTGAAGCGGATCAAATCCCTTCAACACCGGTTGTTTCTCGCCTATGCCTCAGTTCACAGCTGAAGAGGCTGGCGTTGAAGAATTGGAAGATGAAGATGTGGACATTGGCTGCACCACACCAGTGATGAATGATGACTTTTGGGAAAGTCAGCATCCCAACTCTCCACTCTTCACACCATTGCAGCAAATACCTCAGTCCCCTGCACAAACTGTTCAAATGGGCTCTGAAGAAACTCACCCCACTTCGTTTGTACGTGAAGAATTCCAGCCACTAGTCTTTGAAGAAAGCTGCTGCGGTGAACATCCGAAGGCGTGAAGCTGCCACTAAAGAGGAACCACAAATTCCTCAACTGAAGAACCTGAGATTGCGATTCACGAGGTTGTGATGCAACTCAGCGACATTCCTCTGCCCAAGCCAAAAGATCCATTCTCAAGGAAGCAAAAATTCAAGGCTGAAGACTTCTTCGGCGAGCACATATTCTTCACAGACTACAACCCCTATGACTCTACTCGCATAAGGAAGAGGCGTTTCTGGACGGCCAGCCAGGCTAATTTCTATTCCTCAGTGATGTTCAACAAACACAAAGTCTTCGATCATGCGCACATTCCTCACGTGGATATGGAATCACTGCCGTGCTTCGAGCCAGTCCTCAGTGTTCTTCACGTATTTGGATTGTTAAATTTCTTGCGACATACGTGATTGGAATGAAGAACTTATTCTTCAATTTTATGCGACGCTGCACATCACCGGAGATTACGAAGATGTGAATTCATGGGTGCTGGACTGGATGTCTCGAAAACACTCACTACAAGGCACCGACTCTTTGAATTGCTTAGTGCCTTACCACTCAGTCCTCCCCTTGAAGCTTCTCGTTGCGTCTACAGTGAACCTGAGCTTACAGATCATTACATGCAAGTGCTGATGAAGCCATTGAAGCCAGGGCAGGCCCCTCAAACCAAATTCCTCATGAAGGAATTATTGTATGTGCCTCGGACTGTCTATCACATTTTGACGAAGACATTGAGTCCAATCAAGGGCCACGACTCGAATGAAGAAGAAGTCGTTGGCATCATGAAGAATCTGCTTTTCAATATCATTCATGGCATTCTCGTGAACTTCCATGATTTCTTCATAAGGACTCTGGCCAATGTCACTATGTCACCGTTTGAGCTGAAGCCTTATGCATCTTGGATTATGAGATTCATCAGAACAAGGTCTTCACTCAACTACAAAGCTGATACACTGAACCATTGCAGCTACTTGCCTCCGATTGAAGTCCTCAAACGGACATTTTCCTCAGCTGATGACAAGGGCAAGGCCGCTGCTGTTATAGATGAAGGCATTCGTCCATTGGATGGTCAATTTCGCAAGGCTGCATCCTACTCAACCAATGACGACTCTGCCACTCATGACTCTGCCGCCAACACAACCAAGCAAAATCCTCAAGGCACAACACCTGTGGGGTGATGGTGATCGTGAGCTTCTCCTCAGGTCTTCATCGGAAAGGTTGATCGCAATCATAAATGGGTCAAGCGTCGGTTTGGTTCAATTCTTCACAACATGATTGCGACCCACAATGCGATGAAGAAAAACCACTACTACCTCCATGAAACCTTCAACTGCCGTACAGGCATTACGTCTCATGTCTATAGCGAAGAAGCCCGAAGAAAATGGGTCTCAAGGGAGGACTTTGCCTGATGCGCAGCTCCACCGAAGAAATACAAGAAGGTCAAGGTTCCTTCCTTGGTGGCCAGCTCCTATTCTTCATCGTGCGACACCGACGAGCATGAAGACTTGGACGACACTGCGGCAGGCCCAACATTAACAAACGACCCCAACAACGCTGGTGCTCCTTCATCAACTTGATATTCTTCAGGGGCGTTAGTCCTCATTTTCAAACCTTTTGGTCATTCGATGACAAAGGGGGAGAAATTTGAGTTAGTCTTCAAGCGGGTCATTCTTATATGGGCGTTTTTTCTAAGTTACAACTCTCGTTCTTGATGACTTTCTTTGGATCGAGTTGTAAACTTAAACTCTATGGTGACCTGATACTTTTGTTGTGTTCTTCTGCATGCTTATTCCGCGTTAATGTTATTACATGCATGCTGAATTACATCAGTCACCATATATCATCATGCATTTCAAACTCTTCATATTATATGTGAAATGCGTGTATGAATTACAAGATATAGGGGGAGATCTCCATGATTCTACTCTTCAAGTGTGCATTGCTTCAAAAGCAAATTCCTCACTATGCACATCTTCAGGGGAGTTCTTCTATATCTTGCAATCAAATTCCTCAATATCAGTATTTACACTTGATATGTTTATCCCCGTTGAAAACTTAACCTATATTGTCATCAATCACCAAAAAGGGGGAGATTGTAAGTGCATCTAGTGCCCCTTAGTGATTTTGGTGTATTGAAGAATTATAGGTTAAGGGACTAATGTGTTTATGAGTGTACACAGGTCTATAAGTCTCTGAGGAGTTTGATATTTACAGAGAAAGTTGACCCCTAAAAATGAAGTTCTTCGAATGAAGACTTTTGATTTCTGAAGACTTTCTGAAGACTTTGAAAGTGAAGAAATTGGTGTGACCTTGAAGACTTGGTATTCATTTCAGGAACATGAAGCGTGAAGACTTTTGTTTTCGTAGTTTCATTTTCTCTTTCTCGAGTCATAGGAAACACCGTCTTTGTTAAAGGGGTCGAGGAAATACTAAGGAAAAATTTCCATGTTGCTCAACTCAAAATCCTCCACCTACCAATCCCTTGAGTGAAGCCATTGGAAATCTCATACGATTCGGTCAATTTCTTGAGTGTGAGAGGCGAAGTTCTTCGGTCTTGAGAATTTGTCCTGACTGAGGAGTTAGGAATTCGCTAGTGCGGATTGCCTACACAGTGAGGAACATGATAGCCCTGAGGAATTTGAGCCTCAAATTTCCGACCGTTGCTGTGCTATGCGCCAGCTGTCCAAAAATATCTTATCCACCTAACGGTCATATCATTGAAGGGCATTTATTTCTTATCATGTCGGGCTACTCCCTAGGCTATAAATAGCCGCCCCCTACAACCACTAGCTGGTTGGCTGCTCCGAGAGAAACTGACACTTGTCATTTGAGAGCATCCCATCCTCCGAGGACTTTGAGCTAAAATCATCGAGTGAGGAAAACCCAAACCCAAACACCTACAAAACCAAAGTGATTGAGCATCACTGAAGAGATTGATCCTGCGTGGATCCGACGCTTGTTGCCTTTGAAGACTGTGCTTCTTTCAGACGGTTAGGTGTCATGGTCTAGAGCATCCAAGAGGAATTGTGGATCGCCGAGTGATTGTGTTTGTGAAGGTTCGTAAGTCACCTGAAGACTTACCACGAGTGATTGGGCGAGGTCTGTGTGACCTTAGCTCAAGGAGAATATGGTAAGGACTGTGTGTCCGGGACTGTGTGTCCTCAGGTTTAAATACCTAGCCGCTCCAACCAGATGTACAACTGAGATAGCAGTTGGATCTGGTCTACCAAATCATTGTCTTCACCAAGCCAACTGGTTCTATTTCCTCAACTCTTTCATTTCCTCATTACTATGTTGTGTGCTTGTCATATCTGTGTTTGAAGACTTTGACTGAAGACTTTCTTAATTTTCTCAGTTCAATTTCTTCAGTCTGTTTGTCTTCACCCTGTGCTAACCTGTGTTTACGCTATCAGTACTCTATGCTTGTCTTCATTTCATCATGATGACTATGCTTTTCTTCTGTTATGTTTACTTTTGAGTACTTATTCTGCTGCAAGTAGTTCTTCGCTAAGGAATTTCCTCACCGGCAAATTCCTCAGTGAAGAATTCATAAAAATTGCCTATTCACCCTCCCCCCCTCTAGTTGATATAACGCACTTTCAAAGACTGATGAATATATATAAGGATGGCGAGAGTGGATAATAATTGTCTTACATAATTAGAAAGGTAATTAAAAAAGCCACATGCGGCTACGCCCGAAATACACAAGGGCAAAAGAAGAAGGAAGACACATACAATGATCTGCCTCGTTGATCTCTACTTTCTTTATGCGCTGCAGGTCGCGGAGACTAGTTCTCGCGGCGAGCGATGATCTCTTTCATCAGTTTCATGTCCTTAATATGCCGCTTGGCAGCATCCATGGATTCTCCTGTTGCGCTCGGTGCGGAGCATGGCATTCTCGTCCATAAGTTTCTTGATGATGACGCCCGTCCTCGGCAACAAGGCAGCGGTCTCCTCCTCCTGCTTCGCACTTCCGGCGATCTTCGTCCTCAGCAGGTCGCGCTCGCCCTGGAACTTCGCATTGCCCTCCCCTAGTTGTCGGATGACACCAGTAGCCTCATCCTGCAATCTCGCCCAGCCAGAGATCTGATCCATCTGGCTATGGACCATCGCATGCATGCGCCTGTAAGAGTCCTCGCCTTCCCGCGAGAAATTTTCCCAGGCCGCCACGGCGCGGTGGGACCTCCCTGCTGCTTCGGCGGCCCAGCGGGACATCTCTGCTACTTTCACGGCATGGCCAGACTAGTCTACTACATCGACAAATACAAGCGGACCTCCATGCTGCTTGGCGGCGCGGGACCTCGTGCTACCTCTTTGTCTTGGTGGACATGTCGGCTGCTTTCGCGGCGAGGCGGGATATCTCTCATGCTTCCTCTTCCATGCTCACCTCTCCCTGGTGGAAATCTCTCGACCCAGAACTCACGCTGGCCATGGCTTGACTGACTTGATTGTTTTTTGTGGATGAGGAGTTGATGAGGAATGTGCAGTCATCTTAGCATAGTAGTAGTTATAATCGAGTACTACTAATACGCTCCTAAGTGGGAAACCGCTTAGGTTGCGGTGTGAACAGGTTTGCAATTAAATATAGCGTGGTAGTAGTAGTAATTTGGAATGTGACGAGACGCGCTCAAAATTTATTGACGGTTCTAGTTTCGAAGTGTGGCACTATTCCCGGATGGCGTAACGTCGACACGTTTTCTCAGCCGTGGTGTAGCATATGCCATGGTACTAGTTCTTTTCTCTACTTTGTGTACATGCAAAAACTGGCACCGTCGGATACATATCTTACGCTTGGCGTTCGAGAGGAATAGCCTCGTGGCGAGCTATAGACTAGTCTTTTTTCAGACGCATTACACCTATCTCTCGGGATTCTCACACGCACCATCACTGCTCCCTAGGTCAATGCCACCCACATACACTTCTACTCTGAGAAGAGGTGGACGCACGCACTCGTCCTCTCTTACACACGCATCTGTAGCTACGAATTGTAGTGTTCTCAACCACCCGATTGGCTCTATAATTGGTTTCATGTTGCTCCTTGGCCTTGAGATTAAGAAGTTTAAAATGCAGAGGCTAAGATGGAGGTGCGAGGTTTTGGTTAAAGTGCAGGCCGCACACGGCACCAACACGACACGAGCTTCGTCTGCCTGGTGCGCATGCAGTCGGATGAGTTGTCCAAGTATAGACACAACCAGGCCCTCGTTGGTTTCCGCGCCTCGACTTTGGCTGGTCATAGTGGAGAGTAACATAGACTAGTTACTAGTCTATGTTACTAGTACCTTCATAGTGGGTAGTGTCATATAGTGTAAGCATTATTTGGCAACGAATGCTCTCTATATGTACGACCTTTTTTCTTTAATTTCATCTTCTTAGTTTTTCTCCATGGCGCAATCCATCGATACTACTATTGTACAAATGTATACATTTTTTAAAAGGCTAGAGGGAGGGGCAGTCTAGCTTGGTCCTTTTCACGAGAGGAAAGGGCCTCTGTGATTTAATGACTCATCTTTGCTGGAAGGCGGGGCCTTGTGATTTATTTGCTTTCAAATATAAATGTGTCGACGACCTGAGGAGAAGCAAAGAACCGTGCGGTATACTCAAGTTTTCCACTAGAGTAGTACTACGTTGGAGGAGCACGAAACACGGCAGCCCAGTGCCATATGGCGATAAAAAATGATCTTATTTGCTAGTCATCTCATTGTTAGCATTGTCCTATTCATGCCTTGTAGAGAACGTGACACGTGCGACGAAACACCCGAAGCAAAAGAAGAAACACAGGAGCAAAAGAAGAAGGAAGATTATCACCACAAATGATCTAATTAGCGGCGAGTCGTAATCGCTGCTTCTTCATCGCCTCCACGACCTCCATCTCCTTGCGCGTCTCCTCCGCCATCTTCTTCATTACGCCGATGGCAGGATTTCTCGACGAGCCTTCATCATCTGTTTCACGGCCGCATTACGTACCTTGACAGTAGCCGGGTGCTTGATGTGGAGCTTCGCCAACTCCTCCTTCTGTTCCATGACGAGGGCCTGCAGCATCTTCATTGAGGAACTACTACTCTCATGCAGCTTCTTCCAGCGGGCGTTATTCTCCTTCAGCAGCTCGAGCTTGTGGCAGAGCTTCGCCTTGTCCTCCTGAAGTTGCAGGATTTCGCCGGTCGCCTTCTTCTCCGAGGCAATGCTCTTCTTCAGCAGCATCACCAAGCCTGCGGTCAACTCCCCCTGCTTATTGAGCTCAGCGGGCATGTCGTCGAGGCTCTCCTTTAGCAGCTCCACCAAGCCGTGGATGAACTCCTTCTGCTTATTGAGGTTCTTATTGAGCTGATCGGGCATGCCGTCGAGGGATAACGACTCCAGCGCCGCCAGCTCAGCATGTTCGCCTCCGTGGCTAGGGCGCTCCTGGGAGCCACCGCCAGCCTGTGAGAGATCTTTCGAGGTCTCTGCGTGGCGGCGGCCTTGGTTGCCGCTCCCTTGTTACGAGTAGTTCTCGACCTAGAGCTCTGCGCACCGGACATGGCAAGGATGGACGAAGAAGAGGCACTTATGAGGAGGAAAGGTAGAGTAATTTTCGGTTAGGTAGTTCCCCTTTTTATAACCGAAGTACTAGCATTAGTACTAATACCTGCATAGTGGGAACACGTTCAGGTTTGGTACGTACTAGTAGGTGTGAGCAGGCTTGCACTTAATTGTAGCACTAGTACTTTCGAATGTGATGGGAACAAGGTAAAGTTAAATTGATGGGTTTTTTGTTTGAGGCCGAAGCGGCTCCCGATGAGTTTAGTGGAACATAAATTTCAAGTAGACTACACTGCTTTCAGATGCGTAAATATTATATTCTTGTCAAAAATTGGCACAAAATCTGAAGGAGACCAATGGAAGTACTACTAGCAACCCATGATTTAACTACTGCATCTTGTAGCCTTGATGGAGTA
Organism: Aegilops bicornis; assembly: GCA_021605145.1. NCBI lineage: Eukaryota > Viridiplantae > Streptophyta > Magnoliopsida > Poales > Poaceae > Aegilops > Aegilops bicornis. The sequence goes on along the minus strand of JAHIAL010000033.1, from coordinate 289,568 downwards.
GTAATGTCTTTCTTCCGCCCTCACGTCCACTCAATTTGCATGGATTGTATTAATTGACCATCAATGAAGTGAAGAGGACTTTACGCGTCAAATTATCACATGGGGTGGATCTTGGTACAAAATTGCGTGCCCGTGTACCCAGCGTGTGCGTGCGAGGGAATGAGTGTGTGCGTGGCGATGCGTGCACATCTTCGCCGATGCATGTACGCCCGGTGTGGCTCGGGGAGGACGAGTACATTCATACGGAACCAGCAGCACGTCAGCGTGATCAATCCACACAAGGATGTCGCGACAACGCCTCCACATGTGCCACGTGGCTTCATGAACTGTAAAGAGACACTGTGTAGCGTGCCATTGTGTTTGCACATACTCGAAGTACTAGTAAGGAACACGTGCATTGCACGCATCAGATTTTGCAACCAAATTACGAATAAATACCACACTATAGCATGTAAGCTTTGAGTCATATATGCCTGATGAAGACCTTCGTTTAATTCTTATAGTTCATCTCATTCAAAATCAATTAGTTTTTGTAAAAAAACATAGAGCCTCTTTGATTCGTAGGATTTCCAATACGCGGGAATAGGAAGGACATGGGATTAGAGTGGAATGTCGTCTTGAATCCTACGGGATTGTACGAGGGTTTGATTGTGCATAGAAAAAACGCAGAATTCTTTCAAAGAGGTTTGAGTGGATGGGATGTTTCCTATGAAATCTAGTGCAAATGAATCATATGGAAAAATTCCTATGGTTTACAATCCTACGAATCAAACAACCAAGATAGGAAAATTTCCGAAGGATTAGAATCCTCCAAAATTCCTTTGAGAATCCTTTGAATCAAAGAAGCCCTTAATCTATTTTATGATTCATGGAATTGTGCTTTGTAAAGCATAAAGTAAAAACAAATAATGGCAATTCAACTAAAAAAGGATTGAGCAGTTATGATACGGAAGATTCTAGAACAAAGGAGAACCATTGTTGTTTTGAGATTTGTGCATTATGCTTAAGTTCAACCATGGAGTTTGCTAGATTGTACATGTGGCAAAATCCGGTGGGCGGCTAGAAGATGGTGCAAGGGGCCGAGTGGAGGGAGACTATGAAGGAGTGCACAACTGCGAGATCGATATTTAGAGAGAGGGGGTGAGAAGGTGCGCTGTTGCGCGCAGTGGCGGAGCCATGAAAAATGTCCCATGAGCCAGGGGGCCAAGAATTGCTGATCCTTTACGAGGAGGACCAATTCATCAACTTAAACCATTTTTACCAGCAATTTTCTAATGGTCACATTCATATTAGCCTCGATATATAGTGATGTTAGGGGGCAGGGCCCTTGCTGCCCCTGTCTTCGCCGTTGTGTGCGCGTCTGAGAGATGAAGTGGAAGGCATGGATGATGAGAGGGGGGCGTTGGATATATAATTAATGTGGGTGTATTAGATATATATGTAATCCTATATAGAGAGGTATGGATTAATCGATGTGGATGTGGGAAAGAGGGTGAGACATCACTAGATATATAGATTGATCAGTTTATGTGGAAAACTATGAAAGACCTAGCTATACACACACACATAGAGGAACATCGATCGTTGCGCACGCACGTGAGAGATAAAGAATGCCCGATATGATGGAGAGGGGTATGTGTGTGTGCCTTCATGGGAGACCGACTGAAGAAAAAGATTGCATGTGTGCGATGGATAATGCCCATTTGGTAGTGTGTGTGCATGCATGCATGAGAGAAAGTTAGTGGTACAATTATAAAGAGAAGACCAATGTGTGGGTGTAAAAGACTAGGTGAGGTCATAATCAATGTAAAGTTGAATTCAAATATTTGAATAAGAGATCATGATGTTTGAAAACCATGCATGCATGAATATCTTGGAGATCTCTTGGCGGTGTGGTTTGGAAGCTTGAGCATGTTGTAATGTATACACATTGAACAAAAGTCGACTGGTTTGAATTTGAGATACCGATGCTTGAGACATCGTTTGGCCACATTGCATCCGTGCATGGACACACTATTCTAATTGGAGATGATGAGTGGCTTTACATCACATATCTATATCTATACCCCTGTATATATATTATATTTTATATTTTTTATATAGTGTGCGGATAACTTTAACTTTGAAAGATGGTCGTTGGATGAGGCCAATCCGATGGTGCAGAGCTGGCAAATTTGAGCACTACTGGCCATTGGAAATCATCTAGATTGCACAAAATTTTTCCACATGTACAATCTAGAAGACTCTATGGTTGAACTTAAGCATAATGCACAAACCTCAAAACACAAGCACTTCTTCTTTGTTCTAGAATCTTCCATATCAGAATTGCCCAAATGTTTTTCTACATGATTTGTTTTTACTTTATGCCTTACAATGCACAATTCGATGAATCTTAAAATAGATTAGCTTTCTTATAAAAACTAGGTGATTTTGAATTAAATAAACTATAAGAATTAAACGAACATCTACATCATGCATATATGACTCAAAGCTTACATGCAATAATGTGGTATTTATTCATAATTTGGTTGCCAAATCTCATGCGTGCAATGCACGTGTACCTTACTAGTCTAAATGGTGTCTGTGTGTGTGTGTTGTGCGTGTTAAACACATTGTGCGTAGTATCTCATACTTGTATAAATTGTCTTTTTTTTTGGTACACGTTAAGCTTGTTCTCCCAAAATTTCAAGCCGCGCCTTGTTATGCCAAAATTTCAAGCTAGCAGCTCTGTCTATCATGCTGCGAAACTCCCGCCTCATCAACCCGCGCCTTGTTACCCCGAAATATTTAAGATAAATCTTTGTCTCGTTGTGCTCCGACAACTCCCTCCATCTCAACCCGCGCCTTGCTATTCCAAAATAACAATGCGCGCGAAAACTCCCACCTCCTGTGAAATCCCGGCACGCGAAATGCCCGTGATACCCCTGAACCAAAGAACCGCCTCAAATCAGTGGGGGTACTTTCGTAACTTACCCCACATTTCGGACAAGCGCGTCCCTAAGCCATGGTTCCCCACTCCCATCCCATCCGCCAACCCATTCGTACACCGAGGCCGGGAAAAACCGCGAAGCCCCACACCCTCCTCCGTCCGCCACCCAGCCGGAGTCTCTTCCCCGCTGACGTCGTCCACAGCAACACCTCGACGTCCCTCATCCACCATACCGTATGAGGATCCGTCGTCGATCTGGTCATCCCGCCGGTTCAGCCAACCAGCCTCCACCTCCAAGGAGCTGCCCCGACATTCCCCTCGTCTTTCGCAGCACCTCCATTCCCACACCGCCGTCTTCACCTGCACCATCGGAAGAGCATCAACATCATCGTTTCCTTGGATGAAGCTGCGGCCTAATCAGCGCACCAAAGAGGTTGTACACTAATCGCCGCATTTTCTTCTTGATTCGATCTCACGGTGCTGCCAGCGCTCGGTCCCGAGCCGACACCGCGCGGTTCCATCCACGGCAGCGTCGCCGGCCACTTCCTCCACGACGTCGCTCCCTCGGCGGCGACGTCCACATCAGTAGGAGCTGCTGGTGCTTTAGCTCTCGCTCGTGTTGCTGCTCTACTCTTGCTCTCGGTCCCCTGCCTTGTCTGCTCTTGCTCTTGCTCTTGCTCGTGCTGCTGCTCTCGCTCTTGCTCTAGCTTGCAACGCTGCACCGATTTACCTACACTTCAGTGGACTGAATCGACTTTTGGGTGATCGATTTTCGAGGTGGGGGGGCTCACAGAGTTAAGCGGAACCAACCCTTGTAGCCAGAGGGGCTTCACGGAGAGGTACCCCACTATCTATCTTCGGGTTCATGGTGGGGGCGGTGGTCGCCAGCGGTGGTGGGGCGGTGGCGTGGGGATCGCCAAGGCTCAAAGACGGGGGGGCCTAGAGGGATGGCCGAGGCGGTGGCGGACCGGCGGTGGGGAGTGTTTTTGGGGCGGGCGGGGCGGGGCACCGCCGGCAGCGGGCGGCTGTTTGGCCGGCGGTGGCTGGCGGCTCACGGGTGGAGGTTGAAGATGAGCTACTGAGCCCTTGATTTCGTATCCAACGGCTGCAAAATCGACGACTGGAGATGAAAAAAGTCGATCGACTAACGTGTAGCCTCACCTCTAGTGCGTTCAGTTTATTTGTAGAGAATTCAGTTTAATGACAAAATTCAGTTTTAAACGGTCAAGTTCGGTTTAAACGATTAAATTCAGTTTGAGCGATTAAGATTCAGATATGACGGCTGATGTATTTTACATCTAGCACTTTGTGGTTATGTATTTTACGTCATCTATTGGAGATGCTATTAGAATTCCACTCAGGTTAACATTGTCTCTCTTGTCCGGCTTCAGCCTCGGCGTCGTACAACTCACCGGAGCTGCTCCAACGATGAAACCCTCCATCACAGTGGAGCAGTACCTCGGGCTCCATCACCAGACGCCTAAGATCTTCTTCCCCTCCTCCGACAGCCAAGTCAGCCGGAGCATCCTCACCGGCTAATCCAATCATGCTGAGATCGACATGGCTTCGCCAAAGAGGTTGTACACTTGTTGCATATCTTTTTTACTCTACATGTTATATATATTTTCCATTGAGCACACGGAGTAACGGGAAATACGATTATTTTATCCTACTATATGACAAGCAGTGACGTACCAGGCAACTTAGCTATCCGTGATGGACTCTCTTGAATGCCATCATTATTTATCTATGCGCGTTTGAGCTGTGCATTTGTCGATGGCCCTGGGAGTTGAGCTAGTAGGGCAGTGGCCTAGGTCCAAAGTAATAGAAGTAGCACAAAAACATTTTTTTAGTGTAGGCTTTTCCTTGCTCAAGCCTGCCTACTAGAATCGCCAGTGCTTGAAAGGAAAAGTGAATGAAAAACATAGGAATTGGAAAGTTTCGTATGCTACTACTTTTCATTAATTTGGTGCAAAGGAATGGAGCAAAGGAAAACTGTAGGATTTGTTCCTTTAGTGTCTCCTTGAAAACGAAAACCGTAGGAATTTTAATTTCCACTGTCCTCCTTTTCAAATTCCTATTCATGAAGCACAAGACTAAGAGATAGTAGCATAATAGCATTATAACCGTACATTTTCTTGTGGTTTGACTTAATCTCACCATGCTTCTTTGCATCCTGTGATCTTCCAATTCTTTTGAACCAAACACCCAGATTGGCAGAAATCCTATGTTTTTAAATTCTCTGTTTTGCACGTGCATTCCTATCATATTCCTGTCTATTTCCTACCCCTGCATTGTTAGAATCCTCAAACTCAAACAAGCCCTTACACAATTACTTCTGTTATAGATATGTGTCAAAGAAAACCTTGTGTGGTTTGTCCCGCTCCTGCGGTGCTGTGTTGCACCCCAGCTCAGCTGCTCCAATGACGGAAGGGTTCACCACAGCAGGGATCCGCTCTCTAGACTGTCTTTCAATGCCTCAGATCTTCTTCCCCGCCACCGGCAGCCACGACAACTGCATTACCATCATCAACTGAGCAGATGACCTTGAGGACTACACGGGTCCACAAGAGAGGTCGCACTCTTCCGTGTCTGCTTATGTTATGCATCGCTTAATATGATGACATGCTACTTTATCGTCGTGTTCACCTATTAGACATCGAGTCGGTCCAAACTTATCTTTGAAACTTGAGTTTTTAAATGGTTGTGTGGTACATTTTGGGGCAGCAATCAATACTATCTGTCTACTATCTGGTTAATCTCGGGTGTCTACTATGAGTTTCATGTTGGGTGCAAACAAACATTAAAGGAGCCATTATCTGTATTTTTCAACTAAAGCTATTATCTGCCTGCTATCATTGGTTTTGGGTCTATCCACAGTTTGCTACCATCACTGTGGATTTGTGCATGCACTCCTTACATAATCTCACTATGTTTTATTCCTATGCATGTCAGTTATTGTACACAATGGAACTTAACATGTAGAGCAAAAGAGACGAGCCTTGCGTGGCAATAAAATTTCATGCAGACATCGCTCCATGGTGGGCGCAAAGGCAGCCCCCCTCCACCCATTTCGGATCATAATCAAGAGGAAGATAAGCGTTACGAGGGGAAGACCACTCCTGTTTTACCCCATGAGGTCTTCGCTCTAACTTGGCATGCTGATATTGGTAATATCATGCATATGGTGCCTTGCATTGCTTACTGTATACATCAAAGATGTCATCTGCTTAGTTTAGACATACTTTGTGTCAATGTCATCTGTTTAGTTTCTTTATCGTATATGTGAATCATGCAATGCCATCTTGTTTAGCTAGGCATCATATATGTGAATTTTGCAATGCCACCACAGTTAGCCAGTCATCTTATATGTGAATTATATCATGACATCATTTTTGATTACGTGTTAAATATGTCAACAATTTTAGTACATTCAATTACTCTTCTGTGCATCAGCCATTACGACACGGTCATCAAAAAATCTGGAGTGGAAACAAGGTCTTGAGCGGACAATGCTATCTGACGAAGCGCATGTCTTGCTGGTTACAGATAGCTCTTGAGAGGAGGATTAGAGACGGATGACCGGTCCTATTCCCCGAGGTGCATGCTCTAACTTAGCAGGGTTATGTTGCTCATATCGTGCGTATGGTATCTTGCATGGATATGTCATTTGCTTAGTTTAGACATGCTTTGTCCGAATGCCACCTGTTTAGTTTCTAACTACAATACAAAAAAAAGACACATCCGTGACATTTTGGGCAAAACGAAATTTTCTCTGTCATACATATGACACTTCTATGATGATAATTGTGACAAAACCCGGTATCATCATAGATGTGGTGGGCTCCTACTTCTATGACAAAAAATCATGACAGAAAATGGGCTTTTAAGTCACAGGCGGGCCGGAGAGCGCAGCTGCACGACATTCTTTGGGCTGTCCATGACGGAAAAAACCGTGGTAGAAAGCGAGGGAGGAAAATTTGGGGAGTTCGGTTATGGTGGGAGAGTCGGGGCCGAAAAGCGTCGCGCGTTTCTCTACACGCACGCGTGTGTATGCGCAGTGTTAGCTCTAACCGAACCCGAAGCGTTGGGCTCTAGCGAAGCCGGCGACTACACTGCAGGAGCTATCGTTCTGCGAACCCGAGCGATCGATCGATGGCTGATAGCCCGAACCCGATCGGCGATTCGCCGCTTCGCTGCTAAGCTGAAGCCGATCGATATTGCCTGGGATGAGCGATTGGCGTTGCGGGGGGGGTTGGATGAGCGATGGCGGTGGCGTTTGCCTCTGGATGAACAAGACCCGTGGTGTGGAGGGCTGGATGAGCAGTGATGAGCGGTGGAGGGGTGGCCGTGGAGGGTGGTTGAACAAGACCCCGTGGTGTGGAGGGCTGGATGAGCGATGAAGCGGTGGAGGGTGGTTGAGCAGGAGCCGGTGGAGTAGCGCGGTGGAGGTTGGATGAGCGAGGAGCCCGTGGAGGCTGGAGGAGGTCGACGGTAGCCCGTGGAGGCTGGAGGAGGTCGACGGTGGAGATGAACAGTATCCCATGGAGTAATGTTTTGCGGTAGGCCACACCCCTCCCGATGAACAGGACCCCCGTTTTGACCGTAGCGCTCCAACACAAGTCCGTTTCGTCTGTTTTGCGGCACGCCACACCCCTCCAGATCAACAGGACCCCCGTTTCGACCGTAGGAGGTCCGCTTCATCCGTTTTGCGGTACGCCACACCCCTCCCGATGAACAGGACCCCCATTTCGACCGTAGGAGGTCCGTTTCCTCCATTTTGCGGTACGCCAAAGCCCTCCCAATCAACAGGACCCCGTTCCAAACGTAGGAGGTCCGTTTCCTCCGTGTGCGATGCGCTTGGGGCCTCATTTCCATCGCCTGTTCCGTCCAAGCCCTCCCGATGAACACGACCACGCATTCCATTCCGACCCAGCCGGTTAGCTCCCACGCGTTCCGTTGCCTCCCGATGAACACGACGCATTCCGTTGCCTCCCCATGAACACGACGACGATGATATTTCTCCGTTCCGACCCAGCCATGTACACAAGCCCTGGCCGTACGTACACATACGTGGCCGTATTTTCTTTCTTGCACCACGGCGCTATCGTGCGTGTACATGCTACGTGCGGCGCCTCTACTCGACACATGTGCGCCTCTACTCGACATGTGCGCACCTCTACATCGACCGGTATATGCATGTACCGCGTTCGCGACCAGAATGACAATGCTATATGCGCCGACCAGGTGGGTCCCGACTGTCGGGCACTTCCTTGCGTGCGAAGATGTAGCTGGTGGGTCCCAACGGTCGAAGCGAATCGTTTTTGCCGGACGCACTTCCTTGCATGCGAAGATGTAGCTGGTGGGTCCCAGTGGTTAGAAGTGCGAATCGTTTTTTTTGCGGACGCCGCACTTCCTTGCGATGCGAAGGTGTAAGCGGTGGGTCCTAGCAGGTCAAGAGGAAGCGTTTTTTCACGAAATACGGTGGCCCGTCCGGTGGGTCCCCTAACTGTCGGTGGAGGAATCATTATTTTCAGCGTAATAAGGAGGCACTTCCTTGCGTGGCCGTGGACCCGGCTGCCAGCCTCTCCACGTACGGTCCATGTCCGATGGAAGTCATTCCTTGACCATGTTGACCACGGCGCCGAGGAAACGCGAGCGATGGACGGCCAGCGAGGCCTAGAAGGGACGGCAGAGCAGGCGGTGAAAACGCCCGCGATGGATGCCCAGCGGAGAGGAGTATGAGGGTTCATTCGTTGGTCGTGGGTGTGAGGCTGCCGTCGCCATGAGGGCACAGCCAGCGGTGGGAATAGTAAAGGCGGTGAGGCCTCCGAAGGCAAAGACCCGGCCGCAGGGAGGCAGGAGCAGCGGCACGACCGGGCGCTTGCTTTGGGCGGCTGGAGCAAGAAGACCAGAGGTTGAAGAAGCACTACGGCCGTTGTATGGACATAAATGACGGTCACTTTGGAGCTAGAATCGTTCATATTGACTAAGTTGACAAAGCCCTCCGTCCTCGTCAACTTAGTAGGCCCACAAGTCAGCCACCCACCAAGGTGGGTCCCAGCTAGCAGGGGGAGTATTCATTTTTTGTGCATAATATGGTGGCCCCTCCGGTGGGTCCCAGCAGTCAGGGGGGAAATGTTTTTTTCGCGAAATAAGGTGGCCCATCCGGTGGGTCCCTGCTGTCAGGTGGAGGAATAATTATTTTTGGCGTAATAAGGAGGCACTTCCTTGCGGCCGCCCGTGGACCCGGTGTCGGCCTCTCCACATACGATTACTCTTCCGATGGAAGTCGCTCGTCGACCACGTTGACCATGCCGTGCCGAGAGCACCACGGAGGTGGACGACGGCGACGCCTAGGAAGGGGACGGCGGGCGAGGGAAGATGCAGCGATGGAAGCCAGCGAGAGGAGTATGAGGTTCCTTTGGTTCGGTTGCGGTGTGAGGCTGCCGTCGCCCAGCGAGAATAACGAGGGGTGTGGGTGAGTGGAGGGATGGCACGGCGGCGGTGGGAGTAGTATGGGGCGGTGAGGCCTCTGCGGCCAACCCGGCCACGGGAGAGGCGAGGAAGCGGAGGCACGACGGCGGCGCTGCTTTGGGCGGCTGGACCAAGAAGACCAGAGGTTGAAGAAGCACCACGACCGTTGGATGGACATCGTCTGCAGTCCTTTGAAGCTAGAATCGTTTATATTGACTAAGTTGACAAAGCCCTTAGTACGCTCCAACTTAGTAGGCCTGAGTCAGCCTCCGGCGGTGCGCCCCGGATGTCGAGGGAGGAATCTTTTTTGGGCGGCGAAGCTAAGATTATCCGAGATTGAAGAAGAAGCCACGACATCCGTTGGATAGACATCCAATAGCCCTTCTTGCTAGAACCGTGTGTTGACTATAATAAGTTGACAAAAGCCTTGCATCTGGCGTCAACTTATTTTTTTAGGGGACACGTCACTTAGTAGGCCCACAAGTGTGTGGCAGAGAAGTTATAGCCCATTTGCCTTTTGGTAAGAATGTACAGCCCATTTTTGAATTCTAATGGAATTTACAAGAGCCGATTTACAGTTTTTTAAAAGTACAGCCCATTTTCTAGCTAGGACAATGATTAATAATTTCAACCAACCGTTGAAGACAAAATTCAATAAAAGTTCCCACATTTTCATGGAATCCGAAATATTTTTATCCCGAAATTTCTAGTCAGATTAAATATAAATTTGTATTACGTAAAAATTTAACAAAACATTACTTGGCAGCAACAATGAAAATTTAAGATTTTCAAAATCCATAAATAATATTTTATAAACTAATTTAAGTGTTTGGTGCATTCTTTTATAGTTACTGCCCAGTTTTATAATTACATCCTATTTATTATTTTTAAAGCCCATTTTCCTATTAAGCCTAATGCATCCCTCCTAGGAAAGATTTGCAGCCCAATGGGCGGAGAATAACAAGTTGACTTTGCTGGGTATTCCTCAAAAAGGCGTATAGCTGGGCTAGCCATTTTCATCTTGAAAAATTAGTATCTGGGCTGGATATCGGCACAGGCTAGGCAGACCACGAGCCGCCCGATTAATACCCTGCTCTCCTCACGAACAACAGCGAAATCATCGCCAAGAAAAAACTTTGCAGTGCTAGCGCCTGAAAAACACAAATCTTTGCTGCTCGAGCTCTAGGTCCCGGTGTCGGCTGCACCTTACGCAATTCTCTCGTTTATATTGACTACATAGGTTGACAATGGTGTGGGACCGTGATGTCAGGAAACCAGGAGAAAGCAAAAAAATATAGTTGTACATAATAAGGAGGCACTTGCGTACATACGGCTATGGCCCTAGTGGGTCCCTAGTGTCATCCAGTCAAAATAAAGTCATCTCCACGAATCCTCATGTTCGTTGACCATGTTAACAATGCTCGGCGCCACAGCCTAGCGCAACAAGCTGGAAGGACAACGGAGAGGGCCTCGCGTGGTCCCACGGAGGTCGATAGAGCGCCCTTGCTCATTTAGGAAGCCAGGATCGCCGGACACCTATGAGCACCTTCAAAACTGGACGGCATGAAGCGGTAAGGCCGGCGCTTGGGAGCTCTGGTTTATTTCAACCTGTATTAACATACAAGTGTAATTTACTCTTCATCGGAAACAGCAGCGTAAAAATACAGCGTAATGAAACCGAGGCCCGAGTGCTGTGAGTAAAACCGGTAGATTCTGGCGTGTAATTTGAGAGACCGATGTGTATATTTTACGAAACCTTTGCTATATGGACGACATTACCAGATGATACATGCACGACGTGCGTATCATGCCATCCATGGGCAAGGCTGAAACAGCAGCTAACGGCTGGATTAGCAATCGTCTGAGTGTCGTTCAGCGTTTTTATCGTGTGTGAAGTACTTGCGATATTTTACTGGTCCAAATCGACCAACCAAGCGCCTTCGCCCGAGACCATCTGCTTTAATTTACAAGCGTCAGTTTTACAAGAGGTTTTGGTTGGAAAACAACGATCCAATCACGGCCTAATATCATGAGTTGGTCGGAAGATCATATGGTTTCATGTCTAACCTACCCGACTTGTCGTATAGGCTATGAATGAAACATCAGACGATGAACTTCTTAAGCACGAAAACAACAGAAGAGGATGATCTTCTTAACAAGCAAATCACCGGCATTAGATCGACATGCAAAATAGTACGAAGCATTATTCTCAGGAGGCACGGTGAACAGCTCGTGATGCCGCATGCCACAACATTCCAAGCTCAACTTTGCAATCAAACACAAGGCCTGGCATTACATAGACAATATTCAGAACAAACTCTTAACACGGGAATATCTCAGCAGAGTAACTATTTACTTCTAAACTGAACACATGAATGAGAAAAAACACTCGGCGCTGCTCACAGCAAGGCGTCCCACTCAAAATATCAAATGCATGTCTTACGGCTAACATCAATGAGCAAATTTTGACAAGGTTTTCCAATTCCAATATATTAAACTAACGTCTTCTTGCTAACATCAATGATTAAACTTTGACAAGCTTTTCCCATTCAAAATATGTAATGCCTATGATCGTGGAGTCCTGTCGCTTCTTGCTAACATCAATGATTAAACTTTGACAAGCTTTTCCCATTCAAAATATGTAATGCCTATGATCGTGGAGTCCTGGCGCTTCTTGGACTTGTTTGGGCACTTTTTGCCCAGGGCACTCCACGTGTTGTTAAATTGCCAATGGTCTCTGCAGACTAGTCATGTCACCGGTGTCTAATATTTATGGCACCGGCTAAAACAATGGAGGGATTCGGTGCCAAACCAAGAGAAGGTGAAATTGGCACCTCTTTTGGCCTACATAGTGGAAGGCCTAATACTCTGTAAAGCTTCTCGGTCATTCATACAGTAATGTAAGCATAAGCAGTGACTTGCTTCTTTACGCAAAGTGGAGCGACCAAGCTGGACCCGATGTAATGCAGCGGTTGCCTTGGACACATTGGCTCCTTTTGTGCAGTTGAACTAAAATCGAAGTCGGAATAAAACCGAGCTTTAATTGTGATATCCTGTAAGCAACAAAAGGTATAAAGGGAAACAATTCTTGAGAAATAATGGTTGATGACTTGTACTCCTAGAAGAAAAACATCTCTTGATCTACCTTATCTTAATGGGAAACAAAGCGGAGAGTAGCAATTCTCAATCAGTGTGATTCATTCATATTAACTGAGACATTATCTTAACAATGCCTTGTTTCGACATGTATAAAGAACGAAAAAGCAAAAAAGTATCATTGCTAAAACAATGCGACTGATTCATTTTAACAGAGACATTATCTTAACAATACCTTGGTTAAACATGTAGAAAGAACTACAAAGCAGGATACTACCGTTCCTAACAAGTGTTGCAGTTTTGAACTAAGATTCAGTAGTTAATTAATTCTAAGAGTGGCATTGCTTAATTTTACCAGCGACATTAGATTAACGAAAAGCATAAACAGTTCGAGGGGAGAGTGGGCGCAACAACAGTATGTGCTTCCATCTACTTATAAAGGGGTGATCAGGAGTTTGTTGTAACAAAGCAACAAGCATCATGTGCAGGTTGGTCCCATTTTTGTTCACTACTTAATGGGAAAAGACAGCAATACAATAGCTTCAATTCAACATTTATTTAAAACAGTAACAATACAAGTAGCACAACATCTCAGAGCACACTACACAATCATGTGGATGAAGGCCTGTACTGACCTTTCATGAGAAGACCAAGATAAAATATGAATCTGCCAACAAAAATAGGAAATTGAATCTCGTTTTGTGCGGTTACCTTTGAAATCAAGCAAAGTGTTTAGCGTAGCGAAGCAAAATATGCATAATAGCAACAAGTTGAATAGATATCCCTGTTTAAGCGAGAGGCAAAAAGGAATCAATTCTTGGCTAATAAAGGAGGATGAAACATGCGGCCACAAAAATGGTAATCGGCCAATCCCTAACAAGTGTTGCGGTTTGAAATAAGATTCAGTAGTTAATTACGAGAGTGGCATCAATTCTTGGCTTATAAAGGGGTGATGCTGAATTTGTTGTAACAAAGCAACAAGCATCATGTACGGGTTGGTCCCATTTTTGTTCACTACTTAATGGGAAAAGACAGCAATACAATAGCTTCAATTCAACATTTATTTAAAACAGAACCAATACAAGTAGCACAACATCTCAAAGCATACTGCACAATCATGTGGATGAAGGCTTGTACTGACCTTTCATGAGACGGACAAGGTAAAATACGAATCTGCCAACACGAATAGGAAATCCAATCTCGTTTTGTGCAGTTGCACTGAAATCAAGCAAAGTGTTTTACGTGGCGAAAGCAAAATGTCATAATAGGAACAAGTTGAATAGATATCCCTGTTTAAGCGAGGCAAAAAAGGAATCAATTCTTGGCTAATAAAGGAGGATGAAACATGCAGCCACAAAAATGGTAATCCGGCCAATCCCTAACAAGTGTTGCGGTTTTGAAATAAGATTCATTAGTTAATTACGAGAGTGGCATCAATTCTTGGCTTATAAAGGGGGTGATGCTGAATTTGTTGTAACAAAGCAAAAAGCATCATGTGCAGGGTTGGTCCCATTTTTGTTTACTACTTAATGGGAAAAGACAGCAATACAATAGCTTCAATTCAACATTTATTTAAAACAGTACCAAAACAAGTAGCACAACATCTCAAAGCACACTTTGCACATCATGTGGATGAGACCAAGATTTGAAACAACTCGCCACGAAGAGTGGAAACAAATCTCGATCTCCTTTTGTGCAGTTCCACAAAAATTAAGCAAAGTCACCGTTGTGACATTCAAGTTGAACTGCACAAAACACCCTTAAAACATAAGTGTTTCGAGTAGCAAAGCAAAATGTCATTAATAGCAACAAGTTGAATCGATACCCCTGTTTTAACGAGAGGCAAAAGGAAACAATTACTTGCCGATAAAGGAGGATGAAACAAGCGGTGACGAGAAGAAGCATCTAACTTATCTTGGATGGAAAACAAAAGTAGGATAGTAGCATTTCTAAAGCGGTTGCATTGATTCATATTACTTGAGACATTCTCTTGAAACAACATACGTTAAAAAATGTAATTTACTTTTAACGATGGCATTGCTTCAATTTTCGGCGGCATTCTTAGATTAACAACAGCAAAATAGTTGTATGGGACATGCCAGCACCATGTGCGTCCCTGCGTATAAATGGGTGATCACAGTATGAAGCCAAGCAGCATATATGCGTTGGTCCCATATTTGTTCTCTTTGAACCTTTTTCCTAAGTGAGGGCGACAAATCTAGTCTGCACAAACTACCCGACCCCAGTTTCTTTCCCTTTTCAACAAAGAGATCGGTTCCTTACAGATGTGTGTCTTTGAGTTACCCCCTTTTTCCCTTTTACGACCTACAAAGCGGCTGGATAGCCGATCTATACTACTTTTCTGCCCTCCTTTCCTCATTGAACCACGTCCTAGATCCTTGCTCCAGCCCACCACACCCTTCTTTCCTCTTTGAACCAAGACCTAGATTCGACTCTGAGATCGAAAAAAGATCCACATGCAGCTAAACAGCAGACGGTTTCAAGAAACTTATACCTTAGAATTAAATCGGGGATGTGGCAAGGCGTCTTGGCGGAGGCAGATCTGCCCACACTAAATGCGGCATCAAGGAAGAAGGGTCGGTGGCCCTCCAGCATAAATTTGGGTGAAAGAGAACAGTATAGCCGGCGGTGGATTGCCTCCCTCGCCGAAGGCGATAGAGTGAACGCTGCACCTCCTCCCCTTCGGTCTTGACGGGATACGGATGCCTCCTTCACCCATTTGTGAGGAGAGAGAGAGAGACAAGAGGCCAACGCATGATCTTGTTTAGATCTGGTGAAGAGAGGGTGAGAGGCTGTGAATATAGCAAACCACGGCAAATGAACCTTGAGCCTCCAGTGTGTAACATATATTTAGTCTTGTTGGCGTGTGGAGAGTGCAAACCCTAGCGAACAAGCGCTGAGGCTCCCGCTTATATATATACTACTGTAGTATGGACTGAGCTCAGGTGCCTTCACTGTACCTGCTTTTGGCTGTATGACAGGTGAGCCAGCCACATTTTGGGCCCACCTGTCATAAACCCAAAGGCAGGTACTCTAAGTCAAGCCGCTTCCATATAGTACTCTCATGTATACGACTAACATATACTAGTGGAGTGGTTTTCTTATTCTCTCCATAACAATCGTTTTAAATTGTGTAAGTACGAAACTAAACTCTTTATTTAATGTACAGTGAAGACAACTCGTACTACTTAGATGAACTAACGATCCACATACAGCGTCTGAGTCGCACTTCCTATCCTTCACGTGTGGTACACTACCACTCCCTTAAGTGAACAACCACAAATGCGCCAAATTATCGGAAGCGATGTGAGAGTGTGTACAAATAAAGAATTTTAATTTCAATTACGGAAAGGTTTGAGAGTATTACAAAGTTTGACTTGGTCAAATCTAATATGCAGAGTAACTAAAAATGGAGGGCTACTACGTCCATCCTAGTTTTTAGTCCACACCATTTTTTAAATCAAAGTTAATAGCTGGACAAATAAAATTACAGGGGAGCTGGAGACAAAGTTGTGAGAAGGCTTAGAAATCAATACAAAACTTATGCTCTTAGTACCAGCGTCGATCCTTCTTCGAGGAAACATTTGGTTCATAGCCAATTGTGTGATAAAATTGCTCCAATGTTAAAGACGAGTGCGTCTCCTACGCTACCAATGTGAACTGACGAAGGATATCATCTTCGTGCATAACAAGCAAAGAGCACTGATGGAAGACGGCTTATTTTTCATTGAAAATCGATCAGCTTCACCAGCCGACGCAACCATGAGGCGCAACCATGAGCATCGATAGGTCATCGTGGTGATGCATCATCCATTTGGCATGAAGTTTGGGTGAGGCACCTATGAAGTTCGACAAATCCTCACCGTGGTCTGTTTCTTCTCGATAATCAAGCTCGAGGAAGGAAGAACCACGTGGCGAGGACAGTGGCGGAACAACAATGGCCATCAATTTTGTGCTGTTCCACAAAAATTGAGGAAGACATGCGGGTATGGAGACACGCATCGCTGTTTCCAAAAATATAAAAAAGGGTTATAGCGACATCTCCAATCATATTTGTCCAACTAGCACATTATTTATGTTGTTAATTATATACGCAGCAATATTAACGTACATCATCTCTTGTTTGCGCCGCGTCCGGACCGCTGCCACGGCGGTCCTAACCAACTTAGAACCCTCTTCATCACTGCGTGTGCTTCCCGCCCAAAGCAGTCGATGCCGCATTCATGCCCGGCAGGCGGACGCGACCTCTCATGGCGCTTGACATTGAAGCAGCCAGCGGCCGAGAGGCGTCGCCCGTGCCGCTTCGGGTGCCTGCGGCTGCTCCGTGTTCAAAGGTGTAATAGCGGCTACAACATGCATGTAAAATTTTCTTGGGAGTTAGGTACTCAGCTAAGCTGTCCTCCCCAACTCGTCAATCTCTTCGATAGTGCTAGTACTCCATTACGCGATCCATCGGACAAGCAGGTGGGAAAGTTATCGTATACTCGGTTTGCGGTGAGTGGCATGCCGGCGACCCGTGTAAGGGGTCGAGCCGTGGAGGACGGTGAGACATGAACCTGACAGGCGTGATTTAAGCGTTGGTTTTGCTCGATGGCGCCAATCCAAGCGAAAGCGAAATGTTGGTTTCTCTCGGTTTCCATTTTTCTCACGGAAAATGGAAACTCCACTCCATCATTCCTATTCCAAGGTTGCCCGTTACAACATTCCATCAAATACAAAGGAAAACTAACACGCATCTGATGCATCTCAATGATTCATAGATCATAGCCAATATTTACTTCACAACTAAAGAAAAAGTTGTGAGAGCATGTCTGAAAGAAAAACTCTTGATGGGGTCACTCGACTTAAACCCTAAACCCTAAACATGATTTAATTCCCTGTCCAGGTAGAACACATCGAAGGAAAGGCAGTTGGCATCCTCGGATCATCACGATGCTTTTTGTGCAGTTCCACTAAAATCGACTGAGCATCCACGATGGCAAAGATATTGAAGAAGTGTGATTAGAATAATAATCTTTGGCACTAGTTCGTGAGACATAAACTCATCACAAGTAGAAGCGGTAGAAGTAGAAAAGATCGACATGGAGATTGAGCTACGGCGATGGAGCAAACCCGGCTCCAAAGGAAGATGGACTACAGGACGTCGGCTGTAGCTAGAAGGGCGGTTGGGGGCGGCATCGGCCCATCTGCATGATGACCCCGATTGGGATGCACCCATTGTGGGTTTCTCCTCGCCGATGTCGACCGCGTCTCTGAGAACATTGTTCCCTTCCCAGCTGCGGGATCAGGCCCGTCGTTCTATGTTTTGAAGAGAGCAACCTGAGCAAGCAGGCTTGTAGCTTAGGCTCCTGCTAGTGTATATAGAGTGGTTTTCTTTTTCTCTCCATATCAACCATTTTTATATTGTGTACGTGTCATTCAAGAGTGAAATGATGGTTGCTTCTTCCGACTAACTTCTTTGTGTGATTTGACTGCTCCTTAGTGGCCCCTACACGCATTACTCCCCTACGTCTATGCAATAGTGACACATACACATGGGCGCAAAAAGCGCGCGACACCCTAATGCATGCACGTCCAGGAGCACGACGGAACACACTACAGTCACGCTAAGTGCTCAACCTACACATGCATGCACACACATACTCAGTCAGGGTGAGCTAGTGACCGTATAAACACCGGAAAATATATATATTGAGCGCAATGAGCGTATTATGAAGTCCACCGACCATATTTTTACAAATATCTGATGTGACAGCCGATGTATTTATCTCGTTTGAAATTAAGCCATATTAGCAGGAGAGGAGGCGGTATGGACTAGCATTACTCTGCTGTGTCCCGTCAACTTGCCGAACGAGGAGAAGGTTGCGAGACGGGAGAAGCTTATGCAGCGGTGGCTCGCAGGACAAGGAGAAACTTTGACTAATGCAAGCTCTCCCTCGCTCGAGCGGTGGATGTGCAACGATTAATTCGGTGTCGATTGCGAGAAGCATACACTATACTACTAGTGCTACTATTGTTCGACTTCGAATAGGCGAACAGCCAAGCGTAAAGTTTACTAGTACTAGTACTACTACTATAGCCTATAAAGTACGTACTATACTACTCTAAGTACTAGGAACCCGGATGGAGGCGTACGCACTCTTATTATAATTTTAAAATGTGATAAAAGCAATCTTGAGCACATTTGGTTCTCTTCGAGGTTCTCGCATGTGATAATGGAAGTTGATTGAATTTAACACTTCGCCACAATTCTAAGCAATTCTGGCTCATATCCTGTTATAAATAGTAGCGGCTCGGTAATATTTCCTCTTTTTGTTATTCAGCATGTAAATAGGTGACCAAACCTTGCGGCGCATCTTCATGCGAACCGTGCTTCTTGCACTTTGAATGTGGCCGAGAGTCGGGCTTGATGAAACACCTCGCTTCCTACTTCTTTTTTTGCGGGGTACCTTGCTTCCTAGTGACCGGTGTCTTGGCTGATCGTCCTAAGAATGATTATATATGAATAAAGCTCTCGTTTACCATAAAAAAGATTAAGCCATATTAGCGGAAAGGAGGGAGTGTGGACTAGCACTACTTTTTGGTGTGTCCCGTCAACTCATGAGCGAGGAGAAGCTTGCGGGACAAGGTGAAGCTAAAACTACGCCTTTTTGACTAATGCAACCTACCCTCGGTGGACATGCATCAATCCATTCGGTGTCAGTTAGCCGAGGCATACCTGTAGTACCCAACATCTGAAGTACCTTGTTCGACTTCACGAAGAGGCGAAGAGCCAAAGCTGATGAGTCTGAGTGGTACTACTACTAGAACCGCATGGTGGAGCATATGTACTCTTATTTTTTTTATCTCTGATAAATTACACGTTTATTCCGGAGAAGGGTGGAAAACGGCAGCCCAACATGTAATGAATGATATCGATCAACCAACCATGCACGAATATATGTTGGCCTCAAATGCGAGCCCGTCTGTGTGTTCTCGCTCCTCGTCTCTCTCAAGGCAAGCGGGTTGGCTCTTTGTCGTCAATTGAGATCGGTTTGCTCACACTCCTGTCCCACATGTCGGTGATATGCCAAGAGGAGGTCGTTGACCCATTGACCATCACGGCGTACTTGGTTTTGCACCTTCATACTACTCCTCCCTCCATCACAGTTCTGGTAGCGCTTCATTATGATGCATTTCTCTCAATTCATTTCCACCACGAGAGAGACTTTAGGCAGCGTTTGGTTTAATGCTCAATTAATTAGAGGCGTGGTAACGCATAATCAAGTCCACAATTTTCTCTCCATATACTGTACTACTACTACGGAGTGGAGTAAGTGCATGCATCTGTGTACCCGGGGTGGAAGCACTGGATGCATGTGTGTATGCCGTGCTATAACTACCAATGCTATTTTTCAGGCGGGTCGCTAGTCGCCTTGGTCCCCTGATTTTTTCTTTTTCTTTAGTAGCTGTATAAACGATGTGGATGGAGTAGTATGTTGATTCAAAGAAGAAGCGTGTCGATGGTTGCTTCTTCGCAGCAACTTCACGATTAGGGAAAAGGTGGGGCTTATGATTTGTTGCTCATTACTCACTATTAATGCGGCACAACGACCGGGCTGAGTCTCCCATGCGGTTGTGCACTACCCCCTCGGTTCTTAGATATACTCCGGAGTATATTTGTCTTTATAGAGATTTCAACGAGTAACTACTCAAATATTTGTCTTTTTAGAGATTTCAAATGGACTGGCACATACGGATGTATATATACAAATTTTAGAGTGTAAATTCACTCATTTTGCTCTGTATGTAGTCACTTGTTGAAATCTCTAGAAAGACGAATAAATATTTAGGAAACGGAGGAGTACACATCTGAAGAAAAATGAGTGAATCTACACTCTAAAATATGCCCGTTTGAATTTGTAAAAATACAAATATGTAGGAACGAAGGAGTATAATTTTGTGCATGGCACATGGACCCGGATGATGAAGAGGCTTCTAGCAATGCTATCAAGATTCCATCATTTGTTTACATAATTGACGTACTATACAAATAATTTTCCAGCGACATGAAATTGTACAATGGTGTGAGCTTTCTGCTTTTGTTTCGCGTGTCTTGCCATCGATGCTCTTTTGGAAACAATAAAAAACTAACTTCCTTGCTAATGCATGTCAATTATTAGCAGATCAGAGCTAATAATTACATCACAACTGAAGACAGAGTTGTGAGAAGGTGTTAAATTAAAATTGATCCATGCTTTCATTGGCAGCAACGTCCCCCCAGCTCTGTCTAAATCAACAAGGCATGTTGGGAAAAAAGTAGCTGTCTGGAGCATGCAACATTCCGATCATTTTGTGCAGTTCCACTAAAATAGAGTTGAGCATTCCTGTTCCAAAGATATTAAGTGTGATTACGATAATAGAGGACTACTGATGAAACAATAAACACACAAATAGAAGCCGGTCACCTTTGCAGTCTCTCTTAAGACTAACTAGTTGGAGAAGATTAGGCTCGGAGTTGGATGAGGAGGATAGAGCAAAACCAATCTCCCTTTGTGCGTTCGCACTGAAATGTAGAGACGTTGCCCATGTGACATTTTAGTACAATGCACAAAACACTCTTAAGAAAAAAGTGATTTGTGCAGTTCACCAAAAGGTCATAATAGCAACGAGGTCAAATGGATAGGCATGTTTGCAAAAAGAGGTAGAAAGGAAACTATTCTTGGCCAATAACAGTTGATGACACATGCGACGACAAAAAGAAGCATATTCCTTGCCCTAAGGGAAGATAACAACACGGTTGTGTTTGTCTAAAACAGTGTGAGGGCGAGAATGCAATATGGAGAAATACACATTTTGGGCGACCTACGTTTGGGCAAAAGAACTATGGAAGATCCACATGCGGCGGCGTGGGAAGGCAGGCGGTGGAGCAAGGCCGGAGGGATACATGGAGGTCGTCGGGATGTAACTAGGTGGCCGATGGCGGGCGGAATCTGCGGCGAGTGGCGTGGGGCTGGATGCGGCGGATCGGCGACCAACGGTGAGAGAGAGGCCACCGCCTCCCTTTCCCCGGCGGACGGGATGCGGCGGATCGATGACCAACGGTGAGAGAGAGAGAGGCTACCGCAGCCTTGTGTGAGATACTACGAAGAGCCACGCAGACCCGAACGCATGAGGCTACATTTTATATAGTGAGCGGACTACCTTTTTCTCCATAAAAATCGTTTTATATTCTATGTAGGTGCCATTGAGCGCTATAACTTTATTTAAAAATAACGCGGCAACCGTCAAGTCAAACTTTGTTTCGTGCAGGCGTGGTACACGACCTCCCTAGGTAAACAACCGCTTCTGAGCGTTCAAATTAGCACGGGGGCTGCCATTTAAGTAAAGAAATAGGCTCCACCGTGTACTGTGGTGTGGCTGGAGCACGAAGCATGAATGCGTGCTGCAGTGCACCTATTCTCTTCTTGTATCGTACACCACCTACGTGGGGTTGTGTGAAGAGATACAAACCTCTGAGAGATATAGTGTGTGGGTTCTTGAGAGTTTTAGGGGGGTCAATAAAAAAATGTAACATATGCAATGTGTGTGAGATAGAGTCTGGATATAACATATATATAGAGGCGATCCACGACAAGAGAGTGGAGGTATCATCGGCTTGAGGTGTCCATAGAATCGAAAAAGAGGGATGATGTGCGTGTGTCTGTGTATGATCGATAAAGAGTGCCATCAATTTGTGTGTGCTCAGGTCAAAGATATAGAGTGGCTGGCCCTCTTTGGAGCGTGAGAGGGGACATGTGCAGTTTGTCTCTGTGGCATTGATACCTACTGCGGCCTTCGACTATCGGTGTGTGGTGGGGGGAAGAGGGAGGCCCAATTAACTATAAAGGTACAATGGCTGGTATATGTGTGGAGGAGGAGAGGCCTACCTCATGTATTAAGGAGATCGTCTGCCTCATGTATTAAGGGAGATCGATCGGCATCCATGCATATGTGCGGGAGAGGAATAAGGTTGGGAGAGAGACAAAGCTAGAGTGTTGGAGGGGGTTGGTAGTGGAGTTGCTTCTAACAAATGGTGGGATAGGCTTGCTAGACAAGCGGAGGAACACGCATACAATATCAATAAGAGAGGAGATGGCTGCTTGTTGTACGTGCGCGTGCGTGTGAGGAGGCGGGTCGGGAGGCATGCACGAATGATGAGGGGGGGATAATGTGGATGTGGTAAGCAGACATAACTACATAGGAAGATCAATCCCCTTTGTTAGAGAAAGGAGAGACATAACTTGTGAGGTACGTCGATCGTTGGGGGGGGTAGTTAAAGTCGATCTTGGTATATGTTGGGAGATCGATCGGTTTACATGCATGGGTGTGTTCGAAGCACATGAGGGCCGAGGAGAAGGATAGAGAGAGGGTTGCGTGTAGGAGGTGGTGCGAGAGGCATACTATATCGGCGGGGAGGAGTGTGCAGTCACGAGCGATGAAAAGAGTGGTGGGAGTGAGGCAAGGGCGGTGACAAGAGAGAGAGGAAGCTTGTGTTTGTGCGAGGCACACCTGGCTAGAGAGGCATATCGATCGATGTGTGCCGTAAAGAAGGGAGCTGGGGGCCTACACACACCGTGGGTGAGCGACCTAAAGTGAAAAAGGCAATTTCTTGTGATGGAGCTAGAGAATGCTGAGGGAGGGTGAGAGGGATGCGGGCGTGTGCATGCACAAGAGAAAGTTAGCGCTAGCTACAAAGATAAGAGGGTTGTGTGGGTGTAAAGCACGAATAGAGATCATATATACTTCATTATAAAAAGCGAATTCGGATATTTGAAGAATTTATCATAGTGTTTTAAACCGATGCATGTGTGAATATATATAACGGTGATACACATGGTGTGTTTATGAACATGTTATACTACATTTAATATATTTTATCTCTACTCTTATAAAAAAACGGAGTTGTTGATGATGGTGTGCCTGCCATCCTGCATTATAGGCCCTCCGATTTATATCTGGCGGATAGCAAGGAAACTATGATGGTTGAAATTGGCAACAATCATGATTGTAGATTCTTATTGAAATAGAGAAAGCGAATTCAAATTTAGTTGAATTGCAGCGGTAGTATAGACATTTGGAATGCACTAAAATGTTGGTATGAGTAGGTTACATGCATTATACGACAAGCGAAAAAAATTTAATCGTACATAACATGGATTCATACTCCCTCCTTCCATCTATATAGGCGTAATGAGATTTTTAAGACTGCCTTTGACTATTGACAAGATTAATAGTACATGACATGCACAATGTGAAAATTATATCATTGAAAGAACCTTTCACGAGAGGAAGTTAACGGTGTGCTTTGTGTAAGTTGCATGTCATATATCATTGCTCTAATATTTGGTCAAATTTAGCATCGAAAAACGCATTAGGCCCTATATAGATGGAAGGAGGGAGTAGCTTTGAATAGCATTTGTACAGTAAAACTGAGCAAGACTCTCTCTTCGTGTGGTGTTAATAGTTCTATTTTTCGTTTTATTTTTGGTTGAGGGAAGTGCGAATTGATTTGGTACGTACAAGTACAACATTACTACACGTTCAGCTTGTCCCTAAAACTCAACCCGCGTCTTGTTATATCCCGAAAATTCAGATATCGTGCTCCCAAAACTGGCGCCTTCACAACCCGCGCCTTGCTATCCCGAAATTACAACGCGCGCGAAAACTCCCTCCAGCTGCCAAATCCCGATCGTGAAATCCCCTTCTAACCCTGAGCGAAAGGGCCGCTAGTTCAAATCGGTGGGGGTACTTTTTGTAACACACCATACATTTTGGACAAGCGGCGTCCCTAAATCATGCTTCACCCCTCCCATCGCCCCCTTTTCGCCATTAAAATCCCAGGCCGCCACAACCTCTCCGCTCGGCCTTGAAACCACACCCTCCTCCGTCCGCCACGTCACCGTTGCCCAGCCGGAGCCTCTTCCCCGACGGCGTCGTCCACTTAACAACTCGGCGTCCCTCGTCCACCTCCCGGATGAGGATCCGTCGTCCATCTCGCCGTCCGCCCGGTTCAGCCGCCCGTCCTCCACCTCCAAGGAGCTGCTCGGGACGATCGCCTCGTCTATCGCGGTTGCTCCATCCCCACCGGCGTCGCCTTAACCTGCTCCACCGGAACCGCAGCATCCTCACCGACTCACAGGGGCGAAGCCCGAGGCCTACTCGGCACCACCAAAGAGGTTGTACACTCATCGCATCGCACCTTCTCCTTAACTCGACCTCCCGGCGCCGGCGGTGCTCCATCCCGCACCCCCATGGAGCGGCTCCTTGAGCCGGCGCCGCGGCAGCTTATCTCCAGCGGCTCTCCCCAAGTGCGAGGCCCCTTCGGTGGCGGCGTCCATACCAGCCGGATCTGTTGTTGCTGCTCCGGCTCCTTTCGCTTCTTCTTCTTTGCTGCTCCGGCTCTCGCTTGATCACTTTCCTTTCGCCTACTCTTTGCTGCTCTCCCCCTCGCTCGTCTTTGCTGCTCTGCTCGATTAAGCCACACTTGATCGGTTGAATCGACTTTTGGGTCGATCGACTTTCGGGGGTTGGGGGCTCGCGGAGTTAAGGAAGAACCACCCTTGTGAGGGACGGGGCTCGCCGGGAGGTACCCCACTATCTATCTTAGGGTTGAGTGGGGCGGGGGCCTAGAGGGCTGGCAGGCGGCGTGGCGAGTTGTTTGAGTGGCCAAGGCTGGGGCCAGTGATTGGCTGGTGGTGGCAGCGGCTCGAAGTGCAGAGTTGAAGATGAATAGAATATTTAGGAGCGGAGGAGTACACATCTGAAGCAAAATGAGTGAATCTACACTCTAAAATATGCCCGCTTTGAAATTTGTAAAAAGACAAATATGTAGGAGCGAAGGAGTATAATTTTGGGCATGGCACATGGACCCGGATGATGAAGAGGCTTCTGGCAATGCTATCAAGCTTCCATCATTTGTTTACATAATTGACATACTACACAAATAATTTTCCAGCGACATGAAATTGTACAATGGTGTGAGCTTTCTCGTTTTGTTTCGCGTGTCTTGCCATCGATGCTCTTTTGGAAACAATAAAAAACTAACTTCCTTGCTAATGCATGTCAATTATTAGCGGTCGAGCTAATAATTACATCTGGCGAAAACCGAGTTGTGAGAAGGTGTTAAATTAAAATTGATCCATGCTTTCATTGGCAGCAACGTTCCCCGACTCTGTCTAAATCAACAAGGCATGTTGGGAAAAAAGTAGCTGTCACGGGCATGCAACATTCCGATCATTTTGTGCAGTTCCACTAAAATAGAGTTGAGCGTCCCTGTTTCAAAAGATATTAAGTGTGATTACGATAATAGAGGACTCTTGATGAAACAAAAACACACAAATAGAAGCCGGTCACCTTTGCGGTCTCTCTTAAGACTAACTAGTTGGAGAAGATTAGGCTCGGAGTTGGATGAGGAGGATAGAGCAAAACCAATCTCCCTTTGTGCGATACACCTTTGAAATGTAGAGACATTGCCCGTGTGACATTTTAGTACAACTGCAAAAAACACTCTTAAGAAAAAAAGTGATTTGTGCAGTTCACCAAAAGGTCGCAATAGCAACGAGGTGAAATGGATAGCCCTGTTTGCAAAAAAGAGGTAGAAAGGAAATTATTACTAGCCAATAACAGTTGATGACACATGCGACGACAAAAAAGAAGCATATTCCTTGCCCTAAGGGAAGATAACAACACGGTTTTGTTTGTCTAAAACGGTGCGAGGACGAGAATGCAATATGGAAAGTATCTTTGGGCGAAGCTACGTTTTGGGCAAAGAACTATGGACGATCCACATGCAGCCTCGTGGGAAGACGGGCAGTGGAGCAAGGCCGGAGGGGATACATGGAGGTCGTCGGGATGTAACTAGGTGAGCGGCGGCGGGCGGAATCTGCAAGCAGGTGGCATAGGCCCTGCCGCGCCGGAGCTTGGTCAGAGAGAACGGCGTGTACAGCAGATCGGGACGTGTTGTCTCGGCGTCGTCGAATGGAGAAACGATACACTTCCTCCCTTTCCCCCGACGGACGGGATGCGGCCGGATCAGCGACCAACGGTTAGAGAGAGAGAGAGGCCACCGCACTCCCTTTCCCCCGGCGGACGGGATGCGGCGGATCGGTGACCAACGGTGAGAGAGAGAGAGAGAGGCCAACGCAGCCTTGTGTGAGATACTATGAAGAGCGACAAACCCGAGCACGCAAGGCTCGATTGTGTATATAGTGAGCGGACTACCTTTTCTCCATAAAAATCATCTTATATTCTATATACGTGCCATTGAGCGCTATAACTTTATTTAAAAATAACGCGGCAACCCGTCAAGTCGAACTTTGTTTAGATGCGGCGTGGTACCACGACCTCCCTAGGTAAACAACCGCTATAGGCGTTCAAATTATACGTGGGATGCCATTTCGTAAGAAATGAGCTCCACCGTGTACCAGCATGGTGTGGCTGGGCACGAAGCGTGAAATGCGTGCAGTGCACCTATTCTCTTCTTGTATATGTACACCACCTACGTGGGGTTGTGTGAGAGAGATACAAACCTACAGAGATATAGTGTGTGGGTTCTTGAGAGTTTTAGGGGGGGGTCAATAAAAAAATGGAACATATGCAACGTGTGTGAAATAGAGTCCAGGATATAACATATATATAGAGGGGGCGATCCATGAGATGAGAGTGGAGGTATCATCGGCTTGAGGTGTCCATAGAATCGAAAAGAGGGATGATGTGTGTGTGTGTGTGTGTGATCGATAAAGAGTGCCATCGAATTTGTGTGTGCTCACGTCAAAAGATATAGAGTGGCTGGCCCATCTTGGAGCGTGAGAGGGACATGTGCAGTTTGTTTACGTGGCATGGATCTTTGAGGGAGTCTCGGATTAGGGGTGTCCGGATAGCCGAACTATCACCGTTGGCCGGACTCCTGGACTAAGAAGATACAAGATTGAAGACTTCGTCCCGTGTCCGGATGGGACTTTCCTTGGCGTGGAAGGCAAGCTTGGCGATACGGATATGTAGATCTCCTACCATTGTAACAGACTCTATGTAACCCTAACCCTCTTGGTGTCTATATAAACCGGAGGGTTTTAGTCCGTGGGGCGAACAACAATCATACCATAGGCTAGCTTCTAGGGTTTAGCCTCCTTGATCTCGTGGTAGATCTACTCTTGTACTACCCATATCATCAATATTAATCAAGCGGGAGTAGGGTTTTACCTCCATCGAGAGGGCCGAACACAGGTAAAAACATCGTGTCCCTTGTCTCCTCGTTACCATCCGCCTAGATGCACAGTTCGGGACCCCCTACCCGAGATCCGCCAGTTTTGACACCGACATTGGTGCTTTCATTGAGAGTTCCTCTGTGCCGTCGCCATCGAGAAGGATGCCTTGTCCCGTCTTTAAAGACGGCACCGTTGCTAAAGGAGCTTTGGCCACCGGCCAAACTCTCCGGCTAGGCGGTTTTCTTATGACCGCCTGTTCGGCCGCCGCGCCGACGATGACTTCTCGGGTCATCGAAAGCAATCTTCACGTTAACTCGGAACTTGCCGAGCAGCTAGATCCGATGGAGCTCTCCTCCTTAAACGAGCTCTTGGATCGCACCGCCGCCCTGGGAGTCGCTACAGACTACGATCAGATTGGGCCTACAAACGATCTGAGAGAGATCAACTCTCCCCAGGTTACCCTGCGTTCTTGTGGTAGAGGAACAATACGGCGACCCTTCTTCTATCTTAAGGACTAGCTATGTCCGGACTCCCGACCCCTCCATGGATTCCCGCGGAGGGCGGACGTCACTCAAGCCGTGAACCTAAAGTCAGGCGGGCGATTCATTGGACCACATCCAAAAGCCCAAGCTTCCATGTTCGAAACTTCACGGCCTCGAGTCTCAGATTGACGGGGTTGAATTTAATTCCACCCGCCCACCCAAACATAAGCGATCTATCCCAAATCCGGCAAGAGCCCGCTGAAGCAGTACATCATTCTTGGGCAGATTCCTCTGGTTATGGGCGGGATAAAGGATTGCCGCGAGGAGGACGCAATCTCATTCTTCTCGCAATAATTGCACGGACAAGGCAATCCTAAACGCCATAAGTCGTCGTGAAATTACACACTTTGCTGACTTGGCGTCCATAATGCACGAAAATCTTGTCGCGATGGAGAGCGCTGGAAAACCGAAATCAAATTTTGGGATAATCCGCCCCGAATCGACCCTAGTCCGAAATAAAAGGGTGCATCATCACCAAGCACCTGGTTACATACCAAAAAGCAAAAACCCTCTAAAGGGCATGGAACCGTCACGGAGGGATGGCTCAATGGACCTGCAAAATTCACAAGATCTGAGGGCGCCACTCGAACTCATAGCCTTAGAGCATGTTGGATACTACGGCAGGTGGCCAAAAGTGGCGAAGAGCTTTTAGCTCCTGAGCACCAGCCCAGCAATACCAGCATGGTATTAACAGTCTTCGAGACTTTCGCATCAAATAATGTGCGGAAACGAACACTCCGCAGCCTTGCCGAAGTCTACTAGGTAGCAACAATAAATCCATGGAGTGACACGGCTATTACCTTTAACGCCAGTGACGAACCTAAATTCCGAACAGCCCGAGCACCAGCTGCATTGGTCCTTAGTCCAATAGTGGACGGCTTTCGCCTTACCAAGATACTCATGGACTGGCGGCAATGATTGAACCTCATTCTGAGAAACCCTTGAAAAATGGAAATAGACTGGAGCCGCATTGAGCGAAGCAGCACAACCTTTAGAGGAATAATCCCACTCGGGAAGCATCTTGTCAGACAGAAAAATCACACTAGGCGTGGTGTTCGGCATGCCGGATAATTACAGGTCCGAGGAGGTCACATTCCAAGTGGCCCGATTCACCAGCGGATACCACGCTCTATTAGAGGCGAGAGGCATTCACAATTTTCCAAGCTATACCCCATTACGGGTACATGAAGCTCAAAATGCCGGGCCCAGCGGAATCATCATCTTGCTAGTGACCGAACATAGCACTCCGCGAAAATAAAACAGCCGCACTTGCCCTTGAGGCACTATCAAAGCCCTAGCGGCCGAGGAACTCACCTACTTGCGCCACGGTGAAACGAGGAATGACGTGATACTCGATAAGAGATCCAAGTCCACCTATTTTAAACCGGCGAACGAAATAGTCAAATTCCAAGTCCATCCAACGCACCCTACAAAAACGGCCTCCATCGGGGCACAATTAAACCCCGATGTAGACGCCAGACCTCTGAGAATTCCTACGAAAATTGGGACAATTTTGCTGGCACCCTTCGAGACATGCCAGAATCCCACGCCGGCTTGGCCGAGCACAGCCTAAATATCCTAAAAGGATTCGAGCCGATCAAACAAGCTCTTGGCGTTTCTCGGGACCCAAGAGAGCGAGGCCATGGGAGAAGCTAGCCAAACTATTGGAGGCGGATTCATCGGAGATATAAAACATCCCGGACTGGCTAGCAAACCTGGTAATGGTATCAAAGAAGGACAAATCACAGGCGCCTATGTGCCGATTTCAAGGACCTTAACAAGGCTTGCCCAAAGGATCCCTTCCCCTCCCCGCATCGATCAAATTATCGGCGCTACCGCAGGACACGATTCATTGTGCTTCCTCGACGCATACTCCGGCTACCACCAAATTAAGATGGCAGAGCCAGACCAAGCCGCAACGGCATTCATCACTCCATACGGCCCATTCTGCTTCAACACAATGCCCTTCAGGCTCAAAAACGTCGGCACAACATATCAGCGCATGATTCAGGCATGTCAGGCAAACCAGATCGGCAAAACAGTGGAGGCATACGTAGACGATGTGGTCGTCAAATCCAAGCATGTCGAAACTCTAGTAGATGACTTGAGGCTCACATTCAATAATCTCCGAACATACGACATTAAGCTCAACCCGGAAAAATGCGTTTTCGGCGTACCAGCAGGAAAGCTCTTGGGCCTCATTGTATCCGGTAGAGGAATTGAAGCAAACCCAGCCAAGATCCGAGCTCTGTCACAATTGGATATCCCAAAATACCTCAAATAAATACAAAAATTGACTGGATGCGTGGCGGCTCTAAGCCGCTTTATCTCCCGTTTGGGAGAAAAGGCATTACCCCTTTATTGCCTCCTCCGGCAAACCGAACACTTCGAGTGGACGGATGCTGCCACGGCCGGACTCGAAGAAATAAAAGCCATATTGGCAACAAATCTGGTCCTGGCCCCGCCCAATATAGGTGAACCAATGCTATTATATATCGCGGCAACCCATCAAGTTGTAAGCGCGGTGCTCGTTGTCGAACGAGAAACGGACGGACACAAGTTCCCTCTCCAAAAACCAGTTTACTACGTGTCCACTGTCCTAACTCCATGCAAGTCACGGTCCCGCATTATCAAAAGATAGCATACGCGGTGTTCATAGCACCGGAAGCTGCGACACTACTTCCAAGAGTGTTCGATAACGGTAGCCTCTGAAGTACCTCTTAATGACATTATAAACAACATGACAGCGACGGGCGGATTGCCAAATGGGCCATTGAGCTCCTCCCGTTCGACATAACCTACAAGCCACGGCGAGCTATTAAGTCGCATAAGTTTTGGCCGACTTAAGTAGCGAATGGACTGAAGCGAACTCCCTAAAGATGCGTCGCATATTCCAATTGGATCATGCACTTTAATGGCTCCAAAATGTTGGTCGGCACTGGGGCTGGCGTGGATTACAACGTCCCCAACCGGAGAATCTGATTCATCGTACTCGAGATAATGTATCACGGACTCCAACAATGCAGCCGAATCTGAGGCCGTTTACATGGCCTCCGGATGGCAGTCTCCATGGGCATTCAACGCCTAGAGGTGCGCGGGGATTCGAACCTCGTGATATCCCAAATAAATGGAGACTTCGATGCCAAGGATCCAAAAATGGCAGCTTATCGCAACGCCATCCTAAAAATGTCGGTCGGTTTGAAGGGCTCGAATTTCACCATATAGCGGGATAATAACCCAGGAGGGCGGAGCGTGTTAGCGCATTGGCGCAAAGCGCGATGCCGTCCCTCCCAACATCTTCACAGGAAGCGGCTGTTCAAGCCATCCGTTACTATGGGAGGAGTCCGGAAACAACAATCCGGACCCAACCGCACCGCCCGACAATCAACACTCGACACAATCGGTGGAGTGCCAATGAAGCAACACCTTCAGCCCACGAAATAATGGCGATTATCATACGTGGGACGGAACCATTCCTAGCCCACCTAACTAGGCAGGAACTCCCCGAGGACCAAAACGAGGCACGCTGCATAGTGCGG
The DNA here is from genome assembly GCA_021605145.1 of Aegilops bicornis. NCBI lineage: Eukaryota > Viridiplantae > Streptophyta > Magnoliopsida > Poales > Poaceae > Aegilops > Aegilops bicornis. The sequence goes on along the minus strand of JAHIAL010000033.1, from coordinate 257,740 downwards.
CGCTCTAAAGCCTATAAAGTCCATGAGGGAGAGCTTTATAAGAAAAGCACAACCAGAGTCCTTCAAAGGTGTATCTCCGAAGAGGAAGGGCGGAATCTCCTGGCTGAAATCCAAGCCGGACTCGGTGGGCACCATGCCGCAGCCCGGGCCCTTGTAGGCAAGGCCTTCCGTACAGGATTTTATTGGCCGACGGCCCGGGCAGATGCTCAGGACTTAGTCCAGCGATGCGTCGGTTGCCAGCTCTTTGCTAATCAAAGCCACATGCCACCCACCGCCCTCAACACTATACCCATCACCTGGCCATTCGCGATCTGGGGGCTTGACATGGTTGGACCCCTTAAAGGAGGTACCCACAAGCAAAAATACCTATTGGTCATGGTGGATAAATTCACCAAATGGATAGAGGCCAAGCACATTAAGGCGGCGAATCCGGACGATGATAGACTTCATATCTGGGGTAGTACACCGTTCTGGCGTCCCCCATAGCATCATCACTGATAACGGCACGAACTTCACGGACGAGGAGGTCAAACTCAGGTGCAAAAACATGGGCATCAAGCTCGACTACGCTTCAGTCTATCACCCTCAAACTAACGGTCAAGTCGAGCGAGCAAATGATCTAATCATGAGCGGCATTAAACCCAGACTAGTCACGGTCCCTCAAGGAATCTAACATACACTGGTAGAGGAGCTCGACTCCGTACTCTGGGGGCTGCGGACCACGCCCGAATCGCAATACGGATTCACACCATTTTTATGGTATACGGCCTGAGGCAGTTTTGCCCTGCGACATAATTCATGACTCACCTCGTGTGTGCATGTACGAAGAAAGAGAAGCCGAGCTCGATCGGCAGGACAATTTGGACGCCTTGGAGGAGGAGCGCGACGTGGCAAAAGCTCGTTGTGCATTCTATCAACAGCAGGCTCGAAGATATCAAAGGAGAGAAGTACGGGCCAAAGCTTACAATGTTGGTGAATTAGTTCTCGCTTCACGGACAATAAAAGGACAAACTCAAGCCCAAATGGGAGGGTCCCTTCATCATCGACCAAGTCGACGGCGGAGCGTACTGCGTCTGCAGGAAGCGACGGATAACCGACTCAAGCCGAACCCATGGAGCGCAGCCCGTCTCGGAAGATTCTCGCCTAAGCGCCGGATTCTGAGTTCGTCTCCTTCCTCCGTCTACATTTTATACTTTAGCTGTTTTTATTTCTCTCCTTCTCCTCCTTTTTCTGAAGCCTTTGGAGGCCTCGTTTAGCATTGTTACTTTACACTTGACGCGCTATCCGCTCATTATACCTGGGGGCTTCTTTAGCAGAAGCTTATTTATACGGGCTTCATGCCCAACACATGTGTCACACTTCGCATGTACCTTTTATTCACCATTATATGCATCGATATGACTTAAGTTTTGGCCAAGCTGGGTTGCCTAGCTCCGGTGCTTACCCCTACGTTCCCGATTGTTCGGCTAGGTGGTAAAGGGAGCACATGTGCGATTGTTACTGCCGGGTCAGCCGGATGTGTACCTCGGACTGGGTGAAGCCGAAAGCTAGCATTCTTAAGGGAATATTCGGTCGGCGAACTAAAAGATGATTTCTTACCTATTTAATTATCTGCTCATAGATGTTTTTCTGCTTTTTTCGCAGTCCGGACATGCACTTTAGGGCATGCCTCCTAGGGAAAGGAACCCCTAACAGAACTATTCTCCCTGGAAGATGTTTCTTACTAACCATTTAATATAACATAACTAGTTGGGCACTTATGCGATAAAGCACTAATGACCCCTCGCTTTGGTCTCCACGCATGCCCCGGTTTTTATATAACCGTGAGGGTATTCGGACACACTCGGACAATTGGGTCCCGAGGTTGAAGCGAAAAGGTCCGCTACGACAAACGATCTACAATCCGGCTAGAAGGCATTTTACATGTCATCTTAAATTACATAGTCAAATTGACTGATTGTATTCCTCTTCAATGCCATCTAATAGGCTGTCTAGTTTACAGTCCTGTTGGGAATACTTTGCGGCCAACTCTACTTGGCCGTACACTAAGCTCACAGGGATCTCCTTCCCATCGGGCCCCATAGGTTCGACCTCAGCCATGAGGTTTGGGTCAGCCTTCGTGTACCGCGTCTTCACCATGGCCCAGGCCTCCCTGGCGCCTTGACGGCAGGCCGATATCTTCCATAATCGGAAGCGCCGCGTGCTCCTGAAGCCTCTCTGCAAGCTCTCCAAGGCCTTGGGCAGGGAGATAGATGGCCACAAGGCACAGGCGGCGCCTTTCATCACCTGCCGAACTTCGTTCGTGCAGTTGTAACCTTCGAAGAAGGTCACCCGTAGAACCGGGCATTTCCTCTGCAGGACGACCTGTGAGCATACCTACAGACACATTTCTGTTAATAGACTTCCTCGCCGAACTCTTTTTTCAAAGTTCATTCAAGCACTTACTATAAATGCCGCGACGAAGCATACCGATTCTCCTTAATCGGAGTCGACATAATGCAGTACGAACATCCTTTAGTTCCTCACCCAGCTGGGTGTTGGCATCTTGGAGATTATTTTTCTCTTGCCTCACCCTTGTAAGCACATTCTCGCTTGACCTTTAAGCTGGCGCAAGAGTTGTTGCTTGTCCGGATCTAGTCCGGCGCCATCTCGCAATATTATTGTCGGACTTATACACACGCCGCACTTCACAAACTACTTATCTTTTGAAGCATATATTACTGGGAGGGGGTCTCTGTGGCTCCCCTGTCAGCGGCTAGTGCTTGACCTCAAGTTGGGCCTTGCACTCTTCAAGCTCCTGGGATAGTCGGGTATTCTTTTCTATAAGATCCTGCATAACAAATGATCCTTAAATCAGTTATTCTAACTATTTTAAACCTCGGGGCTCTTGGCATATATATAATCAAATTTCCTCACCCGTATGTCCTTTACATACTGCTCCGTGGCTCTGGCTAGACCATCTTGGCGGCGCAGTGCGCATCTCCGAATTGAAGGCATTCAATGCCTCTTGGGAGAAACATGCGTCACGAAGAACTGTCCGGCGGCGCCTGTGATTCATGGCACTCTCCACCTCGGAGTTGGTGGCGGACAATATGTCGGCATCCTCTGTCGGAGGAGCATCCGACGCACGCCTCGTGCTCGCCTCCGCTTCTGGACCCGGCTTTGGAGCCTGGCTGGCGGAGGCTAGATTGGCAATCTCTCCGGACACAATCCGGCAAGCGCTCTTTTTCCTGAAAAGAGCACCAGCGTTAATATGCCTTCCAGGAATCAATCCTGGGAATATGGTGACACGCCATACCATTGCGGCGGCGTTTCGATCCGGACCGCACTTCTTTTCAGCCTGCGGGGCCGTCCAGCTCCTTGTTGGCTAGCTGCCGTGGGCTCGGCCTTCCGCCTCAAAGGCACCCCTTGCGAAACACCATTGGTATACGGTGATCAGAAATAAGCACGGACGGGTCATTATCAGAGTATTGGGACTTCGGTCGCAGTTACCTGTGAGGCTGGAAGTATTCCGGGGTAATCGGCGTAATGGCGACCAAAACCTTGTCGATGCTAAGTTGGTGAAATACCCCATCAATTAGCTCCACCAGTATGTCCGGATCCTCTTGGGAGGCCGGATCGAGGAACCGTTCCGGATCCTCGGGTTGTGGAGGCGGGCTGTTTATATCTTTTATGGCCCGGCGCAGTTCCTGCGTCGAAATCACAAAGTGAGATACTTAACCATGGGAATACGGATCGGATGGGCAAAAAGAAATGTCCGCTTACCCAGCTTCGAGGATTGTTCATTGAAAATACGTTCAATGGGTCGACGCGAGAAAAATCCTCCTCTTCCCCTTATGCGGTCACGGACAAGATCTTCACGGATCGTGAGCGATCCGGCCCCTGCGGCCATGGCGGGTGGCATCGTCCTCCCGTTGAAATCCCACATGGGGTGGCCCCTATCTGAGCGGCTGCACCCCCCGCATAATGCATGTGGCCATGACACCGATCATGGTCAGTCCGGAATGAGCTAACAACCTTATTCGACACATCAGGTAAAGGACGTCCTTGTCATTTTCCCTCTAGGGGCTCCGCGGACGCCAACTTAGGCGTTTCTTCAAGGGAGCATTACTGAACTCCGGAAGGCCGATCCGAACAGGATCCGGCAGCGGGACGTCTTCTATATAAAACCATTCCGAAGGCCAGTCTTGGACGCCTTCTTCGGGTGCGGATAGATATCCGGTCCGGCGATGCGCCATAGTTTGGCTCCGCCCACTTGATATATTGACCCCTCATGAGAACGGGGTACAAGGCAGAATAATCTCTTCCACAGCAAAATGAGCCTCGATGCCCAAGAACAGTTCGCAAAGGGCCACGAAGCCCGCGATGTGCGAGAATGGAGGCAGGCGTGGGTGTGGTGCAAGCTGGAGGCCGTAGAACTCCAGGAGCCCCCGGAGAAACGGATGAATTGGAATTCCGAGTCCTCTTATCAGATAAGAGACAAAGCATACCCGCTCTCCTTTAGAGGGATCGGGGACGCTCTCCGCTTGCTTTCCGCCCTTATAGGTGGCGAGTCCGGCTCGAACCGGAACCATGAGGGCTGGGGGAAGAAATCCCTTGGTTTGGAGCGTCACTAGCTCGCTATGCGGGACTTAGCATCTCTCCCAATCTCTAGGCTGAGGGCTGGGAGCACGAGAGGAGGAGCCGCGTCGACTGTCCATGATGGAATGGATTTTTGTCAAGGGCGCTCCGATGAAAACTCGCGGAGGGAGGATGGTGTGACTCGGATCTAGATCCTCGTCTCTTTTATAGGCGGCTCATTTGCGCAGCTAGGGGGGTAAAGGTAAAAATACCCTAGCTTTTCGCATTCATTCAACACGTGGAAGATGGCCATTATTGGGCGTGGAAGCCAAGGAGCGCAACATTTATCAGAAGCCAGACACTATTCGACAGGTATATGGAATTTGGAGAAGAACCCGCCTTGCAATGCCGAAGAAGACAATCTACGGCGCTTTGGACTCGTGCCGTCATTGAAGCCTGGTTCGGGGGCTACTGAGGGAGTCCCGGATTAGGGGGTGTCTGGATAGCCGAACTATCACCGTTGGCCGGACTCCTGGACTATGAAGATACAAGATTGAAGACTTCATCCCGTGTCCGGATGGGACTTTCCTTGGCGTGGAAGGCAAGCTTGGCGTCTGGATATGTAGATCTCCTACCATTGTAACCGACTGTGTAACCCTAACCCTCTTCGGTGTCTATATAAAGCTGGAGGGTTTTAGTACGTGAGGACGAACAACAATCATACCATACGCTAGCTTCTAGGGTTTAGCCTCCTTGATCTCGTGGTAGATCTACTCTTGTACTACCCATATCATCAATATTAAACAAGCAGTTGTAGGGTTTTACCTCCATCGAGAGGGCCCGAAACGGGGTAAAAACATCGTGTCCCTTGTCTCATGTTACCATCCTCCTAGACGCACAGTTTGGGACCCCCTACCCGAGATCCGCCGGGTTTGACACCGACAGATACCTACCTGCAGGGCTCGACTATCGGTGTGCGGTGGGGGAAGAGGGAGGCCCAATTAACTGTAGAGGTACAATGGCTGGTATATGTGTGGAGGAGGAGAGAGGCCTACCTCATGTATTAAGGAGATCGATCCGCCTCATGTATTAAGGGAGATCGATCGGCATCCATGCATATGTGCAGAGAGGAATAAGGTTGGGAGAGAGAGACAAAGCTAGAGTGTTGGAGGGGGTGGTAGTGGAGTTGCTTCTAACAAATGGTGGGATAGGCTTGCTAGACAAATGGAGGGCACGCCCATAATATCAATAAGAGAGGAGATGGCTGCTTGTTATGCGTACGCGTGCGTGTGAGAGGCAGGTCGGGGAGGCATGCCACGAATGATGAGGGGGATAATGTGGATGTGGTAAGGCGAGACATAACTACATAGGAAGATCAATCGCCCTTTGTTAGAGAAAGGAGAGACATAACTTTGTGAGGCACGCCGATCGATGGGGGGGTAGTTAAAGTCGATCTAGGTATATGTTGGGAGATCGATCGGTATACATGCATGTGTGTGTTAGAAGAAAATGAGGCACGAGGAGAAGGATAGAGAGAGAGGGTTGCATGTAGGAGGTGGTACGAGAGGCATACTATATCGGCGGGGAGGAGTGTCTTGATCTGAGAACGATGAAAAGAGTGGTGGGAGTGAGGCATGGGCGGTGACAAGAGAAGAGGGAAGCTTGTGTTTGTGCTAGGCACACACCTGGCTAGAGAGGCATATCGATCAATGTGTGCCGTAAAGAAGGAGCTGGGGGCCTACACACACCATGGGTGAACAACCTAAAGTGAAAAAGTCAAATTTATGCGCGATGGAGCTAGAGAATGCTTGAGGAGGGTGAGAGAGGATGCGGGCGTGTGCATGCGTTAAGAGAAAGTTAAGCGCTAGCTAAAAAAAAGATAAGAGGGTTGTGTGGGTGTAAAAAGGCGAATAGAGATCATATATACTTCATTATAAAAAGCGAATTCGGATATTTGAAGAATTTATCATAGTGTTTTAAACCGGCGCATGTGTGAATATATATAACGGTGATACACATGGTGTGTTTATGAAAATGTTATACTACATTTAATATATTTTATCTCTACTCTTATAAAAGCGGAGTTGTTGATGATGGTGTGCCTGCCATCACCGCATTATAGGCCGTCCGATTTATATACGGCGGATAGCAAGGAAACTATGATGGTTGAAGTTGGCAGCAATCATGATTGTAGATTCTTATTGAAATAGAGAAACAAATTCAAATTTGGTTCGAATTGCAGCGGTAGTATAGACATTTTGAATGCACTAAAATGTTGGTATGAGTAGGTTACATGCATTATACAAAGTTAAGCGAAAAAAAATTAATCGGACATAACATGGATTCATACTCCCTCCTTCCACCTATATAGGGCGTAATGAGATTTTTAAGACCGCTTTTTGACTATTGACAAGATTAATAGTACATGACATGCACAATGTGAAAATTATATCATTGAAAGAACCTTTCACAAACGAAGTTAACGATTGTGCTTTGTGTGTAAGTTGCATGTCATATATCATTGCTCTAATATTTGGTCAAAGTTAGCATCGGAAAAACGATTAGGGCCCCTATATAGATGGAAGGAGAATGCTGAATAACATTTGTACAGTAAAGCGGAGCAAGACTCTCTCTTTGTGTGGTGTGAATAGTTCTATTTTTTCGTTTTCTTTTGGTTGAGGGAAGTGCGAATTGATTTGATGCATTACAAGTACAATATTACTACACGTTAGGCTTGTCCCTAAAAATTCAACCCGCGTCTTGTTATATCCGAAAATTCAGATATCGTGCTCCCAAAACTGGCGCCTTCACAACCTGCGCCTTCCTATCCCGAAGGAAATTACAACGCCGAAAACTCCCTCCGGCTGCCAAATCCCGACACGTGAAATCCCCTTCTAACCTGAGCCGAAAGGGCCGCTTAGTTCAAATCGGTGGGGGGTACTTTTGTACCACCCTACATTTTGGACAAGCGTCCCTAAGTCATGCTTCACCCCTCCCATCGGCCCTTTTCGCCATTCAAATCGGGCCGCTATAACCTCTCTGCTCCACCGCGAAACCCCACCTCCTCCGTCCGCCACGTCACCGCTGCCCAGCTGGAGCCTCTTCCTGACGTCGTCCACCGCAACAGCTCGACGTCCCTCGTCCACCTCCCCGGATGAGGATCCGTCGTCCATCTCGCCGTCCCACCGGTTCAGCCGCCCCATTCTCCACCTCCAAGGAGCTGCTCCGACGATCGCCTCGTCTATAGCGGCTGCTACATCCCCACAGCGCCGCCTTAACCTGCTCCACGGAACCGCAGCATCCTCACCGACTCCTGGACGGGCCGAAGCGAGGCCTACTTGGCGCCACCAAAGAGGTTGTACACTCATCGCATCGCGACCTTCTCCTTAACTTTCGACCTCCCGGCGCCCGGCCAGTGCTCCATCCCGCACCCATGGAGCGGCTACCTTGAAAGCTTGAGCCATGGGGCGGCATCTCCACGGCGGATCTACCCCAGTCACGAGGCCCCTTGGCGGGCGGCCCATACCAGCCGGATCTCTCGCTGCTGCTCCGGCTCTCGCTGCTTCTTCTTTGCTCACTCCGACTCACTCGATCACTTTCCGCCCAGCTACTGCTTCTGCTCTCCCCTCGCCGATTCTTTGCCTTTCTGCTCGATTAAGCCACACTTGATCGATTGAATCGACTTTTGGGTCGATCAATTTTCAGGGGTTGGGGGCTCGCGGAGTTAAGGAAGAACCACCAATGGGACGGGGCTCAGGGGCTCGAGAGGTACCCCACTATCTATCTTAGGGTTCAGGGTGGGGCGGCTGGGGCGAGTTGTTTGAGCGGCGAGGTGGCGCCTGGGGCCCGGCGATTCGGTGGTGGTGGCTGGCGGCTCGAAGGGGTGCAAGTTGAAGATGAGCTGCAGCCCTCCTAAACTACATGTCAAGTGCCTCTCTGCTACCATTGCGTTCGGTTTCAACAATAGCATTCAGATTCCACAATAAATTTTAGTTTCGACAGATTAATTTCAGAGTCAACAGTTTTTACCTCATACATTTGTAGTCGGTGGTTTTTGGTGATGTTAATTTTACATCCATTTTACATCATCTATTGGGGATGCTATTAGAATCCCACTTCAGTTGACGATGTCTATCTTGTGCTGCTTGACCTTCGTCTTCTGGCTCACGGAGCTGCTCCAACGACAGAAGGATCCATCACAATGTAGCAAAGGCCACAGGACGCCGTCTCTGATTCCTCGAGATCTTCCTCCACACCTCAGATAGCCACCTCTGCCTCAATCGCCTTGACCAACCCAATGATGCTGAGGTCGACATGGCTACGGCAAAGAGGTTGTACGCTTGTTGCATCACTTATTACTATATATTCACGTCGATCCATTAGGGCTATTTTGGTTCAACGGAAAAACGTCGATCCACTGGTTGTTACTATCACTCTAAATTTCTGCATGCTCTCCTTACATAATCTCACCATATTTTTTACGTATGCATATGGGATATTGTACCTGATCATCTTGAACACGTAGAGAAAAAGAGAAGAGTTTTTCTTGGCGGCAATACAATGTCATGCGAACATCGCTCCATGGTGGGTTCAATGGCAAACCCTCCCCACCCCTCTCCAGATTGTAATCCGAGAGGAAGATATACATTACGAGGCGGATTCGCACGTTCTTGACCACTCCTGTTTACCCCCCAAGGTGTTTGCTCTACCTTGGAATGTTTATGTTAGTAATATCATGCATATGTTGTCTTGCATTGCCTACTTTTGACATCACATTTGTCATCTTCTTAGTTTAGACATGTTCTATAATGCCACCTGTTTAGTTTCTATATCATATATGGGAATTATGCTGTCACGCCCAAGATGCGACCCTATACTAAAGGAACTCGAAGGTCCCACCAAGGATAGAAGCGCATCTTGAAGGCTTTGCAAGGTGGATATCATTAAATCAACATTATATAATAGTGGGGATACATCCAAGTCATACAATGTAAAATGTATACAAAATTAAATCATATACAAGATCATCATACGAATACGGATGAAACATAAACAGAAACTTCGAACAACATCCACCTCGCTAGCCCAGAACTGCCGACCGGAACCTATCCCCGATCGAAGAAGAAAGCGAAGAAGAACTCCAAAACAAGCAAACATCGCTCTCGCGTCATGGTCATCGCATAACTTTGTACACTGCAATCGGTGGTGTAGTAATCTGTGAGCCACGAGGACTCAACAATCCCATTACCATGGGTATCAAGATTAGCAAAGCTCAAAGGGAAAGGAAGGGGTAAGGTGGTGAGGTTGCAGCGGCTAAGCATATATGGTGGCTAACATACGCAAATGAGAGCGAGAAGAGAAACAAAGGAACGGTCGTCAACTAGTAATGATCAAGAAGTGATCCTGAACTCCTACTTACGTCAGACATAACCCAGAAACCGTGTTCTCCTCTCGATCAACCCCGAAAAGAGACACTCGTGGTTACACACACGGTTGGTGTATTTTAGAAGAGTTTACTTCAAGTTAACTACAACCGGATATTAACAAATTCCCATCTGCCACATAACCCAGAGCACGGCTTTGAAAGTTCAAACCCTGCAGGGTGTCCCAACAACCCATGATAAGCTCTCGCGATCAACGAAGGATATTCCTTCTCCCCGGGAAGGCCCGATCAGTCTCGGAATCCCGGCTACAAGACATTTCGACAGTAATAAAACAAGACCAGCAAGACCGCCCGATGCTACAAGACCCTCAAGTTTCCCCAAGGTGGCCCCGCAGTCTGCTCGTTTCGGACCAGCACTTAGAGAAGCAACGGCCGGGGGCTAAATAAAGATGACCCTCGAGAGAGCGACTCCCAAGGGAAAAGTAGGTGGTGGTGAGGCAAATGGTAAAACCAAGGTTGGGCCTTCTTTGGAGGAGTCTTATTCAAAGCGAACTGTCAAGGGGTCCCATAAATCACCCAACCGCGTTAGGGACGCAAAATCCGGGAACATAATACCGATATAGCGGAAACTAGGGCGGCGAGAGTGGAACAAAACACCGGGCATAAGGCGAGCCTTCCACCCTTTACCAAGTATATAGATGCATTAATAATATAAGAGATATTGTGATATCCCAACATAAACATAATCCAACATGGAGCAACCTTCATCTTCACCTGCAACTAGCAACGCTATAAGAGGGGCTGAGCAAAAGCGGTAACATAGCCAAACAACGCTTTGCTAGGAAGGGTGACAAAGGTTAGAGGTTCATGGCAATTTGGGAGGCTTGAAGAGCAAAAGATAGGTAAGCGCAACAAAGCGATAGAAACGAAGCAACTAGCATAGCAATGATAGTAATGAGATCCAAGGTGACGGTCATCTTGCCTGAAATCCCACAAGGAAGAAGAACGAGTCCATGAAGAAGATGAAGCCACGAAGTCGAACCAAGCGTGAGCGAGCGAATCCTCACGATCGCAACGAAACGGGAACTATCGAGAAGAAGCACACAACATGGTAAACACACCACACATGAAGAAGGCATGATGCTCAACCAAGTATGATGCATGACAAGGCTACATGAAGCTACTCATGGCAAAAGATGATGCCTACAAGACCAACACATCAAAGCAAGTTTAAATGAGGCCGGAAACAACATAGAACAATTCGGTGAAGTCCTCATGCAAATTTCGAAATTGGTCCAGATCTGAATAACTTTATGTTCAAGTTGTTAAACAGCAAGTTAAGATGCACCACGATGATCTACACAAAATTCTAGTCAAGTTACATATAAAGTTCATTAGATTCGGAGCTACGGCCTAGAAGATATGAGCAAAACAAGTTAAACATGGCATCGATGCAAAATGCATGCAAACATCAAACAAACACATTCAAGACATGGATCCAACAAGGTAATATGAAAGTACATGCAAAACTAAGCAAGTTACGTATAGAGCACACTCAAAACGGAGCAACGGTGAAACACATACACTCCAAACGATAAATAGCACCAATCTGACCAAAACAGCAAGTAGGCATCTAGCAAACATCAAAACAACATGCTTCAGGACCTAAACATGATAACAAAAGGCATGGACATGATGTACAGGTAAAGCATTACAAAACATGAACACTGAACTCTCTCCAGAAACAACTAGAACATGCTCAAAAAGGCATGGCAAGATTGCATATAATAACAGGTTCACAGACTTGGCAGAATTCATAGGACATGGCAGAAATATCATCAGGTTGCAGTGTTTAGAGCTACCAAGCAGCATGCTATAAGAATTTATCATGGCAAACAAAGGAATGGCATAAATCTGCTAATCGCATAGAACAAATGTCCCTTACTGACCATGAGCCAAAAGGGATCAGAAAATAAAATTGCAAGCATGTGAACATAGCAAAAACATAAACAGATTCAGACTTAGTGAAAAACTGGAGCATGGCAAAACAGATAACAAGTAGGCATGTTAACGAGCTCGAGGCACTCACTACGCGGCATTTCATGACAAAATAAGCATACACCCAGCAACTAGACATGGCATAGAAGCTAGACATGGCAAGAACAACAACATAGCATGCTTGGATCAACTACAACAACCTTGGCAAAATTGCATAACATGTAAACAATCTGCCAGGAACATATTATAGCAAAAGTAGAGCTCGATTGAGTCAAGATACGTTGATCCATAAATACAAATAGAGGCATGCCTGAATAGAGCATAACCATATCTACAAAACATCCTGACTGATCATACTCAAAAGAGGCATGGATCTCACTGTAGCAACATGAATACATGGCATCACAATAACAGCAGAACAAAGGCTGAAATCAGCAACATCACGAAGCCTAGTTGACATGCTTGTTCTAGTCACCACATAGATTACAAAAATACATGGCATACATCCCTGTAAAGATGGCATGGCATACTTCAAAACACATGTAGAGCTCATGCTCATAAGATGCACACATCAAATGCAACAAAAATGACAAATCATCAAGTTATAACAGTTTCAGCAGGTTAACATCATATAGCACTTTTGCAACGATAATTCAGGCATCAAGATGAGCTCAAATGAACATGATGCAATGGAATGAAATTCGACGAGGAGAACAATGTGACATATTACACGCACAAGACGGAGCTACAGATGCGGAGATACGTTGCGATGAACATGGCATGAAAATTACTGCAGAATCGGGGACTTAGTGGAATTTCAGAGGGGGGAAGTCAACCTGAGGCAGCACGGATTCCGAGGCAGGGCCGGATCTCGCCGGAGCTTCGCCGGAGTTTGGGGAGGAGGGGGCCGGAGCTGCGGGAGAGGTCGGGGAGGCGCGGCGGAGGCGGATCCGGACCGGATCTCGCCCGATCCGGCCGGGGCGAGTCGGAGGGGCGACGAGGGAGGCCTGTGGCGCTCGGCGGTCGGCCGGAGTTGGACGGGCGGCCGGGCGGAGTGACCCGGGCGGGGTCAGCCGGAGGCGGGAGAGGCGGAGACGGGACCGAGGCTATGGTTCATACTACTTTGCTCTTGCATCACTGTATTTACTCATACCAACTAATTTCAAATTTGAAGGATGCAATTGAAACTCCAATGGCGCAACAGGTATGTTTTAAACTTGTTTCTTTAACGTGTTTGCTATTGTAACTTGCTGTATGTTGATTTCAGTTTCAATTGAATAAACAGTTATGTTCTCATGCCATGCACATTACAAGTGTTGTCATTGCTGTGTAGTTTCCCACACTTATATTACATCTATGTTGCGTTGTCTTAAATAGATATGATTCAAACTGTATCTATCTTGATTTGGCAACATAAACTTGAATGATATAGACCATACAGTGACCATACTACATAGATATATGTTTGTTTCATGCTGCTATCCTGTCCACCTTACTATTGAACTGGTTTACCAAAATGAGTTTCATATACTACATAGTAAACCTGTGATGTGTTTTTCTGTTTCTCTTTTAGAACGCGGATAAAATATTGGAGAAGAGTACCCCATTATGCAATGATAAAGGAAGTAATGCAGATAAGGTTCAAGATAGTGAGACATCCCTGTTGGTCTCTAAGAAAGCTGATATAAACTATATTGAAGACACTGAGACAACCCCCAAAGTCCTGTCTTGATGTAGTGTACGAGTTACTGGCTACTACTGCTGGCACCAGCTCTTCAAACTTGCTGCATGAATCAGTTTGGCTTCTTGAGTCTCAACTTCAAGTTGAAAGACATCGATCAGATGTTACGCGACAGGAAGCGAAGGGCCGAGAAGTCCTGCAGAATTCAGATGCATACTTTACGGTCTGACGACCAAGTCTTTGGAGGATTTAAGCGCCAAACAAGAGAAAGTTAATAAGCTTGCTAAGCATCTTGCTGACATGATGGGTACCAGGATATTGTTTCTTGAGCTCTTAAGAAGTGGTTTCAGTTACGGACTTGTTTTCTCTTGGCGTTTATATCGCTTTGTTCCTGTATTTACCTTTGGTGGCGAACTTAGATGCCCAGTGGATGTAATATGTGTAATAGCCGTGATAGCCTAGCGTAAGTTGCTTGCTTATTTATTTCCTTATTGTCTTGTTTATTTGTTTTCTTGTAGTCAATGCAGTTCTTTTTCCGCGGTTTGCTAGTGGCCGCAATAACCTATTTTTTTAAAACTAGGCCACAATAACCATGGGCTACATATTTACTGTAGTTAACATGGGCCTCCTATGGGCCGTAGATACAATCCCTTCTAAGGGTCGTAGAAACAATGGGCCTTCTGCAGCATAGAAACAATGGGCCTTATACGGGCCGTAGACACAATGGGCCTTCTACGGGCCGTATCATCAATGGGCCTTCTACGGGCCGTATCATCAATGGGCCTTCTACGGGCCGTATGATCGGTTGGCCAAACATGGGCCAAACACAGAACACATTATGGCCATAAATGGGCTAGAGTTGAAATCGTCCGTTCATGGGCCGACCATAATGGGCCGTCGTTAATCGGCCGTATTTGATGACGCTATGGAACGACCCAACGTATTAATGGGCCACAAACAGGCCGACTGTAACCACGAGCTGAATTTGGCCCACAAGAAGAAAATGTCAGTAATAGGCCCTAAGTAAACGAATGCTGGAAATGAGCCCAAGAATAAATGGGCCCTGAGAAGGCCGAAAGATAACATGTGCTGTAAATGGCAAAACAGAATAATGGGCCGTTAATGTGTATAAAGTGATACCTTTATTCATTATGAGGCCAGTTTCTGCGTGATTAATGGGTATAAAGTGATACACTTTGTTCATTACGGGCCCGATTTACCACGGAGCGTTAATGGGCCGAGAGTTACTAAGGGCCTCATATGGGCTGAAAGGCGTCATGGGCCATACATGGGCCGGAAGTTAAAGCGGGCTGGAATTATATTGGATGGCCCGGATAGCGATCTCGAGGCCTAATTCGGATAGGCCATAAGCGGGCCTGGGTTAGCGAACGTAAATGGGCGAATATGTGCATAGGCCGTTAACAGGCTTGCCGTGGGCCACCCGACCACCTTTTGACCAAGTCAAACGTACCGGCCTTTTCACGGGAATGGGCCTCTGTTGGTCCGTGCCACGTGCAGATGTATCATAGGCGCTTTGGGTCCAATGAGTGGATGACATCTGTCCCAACGGTGAGCCGACACGTGTTTCCTCCAGCCAATGATGATTTTACACGTGGAAAATCCCCATTGGTCGGGGCTGTTAACGGGTTATCGGATCCAAAACTGGACCCGATAGCTTAATGGCGATCCGTTACGGTGGATGCCACGTGTCGGTCACCCTTGACGAAAGCACTTCTGTGACGCGCGATTTATCGTCATGGAAGTGGACACTTCCATGATGATAATTTTGGTAATGTCATGGAACACTTCTCTGACGACAAAGAAGGTATGACTATCTTGATTCTGTCATAAAATTGTCATGGATGTACATGCATGATGAAGCGTGACCCTCTTGTGACAAACACGTATCATCACGAAAGTGTATTTTTTGTAGTGGAGGGAATGACGGCAGCTATCCCGGCCATGGGTTCCACGAATACGATGATACAACAATGGGGGAAGAAAGCTGAGCCGGCAATGCGGGAAGAAGGTGAAGAAGAGGCATCGAGATGAGCCCGCTAATGATCTAGGTCGGGCCATTGCCGATGCAAAGAGAAAGCTGCGCAAGTGATTGGGAGAAGAAGAAGTTGCGGTAGCATGTTAGAGGATCACAAGAAATTGTTGTACCCGAATTGCGAAGGCGACAAGAAAAGTTGGGCACCACTGGAATTTCTGCAATGGAAGGCAGAGAATGGTGTATCTGACAAGGGATTTGGAAAGTTGCTGGTAATGATAAAGAATATGCTTCCAAAGGATAACGAATTGCCCGAGAGTACGCATGAAGCAAAGAAGGTTGTCTGCCCTATAGGGTTAGAGGTGCAGAAGATACACGCATGCCCTAATGACTGCATCCTCTACCGCGGTGAGTACGAGGATTTGAACGCGTGCCCGGTATGCTGTCCATTGCGCTATAAGATCAGCCACGATGACCCTAGTGATGTCGAGGGCGAGCGCCCCAGGAAAAAGATTCCTGCCAAGGTGATGTGGTATGGTCCTATAATACCACAGTTGAAACGTTTCTTCCAAAACAAAGAGCATGCCAAGGCGACGCGATGGCACAGAGAAGACCATAAGAAAACGGAAAGTTGAGAGTACCCGCTGATGGGTCGCAGTGGAGAAAAATCGAGAGAAAGTACAGGGAGGAGTTTGCAGGTGACACAAGGAACGTATGGTTTGGTCTAAGTGCAGGCATTAATCCTTTTGGGGAGCAGAGCAGCAACCATAGCACATGGCATGTGACTCTATGTATGTATAACCTTCCTCCTTGGTTGTGCATGAAGCGGAAGTTCATTATGATGCCAGTGCTCATCCAAGGCCCTAAGCAACCCGGCAATGACATTGATGTGTACCTAACGCCATTAGTTGAAGAACTCTTACAGGTGGAATGGAGCAATGTATGCGTGCATGGGATGAGCACGGACGAGAAAGAAATTTACCTAAAGGCATTGCTGTTCGTGACCATCAATGATTGGCCTGCTCACGGTAACCTTCGTGACGGACAAAAAGGGATACCGCGCATGCACGCCTTGTTTGGATGATACCGGCGGTATATATTTGGATAATTGTAGGAAAAATGTGTTCACAGGACATAAATCGATTTCTTTTCGGCGGGCATCCCGTAAGAAAGAAAGGCAAGCAATTTCAAAGGTGAGGCGGATCACCGGACGAAGCCTCGCCACTGTACTAGTGCTGATGTACATGATATGTTCAAGGATTTGAAGGTAGTCTTTGTAAAGGGTCCTTTCGGACAGCCTATTCCGAATGACGCTGACAGACGCGCACCCATGTGGAAGAAGAATCTATATTTTGGGACCTGCCCTATTTGAAAGAACTAGAGGTCCGCTCCGCAATCGACGTGATGCACGTGGTGAAGAATCTTTGCGTGACCCTGCTTGGCTTCATGGGCGTGTATGGGAAGACAAAAGATACACCGGAGGCATAGGAGGACCAGCAACGTATGCACGGAAAACATGGCATACATCAAGGTCATGCCAGCTACGCTCTTACCAAAGAAGAGAAGGAAATCTTATTTGAATGCCTGCTTAGTATTAAGGTACCGTCTGGCTTCTCGACGAATATAAAGGGATTAATAAATATGGCAGAGAAAAAGTTCCAGAACCTAAAGTCTCATGACTACCACGTGATTATGACACAACTGCTTCCGGTTGCATTGAGGGGGCTTCTATCGGAAAATGTTTGATTAGCCATTGTGAAGCTATGTGCATTCCTCAATGCAATCTCTCGAAGGTAATGTCGATCCAGAAATCATACCAAGGTTAGGGAATGATTTGGTGCAATGTCTTGTCAATTTCGAGTTGGTGTTCCCACCATCCTTCTTCAACATCATGATGCACGTCCTAGTTCACCTATCGAAGAGATTAACGTTTTGCGTCTTGTATTTCTACACAATATGTTCCCCTTTGAGAGGTTCATGGGAGTCTTAAAGAAATATGTTCATAACCGTGCTAGGCGAGAAGGAAGCATCTCCAAGGGCCACGTAAATGAGGAGGTCATTGAGTTTCGTATTGACTTTATTCCTGACCTTAAGCCGATTGGTATTCCTGAATCGCGGCATAATGGAAGACTGGATGGAAAAGGCATGCTAGGAGGGGATCAAATAATATGTATGGACGGACATTCTCTCACTCAAGCACACTACACAGTTCTATAGAATTCCGCCTTGGTGGCTCCGTATATGGACGAACACAAGAATTTTCTACGCTCCAAACACCCGAAGCGGTCTGACTACTGAATTACACGTGAACAAGCGGGGACTTTCGCCAGCTGGTTGCAGACACGTGCCATGAATGACGCCACTATTGAAGATTACATCTACTTGCTGTCCCGGTTACCATCTTGAATATAATGACTTTCAAAGGGTGCGAGATAAATGGGAATACATTTTACACGATCGCCCAAGATAAGAAGAGAACCAACCAAAACAGTGTTGTCCGCTTTGATGCAGCAACCAAGACGGGAAAGGAAACATATTATGGTTACATAGAGGACATATGGGAACTTGACTATGGACGTGGTTTGAAGGTCCCTTTGTTTCGGTGCAAATGAATCAATATGACACGACGCGGGGTAACGGAAGACCCGCAGTATGGAATGACAACAGTGGCTCTCAACAATCTTGCGTATGCAGACGAACCATTCGTCCTAGCCAATGATGTGGCACAGGTTTTCTATGTGAAGGACGTATCTACCAAGCCGAGAAAAAGAAAAGATAAGGAAGCAAATGGATCATACGATGAGCCAAAGCGCCACATAGTTCTTTCTTGGAAGAGAAACATCGTGGGAGTGGATGACAAGACATACATGTCAGAAGATTATGAGAAGTTTGACGAAATTGCTCCATTAAAAGTGAATATTGACCCGAGCATCCAGTTAAATGATGAAGATTTTCCATGGTTACGGCACAAAGGGACACACGCAAAGAAAAAATTTCACACCCAAAGATCTGGGATGTGATCGGCTACACTATCATCACTTTCTTCTGTGTTTCACACCCAGGAGGGAATCTCTATAATAGTTAGGGTAGTTATGTGTTTTGGCATTCGAAACGCGAAGAAATTTTATGTGCAAACAAATTCTTTGATGCATTTACTGATTTTTTCAGCTAAATGACCCTGAAATTGAAAAACACATCAAACGAACTCTGAAAAGGTTGAAAGTTGGCATGGTATCATAATTTCACCCACATAGCATGTGCAAAAAAGGAGAGAGGGTTACGGCAAAAGCAGGGATGCACTTCACAATACAAAATGGACAATCTCTTTCAAGTATCGGGGTTTGACGAAAACTCATACATTACAAAGGCATTTCATTTTTTAAATAACATAAGTATTATCTAATTGAATATAATGATAAAACACACTAATATTAAACATAAGAAAAAGAATCCTTTGAAAAATCTATTTTTAAAGTTAAGTTAGTCACAAACTAGTGATTCACACAAATTTCAAATAATTCAAAATTCAAACTATTCAAATTTGAAAACTATAAGCACTAATGAAAGTTTTTAATTTTTTGTACCTAAAGCAAAAATATTCACAAAGAAACTCTAAATACAGCAAAAAAACAACTAAAAATAAATAAAACAAAATAAATAAAGCAGAAAAGAAAAAAGAGAAAAACAAAATAAAAAAAGGCCACCTACTGGGCCACAGCGGCCTGCATACGACTAGAAACCTACTTGGGTTAGGATGCAGGCCTGCTAGACCAGTAGGCCCAATAGGGCATCATAGAAGAGGTAGGCCCAGAAGGCCTGATTTAGAGAGGAGCACGAGGCAATGGTGGCGGGGCTTATAAGCAGTCTGGCGCCCTCGGCTAGCGAGGTGGGACTAAACTTCTGCGCCCCTCACCTGGCAGCGCACCCCCTTTAGTATCGGGTCGTGGCTCCAACCAGTACTAAAGGGGGGTATTTAGTACCGGTTGGAGCCACCACCCGGTACTAAAGGCCTGCCCTTCCCGCCGCTTGGCCTGGCCAAAACAGACCTTTAGCACCGGTTGGTGGCTCCAACCGGTACTAAAGGTGCCTCCTATATAAGAAACACTTCAAAAAATTCAGTGTCTCATCTCCCACTTCTCTGTGCCGCCGCCCGTCGCGCCGCTGCCCTATCACACGCCATCCCGTCGACTCCATGCCGCCACCATCCTCGTCGCGTCGTCCCCGTCGGACGCTTGCACCAAATCACCGGCCGTCCCGTCGGCCTTTTGACCCCGTCGCCGAATCCTCGCCTTGCCGTCGCTGTCGCCTTGGATCGGCCTCGCCTCCCTCGCCATCGCCTGGACCTCGCCGTCGCCGTCGCCTCGACCTCGCCAGCCTTGTGTGAGCCCTCTGGCCCCTCTCCTCCCTCCAATCTAAGCCACCCTTGGGCCGGCGTAGTAGATGCACACACACTTGTGCACACACACACACACACACACACACACACACACACACACACACACACACACACACACACACACACACACACAGCACACACACACACAATTTTTCTGTTTTAGTTTTTGTTTTTTGTTTTTCTGTTTTTCATACAAAGTTTTAGATGAATTAATTATATTAGATTAGATTAATGTCAAATAGTATATAGAAATGTTAGTTATAATATATATAATGTCAAAGGTTTTTTCTGTTTTTTATACAAATGTTATAAATGCCATAGAAATGTTAGTTATATAGAAATGTTAGAAATTTTAGAAATGTTATTTTTAGCTAGATGAATTAGATTAATTTCAAATTGTTCGACGATGATCAATGTTTTTTTTAGTTTCTTATAATTTTAGTTATAGAAATTTAGAATTTGTATATTAGAAATCACAATCCAATAATTTAAAAAATGTTATATTTGCATATAGTATTTGTTTTCGACGATGCCCGGCCCGCATCCTCGTCGTCGACCCATTAAGTGGCGACGTCCCGCTTGAGAGGACCCATGTTGGGATTGGGCTCCGTCCGGGCAACCTTGGAGGTGCTACCTTGACGCGCCCGCTTAGTGAGGAACCCGGCCTCGGGTCCCGTCGTCGACCTTGATCTCCTTTGGTGGCGTTCTCGTGGGCCACGTTCAGTGCAGAGGGAGCCGGCCCCGCCGGAGGTGGTGCGTCGCCGTGTCAGGGAGGAGGACGAGCACGTCCATCGCTATATGGCTGCTATGGACGTCAGGTTCTCCAATACCTGGCAGGTTCTTTGGGGAGATGACCGGAGCTATGATCCTGTGATGGTTCCTTCTCTTTGGGTGTCCACCGCCCGCGCCTCAGGAACCGTGAGTGGCCTAGATTCTTCTGTAGTATTCGATCTTTATTAGCTAGCTAGCTAGTGATGTATTTGATATATAATATTCGAGATGATGTATTCGAGATTATTTATATTATTAGAGACGATGTATTCGAGATTATATATTATTCGAGACGATGTATTCGAGATTATATATTATTCAAGACGATGCATATTATGTACTATGATTCAGTTTTTCCTTATTGATTGCATCCATGCATTGTAATTTGAATACTAAATTGTTTTATATTTCTTCTGGATTAGTTAAATAAAAGCTATGGCGGACAATACCGGCAGAGAGGGAGAAGAGACCCTGTTCGAGATCATACACAGCCCTCATGGGCCAGATGATCAGAATGAAGAAGATGTCGGATCCCAATATCCGAACAATACCGGGGAGGGTGATGATATGATACCCGATCGCGACGACCGAGTTGATGAAGTCATGAACTATGATTATATTATGATGACGCTGACAATGTTGATCTTGAAATAACAGAGACCGGCGAGGTATATTTATATAAGCAGGCATCTGGTGATCATCACATGTTTTTTTATTTGAAGATATATTAACGAATCGATATTTCTTCTTTCAGCCCTCCGGATCGAGCAAATCTGCTTCTCACAGGTGCAGACGGTCACGAGAGGCTCGGGCAAGAAGTTGAAGGAGGGTGTAAAGTACAACATCGATGCCATCAAAACTAATCGCAAACCAAGCATGCCTAAGAACATTGCGAACAAGTTCATTCATCAGTGCGGAGTTCTTGTGAGGGACCAACTCCCGATCTCCATTCAAGAATGGAAAGAGCCAACAAAGAAACGTCCAGATCTTACTTGGGTCGACGACAGAGCAAAAAAACGCTTTGGGAATCTCTCATGGAACATTTCACCCTACCAGATCATTTCACTGATGCAGATGTGGAGAAAGTCAAGGACGATGCTCTTAGGAAGATGGCAATTGCATTCAGCACCCACAAGAAAACTATATGGGCCAAATGCGTGAAGGAGGAAAGAAGACTCCAGAATTCAAGGGAACCTTTGGAGAAGCAAAGAGAACACTAGCCCGCTTTCATGAAATTCAAGGAATCAGAATTATCTAAGGAACGGTCGAGAAAAAACAAGGCCAATGCTGCAAAAAAGGAGCAGTTCCATAGGCTGGGGCCAGGTGGCTACGCGGTGACAATGCCTAAGTGGGATAAGTCTGAGCAAGAGATGCGGGATGCAGAGCTCACTCCAGTTACTAGGAGCTGGCCCCCCAGGTGCAGAACTTGGTTCTATGCGCATGGGGGGCGTTGGAGAAGGCAAGTCTAAAAGGAGCCGAAGATAAGTTACTTCAAGCGATGAGAAGATGCTCGAAAGGGGGTGTTCATGCCCAACAGAGAGAACGATGAGCTTATGCGCGCCCTGGGAAATGCTGAACACCCGGGAAGAACACGAGGCAAGGGCGTTGTTCCGTGGTATGAGGGCTTTTCGGACTGGAACGCCGACTACAGAAGCCGTGCAAGAAGGAAGATGGAGGAGGAGAAGAAGAGGAAGCTGGAGGAGGAGCAGAGGAAGCAGGAAGCAGAATGCCTTCAAGGCCTAGAATCAGCGCAAGCGGACATGGCACTCAAATTCCAGCGGCAGCAGATCGACTCACTTAGCCAGGAAAGGGGGTCTCAGCAGCGGCAGCGGCTAGCGGATGATCCAGCATTGGATAGCACCGTCCCATCCATGCCGAGAAGCAGCGTTGGTTCCGCCAGGCGGCCTAACGCTAGATAGATACCACATGTGGATGACATCATGGAGAGCAAGAATCGTGAGCTACACTTCAAAATGAAGAACATATCCATGAAGGTGACGGACGCCATTGCTTATACAAATTCCCCGGATCCAACCTTCCATTGCAACCCGATTCCAGCCGGCTATGCTTGTGTCGTGGTTGATGAGGTGCTGGACCAATATTCGGGGCCAGAGCTTGACATTCCTGGAGGTGATGAGGAGCACACACTGGGAGAGGCCAAACATCGTATCATCCTATGGAGAAAGGATTGCATCATCTTTCGAAGGCAGCAAACACAGCGTCGGCCGACTCCTCCTCGAAGTCCGCCACCGCGTCAGACACTCCCGCTCCTCCTCCAAGTCCACCAAGCGTCAGGCCACTCCTCCTCCTCCCAAGTCCGGCCCAGCGTCCGGCCACTCCTCCTGCTTCAAGTCCGGCACAGCGTCAGACCACTCCTCCTGCTTCAAGTCTGAGACAGCGTTAGACCACTCCTCCTCCTCCTTCAAGTCCGACACTGCGTCAGGCCACTCCTCCTGCTTCAAGTCCGGCACAGTGTCAGGCCACTTCTCCTTCTCCAACTCAGCCACGTCAGTCATCTCCGCCACCTCAGCAATCGGGGAAGAGAGCCGCCGCAGCTATGGTGCGTAGCGGTACGAGTCAAGGTAGTACAGGAGGTACAGGCGGAGGCAAGCGATATAAATATGGTCCAAGCCTCACTCCTCTTCCTGAGTGGCCTTACGACATGACCAAGGAGCAAAACGCAGCCATAGTGAAGGCCCAAGTGGACACCCATTTTGGACCGAAACTGGCACCGCCGCCAAGGGAGAAAGTGCCTAAGGAAAAGATTGACCACTTTATTCGTATGGCTAGACCACCACCTCCCAAGCCTGTTGACTCAGACTATGAGCGCCAAATCAGGAAGGCACATCGAGCACGACTACAGAAGGAGCCAAGCTCGAGCTTGAGCCAAGCAGCTGGCAAAAAATGCGGGAAAACCGTTCCCCAGATGGGAGAACAGGCGGCGCAATCGATCCCCCGCTTGTTGTACCAACACATGAGAGTACCTGCGCTCGTCAGCTGGTAATAACCGACGAGCATAGACGGCAGGCTGAAATGGTCGGTATCACAGTTGGACAACTCCTTGAGATCGAGCCCATGTCTCCGCTTAGAGAGGAGGACATAAAACGGAAATATATCGCCGGCCAACCTTTGGTCGAGCCTGAGGAGGTCAAGAACCTCCCAACGAGAATGTATGAATTGCATGATTGGTACATGAAAATTACCAAGAGTTCCAATCGAGAGTCCCTCATGGTGAACGTCAAAGAAGAGCATTACTTCCATAAGCTAGCTCTGTCCGTTGAGTATTCCGAACTATTTCAGTTATTCAATCAAGAATCACTCCACAAATCTCTAAATCGATTGCTATTATGCGTAAGTGATTTTTTACGTAATTGAAGTCTCAAGCTAGTCTGTAGTGCTCATTGATCGATCATTACCTATAATTATCCTCACTATATTCTTTTACGTGGTAATATGCAGGATGAAGATGTATGAAATGAAAAAGCTGGGCGCTATGGCATTGGGTTCATTGACCCAAATACCATTAATGAACACACATGGAAATTGGATTGGTATAAAGCAGATGTAGAGAATAAAATGCTAGAGTTCTTAAAGCACCTCAATACCAATCAAGATATACTACTTCCTTACAACTTCCTGTGAGTCACACTTTCTTGTACTACAAATTCTGTTTTTTGCTTATGATAACCCACAAGTATAGGGGATCGCAACAGTTTTCGAGGGTAGAGTATTCAACCCAAATTTATTGATTCGACACAAGGGGAGCCAAAGAATATTCTCAAGGATTAGCAGTTGAGTTGACAATTCAACCACACCTGGATAACTTAATATCTGCAGCAAAGTGTTTAGTAGCAAAGTAATATGATAGTAGTGGTAACGGTAACAAAAGTAACGGTAGAAAAAGTAGTATTTTTGGTGTTTTGTAGTGATTGTAATAGTAGCAACGGAAAAGTAAATAAGCGAAGAACAATATGTGGAAAGCTCGTAGGCATTTGATCAGTGATGGAGAATTATGTCGGATGTCATCATGTAACAGTCATAACATAGGGTGACACAGAACTAGCTCCAATTCATCAATGTAATGTAGGCATGTATTCCGAATATAGCCATACGTGCTTATGGAAAAGAACTTGCATGACATCTTTTGTCCTACCCTCCCGTGGCACCGGGGTCCTAATGGAAACTAAGGGATATTAAGGCCTCCTTTTAATAGAGAACCAGAACAAAGCATTAGCACATAGTGAATACATGAACTCCTCAAACTATGGTCATCACCGGGAGTGGTCCCGGTTATTTTCACTTCGGGGTTTCCGGATCATAACACATAGTAGGTGACTATAGACTTGCAAGATAGGATCAAGAACACACATATATTCATGAAAACATAATAGGTTCAGATCTGAAATCATGGCACTCGGGCCCTAGTGACAAGCATTAAGCATAGCAAAGTCATAGCAACATCAATCTCAGAACATAGTGGATACTAGGGATCAAACCCTAACAAAACTAACTCGATTACATGATAGATCTCATCAAACCCATCACCGTCCAGCAAGACTAAGATGGAATTACTCATGCTGGCGGTGAGCATCATGAAATTGGTGATGGAGGATGGTTGATGATGACGACGGCGGCGAATCCCCTCTCCGGGAGGCCCGAACGGACTCGGATCAGCCCTCCCGAGAGGTTTTAGGGCTTGGCGGCGGCTCCGTATCGTAAAATGCGATGAATTCTTCTCTCTGATTTTTTATCTGAAAGCAAATATATAGAGTAGGAGTTGAGGTCGGAGGAGCTCGGGGGCCCACAAGGTAGGGGTCGCGCCCTAGGGCGGCGCGCCCCACCCTCGTGGACAGGTGTGGGCCCTGGTCTTCATCTTTTGCAACGATTTTTTATTATTTCCAAATAGGCGTTCGGTGGAGTTTCAGGTCATCCCGAGAACTTTTGTTTACGCACATAAATAACACCATAGCAATTCTTTGAAAACAGCGTCGATCCGGGTTAGTTCCATTGAAATCATGCAAGTTAGAGTCCAAAACAAGGGCAAAAGTGTTTGGAAAAGTAGATACGATGGAGAAGTATCAACTCCCCCGAGCTTAAACCTTTGCTTGTCGTCAAGCAATTCAGTTGACAAACTGAAAGTGATAAAGAAAAACTTACAAACTCTGTTTGCTCTTGTTGTTGTAAATATGTAAAGCCAGCATTCAAGTTTTCAGCAAAGATTATGACTAACCACATTTGCAATAACTCTTAGGTCTCATGTTTACTCATATCAATGGCATAATCAACTAGCGGCGATAATAATAAATCTCGGATGACAACACTTCCTCAAAACAATCATAATATGATATAACAGGATGGTATCTCGCTAGCCCTTTACGAGACCGCAAAACATAAATGCAGAGCACCTTTAAAGATCAAGGACTGACTAGACATTGTAATTCATGGTAAAAGAGATCCAATCATGGTCATACCCAATATAAATTAATAACAATGAATGCAAATGACAGGCTAAGCTCTCCGGCTAGTGTTTTTAATAAAAGGGTGATGACTCAACATAAAAGTAAATAGATAGGCCCTTCGCAGAGGCAAGCGAGGATTTGTAGAGGTGCGAGCTCGGTTTGGAAATAGAGATAAATAATATTTTGAGCGGCATACTTTCATTGTCAACATAACAACTAAGAGATGTCGATATCTTCCATGCTACACACATTATAGGCGGTTCTCAAACATAATGGTAAAGTTTATACTCCCCCTCCACCAACAAGCATCAATCCATGACTTGCTCGAAACAACGAGTGTCTCCAACTATCAACAAATTCTGTGGGGAGTTTTCTTTGCGATTATTTTGATTTAGTTTGCATAAAGCATGGGACTGGGCATCCCAGAGACCAGCCATTTTCTCGTGAGTGAGGAGCGGAGTCCACTCCTCTTGAGAAAAACCCGCCTAACATGGAAGCTAAGGGCAGCCCTAGTTGATACATGAGCTATTCGAGCATACAAAACAGAATGTTTATTTGAAGGTTTAGAGTTTGGCACATACAAATTTACTTGGAGCAGCGGTAAATACCGCATATAGGAAGGTATGGTGGACTCATATGGAATAACTTTGGGGTTTAAGGGATTGTATGCACAAGCAGTATTCCCGCTTAGTACAAGTGAAGGCTAGCAAAAGACTGGCAAGCGACCAACTAGAGAGCGACAACAGTCATGAACATGCACTAAAATTAATAAACATTGGATGCAAGCATGAGTAGGATATAATCCACCATGAACATAAATATCGTGAAGGCTATGTTGATTTGTTTCAACTACATGTGCGACCATGTGCCATGTCAAGTCACTTAAATCATTCAAAGGAGGATACCACCCCACTATACCACATCACAACCATTTTAATAGCATGTTGGCATAAGGCAAACCATTATAAATCATAGCTAATCAAGCATGGCACGAGCAACTATGATCTCTAATTGTCATTACAAACATGTTTATTCATAATAAGCTGAATCAGAGCGATGAACTCATCATATTTACAAAAACAAGAGAGGTCGAGTTCATACCAGCTTTTCTCATCTCAGTCAGTCCATCATATATCCTCATAATTGCCTTTCACTTGCAGGATCGAACGATGTGAATAATAATAAGAGTGCACGTGCATTGGACTAAGCTGGAATCTGCGAGCATTTAATAAACAAGAGAAGACAAGGCAATATGGGCTCTTGGTTAAATCAACAATAATACATATAAGAGCCACTTCAACAATTTAATCATGGTCTTCTCCTATCGACCCCCAAAGAAAAGAAAAGAAATAAAACTATTTACACGGGAAAGTTCCCAACAAGCAAAAAGAAGAACAGGAAATCTTTTTGGGTTTTCTTTTTAATTATTACTACTACAGCAAGAAAAGTAAACTAACTAGAGCTACACTAATTTATTTTGTTTTTCTTAAAGTTTGTTAAACACACAAGAAGAAAGCAGGAAAAAGAAAATAAACTAGCATGGATATTACAGTGAAACTGTATGAGCACCAACATCTAGTAATGAGTGTGTGAACATGAATGTAATGTCAGTGGGAAATACGTACTCCCCCAAGCTTAAGCTTTTGGCCTAAGTTGGTTTATTGCCAAGGACGGCCTGGCGGTATCGATAGTTGTAGCCAGGGTCGTACTGAGCTGCGGCAGTTATTGCCTCCTGAGCTGCAGCGTGGCGGCGAGCTGCCTCTGCCCTCCTCTCATACTCATCTGCCTCCTCTCTTGTAATAACATATCTTCATTTTGCCTGATAATCAAAGAAGGCAGGAGGAGGGAGAGTATGTCTGACAAAGACGGCTTACATCAAAAATTAAGCGTCTGGGAGAGGTGATTCGTTCCTCTCGACAAACTGGTGATGGACCATAGCATTATAGTCTAAATAAGTAGGAGGCAACTTGTGACGCCCCTGATTCGACCGTACACTAATCATGCACGCAATGTGTACGATCAAGATCAGGGACTCACGGGCAGATATCACAACACAACTCTAGACAAAAATAAAATAATACAAGCTTCATATTACAAGCCAGGGGCCTCGAGGGCTCGAATACAAGCTCGATACACAAGCGTCAGCGGAAGAAACAATATCTGAGTACAGACATAAGTTAAACAAGGATGCCTTAAGAAGGCTAGCACAAAAGCCACAACGATCGAAGAGGCAAGGCCTCTGCACAGGGGCCTCCTAACTACTCACAGTCGTCGACGATCTTCACGTAGCAGCATCCATCGGCGGTGGCATCTGGCTCAGGGATCCACCATCTGGTTGCATCAATCGGAAAGAAGAAAGAAGGGGAGAAAAGGGGTAGCAAAGCAACCGTGAGTACTCATCCAAAGTACTCGCAAGCATCAGATCTATACTAAGTATGCCTTTGGTATCAAATGGAAGGTTTGTATATGTAATGAACTGCAGAATGCCAGAATAGAGGGGAAAGGCCTAGCCTATCGAAGACTAGCATCTTCAAGCAGCTCCAAGCATCTTGCAGCATGTAGAAGAGTAAACAATAGCATTTTATAATTAACAAGCATGTTGTAACATTAATGCCCCGAGATCCTTTCTCGACTCCCTGCGAGAAAGCAATCCCGGAGCCATATAACTTAAGTATCCATTTCTAGTTGTATTAGATCAAGATATAAGTCTGAACGTCCATAGAGTCAATGAGGAGCATAGGCTCCTTGTACTGAACCTTGTGCACTCCCTTTAGTGGTTTCTCTCTATTTTTCTTAGTGCTACTTGCCACAAAGTTGGCAACTTGTATCTTCCCCCATCATGTAAATACCCATTGTACGACCTACTTATTTTTATAATATAGTAACACGGTAGGAGCCTTTCCCTCACATTTCACAGTCAACGTCCATTACCGTGGAAGCGGTATTGAATAAAGATCTTCCCTGCGAGGGTGCACCACGTTTTCCAACACGCTCGGTCACTCTGGCGGACACACCTTTACGGGTCAATGCGGCCTCACGAAGATCAACATGTCGCAGCCCGACCTAGGCTCAGCAGAGAGGTCCCCGCGGTCTACATCCTAAGCACTCAAAGTGCAGGCCCATCGCCCGTTGCACTCCGGATTTTGTGTGCAGAGGTGGATACCAGCACCACCGATGTAATGGATGGCACGATCCGACCGTGCCACAATGCTGAAGCTGGACATCCGACAAAGCTTGGTGATACCACGACGTCGAGGCCCATAACTATTCTCATGTGGTGGTTGGTGCGTAAAGGCCAAAGGCCAATTGAACAAATACCCAAACCATAGTGTATTATTAGCTCGCGAGAGACGAGCAGAGACTCACGATAATGTGACCCCGTCACGCCGTCTCGAGGAAATACGGCAAGGGCAAGCCCAGCCCACTCGAGGGCTGCCAGACTTCCCGGCCGTGCCTCGTAACCATCTTGCGGGTGCTCTCCGGGCCCGCCCGACTTTCCCAAAGGTCTCAAGTAATGTCAAGGTAACCGTGTGTCCAAACATAGGGGAAAATCAAAGGAATCACCCTCGGAGGATTCCACTCGATGTAATCATCAAGGTGAACGTACGAGGAACCACCCTCGAGGTTCACACTTGAGGGGTTGCACGACAGAGCCGTATCGGGAATGGTGAAGGAGGAAATCACCCTCGATGACCACGACCGAATAGCTACACTCTGAAATTAACATCGAGTGCGTTATGAGGGATCACCCTCGGCACTCGATAGTAGCTCTGCAGAGTCGAGCAACAAAAGGCGTGATGTGATGTGAAGTGTCGGGCTGCAGTGCGTCGATCATGTTGATCGAGTCGTCGATGATGAAGCAGGGCAACAAGGACAAGGTGGGGTTCATCGATGGATCACTAGCCAACCTATACTAAGCGAGTTTAGGGTAGCGGTGAGGTAACAATAGCGGTATAAGCGGGCTATGCATCGGAATAGGAGCAAACAATAACGGTAGCAAAATCTAATGCAAGCATGAGAGTATAGAATGGGCGATATCGGGATGATCAAAGGGGGCTTGCCTGGTTGCTCGAGACAAAGAAGAAGATGGAGTTCTTGGTCGGCGTAGTCGATCACAATGACATCGTGGCGATCTCGAGGTCTACCGAGAGAAGAGGGGGAAGAAACAGTAAATACAAGCATACAGTTGTACCACTAAGCATGACATGACGATCTTGGGTGTTAGGCGTGTTCTAACGCGGTGCTACACGATACCGGCGAAGGGGATAACATCCGAGAACGTTTCCCCAGGTTTAGCATTTTCGGACAGATGAAACGGAGGGGAAAAGTTCCATGTTTGCTATGCTAGGGACGTGTGGCGGACAAACGGACCGCGTGTTCGGATTCGTCTCGTCATTCTGAGCAACTTTCATGTAGAAAACGTTTTCATCCGAGCTACGGTTTATTTTATATGATTTTTCAAAGTTTTAAATAATATTCTGAAATCAATATTAAATAAAAAGAAAATACTGCATCAGCATGATGTTAGGGTGACGTCAGCGGTCAACAGGACGTTGACTGGTCAAAACTGACATGAGGGACCCACTTTCATAGACACACTTTTATTAAATGGACTTTAATTAATAATCTGTGATTAGGGTAATTAACAGAGTTAACTAAGTTAAATAATTAATTAATTAGTTAATTAATTAATTGTTTTTATTAATACATTTTTAACCCCCTTTTTTTGGGCAGGGGCATGGGCCCCTGTGGTCAACCCACAAGACCTTAGCGAGGCGGCAAGCGTGAGGCGCTGCCCGAGGCGGAGACCGAACCCACCCGGAGTGAGGCGGAGGCAGCGACAATCGCCGAGTGGCAGAGGCATGGCGGCTCGTGCGCACGCTTGCCGCGACGGCCCAGCCTGTGCTCAACGGGCTCGTCGGGAGCAGGCGGAGGCAGGGATTACTGGCGTGGTGCTTGGTGTGGCGCCTGCACTGCAGGCGGTGGAGTCACCTGCAGTGAGACGAGCAGCCACCACAGGCGTCGTGGATACGGACAAGGGAGACGTGGTGGGAGCTAGCAGGTCGGGGAGGTGCGGCCCGATTGCATGATGGCGGAGTCACAGGCGCGGCAACCTTGAGCTCCTCGGGGAGCTCGGGCGTGTGTGAGGCGACCCTCTGCGGCAGGAGGGAAAGAAGAGGGAAGCGGAGGAGAGGCCTCACGGGCCTGCAGGTGTGCAATAGTGTCTTGTGAGGAAGAGTCGGGAGGCGCCGGAGCTCGGGGCGGCAGCAGGGGTGGCGGTGGCTGACAGGCGGCAGCGTCGGAGTCAACAGGCGAGGCGCGGCGTCTGGCGGTGTCATGTGAAGGAGAGGAGGCGAGGAGGAGTCAGGAGGCAAGGCAAGCGGCTGATGGGGTCGTGATCGGCAACGGAGGGCGTCGTCGGGGAGTGCAGCGAGGTCGCGCCCGATCTGGATCGAGAGGGAGGAGAAGCGGCGGCGTGTGGGGGTCGTGCGGGAGAGAGTGGGTGAGGCCTAGGGTTCGGTTGGGGTGGGGAGTTAAGCGAGGGGAATGGGCCGGCTAGGCTGGCACAGCTAGGTCGAGGCTATTGGGCCGAGGCCCAATGAGGGGAGGTTGCCCCATTTTAATTTCTTGTTTTAGTTTTTACCTTTTGTTTATTTTCTTTATATAGTTTTATTAATTTTATAGTGCACTAAAACATTTTACAAAAGTTAGTTCACCACCATAATTAGTTATGGAATATTTGCGAGTTTGTACATTTTAGTTTTGACATATGAAAACTTTTATTTTTGACTTTAATTTAAATTTGAATTTGGACCGGATTCGAACCAACGTGAGTTTAACAACAGTACTAATGATGACGTGGCATCGTTAGCAGAGAATTACTATAGCTTAATTATCCGGGCATCACAATTCTCCTCCACTACAAGAAATCTCGTCCCGAGATTTAAGGGGTGAAATAAGGGGGAAAGACTCGAGAAGGACGGAGCTCAACTCAAGATAGGAACTTGGGGGCTATCTCGGTGAACATGGCATAGAGGCATCTCTCGAGTTGAAATCCAAGAAAGTCATCGAGAGCAAGGTAAGAAGGTGCAATAAGAAGCTTCAACTGGGTAGGCAATCATTCGTTGCCTGGAACAGAGCGGGAAAGGGGTTCAGAGCAATGGGAATAAGTATTGCGTCTGATACTAGAACTGATCACAAGGAATGTGGCTCGTGAATTACATACGAAGCCAAGCGCGAGGGATAACTTTGAAACAGGGATGTAAAGGAGAGTCGGGTTTCGATCCTGTGGAACTGTGGGTTATGGGCCCACCATGTGGGTTAAAAGCAGGAAGGGTGCTAACATTTTGCACGGTCATGATAGCAAGGCGGGTCAGAGGATAGCTTGTCGATTATGTTGGCAACAACGTTGGTACCAAGAGGCGAGGACGAAGAGAACCATTTTCACCTTTCGTTAAGGCGAAGCGGACCAATAGGCAAAGTTCTCATCCATCGGTGGTTACGGAATGTCATCGACAATAGTAACAAGGTCTTCTTGTGAGTTGTACAGCGAGGTGCTTACATAAGCAGGGAATTATCACTGCTCGGATATTTTAGGTTACAAGAAAGGTTAAACAAAGCAATGGAGACTTGAATCAGTTATAGGTGTTCTTGAGTGTCTAACAACACAGAACCCGTGGAAACTTTGAATCGGCGAGAAATAATAGTAGATGAAGAACTCATAAGAAGTTATGTAGTTCCGTGATATTCTCGAGATACTAGAGGGGTAATACTCGAGGGTAGAGTAGAATAGAGGTTGGACAGGTGAAAAGATCTGCAGAAGACAAGTACTTCAACTTGTCCGAGAAATGAAATCAAAGGAGAACAATCATGGTCGGAACCACGGATGCAAAGGACCAATATAGATACAAAATGAACTTATCACAAGGGGATCATTATTATCATAACAAGAAGCTTCCATGATAAGTTCCACATCGCGTCCATGGGCATGAACACAAAGGTTCAAGGTCGACTCCCACTTCATCAATGCACAACCTTGCATTCACTTCTCGCATTCGAAGAAGTTGTAGCGTTGAAATGTTATCCGAGGAAACGCTAGTAGATATGACCCGCATAACCTTCCGGTTCACACGGATTAGGCAAGGCGTAGGTTCAACCCACTGGGGCATGTCAGGAACATATACCAGAAACTTTTTAGGAAAAAGTAACTCAAAGTCAAAAGTAGAGCATGGTTAAGGAAGCAGAGGATTCAATTCACCAAAGGCATTATGTATCCAAGGAAAGGCTCACAAGGTTACTGATTATGAAGGACGTTGCCGGATAAAACCCAGCAAAGGACCTAGTGGTCCACAAGGGATCTGATGTGAGCATGGATACTCACCCAGAAGGAGAAAGAAGGCAAGGACATCAGATTATAGAAATAAATGACTAATTCAAAGCTCAAAATGCAAAGGAAATATGATTTCCAAAACGGTGGATCATAAGCAGAGGCTCTGATCAAAGACATGTAAGTTGAATAGACATGGATCGACAATCAATCAAGGTTTGATTTGCCGAACACCAGCTCATGTCAGGGGTGACGTCTGAGCCGAAGGGAAGAATTCTAGTTGTGATTGATGATTGCAAGCAAACACAAACATATCGCATCAAATGTTCAAAAAGACGATGACAAAGGATACTACTAAATTTTGTCAGACATATGGAAAGTATCCATAAAGCAAGCAGACAAGTATTTGCAGAGCAATAGTTGGAGAGGATTATGGGAAGATCGGTTGGTATTCCAAAGTGATTTGTGAAACACCTGAACAACTGTGGATGAATGGATACTCGGCAAGCGCGAGTAATTATCCATAGGGGTATTCATGTGGCAAAGAACTGCAAGGCAGTAGGCTCAACGAATTCTCGGGAATACGCAGAGTAATTCAGGACATCTTGTAATAACAAGAGCACCTGGGGATGAAGGTATGAACGACAACGTAGGTAGTTACGCCTAAGGATTTATCGGTGGTAGGAATCGCAACGGCGAAGGGTACAAGGGACTCGGTAAAACTTGGGAGAGTATCTTCAGAATCTTCTGGTGCACCAAGAAATCATTTGGAGTGAGGGGCTCTCGGGGAGAAAGTATTTACGAGATCCTAGAGTTAGAGCTAACAAAACCATTTAACCTACTAGAAGAGAGATCAGAGTCCCAGAGTATAGACGGGGAATAAAAGATCCTAATACCACCCAATGGCTACGAGGGCCCGTAAGCCACACAGCCATGTTAGTAAATCAGTTTTTTTTTAAGACTAGACTCAACTTCGGCCAAGGAGTTGGAAAGCGGGATCCTACAGGCAGTCGGCTCTGATACCAACTTGTGACGCCCCCGATTCGACCGTACACTAATCATGCACGCAATGTGTACGATCAAGATCAGGGACTCACGGGCAGATATCACAACACAACTCTAGACACAAATAAAATAATACAAGCTTCATATTACAAGCCAGGGGCCTCGAGGGCTCGAATACAAGCTCGATACACAAGCGTCAGCGGAAGCAACAATATCTGAGTACAGACATAAGTTAAACAAGGATGCCTTAAGAAGGCTAGCACAAAAGCAACACGATCGAAGAGGCAAGGCCTCCTGCCTGGGACCTCCTAACTACTCCTGGTCGTCGACGATCTTCACGTAGCAGCATCCATCGGCGGTGGCATCTGGCTCAGGGATCCACCATCTGGTTGCATCAATCGGAAAGAAGAAAGAAGGGGGAAAAGGGGTAGAAAAGCAACCGTGAGTACTCATCCAAAGTACTCGCAAGCATCAGATCTATACTAAGTATGTACTGGTATCAAATGGAAGGTTTGTATCTGTGGACCGAGCTGCGAGAATGCGAATAGAGGGGAAAGGCCTAGCCTATCGAAGACTAGCATCTTCAAGCAGCTCCAAGCATCTTGCAGCATGTAGAAGAGTAAACAATAGCATTTTATAATTAACAAGCATGTTGTAACATTAATGCCCAGAGATCCTTTCTCGACTCCCTGCGAGAAAGCAACCCCGGAGCCATATAACTCAAGTATCCATTTCTAGTTGTATTAGATCAAGATATAAGTCTGAATGTCCATTACCGTGGACACGGTATTCGAATAAAGATCTTCCCTGCAGGGGAGCACCATGTTTTCCAACACGCTCGATCACTCTGGCCGGACACACCTTTCTGGGGTCAATGCCCAGCCTCGGAAGATCAACACGTCGCAGCCCGACCTAGGCTCAGCAGAGAGGTCCCTCACGGTCTACATCCTAAGCACTCCGAAGTGCAGGCCCATCGCCCGTTGCACTTCGGATTGTTGTGTGCAGGGTGGATACCAGCACCACCCGTGTAGTGGATGGCACGATCCGACCGTGCCACAATGCTGAACTGGACATCTGACAAAGCTTCGGCTGATACCACGACGTCGAGGCCCATAACTATTCTCACGTGGTGGTTGGTGCTTAAAGGCCAAAGGCCAATTCAGAACAAATACCCAAACCATAGTGTATTATTAGCTCGCGGAGACGAGCAGAGACTCACGATAATGTGACCCCGTCGCCCCGTCTCGAGGAAATACGGCAAGGGCAAGCCCAGCCCACTCGAGGGCTGCCAGACTTCCTGGCCGTGCCTGTAACCATCTTCGGGTGCTCTCGGGCCCTTGACTTTCCCAAAGGTCTCAAGTAATGTCAAGGTAACCGTGTGTCCAAACATAGGGAAAATCAAAGGAATCACCCTCGGAGGATTCCACTCGATGTAATCATCAAGGTGAGCGTCGAGGAACCACCTCGAGGTTCACACTTGAGGGGTTGCAACGAGCCGTATCGGGA
This sequence comes from Aegilops bicornis, assembly GCA_021605145.1. Taxonomy (NCBI): domain Eukaryota; kingdom Viridiplantae; phylum Streptophyta; class Magnoliopsida; order Poales; family Poaceae; genus Aegilops; species Aegilops bicornis. Next base: position 221,661 of record JAHIAL010000033.1, on the reverse strand, counting down.
ATGGTGAAGGAGGAAATCACCCTCGATGACCACGACCGAAGAGCTACACTACAGAATTAACATCAGGAGTGCGTTTTGAGGGATCACCCTCGGCACTCGATAGTAGCTCAGCATAGTCGAGCAACAAAAGGGTCGTGATGTGATGTGACGTTTCGGGCTCACGGTGCGTCGATCATGTTGATCGAGTCGTCGATGATGAAGCGGGGCAACAAGGACAAGGTGGGGTTCTTGATGGATCACTAGCCAACCTATACTAAGCAGTTTAGGGTAGCGGTGAGTAACAATAGCAGGTATAAAAGCGGGCTATGCATCGAATAGGAGCAAACAATAACAGTAGCAAAATCTAATGCAAGCATGAGAGTATAGAATGGGCGATATCGGGATGATCAAAGGGGGGGCTTGCCTGGTTGCTCAGACAAGAAGAAGATGGGTTGTCGTCGACGTAGTCGATCACAGCGGCATCAGCGGCAGTCTCGAGGTCTACCGAGAGAAGAGGGGGAAGAAACAGTAAATACAAGCATACAGTTGTACCACTAAGCATGACATGACGATCTTGGGTGTTAGGCGTGTTCTAGCAGCGGTGCTACGATCTGGCGAAGGGGATAACATCCGAGAACGTTTCCCCAGGTTTAGCATTTTCGGACAGATGAAACGGAGGGGAAAAGTTCCATGTTTGCTATGCTAGGGATGTGTGGCGGATGAACGGACCGCGTATTCGGATTCGTCTCGTCATTCTGAGCAACTTTCAGGTAGAAAACGTTTTCATCTGAGCTACGGTTTATTTTATATGATTTTTCAAAGTTTTAAATAATATTCTAAAATCAATATTAAATAAAAAGAAAATACTGCATCAGCATGACATTAGGGTGACATCAGCGATCAATAGGACGTTGACTGGTCAAAACGGACATGAGGGACCCACTATCATAGACACAATTTTATTAAACGGACTTTAATTAACTAATCTGTGATTAGGGTAATTAAACATAGTTAACTAAGTTAAATAATTAATTAATTGTTTTTATTAATACATTTTAACCCCCTTTTTTTGGGCAGGGGCATGGGCCCCTGTGGTCAGCGGCCCACAAGACCTTAGCAGGCGGCAGGCGTAGCAGGCTGCCGAGGCGGAGACCGAACCCACCCGAGTCTTGAGGCGGAAGCCGGGCGACAATCTTGCGCCGGTGGCCGGAGGCATGGCGGCTCGGCGCGACTGCCTGACCCTTGCAGAAGCCAACGGGGGCTCGTCGGGGCAGGCGGAGGCAAGGATTGCGGCGTGGTCTTGGTGTGGTGGCGCCTGCAGGCGGGGCAGCTGCAGTGGGACGAGGCAGCCACCACGCGTGCGTGCATACGGCAAGGGAGAGACCGTGGCGGGAGCTAGCAGGTCGAGGGAGGTGCTGCCAGTGCAGCCAATGGAGTCACTGCAGGCGCGGCAACATGAGCTCCTCGGGAGCTCAGGCGTGGCAGCGTGAGGCGACCCTCTGCGGCAGGGAGGGAAAGAAGAGAGGGAAAGCGGAGGAGGGGCCTCACGGGCCTGCAGTGTGCAATAGTGTGCGCGAGGAGGAGTCGAGGCGCCGGAGCTCGGCGGCAACGCAGTTGGCTGATTAAGCGGTGGCGGTGACGTGGCGTCGGGTCAACAGGCGAGCCGTGGCGTCTGGCGGGTGTCGCCTGCGAAGGAGAGGAGGCGAGGAGTCCAGGAGGCAAGCAGCGATGGGGTGTGATCGGCAGAGGCGTCGTCGGGAGTGCTGGGTCGCGCCAATCTGGATCGAGAGGAGAAGCGGCGGCGTGGGGGGTCGTGCGGGAGAGAGTGGGTGAGGCCTAGGGTTCGGTTGGGGTGGGGGTTAAGCAGGGGGAATGGGCCGGCTAGGCTGGCCTGGCTAGGTCAGAGGCCAGCTGGGCTGAGGCCCAGCGAGGGGGAGGGTTGCCCCCTTTTATTTTCTTGTTTTAGTTTTTACCTTTTGTTTATTTTCTTTATATAGTTTTATTAATTTTAGTGCACTAAAACATTTTACAAAATGTTAGTTCACCACCATAATTAGTTATGGAATATTTGCGGAGTTTGTACATTTTAGTTTTGACATATGAAAACTTTTATTTTTGACTTTAATTTAAATTTTAATTTGGACCGGATTGAACCAACGTGAGTTTAACAACAGTACTAATGATGACATGGCATCATTAGCAGAGAATTATTGTAGCTTAATTATCCGGGCATCACACAACTCAATATCATCCTCACGAACGCCACATCAAGAAAATCAGCTAAGCGGGTTGCATAAATTCCTCCAAAGAAATCTCCATTAAATCTATTATTATGCAACCTACGTGCAACAATTTGACCCCAAATTATAAGATTGGTCTCCTAACACAGCACTCCTAAGAATACTGAGATCAGGCATACACATATGACATGCTTCGTCTTTACCATTTATGCACCTACCTATGAAGATAGCAAAATAATGTATAGCAGGAAAATGAATGCTCGCTATGGTAGCTTGTGCTATATCTCTAGATTCCCCTACGGTTATACCAGCAAGAAAGTCTCTAAGTTCCGATTTACGGGGATCACTAACACTACCCCATTGTGGAAGTTTGCAAGCAGAAGTAAAATCCTCTAAGTCCATGGTATAAGATTTTTCATAAGGATCAAACATGACCGTTGGAGAATTACGTGAAGATGAAAATTCAAACCTCCTCACAAATGAACTAGTGAGATGATGGTACTGGGGGCATTTGTCTGCCTCAAAGCCCATAAGATCAGCGTTACGCAAATATGCATAAAATTCTTCCTTGATTCCCGCTCGATCCATAAAATTTTCTGAAGGCCATTCACAGGGCCGCACTGGAGCGTCCCTTGGTGGCTCATCGTCAGCATCACGCATTGCAAGCCTGGGTCCTCGCTTCCTTGAAGAACCACCTTGGAACATTTTCCTAAGCTTATTTCTTCCTCTGAAAAATTTCTGAAATTTTTAGTAACTTCAAATAAAAGTGAACAAACTTCAATAAAATTGATAGCAACTACTCCTACAAGTGCCTAGAGCCTATATCATGCATTAGAACTACTTGGAACCATATAAATTTGACATGCAAGCTCAAGAACATGGTCACCTAGGAAGCACAAATTTGCGATGAATAAAGCACTAGAGCAAAAACTAATTGGACCAATGGAGGAGTCACATACCAAGGAACAATCTCTCCAAGCAGTTTTGTGAGAGGTGCTTTGAACAAGGAGATCGAAAATCACAGCAAAGTGAGCTAGAAATCGTGCTTGAGCTGGATATTGGTGTTTGTGGGAGGAAGAAGGAGTGTATGGGTGCAGGAATAAGTGGAGGAGGGCCACCGTGGGGCCACGAGGCAGGGCGTGCCCGGGTAGGCGGCGCCACGACCCTCGTGGCAGTGCCAGCTCCTCCTGCTTTGTGTTCTCGATGCAGAAATTCTCAAAAATTCTAGAAAAAATCATATTCCATTTTCAGGGCATTTGGAGAACTTTTATTTTTGGGGTATTTTTATATTGCACAGATAAATCAGGAAACAGACAGAAAAATACTATTTTTTACTTTATTTTTAACTAAATAACAGACAATAGAAAGAGGGTACAGAAGGTTGTGCTTTCTAGTTTCATCCATCTCATGCTCATCAAAAGGAATCCACTAACAAGGTTGATCAGGTCTTGTTAACAAACTCATTCCAAATAACATGGAACCGGAGAAATTTCGAATAACACTAAGTTACCTCAACGGGGATATGCACATCCCCAATAATAAGAATATCATATTTCTTCTTGACCGTAGGAAGAGGAAATTCAAAACCTCCAAAAATAATCGATGGAAATTTTCCAATAGAATTGATACTATGAACTTTAGGTAGTTTAATCGGAAAGTGTACCATATTATAAATAACATTAACAAGAAAAGTGACATTGCCTTTGTTGCAATCAATAACAGCCCTGCAGTATTCAAAAAGGTCTTCCAAGAATAATAGACATACTATCGTCCTCGGGAATATCAAGAATAACAAAGTCCGTTAAAATAGTAACGTTTGCAACCTAGCAGGCACATCCTCACAAATACCGACAGGTATAGTAGTTGATTTATCGACCATTTGCAAAGATATTTCAGTAGGTGTCAACTTATTCAAATCAAGTCTACGATATAAAGAGAGGCATAACACTAACACGGCTCCAAGATCACATAAAGCAGTTTTAACATAGTTTCTTTTAATGGAGCATGGTACAGTGGGTACTCTGGATCTCCTAGTTTCTTTGGTATTCCACCCTTAAAAGTATAATTAGCAAGCATGGTGGAAATTTCAGCTTCGGTATTTTGTTTTTATTAGTGACAATATCTTTCATATACTTAGCATAAGGATTCATTTTGAGCATATCGAGTTAATCGCATACATAAAAGATAGGTCTAATCATTTCAGCAAAGCGCTCAAAATCCTCATCATCCTTTTTCTTGGATGGTTTGGGAGGAAAAGACATGGGTTTCTGAACCCATGGTTCTCTTTCTTTACCATGTTTCCTAGCAACAAAATATCTCTTATCATAACGTTGATTCTTTGATTGTGAGTTATCAAGATCAACAGCAGGTTCAATTTCTACATCATTATCATTACTAGGTTGAGGATCATCATTAACATTTTCATTAGGTTCATGTTCATTACCAGATTGTGTTTCAGCATCAGAAATAGATATATCATTTGGATTCTTAGGTGGTTCAGCAATAGTTTCACTAGAAGCATGCAAAGTCCTATCATTTTTCTTTTTCTTCTTTTTAGAAGAACTAGGTGCATCTATATTATTTCTCTGAGAATCTTGCTCAATTCTCTTAGGGTGGCCTTCAGGATACAAAGGTTCCTGAGTCATTCTACCAGTTCTAGTAGCCACTCTAATAGAATAATCATTTTTCTTACTATTCATTTCATTGAGCAAATCATTTTGAGCCTTAAGTACTTGTTCTACTTGAGTGGTAAACATAGAAGCATGTTTAGTAATGAGTTTAAGTTCACCTCTAACTCTAGACATATAATCACCCAAGTGTTCAAGCGTATCGGAATTATATTTCAATTGTCTACCAAAATAAGCATTGAAGTTTTCTTGTTTGAAAATAAAATTATCAAACTCTTCTAAGCATTGTCTAGCAGACTTATAGTGAGGAATATCACCTTCATCAAATCTATAGAGAGAATTTACCTTTACTACCTGTGTCGGGTTATCAAGACCATGAGTTTCTTCAATAGGTGGAGGATTAAGATCATATGTTTCTTCAACAGGCGGTAGATTAAGACCATGTATTTCTTCAATAGGAGGTAAATTCTTAACATCTTCAGCTTTAATACCCTTTTCTTTCATAGATTTCTTTACCTCTTGCATATCTTCGAGGTGAGAAATAAAACACCTCTCTTCTTCGGAGTTGGTTTAGGAATAGGCTCAGGGAGTGTCCAATTATTTTCATTGGTCAACATATTATTCAATAGAATTTCAGCTTCATCCGGTGTTCTTTCCCTGAAAACAGAACCAGCACAACTATCCAGGTAATCTCTGGAAGCATCGGTTAGTCCATTATAAAAGATATCAAGTATTTCATTTTTCTTGAGAGGATGATCAGGCAAAGCATTAAGTAACTTGAGAAGCCTCCCCAAGCTTGTGGGAGACTCTCTTCTTCAATTTGCACAAAATTATATATTTTCCTCAAAGCAGCTTGTTTCTTACGAGCAGGGAAATATTTAGCGGAGAAGTAATAAATCATATCCTGGGGACTACGCACACAACCAGGATTTAGAGAATTAAACCATATCTTAGCATCACCCTTTAATGAGAACAGAAATATTTTAAGGATATAAAAGTAGCGAGATCTCTCATCATTAGTGAACAGGGTGGCTATATCATTTAATTTAGTAAGATGTGCCACAATAGTTTCAGATTCAAAGCCATGAAAAGGATCAGATTCAACCAAAGTAATTATATCGGGATCAACGGAGAATTCATAATCCTTATCGGTATACGAGATAGGTGAAGTTGCAAAAGCAGTCAGGTCTCATTCTATCATTAAGAGATTGCTTATTCCATTTAGCTAATAATCTCTTGAGTTCATAGCTATCTTTGCAAGCTAAAATAACTGCAGAAGCTTCTTTATCAAAAATATAACCCTCGGGAATAACGGGCAAGTTTTCATCATCAATTTCATCAACATAATCAGTTTCAATAATTTCGTTCTCTCTAGCCCTAGCAATTTGTTCATCAAGAAATTCACTAAGTGGCACAGTAGTATCAAGCATAGAAGTAGTCTCATCATAAGTATCATGCATAGCAGAAGTGGCATCATCAATAACATGCGACATATCGAGCGAATAGCGAAGCAGGTTTAGGTGTAAAGCTTACTCAAAACAGAAGGTGAATCAAGTGCAGAGCTAGATGGCAGTTCCTTACCTCCCCTCGTAGTTGAGGGATAAATTGTTGTCCTAGCATCCTTCAAGTTCTTCATAGTGACCAGCAGATATAAATCCCAAGTGACTCAAAGAATAGAGCTATGCTCCCCGGAAACGGCGTGCTACCTCTTGAGCTTGCGTTGGATTTCCCCGAAGAGGAGAGGATAATGCAGCAGAGTAGCGTAAGTTTTCCCCTTGGTCTTTGAGAACCAAGGTATCAATCCAGTAGGAGGCCACGCGCAAGTCCCTCGTACCTACACAAAACAAATAGCTCAACGCAACCAACGGGATTAGGGGTTGTCAATCCCTTCACGGTCACTTACGAGAGTGAGATCTGATAGAGATGATAGATAATATTTTTGGTATTTTTGGTATAAAGATCCAAAGTAAAATAAAAAACAAAGTAAAAAAGCAAAGCAATAACAAAGTGATGGAAGATTGATATGATAGAGATAGACCCGGGGGCCATAGATTTCACTATTGGCTTCGCTCAAGAGCATAAGCAGTTTACGGTGGGTAAACGAATTACTGTTGAGCAATTGACAGAATTGAGCATACTTATGAGAGTATCTAGGTATGATCATGTATATAGGCATCACGTTCGAGACAAGTAGACCAACTCCTGCCTGCATCTACTACTATTACTCCACTCATCGACCGCTATCCAGCATGCATGTAGAGTATTAAGTTAATGAAAACAGAGTAACGCCTTAAGCAAGATGACATGATGTAGAGGGATAAATTCATGCAATGTGATAAAAACCCCATCTTGTTATCCTCGATGGCAACAATACAAAATGTGCCTTGCTGCCCTATACATCCTTTGGGAAAGGACACCGCAAAATTGAACCCAAAGCTAAGCACTTCTCCCATTGCAAGAACTACCAATCTAGTTGGCCAAACCAAACGGATAATTCGAAGAGACTTGCAAAGATAACCAACCATACATAAAAGAATTCAGAGAAGATTCAGATATTGCTCATAGATAATCTTGATCATAAACCCACAATTCATCGCTCTCAACAAACACACCGCAAAAAGAAGATTACATCGGATAGATGTCCACGAGAGAGGGGGAGAACATTGTATTGAGATCCAAAAAGAGAGAAGAAGCCATCTACCTACTAACTATGGACCCGAAGGTCTGAAGTAAACTACTCACACTTCATCGGAGAGGCTATGATGATGTAGAAGCCCTCCATGGTGGATTCCCCTTCCGGTGGAGCACCGAAATAGGCCCCAAGATGGGATCTCGTGGATACAGAAAGTTGCACCGGTGGAATTAGGTTTTTGGCTCCGTATCTGACCGTTCGGGGGTACGTAGGTATATATAGGAGGAAGAAGTACGTCGGTGGAGCAACAGGGGGCCCACGAGGGTGGAGGGCGCACCTGGGGGGAGGGCGCACCCCCCTACCTCGTGCCTTCCCTGTTGATTGCTTGACGTAGGGTCCAAGTCTCCTGGATCATGTTCGATGAGAAAATCACGTTCCCAAAGGTTTCATTCCGTTTGGACTCCGTTTGATATTCCGTTTCTTCGAAACTCTGAAATAAGCAAAAAAAACAGCAATTCTGGGCTGGGCCTCCGGTTAATAGGTTAGTCCCAAAAGTAATATAAAAGTGGAAAATAAAGCCCAATATGGTCCAAAACAGTAGATAATATAGCATGGAGCAATCAAATATTATAGATACATTGGAGACGTATCAGGCATCCCCAAGCTTAATTCACCTTTCGTCCTCGAGTAAGTAAATGATAAAAAGATAATTTTTGATGCGGAGTGCTACTTGGCATAATTTCAATGTAATTATTCTTAATTGTGGTATGAATATTCAGATTTGAGAGATTCAAGACAAAAGTTTAATATTGACATAAAAATAATAATACTTCAAGCATACTAACAAAGCAATCATGTCTTCTCAAAATAACATGGCCAAAGAAAGTTATCCCTACAAAATCATATAGTCTCGCTATGCTCTATCTTCACCACACAAAGTATTTAAATCATGCACAATCCCGATGACAAGACAAGCAATTGTTTCATACTTTTGACATCCTCAAAACTTTTTCAATCTTCACGCAATACATGGCGTGAGCCATGGATATAGCACTATATGTGGAATAGGATGGTGGTTGTGGAGAAGACAAAAGGGAGAAGATAGTCTCACATCAATTAGGCGTATCAACGGGCTATGGAGATGCCCATCAATAGATATCAATGTGAGTGAGTAGGGATTGCCATGCAACAGATGCACTAGAGCTATAAGTATATGAAAGCTCAACAAAAGAAACTAAGTGGGTGTGCATCCAACTCGCTTGCTCACAAAGACCTAGGGCAATTTGAGGAAGCCCATCATTGGAATATACAAGCCAAGTTCTATAATGAAAGATTCCCACTAGTATATGAAGGTGACAAAATGAGAGACTCTCTATCATGAAGATCATGGTGCTACTTTGAAGCACAAGTGTGGTAATAGGATAGTAACATTCTCCCTTCTCTCTTTTTCTCTCATTTTTTTTGTTTGGGCCTTTTCTCTTTTTTTTGGCCTCTTTTATTTTTTTTTAGTACGGAGTCTAATCCCGACATGTGGGGGAATCATAGTCTCCATCATCCTTTCCTCACTTGGGACAATGCTCTAAAAATGATGATCATCACACTTTTATTTACTTACAACTCAACAATTACAACTCGATACTTAGAACAGAATATGACTCTATGTGTATGCCTCCGGTGGTGTACCGGGATATGCAATGATTCATGAGTGACATGTATGAAAGATTTATGAATGGTGGCTTTGCCACAAATACGATGTCAACTACATGATCATGCTGAGCAATATGACAATGATGGACCGTGTCATAATAAACGGAACGGTGGAAAGTTGCATGGCAATATATCTCGGAATGGCAATGGAAATGCCATAATAGGTAGGTATGGTGGCTATTTTGAGGAAGGTATATGGTGGGTATATGATACCGGCGAAAAGTGTGCGGTAATAGAAAGGCTAGCAATGGTGGAAGGGTGAAAAAAGTGCGTATAATCCATGGACTCAACATTAGTCATAAAGAACTCATATACTTATTGCAAAAATCTACAAGTTATCAAAGCAAAGTATTACGGCGCATGCTCCTAGGGGATAGATTGGTAGGAAAGGACCATCGCTTTCGTCCCACAATCAGCCACTCATAAGGAAGACAATCAATAAATAAATCATGCTCGACTTCATCACATAACGGTTCACCATACGTGCATGCTACAGGAATCACAAACTTTAACACAAGTATTTCTCAAATTCACAACTACTCAACTAGCATGACTCTAATATTACTACCTCCATATCTCAAAACAATTATCAAGCATCAAACTTTACTTAGTATTCAACGCACTCAAAAGAAAGTTTTACAAATCTTGAATACCAAGCATATTATTATTATTAAGCAAATTACCATGCTATTTAAGACTCTCAAAATAATCTAAGTGAAGTATGAGAGATCAATGGTTTTTATAAAACAAATCCACCACCGTGCTCTAAAAGATATAAGTGAAGCACATAGAGTAAAACTATATAGCTCAAAAGATATAAGTGAAGCACATAGAGTATTCTATCAAATTCCAATTCATGTATGGCTCTCTCAAAAGGTGTGTACAGCAATGATGATTGTGGTAAACTAAAAATCGAAGACTTAAATCATACAAGACGCTCCAAGCAAAACACATATTATGTGGTGAATAAAAGTATAGCTCCAAGTAAAGTTACCGATGGAAGTGGACGAAAGAGGGGATGCCTTCCGGTGGCATCCCCGAGCTTTGAATTTTTGGTGTCCTTGGATTATCTTGGGGGTGCCATGGGCGTCCCCAAGCTTAGGCTCTTTCCACTCCTTTTTCCATAATCCATCAAAAAAATTCACCAAAAACTTGAAAACTTCACAACACAAAACTCAACAGAAATCTCGTGAGCTCCGTTAGCGAAAGAAAACAAAAGACCACTTCAAGGTACTGTAATGAACTCATTATTTATTTATATATGTGTTAAACCTACTGTATTCCAACTTCTATATGGATTATAAACTATTTTACTAGCCATAGATTCATTAAAATAAGCAAACAACACACGAAAAACAGAATTTGTCAAAAACAGAACAGTCTGTAGTAATCTGTAACTAACGCAAACTTCTGGAACCCCAAAAATTCAGCCAAAACAGGACGACCTAGGAAATTTGTTTATTGATCAGCAGCAATTGGAATCACTATTTTATCACGTTCTGGTGATTTTTAACAATTGTTTTCGTGAACCGAAAGTTTCTGGAAATTACAGCAAGATCAAATAACTATCATCCAAGAAGATCCTATAGGTTTAACTTGGCACAAACACTAATTAAAACATAAAACCACATCTAAACAGAAGGTAGATGGATTATTTATTCCTAAAAGAAACAGAAACAAAAACTAAAAATTAAATTGGGTTGCCTCCCAACACGGGCTATCGTTTAACGCCCCTAGCTAGGCATAAAAGCAAGGATAGATCTAGGTATTGCCATCTTTGGTAGGCAATCCATAAGTGGGTCTCATAATAGATTCATGTGGTAATTTTATTTTATTTCTAGGGAAGTGTTCCATGCCTTTCCTTAACGGAAATTGGAATCTAATATTCCCTTCCTTCATATCAATGATTGCACCAATCGTTCTAAGGAAAGGTCTACCAAGAATAATAGGACATGAAGGATTGCAATCTATATCAAGAATGATAAAATCTACGGGCACAAAATTCCTATTTGCAACAATAAGAACATCATTAGTTCTTCCCATAGGTTTTTTTAATAGTGGAATCCGCAAGGTGCAAGTTTAGAGAGCAATCACCAAAATCACGGAAATCTAGCAAATCACACAAAGTTTTGGGAATAGTGGAAACACTAGCACCCAAATCACATAAAGCATAAAATTCATGATCCTTAATCTTAATTTTAATAGTTGGTTCCCACTCATCATAAAGTTTTCTAGGGATAGAGACTTCCAACTCAAGTTCTTCCTGATAAGATTGCATCAAGGCATCAACAATATGTTTGGTAAACGCTTTATTTTGACTATAAGCATGAGGAGAATTTAGCACGGATTGCATCAAGGAAATACAATCAATTAAAGAGCAACTTTCATAATTAAATTCCTTGAAATCCAAAATAGTGGGTTTAGCACCATCTGGGGTTTTACTTTCTTCAATCCCACTTTTATCAATTTTAGCATCAAGATCTAAAAACTCCGAATTTTTAGAACGCCTTCTAGGTAAAGGAGGATCATAATCAGTCCCATCATTATTAAGATTCATATTGCAAAACAAAGATTTGAAAGGAGACACATCAATAACTTTTAGATATTCATCTTTATTTTCATAGAAATCCGGTTTAGCGGCCATCTTATTGACTAAGGTAGCTTGCTTATCCGATATTTCAGTAGTCAACTTCTCAAGACGAGCAATTTGGGATCTTAAACCTTCAAATTCTTTAGACATATCATCGAGCTCTTTATTCATATAATTCATAAAAAAATTGTTCCTTAAGCTCGTTTCTGAAGAAATTATTATGCTCAAATTGCGAAACCATAAAACTCCTGACATTGCTTTCGATCTCTTCTAACCTTTTAAGGTGAAGATCACAAAATCTAGGTAGAGCCATCGCGACAAACAAGCAATCCAACACACAAGCGAACAAAAAGCAAGCGCAAAGAAAGGCAAACGGAAAAGAGAGGGCGAATAAAACGGCAAGGGTGAAGTGGGGGAGAGGACAAAGAGAGGCAAATGGCAAATAATGTAATGCGAGAGATAAGGGATTGTGATGGGTACTTGGTATGTTGACTTTTGCATAGACTCCCCAGCAACGGCGCCAGAAATTCTTCTTTCTACCTCTTGAGCTTGCGTTGGATTTCCCCTAAGAGGAGAGGATAATGCAGTAGAGTAGTGTAAGTATTTCCCTCAGTTTTTGATAACCAAGGTATCAATCCAAAGAGGAGGCCACGCCATGAAGTCCCTTGTACCTACACAAAACAAATAGCTCAACACAACCAACGCGATTAGGGGTTGTCAATCCCTTCACGGTCACTTACGAGAGTGAGATCTGATAGAGATGATAGATAATATTTTTGGTATTTTTGGTATAAAGATGCAAAGTAAAATAAAAACAAAGTAAAAAAGCAAAGCAATAATAAAGTGATGGAAGATTGATATGATAGAGAATAGACCCGGGGGCCATAGATTTCACTAGTGGCTTCTCTCAAGAGCATAAGTATTTTACGTTAATTTGAACTAATTCTTGTTGAGCAATTGATGTAATTGAGCATAGTTATGAGAGTATCTAGGTATGATCATGTATATAGGCATCACGTCCGAGACAAGTAGACCGACTCGCCTCGCATCTACTTCTATTACTCCACTCATCGACCGCTATCCACATGCATCTAGAGTATTAAGTTAAAAACAGAGTAACGCCTTAAGCAAGATGACATGATGTAGAGGATAAATCCATGCAATATGATAAAACCCCATCTTGTTATCCTCGATGGCAACAATACAATACGTGCCTTGCTGCCCCTTCACATCGGGTAAAGGGCACCGCAAGGTTGAATCCAAAGCTAAGCACTTCTCCCATTGCAAGAACTACCAATCTAGTTGGCCAAACCAAACGGATAATTCAAAGAGACTTGCAAAGATAACCAATCATACATAAAAGAATTCAGAGAAGATTCAAATATTGCTCATAGATAATCTTGATCATAAACCCACAATTCATCGATCTCAACAAAGACACCGCAAAAAGAAGATTACATCAGATAGAAGCTACTAACTATGGACCCGAAGGTCTGAAGTAAACTACTCACACAACATCGGAGAGGCTATGATGATGTAGAAGCCCTCCGTGGTGGATTCTCTTCCGGTGGAGCTTCAAACAGGCCCCAAGATGGGATCTCGTGGATACGTAAAGTTGCGGCGGTGGAATTAGGTTTTGGCTCCGTGATTCGACCGCTCGGGGTATGTAGGTATATATAGGAGGAACAATGCGTCGGTGGAGCAACAGGGGCCCACGAGGGTGGAGGGCGCGCTGGGGCGCCTCACCTCGTGGCCTTCCCTGATTGCTTGACGTAGGGTCCAAGTCTCCTAGATCATGTTCGGTGAGAAAATCACGTTTCCGAAGGTTTCATTCCGTTTGGACTCTGTTTGATATTCCGTTTCTTCGAAACTCTGAAATAGGCAAAAAAACAGCAATTCTGGGCTGGGCCTTCGGTTAATAGGTTAGTCCCAAAAGTAATATAAAAGTGGAATATAAAGCCCAATATGGTCCAAAACAGTAGATAATATACCATGGAGCAATCAAAAATTATAGATACATTGGAGACGTATCACGGCGCCAGAAAAAAGTCTTGATAACCCACAAGTATAGGGGATCGCACCAGTTTTCTAGGGTAGAGTATTCAACCCAAATTTATTGATTCGACACAAGGGGAGCCAAAGAATATTCTCAAGTGTTAGCAGTTGAGTTGTCAATTCAACCATACTCGGATAAATTAATATCTTCAGCAAAGTGTTTAGTAGCAAAGTAATATGATAGTAGTGGTGACGGTAACAAAAGTACGGTAGCAAAAGTAGTATTTTCGGTGATTTGTAGTGATTGTAATAGTAGCAACGGAAAAGTAAATAAGAGAAAAACAATATGTGGAAAGCTCGTAGGCATTGCATCGGTGATGGAGAATTATGTCGGATGTGGTTCATCATGTAACAGTCATAACATAGGGTGACAAAGAACTAGCTCCGATTCATCAATGTAATGTAGGCATGTATTCCGAATATAGTCATACATGCTTATGGAAAAGAACTTGCATGACACCTTTTGTCCTACCCTCCCGTGGCAGCGGGGTCCTAATGGAAACTAAGGGATATTAAGGCATCCTTTTAATAGAGAACCGGAACAAAGCATTAGCACATAGTGAATACATGAACTCCTCAAACTATGGTCATCACCGGAGTGGTCCCGATTATTGTCACTTGAGGTTGCGGATCATAACACATAGTAGGTGACTATAGACTTGCAAGATAGGATCAAGAACACACATATATTCATGAAAACATAATAGGTTCAGATCTGGAATCATGGCACTCGGGCCCTAGTGACAAGCATTAAGCATAGCAAAGTCATAGCAACATCAGTCTCAGAACATAGTGGATAGTACAGATCAAACCCTAACAAGACTAACTCAATTACATGATAGATCTCATCCAACCCATCACCGTCCAGCAAGCCTACGATGGAATTACTCACGCACAGCGGTGAGCATCATGAAATTGGTGATGGAGGATGGTTGATGATGACGACAATGACGAATCCCCCACTCCGGAGCCCCGAATGGACTCAGATCAGCCCTCCCGAGAGGTTTTAGGGCTTGGCGGCGACTCAAGTATCGTAAAAAGCGATGAATTCTTCTCTCTAATTTTTTCTCCCGAAAGCAAATATATAGAGTTGGAGTTGAGGTCGGAGGAGCTCCAGGGGGCCCACGAGGTAGGGGGCGCGCCCCCCACCCTCGTGGACAGGGTGTGGGCCCCCTAGTCTTCATCTTTTGCAATTATTTTTTATTATTTCCAAGTAGACGTTCAGTGGAGTTTCAGGTCATTCCGAGAACTTTTGTTTTTGCACATAAATAACACCATGGCAATTCTGCTGAAAACAGTCATCAAGGGTTAGTTCCATTCAAATCATGCAAGTTAGAGTCCAAAACAAGGGCAAAAGTTTTTGGAAAAGTAGATATGACGGAGACGTATCAGCTTACTAGCTAGCTAGATGTTGATTAGTGTTATGCACATGCCCTCTTAATTAAGACATGCAAACGCAGGCGCATGCGATTACTAATCGGATCTTGTTAATCATTAAAGTTGAATAAGGAATAGTTGAAGTACTGGACTCACTACTTAAAAAAGAAAGTGAATTCACCATCTTGAAGGGGATAGTCGACAGGTAATTACAATCATTATTAACTACATCTCGGCCTATTTAGTTCATCATTTCCTGATATCATCTATTTAATAACCCCTTTATTCATTTTCTTTGCCGGCGGGCAGGGCTTGGGCAAAGTTCATCAAGGTGACTCCAGGCAAATGGCGACAAAAGCTGTTTTGGTATCGACCCAAGGTAAGTAATTAAGTAGTACTAGCTAGCTACCATCTCTTTAATTCTTGTTTCAATACCATTAATTAATTATCATGCTTGATTAATTATTATCTAATTAAATTCTACTCTCATAAAGGCCACAAAGCGGTAGGGGACCGAAAGTGTGTGCATACTACGTTTGTGAGAACATTCGCATGATGGCGTCTGAAAGGAGCAAATCGATGAGATGACAATGGGTACGTTTGACAGAACAATATTCACAATTTTTACATGATTATCGATATCTAGTCACACAACTAATACACATGCATATTGATCTCCTTCTTAACCGTTCAAAGACGTGTGGGAGTAGCTCCTACCAACGGAGCGCATACGAGCACTTCAAGAGGAAATAGCGGGATTTTGCTCGACCAGGTCATAGATCCCAAAGGAGAATACCATTAGCCGCTAGCGCCCCCATGAACCACTCCCAATTGTCATCGTGCTCTGAAGGAACCAAGGCAACATGTAGGAGAGATTGTATATATACCTAATTGCATATATATATATATATATACATGTCTATGTGTGAATATCGGTGGTTGTGAGACATTTTTTTTGAGGGATTGACAGTGGGAGAGAACTCCCACTGTTTTTTATATATCTATATAAATGGGGTGTTTACATAGACATACATACAAACATATCATCCCCACTCCCTGGTTGGTACACCAGAGAGGTGGGTCAGCTACTCCATACAAGTTGGCAAGCAGTAGGCTAACTGTATATTACAAAGATAAAATGACAGATAGAGGTGACTCAACCAAGCGTGTCACAGTACGAGAGCAGGGCCGTTCTACGTGCCACTTTAACTCTATGTTGCAGAAGTCGTAGATCCTCTTTGAAGCGGGCAAACCAGGAATCAATGCTGGGGGAAATACCTCTGAAGTGCTTGTTATTTCTTTCCTTCCACAAGCTCCAGGCAGCGGTGTAAAAAACTTCGACAAAGAACGAGTTTGTCCAGCCCGTTTTTTCATGGTGGAGCGCAGTGAATCTATCTTGGAAGTCACACCAATCAACGCGTATCTTGTCCCAGCGTGTCTTGCTAAAAGGGCAGGTGAAAATCATATGGTCGAGAGTCTCATCTACATGCCCGCAGAGAAGACATGTGAAGTCATCGCCAATGTTATAGTGTCTTCTTCGAAGCATATCACGCCAGATTGAGCCTATCTTGCGAAGCAGCCACGAACACTTTAATTTTCATTGTACAGTTGGATTTCCAAAGCTATTGGAATGCAGGGTGGGCTGTTGCAGTGTCAAAGTAGTTGTTGTAGTAGTCTTTTGGCCTGTAATCTACTTTGCCCCATATGTAATGCCAGATATCAGTCATTGCTGTTGGAGGGTTTAGCTCGAATGAAGCCCGTTGGATATCTAGCGCCTCAGTATGAACCTGAGGAGATAGCTGTAGCTGAAAGGTTTCATGCAGATCCGTGGTGGCCCAGAAGTCAGCTACCGTCATGTCTTCATGCAAAGTATAAGAGAAGGCTCGAGGATGTGACACCTGAAGCACATCGGTGGACCATAAATCTTTCCAGAGCAACGTAGTCGAGCCATCCACCACTTGCACACGAGAAACCCCTCGGTATACGGGCGTCAGTTTCAGGACATCTTTCCACCAAAAGGACCCCACCGAATCCACAGCATGAGGCACTTGGTTGACATATTGATTTTCCCAAGTCATGGTGACCCAGGGAATGTCAAGCTTGTTATAGAACTTGTGCAGAAATTTCAACAAGAGGGCATCATTGTGGATTTTAATATCAATCACACCCAATCCACCTTTGCACTTTGGTTTGCAGACCATCTCCCAAGCAGCCAAAGAATTACACTTGTCACCTTGATCTGTTTTCTTTGTCCATAAGCATCTCCTCCTAATTTTGTCAAGGATATCAATCAGCTTGGGAGGAAACTTGAGGGTGCACATGGCAAAAACCACAAGTGAGGTAATGTATGCATTGAGCTGTGAGAGGTGCCCTCCATATGACATCATGGCGATTGTGGCCGTGAGGCGACGCTCCATTTTGCAGACTAAGGGCATGAGCTCTTGAATGGTGGGCTTGGTGGTGCCAAGTGGAAGCCCAAGGTAAGTGAAAGGCATGGTGCCTACATTGCACTCAAAGATGTTGGCAATATTAGACGTGGTTGTTGCATCAGCGTTGATAGGGATGAGGATGGACTTGTGAAAATTAATCTTGAGACCAATAGAGGACGCGTAGTCAGACAGAATTCCTTTGACACGCAGCGCTTGTTGATGGCAGGCCGGCAGGACCAGCAGGGTGTCATCCGCGTACTGAATCACAGGGAAGTCACGTTGACCGTTACAAGGGAATGGCAAAGAGAGATCGCCTCGTTGGAAAGCATCATTAACTGCAGCTTGCAAAAGTTCGGCAACAAGGACAAATATTAAGGGGGGCAGGGGGTCACCTTGTCTCACCCCACAACGGAAAAGGAATTGTCGGCCGGGGACCCCATTAAGAAGAATGGAGGAGCGGCCCGAGGAGAAGAGACACTTGATCCAAGAGATCCACTTATCATTAAATCCCATCTGCTGCATAATGCGTATCATATGATCGGTTCTACGAGAAATTCTATTTATATATATGCATACTGTGTACAATATGTAGTATCGGAAAATACCTGCAAACAAAAAAGAATTAAATGGAAAACACAAAATTAAAGAAAAAGAAATCATGAATCCAAACCCCCCCCCCCCAAACATTTTAGTACCGGCTGGTGTTACCAACCGGTACTAAAGGGCTCTCGCCTCGGGCGCCGCTTCTCCCGCCACGTGGTGGCCCTTTAGCGGGGTTCGTGCAGAACCGGTACTAAAGGGGGGGGAACTTTAGTCCCCACCCTTTCGTGCCGGTTACAGAACCGGCACTAAAGGCCCTTATGAACCGGTGCTATAGCCCGGTTCTGCACTTGTGATGGTGTTCATATCCTACTCATGCTAGTATCCAATGTTACTTATGCATAATGCATGTTTATGACCATTGTTGCTCTCTAGCTGGCCGCTTCTCAATCTAATTGCTAGCCTTCGCCTGTACTAAGTGGGAACTCTGCTTGTACATCAAAACCTTGAACCCAAAGTTATTCTAGATGAGTCCACCATACCTACCTATATGCGGTATTACCCTGCCGTCCCAAGTAAATTTGCATGTGCCACCTCTAAAAACTTCAAATAAATATCCTTTTTGTGTGCCTAGATCGTTCATGGAACGACAGGAGGTGGTCGGTATCTTCCATGCTAAGCGGGTTATTCTCAGGTCGAGTGTTTATTCACTCGCCATCGCACGAGAAAAGGGCGGTAATAGGGTTCCCAGTCCTGAACTAAAAAATGCAATTAGTTAAACAAAACTCCCCCAGGACTGTTGTTGGTATGGATGGCACCCGTTGTTTCGGACAAGCCATGGAGTGTGATTGATGGTGGAGGGGGAGTAAACCTTTACTTTTATCGCTTGGGAACCACCACTAGCATGCTTAGCATGGAAGATATTGATAACTGATGGTCGTGAAGTAAATGAGAAGGGTGCATGTCTCAAAATATCATTTATCTCTGTTTTAAAACTTGAGCTCTGGCACCTCTGCAAATCACTGCTTCCCTCTGCAAAGGGATTATCTATTTACGTTTATGTTGTGTCATCACCTTCTAAAACAAGCGCTAGAACCTGAGAGCACAGTTGTCATGACTTATGCATTGTGTGTAGCTAATGTTGGGTGCATCATGACTGGATCTTTTCTACCATGAATTACATTTTTTAGTCGCGGCTTGAACTTTGGAGGTGCTCTGCATTTATGTTTTGCGGTCTCAAAAAGGGCTAGCGAGATACCACTATTGTCATATTATATCATGGTTGTTTTGACAACGTGTTGCCATTTGAGATATCCTATTATTGCTCGCTAGTTGATTATGTCATTGATATAAGTTAATATAATCTTTAAAAGTTATTGTCAGCATGGTTAGTTATAATGTTGGCTGAAAACCTGGTGATGTATAAGCTTATTTATGCAAACAAGAGCAAAAGAGTTCGTAAGAGCTTTTTTTTCACTTTCAGTTTATCAACGGAATTGCTTGAGGACAAGCAAAGGTTTAAGCTTGGGGGAGTTGATACGTCTCCAACGTATCTACTTTTCCTAACGCTTTTCCTCTTGTTTTGGACAGCAATTTGCATGATTTGAATGAAACTAACCCCGGACTGACGCTGTTTTCAGCAGAACTACCATAGTGTTGTTTTTGTGCAGAAATAAAAGTTCTCGGAATGGAACGAAACTTTATGAGGATTTTTACATAATAAATAAGAATTTCTGGAGCCAAGACCTCACGGAGAGGGGGCCCCTGGGTGGGCACAACCCACCAGGGCGCGCCCCCTCTCCTAGCGCACCCAAGTGGGTTGTCCCCACCTAGTGGCCCCGCAGACCCTGAAACCGATGCTATAAAATCCTATTTTTCCAGAAAAAAATCAGGGAGAAAGAATTATCGTGATCCACGGGATGGAGCCACCATCACCTCCTGTTCTTCATCGGGAGGCCAGATCTGGAGTCCATTTGGGGCTCCGGAGAGGGGGATCTTCGTTCTTCGTCATCACCAACCCTTTTCCATCGCCAATTCCATGATGCTCCCCATCGGGAGTGAGTAATTCCTTCGTAGGCTCGCTGGTCGGTGAGGAGTTGGATGAGATTCATCATGTAATCGAGTTAGTTTTGTTAGGGCTTGATCCCTAGTATCCACTATGTTCTAAGATTGATGTTGCTATGACTTTGCCATGCTTAATGCTTGTCACTTTGGGTCCGGGTGCCATGAACTCAAATCTGAACCGTTTATGTTATCATAATTATATCCATGTTTTAGATCCGATCTTGCAAGTTATAGTCACCTACTGCGTGTTATGATCCGGTAACCCCGGAGTGACAGAAACTGGGACTTCTTCCCGTGATGACCGTAGTTTGAGGAGTTCATGTATTCACTATGTATTAATGCTTTGTTCCGGTTCTCTATTAAAAGGAGGCCTTAATATCCCTTAGTTTCCAATATGGACCCCGCTGCCACGGGAGGGTAGGACAAAAGATGTCATGCAAGTTCTTTCCATAAGCATGTATGACTATTTACGAAATACATGCCTACATTATATTGACGAACTGGAGCTAGTGAATACATGAACTGTTTACGGATAGAAGCCAAACCAGTTAAAACGGCAACTCTCGGTCCAGTAGACACATAGGCGCCAGGATTTGTCCTTCTTTGGTACCACCACCAGGTTTGCTAGCCAGTCCAGATGTTTTATTTCTCTAATGAATCCGGCCTCAAGTAATTTGGCTAGCTCTTCTTCCATGGCTTGTCGCTTAGGCTCGGAGAAACGCCGCAGAGTCTGCTTGACCGGCTTGAACCCCTTTATAATGTTAAGGCTGTGCTCGGCCAGCCTGTGTGGGATTCTGGCATGTTCGAAGGATGCCAGCGAAGATGTCCCAATTCTCAAGACAAGAACTCTGCAGCGGCGCTTCATCGTGGGGTTTAATCGTGCCCCGATGGATGCCATTTTGTAGGGTCCGTTGGGTGGACTTGGAATTTGACTATTTCGTCCGCTAGTTTGAAAGAGGTCGACTTGGGTCTTTTGTCGAGTATCACGTCATCCCTGTCCACCGTGGAGCGCAGCACAGTTAATTCTTCGGCCGCAAGGGGTTCGGATAACGCCTCGAGGGCTAGTGCAGCGGTTTTATTTTCGGCGCGGAGTGCTATGTCCGGATCACTAGCTAGAGTGATGATTCCATTAGGCCCAGGCATTTTGAGCTTCATGTACCCGTAGTGGGGTATAGCTTGGAAGATCGTGAATGCCTCCCGCCCTAAAAGGGTGTGGTATCCGCTACTGAACGGGGCCACTTGGAATGTGATTTCTTCGGACCTATAATTCTCCGACGTGCTGAATACCACATCTAGTGTGATTTTTCCTGCACATCGTGCCTCCCGACTAGGGATGATTCTTCTGAAGGTCGTGCTGCTTTGCTCAATGCGGCTCCTGTCTATTTCCATTTTTTGAAGAGCCTCCTCATAAAAATGGTTCGAATAATGACCGGGCCATGGCATCGTTGCCGGTTTTGACTATTTACGGATAGAAGCCAAACCAGTTAAAACGGCCGAGTCCGGACCAGTGATAGACTTCATATCCGTGGTTGTACACCGTTATGGCGTCCCCCACAGCATCATCACCGATAATGGCTCCAACTTTACAGTCGACGAGGTAAAAGCTTGGTGCGGCAACATGGGCATTAAGCTCGATTATGCCTCCGTCTATCACCCTCAAACAAACGGTCAGGTCGAGCGGGCAAATGGTCTCATTATGAGCGGCATTAAACCCAGATTAGTGCGATCCTTGAAGGAATCAGATACGCACTGGGTCGAGGAGCTCGACTCCGTACTATGGGGGCTGCGGACCACGCTGAACCGCACTACCGGATACACACCGTTCTTTATGGTATACGGCGCAGAGGCGGTACTGCCCTACGACATAATTCATGACTCACCTCGAGTGCACATGTACGAAGAGAAAGAAGCCGATCTTGATCGGCAGGACAGTTTGGATGCCCTGGAGGAGGAGTGTGACGTAGCAAAAGCCCGCTCCGCATTCTATCAAAGAATAACAGCTCGACGGTATCAAAGCGTAGAAGTACGGCCAAACGTATAACGTCGGCGCACTCGTTCTACGCCTACCGGAGAAGAAAAAGAACAAACTCAAGCCCAAATGGGAAGGTCCCTTCATCATCGATAAAGTTCTCACTGGTGGAGCATACCGTCTGCGTGATGCATCGGACAATTGACTCGAGCCCAACCCATGGAACGCGGCCAGACTCCGAAGATTCTACGCCTAGTGCCGGACTTCCGTGTTCGCCTCCTTACCTCCGCCTTTATATATATATATATATATATATATATATATATATATATATATATATATATATATATATATATATATATATCCGCTTATCTGCCTTTCTTTCTTTCCTTCTTCCTTTTTCCTCATGGCATTAAAAGCTTAAAGTGTGTCTTGACTACACAATCTTGACGCGCCATGCGTGCTCATTATACCTGGGGGCTTCTTATACAGAAGCTTAATATAATTATATTCCAGGCCTTATGCCCCCTGCACATGTGTTACTTTTTCACATGTACCTTTTCTTCGCCATTATATGCATCAATATGACTTCAGTTTTGGCCAAGCTGGGTTGCCTGGCTCTTGTGTTTATGCCCTACGTTCCCGTTAATTCGGCTAGGGCATAAGGGGAGCACCTCTGTGATTGTTACTGCCGGGTCAGCCGGATGTGTACCTCAGACTGGGTGAAGCCGAAAGCTAGCGTTCTTAAGGGAATATTCGGCCGGTGAAAAAAAGATGACTTTTACTTATTGCAATACATGCCCCCAGATGTTTATATCCTGCGTCTCTTTTCAGAGTCTCGACATGCACATTAATGCATGCGCATCTGTGGAAAGGAACCCTTAACGGAACTATTCTCCTCGAAGATGTTTCTTACTATCCATGTAATATAACATAGCTAGTTGGGTACTTGTCTGTTCAAGCACTTATGACCCCTACGCTTTGGTTTCCGCTGCATTCGGTTTTTATATAACTGAGCGGGTATTCGGATACACTTCGGACTATCGGGTCCGGAGGTTGAAGAGAAAAGGTCCGCCATGACAAATGATTTAAAATCCGGCTAGGGACAAAATATGTCATTTGAAGAACACAGTCACTTAGACTGACTAAATTCTTCTTCTATACCATCCAACAGGCTGTCTAGCCTACAATCCTGTTTGGAATACTTTGCGGCTAATTTTACCTGGTCATATACCAGACTAACGGGATCTCTTTCCATCGGACCCTACAGGTCCCACCTCGCCATGTGGTTCGGGTCAGCCTTGGTATATCAGCGTCTTCACCATGGCCCCGCTTCCCTTGCACCTTGTCGGCAGGCCGATATCTTCCATAATCGGAAGCGCCCGCGCTCCCTTGAGCATCTCTACGAAGCTCCCCCATGCCTCCCGGAAGGGAGGCGGATGGCCCTAAGGCACTGGCAATGCCCTCGCATCACCGCCAAACTTGTTAAATGCGGTTGTGAGAGCTCTTGCAGAAGATCGCGCGGCAGATCCGGCATCTCCTCTTCGACGACCCGTCAAAGATACCTACAGATATAACTCTATTAGCCGGTTTCTTCACCGAACTCTATAAAAGTTCGTTCAAGAACTTACTAAATATGCCACATCGAAGCCTCTTATTCTCCTTTACTTGAGTCAAAAGTCGGGCGGAACATCTTTCGATTCAACGCCCAAAGGTATTCGCATCTTGGAGATCGTTTTTCTCCCGCGTAAGCACGAGCTCGCCAGCCTCTAGCTGTCGTTGAGCATGTTGCTCATTGATATGTCTCCGTCGTATCTATAATTTTTTATTGTTCCATGCCAATATTATTCAACTTTCATATACTTTTTGGCAAATTTCTATACTATTTTTGGGACTAACATATTGATCCAGTGCCCAGTGCTAGTTCCTGTTTGTTGCATGTTTCATGTTTCGCTGAATATCCATATCAAACGGAATCCAAACGGGATAAAAACGGACGAAGCTTATTTTTGGAATATTTGGAAAATTCCGGAAGAAAAATCCACGCGAGACGGTGCCCGAGGTGGCCACGAGGCAGGGGGCGCCCCTGACCCTCGTGGGCCACCCATAAGGCGGTTGATGCCCTTCTTCGGCCGCAAGAAAGCTAATTTTTGGTAAAAAATCATGGCGAAGGTTTCAGTCCAATCGGAGTTACGGATCTCCATATATATACAAAATGGTGAAAGGGCACCAGAAGAGAACGCAGAAACAGAGAGAAACAGAGAGATAGATCCAATCTCGGAGGGGCTCTTGCCCTCCCACGCCATGGAGGCCAAGGACCAGAGGGAAACCCTTCTCCCATCTAGGGAGGAGGTCAAGGAAGAAGAAGAAGAAGGGCCCCTCTCCCCTTCTCTTCCGGTGGCGCCGGAACGCTGCCGTGGCCATCATCATCACCGCAATCTTCACCAACAACTTCACCGCCATCATCACCAACTCTTCCCCCCTCTATGCAGCGGTGTAACCTCTCTCTTGCCCACTATAATCTCTACTTAAACATGGTGCTCAATGCTATATATTATTTCCCAATGATGTATGGCTATCCTATGATGTTTGAGTAGATCCGTTTTGTCCTATGGGCTATTTGATGATCAAGATTGGTTTGAGTCGCATTTTTTATTATTGGTGTTGTCCTATGGTGCTCTCCGTGTCGCGCAAGCGTGAAGGATTCCCGCTGTAGGGTTTGTAATATGTTCATGATTTGCTTATGGTGGGTGGCGTGAGTGTGCATATGAGACCCGAGTAAGTAGGTTGTTTGAGTATGGGATAAAGGGACTTGATGCTTTAATGCTATGGTTGGGTTTTACCTTAATGATCTTTAGTAGTTGCGGATGCTTGCTAGAGTTCCAATCATAAGTGCATATGATCCAAGTAGAGAAAGTATGTTAGCTTATGCCTCTCCCTCAAATAAAATTGCAATAATGATTATCGGTCTAGTTATCGAATTCCTAGGGACAAAAAACTTTCTCGTGACAACAAGCTCTTTACTAAAACTAATTTAGTTGTGTCTTTATCTAAACAGCCCCTACCTTTTTATTTACGTGCTCTTTATTATTCTTGCAAGCTTATCCAACAACACCTACAAAGTACTTCTAGTTTCATACTTGTTTTAGGTAAAGCGAACGTCAAGCGTGCGTAGAGTTGTATCGGTGGTCGATAGAACTTGAGGGAATATTTGTTCTACCTTTAGCTCCTCGTTGGGTTTTGACACTCTTACTTATTGAAAGAGGCTACAATTGATCCCCTATACTTGTGGGTTATCAAGACCTTTTTCTGGCGCCGTTGCCGGGGAGTTATAGCATGGGGTGAATATTCTCGTGTGTGCTTGTTTGCTTTATCACTAAGTAATTTTTATTTGCTGTTCTTAGTTGTTCTTTATCTTTAGTTGTGGATATGGAGCACGAAATACCAAAAAAATTAGGTGTACTTGCTACTTATGGATATGAGGAACCTCCTAAAACCCTTGATGCTCAATATGTGAAAAATATTATGTACCACTTTGATAATCCTGAGAAAACCTCATTCAATTTGGTAATGGGAGTAACGTTGGATCAACGTGAATACTTTAGGGATTATCGCTTGACACAAAAAGGGAAACTATTATGGGATCAAATTTATATATTGACGTGGTATGCCCGGCAAGTATGCTTGAATTATGATTATAATTGTTGCTCTAGGATGAATGCTCCACACCTTCCCTTTTCATGCAAATTTAATGATAATGAAACCTTAGCTTCTTATGCTATAGGTATATATGATTTCTATGATGTGGAACAAATAGAAGAATCTGTTGCTTTTAAGGGTGCTTATGAAATTGAATCTATGTTTTAAAAGTATGAAGCTTTTGATGATGATGTTTATAGGCCTGAAAATTTAGCTATCCTAAAATATCCGGGTGGATTCACTACTTGAGCACTATATGCCTAGCTTAATGGCTTTAAAGAAAGCGCTGCTAGGGAGACAACCCGGAAGTTTTAGAGAGTCATTTATTTATGTTGAGTGCTTTCATATAGTTTAAAAACAACAAAATAAAGAAGGAACCCAAAACTTTTCAAAAGGAAAGTGAAAGTGAGAAAGACAAGCATTGTTGAAGTCGGAGAGCTCCTTGAACTTTGTTCATGCTCACGGCAACTTTGTGAATCTTGATTACAGAAACTTTTCAACAAAAATAATTATCCCCTTGTACAATTCCATTGTATTATAAAAATAATGTGCTAAGGTTTGCCTTTAGGATGTTTACAATACTTGTTGGCTTGTGCGGTGCAGGACAGAAACTTTGGCTGTAGTGCGTGATTTTTATGTTTTACTGGAACGTCAAATGGTTCTGATTCTTTTTGCAATGTCTTAATATACAAATTTTTCATTTTTCCTAATTTTGGCAGAATTTTTCATGTATCATAAGTATGGTGAATGTTCAGATTGTTACAGACTATTCTATTTTAGACAGATTCTGTTTTTGATGCATAGTTTGCTTGTTTTGATGAAACTATAAATTTATATCAGTGGATTAAGCCATGAAAAAGCTATATTATAGTAGACACAATGCCAAAACAAAATATGAATTGGTTTCCAACAGTACTTAGAGTAGTGATTTGCTTTATTATACTAACGGATCTTACCGAGTTTTCTGTTGGAGTTTTGTGTGGATGAAGTGTTCGATGATCGAGAAGGTCTCGATGTGAGAAGAAGGAAGAGAGGCAAGAGCTCAAGCTTGGGGATGCCCGAGCCACCCCAAGTAAATATTCAAGGATACTCAAGCGTCTAAGCTTGGGGATGCCCCGGAAGGCATCCCCTCTTTCTTCAACAAATATCGGTATGTTTTCGGATTCGTTTCATTCATGCAATATGTGCAAATCTTGGAGCGTCTTTTGGTTTAGTTTTCATTTTTCTTTTATGCACCATGTGTTGGGGAACGTTGCAGAAAATTAAAAATTTTCCTACGGTTTCACCAAGATCCATCTATGAGTTCATCTAGCAATGAGTCATGGGAGAGTGATTGCATCTACATACCACTTGTAGATCGCGTGCGGAAGCGTTCAATGGAACGGGGATGATGGAGTCGTACTCGCCGTGATTTAGATCACCGATGACCTAGTGCTGAACGGACAGCACCTCCGCGTTCAACACACGTACGGAGCGGATGACGTCTCCTCCTTCTTGATCCAGCAAGGGGGAAGGAGAGGTTGATGATGATTCAAAGAGCAAAGACGACGGCGTGGTGGTGGATGCAGCAGAACTCCGGCAGGGCTTCGCTAAGCAACTACGGGAGGAGGAGGAGGTGTTGCAGGGAGGAGGGAGGCGCCAAGCCTTGAGGGGTGCGGCTGCCCCTCCCACCCCACCCGTTATATAGGTGCAAGAGAGAGGGGGGGGGGCGCAGCCATGCCCCATACAACAAAGAAGGGTGCTGCCAAATGGGGGAGGAGTCCATCCTCCCCAAAGCACCCTGGAGGTGCCGTCCCCTCTTAGGACTCTCCCCTCTCCTTGTCTCCTTGGCGCATGGGCCTCTTGGGGCTGGTGCCCTTGGCCCATATAGGCCAAGGCGCACCCCC
Organism: Aegilops bicornis; assembly: GCA_021605145.1. Lineage (NCBI taxonomy): Eukaryota > Viridiplantae > Streptophyta > Magnoliopsida > Poales > Poaceae > Aegilops > Aegilops bicornis. The sequence goes on along the minus strand of JAHIAL010000033.1, from coordinate 193,867 downwards.
TACAGCCCATGTGCCCCCCCGGGGGCAGGTGGACCCCTGGTGGACCCCCAGAACCCTTCGGCACTCCCGGTACAATACCGATAACGCGCGAAACTTTTCCGGCGACCAAAACAAGACTTCCCATATATAAATCTTTACCTCCGGACCATTCCGGAACTCCTCGTGACGTCCAGGATCTCATCCGGACTCAACAACATTCGGGTTTGCTGCATACTCATATTCATACAACCCTAGCGCCACCGAACCTTATGTGTAGACCCTACGGGTTCGGGAGACATGCGACATGACCGAGACGGCTCTCGGGCAATAACCAACAGCGGATCCGGATACCCATGTTGGCTCCTACATGCTCCTCGATGATCTCATCGGATGAACCACGATGTCGAGGATTCAAACAACCCGTGATACAATTCCCTTTGTCAATCGGTATTTTACTTGCCCGAGATTCGATCGTCGGTATCCCAATACCTCGCTCAATCTCGTTACCGCAAGTCACTTTACTCGCATACCGTAATGTATGATCCCGTGACCAAACACTTGGTCACTTTGAGCTCATTATGATGATGCACTACCGAGTGGGCTGATGATACCTCTCTCCGTCATACGGAGTGACAAATCCAGTCCCGGTCCGTGTCAACCCAATGCACACTTTCGGAGATACCTGTAATGCACCTTTATAGTCACCCGCCACGCCAGGACGCTTTGGTACACCCAAAGCACTCCTACGGTATCCGGGAGTTACACGATCTCATGGTCTAAGGAAGAGATACTTGACATTGGAAAAGCTCTAGCAAAATGAACTACACGATCTTGTGCTATGCTTAGGATTGGGTCTTGTCCATCACATCATTCTCCTAATGATGTGATCCCGTTATCAATGACATCCAATGTCCATAGTCAGAAACCATGACTATCTGTTGATCAACGAGCTAGTCAACTAGAGGCTCACTAGGGACATATTGTGGTCTATGTATTCACACCGTGTATTACGATTTCCGGATAATACAATTATAGCATGAATAAAAGACAATTACCATGAACAAGGAAATATAATAATAATACTTTTATTATTGCCTCTAGGGCATATTTCCAACAGTCTCCCACTTGCACTAGATTCAATAATCTAGTTACATTGTGATGAATCGAACACCCATAGAGTTCTCGTGTTGATCATGTTTTGCTCATGGAAGAGGTTTAGTCAACGGATCTGCGATATTCAGATCCGTATGCACTTTGCAAATTTCTATGTCCCCATCTTGAACATTTTCACGAATGGAGTTGAAGCGACGCTTGATGTGCTCGGTCTTCTTGTGAAACCTGGGCTCCTTGGCAAGTGCAATAGCTCCATGTTGTCACAGAAGAGTTTGATCGGCTCCGACGCATTGGGTATGACTCCTAGGTCGGTGATGAACTCCTTCATCCAAATTGCTTCATGTGCTGCCTCCGAGGCTGCCATGTACTCCGCTTCACATGTAGATCCCGCCACGACGCCCGCTTGCATCCGCACCAGCCATCGCTTCCACCATTCAACATATATACACGATCCGGGTTTGTGACTTTGAGTCATCTAGATCTGTGTCGAAGCTAGCCGACGTAACCCTTTACGACGAGCTCTTCGTCACCTCCATAAACGAGAAACATGTCCTTTGTCCTTTCAGTACTTCAGGATATTCTCGATCACGCTGTCCAAAGGTTCCTTGCCGATTACTTTGGTACCTTCCTACCAAACTTACGGCAAGACTTACATCAGGTCCGGTACACAACATGGCATACATAATAGATCCTATGGTCGAGGCATAGGGGATGACACTCATCTCTTCTTTATCTTTTGTCGTGGTCGGGCATTGAGCTGAGCTCAATTTCACACCTTGCAAAACAGTGCAAGAACCCTTTCTTGGACTGATCCATTTTGAACTTCTTCAAAATCTTATCAAGGTATGTGCTTTGTGAAAGACCTATGAGGCATCTCGATCTATCCCAATAGATTTTGATGCCTAATATGTAAGCAGATTCTCCAAGGTCCTTCATTGAAAAACTCTTATTCAAGTAGGCCTTAATGCTGTCCATAAGTTCTATATCATTTCCCATCAAAAGTATGTCATCTACATATAATATGAGAAATGCTACAGAGCTCCCACTCACTTTCTTATAAACGCAGCTTCTCCATAAGTCTCAAGATAACCCAAACGCTTTGATCATCTCATCAAAGCAAATATTCCAACTCGAGATGCTTGCACCAGCCCATAAATGGATCGCTGGAGCTATGCACCTTGTTAGCATTCTTAGGATCGATAAAACCTTCCGCTGCATCATATACAGCCTCTTCCTTAAGGTAGCCGTTAAAGGAATGCCGCTTTTGACGTCCATCTGCCATATCTCATAATCATAGTATGCGGCAATTGCTAACATGATTCGGACGGACTTAAGCTTCGCTACGGGAGAGAAAGTCTCATCGTAGTAAATCCCTTGAACTTATCGATAACCCTTAGCGACAAGTCGAGCTTTATAGATGGTAACATTACCAACCGTGTCCGTCTTCTTAAAGATCCATTTGTTTTCTACCGCTCACGATCATCGGGCAAGTCTATCAAAGTCCATACTTTGTTTTCATACATGGATCCTATCTCGGATTGCATGGCTTCAAGCCATTTGTTGGAATCTGGGCCCGCCATCGCTTCTTCATAGTTCAAGGTTCACCGTTGTTCAACAACATGATTTCCGAGATAGGGTTGCTGCATACCACTGCAGTGCGGAACGTGTCCTAGTGGACCCACGGGTTCAGTAGCAACTTGATCCAAGTACCGGATCATCATCATTAATTTCCTCTCAAGTCGGTGTAGCCACCACAGAACATTTTCCGAGTGCACTACTTTCCGGTTCAAGAGGCAAGATTTCATCGAGTTCTAATTTCCTCCCACTTACTCCTTTCGAGAGAAACTCTTTTCCGTAAAGGATCCGTTCTTGGCAACAAAGATCTTGCCTTCGGATCTAAGGTAGAAGGTATAGCCAATGGTTTCCTTTAGGGTATCCTATGAAGACGCATTTTCCCGACTTTGGGTTCGAGCTTTTCAGTTGAAGTTTCTTGACATAAGCATCGCATCCCCAAACTTTTAGAAACGACAGCTTAGGTTTCTTCCCAAACCATAATTCATACGGTGTCGTCTCAACGGATTTAGACGGTGCCCTATTTAAAGTGAATGTAGCTGTCTCTAGAGCGATCCCCAAAATGATAGCGGTAAATCAAGAAGAGACATCATAGATCGCAGCATATCCAAGAGAGTGCGACACGACGCTCGACACACCGTTCTACCGAGGTGTTCCAGCGGCGTGAGTTGTGAAACGATTCCACATTTCCTTAAGTGTGTACCAAATTCGTGACTTAAATATTCTCCTCCACGAACCGATCGTAAGAATTTTATCTTTCGTCACGTTGATTCTCTACTTCATTCTGAAATTCCTTGAACTTTTCAAAGGTCTCGGACTTTGTGTTTCATCAAGTAGACATACCCATATCTACTCAAGTCATCAGAGAGTGAGAACATAACGATATCCTCCGCGAGCCTCAACGCTCATTGGACCACACACATCGGTATGTATGATTTCCAATAAGTTGGTTGCTCGCTCCATTGTTCCGGAGAACGGAGTCTTGGTCATTTTGCCCATAAGGCATGGCTCGCATGTGTCAAATGATTCATAATCGAGAGACTCTAAAAGTCCATCAAAGATGGAGCTTCTTCATGCGCTTGACACCAATGTGACCAAGGCGGCAAAGTACCACAAGTATGTGGGACTATCGTTATCAACTTTACATCTTTTGGTATTCACACTATGAACATGTGTAACATTACGCTCGAGATTCATTAAGAATAAACCATTGACCATCGGAGCATGACCATAAAACATTTCTCTCATATAAATAGAACAACCATTATTCTCGGATTTAAATGAGTAGCCATCTCAGATTAAACGAGATCCCGATACAATGTTCATGCTCAAACTTGGCACTAAATAACAATTATTGAGGTTTAAAACTAATCCCAGAGGTCAATGTAGAGGTAGCGTGCCGACGGGCGATCACATCGACCTTGGAACCATTCCCGACGCCAAGATCGTCACCTCGTCCTTCGCTGGGCCTCCGCTTATTCCGCAGCCTCGCTATGAGTTACATATATGAGCAACGGCACCGGTATCAAATACCCAGAGTTACTACGAGTAATCGGTAAGGTACACATCAATTACATGTATATCAAATATACCTTTAGTGTTGCCGGCCTTCTTGTGCGCTAAGTATTTGGGGCAGTTCCACTTCCAAAGGACCTTCCCTTTGCAATAAAAGCACTTTCGCCTCGGGCTTGGGTCCATTCTTTGACTTCTTCCTTAAGAATCGGGCTTACGCCAAAGGCTGCAACATCCTTGCGGTCCTTCTTGAAGTTCTTCTTACCCTTGCCCTTCTTGAACTTAGTGGTTTTATTGACCATCAACACTTGATGCTCCTTCTTGATTTCTACCTCTCACGACTTCAGCATTGAAAATACTTCAGTGAATAGTTTTCACCATCCCCCGCATATTGTAGTTCATCACAAAGCTCTTGTAGCTCGGTGGAGCGATCAAGGATTCTGTCAATGACCGCCTCGTCCGGAGGTTGATGTCCACCGACAAAGGCGGTTGTGCAACCTGGATATTTTGAGTATGTGCTCAATGACGTAACTATTTTCCTCCATCTTACAAATCAGAGAACTTGTTTGAGACTTCATATCTCTCGACCCGCATGAGCTTGGAAAACTAGTTTCAGCTCCTCGAACATCTCATATGCTCCGTGTCGCCAAAACGCTTTTGGAGCCCCGGTTCTAAGTCAGAAAGCATGCCGCGACCGAACGAGGGAGTAATCATCAAGACGTGACTGCCAAGCCGCTCATAACGCCTTGGTTCTTCTGGGATGGGTGCATCACCTAGCGGTGCTTCTAGGACATATTGTTTCTGGCAGCTATGAGGATGATCTCGTGTTCCGGACCCAATCAATAGTTGCTGCCATCATCTTTCAGCTTGGTTTTCTCTAGGAGCAGCGTTGAAGTTCATGGTGACATGAGCGTTGGCCATTTGATCTACAAGACATTTTGCAGAGATTTTAGACTATTGTTCATGATAATAGAGTTCATCTAATCAAATTATTTAATGAACTCCCACTCAGATTTGACATCCCTCTAGTCATCTAAGTGATACATGACCCGAGTCGACTAGGCCGTGTCCGATCATCACGTGAGACGGACTAGTCATCGTCGGTGAACATCTCCATGTTGATCGTGATCTACCATACGACTCATGTTCGACCTTTCGGTCTCTTGTGTTCGAGGCCATGTCTGTACATGCTAGGCCTGCCAAGTTTAACCTAAGTGTTTTGCATGTGTAAAACTGTCTTACACCCGTTGTATGTGAACGTAAGGATCTATCACACCCGATCATCACGTGGTGCTTCAAATGACTTAACTTTAGCAACGGTGCACAGCTTAGGGAGAACACTTTCTTGAAATTGTTATGAGGGATCATCTTATTTACTACCGCCGTTCTAAGTAAACAAGATGCATAAACATAATAAACATCACATGCAATTATATAGTAGTGACATGATTTGGCCAATATCATATAGCTCCTTTGATCTCCATCTTCGGGCTCCATGATCATCCTGTCACACCGCATGACACCATGATCTCCATCATCGTGTCTTCATGAAGTTGTCACGCCAACGACTACTTCTACTTCTATGGCTAACGCGTTTAGCAATAAAGTAAAGTAATTTACATGGCGCTCTTCAATGACACGCAGGTCATACGAAAATAAAGACAACTCCTATGGCTCTCGCCGGTTGTCATACTCATCGACATGCAAGTCGTGATTCCTATTACAAGATCATGATCTCATACATCACATATATCATTCATCATTCATCACAACTTTGGCCATATCATATCACAAAACACTTGCTGCAAAAACAAGTTAGACGCCCTCTAATTGTTGTTGCAAGTTTTACGTGGCTGCAATAGGGTTCTAGCAAGAACGCTTTCTTACCTACGTCACAAAGCCACAACGTGATTTGTCAACTTCTATTTACCCTTCATAAGGACCCTTTTCATCGAATCCGCTCCAACTAAAGTGGGAGAGACAGACACCCGCTTAGCCACCTTATGCAACTAGTGCATGTCGGTCCGGTGGAACCGGTCTCACGTGAAAGCGTGCGTGTAAGGTCGGTCCCGCCGCTTCATCCCACAATACCGCTGAAGCAAGATAGGACTAGTAGCGGCAAGAAAGTTGACAACATCTACGCCCACAACAAATTGTGTTCTACTCTGCGGCAATAGAGAACTACGCATAGACCTAGCTCATGATGCCACCGTTGGGGAACGCTATGCAGAAAATTAAAAATTTTTCCTACGGTTTCAGCAAGATCCATCTATGAGTTCATCTAGCAACGAGTCATGGGAGAGTGATTGCATCTACATACCACTTGTAGGTCGCGTGCGGAAGCGTTCAATGGAACGGGGATGATGGAGTCGTACTCCCCGTGATTCAGATCACCGATGACCTAGTGTTGAACGGACAGCACCTCCAAGCTGCTCAACACACGTGACGTGAGCGGATGACGCGTCTCCACCTTCTTGATCCAGCAAGGGGAAGGAGAGGTTGATGATAATCCAAAGAAAGCATGACGGTGTGGTGGTGGATGCAGCAGAACTCCGGCTGTGGCTTCGCTAAGCAACTACGGGAGGAGGAGGAGGTGTTGCAGAAGGAGGGAGGCGCCAAGCCTTGAGGGGTGCGGCTGCCCCTCCCTCCCCACCCTTTATATAGGTGGAAGAGAGAGGGGCGAGCCTTTCCCTTCCTCCAAGGAAGGAGTGCGGCCAAAGGGGGAGGAGTCCACCCTCCCAAGGCACCTCGGAGGTGCCTTCCCTCTTAGGACTCTCCCTCTCCTTGTCTCCTTGGCGCATGGGCCTCTTGGCTGGTGCCCTTGGCCCATATAGGCCAAGGCGCACTCTACAGCCCATGTGGCCCCGGGCAGGTGGACCTCTGGTGGACCCCCGGACCCCTTTCGCACTCCGGTACAATACCGATAACGCTGCCAAACTTTTCCGCGACCAAAATAAGACTTCCCATATATAAATCTTTACCTACTGGACCATTCCGAACTCCTCGTGACGTCCGGGATCTCATCCGGGACTCGAACAACATTCGGTTTGCTGCATACTCATATTCATACAACCCTAGCGCCACCGAACCTTATGTGTAGACCCTACGGGTTCGGGAGACATGCAGACATGACCGAGACGGTTTCGGCAATAACCAACAGCGGATCCGGATACCCATGTTGGCTCCTACATGCTCCTCGATGATCTCATCGGATGAACCACGATGTCGAGGATTCAAACAACCCGTATACAATTCCCTTTGTCAATCGGTATTTTACTTGCCCGAGATTCGATCGTCGGTATCCCAATACCTCGCTCAATCTAGATTACCGGCAAGTCACTTTACTCGTACTATAATGCATGATCCCGTGACCAAACACTTGGTCACTTTGAGCTCATTATGATGATGCACTACCGAGTGGGCCCAGTGATACCTCTCCGTCATACGGAGTGACAAATCCCAGTCTCGATCCGTGTCAACCCAACAGACACTTTCGGAGATACCTGTAATGCACCTTTATAGTCACCCAGTTACGTTGTGACGTTTGGTACACCCAAAGCACTCCTACGGTATCCGGAAGTTACACGATCTCATGGTCTAAGGAAGAGATACTTGACATTGGAAAAGCTCTAGCTAAATGAACTACACGATCTTGTGCTATGCTTAGGATTGGGTCTTGTCCATCACATCATTCTCCTAATGATGTGATCCCGTTATCAATGACATCCAATGTCCATAGTCAGAAACCATGACTATCTCATTGATCAACGAGCTAGTCAACTAGAGGCTCACTAGGGACATATTGTGGTCTATGTATTCACACGTGTATTACGATTTCCGGATAATACAATTATAGCATGAATAAAAGACAATTACCATGAACAAGGAAATATAATAATAATACTTTTATTATTGCCTCTAGGTCATATTTCCAACACCATGCTTGTATGAGATGGTCCTTGGTTGATTTATAGAATGCTCTTTGCATTTCACTTATATTCTTTGAGTATGGCTTTATAGAATGCTTCATGTGCTTCACTTATATCATTTGAAGTTTGGATTTCCTGTTTCTCTTCACTTAGACAACCGCCATTTGTAGAATGCTCTTTTGCTTCACTTATATTTGTTAGAGCTTGGGCATATCTTTTGTAGAAAGAATTAAACTCTCATGCTTCACTTATATCTATTTAGAGAGATGATAGGAACTGGTCATTCACATGGTTAGTCATAAAATCCTACATAAACTTGTAGATCGCTGAATATGATATGTTTGATTCCTTGCAATAGTTTTATGATATAAAGATGGTGATATTAGAGTCATGCTAGTGGGTACTTGTGGATTGTAGAAATACTTGTGTTGAAGTTTGTGATTCCCGTAGCATGCACGTATGGTGAACCGTTATGTGATGAAGTCGGAGCATGATTTATTTATTGATTGTCTTCCTTATGAGTGGCGGTCGGGGACGAGCGATTTTCTTTTCCTACCAATCTATCCCCCTAGGAGCATGTGCGTAGTACTTTGTTTCTATAACTAATAGATTTTTGCAATAAGTATGTGAGTTCTTTATGACTAATGTTGAGTCCATGGATTATACTTGACTCTCACCCTTCCACCATTGTTAGCCTCTCTAGTACCGCAAGTAACTTTCACGGTACCATAAACCCACCATATACCTTCCTCGAAACAGCCACCATACCTACCTATCATGGCATTTCCATAGCCATTGCGAGATATATTGCCATGCAACTTCCATCATCATCATATACATGACTTGAGCATTTATTGTCATATTGCTTTGCATGATCGTAAGATAGCTAGCATGATGTTTTCATGGCTTGTCCATTTTTGATGTCATCGCTACGCTTAGATCATTTCACATCCTTAAGACATCACGGAGGCAGTCATATAGAGTCATATCTTTGTTCTAGATATCGAGTTGTAATATTGAGTTGTAAGTAAATAAAAGTGTGATGATCATCATTATTAGAGCATTGCCCCAGTGAGGAAAGGATGATGGAGACTATGATTCCCCACAAGTCGGGATGAGACTCCAGACTTTATGAAAAATAAAAGATGCCAAAGAAGCCCAAAAAAAGAGGCCAAAGAAGCCCACCAAAAAATAAAAAATAAAAATAAAAAAATGAGAGAAAAAGAGAGAAGGGGCAATGTTACTATCCTTTTACCACACTTGTGCTTCAGAGTAGCACCATGATCCTTCATATAAAGAGTCTCTTGAGTTATCACTTTCATATACTAGTGGGAATTTTCATTATAGAACTTGGATTGTATATTCCGATGATGGTCTTCCTCAAATGCCCTAGGTCTTCATGAGCAAGCAAGTTGGATGCACACCCACTTAGTTTCAGTTTGAGCTTTCATACACTTATAGCTCTTAGTGCATCCGTTGCATGGCAATCCCTGCTCACTCACATTGATATCTATTAATGGGCATCTCCATAGCCCGTTGATACGCCTAGTTGATGTGAGACTTTCTCCTTTTTGTCTTCTCCACATAACCCCCACCATCATATTCTATTCCACCTATAGTGCTATGTCCACGGCTCACGCTCATGTATTGCGTGAAAGTTGAAAAAGGTTTGAGAACATCAAAAGTATGAAACAATTGCTTGGCTTGTCATCGGGGTTGTGCACGATTTGAATATTTTGTGTGGTGAAGATGGAGCATAGCCAGACTATATGATTCTGTAGGGATAACTTTCTTTGGCCATGTTATTTTGAAAAGACATGATTGCTTTATTATTAGGCTTGAAGTATTATTGCTTTTATGTAAAATGATAGACTATTGCTTTGAATCACTCGTGTCTTAATATTCATGCCATGATTAGACATATGATCAAGATTATGCTAGGTAGCATTCCACATCAAAAATTATCTTTTTTTATCATTTACCTACTCGAGGACGAAAGGTGAATTAAGCTTAGATGCTGATACGTCTCCGTCGTATCTATAATTTTTTATTGTTCCATGCCAATATTATTCAACTTTCATATACTTTTTGGCAACTTTCTGTTTGAAGGCAACTTTCATATACTTTTTGGCAATATTATCTTTTTATCATTTACCTACTCGAGGACGAACAGTCCCAATACTATTTTTGGGACTAACATATTGATCCAGTGCCCAGTCTCGGTTCCTGTTTGTTGCATGTTTTATGTTTCGCAGAATATCCATAATAAACGGAATCTAAACGGGATAAAACGGACGAGCTTATTTTTGGAATATTTGGAAAATTCGGAAGAAAATCCATGCGAGATAAGCAGTGCCGAGGTGGCCACGAGGTAGGGGGCGCCTCGCTTCTGTATGCGCCGACCCTCGTGGCCACCAGAAGGGCTGTTGATGCCCTTCTTCGGCTGCAAGAAAGCTAATTTTTGGTAAAAAATCACGGCGAAGGTTTCAGTCCAATCGGAGTTACGGATCTCCATACATATACGAAACGGTGAAAGGGCACCACAAGAGAACGCAGAAACAGAGAGCAACAGAGAGATAGATCCAATCTCGGAGGGGCTCTCACCCCTCCCACGCCATGGAGGCCAAGGACCAGAGGGGAAACCCTTCTCCCATCTAGGGAGGAGGTCAACGAAGAAGAAGACGAAGGGGCCCCCTCTCCACTTCTCTTCCGGTGGCGCCGAAAAGCTGCTGTGGCCATCATCATCACCGCAATCTTAGCCAACAACTTCACCGCCAACATCACCAACTCTTCCTCTATGCAGCGGTGTAAACTCTCTTACCCGCTGTAATCTCTACTTAAACGTGGTGCTCAACGCTATATATTATTTCCCAATGATGTATGGCTATCCTATGATGTTTGAGTAGATCCGTTTTGTCCTATGGGCTATTTTATGATCAAGATTGGTTTCAGTTGCATGTTTTATTATTGGTGCTGTCCTATGGTGCTCTTTCGGTCGCAAGTAAGCGTGAGGGATTCCCAGTGTAGGGTTTGTAATATGTTCATGATTTGCATATGGTGGGTGGCGTGCGTGATAGAAGCACAGACCCGAGTAAGTAGGTTGTTTGCATATGGGATAAAGGGGACTTGATGCTCTAATGCTATGGTTGGGTTTTACCTTAATGATCTTTAGTAGTTGCGTATGCTTGCTAGAGTTCCAATCATAAGTGCATATGATCCAAGTAGAGAAAGTATGTTAGCTTATTCCTCTCCCTCAAATAAAATTGCAATAATGATTATCGGTCTAGTTATCGATTGCCTAGGGACAAATAACTTTCTCGTGACAACAAGCTCTTTACTAAAACTAATTTAGTTGTGTCTTTATCTAAACAGGCCCTACCTTTTTATTTACGTGCTCTTTATTATTCTCGCAAGCCTATCCAACAACACCTACAAAGTACTTCTAGTTTCACGTTTTAGGTAAAGCGAACGTCAAGCGTGTGTAGAGTTGTATCGGTGGTCGATAGAACTTGAGGGAATATTTGTTCTACCTTTAGCTCCTTGTTGGGTTCGACACTCTTACTTATCGAAAGAGGCTACAATTGATCCCCTATACTTGTGGGTTATCACTCATCCCCTCGCACGATCTTCGGATTCACTCCGGGATTATCTGCAGAATCTATTGTTGGATGTGCATGCATGCCAAATACTATCTGGTACATGTCATTTCATTCTTTTCGATCAAGACAAGTATTACCAAATGGGGCCTTCTTGGACTATTCCATTCCGGAAACTGCGGCCCGTAGCTGGGCTTTGCACTCCTCCAATTCTTGAGACAACTGGGTATTCTTCTCCGTAAGAACCTACGCATATAATGATCCTTAAATCAGTTGTGTCAACTGTTTCAAGTCTCAGGGGCTACTGATATACATAATTATCAGATTTTCTTACTCGTATATCCTTTACATACTGGTCCATGGCTCTGGCAAGGCCATTTTGAGCAGCTCGGATGTACGCATCTCCTGAGTTGAAGGCATCGAACGCCTCTTCGGAGAAACAAGGGTCACGGAGTACGGCCCGGCGATACCTGTGATTCATGGCGCTCTCCACTTCTGAATTCATAGCGGATAGCCTATCTGCATCCTCTGTAGGAGGAACATCCGGTGTTGTCCCCACGTTAGCATCTGCCCCTGAGTCCGGCTCGAGTCCCATTGGTGGAGGCGTACGGCAGGCTCACACGAACACGGTCCCATGGCGCTTTTTTCGCCAGGGAACCATGAACGTTATTATATTTTAAAGAAGACAACCACGAAGCAGGTTTTTTCATACCGCGACGGCTTCACCCGATCGACTGCTTCCTTTTAAGCCTCACGGCTTCGTGCCCCTTGTTGATGAGTCACCTTGGGTTTGGCATGAGCTCGAGCGCCTTCCACAGAAGACGCAATGCAGCAAAGGTGGGTAAAGTGCAAAGAAGGGATCCTTCCCGGAAGTTGGGACTCCGGTTTTACTTACATGCGATGCAGGGAGCGCACCAGGATAATCGGCTATGATGGCCACCAAGGCACCATTGTAGCTTAACTGATAGAACGTCATGTCGACGAGCTCCACAAATATGTCCGGATCTTCTTCGAGTCCGGGGTCGAGGGCCCGGTCAGGGTCCTCTGGCTGTGGACCTCCCTCACAGCTTTTCGCAGTTCCTGCTATGAAATAGCAAGGTAAATACTTATGACAAAGAATGCGGGAAGGTTCAGAGTAAAAGGTAGCATCTCACCCAGTTTGGGGGGTTGTACATGGAGAATCCATCACGTGGCTTAATGCGGATGAACTCCTCTTCCTCTCCTTTATATAAATCGGACAAGATTTTCGCTAGAGCAGCGACGAGTCCGGTCCCTTACGACCGCAAATGGGTGGCATTGTCTTCTCCATTGAAGTGCCACATGGGTTGTCCCCGAGCATCAAGTGGTTGCACCCAAGATTATACATATTGACATAACCTCAACTATTGTCAATCCTGATTTGGCCAAGATCTTTATCCGCCCATCGTAAAGGACTTCTCCGTTATCTTCCTCACAGGGGCTCCGAGGGTGCCAGCTGCGGCGCTTTCTTCAAAGGGGCGTTGTCGAACCTGTGAAGGCCCATCCGAATAGGGGTCCGAAGGGGAACGCCCTCCATATAAAACACTCAAGGCCAGTCTTCGGATGTCTTCTTCGGAGTACCGGACAGGTATCCGGTCCCAGCGATGCGCCATATCTCGGCTCCGCCCACTTGATATATTGACCCCTCCTGTGTACGGGGTACGAGGCAGAATAGCCTCTTCCATAGCTCGAAATGAGCTTCGCAGCCCAAAAACAGCTCGCAAAGGGCGACGTAGCCAGCGATATGTAATATAGAGGCAGGAGTAAAGTTATGCAGCTGGAGGCCGTAGAACTCCAGGAGCCCGCGGAGGAATGGATGGATGGGAAATCCAAGCCCCTTAGTAAGTAAGGGACAAGGCATACCCGCTCCCCCATGGATGGGGTGGGAAGGCTCCGCTTTGCTCCCGCCGTTGTAAGTGGCCAGTCCGGCTCAACGGGACCATATACGCTGTTGGAGGGAGAAACCCACGGTCTGTAACTCTACTAAGTGGATGTGGGGGATGGAACACTTCTTCCAATTGCTTGGCTTAGGGCTACGGGAGCGAGAGGAGGAGCTGCGATGGCCAGCCATGATGGGATGGGCTTTACCGGGCGTGCTCTGATGGATACTTGCTGTGGGAGGATGGTGTGATCTGGATCTGAGGATCCCCGTCTCTTTAAATAGACGATTTACTTACAAGGTTAGGGTGGCAAGTGTAAAAATGCCCCGACTTCTCGCATTTGCTCGACACGTGGAGGATAGACATTATTAGGCGCAGAAGCCGAGGAGTACGACATTCATGGGAAGCCGGACACCACTCGACAGGAACTCAGAATTTGGAGAAGAACCCGCCTTGAAATGCCGAAGACAATCTGCGCGCCGGACTCATCGTCATTGAAGCTTCAGTTCAGGGGCTCTTGAGGAGTCCCGGATTAGGGGTCCTCTGACAGCCGGACTATATGCTTTGGCCGGACTGCTGGACTATGAAGATACAAGATTGAAGACTTCGTCCCCGTGTCCAGATGGGACTCTCCTCATGGCGGAAGGCAAGCTTGGCAATTCGGATATGTAGATCTCCTCCCTTGTAACCGACTCTGTGTAACCCTAGCCCTCCGTGTCTATATAAACAGGAGGGTTTAGTCCGTAGAGACTACAACAATCATAATCATAGGCTAGCTTCTAGGGTTTAGCCTCTACGATCTCGTGGTAGATCAACTCTTGTAATACTCATATCATCAAGATCAATCAAGCAGGAAGTAGGGTATTAGCTCCATCGAGAGGGCCCGAACCTGGGTAAACATTGTGTCCCCCACCTCCTGTTACCATCCGCCTTAGACGCACAGTTTGGGACCCCCTACCTGAGATCCGCCGGTTTTGACACCGATAGCCGTATCGCCCTAGGTTATAACTGTCTCATGATGAATATCATCCAACAAGTCACTGATCCAATGCCTATGAATTTATCTTATATTGTTTCTGCTAAGTTACTACTTCTATCATCACTGTTACACTTGCTACAAAATTATCGCTATCATCAAGTATCCACTCATTATATCACATTATTATCAAAACTATCAAACTACTTTTGCTACTGATCACCTTGCTACACATAATTAATCTCCAGGTGTGGTTGAATTGACAGCTCAGCTGCTAATACCTTCAAATATTCTTTGGCTCCCCTTGTGTCGAATCTATAAATTTGGGTTGAATACTCTACCCTCGAAAATTGTTGTGATCCCCTATACTTGTGGGTTATCAGTTGTCTACCAAATCACATGTGTTGGCACAAGAATGCGGATGGCGAGCTTGTGTACCAACAACATAGACAACTCACATCTGAGTTCATCGCTTACAGGCTTTCCAACCAAATATCCACACTTCCAACAATGAGCATTAAGAGTGTCATTGACCTTGTGAAAGCCATCTTTCATTACAAGGTCAAGTACGGCAAGGCATGGAAGGCGAAGCAAGCCGCATTCAAGATGTTATATGGCAATTGGGAGGAAGCATACAACCGACTCCCTAAGTTGTTGTTAGCTATGGCCGCCACAAACCAAGGCATGGTTCACGTGGTCGAGCCTCATGGGCACCAAACATTGATTCACAACGGGAGGACCGTCTGAGTATTTGGCCGTGCAGTTTGGGCCTTTGAGCAATGCGTGAGGGCTTTTGAGCATTGTCGGCCCGTCATCGCCATTGATGGCACGTTCTTGACCAGACAATACAAGGGAACTATTTTGGTTGCAATAGCAAGTGATGCCAATAACCGGGTGTTGCCTTTGGCTTTCGCTTTGGTTGAGGAGGAGAACAATGATAACTGGGAGTGGTCCTTGCGTCAATTGAGAACAAGGGTATTACCGGCTGAAAGGGAAATTTGTGTCATATCGGATTGCCATCCGGGAATTCTAAACATAGTGGTGGTTGACATTCCCGGTCATGCAAAGTTGCACAATCGATGGTGCATGAGGCACTTTTGTGCAAACTTTTATAGGGCATGTGGTATCAAGGAGTTGGCCGATGATCTTCAAGATTGTTGTCTCGCTTTCTCCGGCAGGCGGTTCACCAACTTGTACAATGCATTGCTCACACACAAGAAATTTGATCCCGGTGGTCTTGACTTTCTCAATAGGAACATTGTAGAAAGGAATAAGTGGGCACGTGCTTTCGATGAAGATGGCCGGAGGTATGGTCAAATGACAAGCAACATGGCAGAATGCTTCAATAATGTGCTCAAGGGTGTACGTGCATTACCCATGACGGCAGTAGTTCAATACACATTTGACAAGATGAATGCGTACTTTTTAAAGTACTCAATGGAGACGGATAAGCAAATTGCTGGTGAGAACAAGGAAAAGCACAAGTACAATTTCCCACCAAAGGTTGAACAATGGTTGGAATTTCAATCACGGAAGGCAGACTCCCAAGAAGCTGTACTATATGACGACAACGATTGGATGTTTGAAGTGAAAGAGCCCGGAGGAACATAAACGATGGCCACCAATACGGAGGCCGGGCTTTCAAGGTCTCCCTAACACGGTGTGATTGTACTTGCATGAGGCCATCGTTGCTTCGTCTCCCATGCTCGCACTTGTTGAACGCATCCCGTGTTAGGAATGTGGACGTAAATTACCCTCTTACCATGCGGGAGCCCGAGTTCTCAATCATGACGGTAAAGAATACATGGGCTCCTCGGTTTCAGCCATACTTGGACCAATCACAATGGCCGGAGTATCATGGAGTTCAACTATGGACGGGCCCGGAATTGAAGGTCATTAGACAGGGAAGACGTAAGACAAAGCGTCTTAGAGGTGACATGGACGGATGGGGCCATGGTGGCAGTCGAGAATCCGGCACCGGCCAATTCCAAGAGCCTCGTGAGCAATCCCGTTGTGGGGAGTGCAATCATGGGGGACACAACACAAGAACTTGTCCCGAACCAAGAAAGAGATCAAAGAAAAACGATGCAAGCACAAGCCAAGCAAATGATAGCCAACCAAGTCAACCAAGGAGTAGCCAACCAAGTCAAACAAGTGCCCAAGTGCCAAACCAATCAAATCAACCAAGCCAACGAGGAACTAGGCAACAAAGAGGGAGTCAACTAGGTCTTACAAGAGGCCGTGGTGATGGTCTTGGCCGTGGTGGTGGTAGAGGTCGTGGTGATGGTATTGGCCGTGGTGGTGGTAGAGGCCGTGGTGATGGTCTTGGCCGTGGTGGTGGTAGAGGCCATGGTGATGGCCTAGGCCTTGGTGGTGGCTATGGCCGTGGTGGTGATCTTGGCCTTGGCGGCGGCGGTAGTGGAGGAATGTTTTCTTGGCTCAGTGGACCATTGTCGTATGTGACTTACTATTATCTTGTTATTTTGGCTCAATGTTTGTGTTGTCATTTTTCATTGTGTGACTAACTATTATGTTGCCATTTTTGTAGGTATGGCATCATCCCAACCCAATGAAGCAACAATTAAGGGGGTGGAGGACACAGAGGGGGAAGGTGAGATGTTGTGGTGGTGGGAGGAGGAGGAAGAAGAAGAAGAAGAAGAAGAAGAAGAAGAAGAAGAAGAGAGGAGGAAGAAGAAGGGACAAGGACCGTGACCTTCTTATGAACCAATATGTGTGCTACTATGTGCTATGAGTCCTAAATGACTATGTGTTTTGGACAACTCTATGTGCTATAACTCCTTCATGTGTGTATGACTATGTGATTGGACTACTCTATGTGCTATGTCTTCTTCATGTGTTTTGGACTACAATATGTGATATTACTTATGATTATGTGACATAGTATGCGAACCACAAAACCTAAAAAGCAATTGATATTTATATGCGTTAGGCCTTTGCAGACATGTA
The DNA here is from genome assembly GCA_021605145.1 of Aegilops bicornis. Taxonomy (NCBI): domain Eukaryota; kingdom Viridiplantae; phylum Streptophyta; class Magnoliopsida; order Poales; family Poaceae; genus Aegilops; species Aegilops bicornis. The sequence continues at coordinate 176,325 of JAHIAL010000033.1, read as the reverse complement.
GTGCAGCGCTGACAGATTAATGACGCACTCGACTTAGAAATCCCCCCCAAAAAAACCTCTTGAAAGCGCTCTTTTGCTCTACGGATTGGCATGTCCAAATGTGCAGCGCCAAGAGACAAAGGCCAGACTGCACTACAGTGCAGCGCCTCTCCTTGTGTTGTACATCCGGACATGCCTATCGAGAGAGCAACAAGCTTCGATGGTTTTGAAAAAATTCTCTAAGTCAGTGCAGCACCTATCTCGGTACGCACTATATGATCTGGCAATGACAACTTCAAGGCGCTACCTTTGTGTAGTGTAGCGCGGCGTATAGGCGCTGCACTCTAACTTAGAGATTTTTGCCCCAAAACCTCTTGGAAGATCTGTTGCTCTCGATAGGCATGTCCAGATGTGCAGCACCGAAGGACGGGTGTTGCACTGTAGTGCAGCACTGTCCTCCCAAGCATCGCGTGACATCTGGACATGCCTATCCAAAGAGCAAAAGAGCGCCCAAAGAGGGCATTCGAGCTGTGCAGCACCTAAGGGATAGGCGTCACACTGTTTAATGTGCAAAGGCCCATGCCTTAGGCGCTGCACATCCGTGTGTCACTTATGCCGCCCCCACCCTCTCCCACACACCCCCACCCCACGCACAAAACCAAGCTCAAGGCCTCCCTCCGCCTCCTCTCTCTCCCTCCCAAATCCTTCTCAGATCCGGAGATTTTTCCGTGGATCTTGAAGCCAACCCTCCTTAAGGTAATCTCCTTCGATCCCTCGTTTTCATCCAAATGAATTCTCACATTACCTCATATCATGCTAGTTTGGGGAAACCCTAGTTGTTGATTGGATTTGGAAATTTGTTGGGAAATCCTAGTTTTGTAGGCATGGCTTCATCCAGTTCCATGACGAGGCCACCGTGTGCTAACCAAGAGGACATGCCGAACAAGTGGGAGGACGATCTTTGGACAAGGTGAAGGAGAAAGATGTCAACATCCCGCCATGTTGGTGTGTGGGGATGTTTGCAAGGTGAAGGTGTCCACCGAATCGAAAAGAAGTGTTGGACGGAAGGAGGAGATATTTTGTATGCTCCAACTATGCTTATGATCGTGCGCTTCCAACCCAACCACTAGTAAGCTAGAGAAGTAAAATGTTATTCTCAAATGTGTGTCAGCACTAACAAAAATTTTGTATGCAGTCACCGCCTCCTCTATGCAAGTACTTCACGCGGATAGATCATGAAGTGCCAGAAGATGTCCAAAAGGACCAATATCAAGATTTTCTTAGGCGCCAGCGATGGTTCGAAGAATCGTTTCGAAGAGGCTTGGAGGAAGAGCGTCGTGAAAAGGAGATGATGGAGCGGAAGAAACGAGAGGAGGAGAGGGCACGCCAAGTGAAACTTGCTCATGAGGAGGACAGGGCAAGAAAGCTTGCAAAGGCTCATGAGGCCCAAGAGGAGGATGAGGCACGTGACAATAAGGGGAAATGGCCTCGCCGACTCAAGAGGGGACTTCGCTGGCAGCACTCGCCATGGAACCGGATGGATCCATGTCGTATTTGTCATGAACTATCTTCTAGGGCAAGAAGCCATTTGTTGTCAACTATGTCGTAGTAGGCCTAAATTTATCATTTGTAATGAATATGCCATGAACTTGTGAGGTTATGTAATATGTTGGTGAACTCTTAGTAGTGTGCTACTTGTGTTTGCGAAGTTGTAGTAATGTTTGAATTGTCCTAAGTGATGAACTCATCGGCATATTACTTGTGTTTGTTCAAATTGTTGTGTAGTTCAAGTTATTGTAAGTGTTGTGATGTTCAAGTGAATTGAAAGTGCTACCAAAAGTGCTTCTGCTTCGCAGTTTTAGCCATCAAAGACTGCAGCGCTTCATACCTCGGTAATCGCACTATACTATGCAAATACCTAATAGTTAGGTGTCACATAAAGATAGTGCAAATAGCCTTACACTAAGGCTTGCAGACACTTAGAATTTTTCTGGCAAGAAATGTTGTTGCAAAGCTTCTGTTGCTCTCTGGATCCACATCCAGATGTGCGGCGCCTGAGGCCTGGGCGCTGCACTATACTGTGTGACGCCTCAATGTTGGGCGCTGCATAGTATAGTGCAATACCGACGCCTGGCCTAGATCATTGTTAATCGCAAAACTGCGTAAACATAAGCTCTTTTGGCAGCAATTTCAATTAAAAATTATATCGCAGCGTCAGAACTGCAGTAAACCGAACAAATACAAGTAATAACTTCAACATCACATCATTTAGGACAATTCAAACATTACTACAAGTTCGCAAAACACAAGTACCACACTACTAAGTGTTCACCAACACATCACATAACCTCACAAGTTTATCAACCTAATGAAACGGCGACAAGTTCAGTTTCATAATAAAACGACAAGCACTAATGCCTTGCTTGTGGCGTGCTCGGTGCCATGCCCGCCGGGCGATCTTCTTCCTCCCGCCAGACGAGCCTCCTCCGCTTCCACTTCCTCCTCCGCCTCATCATCCAAGCTCGTCATCCGTGAGCTCCTCGCGACCACCTTTTGGGTTGCCTCATTGTCAAAGTCACATGTGGGCGTAATGCAGATGGGCTGCCTACGCTTGAACACGTGTGCGGACAGAACTTGAGCGTCCGCCAAAGTAATGCCGTCATCAATCTCATCAGCCTATCACACAATCAAACAATATGGTAAAGACCGGCGTCATAATCAAGTGAGAATTACATCTAAAAGATTAGTTGTACCTCTTGGGTGACCGCACCCTCATCATCCAGATAAGCATGTGAGGAACTCACATCATCCCCCTCATGGTGAGATAAGGGGTCTGATGGTGTACCAGACCTAGAGGCAGATGGTTCATCATATTCTATGTCACGGCAATCGAGAAGGTTTGATAACCGCCTTAACTTCTGGGCCTGGCGCTGTAACATGAACAAGTGTATAAGATACCAAACTCCGCAAGATATGTAACATGGACACATGGGTGCGTTATGTACCTTGAGAAATTTTTGTAGTGGACCTTCATCATTGCCTTCTCCAACCGGTGTCTTCTCCAGAATAGACTGGCTTAAGATCCAAACCAAGCAAATCAAGGGTTCCACCCAATCTTGGACAAATCTCTAAAATGGCAACAAATTTACAGAGGAAAAGAAAGGGAACAGAGGTGTTTACCTAGTAGGAGGGATTGGAGATCGAATCCATGGCTTAAATCTTCAGAACTGAGAGGGGTGTGGGGGGATCCAAAGGCGCCACCTGCTCTCGTTTCTAGAGAACAACTGGAGAGAGAGGGAAGAACTGCTCGGGAGGGCTGGCCCGATCTGCGCTTAAGTCGTAATGTAGCGCCCAAGCCATAGGAGCTGCACATTACATCGTGTGGCGCCCAAATGATTAGGCGATGCAACTGCGGGCTATGGGGCCGCGACTGGCCCCGGCTGCCGCTGGTCGGGGTGCGACACCCTAAAACAAAGGCGCTGCCGCATGGGGTGCAGCCTTTGGTACTGTCGGCGCGCCTTCGAGAAAATTCAATGGCGTGAATTTTTTTCAAAAGCAGTTCAAATTTTGAACTGTTTTCGTCCACAGGTCAAATACTCCTATGTGTTTTTTGCTCGCCGGTCACACATCACCTGCTGCCTTGCCGCGCGCTCTGCCTCGGATACGACAGCCCTTGAGCCTGAGGCACCACTGTAATCGCCTCCTCCGAGGTAGTGAAGGAGGCGGTCCCGCGCCTTCTTGATCACGGGCGGTAGTTCTTCCTTGACGGCGAGGCAGTGACGGCACGGCGGCGATGACGATCAGCCGAGTGAGCATCTGATCTGGACGCCGCGGTGGTGGAGGGGCGACGATGGCTCATCCTTCACGCGGTGTCTGATCAAGACACCGTGGTTGTACTGTGGTGAGGTCGGCTCGTTCTTCAAAGGCCGGAGCAGGGACGTCGGCTCTCGCTTCATGCAGTGGCACAGCGAGGACGGCGGCTCCTGCTTGACGTGCGCCGGCGATGGTGGTGCCGGGTCCATGTAACGGAACGGCCGCTCCATCATTCTCTCGATGTGATGGACGAAATCTTCTTCCGTCAGAGCTACCTCCTTAAGGAGTCGGGCGGCTGCTGCGGGGCCTGGTCCTCCTCAATCACCGGACTAGATGACGATCTCCTCGGCGGAGTTAGGCCGTGGGACGCCGATAGACCCGGAGAAGCGGCGTGGTGGCGCCAAGAACCGTCTGAAGGAGGAGTTTCGCTTACTGCGTGTTTGCGGTGCGAGCACCAGGATTTCGGCATCGCCGTCAGCTGGCTCGGAGAGGACTAGGGCTTGGAAACATAAACGGAGAAGGGCGGGAGGCGATGGTCGGGAGGAGTGCGGCTCATGCGTTGCCACCGACGGCTTAAATAGCGCGCCGAGGCCAGAAGGGCGCCAACCCGCTTCAATGTGGTGCGGCTGACGGGTTGGTTCCTCGGGCGTGGCGTCACCATTGAATCGGCATGCCCGAGAGCTCACGTCCGTCGCCGCCACCTCCCGCCCGGTCAAATCGCAACATCAATGCCGACCGCCGCATGCTCGGGCTGGCATGAATGCGGCGCGGAAAGCGAGCGGGCCGCTCATGGGAAGCAACGCGGGAGAGGCGAGTGAGGATTTTTGGCGGGCCAGTGTGGTCAGACGCGATCTTAGGGGCGGTCCGGCCCACAAGGCCCACCCACATTTGTTTCCAGTTTGCGAGAGAAAATACGTTCGCTCCGCCCGACAGACCAATACAAGCCCGCGTTGAATGAAGCAACACGTCTGAACAACGCGGTCTGAAAAGATGTAGCCGGTTTGTAGGTCAGTGCTGGAGATACCCTAATTGCCCATTAAGACTATCAACTCTGGTCCAGGTGCAGAAGGCTTGATTGCACTTCAAAATGATTAAATTACCCGTGGACCCTCAAAAGAATAATAAACAGCATTGCTTGTAATACGTGTTCTACAAAGATACATAGCCATGTTCATTTGGTTTTCAAACCAAAATATAATTACGAAACTGAGATAGCTCAAATGGTTAGATTCTTTATGGTGAAACCAACACAGAGTTCAAGTCCTAGAAATACACCGGTGGTCGTATTATTCTGAATTTATTTCAATGCTTTTTGACGATGTACATTCAGTGGAAGAAACCGTTTTCATAGACTACGAAGTTGTACGACAACTTAGTCAATCTCAATATGTTATGCCGGCTCAGTATTTTAAAGGTGTTCATAAAAGTATGATGTACGTGTGTACCTTCATGGGGTTAAATATAAGTGTTCGTACATGAACATCTGCATTTGTACTGTGTTAAATGAAATCAAAAGGTAGCTTAAATCGTCAGATTTGACCAGATTAATTGTCCAAGCCCTAGGCTGTGGCCAGTCCAGCCGAGCAGCGCAGCACATTGAATCCCCCGAGATAAATCCACCAGCAAACATCCCGCAGGGGATCCCCCCAAATCGCCAGAGAATTTACAGCCAGCGTCGGAGGGGAGGGGACCATGGCCGAGCGAGCATCTCATGCCTTTTCTCACGTGCTCTCCCTTGGCCGGCCTGCGGAGGGCGCCTGGACCTGGAGCCGGACGGGCAGGGGCCTGGACTGGACTCGACTGCCCGGAACAGCGCAAGCGGACGCCCACCATGTGTTCCGCCCCGACAGATCACTCAAGTCCACTCGAGTACCGTCTTGCGTCTCTGGTCCAATACGGATCCGCGGCTTCATTTCCGCCGCTTTACTGTACTACTGTTCACGGTTGAATTCGGCCGGATCAACAGCCCGCGAGAGTATAAAGTTTCATCAAAGATGTGCCAGGTTTTCTGATTTGAATGAAGCAGGTACACCAGTCAGCAGCCCGGCCCAGCCCAGCCCATCCTCCACCGCGGTCTCTGATTCCTGGTGATGTATACCTTTGCTACATGAAATTGGAGATAATTATATACTCTCTCCATAAAGAAATATATGAGGCGGCTGAGGCCCCCCTCGTGTCGCCCCCGCGGGCGACTCAGGGGGAACCCTAGCCACCATCCGCTCGGCCCTCCTCCACCTCCACCTCTCCTCGCCACTTTACTCGCGTTGTGGGTAAAGCTTGGCCTACGGGCGGCGGGGGCATCTCTCTCCTTGAGCGTCTTGGGCTCTGTGGGACAACCAGATCGCGAAGAGGCGCTGCTAGCCAAGGTCTAGCGGCGCCAAGCGGCGAAAGCATCTTGTCGGCGGCGTTGCGTCATGGCGACGGCTGGCTGAGCAAGTTAGCTGCTTGATACGATCCACCATGAGGCGGTGGCCGCATGGTCTTCGGATCGTGGTCACAAGCGCCTCCATGTTCAGCCGGGATCCATCTGGATCTGGCGCTTGGATGTCGGCCGCGCAGGTGGTGGTCTCACGCTACCGCCTTGTTTCGGGTCGTTGGATCCGGTGCACGGAGATCTACGGCGGTCTTCTTGATCCTCCTTCTGGTGGGTTGAACCCCATGGCACTTGCATCTCACGATCTCGGTTTGTCTCGATGTCGGATCCTATCACTGGAGGTTTGGTGGTATAGGTTGGGGACGGAGGAAACTTTGGCCTACTGGTCCGCCCCAAGATCGACGGGCGTCCCTCGACGTTGTTACCCCACACAGGCGAAGCCTAGGTCCCTCCTATCCACATCTCGAATCCCTCCGGACGAAAGTCCAAAAATTCGATCTGGATTAAGGGCGTGGCGCCTTATGATCGTAACCTCCATGGAGGCGTCGTCTTGGGAGGCTCAGATGGTCGGGCGAGAGATGCTATGGGTGGTGGGCATCGCATGGATCCAAAGAATAAGGACGCAGAGCTCCGGTGGGGAAACCCTAGATCTAGGGTCTACGGATCGGACGATGATGGCACCTTCGATGATGTTGTCCCTCACAGGGGCATCGTTTTGGAGCACGCTACCGGGTCGGAGGGACAAGAGGAGGAGCGGTGTTACATCTATCATGAGGCAGACGGCGGATCTGGCGGCATGGCGCCCGAAGGTTCGGCCGATGGGCGTGTTTGGAGATGGACTCGCAGGAGGAGGGAAGCCGTCTGGCGTCGTGGTGGCGTTGATGGCGCAGAGAGGCGACAAGGTCGGTCTGTGCAACAGTTTTGCTCGAGGATGGACCAAGGGATGATGGAGGTGACGGCCCTTGCCGTCAAGGTGCATCGGGGAGTGTGCCCTGACTGGGTGTGGGACCCAATCCAGATAGTGGCTTGGAGGGGACACCCGGCTTTAGGTGTTAGGCTTTAGTGCGATATCTGTTTGGTATTAGGTCCGGACATTCGGCACACCCTCATCAAGGGGATAGGAATAGCAACGGTGTTGCCAAGATGGTGGCTTAGGCTTATTAATGGATCACCTTATATGGTCTTTATGAATAATTAATAATATGGCTGCATGCATTGTTCAGATGCAGAGACCGGGGGTACATCCTCCTTTTCTAAAAAAAAATTTAGATCATCAAAGTAATAATCTGAACATTCTTATATTTTTTTACAGAGGGAGTACATAGCAATACCAATGATGAGGTATCCCGGCGAGGTTTGGCTAACCGGTGTGGATGAGGTTTTTTCTTTGGGAAATGTTAACGCCCACACGTGTGGGTGTTGACCATCTCGTCCACACGCATCCATCACCGTCCAGAACTATATGCACGAATCTTGGCACAATCTGGCTGATTTTCTGTGCCACGTAGGACAAGGCGTGTGTGTGGTGTGTGACATAGTTCGCCCACACACCAGTTTTCAGTCAAGCACAAGGGCTGGTGTGTGGGCGTTTGCCATCTCGCCCACACGCCCCGCCTCTCTCCCACACCTAATTCAGCTGCCAGCCATGCGTTTTGCAAAGGTACATGGCAATCGCCTTTTAGTGTGATTGCAAAGCAGATGGCAACTCTCTTTTTTACCCGAACATGTCGGTTGCCATATGTTTTGCATAGTACATGACAAATCATTCTGGCGTGCACGTAAAGATGGTATTTACAACTCTTTCTTTTTACATGGCACCGCCCTAACGTGCTTGTGAGCACATGGCAACTCTCTCTTTTACCCGAACATGTTTTTTGCCATGCCATTTTTCAGGTGCTACATGGCAATCGCCTAGTGTTAGTAGGTGGCAACTCCTAAAGTTTGAAATCATGGCAAGCTGCAGAGACTGCATCACACATGGCAACATCTGTAGTTATCCAAAATATGGCAATATGGAACTTTGACCTGAGATGGCAACTGCCTAGTGTTAGTAGGTGGCAACTCCTAAATTTTTGAAATCATGGCAACTGCAGTAGACCAGATCACACATGGCAACAGCTGTAGTTGTCCAAAAAATGGAAATCTGGAACTTTGACCTGAGATGGCAACTGTAGTTGTCCGACATGGCAACCGTAGTTCAACGACATGGCAACGCGACTTAAAACGAACATGTGCGGTCCGCCCATGGCAACCGTGGTGCGCTACGGTAAGTGTCACGTGGGCGTCTTGGGATCACGAGAGTACGAGCGACAGACGAGGCGTGTGGGCGTTATATCTATTTCCCACACGCACATGTATAAGAGTGACGGGAGGAAAAAAAAGCGTGTGAATATTGGGTTGCTTCACACAAGCCGTGCTGGTTGGTTCTTCTTAAACACTTACGTAATCGAGCGTGTGGCAGATTCATAACGCCCACACGTGTGGCAGTTATCGGAACCCTTTTCTTTTCCTTTTTCACCGCCGCAGAATAAGTTACCATCACAAAGATGAAACAAAATCTTTTTACCACCGCCAGCACCACCAGTGGACGGTACATCACCCGCCCGGAGCTGGAATTCCACCATTCTCTGCCTGCCTGCCTGCCTCATCCATTCAACTCCACGACGTCAGGTAAATTTATATTCCGTGACAGCTTTGCAGCACACGTTCTCACCAAGGCTGCCACCATATTCTAACCGCTAAAAAGATCACACCTCACGTACATACATCGCGCGAGGATGAGCGCCAGCTCGAAACGAGAGGAGAGGAATCCACTTTCACAAGGTCGACCAGCTGCTAGTGCCAATCGGCTACTTGTCTCTTCTCCTCGCTTGCCGATCCAGCAAAGAATCTTGATCCAGGAGCATATATTCCTTGACACCACTTGACCAAGTCTTTTGGTACGCAAAAGACCAACAAAAGGAGGAACCTAATGCCGGCCGGCTTTAGTTCCTATGTGAGTGTCGACTCAGCCAATTTAGGTTGCGGTCAGATCGCGGCAACGGTGAAAGCATGTCCCGAAACTTTGTACTACAGTGAAAACGACCCACCTTTATTTCCATGTCCCGAAACTTTGTACTACAGTGAAAACGACCCACCTTTGTTTTGAAGTGATGAAAAGAGTGCCCGAGTTGCCAAACAAAAACATGCTCTTCATGTTTCATTCAGAATGATTCCCGATAGCCAAGTCATTGTAGATGACAGCAAAAGTTGTTAAATCCACCGTGGTTTATGGGCAAAAGTTGTTAGATGAAACGAGTCACCTAGTAGTACTAGTTTTGTCATTGAATGGTCAAAGATTCCAACTAAAATAGGTAATTATTTGCTCACCAATGCTTCGTACCACAGATTCACTATTCATATCAACAACGCAGGTCGTAGTCATCGCTATTCAGAGAACATGACAGCCATTCAGGAAAACTCACGTCCCAACAATCAGACGTGCACTGTCAATTCATCCCAGAGGAAAAACTGTTGACAAGCCAGGAAATGATTAAACATCTAATCTGAAGTTGGATACAACGTAAGAGTCGCTTTGGATTCGACCAGTTCACTGTTTGAAACTCACTTTTCTCTTTTGCTATTGCTTCAGCCCATTACACAACTGTTTGCTCAAAACCAGAACCAGGTTGCAAGTTCATTCTGATACAACCAATGACCACATGGTACAGCATAACTAGTGACACATCCAGGAAGCAACAGAAACAAGTACAAACTTGGCACACCTTCAAAAAACTTTGGAAACCTTACATCTTTTGCTCCTATCAAGATTCACAGATGGGATCGAGATTAGCCTCGCTACACCCTACAAAAATAGCTCCCTGCACACCTATCCCTATGTAAACTTTGATACTTGTGCCTATTCACTTCATCATTGCTAAATAAGGTTTAAGCTTTTGACAAATCAAAGCTCAAACCGTCCTTGAATCAGAAGGCTGAACAAGCCTACTGTAGACCTTACAGGTTTCAAATCTCTGGAATTAGTATCTGCCCTCAAGACAATTCACAGTAGACAGCAAACGTGCTAAATAAAGCATATGGAGACACATGCAGCTCCTGTATCCTCCCAAAAGAGTCCACCACAATTCTCAGCATCCTGCAGAGTACAGAGCTGCTAGCCAGAGATACGCCCCTACTACAACTAGTAAAACGATACGCCAGCATCTATCTACATCAATAAATGTTCTCTCTCCACAGTTCAATCAGGCCAAATACTGAATCTACTAGTACCATACACAAGACCTGCCACATGATCCAAATCGAAATTCGCGTCATGACCAACTAACTCGATCCATCTCATAGCGTCCCACGGCCTCCCCTGCAACACAATTTGGGGGCTCAATTTGCACCATAGCGTGGCACGAATCCTGACAAAAAAGATGGATTAGATCTTGCTTGGCAACCAAAATCCGTCAGATCAAACAGGCAACAATTAAAGCTGGCACCGGATCTAGATCTAGCGAATTTCGCAAATATCAGGCACGCCACGGGCACGAACGAACATACGGAATCGCACATAAAAATCGGCAGCGAGTAGCAGCAATCTATCAGCAGCCCCGGACCGATCGAACCAGTGGAGACCCGACGGCGGCAGAGCATCAACAAATTCGGGGCGCGGAGAGACGGCGAAAGCGGCGGTGTGGTCGCTGCGCCGGCTCCGATTCACTTGGTGCAAGGCGGGATCCGGCCCGTCGGGGCGGGCGGAGGGTCCCGATCTGCACCAAGCGAGCCCGAGGCGGCGGCGACGGGGAGGGGAGGAGACGAGCGATCGATCCCGATTCGGTTGCTCGGCTCGGCGGGCGGTGGACTTTGTGGGGGAGGAGGGGGGGAGCGTGCTACCTACGGCGACTGGTCGCTGCGTGGAAGGGAAGAGGAGGAGGGGGCGCGGGTTTTATAGCTGGGGGACTGGGGAGGTGGGGATTCGGGAGAGAGCATATTAGGGCGGGGTAGGTGGGGCCGCGCCCGCAGCACAGGCATGTGCGGTTCTCCTCTCCTCTCCGATCAGGTCGGTCAGGCCTGCGGCTATGGGAGAAAGGGGATTTTTTCCTTTTCTACTACCAAGGATTTGATGCTACTAGTGTGTGTGCATTTGCTTTCCTCCTTGTCTTTTGTGATTCCTTCTCTCACATGGTGGTGATATGGATTGATTCTTTTCATATCAAGGATTTCTTTTCCTTTCTTATAATTATTACTAGTTTCCGAATTCATTTGATATCAAGTCACCACTCACCGCCTGTGTCAAAATTAGCAAATAAAATAAGATCGGTTGTCTATTGTCAAGAATAGAAAGGGGATTTGGTGCATACCTTCGCCAATTTGATATAACCATGAATGTCGACGCATCGACCGAACTTTAGGGTTCGCTGACCGGCGACCTATCTAGCCCAACATCTCGCAATTTTAGGGGGAGATGTGTCCGTAAGGGGTTTCCCGACTTCTCCAAAGAGTTCGACACTAGATCCGATCAATAGGAGGAAAAATGATGAGTTCTGGAAGAAGATGTGGCGGCAATACTGGAGAGGAGGCTGACTTGAGTGGTATGGTTGGAAGCATCGACGTTAACTTTTGAGTGAATTGTAGGCTAGGTTTTCACCTAGAAGAAGAGGTGGGTGGCGGCGAACCTCTGCTGGGAGTGTGGGGTTAGGGGTAGAGAGGGAATATATAGGATGGGCGTAGATGATGAGAACCGTTGGATTGGATCCAAGGGTTAGTATATGTTCTCTTGTAGGGTTAGGGTTTGTAAGTAATCAAGGAAGCAATTTGGCAAGGGCCCTCGGTTAAAAAATGGGGTTAGGGATAGAGAGGGTATGTATAGAGCGACGTAAATGATGAGACTCATTGGATTGGATCCAAGGGTTAGCATATGTTCTCTTGTAGGGATAGGGTTTGTAAGGAAGGGAAGGGTCGGCGGCGGCAAACTAATTTCTATTGTTGCTAGGTGGAGATTTGGCCAAAAATCATATTGGGTCTTATTTAGTGGATACCCATCTTTTATTTCGTTTTGCGAGGGACCCATCTTTTATTCTTAAGATTATTGTTTTGTAAGTTCGGACATTGTTGCCAATTTATCAGGAAAACAAACCTCTAGTCAAATAATCGGAACTGGGTGCCTCAAAAGAACTAATATTGATAATGCTTGTTTTTTATATAAAGATGATAGTGCAAAATATATCTGTTGGGGAACGTAGTAATTTCAAAAAAATTCCTACGCACACGCAAGATCATGGTGATGCATAGCAACGAGAGGGGAGAGTGTTGTCTACGTACCTCGTAGACCAAAAGCGTTAAGCGTTTAGCACAACGCCATTGATGTAGTCGTGACGCCTTCATGATCCGACCGATCAAGTACCAAACGTCTGGCAAGACTCTCCGAAGTTCAAGACATGCGCTCAAATTTCACGATGGCGTCCCTCGAACTCCGATACAGCCTGAAAGTGTTGAGGAGAGTTTCGTGAGCACGGCAAGGCGTGGTGAAGATGTTGATGTTCTACACGCGGGGCTTCACCTAAGCACCGCTACAAGATTATCGAGGTGGACTATGGTGGAGGGGCACCGCACGGCTGGGAGAGATCAACTGATCAACTGTGTGTCTAAAGGTGCCCGCCTCCGTATATAAAGGAGCAAGGGGGTGCGACCGACCAAGTGGAGGCGCGCCAGAGGAGTCCTACTCCCAGGAGTAGGACTCTTTCCTAGTTGGAATAGGATTCGGGAGGGAAGAGGAGGAGAGAAGGAAGGCCGCCTCTCCCTGTCCTATTCGGACTAGGAGGGCGCTGCCCAGCCGCCTCCTCTTCTCTCCGTAAAGGCCCACTAAGGCCCATTTACCTCCCGGGGGTTCCAGGTAACCTCCTTGTGATTACTAAGAAAATCCCGATTTCACGGAACACTTTCGATATCCAAACATAGGCTTCCAATATATCAATCTTCATGTCTTGACCATTTTGAGACTCCTCGTCATGTCCGTGATCACATAGGGACTCGAACAACCTTCTGCAGACATCAAAACATATAAAATCATAATATAACTATCATCGTAACGTTAAGCGTCACGGACCCTACGGGTTCGAGAACTATGTAGACATGACCAGACATGTCTCCTGGCCAATAACCAATAGCGGAACTCCGGATGCTCATATTGGCTCTCACATATTCTCACGAAGATCTTTATCGGTCGCATCAAGCATAACAACATACGTTGTTCCCTTTGTCATCGGTATGTTACTTGCAGAGATTCGATCGTCGGTATCTCAATACCTAGTTCAATCTCGTATCTAAGTCTCTCTTTACTGCATCTTGTGAATACATCATCCCGTTAACTAACTCATTAGTTGCAATGCTTGCAAGGCTTAAGTGATGTGCATTACCGAGAGGGCCTAGAGATACCTCTCCCAGCAATCGGAGTGACAAATCCTAATCTCGAAATACGCCAACCCAACAAGTACCTTTGGAGACACCTCGTAGAGCTCCTTTATAATCACCCAGTTATGTTGTGACGCTTGGTAGCACACAAAGTGTTCCTCCCAGAAAGGAGTTGCATAATCTCATAGTCATAGGAACATGTATAAGTCATGAAGAAAGCAATAGCAACATACTAAACGATCGTGGTGCTAAGCTTAACGAAATGGGTCATGTCAATCACATCATTCTCCTAATGATGTGATCCCGCTAATCAAATGACAACTCATGTCTATGGCTAGGAAACATAACCATCTTTGATCAACGAGCTAGTCAAGTAGAGGCATACTAGTGACAATCTGTTTGTCTATGTATTCACACATGTATTATGTTTCCTGTTAATACAATTCTAGCATGAATAATAAACATTTATCATGATATAAGGAAATAAATAATAACTTTATTATTGCCTCTAGGGCATATTTCCTTCAATATCATGGGTTAGAAAGCGAGTATAAAACAAATGGATTGGATCCCATCGAGTCTACCATATTAGGAAACAATGATGCTTGTCGCACTTAAAATGGAAATTAGCTGTCATCGCCTTGAAAGGAATTATATATTTTTGTCAAATAGTACAAAGATTTGCCCAAACGTGTGATTTAACTTATTTTCTTGCTATAACCAGATTTTGGAGTTAAAAATCCATAGTCCTTTCAATTTCTAAGGTATTGAGACATTTCTCATGATAAAACATCGACCGATTATTTCACGTAACCTTCCAACTAGTAGCAAAATACCCAAGCATTGATATGGAAATGAGACATCAAGTGGAGGTACTTATGTTGTGAGCATCTGCTACGTCTCGAGCTTGCGTTGGTTTTCCCCGAAGAGGAGGGGATGATAAAGACAAGATGGCGTAAGTATTTCCCTCGGTTTTTGAGAACCAAGGTATCAATCCAAGAGGAGGCTACGCGCAAGTCCCTCGTACCTGCACAAAACGATAGCTACCGCAACCAACGCGATTAGGGGTTGTCAATCCCTTCATGGTCACTTACGAGAGTGAGATCCGATAGAGATAATATTTTTGGTATTTTTGATATAAAGATGCAAAAGTAAAAAGTAAAAAGCAAAGCAAGTAAATAAAGTGATGGAGATTGATATGATGAGAATAGACACGGGGGCCAAATATAGGTTTTCATTAGTGGCTTCTCTCAAGAGCATAGATTTTCTACGGTGGGTGAACAAATTACTGTTGAGCAATTGACAGAATTGAGCATAGTTATGAGGTTATCTAGGTATGATCATGTATATAGGTATCACGTCCGAGACAAGTAGATCGAAACGATTCTGCATCTACTACTATTACTCCACTCATCGACCGCTATCCAAAGATGCATCTAGAGTATTAAGTTAAAACAGAGTAACGCCTGTAAGCAAGATGACATGATGTAGAGGAATAAATTCATGCAATATGATAAATACCCCATCTTGTTATCCTCGACGGCAACAATACAAGACGTGCCTTGCAACCCTTCTGTCACTAGGTAAGGACACCACAAGATTGAACCCAAAGCTAAGCACTTCTCCCATTGCAAGAACTACCAATCTAGTTGGCACAAACCAAACGGATAATTCAAGAGACTTGCAAAGATAACTCAATCATACATAAAATAATTCAGATAAGATTCAAATATTATTCATAGATAAGTTGGATCATAAATCCACAATTCATCGGTCTCAACAAACACACCGCAAAAAGAAGATTACATCGAATAGATCTCGACGAGAGAGGGGGAGAACATTGTATTGAGATCCAAAAAGAGAGAAGAAGCCATCTAGCTACTAGCTATGGACCCGAAGGTCCAAGTAAACTACTCACACTTCATTGGAGGGCTATGGTGTTGATGTAGAAGCCCTCCGTGGTGGATGCCCCCTCGTGAGCTCTCGAATAGGCCCCAAGATGGGATCTCGTGGATACAGGAAGGTATGGCGGTGGAATTAGGTTTTTGGCTCGCTACGATAGTTTGGGGATACGAGGTATATATAGGAGGAAGAATGCGTGGGTGGAGGCGTCGGGGGCCCACGGTGGGCGCGCCGAGGGGCGCCCTCCACCCTCGTGACCGCCTCTGTGCTTCTTGGAGTAGGGTCCAAGTCTCTGGATCACGTTTCGGTGAGAAGATCACGCCTCGAAGGTTTCATTCTGTTTGATATTCCGCTTTCTTCAAACATCGAAATAGGCAAAAAAACAGAATTTGGGGGCCTCCGGTTAATAGGTTAGTCCCAAAAGTAATATAAAAGTGGAAAATAAAGCCCAATATAGTCCAAAACAGTAGATAAAGTAGCATGGAGCAATCAAAAATTATAGATACGTTGGAGACGTATCGAGGCATCCCTAAGATTAATTCCTGCTCGCCCTCGAGTAGGTAAATGATAAAAGAGAATTTTTGATGCGAGTGATACTTTGGCATAATTTCAATATAAATCTTCTTACTTGTGATATGAATATTCAGATCCGAAAGATTTAAGACAAAAGTTCATATTGACATAAAAATAATAATACTTCAAGCATACTAACTAAGTAATTATGTCATCTCAAAAATAACATGGCCAAAGAAAGTTCATCCCTACAAAATCATATAGTTAGGCTATGCTTCATTTTCACACACAAAGATGTTCCCAACTTCTATACCCCGATGACAAGCCAAGCAATTGTTTCATACTCAAATAATCTCAAACTCTTTCAACCTTCACGCAATACATGAGGCGCGAGCCATGGATATAGCACTATGGGTGGAATAGAATATGATGATGGGATTGTGTGGAGAAGACAAAAAGGAGAAAGTCTCATATCGACGAGGATAATCAACGGCTATGGAGATGCCCATCAATTGATGTCAACATGAGGAGTAGGGATTGCCATGCAACGGATGCACTAGAGCTAAAAGTATATGAAAGCTCTACAAAAGAAACTAAGTGGGTATGCATCCAACTTGCTTGCTCACGAAGACCTAGGGCACTTTGAGGAAGCCCATCATTGGAATATACAAGCCAAGTTCTATAATGAAAAATTCCCACTAGTATATGAAAGTGACAAAATGAGAGACTCTCTATTATGAAGATCTTAGTGCTACTTTGAAGCACAATATATGAGACTCACTACATGAAGAACAAGGTGCTACTTTGAAGCACAAGTGTGGTAAAAGGATAGTAGTATTGTCCCTTCTCTCTTTTTCTCTCATTTTTTTATTTGGGCCTTTTCTTTTTTATGGCCTCTTTTTTTCGTCCGAGTCTCATCCCGACTTATGGGGAATCATAGTCTCAGTCATCCTTTCCTCACTTGGGACAATGCTCTAATAATGATGATCATCACACTTTTATTTCTCTTACAACTCAACAATTACAACTCAAACTTAGAACAAAATATGACTCTATATGAATGCCTCCGGTTGTCTAGGGATGGTGCAATGAATCAAGGGCTACATGTATGGAAAATAATGCATGGTGGCTTTGCCACAAATACGATGTCAACTACATGATCATGCAATGGCAATATGACAAAAGTAATGTATGTCATGATGATGATGAACGGAACGGTGGAAAGTTGCATGGCAATATATCTCGGAATGGCTATGGAAATGCCATGATAGGTAGGTATGGTGGCTGTTTTGAGGAAGATATAAGGAGGATTATGTGTGAAAGAGCGTATCATATCACGGGGTTTGGATGCACCGGCGAAGTTTGCACCAACTCTCAAGGTGAGAAAGGGGAATGCACGATACCGAAGAGGCTAGCAAATGCAGAAGGGTAAAAGTGCGTATAATCCATGGACTCAACATTAGTCAAAAGAACTCATATACTTATTGCAAAAATTTAGAAGCCATCGAAATTCAAGTACTACACACAATGCTCCTAGGGGGATAGATTGGTAGGAAAAGACCATCGTCATTCCCCGACCGCCACTCATAAGGATGCACAAGCCGGTACACTTCATGTTTCAAATTTGTTACACAACTTTACCCATACGTGCATGCTACGGGACTTACAAACTTCAACACAAGTATTTCGCAAATTCACAATTATCAACTAGCACGACTTTGATATTATTACCTCCATATCTCAAAACAACTATTAAGCATTAAATTTATCTTAGTATTCAACTCACTCAAAAGAAAGTTTCACATATCTTGAGTACCAAGTATATTAACATTAAGCAAATTACCATGGTATTAACGACTCTCAAAATAATCTAAGTGAAGCATGAGAGATCAAGTTTCTTTAAAACAAATCCACCAATTGCGTTTCTAAAAGATCTAAGTGAAGCACTAGAGCAAAAAATTATCACGCTCAAAAGATATAAGTGAAGCACTATGAGCAAAACTATCAAGCTCAAAAGATATAAGTGAAGCACATAGAGTATTCTAACAAATTCCAAATCATGTATGGCTCTCACAAAAGGTGTGTACAGCAAGAATAATTGTGGTAAACTAACAAGCAAAGACTCAAATAATACAAGACGCTCCAAGCAAAACACATATCATGTTGGTGAATAAAATATAGCTCCAAGTAAATTACCGATGGAAGTAGATTTAAAGAGGGATGCCTTCCGGGCATCCCCAAGCTTTGACTTTTGGTGTCCTTGGATTATCTTGGGGGTTCCATGGGCATCCCCAAGCTTAGGCTCTTGCCACTCCTTGTTCCATAATCCATCAAAAGAATTCACCCAAAACTTGAAAACTTCACAACACAAAACTCAATAGAAATCTCGTGAGCTCCGTTAGAGAAAGAAAACAAAAGACTATTTTAAGGTACTGTAATGAACGCATTATTTATTTATATTGGTGATAAACCTACTGTATTCCAACTTATCTATGGATTATAAACTATTTTACTAGCCATAGATTCATCAAAATAAGCAAACAACACACGCAAAACAGAATCTGTCAAAAACAGAACAGTCTGTAGTAATCTGTAACTAACGCAAACTTATGAAACCCAAAAACTTCTACCAAAATTAGACGACCTGGAAAATTTGTTTACTGATCAGCAGCAATTGGAATCACTATTTTATCACGTTCTGGTGATTTTTAACAATTCGGGCACTGAGCGCAAAGATTCTGGAAATTACAGCAAGATCAAATAACTATCTCCCAAGAAGATCTAATAGGTTTAACTTGGCACAAACACTAATTAAAAGATAAAACCACATCTAAACAGAGGCTAGATGGATTATTTATTCCTAAACATAAGCAAAAACAAAAAAAACTAAAAATAAAATTGGGTTGCCTCCCAACAAGCGCTATCGTTTAACGCCCCTAGCTAGGCATAAAAGCAAGGATAGATCTAGGTATTGCCACCTTTGGTAGGCAATCTTTAAGTGGCTCTCATGTTAGATTCATATGGTAATTTTATTTTCTTTCTAGGGAAGTGTTCCATGCCCTTCTTTAAGGGAAATTGGAATCTAATATTTCCTTCCTTCATATCAATAATTGCACCAATCGTTCTAAGGAAAGGTCTACCAAGAATAATAGGACATGAAGGATTGCAATCTATATCAAGAACAAAATCTACGGGCACATAATTCCTATTTGCAACAATAAGCACATCATTAATTCTTCCCATAGGTTTTTTAATAGTGGAATCCGCAAGATGCAAGTTTAGAGAGCAATCATCAAAATCACGGAAATCTAGCAAATCACACAAAGTTTTGGGAATAGTAGAGACACTAGCACCCAAATCACACAAAGCATGAAACTCATAATTTTTAATTTTAATTTTGATAGTAGGTTCCCACTCATCATGGAGTTTCCTAGGGATAGAAACTTTCAACTCAAGCTTTTCTTCATAAGATTGCATCAAGGCATCAACAATGTGTTCGGTAAAGGCCTTATTTTGACTATAAGCATGAGGAGAATTTATCACGGATTGCAACAAGGAAATACAATCAATTAAAGAGCAATTTTCATAATTAAATTCCTTGAGATCCAATATAGTGGGTTTAGCAATATCTTGATTTTTATTTCTTTTAATCCCACTTTTATCAATTTCATCATCAAGATCTAAAAACCTAATTCTTAGAATGCCTTCTAGGTAAAGGAAGATCATATTCAGTTTCATCAAGATTCATATTGCAAAACAAAGATTTAATAGGGGACACATCAATAACTTTTAGATCTTCATCTTGGTTTTCATAGGAATTAGAAGAACACGCTTTAATAAAGGCATCTTTGGAAGCACGCATCCTAGCGGTTCTTTCTTTGCACTCATCAATGGAAATTCTCATGGCTTTGGGAGACTCATTGATATCATGCTTAGGAGAAATAGATCTAAGCTTTAAAGAATCAATCTCGAGAGAAATTCTATCAAGGTTCCTAGCCAAATCATCAACTTTAAGCAATTTCTCTTCAAGCAAAGCATTAAAATTCTTTTGTGAATTCATAAACTCTTTAACACTACTCTCAAATTCAGAGGGCATCTTATTAAAATTTCCATAAGAGTTGTTATAGGAATTTCCATAATTATTAGAAGGATTACTAGGATAAGGCCTAGGATTAAAATTCCTCTATCTGGCGTTGTTACCAAAATTAGTCCTACCAACAAAATTCACATCCATAAATTCATTATTATTCTCAATCAAGGTAGACAAAGGCATATCATTAGGATCAGAAGAAACACTCTTAGTAAAAATAACTTCATAAGTTCATCCATCTTTCCACTCAAAACATTGATTTCTTCTATAGCATGCACTTTTTATTAGTAGATCTTTCGGTATGCCATTGAGAATAATTAACCATAATATTATCTAGAGTTTAGTAGCGTCTCCTAAAGTGATTTCCATAAAAGTGCCTCCATGTCCGAATCCAAAAGATTTCTAGAAGCAAAATTCAATCCAAAGATAATTTTTTTTTTGTATAATCATCCACAAGTTCAAACCATGAGTAGGACAATTACGTTATCATTAATTTCATTCTCTCCCAAGCTTGTGCAACATGTTCATGATCAAGTTGCTTAAAATTCATAATATCGTTCCTAAGAGAGATAATCTTAGCGGGAGGAAAATACTTAGAGATAAAAGCATCTTTGCACTTGTTCCAAGAATCAATACTATTTTTAGGCAAAGATGAAAAACCCCGCTTTAGCATTTCCATCTCTAAGCAAAAAAGAAATAGCTTGAATTTAACGACATCGTTATCGACATCTTTTTTCTTTTGCATATCACATAAATCAACGAAGCCATTCAGATGAGTAGCGGCATCTTCACTAGGAAGGCCGGCGAATTGATCTTTCGTAACAAGATTCAACAAAGCAGTATTGATTTCACAAGATTCAGTATTGGCAACAGGAGCAATCAGAGTGCTAAGAAAATCATTATTATTGGTATTGGTGAAGTCACACAATTTGTTAGCATCTTGAGCCATCGCGACAAACAAGCAATCTAACACACGAGCAAACAAGCGGACGAGAAAAAGGCAATGGAAAGAGAGGAGGAGATTGGGAAAGAGAGGGCAAATAAAACGGCAAGGGTGAAGTGGGGGAGAGGAAAACGAGAGGCAAATGGCAAATAATGTAATACGAGAGATAGGGACTGTGATGGGTACTTGGTATGTTGACTTTTGCGTAGGCCTCCCCGGCAACGGCGCCAGAAATCCTTCTTGCTACGTCTCGAGCTTGCGTTGGTTTTCCCCGAAGAGGAGGGGATGATGCAGCAAGATGGCGTAAGTATTTCCCTCGGTTTTGAGAACCAAGGTATCAATCCAAAGAGGAGGCTACTGGCAAGTCCCTCGTACCTGCACAAAAGCGATAGCTACTCGCAACCAACGCGATTAGGGGTTGTCAATCCCTTCAAGGTCACTTACAGAGTGAGATCGATAGAGATAATATTTTGGTATTTTTTGATATAAAGATGCAAAGTAAAATGTAAAAGCAAAGCAAGTAAATAAAGTGATGGAGATTGATATGATGAGAATAGACCCGGGGCCATAGGTTTCACTAGTGGCTTCTCTCAAGAGCATAGATTTTCTCTGACTTGCGGTGAACAAATTCTTGTTGAGCAATTGACAAAATTGAGCATAGTTATGAGGTTATCTAGGTATGATCATGTATATAGGCATCACGTGCGAGACAAGTAGATCAAAGCGATTACGCATCTACTACTATTACTCCACTCATCGACCGCTATCCAAAGCATGCATCTAGAGTATTAAGTTAAAACAGAGTAACGCCTTAAGCAAGATGACATGATGTAGAGGAATAAATTCATGCAATATGATAAATACCCCATCTTGTTATCCTCGATGGCAACAATACAATACGTGCCTTGCAACCTGTCGGTGTCAAAACCGGCGGATCTCGGGTAGGGGGTCCCGAACTGTGCGTCTAGGCGGATGGTAACAGGAGACAAGGCACACGATGTTTTTACCCAGGTTCGGGCCCTCTCAATGGAGGTAAAACCCTACTCTGCTTGATTAATATTGATGATATGGGTAGTACAAGAGTAGATCTACCATGAGATCGTAGAGGCTAAACCTAGAAGCTAGCCTATGGTATGATTGTTGTTCCTCCTACGGACTAAAACCCTCCGGTTTATATAGACACCTAGGATAGGGTTAGGGTTACAGCAGTCGGTTACAATGGTAGGAGATCTACATATCCTCAGACGCCAAGCTTGCCTTCCACGCCAAGGAAAGTCCCATCCGGACACGGGACGAAGTCTTCAATCTTGTATCTTTATAGTCCAGAGTCCGCCACTGATGATAGTTTGGCTATCCGGACACCCCCTAGTCCAGGACTCCTCAAGAGTAGCCGAACTGTGCTTCAATGACGATTTAGTCCGGCCACAGATATTGTCTTCGGCATTGCAAGGCGGGTTCCTCCTCCGAATACTTCATAAAAGATTTTGAACACAAGGACAGTGTCCGGCTCTGCAAAATAATTTCCACATAACACCGTAGAGAGAATAATATCCACACAAAATCAATCTGCTGACGTATTCCGCAGCGTGCCATCACGCCACGGCCAAGTCTTCGTTCGAATCATTTTTACTATACCGCCTCAGCGCGTTTAGCGAGGCGGTTTCCTTGGCACGTCTTGTCAGAGCAGAGATCGTGTCCCCTTATTCCGGGATTCTCATCAATACGGACGTGGGTAACCCAATCGTGCCCGTTGGCATGCCTCCTCTATCGAAGGCGAGTCCCGAATGGTCAACGGGAGGGCTCTTGGTATTCAACCTCTTTATAACGAGACCAAGGCCCGCTCCTTTCTTTCAATCTCAATCGAATCCGCCCCTTGCTTTGAGTTCCAACACCCAAAGCTCCAGATTTAGGCGCTTCGGACCTTCGAGGATGTCCGGCTCCGAGCACGCAAGGCGGTGGATGCCTTCCTCCGTTCTGAAAGAAGGCGTGCTAAGTGAGAAGGCGCCGGAGTATCTAACCGCGAGATTTTGTATAGGCTGCTGCTCCAGGGCAGGTCATTCCCACTCCGAGCCCGGCGAGAGCGTGGTGTTTGTGTCTCACTTCCTTGGGGTTTAGGTTTCTCGGCGGATCCCTTTGTGCGGGCTCATGTTTTATTATGGGCTGGAATTCCATGACATGAATCTGAGTC
Source organism: Aegilops bicornis (assembly GCA_021605145.1). NCBI lineage: Eukaryota > Viridiplantae > Streptophyta > Magnoliopsida > Poales > Poaceae > Aegilops > Aegilops bicornis. The sequence continues at coordinate 153,128 of JAHIAL010000033.1, read as the reverse complement.
CATCCTCCACATCTCGTCATTCATTGTCGTATGTGAAGCCTTCCTCCATATTACCCCTCACTTCGGATTGTGGCTCAAGACCTTCAAGGTGGAGCCGAAGATGATCGAGGGGCAATAGGCAGAGTGCGGAGGGGCGGTCATAAGCAAGTGTGCTGATGCTCCGTGGCCGGAGGGCTCTTTCAGAGGAGCTTGGTTTGTGGCAACGGAGTGGTTTTATATCGCCGCTCCTGGGGCACCAAATGGGTGGCGCTACCCACCTTCCGCCAGGTCCACCAATGGTGGCATCATGGGTTAACTAGGGGCTCGGCGGGGACCGCCCAAGGACGTTCCTCCGCATTGCGTGGCCGTATTCGAACCTCCGAAAAGAGAGATCAATCTGGTCGTGGCGGTGCGAGTTATGCTAATTAGGCGTATACCGCCTGCAAACATCGCCCCCTCCGTCTGTGGGAGTTTAATCCGGAGGACCACGAGCTCTCCAACATTTTATGGGCGCCTGCGTGGAGATGTATAAAAGCCCATTTCTTGGATCACAAGAGAAGTGTCTGGTCTTGACCGAGGACGCAGGGACTAAGCTGCAATCGCCTTGAGATACTCAAGTAAGTAGTCCTCAGAACCGGACGTGCTGTTCATTCATTTATCATATATATGCCCTTTAAGGGAGCCGCTTGAGCAGGAGTGGATAGCCAAGGCAAAGTTGATAAGGTGTCGGCTCCCCTCGAGAGACCACGCCGGATCCTATGTGACCAAGATGTTGAAGGCCGCCTTTTGAAGAAGGCGAACGGGAGAGCCGGGAAACAACCGCCTCCACGAAGGAGGTTTTCAAGGAAGGAGGAATCAAGGATCCTACCTTCCGAGGGGAGAAGAGGACCGCCTCCGAAGACCCGGAAGCCAAGGCCTCAAAGCGGGGAAAGAAGTTTTCGTCAGACAGTCCGGCGCGGGGAAATACCCCAGCCGCACTATTTCCCGAGGATCAGCCCTCAATGAGCCGTAAGTAAAAAAGAAGGGGTCTTGTGAATAAAGGATATCCTTGTATTTATTTCTCAAGATAACCGAAATTGTACCTTGTAGTTCGGATCTCAGCCCTTCTCAGAGCTTCGTCTTCGGGGATCTTCGTCCGGAAATGATGGAGAGCTTAAACGCCTCCACCTATCGCGCCTTCATGTGAGGTGGGGACCACGAGGTGTCGTCACGGAGAGTTTTCCCGAGTCCGGGCGGGGTTAGAAGGTCCGCGCCAACCGGGCGCTGCGGTCGGAGGAGCTGAAGGACCTACTCGGGCGAGTGTCTATCTCAGAAGATCACCGTGCGCTGATGGCTACGTGATTGGAAGAATTGCCTCCGCTGAGAGCGGATTGCACGAAGCCGCCAGAAGTTTACAGACGGGGTTTGAGGTACGAGAAAAAAGATGATATACCTTCTGACAGTTATGCATGTAGAATGCGCTCGTGAGCAGATAGTAGCCTCGAGACTCGATGCGTTGTCAAAAATGACAGCGCCAAGGATCATAATCCCGCTTTTAATATCGCTCTTCCTTTGTAGGTGGCGAAGTGTCGGTGGCAAGTCGGATTGATGAATTTGCCGAACTAAAGCGGCAACTTGACGCGTGGCGGATGCTGACATCACACTTATCAATAAGCGGTTTGACGAGTCACAAGGTATGCGACTTCTCCGGGCACCGTAAGGAGCTTGGCGCCCATGCCTTACTACTTGTATGCTTTGATGCAGATGGCGCTGCCGTGGAGAGGCTGCGGGCGGAACTCGCCCGAGCTAAAGAGCAAGCCCAAAAGAGTAATGCGGCTGCTTTAAAGGCGGCCGAAGAGCTGAAAGCCGAACGGGCTGCTCACTGCCGAAGCAAAGAGGAAATGGCCGAGATGGCCGTAAAGTTGAAGGATGCTACCGACCGCTGCGGGGTTCTTGAAAAAGAACGTCAAGCGGAACAAGAGGGCCTGACAAAGGCCACCGCCGGAACCAAGGATGCGGTTCGGCGCGAGAGCTGCCAAAGAGGAGCCGAGTCAGCCGGGATCTGCGGTGCCGAAAACCGTTCTAACTGCGGAGGAGATATACGGATCCGGGTATGCTCGGTTGGATAAGCTGTGGAATTCGTAGGATGCTTATCTGGACTTAGCGGCGAGTCTGCGACGCGATTGAGCACTTCCGAGGCGAAGGGGCACGAAGGGAAGAGCTATTTTGGTCGCAATTCCATAGTCCGGGCGTCCTCTTCCGTTGCCGATCGGGTTGGCGAATGGACCGAGCTGAATCGATTATCCGGACTTGCTATGAAGCACGTCATGACTCATTTGTGGCCAGGCGGACCCCAGCCAAGAGTTATTTTGGCTTAGTGCAGCAGTTCCTTGGTGCGGTATCACAGACGACGCAATGAAGCGGTCGGCGTGTATTGAGGGTGCGCGGATGTCTCTTGCCCGTGTCAAGACATACCGGGCGGAGATGAAGGCCACCGACGTTGCATCCCGTGATTCGGACAGGCTTCAGTACCGCCGAGCACTATTTTGAGGAATTACTGCAGGGAGCTCGTTTAATAGAGACTCAGTGCTTGAAGGATTTTATGTTTGAATGACATGTGTAATTTTATGAAACATCGTTTCGATTTAATGTAAGAGCTTTTTATAATTGTGCCTTCAAGTAGCAAACTACCTGTGCGGCCGGTGATGTATATGTGTATATAACCTGAAAGATGGCAGCCCTTGGCTTCAGCCCCCATGCACATAGTGCGGGGGTGTTTGCGAAAAGGTGCATTTTCACACTTAATCCAACGTCTTGGTCCTGTAAAGGAGGTGATAGCGTAGCAAACTAGGCAACCGGACTATAATGCTTTATCACTTTCACTTAGCCATAGGGGTTCGATGGTGGGGCTATGATATAGCCCCTGGGGGCACCGCACTCTCCCGAATGCGGGGTGCGTATGTGCCTGACCGGGAAATGGTCCTTCGTCTATGCAGAGGAATTCTAAACATTCCTGTGGGTCATCGAGTGGTTGACCAGTTTCACGCTACATCATGACAGTCAGTTTTTGGCTTTCTCTACTGAGGTGCTCACCCGGCCGAACTGGGGCACAATCGCAGTAGTTCTCCGGGTGCTGCGTTAGCCGATAAAACGGAACGTAAGGCAAGAAAAACACAGGAGCCGGGCAAACCCAACATTTGACCAAAGACATGATTCGGAGCTGATGCATATAAGGCCTAACTCGAGACGCGAACACTCCTAAGGTATTCGATCTTTATGAAAACGGGCGTAACAATGCCCTAAGCCCCGGTGTCCGTGCATCGCGCAAAAATTCTGAGCGTCGATGCCAAAACGCCAGACCTCCTCCTCGGTTATAGCAAGAAACCGGGGATGTGTATCAACAAGAGACAGAAAAAGGTTTACGTAGGTCTTAATCGAAAAGAATCCTTGCAACGGGTCCTCGCTTGACGCCTGCGCTACCGTGTCTCCGCAGCCGTATCCTAGACGGTGTAGTACGGTGTTCATCTCAGAAAAAGAAGAACTTAGTTGAAAAAAAAGATCGTATGCGGAAATGTAATTGGAAATAATCATAGTATGATTCAAAAATGAATAAAATTGAGCTTTATTGTCTCTTGTTGTACATGCATGGAGCCCTTGTAAGGGGGGGTACGCGCTAGTAAGCGCCATGTTTATTTATGCCGGACTACGCTTAACCGTGTCCGGGTCCGAACGACCTGCTTTAGACGCTTTTGGCCAGTAAGGCCGTATTAGTGTGAGGTTGCTAAGGCAGTCTCACATTTTTTCCTTGAGGGACACACGCAGCTTCCCCTTAATGAAATGATGCCTCGTGGACCGGGCATTTTAAGTTTAAGAGATGCATAGTGCGGTATTGCGTTAAAGCGGGCGAAAGCTTCGCGTCCCAGTAGTGCTTGATGGCTACTTTTAAATGGGGCGATGTGGAAGACCAACTTTTCGCGACGGAAGTTGTCGGGTGAGCCGAACATAACTTCCAATAGTAGGGAGCCCGTACAATGGGCGTATGTACTGGCATTATTCCTTGGAAGGAAGTGTTGCTATGGCTAATCCTGTTGGAGTCTATCCCCATATTGCGGATTGTGTCCCGATCTGACGGTGTTTAAATCACCGCCGCTGTCCATTAGGACGTGCGTAAATTGAAGACCGTCGATTATAGGTTCTAGTATCAAGGCAGTCCATCTTATGCCCGGATACTTTGGAGTAGTCCCGATGGTCGAAGGTGATTGGTTTTGACAACCAGTGTTGGGACTCCGGGGTATTGTAGCGGTAGCTGTAATTCAATGGGCGCCGCTCTATTTTCCCTTTGTTACTTGAAGTAAGTTTACTGCTTTTGATCTCTTGTGGGAAATTCTTTTGTTTTCCGGTGCTCGCTTGTGGGGTTCGTCTATCGCCCTCGCTTGGTGCTCGAGCCCCTTGTGTTCGGGCGTTGAGACCGCCGGATCGCTTGAAGACCCAACAATCTTCGTGGGTATGGTTTGCGAGCTTCCCGGGAGTACCGTGGATTTGGCATATCCTGTCCAAGATTTTGTTTAAGTTGGATAGCTCATCGCTATTATCCTTGAGGGGTAGTTTTTATTGTTCGCCGTGAGCTTTTGAATCCGCGTTGATCGCCGCACCCTTTTGGACTGTTCCCTGAATCCGCGTATTTGGTCCTGCTGCGTCGTGGTTTCCCATTCCATCCTCGACTTGGATGTACTTGGGTCAGCTGGTATCTGCATCTTGCTAGCTACTATCCTCTCCGCCGCAAAAGCGGGTCATGAGGCTTGTTAGTGCGGCCATTGTCCTTGGCTTTTCTGGCCAAGGTGCTGGCGTAGCCATTCGTCTCGGACGTTGTGTTTGAAAGCTGCTAAGGCTTCGACGATGCCCGACAATCGACTATTTGGTTCTTTTTGGTGAGGAACCTGTTCTAGAATTTGCGGTGACTCTCCGGTTGTTGAGTTATGTGACTTAAATGGTCTGCATCCTGAGGGCGGACATAAGTCCCTCGAAAATTCGCCCAAAAGCATCCTCGAGCTCTTCCCAACTTCCAATGGTATTTTCGGGAGGCTTTTAAGCCCGATTGCCGTGCCGGCCCTTTTGAGCTTGAGGGTAAATATTTTATGGCGTGAGATCATCTCCTCTAGCCATGTGTATGTGGAGGATGTAATCCTCAATCCGCACTCGGTCCGTTGTTTCGTCCGTATGCCTCTATGTTTATGGGTTTAAATCCCGCTGGAAATTTGTGATCCAACACCTCATCGGTGAAGCATAGGGTGTCGGCACCCTATATTTGGGTGTGAATGTCTGGATATTTGGCGTGTTGCATTGCTTAGAAGAGCTTGCTTTCTTGGCCCATAGATGGACCTAACTGGGTCATCCTTTTGATGCGAATCCTTATGCGGATCGTGTGCCGGATTGTGTGCGGTGCCGCTTGCCGCTCTATGCTTGTCATGTGGTCGTCTATCCTACCGGGCGGCCCCTTTGTTCTTTGATTGCGGTGGGCTCTAAGGCCTCCTCATCGAATTCGGGCAATAGTTTGCGCTTCGGGTAGCTCTTTGTTTGGTGACTGTTGTCGTATTTGTCTGCGGTTTTGAGTACTTTGCTCCATCTGATTCTGAGTGCATCTTCCGCTGTTTTGAGCTTCCGCTTCGCTTTTTCAGGCTACGCCGCAGCAGCAACGAGCCTTACGTGGAGGTTCTTCTGCTCCAACAACTTGTCCAGTGTGAGATTGTCCAGACTGTTATCTTCGCCGGGGACGGGTTGTTTATCCAAGTTGTCCTGTTCGAACGGTTGTTCAGTGGTGTGTTCATCGTCCACCATTTCGACCTGCTTGATGGCTGGGTCTGTGTGGCTGTCGTTTTTGTCGAGGCGGGACTTGGTGCGGCGTTTACGTTGCCGTTTTGACTGCTTTTCAAGGGATTGATCCTTCATAGCATCCCGTTGTTCCTCGTCGCCACTTCCTTTAGGAGTATCCACCATGTATACATCGTGAGATGAGGTGGCTGTCCAGTATCCCATAGGTGCTGGTTCGTGGTTATCTCCTACATCGTCGTCCATGCCGTCGATGTCGTCGGATTCGAAAATTGAGCACGCTGCTTAAACTTTCGGCAGTGTGGCTACAAAGTGGGTGGTTGGTGGCGCCGAATTTCTTCGTCTTCCGATCCCAACCTTCACGACCATAGCCCGCCAGGCTCTCGACAAAGAGAGAGACTTTAGTGAATTGGGATGTCGCCAAGGGCGAGTCTTGAAAAGATGTCCGCGGCGGTGAACTCCATAACCGGCGCCCAATCGGATTCGACTGGCAGGGCGCGGGAGGTTCGGAGTCCGGAGAGGAGTCCGGCACCTCGGAGTCACGGGCTCTGCAAAGGACAGGATGGTGTTCGCTCAATCATCAGAGATCGTAGCCCCGAGGCGGTGTCCAGCCACTCGTCTCGATCGGCGTGTCGGCTCGAACTAAGGGTGGAGCGACGCCGGTGCGGCCTCCAGGACCTTTCGTCGGCAGAGCTAGATCATACCCGTCGAGACGGTGCGGGCGGCTTGGCTGTGGCTCGAATCCGTCAAGATCAAGTCTCCGCGGATGTCGCCCGTGTAGTTCAAACTTCCAAATCTGACCTGGCGGGCGAAGCTTTCGATCTGCTCCGGATGGCTGCTTAATTGCCCGCAGTGCAAAGCCGTCGAATCGAAGATCTGTCCGAGGAGAAAAGTCTCGCCGGACCACGTCGTTGTTGATGATCGAAGGAGCCATCGGGCCTATAGGTGACGACACAGAGGAACTCTCAATGAAAGCACCAATGTCGGTGTCAAAACCGGCGGATCTCGGGTAGGGGGTCCCGAACTGTGCGTCTAGGCGGATGGTGTTGGGGAACGTTGCAGAAAATTAAAATTTTCCTACGGTTTCACCAAGATCTATCTATGAGTTCATCTAAGCAACGAGTGAAGAGAGAGAGTTTGCATCTACATACCACTTGTAGATCGAATACGGAAGCTGCTCGAGGGAGTGGTGATGATGAAGACGCTCCCAACGTGATTCCGATCACCGATGACCAAAGTGCTGAAAGGACAGCACCTCCGCGTTCAACACACGACGGGACGATGGCGTCTCCTCCGCCTTGATCCAGCAAGGGAGAAGGAGAGGTTGAGGAAGACAACTCCAATGGTAGCACGACGGGCGTGGTGCAATTGGTGCTGAAGGTTCTCCGGCCAGGCTTCGCCAAGCACACACGGGAGAAAGAGAGGAGTTGGGGAGGGAGGGGCTGCGCCTTCAATGGGGTGTTCAGCCTCCCCCACCCCTCAATTTATAGGAGGAGAGGGCAAGGGGGCTGCCATCTAGGGGAACCCTAGATGGGGCGGCGGCCAAAGGGAGGAGGAGGGGTGGCTTGCCCCCCAAGCCAGGGGGCGCCCCTTTTTTTTTCTTTAGGGTTTCCTCCTTGCCCTAGTCGCATGGGTTTAAGGGGAGGTGCGCCCAGCCACCAGGGCTGGCTCCTCTCCCACTTAGCCCATGTGGCCCCCTGGGAGGGTGGCCTTCCCGGTGGACCTCCGAACCTCCTGTGGCCCCTTGCATTTCATCTAAGCATGCCCCAAACTTTCCTGAGTCCGCTTAACCACTTTCCATATATAAATCTTTACCTCCGGACCATTCCGGAACTCCTCGTGACGTCCCGGATCTCATCCGGACTCAACAACATTCGGTAATCACATACTTGTCTTCCTATTAACCCTAAAGGCCACCGAACCTTATGTGTAGACCCCACGGGTTCGGGAGACATGCGCATATGACCGAGATCGCCTCAAGTCAATAACCAACAGCGGATCTCGGATACCCATGTTGGCTCCTACATGCTCCTCGATGTTGTCATCGGATGAACCACGATGTCAAGGGTTCAAGCAACCCGTATTCTATTCCCTTTGTCGACGGTATGTTACTTGCCCGAGACTCGATCGTCGGTATCCCAATACCTCGCTTAGTCTCGCTATCGCAAGTCACTTTACTGCATGCCGTAATGCATGATCCCGTGACTGCACACTTGGTCACCTTGAGCTCAATATGATGATGCATTACCGAGTGGGCCTAGTGATACCTCTCCGTAATACGGAGTGACAAATCCTACCTCGATCCGTGTCAACCCAATGGACACTTTCGGAGATACCGTAGTGCACCTTTATAGTCACCCAGCTTACGTTGTGACGCTTTGATACACCCAAAGCACTCCTACGGTATCCGGGAACTGCACGATCTCATGGTCTAAGGAAGAGATACTTGACATTGGAAAAGCTCTAGCAAAACGAACTACACGATCTTGAGCTATGCTTAGGATTGGGTCTTGTCCATCACGTCATTCTCCTAATGACGTGATCCCGTTATCAATGACATCCGATGTCCATAGTCAGGAAACCATGACTATCTCGTTGACCAACGAGCTAGTCAACTAGAGGCTCACTAGGACGACATTGTAGTCTATGTATTCACACGTGTATTACGATTTCCGGATAATACGCTTATAGCATGAATAAAAGACAATTATCATGAACAAGGAAATATAATAATAATGCTTTTATTATTGCCTCTAGGGCATATTTCCAACAGTCTCCCACTTGCACTAGAGTCAATAATCTAGTTACATTGTGATGAATCGAACACCCATAGAGTTACGTGTTGATCATGTTTTGCCCATGAGAGAGGTTTAGTCAGCGGATCTGCGACATTCGAGATCCGTATGCACTTTCTTTACAAATTTCTATGTCTCCATCTTGAACATTTTCACGGATGGAGTTGAAGCGACGCTTGATGTGCCTCGGTCTTCTTGTGAAACCCGGGCTCCTTGGCAAGGGCAATAGCTCCGGTGTTGTCACAGAAGAGTTTGATCGGCCCCGACGCATTGGGTATGACTCCTAGGTCGGTGATGAACTCCTTCATCCAAATTGCTTCATGTGCTGCCTCCGAGGCTGCCATGTACTCCGCTTCACATGTAGATCCCGCCACGACGCTGCTTGCAGCCGCACCAGCTCACCGCTTCCACCATTCAACATAAACACGATCCGGTTTGTGACTTTGAGTCATTCAGATTCTGTGTCGAGCTTAGCGTCGACGTAACCCTTTACGACGCAGCTCTTCGTCACCTCCATAAACGAGAAACATGTCCTTTGTCCTTTCTGTGCTTTAGGATATTCTTGACCGCTGTCCAGTTGTTCCTTGTCGGATTACTTTGGTACCTTCCTACCAAACTTACGGCAAGGTTTACATCGTGTCCAGTACACAACATGGCATACATAATAGATCCTATGGCTGAAGCATAGGGGATGACACTCATCTCTTCTTTATCTTTTGCCGTGGTCGGGCATTGAGCTGAGCTCAATCTCACACCTTGCAATCTGAGGCAAGAACCCTTTCTTGGACTGATCCATTTTGAACTTCTTCAAAATCTTATCAAGGTATGTGCTTTGTGAAAGACCTATGAGGCGTCTCGATCTATCTCTATAGACCTTGATGCCTAATATATAAGCAGCTTCTCCAAGATCCTTCATTGAAAAACTTTTATTCAAGTAGGCCTTAATGCTGTCCAAGAGTTCTATATCATTTCCCATCAAAAGTATGTCATCTACATATAATATGAGAAATGCTACAGAGCTCCCACTCACTTTCTTGTAAACGCAGGCTTCTCCATAAGTGCATAAACCCAAACGCTTTGATCATCTCATCAAAGCGAATGTTCCAACTCCGAGATGCTTGCACCAGCCCATAAATTGAACGCTGGAGCTTGCATACTTTGTCAGCATTCTTAGGATCGACAAAACCTTCAGGCTGCATCATATATAGCTCTTCCTTAAGATATCCGTTAAGGAACGCTGTTTTGACGTCCATCTGCCATATCTCATAATCATAGTATCGGCAATTGCTAACATGATTCGGACGGACTTAAGCTTCGCCACTGGTGAGAAAGTCTCATCGTAGTCAATCCCTTGAACTTGCCGATAACCCTTAGCGACAAGTCGAGCTTTATAGATGGTGACATTACCATCCGCGTCCGTCTTCCTCTTAAAGATCCATTTATTTTCTATCGCTCTCCGATCATCGGGCAAGTCTGTCAAAGTCCATACTTTGTTTTCATACATGGATCCTATCTCGGATTGCATGGCTTCAAGCCATTTGTTGGAATCGGCCCGCCATCGCTTCTTCATAGTTCAAGGTTCACCGTTGTCTAACAACATGATTTCCGTGACAGGGTTGCTGCATCACTGCAGTGCGGAACGTGTCCTAGTGGACTCTACGGTTCGTGAGCAACTTGATCCGAAGTACCTTGATCATCATCATTAATTTCCTCTTCAGTTGGTGTGGGCATTACAGGAACATTTTCCTGAGCTACACCACTATCTCGTTCAAGAGGTAGTACTTCATCGAGTTCTACTTTCCTCCCACTTACTCCTTTCGAGAGAAACTCTTTTTCCGAGAAGGTTCCGTTCACGGCAACAAAGATCTTGCCTTCGGATCTAAGGTAGAAGAGTATACCCAAGGGTTTCCTTAGGGTATCCTATGAAGACGATTTTTCCGACTTGGGTTCGAGCTTTTCAGTTGAAGTTTCTTGACATAAGCATCGCATCCCCAAACTTTTAGAAACGCATGACTTAGGTTTCTTCCCAAACCATAATTCATACGGTGTCGTCTCAACGGATTTAGACGGTGCCCTATTTAAAGTGAATGTAGTACATCTCTAGAGCGTATCCCCAAAAGATAGCGGTAAATCCAGAAGAGACATCATAGATCGTACCATATCCAATAGAGTGCGATTACGACATTCGGACACACAGATTACCGAGGTGTTCCAGCGGCGTGAGTTGTGAAAGCGATTCCACATTTTCTTAAGTGTGTGCCAAATTCGTGACTTAAATATTCTCCTCCACGATCTGATCGTAAGAATTTTATCTTTCGGTCACGTTGATTCTCCACCTCATTCTGAAATTCTTTGAACTTTTCAAAGGTCTCGGATTTGTGTTTCATCAAGTAGACATACCCATATCTACTCAAGTCATCTGTGAGAGTGAGAACATAACGATATCCTCCATGAGCTTCAACACTCATTGGACCACACACATCGGTATGTATGATTTCCAATAAGTTGGTTGCTTCGCTCCATTGTTCCGGAGAGCGGAGTCTTGGTCATCTTGCCCATGAGGCATGGTTCGCATGTGTCAAATGATTCATAATCTAGAGACTCCAAGTCCATCAAGATGGAGCTTCTTCATGCGCTTGACACCAATGTGACCAAAGGCGGCGATTACACAAGTATGTGGGACTATCGTTATCAACTTTACATCTTTTGGTATTCACACTATGAACATGTGTAACATTATGTTCGAGATTCATTAAGAATAAACCATTGACTATCGGAGCATGACCATAAAACATTTCTCTCATATAAATAGAACAACCATTATTCTTGGATTTAAATGAGTAGCCATCTCGTATTAAACGAGATCCGGATACAATGTTCATGCTCAAACTTGGCACCAAATAGCAATTATTAAGGTTTATAACTAATCCAGTAGGTAAATGTAGAGGTAGCGTGTCGACGGCGATCACATCGACTCGAACCATTCTCGACGCCAAGATCGTCACCTCGCCCTTCGCCATGATCTCCTCTTATTCCGCAGCTCTGTTGTGAGTTACAAATATGAGCAACGGCACCGTATCAAATACCGGGGAGTTACTACGAGTACCGGTAAGGTACACATCAATTACATGTATATCAAATATACCTTTAGTGTTGCCGGCCTTCTTATCCGCTAAGTATTTGGGGCAGTTCCTGCTTCCAAAGGACTCCTTCCCTTGCAATAAAAGCACTAGATCTTAGGCTTGGGTCCATTCTTTGACTTCTTCTTCTTCCCAAGCAACTTGCTTACCGGGCGCCGCAACCTCTTTGCCGTCCTTCTTGAAGTTCTTTCCGCCCTTGCCCTTCTTGAACTTAGTGGTCTTATTGACCATCAACACTTGATGTTCTTTCTTGATTTCAACCTCTCACGACTTCAGCATTGAGAATACTTCAGGAATGGTCTTCTCCATCCCCTGCATATTGTAGTTCATCACAAAGCTCTTATAGCTTGGTGGGAGCGATCAAGGATTCTGTCAATGACCGCCTCGTCTGGAGGTTTATGTCCAGCCTGGGACAACGGTGATGCAACCGGACATTTTGAGTATGTGCTCACCGATGTAACTGTTTTCCTCCATCTTACAACTATAGAACTTGTCGGAGACTTCATATCTCTTGACCCGGCATGAGCACGAAAAACCAGTTTCAGCTCCTCGAACATCTCAGATGCTCCGTGTTGCTCAAAACGCTTTTGGAGCCGGTTCTAGGCTGTAAAGCATGCACGCATCCGAACGAGGGAGTAATCATCAAGACGAGACTGCCAAGCGTTCATAACGCCTTGGTTCTGCAGGATGGGTGCTTCACCTAGCGGTCCTTCTAGGACATATGGTTTCTGGCAGCTATGAGGATGATCTCGTGTTAGGACCCAGTCCGTATAGTTGCTGCCATCATCTTTCAGCTTGGTTTTCTCTAGGAGCAACGTTGAAGTTCATGGTGACATGAGCGTTGGGCCATTTGATCTACAAGACATATTATAAAGATTTTAGACCATTGTTCATGATAATAAAGTTCATCTAATCAAATTATTAATGAACTCCCACTTAGATCGAGACATCCCTCTAGTCATCTAAGTGTTACACGATCCGAGTCGACTAGGCCGTGGTCCGATCAACACGTGAGACGGACTAGTGCTCAAGGCCGGTGAACATTCTCATGTTGATCGTATCTTCCATACGACTCGTGGTTCGACCTTTTCGGTCTCCATGTTCCGAGGCCATGTCTGTACATGCTAGGCTAATCAAGTTAACCCTAAGTGTTTACTGCGTGTGTGTAAATCATCTTACACCCGTTGTATGTGAACGTAAGAATCCATCACACCCGATCAACACGTGGTGCTTAGAAGCGAACCGTAGCAACGGTGCACGATTAGGGAGAACACTCCTTGAAATTGTTCTAAGGGATCATCTTATTTACTACCGTCGTTCTAAGTAAACAAGATGCATAATTATAATAAACATCACATGCAATTATAAAGTAGTGACATGATATGGCCAATATCATATAGCTCCTTGATCTTCATCTTCGGGCTCCATGATCATCCTCCACCGGCATGACACCATGATCTCCATCATCATGATCTCCATCATCGTGTCTTCATGAAGTTGTCACGCCAATCGACTACTTCTACTTCTATGGCTAATGCGTTTTAGCAATAAAGTAAAGTAAGTTACATGGCGTTCTTCAATGACACGCGGTCATACAAAATAAAGACAACTCCTATGGCTCTCGCCGTTGTCATACTCATCGACATGCAAGTCGTGATTCCTATTACAAGAACATGATCTCATACATCACATATATCATTCATCATTCATCACAACTTTGGCCATATCACGTCACATTGCAATTGCTGCAAAAACAAGTTAGACGTCCTCTAATTGTTGTTGCATCTTTTACGTGGCTGCAATTGGGTTCTAGCAAGAACGTTTTCTTACCTACGAATAACCACAACGTGATCTTGTCAACTTCTATTTACCCTTCATAAGGACCCTGTTCATCGAATCCGCTCCAACTAAAGTGGGAGAGACAGACACCCGCCAGCCACCTTATGCAACTAGTGCATGTTAGTCGGTGGAACCGGTCTCACGTAAGAGTACGTGTAAGGTTGGTCCGGGCCGCTTCATCCCACAATACCGCGGAAGCAAGATACGACTAGTAACGGCAAGCAAGTTGACAATATCCACGCCCACAACAAAATTGTGTTCTAGTCGTGAAAAGAGAACTACGCATAGACCTAGCTCATGATGCCACTGTTGGGGAACGTTGCAGAAAATTAAATTTTTCCTACGGTTTCACCAAGATCTATCTATGAGTTCATCTAAGCAACGAGTCAAGAGAGAGAGTTTGCATCTACATACCACTTGTAGATCGAATACGGAAGCATTCGAGGGAGTGGTGATGATGAAGACGTTCCCAACGTGATTCCGATCACCGATGACCAAAGTGCTGAAAGGACAGCACCTCCGCTGCTCAACACACGACGGGACGATGGCGTCTCCTCCGTCTTGATCCAGCAAGGGAGAAGGAGAGGTTGAGGAAGACAACTCCAATGGCAGCACGACGGGCGTGGTGCAATTGGTCTGAAGGTTCTCCGGACAGGCCGCCAAGCACACACGGAGAAAGAGAGGAGTTGGGAGGGGAGGGCTGCGCCTTCAATGGGGTGTCTAGCCCTCCCCCACCCCTCTATTTATAGGAGGAGAGGGCAAGGGGCGGCCATCTAGGGGAACCCTAGATGGGGCGGGCGGCCAAAGGGAGGAGGGAGGGTGGCTTGCCCCCAAGCCAGGCCCCCCTTTTTTTTTTTTTTCTTTTAGGGTTTCCTCCCTTGCCCTAGCCGCATGGGCCTAAGGGGAGGTGCGCCCAGCCCACCAGGGGCTGGCTCCTCTCCCACTTAGCCCATGGGGCCTCCCTCGAGGGGTGGCCCTCCCGTGGACCTCCGAAACCTCCCGTGGCCCCTGCATTTCACTGCATGCCCCGAAACTTTCCTAGTCCGTTTAGCCACTTTCCATATATAAATCTTTACCTCCGGACCATTCCGAACTCCTCGTGACGTCCGGGATCTCATCCGGACTCGAACAACATTCGGTAATCACATACTTGTCTTCCTATTAACCCTAGCGCCACCGAACCTTATGTGTAGACCCTACGGGTTCGGGAGACATGCGTATATGACCGAGACTGCCTCAAGTCAATAACCAACAACGGGATCTGGATACGCATGTTGGCTCTACATGCTCCTCGATGTTGTCATCGGATGAACCACGATGTCAATGGTTCAAGCAACCCGTATTCTATTCCCTTTGTCGACGGTATGTTACTTGCTCGAGACTCGATCGTCGGTATCCCAATACCTCGCTTAGTCTCAAGCACGCAGAAGTCACTTTACTCGTACCGTAATGCATGATCCCGTGACCAGACACTTGGTCACCTTGAGCTCAATATGATGATGCATTACCGAGTGGGCCCAGTGATACCTCTCCGTAATACGGAGTGACAAATCCCAGTCTCGATCCGTGTCAACCCAATGGACACTTTCGGAGATACCTGTAGTGCACCTTTATAGTCACACAGCTACGTTGTGACGCTTTGATACACCCAAAGCACTCCTCACGGTATCCGGAATTGCACGATCTCATGGTCTAAGGAAGAGATACTTGAAATTGGAAAAGCTCTAGCAAAACGAAATACACTATCTTTAGATATGCTTAGGATTGGGTCTTTTCCATCAAGTCAATCTCCTAATGAATTTATCCAGTTGTCAATGACATCCGATGTCCATAGTCAGAAACTATGACTATCTGTTGACCAACGAGCTAGTCAACTAGAGGCTCACTAGGGACGTATTGTAGTCTATGTATTCACACGTGTATTACGATTTCCGGATAATACAGCTTATAGCATGAATAAAAGACAATTATCATGAACAAGGAAATATAATAATAATGCTTTTATTATTGCCTCTAGGGCATATTTCCAACCGATGGTAACAGGAGACAAGGGACACGATGTTTTACCTGGTTCGGGCCCTCTCGATGGAGGTAAAACCCTACTCCCCGCTTGATTAATATTGATGATATGGGTAGTACAAGAGTAGATCTACCACGAGATCAGAGAGGCTAAACGCTAGAAGCTAGCCTATGGTATGATTGTTGTTCGTCCCCACGGACTAAAACCCTCCGGTTTATATAGACACCGGATAGGGTTAGGGTTACACAGTAGTCGGGTTACAATGGTAGGAGATCCACATATCCAGATCGCCAAGCTTGCCTTCCACGCCAAGGAAAGTCCCATCCGGACACGGGACGAAGTCTTCAATCTTGTATCTTCATAGTCCAGGAGTCCGGCCAAAGATGATAGTTCGGCTATCCGGACACCCCCTAATCCGGGACTCCCTCACAACCCTTTCTGTCACTAGGAAAGGACACCGCAAGATTGAACCCAAAGCTAAGCACTTCTCCCGTTGCAAGCACTACCAATCTAGTTGGCCAAACCAAACGGATAATTCGAAGAGACTTGCAAAGATAACTCAATCATACATAAAAGAATTCAGAGAAGATTCAAATATTATTCATAGATAAGCTGGATCATAAACCCACTGTCGGTGTCAAAACCGGCGGATCTCGGGTAGGGGGTCCCGACTGTGCGTCTAGGCGGATGGTAACAGGAGACAAGGGACACGATGTTTTTACCCAGGTTCGGGCCCTCTCGATGGAGGTAAAACCCTACTCCCTTGATTAATATTGATGATATGGGTAGTACAAGAGTAGATCTACCACGAGATCAGAGAGGCTAAACCCTAGAAGCTAGCCTATGGTATGATTGTTGTTCGCCCCACGGACTAAAACCTCCGCTTTATATAGACACCGGATAGGGTTAGGGTTACATGAGTCGGTTACATCGGGTAGGAGATCTACATATCCGTATTGCCAAGCTTGCCTTCCACGCCAAGGAAAGTCCCATCCAGGACACGGGACGAAGTCTTCAATCTTGTATCTTCATAGTCCAGAGTCCGCCACCGATGATAGTTCGGCTATCCGGACACCCCTAGTCCAAGACTCCTCAAGAGCCTCGAACCAGGCTTCAATGACGACGAGTCCGGCGCATATTGTCTTCGCATTGCAAGGCGGGTTCCTCCTCCGAATACTTCATAGAAGATTTTGAACACAAGGACGGTGTCCGGCTCTGCAAAATAATTTCCACACAACACCGCAGAGAGAATAATATCTACACAAAATCAATCATTGACGACTCATGGCGTGCCATCACGCCACGGCCAAGTCTTCGTTCGAATCGTCTTTATTGTACTGCCTCAGCGCGTTTAGCGAGGCGGTTTCCTTGGCACGTCTTGTCAAAGCAGAGATCGTGTCCCCTTATTCCAGGATTCTCATCAATACGGACGTAACCCAACCGCCGCCATTGATTACTACGCTTGGAAGATAAGAGAGTTTTACCAGCCGGTGGGGGCTCTTAGTTGCGTCCGTCCATATAAGGGGATAAGGATCCACCTTTTCACCCACGCCTTTCTTCCTCCTTTGCTCATCCATTTCCGCCAAGCACTCAAGCTCCAACGCCCGAGTCCGCACATCTCTCCTCAACCTTCTGCAGCCTTGTCCGGAGCGGGAGGCAAGTGGATGGTCTCCTCCATCATAGAGGGGCACATCACAAGATTGCGGGAGGCCGGATACTTGTCCGGCGACGTCGCTGCAAGGTCGCCTCCCCACCAAGGGGCAGCTCATCCCCACCCCCTGTGCCCCATGAGAGGGTGGTGTTCCTCACCCACTTCCTCCATGGACTAGGTTTTCCACTTCACCCATTTGTCCGGGGCTCATGTTCTACTACGGCCTGGATTTCCACGATCCGCCCCAAACTTCATCCTCAATGTCTCGACGTTTATCGTCGTGGTGCAGGCCTTCCTTCGGTGATCCAGCCCCGCCCGGCTTATGGTTGAAGACCTTTAGCGTCAAGTCAAGATAGTGGGCGGCCAACAAGCGGAGTGCTTGGAGGTGCCATGGCGGGCGTGATGCCCAACGCCACATGGCTCGAGGGCTCTTCGTGGAGACCATAAAGGGTGGCAATCGGGGTGGTTCTACATCACCGAGCCATGACTCCAAATGGGCGGCGGCCCCCAATTCTGATCTGGCTCCCCACACGGCTCACATCATGGAAAGAGACGGGCCCGACGGGGGTGATTCGAAGAGCTAGCGGACTCCAAACTCGTGTCCTAACCTCGTGGACAAGAACCTAAAGCTTGTCAACGTAGTCCGTGTTATGCTCATCCGCCGGATTCTCCCATGCCAGAACGGGCCTTCAATTTGTGGGAGTTCGATCCGCACAAGACCGGAGTCTCTGAGCGGCTCTTCGACACTACGTCTGAAGATGCCCGGAAGGTCTTGACCAAGGCGGCCGAAGCTCCGCATCCGCTTACCAAAGATCGCGGATTCCGCTCATGACGTCAAGCTAGCGAGGTAAATTATTTTGCCCTTTATGGGACTCTCTTTGTTCATAGTTTGACTCTATGCGGGCCCTAACCTTTGACAGATCGGGTGAAGACGTCCGGACAGATTAACTGTCCGACTCCTTTGCCAGAAGACCCAGCGAACGCCCGCTTGACGGGGCTGCTGGTTCCGGCACCTCATGTGGTGTCGGAGAAGAAGGCCAAGAAGGAGGCCACGGGAACTCGAAGGAGCTCCCGGCACCAAGTGGTGTCGACTCGGGCAATCCTCTCCCCGAGGAGGAGGAAGGAAGTCTCTCCCAAATGAGGGAAGAGAAGAAAAGGAAGGCCGCCCCGGGAGGCCGGAGGGTCCAAGAAGGGAAGAACCCTTCCTTCGGACGTCTCCACCAACACCAACGACGGTGAGGAGGAGTGGCCCTCGAGGGCCAAGCCCCTGGCGAGATCGTAAGTGTCCGGATACCCATGGTTTTTTTTTTCTTATTTACCGTGATAGTGTTCTCTAATGCTGAACAATCATGCAGCTCGCCCAAGATGCAGCTTGCCGCCTGGCTGCTGGTCCTGAATCGTCCAAGTGGAGAGCACTTCTCTTCCGGCCTCCTCGCCTCGCGCCACCGACGACGCCGAGGTGGGGCCCCAAGGGGGCCTGGTCAAGAGGAGGTGGCGCAGGAGGCGCCATTACAAGGCAGCCTCCCGGACTGCAGCGTGAGGGAGGAAGGCCCCAGGGGCTCTAAGCCCGACCCTTGTCCGGACTCCATACGGTAACCTTCGGTTCAAGTCCGAAGCCAGCGGCCCCTTTGTAAGAAGGGTAAGACGCCGGTGTCCTCCATCCAACCGGAGGCACCGGACAGCTTACTGGAGGCGCTCCTCCATCGAGGAGGAGCACCGCACTGTTATGAGTGCGGTGATCCAGAAAGTTCAGTCCACTAAGAGTGGGTCGAAAGCCTGCAACCTTCTAGCAGTCTTTTGAGGTAAGCTTTCAATATATGCAAGAAGATTACCGCATAGACAGTAGCCCCTGATGCTTAGTTCGGTGTTCGGAAAGAAAAGCCGGACTAAGGATCTAAAAAGATATACGCATGAGTCTAACATAATTATGTCAATATGGGAATGCAGGCTGCCCTGCTGACCTCTGCCGCACTGACTGCGGAGGTCAATGTATTAAAGGATAACCTCGAGCGGTCCGAGAACGAGCTCGGCCAAGCCAAGAAGCAGCTCGAGGAAAAAGAAGGTAAAAAACCTTATTAAAGTAATACCTTATAGAAAGGAGTTGGTTGCAAAAAAGACAGGAATAACATGGGTATTGTAGGGGCCACGAACGAGGTGGCGACCCTAAAGGGAAGCTGACCACGGCCGAAAACAAAGCGGCGGAGCGTGACCGAAAGCGAGAGAAGGGGGAGGCGAGGTGGCCATGGAGGTACGGCAAGAGCTCCGTGGTCTCGTGAAAAAACACGAGGGTTTGGAGTGGGACTCAAGACCCGAGAGTCCGAGCTTGCCTCGGCTCTTGAGAGTGCCAAAGCCGCTAAGGCCAAGCCAAAAAGCCCTCCAGGAAATTGAGGCGATGAAGAAGATAGCGGCGGGTAAGGCATTACGTATGCAAAGCAAGAATGTAAAGTTAATTATCTGTTACTTACCGAATCCGGAGCTCTCCAGAGCCTTCGCAGATCTGCTTGCAGTTGTATCCGATGCGCCGCCGCTTTCACGGGCCGAAGAGGGGAGCTTGATGGAGAAGGTGTTTTGGTCTCGATTATCGAGGCCGAACATCCGGTGCCCTTGAGCGACCAACTGAAGCAATTGGTCGAGCTCCACAAGGTCGCCGAACAGGCCATGAAAGGGCTTATAGCTCGGTTGTGGCCAAATGAGGCCATGCCTGGGAGCTACTTCGGGCTAGTGCGGCGGCTTGTGGACGCCTGTCCATGGATCGAAGAAATCGAGCGCTCTGTCTGCATCGAAGGTGCCCGTAGGGCCTCTTCGCCTGCTAAGGTGCACCGGGGGAAAATTTGGATGGCGAGAAGCTTGTGAAGGACGGACCACCCGGTGGGCAAGGAGCATCGCAAGCCCGAAATGTATTATGAGGCGTCTGGAGGGTGCCCGCTGATAGCGGGTGAATGTTCCATAGATGTAATTTTTGAATAGACTCGCATTTGTTATCCTCAGACTGGCTGAAAGCTTGTTCATATGCGCTAAGCAACGCTTGTGAATTTAAAATATTACCTTCAGGCGGCTGTTTTATCAAATCTGAGAGATGGAAAGTCGTTGGCTTCCAGCCCCCATGCCACGAAAGTCTTTGGGGTGTTCGGGATAAACTTGAGGGCTCTTGTTCCCATTCTTGGGTCCCACTGAGGGAGGCGCCAACGCAATGAACCAGGCAACCGGACTTATAGTGCTTGAACACTCTCACTTAGCCATAGAATTCTATAATTTTAAATTTTGGCGAAGCCCCTAATATTCGGAAGACCGAGTTTGGGGCGCTATCCACGCCTTGGCCGGACAGAGCCGGCTCCTCGCTCTAAGCGGCATAAGTCTTTGGGGACCCGAAAAACCTCTCGAACAGCGACCAGCTCTCGCCTTATCATGACAGTCAGTTTTATCTTTCTCCACTGAGGTGCTCAACCCAGCTCAACCGGGGCACAATCGCAGTGGTTCTCCCAGTGCTACCTTAGCCGATATAACGGAACGTAAGGTACCAAAACATGGGAGCCGGGCAAACCCAACTATTGACCCAAGACATGATTCGGAGCCGATGCATATAATGCTATAAGTTCGGGGTGCCGCACTTGTGAAAGTGTTCGGACTTATCACACCATTCTGTGGGGTACTCAAGCCCCTGGTGCATTGGCCGTACCAAAGTGTACGGGTGCAACGTGTCATAGATGAACATATATAGAAAAAGGGGAATGCAATAATAAGCAGAAGCTATGTATTGTTTATTCAAAAAGGTATTGCAATGAAAGCAGAATGATACAAATAGTGCGGTAAGCAAGGGATGGGACTATTTAACATGTCCCCCACCAGGGGTAAGCTGCGGGTGGTATGTAAAAGCAGGTATAATGCTCGTAGTAGAGACCACCGGACACTCGACGTAACTACGCTTCCCTGGCTGTTGCATCATGAGTTCGGCAATTCTAGTGCCTGGGACAAGGCTTCCGGAAAACGGAGTCCTGAAAGTAAGAAAAAAGAAAAAAAGAATGACACAATCGGGGCCCACAGTGCGGTTGAGTCGCACTCTGGGCGTGCCATGGTCGTGCCCTCCCCTTATGCCCATGGTATCTCGGGCGTAGTTATGTACGCTGCGTAATCTTGGCTTCGCGATTGCGCGAGGGCTGGGGTTGGGGCCGCATTGCTACGCTTGCTTGGATTGTGCCAGGCGGTCTTGACGGTGTCCGGACGTTGAATGGCCGGACTCGAGAATTGCCTTAAGAGGCTGCTTTGCACTTCCGCCGCTAGGGCCGTCGTACGCTCTTCCGCTCGGAGAAGGCGTTCGGTGTTTCCATTGACCGTGATTACTCCTCGAGGGCCCGGCATCTTAAGCTTGAGATATCGTAGTGCGGCACCGCATTGAACTTTGCAAATGCGGTTCGTCCAAGCAGTGCATGATAGCCGCTGCGGAACGGGACTATGTCGAAGATTAACTCTTCGCTTCGGAAGTTATCCGGTGATCCGAAGACCACTTCAAGTGTAACGGAGCCTGTACAGTTGGCCTCTACACCTGGAAAGGTCGTCTTTGTGGGTTTAATCCTTGAGGGGTCTATGCCCATTTTGCACACTGTATCATGGTAAAGCAGGTTCAGGCTGCTGCCGCCATCCATCAGGACTCTAGTGAGGTGGAATCCGTCAATGATTGGGTCATGAACCAATGTGGCGAATCCGCCGTGTCGGATGCTAGTGGGGTGGTCTCTTCGATCAAAAGTGATCGGGCAGGAGGACCAGGGTTGAACTTTGGGGCGTTGGGTCCATCGCATATACGCCCCTTTAGTGCACGCTTCCGCTCCCTTTTGGGTATGTGGGTTGCGTATATCATGTTCACCGTCCGCACTTATGGGGGAAAGCCCTTCTATCCTTTATTGTTTGGCAGCCGGGGCTCCTCCTCGTCATCACTATGCAGCCCCTTGTCATTGAGTTCGGCATTTAACTTGCCTACCTACTTGAACACCCAACAATCCCTGTTGGTGTGGTTGGCTGGTTTTTCGAAGTGCCATGTATCCGCACAAGCGATCGAGTATTCGGTCCAAGTTGGGCGGGCCACAGGTATTTCTTTTGAATGGCTTCTTCCGCTGACCGGGTTTAGAGCCTCTGAATCCGGCATTTACCGTCGTATCTTCAGAATTGTCACCGCACGCGGCATTTATTTTTGTTGCGACGCCGACCTGCCATTGCTGTCCTTGGTATCCGAACTACCAGGGTGTTTTTCCAAGTTGTCGCTTCGAGCTAGCCAGCTGTCCTCTCCTGCGCAGAAGCGGGTCATGAGTGATGTGAGGGCTGCCATGGATTTCGGTTTTTCCTGTCCGAGGTGCCGGGCAAGCCACTCGTCGCGGATGTTATGTTTGAAAGCTGCAAGGGCCTCTGCATCCGGATAGTCAACGATTTGATTTTTCTTGGTTAAGAACCGTGTCCGTAATTGTCCGCCGATTCATCCGCTGCTGAATTATATTGCTAAGGTCATCGACGTCGGTGGTCGCACATATGTGCCACGGAAGTTATCGAGGAATGCGGCTTCCGTGTCTTCCCAACAACCAATTGATTCTGGCTGGCAAGCTGTTGAGCCAATGCCGAGCTGGTCCTTTAAGCTTGAGTGGAAGGTATTTGATGGCGTGTAGATCATCACCGCGAGCCATGTGGATATGGAGGAGATAGTCCTCGATCCGCACTGCAGGATCTGTGGTACCATCGTAAGATTCAATGTTTACGGGTTTGAAACCCTCGTGATTTGATGATCCATTACTTCATCTACGAAGCATAGTGGGTGTCTGGCGCCTTCTGTATTAGGCAATATCACGGCGTAGCTCACATGAGCTTTGTCTCGTGTTCTACCCGGCCGGGTTGTCTGTATCCGGCGTGACGGGCAATCATCTCGAGTCGTTAGGCGCCCGCGATACGTAGATCGATCTTCTTTGCTTTGCCTTATCCTCCGATAAATCTCGCAAGTCCGGTAGCGTTCTCCGTGCCTTGGTACTTTTTGAGCGGCATCGGGCGTGGCTTGAGCGGAGGGTCGACAGCCTCTCTGCCGCTGACCACGGGTGGCCGGCGTCTGCCATGTCGTCGCTGGTGATGCGGGTGCTTCCTCCTCGATCGAGGCAACGGCCTACGTTTGGGGTAGCTTTTGAGGGGCGTTGAGTTCGTACTCCTTGGCTGCAAGGACTTGATCCATCTGTCAGCCTAGCAAGTCTTGGTCAGCTCTAAGTTGTTGCTTTTTCTTGAGGCTGCTTGCCGTGGCCATAAGCCCTGCGTTTGAAACGCCTCCTGTTGGTAGGATCCTCGGCCACGACAAATTAGAGTAAATGGTCGAGGCTTGCCTCATCTTCGGAGGGAGGCATATAATTATAAATCCTCTATCTCTCTCGTCTGCCGCTCTATCATGGGGGCTGGCTTCTCCCGCCTCTGTCTGAATCCTCGCTAGAGGGGTTGTCTTGACCTTGTCAGGGTGTTATTATCTCCCGTGCGGATTCATCGCTTTTGCTGTGGCGGGATTTAGAGCGGCGCTTGTTGGCGTCGGCGCTTGGGTTGTTTCTTGGAGGGTCATCCTCCATTGTTCCATCGCCATTCCCATCTTTTTGGGATGTCCACCATGTATATGTCATATGACGAGGTGGCCTTCCAGGTGCCCTGCGGGCGTGGCTCTTGATCGCCTCCGGCACCGTCGTCCATACCGTCGATGTCTTCGAGTCAAGTCGAGCATGTCGATTAAATCATCGGCAGTGGCTACAAAGTGGGTGGTGGGTGGGCGTTGAATTTCTTCGTCGTCCAGAATCCCAACCTTCGACCGTAGTTTGGCTAGGGCTCCTCGACAAAGAGAGAGACTTTAATGAGTTCAGAATATCGCCAAAGGGCGAGTGCTGAAAGATGTCGTGATGGTGAACTCCATAACCGGGCGCCCGGGCCGATTCGTGGCCGGTAGGCGGGAGGTTCGGAGTCCGGAGAGGAGTCCGGCGCCTCGAGTCACCAGGTTCTGCAAGGACAGGGATGGTGTTCGGCTCAATCGCGGTAGATATCGTAGCCCCGAGGTGGTGTCCAACCACTCGCCCTCGTCGGCGAAATCGGCTCCAAACTAAGGGTCGGGAGCGGATCTTTGGTGCGGCCTCCGAGGACCTTTGTTGGCGTAGCTAGATCATACCCATCGAGATAGTCTTGGTAGCGCATGGCTGTGGCTCGAACCCGTCGAAGATCAAGTCTCCGCGGATGTCAGCCGTGTAGTTCAAACTTCCAAACCTGACCTGATGGCCAGGGGCGTAGCTTTCGATCTGCTCCAGATGGATAAGCGAATTGGCCCGCAGTGCAAAGCCGCCGAATCTGAAAGATCTGTCCGGGGACAAAAGTCTCACCCACTGGACCACGTCGTTGTTGATGATCGAAGGAGCCATCGGGCGAAAGGCGGCGACGCAGGAACTCTCAATGAAAGCACCAATGTCGGTGTCAAAACCGGCGGATCTCGGGTAGGGGTCCCGAATCGTGCGTCTAGGCGGATGGTGGTAATAGGAGACAAGGGACACGATGTTTTTACCCGGAGTTCGGGCCCTCTCGATGGAGGTAAAACCCTACTCCTGCTTGATTAATATTGATGATATGGGTAGTACAAGAGTAGATCTACCACGAGATCGGAGAGGCTAAAACCTAGAAGCTAGCCTATGGTATGATTGTTGTTCGTCCTACGGACTAAAACCCTCCGCTTTATATAGACATCGGATAGGGTTAGGGTTACACAGAGTCGGTTACATCGGTAGGAGATCTACATATCCATATTGCCAAGCTTGCCTTCCACGCCAAGGAAAGTCCCATCCGTACACGGGACGAAGTCTTCAATCTTGTATCTTCATAGTCCAGGAGTCCGGCCACCGATGATAGTTCGGCTATCCGGACACCCCCTAGTCCAGGACTCCCTCACCCACAATTCATCGGTCTCAACAAACGCACCGCAAAAAGAAGATTACATTGAATAGATCTCCACGAGAGAGGGGGAGAACATTGTATTGAGATCCAAAAAGAGAGAAGAAGCCATCTAGCTACTAGCTATGGACCCGAAGGTGCAAGTAAACTACTCACACTTCATCGGAGGGGCTATGGTGTTGATGTAGAAGCCCTCCGTGGTGGATGCCCCCTCGGCGGAGCTCCTAACAGGCCCCAAGATGGGATCTCGTGGATACTGAGGAAGGTCTGACGGTGGAATTAGGTTTTTGGCTCCTGTTCTGGTCGTTTGGGGATACGTAGGTATATATAGGAGGAAGGAGTACGTCGGTGGAGCATCAGGGGGCCCACGAGGCAGGGGGCACGCCCTCCACCCTTGTGACCGCCTCTGGCGCTTCTTGGAGTAGGGTCCAAGTCTCCTGGATCACGTTTGGTGAGAAGATCACGTTCCCGAAGGTTTCATTCTGCTTGGACTCCGTTTGATATTCCGTTTCTTGAAACACTGAAATAGGCAAAAAACAACAATTTTGGGCCTCCGGTTAATAGGTTAGTCCCAAAAGTAATATAAAAGTGGAAAATAAAGCCCAATATAGTCCAAAACAGTAGATAAAGTAGCATGGAGCAATAAAAAATTATAGATACGTTGGAGACGTATCAGCATCAGAGCATGAGTGTCGTGCTAAAATGTATATAACCTCATGGCAAACGTCGACATCTTAGCTTTTATTTGTTAACTGTCGGGCCCATGGGATTAGGGGTACCCAGGGCCGTCTGCCTGCGACCCAGGGCGCAACACCAGTAGAGGGCCCAAGCTGGCCCAACGTCAAGGCTTCATGAGAAAGTCCCTCGTGAGGACCCCTCCTCGCGAGGCACGCATCGTCAAGCTCCACCGGTGGCCTCGCGAGGCTCTTTCGTGAGGCGGCTTCCTGAGGCTGCCTCCCGAGGCCCCTCATAGAGGCGTGCAGATCAAGGATCAGGCAGAGCAGTCACGTGACCCTGCTGCTTCACGTGGGTGATGCGTGTGGCGACGAGCGGAGCCAGAAGGGCGCCAGCAGGCGCAGATAGGGAGGTTTTCCTCTTTCATCCTAAGGGAGCAAGGACATCCCATCGGTTCCCAAAGCAAGCCCCAAAGGTTGCCACTTTGGTGCAAGAAAACCAGGACAACGGGCTCACCAGGACAGAGGTCATCACCGAGCCCACTGGCGCGTCATGGTAGGGAGCTTTAGCAGGCGAAGACCACCTTTAGTCAGGATAAGTTGTACTCTTGTTCCCCTTCAAAATTGGTTGTTGTGGCAACCCTTCCCGCCTAGAGTTTTCGAGGGAAGAGGACTAGGGCAAGTATAAGTATAGGCTAGACTCCATCATAGAAAGGGGGTGGAGACCCGAGAGATCCCTTGAGCGATCCGAGCCTCCCAAGGCAGTTCATCTTCGTTGTACACACATACTCAACCTCCCTCATGAGGAAATGCACCCAAAGCAGGAGTAGGGTCTTACACCGCAAGGTGGCCCGAACCTGGGTAAATTGTCGTGCCTGCGTTCTTCTTTCATTTGGCTCGAGCACTGATTGCTTGTATTTGTGTTGGTAATTCCCCGAAGAGGAGAGGATGATGCAACACACCAACGGTAAGTATTTCCCTCAGTTATGAAACCAAGGTTATCAATCCAGTAGGAGAACCAAGCAACACTATGTAAACAACACCTACACGCAAACCACAAAAACTTGCAACCCAACGCGTAAGAGGTGTTGTCAATCCCTCCTCTGTATTGAGATAGATTAAATTGTATGAGATGGAATAAATAGAGCAAAAACACAAAATAAAATAAAAAAAGAAAAGGTGCAGAAAGGTATTTTTGGATTAATATATCTGAAAATAATATGATAGGAAATAGACCCGGGGGCCGTAGATTTCACTAGAGGCTTCTCTCGAGAAAATAGCATACGGTGGGTAAACAAATTACGATTGGGCAATATATAGAAGAGCAAATAATTATGATGATATCCAAGGCAATGATCATGTATATAGGCATCACGTCCAAGATTAGTAGACCGACTCCTGCCTGCATCTACTACCATTACTCCACACATCGACCGCTATATAGCATGCATCTAGTGTATTAAGTTCATGGAAAAACGGAGTAATGCAATAAGAACGATGACATGATGTAGACAAGATCTATTCATGTCGGAATAGACCCCATCTTTTTATTCTCAATGGCAATGATACATGTGTGTCATGTCTCCTTCCGCCACTGAGATTGAGCACCGCAAGATCAAACCCATCACAAAGCACCCCTTCCCATGGCAAGAAAAATCAATCTAGTTGGCCAAACCAAACCAAAGTTTCAGAGAAGAAATACGAGGCTATAACAATCATGGATAAGAGAGTTTGATACGTCTCCGTCGTATCTACTTTTCCAAACACTTTTTCCCTTGTTTTGGACTCTAACTTGTATGATTTGAATGGAACTAACTTGGAATGTATTTGTTTAGTGCCAGAATTGCCATGGTGTTGTTTATGCGAGAAAACAAAAGTTCTCGGAATGACCTGAAACTCCATGGAATATCTTAGAATAAATAATAAAAAATCCTCGCCAAAGATGAAGACCAGGGGGCCCACACCGTGTCCACGAGGGTGGGGGGCGCCCCCCTAGGGCGCGCCCCCATACCTCGTGGCCCCCCTGGAGACCTTCCGACGCCAACTCCAACTCTATATATTTGCTTTCGGGGAGGAAAAAATAGAGGAGAAGAAATCATCGCGTTTTATGATCTGACGCGAGCCGTAAGCCCTAATCTCTCTGGGAGGGCTGATCAGTCCGTTCGGGGCTCAGGAGAGGGGATCGTCGCCGTCGTCATCATCAACCATCCTCCATCACCAATTTCATGATGCTCACCGCCCGTGTGAAGTAATTCCATCGTAGGCTTGCTGGACGGTGATGGGTTGGATGAGATTTATCATGTAATCGAGTTAGTTTTGTTAGGGTTTGATCCCTAGTATCAATTATGTTCTGAGATTGATGTTGCTATGACTTTGCTATGCTTAATGCTTGTCACTAGGGCCCGAGTGCCATGATTTCAGATCTGAACCTATTATGTTTTCATGAATATATGTGTGTTCTTGATCCTATCTTGCAAGTCTATAGTCACCTACTATGTGTTATGATCCGGCAAACCCGAAGTGACAATAATCGGGACCACTCCCGGTGATGACCATAGTTTGAAGAGTTCATGTATTCACTATGTGCTAATGCTTTGTTCCGGTTCTCTATTAAAAGGAGGCCTTAATATCCCTTAGTTTCCAATAGGACCCGCTGCTGCCACGGAGGGTAGGACAAAAGATGTCATGCAAGTTCTTTTCCATAAGCACGTATGACTATATTTGGAGTACATGCCTACATTATATTGATGAATTGGAGCTAGTTCTCAGGTCACCCTATGTTATATTTGTTACATGATGAACCGATCCGGCATAATTATCCATCAATCGATCCGGTGCCTCACGAGCTTTCCATATACTGGTTCTCGCTTATTTACTTTTCCGCTGTTACTCGTTTGTACAATCACTACAAAATACCAAAAACATTACTTTTGCTATCTTTACTTTTGTTACCGTTACCACCACTATCATATTACTTTGCTACTAAACACTTTGCTGCAGATACTATGTTTCCAGGTGTGGTTGAATTGACAACTCAGCTGCTAATACTTGAGAATATTCTTTGGCTCCCCTTGTGTCGAATCAATAAAATTGGGTTGAATACTCTACCCTCAAAAACTGTTGCGATCCCCTATACTTGTGGGTTATCAAGAACCTTTTTCTGGCACCGTTGTCGGGGAGCATAGCTCTATTCTTTGAGTCACTTGGGATTTATATCTGCTGGATACTATGAAGAACTTGAAAGACGCTAAGACAACAATTTATCCCTCAACTACGAGGGGAGGTAAGGAACTGCCATCTAACTCTGCACTTGATTCACCTACATTTATGAGTAAGCTAGCGACACCTAAACCTATACGCTATTCGTTCCGATATGTCGCATGTTATTGATGATGCCACTTCTGCTATGCATGATACTTATGATGAAACTACTGTGCCCCTTGGTGAATTTCTAGATCAACAAATTTCTAGGTCTAGAGAAAGAAAAATTATTGAAACTAAATACAATGATGAAAGTTATGATGAAAATATGCCTGCTATTCCTGAGGGTTATCTTTTTGATGCGGAATCTTCTGCAGCTATTTTTGCCTACCAGGATAGATATGAACTTAAGAGGCTGCTAGTTAAATGGAGTAAAGAATCTCTTAGAGATAGGATGAGACCTGACCTTGCTTTTGATACTTCATCTATCTGTGTTCCTGATAAGGATTATTATGAATTTTCTGTTGATCCAGATATAATTACTTTGGTTGAATCTGATCCTTTTTATGGCTATGAATCTGAAACTGTTGTGGCACATCTTACTAAGTTAAATGATATAGCTGCCCTGTTTACTAATGATGAGAGATCGCGCTACTTATATATACTCAAAATATTTCCATTCTCATTAAAGGGTGATGCTAAGATGTGGTTTAATTCTCTTGATCCTGGTTGTGTGCGTAGTCCCTAGGATATGATTTATTACTTCTCTGCTAAATATTTCCCTACTCATAAGAAACAAGCTGCTTTGAGGGATATATATAATTTTTTGCAAATTGAAGAAGAGAGTCTCCCACAAGCTTGGGGAGGCTTCTCAAGTTACTTAATGCCTTGCCTGACCATCCTCTTAAGAAACCTGAAATACTTGATATCTTTTTATAATGGACTAACCGATGCTTCCGGAGATTACCCGGATAGTTGTGCTAGTTCTCTTTTCGTGGAAAGAACAGGATGAAGCTGAAATTTTATTGAATAATATGTTGACAAATGAAAATAATTGGGCAACTCAAGAGCCAATTACTGAGCCTATTCCTAAACCAACTCCAAAGAAGAGAGGTGTTCTATTTCGATCTGAAAGATATGCAAGAGGCAAAGAAATCTATGAAAGAAAAAGGTATTAAAGCTGAAGATGTTAAGAATTTAACTCCTAGTGAAGAAATACATGGTCTTAATCTACCGCCTGATGAAGTAGTGTATTATCACAATTCTTTATTCACTGAAGAAACACCTGATCCAGATATACCGACATAGGAAGTAAAGGTAATTTCTCTCTATAGATATGATAAAATTGAAGTCCCTCCTACTAAAATTGCTAGTCGATTGCTTGGATGAGTTTGATAACTTTATGTTTAAGCAAGATGCCTTTAATGCTTATTTTGGTGAACAATTAAAACAGAATACCTTTATGATTAAGCGCTTGAGTGATTATATGGCTAATATTAGAGGTGAACTTAAACTTGTTAGCAAACATGCTTCTATGGTTACCACTCAAGTAGAACAAGTACTTAAAGCTCGAGAAAGAAGTGCTTGATGAAATGAATAGTAAGAAAAATGATTATGTTGTTAGAGTGGCTACTAGAAGCTGGTAGAATGACTCAGGAACCTTTGTATCACGAAGGCCACCCTAAGAGAATCGAGCAAGATTCTCGGAGAAATAACATTGATATGCCTAGTTCTTCTAAAAGGAAGAAAAAGAAAAATGATAGGACTTTTGCAAACTTCTAGTGAACCTATTGTCGAACCACCGAGAATCCAAATGATATCTCTATGTCTGATGCTGAAACACAATCTGGTAATGAACATGAACCTAGTGAAAATGTTAATGATAATGTTCATGATGATGTTCAACCTAGTAATCATAATGATATAGAAGTTGAACCTGCTGTTGATCTTGATAACCCACAATCAAAGTATCAACGTTATGATAAAAGAGACTTCGTTGCTAGGAAACATGGTAAAGAAAGAGAACCATGGGTTGTAAACCCATGCCTTTTCCTCGAAACCATCCAAGAAAAAGGATGATGAGGATTTTGAGCGCTTTGTTGAAATGATTAGACCCATCTTTTTGCGTATGCGATTGATTGATATGCTCAAAATGAATCCTTATGCTAAATATATGAAAGATATTGTTACAAATAAAAGAAAGATACCGAAGCTGAAATTTCCACTATGCTCGCTAATTATACTTTTAAGGGTGGAATACCAAAGAAACTTGGAGATCCCGGAGTACCTACTATACCGTGCTCCATTAAGAGAAATTATGTTAAAACTGCTTTATGTGATCTTGGAGCCAGTGTTAGTGTTATGCCTCTCTCTTTATATCGTAGACTTGACTTGAATAAGTTGACACCTATTGAAATATCTTTGCAAATGGCTGATAAATCAACTGCTATACCCATTGGTATTTGTGAGGATATTACTGTTGTGGTTGCATAGCGTTACTATTTTAACGGACTTTGTTATTCTTGATATTCGAGGATGATAGCATGTCTATTATTCTTGGAAGACCTTTCCTTAATACTGGAGGGGCTGTTATTGATTGCAACAAAGGCAATGTCACTTTTCATGTTAATGGTAATGAGCATACGGTACACTTTCCGAGGAAACAACCTCAAGTTCATAGTATCAACTCTATTGGAAAAATTCCATCGATTATATTTGGAGGTTTTGAATTTCCTCTCCCTCTGTCAAGAAGAAATATGATATACTTATTATTGGGGATGTCCATATCCCGTTGAGTTAACATAGTGTTATTCGAAATTTCTCCGGTTCCATGATTATCGGAATGAGTTTGTTAACAAGACTTGATCAACCTTGTTAGTGGATTCTTTTTGATGAGCATGAGATGGTTGAAACTAGAAGCACAACCTTCTGTACCCTCTTTATATTTTCTGTTATTTAGTAGAAATAAATTAAAATAGTATTTTTTCATACATCTCTGATTTACTCGTGCAATATAAAAATATCCGAAAATAAAAGTCCTCGTAATGCCATGCCAATTTAATATGATTTTTTCGGGAATATTTGAGGATTTATAGTGCAAAAATTACCACGGGGAGCTGCCACTGCCCACGAGGTGGAGGGCGCGCCTCACCCCACAGGTGTGCCCCCGCCTTGTGGGCCCACGGTGGCCCTCCTCCACTTATCCTGCACCCATCTCCTTCCTCTGCCTCACACAAACCCGAAAAACCAACTCAAGCTCGTGTTCCAGCCCACTTTCGCTGTGATTTTCGATCTCCTTGCTCAAAGCACCTCTCATAAAACTGCTTGGGGAGATTGTTCCTTGGTATGTGACTCCTCCATTGGTCCAATTAGTTTTTGTTCTAGTGCTTTTATTCTTTGCAAATTTGTGCTGCATAGGTGACCATGTTCTTGAGCTTGCATGTCAAATTTATATGGTTCCAAGTAGTTATAATGCTTGATATATGCTCTAGGCACTTGTATGAGTAGTTGCTATCAGTTTTATTGAAGTTGGTTCACTTTTGTTTGAAGTTACTAACAATTTCAGAATTATTTTTTCAGAGAAAACAATATGTTTAGGAAGATGTTCCAAGGTGGTTGAGGGAGTCCCGGACTAGGGGTTGTCTGGATAGCCGGACTATCGTCACGGCCGGACTCCAAAACTATGAAGATACAAGATTGAAGACTTCGTCCCGTGTCCGGATGGGACTTTCCTTGGCGTGGAAGGCAAGCTTGGCGATACGGATATGTAGATATCCTACCATTGTAACCGACTTCTGTGTAACCCTAACCTATCCGGTGTCTATATAAACCGGAGGGTTTTAGTCCGTGGGACAACAACTTCATCATCAACAATCATACCATAGGCTAGCTTCTAGGGTTTAGCCTCCTTGATCTCGTGGTAGATCTACTCTTGTACTACCCATATCATCAATATTAATCAAGCAGGAGTAGGGTTTTACCTCCATCGAGAGGGCCGGAACCTGGGTAAAAACATTGTGTCCCTTGTCTCTGTTACCATCCGCCCTAGGCGCCCGATTCGGGACCCCTACCCGAGATCCGCCCGGTTTTGACACCGACATTGTTGCTTTCATTGAGAGTTCCTGCACGTCATCGCGTCGGGTGGGATGCCTTCGCCTCGTCTTTAAAGACGACACCTCGCCAAAAGAAGCCTTGGCCACTGGTGGAACTCTTGACTTGGCGGTTTTCTCATGACCGCCGATTCGGCCTCAGCAGCAGCGATGACCTCTCGAGTCATCAAATCCAATCTTCATGTTAGTTCGAATCGGGCGAGCAGTTAGATCCGATCGAGCTCTCCTCCATAAATGAGCTCTTGGATCGCATCGCCATACAGGAGTCACCATAGATTACGACCGGATCGGGCCTAAAACCGATCTAAGAGAGATCAACTCTCCCCAGGGTACCCATCATGTTATTGTGATAGAGGAGCAATGCGGCGATTCTTCCCCTACCTTAAGGACAAGTTACGTCCGGATTCCCGATCCCTCCATGCCGGACTCCTGCGGAAGGACGGTTGTTGATCAAGCCCTGACCCTAAAGTCAGGCGGTGGGTCGGACTCATTGTCTTGCACTCAAAAATCCAAAATTACGAAGTTGAAACTTCTCGGCCCTTGAGTCACAGAATTGGGCGGGGTTAGGATTTAGTGCCACCCGCCCACCCAAACATTGGCGATCTCTCGAATTCGGCAAGAGCCAGCTGAAAGCAGTACATCATTCTTTGGGCTAGATTCCTCCTGTTATGAGCAGAATGAAGGATTGCCGAGAGGAGGACGCAATCCCAATTTTTTGCAATAATTGCACGGACAAGGGAATACTAAACGCCATCACCGTCGCGAAATCACACGCTTTTGCTGACTTGGCAACCATAGTACAAAAAATATTGTGCAATGGAGCGCTGGAAAACCGAAAGTAAATTTTGGGATAATCCGCCCCTGAATACATCCCTAGTCCCAGGAACAAAAGGGTGCATCATTATCAAGCACCGGGGTTGAATACCAAAAACCAAAACCCCTAAAGATGCGGAACCGTCTTTGGAGGGGTTGGCTAAGCGGACCTGGAAAATTCTATAGCACTGAGGGCGCCGCTCCAACTCATAGCCTTGAGCATGTTGGATACTACGGCGGTGTGGCCAAAAGTGGCGAAGAGCTTCTAGCGTTTAATCCCAGCCAAAGAACACCAAGACGGTCTTAACGGTCTTGAGACTTTCGCATCAAATAACATGCGAAACGACAATCGCCATAACCTGTCAAGTCTACCAAGTAGCAACAATGAATCCATGGAGTGACACGGCTATTACCTTCAATGCTAGTGGCGAACCTAAATTCGAACTGCCCGGGCACCGGCCGCATTGGTTCTCGGCAGATAGTAGGCGGGTTTCGCCTCACTAAGGTACTCATGGATGGCGGCGGACTAAACCTCATCTATGAGGAAACTCTCGAAAGATGGAAATAGACTGGAACCGCATTGAGCGAAGCAACACAACCTTTAGAGGAATAATCCCAATTTGGGAAGTATCTTTGCACGGTGAAAATCACGCAGCTGGATGTAGTGTTATTGCTCACGGACAATTACAGGTCGAGGAGGTCACATTTCAAGTGGCCCCATTCAACAACGGATATCATGCGATACTAGGGCCGAGAGGCATTCACAATTTTCCAAGCTATACCCCATTACGGGTACATGAAGCTTAAAATGCCGGTCCGAGCGGAATCATCACACCTTTCGCTAGTGATCCGAGCATAGTGCTCCAGCGCTGAAAATAAGACAGACCGCACTAGCCCTCGAGGCACTATCCAAAGCCCTAGCGGCCGAGGAACTCCTGCGATGCTCGCTCCACGGTGAGCAGGGGACGGCGTGATACTTGATAAAAGATCCAAGTCCACTTCTTTTAAACCAGCGGATGAAATAGTCAAATTCCAAGTCCACCAGCGGACCACCGCAAAAACCCCGGCCTCCATCGGGGCACAATTAAACCACGATGTAGAGCGCGCGACTGAAAATTTCTACAAGAAAACTGGACATCTTTGCACGGCACCCTTCGGATATGCCAGAATCCCACGTCGGTGGCCGAGCACAGCCTAAATATCCTAAAAGGATTCAAGCCAGTCAAACAGGCTCTTGGTGCTTTTTCGAACCCAAGAGACAGAGCCATGGGAGAAGAGCTAGCCAAACTTTTGGAGGCCGGATTCATCAGAGATATAAAACATCCGGACTGGCTAGCGAACCTGGTGATGGTACCAAAGAAGGATAAATCCTGGCGCCTATGTGTTCATTTCAAAGACCTCAATAAGGCTTGCCCAAAGGATCCCTTTCCCTCCATGAATTGATCAAATAATTGGGCGCCACAGCGAGACCACGACTCATTGTGCTTCCTCGACGCGTGCTACGGCTACCACCAAATCAAGATGGCGAGAGACCAAGCTGCAACAAAGATTCATCACTCCATGCGGCCCGCTCGCTTTCAACACAATGCCCTTTGGGCTCAAAAACGCCGGCGCAACATATCAACGCATGATTGACATGTCCGCCAACCAGATCGGCAAAGCGGTGGAAGCATATGTAGATGACGTGGTCGTCAAAACCAAACACGCCGAAACTCTAGTAGGCGATTTGAGGCTCACATTCGACAATCTTGAAAATATGACATCAAGCTCAATCCGGAAAAATGCGTCTTGGCGTTCGGGTAGGAAAGCTCCTGGGCTTCATTGTGTCCGGTAGAGGAATTGAAGCAAACCAGCCAAGATTCGAAACCTTTGTCACAATTGGATATTCCAAAAGACCTCAAAACAAATACAAAAATTGGCCGGGATGTGTAGCGGCTCTAAGCCGCTTTATCTCCGTTTAGGAGAAAAGGCATTACCTTTTACCGCCTCCTCCGCCCTGCCGAACACTTCGAGTGGACGGATGCCACCAATGGCCGACTCAAAGAAATAAAGGCCATTCTGCAACAAATCCGGTCTGGCGGCGCTCCAGCGTGGGCGAACCGATGCTATTATATATCGCCGCAACACATCAAGTTGTCGGCCCGGTGCTCGCCGTCGAACGAAGCGGACGGACACCGGTTCCTTGTTCAAAAACCGGTCTATTATGTGTCCACTGTCCTCACTCCATGCAAGTCCCGGTACCCATACTATCAAAAGATAGCATATGTGGTGTTCATGGCATCCCAGAAGCTGCGACACTACTTTCAAGAGTGTTCGATAACGGTAGCCTCCGAAGTACCTCTTAACGACATTATAAACAATCATGACGCCGACGTGGGCCGGATTGCTAAATGGGCCATAGAGCTCCTTCCATTCGACATAACTTATAAGCCACGACGAGCTATTAAGTCACAGGTTTTGGCCGACTTCGTGGCGAATGGACTGAAGCCGAACTCCTAAAGAGTACTGGCGCATACTCCAATTGGATCATGTATTTTGACGGCTCCAAAATGTTGGCTGGCACGAAATTTGGCGTTGTCGACGTCCCCAACCGGAGACACAGTCAATACGCCCTTGAGATAATGTATACGGACTCCAACAACGCCGCGAATCACGAGGCCCTTTCGCATCGGCCTCCGGATGGCGATATCCATGGGCATTCAACGCCTAGAGGTTCGCGGGGATTCAAACCTTGCAATATCTCAAATA
This sequence comes from Aegilops bicornis, assembly GCA_021605145.1. Classification (NCBI taxonomy): domain Eukaryota; kingdom Viridiplantae; phylum Streptophyta; class Magnoliopsida; order Poales; family Poaceae; genus Aegilops; species Aegilops bicornis. The sequence continues at coordinate 116,422 of JAHIAL010000033.1, read as the reverse complement.
AACGGAGACTTTGACGCCAAAGATCTGAAAATGGCAGCATACCGCAATGCGGTCTTAAAAATGTCAGCACGGTTCGAAGGGCTAGAATTTCATCATAAAGCCCGGGATAACAACCAGCGGGCGGATATATTGGCGCATCGGCGCAAAGCGCGATGCCGTCCCACCCAATATCTTTTGGAGCGGCTGTTCAAGCCATCCGTACTATGGGAAGGGAGTCCGCAATAATAATCCGGACCCAACCGCACCGCCCGATGCGAACACTTTCGACACAACCGGAGGCTCTGCCCCGAGATAACACCCTACTGCTCACGAAATAATGGCGGTTATCGCCCGTGGACGGAACCATTCCTAGCCTACCTAACTCGGCAGAACTCCCGAAGACCAAATGAGGCCCGCTGCATAGTACGGCGTTCTAAAGCCTATAAAGTCCATAAAGGAGAGCTTTATAACAAAAGCACTACCGAGTCCTTCAAAGGTGTATCTCAAGAGGAGGGGGCGAACCCTCCCGGCTGGAATTCATCTTGGGATGGGTGGGCACCACGCCGCTTACGGGCCCTTGTAGGCAAGGCCTTCCGTGACAGGATTTTATTGGCCGACGGCCCGGGCGAGATCATGAGGACTTAGTCCAACGATGCATCGGTTGCCAGCTTTTTGCTAACCAAAGCCACATGCCACCCACCGCCCTTAAGACTATACCCATCACACGGCTGTTCATGATGCAGGGGGCTTGACATGGTTGGACCCCTCAAGGGAGGAACCCTGCTGCGAAATACCTATTGGTCATGATAGATAAATTCACCAAATGGATAGAGGCCAAGCTCGTTAAAGCGGCGAATCCGGACCGATGATAGACTTCATCTCGGGGTAGTACACCGTTACGGGCGTTCCCCATGATCATCATCGATAATGGCACCAACTTCACAGGTGATGAGGTCAAACTATGGTGCAAAAACATGGGCATCAAGCTCGACACGCCTCGATCTATCACCCTCAAACTAATGGTCAAGTCGAGCAGGCAAAGCGGTCTAATCATGAGCGGCATTAAACCCGGACTAGTGCGGTCCCTCAAGGAATCTAACACGACCTTTGGGTTGAGGAGCTCGACTCCGTACTCGGGGGCTGCGGACCACGCCAAATCGCACTACCGGATTCACACCATTTTTATGGTGGTGTACGGCGCAGAGGCAGATCTTGCCTGCGACATAATTCATGACTCACCGTAATGCGCATGTATGAAGAAAGAGAAGCGAACTTCGTCGGTAGGACAGTTTGGACGCATTGGAGGAGGAGTGTGGCGTGGCAAAAGCTCGTTCCGCATTCTATCAACAGCAGGCTCGAAGATATCAAAACAGTGGAAATGCGGGCCAAAGCTTATAACGTTGGCGAACTAGTTCTACGCTGCGGACAAGAAAAGGACAAACTCAAGCCCAAATGGGAAGGTCCCTTCATCATCGCATCAGGTCCCGACCGGCGGAGCATACCGGCTTCTGAAACGCATCGGATAACCAACTTGAGTCGAGCCATGGAACGCAGCCCGCTCACGAAGATTCTACGCCTAAGTTCTGGGACTTCAAGTTCGTCTCCTTCCTCCGTCCGCATTCTTTATTTTTGTTTTTTGCTGTCTTTTATTTCTCTCCTTCCTCCTTCTTCTTCTTGTGGCCTTTAGAGGCTCGTTTGCGCTTTTTCCGCACTCATTATACCTGGGGGCTTCTTTAACAGAAGCTTATTTATCTGAGCTTCATGCTAGAGCACATGTGTTAAACTTCCGCATGTACCTTTTATTCGCCATTATATGCATCGATATGACTTAAATTTTGGCCAAGTTGGGTTGCTGGCTCGGTGCTTACCCCTACGTTCCCGATTGTTCGGCTAGGTGGTAAAGGGAGCACCTCTGCGATTATTCTTGCTGGTCGGTAGGATGTGTACCTCAGGATCGGTGAAGCGAAAGCTAAGCGTTCTTAAGGGAATATTCGGTCGGTGAATTGAAAGATGATTTTTAACTTTTACCCATCTGCCCCAGATGATTTTCTTTCATAGCAGCTTTTGACATGCACTTTAGGGCATGCACCCCAGCCGAAAAGGAACCCTTAACGGAACTATTCTCCTGGAAGATGCTTCTTACTACCCATGTAATATCGCATAACTAGTTGGGCACTTATGCGATACAGCAACAATGACCCCTACACCTTGTCTCCATGCATACCACGGTTCTTATATAACCACGAGGGTATTCGGACACACTCAGGACTATTGGGTCCGGAGGTTGAAGCGAAAAGGTCCGCTACGACAAACGATCTACAATCCGGCTAGAAGGCATTTCTTTAATGTCATATTTTTACGTAGTCAATTCGACTCATTGTATTCCTCCTCAATGCCATCTAATAGGCTATCTAATTTACAATCTTCTTTGGGAATACTTGGCGGCCAATTCTACTTGGACGTACACTAAGCTTACAGGGATCTCCATCCCATCCGGCCCACAGGTCCGACCTCGGCCATGTGGTTTGGGTCAGCTAACCGTGTACCGTGTCTTCACCATGGCCCGAGCCTCCTGGCGCCTTTGACGGCAGCCGATATCTTCCATAGCCGGAAGCGCCGCCGTGCACCTTGAAGCCGCCTCCGCCAGCTCTCCAATGCCTTCAAGGCGGGGGAGATTGATAGCCACAAGGCTTGACCGAGGCCTTTCATCACTTGCCGGACTTCGTTTCCGTGGTACCGGTGTAATAGTCGGAAAGGAGATCACCTGAAGAATTGGGCATCTCCTCCTCGGGGCGACTGTGAGCAAACCTACATACATGTTTATGTTAGTCGCCTTTCCTCGCCGAACACTTTCAAAGTTCGCTCAAGCACTTCTTGAAATGCCGCGACGTAGCCGTCGATTCTCCTTCACGGAGTCCGGATAAGCTGAGCACGAACGTCCTTCGGTTCCTCACCCAGCTTGGTGTTGGCGTCTTGGAGGTTATTCTTCTCCTGCCGCACTCTTGTAAGCATGCTCTCGCCAGCCTTTAACTGGCGCAAGAGCTGTTGCTTGTCCGGATCCAGTCCGGCGCCATCTGCAATATTTTTGTCAGATTTACACACATGCCACACTTCCTAAATTATTTATCTTTTGAAGCATATATTACCAGCGGGGGTCTCGGCAGCTCCCCCTACAGCGGCTAGTGCGGCCTCAAGTTGGGCTTTGCACTCTTTAAGCTCCTTGGATAGTCGGGTATTCTTTTTTGTAAGATCCTGCATAACAAATGATCCTTAAATTAGTTATTCTAACTATTTTAAGTCTCGGGGGCTACTGGCATATATAACTGTCAAAATTACTTACCCGTATGTCCTTCACATCTTTTGCTCCGTGGCTCGGCTAGTCCATCTTGAGCGGCTTGCACGGAGGTGCGCATCTCCCGACTCAAAGGCATTCAAGGCCTCCGGGGAGAAACACGTGTCACGAAGACTTGTCCGGCGGCGCCTGTGGTTCAAGGCGCTCTCCACCTCGGAGTTGGTGGCGGACAACCTGTCGGCATCCTCTATCATAGGAACATCCGGCGCACGTCTCGTGCTCGCCTCAGCCTCCAGACCCGGCTTTGAAGCCTGTCCGGCGAAGGTTTGATCGGCAACCTCTCTGGATTTAGTCCGGCGAGCGCTCTTTTTCCTGCAAAGGATATCGGCTTTAGTTCACCTTCCAGGAATCAATCCTGGGTGTATGGTGACATGCCATACCGTTGCGGTGGAGTTTCGATCCGGACCGCACTTCTTTTTAACCTGCGAGGCCGCACTGCCCTTTGTTGGTCGGTAGCATGAGCTCGACTTCTGCCTCGAAGGTACCCCTGAAAAACACCATTGGTATCTGGTGATAAAAATAAAGCATGGAGGGTGCGTTATCAGGATTTTGGGACCTCGGCCTCCTTTACCGTGAGGCTGGAAATATTCCGGGGTAATCCGCCGTAATGGCGACCAACACGTTGTCGACGCTAAGTTGGTAGAATACCCCATCGATCAACTCCACCTTTATATTCAGATCCTCTTCGGCGGTCGGATCGAGGGACCGTTCCGGATCCTCGGGTTGTGGAGGCGGGCTGTGTATCTTCTCCTGATCCGGCGCGAGTCCTGTGAAAACAAAACCATGAAATAAGATATTTAACTATGGGAACATGGATCGGACAGATTGCAAAGATGTTTGCTTACCCAGCTTCGAGGATTACTCAGAGAAAACTCCTTCAGTGGGTTGAGACGGAGGAAGTCCTCCTCCTCTCCTTTGTACATGGCAGACATGGTCTTCACCAGTTCAGTGACCGATTCCGGCCCTTTGCGGCCATGACGGGTGGCGTCATCCTCTCCGTTGAAGTCCCACATGGGGTGGCCTCTGTATTGAAGCGGCTGCACTCCCCTCATAATGCGGATTGCCATGACCCCTGGCATTGTCAATCCGGCATGAGCGATAACCTTATTCGGCTCATCGGATAGCGGACGTCCTGGTCATCTTCTCTCCGGAGGCTCAGGGCGCCAGCTCGAGCGCTTCTTCGAGGAAGGCGTTGTTGAACTCGGAAGGCCGATCCGAACAGGATCCGGCGTGGGGCGTCCTCCATGTAAAAACCATTCCGAAGGCCAGTCTTGGACGCCTTCTTTGGGGTTCGGACAGGTATCCGGTCCCGGCGATCGCGCCATAGCTCGGCTCGCCCACTTGATATATTGACCCCTCATGGGAGCGGGGCACTAGGCAGAATATTCTCTTCCACAATGGAAGTGAGCTTCAACGCCCAAGAATAGTTCGCAGAGGGCCACAAAGCCAGCGATGTGCGGGATGGAGGCGGGAGTAAGATGGTGCAATTGGAGGCCGTAGAACTCCAAGAGCCCCGGAGAAAGCGGATGGATGGGAAATCCGAGGCCTCTTACTAGATAAGAGATGAAGCACACCCGCTCCCCTTTAGAGGGATCGGGGACGCTCTCCGCTTGCTTTCCGCCCTTGTAGGTGGCAAGTCCATCTCGAACAGGAACCAAGAAGGCTGGGGGGAGAAATCCCTTGGTTTGGAGTATAACTAGCTCGTTATGCGGGACTGAGCATCTCTCCCAATTTCCTGGCTGAAATTTGGGGCGCAAGAAGAGGAGCAGCGTCCATTGTCCATGGTGGAATGGACTTGGGTGAGGCGCTCCGATGAAGGCTTGCAAAGGGAGATGGTGTGACTCAGATCTAGATCCTTGCCCCTTTTATGGGCGGCTCATTTTACTGCAACTAGAGGCGGTAATTGTAAAAATACCTGGCTGTTCGCATTCATTCAAACACGTGGAAGATTGCCATTATTAGGCGTAGAAAGTGAAAGCGCAACATTTATCGAAGCCGGACACTATTTGACAAGTATATGGAATTTGGAGAAGAACCCGCCTCGCAATGCGAAGAAGACAATCAACGCCCGGACTCGCCGTCATTGAAGCCTGGTTCGGGGAGACTCTTGAGGAGTCCCGGACTAGGGGGTGTCCGGATAAGCGGACTATCGTCACGGCGGACTCCAAGACTATGAAGATACAAGATTGAAGACTTCGTCCCATGTCCGGATGGGACTTTCCTTGGCGTGGAAGGCAAGCTTGGCGTCTGGATATGTAGATCTCCTACCATTGTAACCGACTCGTGTAACCCTAACCTATCCGGTGTCTATATAAACCCGGAGGGTTTTAGTCCGTGAGGACAACAACTTCATCATCAACAATCATACCATAGGCTAGTTTCTAGGGTTTTAGCCTCCTTGATCTCGTGGTAGATCTACTCTTGTACTACCCATATCATCAATATTAATCAAGCAGGAGTAGGGTTTACCTCTATCGAGAGGGCCCGAACCTGGGTAAAAACATCGTGTCCCTTGTCTCCTGTTACCATCCACCTAGACGCACAGTTCGGGACCCCCTACCCGAGATCCGCCGGTTTTGACACCGACAGTGGTTCTTCAAGGAAGCAAGGTCCCAGGCTTGCAATGCGTGATGCTGACGAGGAACCACCAAGAGACGCTCTTGTGAGGCCCTGTGAATGGTCTTTGGAAAATTTTATGGATCAAGCGGGAATCAAAGAAGAGTTTAACGCATATTTGCGTAATGCCGGTCTTGAGGGTTTCGAAGTTGACAAATGCCCCCAGTATCGCGACCTCACAAGTTCATTTGTGGGGAGGTTTGATTTTTCATCTTCGCCTAATTCTCCTTCAGTCATGTTTGACCTTTATGACAAATCTTATACCATGGACTTAGAGGATTTCACTTTTGCTTGCAAACTTCCATCTTGGGGTAGTGTCGAGGATCCCCCTAAATCTGAATATAGAGACTTTCTTGCTAGAATAACTGTGGGGAATCTAGAGATATAACACAAGCCACTATAGGGAGCATTCACTTTCACGCTATACATTATTTTGCTCTCTTCATAGGTAGATGCATAAATGCTAAGGATGAAGCATGTCACATGTGTGCCCCTGATCTCGGCATTCTCAAAAGTCTTGTGTTAGGAGACCAATCTTATCATATGGGGAGCCATTGTGGCTCGTAGGTTGCATCATAATAGACATAACGGAGATTTCTTAGGAGGAATTTATGCAAGCCGCTTAGCTAATTTTCTTGAGATAGACATTCGTGAGGGTGATATGGAGTTACACCCTACTAATTTAGATTTTGATTCTATGGTTTCCCACCAGTTTGTTGAGAGGACTGAACCGCCTCTCCAGTATCGACTAATCTTTAACAAACGACATGTTGTCCATATTGCTCTTCCTGCTCCTGCCTTCTTTGATTTTCAAGCAAGAGGAAGATATATTATTACCAGAGAGGAGGCAGATGAGTACGAGAGGAGAGCGGAGGCGGCTCGACGCCACGCCTGCAGCCTCGAGGCGATAGCCTTTGCATCACAAGATCGACCCGGCTACACCTCACGGTATCGGCCAGGCTATCCTCGGCAATAGACCAACTTAGGCCAAAAGCCTAAACTTGGGGGAGTACGTATTTCTCACCGGCATTACATTTATGTTCACACACACTCATTGCTAGATGTCGGTGCTCATACTCTTTCACTGTATTATCCATGCTAGTTTATTTTCTTTTTCCTGCTTTCTTCTTGTGTGGTTGTTAAACTTTAAGAAAAACCAAAAAAAAAATAGCCGTAGTTTATTTTTTTCTGCTGTAGTAGTAATAATGAAAAAGAAAACCCAAAAATATTTCCTGTTCTTCTTTTGCTTGTTGGGAGCTTTCCCGTGTAAATAGTTTTTATTTCTTTTCTTTTCTTTGGGGTCGATGGGAGAAGACCATGATTAAATTGTTGAAGTGGCTCTTATATGCATCATTGTTGATTTAGCCAAGAGCCCATATTGCCTTGTCTTCTCCTGTTCATTGAATGCTCATGATTCCGACTTAGTCCAATGCACGTGCACTCTTATTATTATTCACATCGTTCGGTTGTGCAAGTGAAAGGCAAGTATGATGATATATTGTGGACTGACTGAGATGGGAAAAGCTGGTATGAACTCGACCTCTTTTGTTTTCGTAAATATGATGAGTTCATCGTTCTTGATTCAGCTTATTATGAATGAACATGTTTGCAATGACAATTAGAGATCATAGTTGCTCGTGCCATGCTTGATTAGCTATGAGTTATAATGGTTTACCTTGCGTGCCAACATGCTATTAAGATGATTATGATGTGGTATGATAGGGTGGTATCCTCCTTTGAATGATTTAAGTGACTTGACTTGGCACATGTTCACGCATGTAGTTGAAACAAATCAACATAGCCTTCCACGATATTTATGTTCATGGTGGATTATATCCTACTCATGCTTGTATTCAATGTTTATTAATTTTAATGCATGTTCATGGCTGTTGTCGCTCTCTAGTTGGTCGCTTCCAGGTCTTTTGCTAGCCTTCACTTGTACTAAGCGGGAATACTGCTTGTGCATCCAATCCCTTAAACCCCAAAGTTATTCCATATGAGTCCACTATACCTTCCTATATGCGGTATTTACCTGTCGTTCCAAGTAAATTTGTATGTGCCAAACTCTAAACCTTCAAATAAACATTCTATTTTGCATGCTCGAATAGGTCATATATCAACTAGTGTTGCCCTTATCTTCCGTGTTAGGCGGGTTATTCTCAAGAGAGTGGACTCCGCTCCTCACTCACGAGAAAATGGCTGGTCAATGGGATGCCCAGTCCCATGCTTTATGCAAACTAAATCAAAATAGTTGCAAACAAAACTCCCCAGGGACTGTTGAATGTTGGAGGCACTTTCGTTGTTTGAGCAAGCCACGGATTGATGCTTGTGGAGGAGGGGAGTATAAACTTTACCATTCTGTTTGGGAACGGCCTATAATTTTTTTAGCATGGAAGATATCGTCATCTCTTAGTTGTTATGTCGACAATGAAAGTATGCCGCTCAAAATATAATTTATCTCTATTTCAAAACCGAGCTCTGGCACCTCTACAAATCCCTACTTCCCTCTGCGAAGGGCCTATCTATTTACTTTTATGTTGAGTCATCACGAATAAGCTCACCCTCTTATTAAAAGCACTAGCTGGAGAGCACAGCTGTCATTTGCATTCATTATTGTTAATTTATATCGGGCATGACTATGATTGGATCTCTTTTACCATGAATTACAATGTCTAGTCAGTCCTTGATCTTTGAAGGTGCTCTGCATTTATGTTTCTTGATCGAGAGAAAGGGCTAGCGAGATACCATCTTGTTATATCATATTATGATTGTTTTGAGAAAGTGTTGTCATCCAAGATTCATTATTATGGCTTGCTAGCTGATTATGTTATTGATATGAGTAAACATGAGACCTGAGGATTATTGCAAATGTGGTTAGTTATAATCTTTCTTTGAAAACACTGAATCTTTGGCTTGACATAGGTACAACAACAAGAGCAAAGCGAGTTTGTAAAAGTTTTCTTTTTCTCTTTCGGTTTGTCAACTGAATTGCTTGAGGACAAGCAAGGGTTTAAGCTTGGGGAGTTGATCGTCTCCGGTCATATCTACTTTTCCAAACACTTTTGCCCTTGTTTTGGACTCTAACTTGTAAGATTTGAATGGAACTAACCCGGACCGACCCTTTGTTTTTGAGTAATTGCCATGGTGTTGTTTTATGTGCAGAAAATAAAAGTTCTCGGAATGACCTGAAACTCCACGGAATATCTTAGAATAAATAATAACAAATCCTCGCCAAAGATGAAGACCAGGGGCCCGACACCCTGTCCACGAGGGTGGGGGCGCGCACCCCCTCGTGGGCCCCCTGGAAACCCTCCAACGCCAACTCAAACTCTATATATTGGCTTTCGAGGAGAAAAAAATCAGAGAGAAGAAATCATCGCGTTTTACGATACAGAGCCGCCGCCTAGCCCTAATCTCTCTTGGGAGGGTTGATCTGGAGTCCGTTCGGGGCTCCGGAGAGGGGGATTCGTCGCCGTCATCATCATCAACCATCCTCCATCACCAATTTCATGATGCTCACCGCCGTCGTGAAGTAATTCCATCGTAGGCTTGCTGCACGGTGATGGGTTGGATGAGATTTATCATGTAATCGAGTTAGTTTTGTTAGGGTTTGATCCCTAGTATCCATTATGTTACGAGATTGATGTTGCTATGACTTTGCTATGCTTAATGCTTGTCACTAGGGCCCGAGTGCCATGATTTCAGATCTGAACCTATTATGTTTTCATGAATATATGTGTGTTCTTGATCCAATCTTGCAAGTCTATAGTCACCTACTATGTGTTATGATCCGCAACCCGAAGTGACAATAATCGGGACCACTCCGGTGATGACCATAGTTTGAGGAGTTCATGTATTCACTATGTGCTAATGCTTTGTTGCAGTTCTCTATTAAAAGGAGGCCTTAATATCCCTTAGTTTCCAATAGGACCTCGCTGCCACGGGAGGGTAGGACAAAAGATGTCATGCAAGTTCTTTTCCATAAGCACGTATGACTATATTCGGAATACATGCCTACATTATATTGATGAATTGGAGCTAGTTCTGTGTCACCCTATGTTATGACTGCTACATGATGAACTGCATCCGACATAATTATCCATCACTGATCCGGTGCCTACGAGCTTTCCATATACTGTTTCCCGCTTATTTACTTTTCCGTTGCTACTGTTACAATCACTACAAAATACCAAAAGCATTACTTTTGCTATCTTTACTTTTGTTACCGTTACCGCCACTATCATATTACTTTGCTACTAAACACTTTTCTGCACATACTAAGTTTCCATGTGTGGTTGTATTGACAATTCATTCGCTAATACTTGACAATATTCTTTGGCTCCCCTTGTGTCGAATCAATAAATTTGGGTTGAATACTCTACCCTCAAAAACTGTTGCGATCCCCTATACTTGTGGGTTATCAGAGTTCAACAATGACTCAAAATAATATACATGGATAGAATTGATCATAAACTCACAATTCATCGGATCCCAACAAACACACCACAAAAGGTCATTACATCAAATAAATCTCCAAGAACATCGAGGAGAACATTGTATTGAAGATCAAAAAGAGACAAGAAGCCATCTAGGTACTGCCTACGGACCCGTATGTCTGTGATGAACTACTCACGCATCATCAGAGGGGCAACGGTGATGATGAAGAACCCCTCCATGATCGTTGACCCCTTCGGCAGACTGTCAGAAAAGGCCTCTAGATTGGATCTCGTGGTTCTGGAACTTGCGGCGGCTGGAATTGTGTTTCGTCGACTCCCCTAGGGTTTTGGGGATTTTAGAGTATTTATAGAGCTAATAGTCGATGGAGAAACCTCCCATGGGTTCGTGGGACCGGGGCACGAGCCCGCTCGCCTGTGACCGAGGCAGAACACCGACAAAAGGGCCCAAGCTGGCCCAACGTCAAGGCTTCTTGAGCAAGGCTGTCGGTGTCAAAACCGGCGGATCTCGGGTAGGGGGTCCCGAACTGTGCGTCTAGGCGGATGGTAACAGGAGACAAGGGACACGATGTTTTTACTCAGGTTCGGGCCCTCTCGATGGAGGTAAAACCCTACTCCTGCTTGATTAATATTGATGATATGGTAGTACAAGAGTAGATCTACCACGAGATCAGACATGCTAAATCCGAGAAGCTAGCCTATGGTATGATTGTTGTTCGTCCTACGGACTAAAACCCTCCGGTTTATATAGACATCGGATAGGGTTAGGGTTACACAGAGTCGGTTACATCGGCAGGAGATCTACATATCAAATGTCGTAAGCTTGCCTTCCACGCCAAGGAAAGTCCCATCCGGACACGGGACGAAGTCTTCAATCTTGTATCTTCATAGTCCAGAGTCCGCCACCGTGGTAGTTCGCTATCCGGACACCCCTAGTCCAGACTCCTCAAGAGCCCCCTGAACCAGGCTTCAATGACGATTTAGTCCGCGCCAAGATATTGTCTTGACATTGCAAAGGCGGGTTCCTCCTCCGAATACTTCATAGAAGATTTTGAACACAAGGCGGTGTCCTGGCCTGCAAAAATAATTTCCACACAACACCATAGAGAGAATAATATCTAAACCAAATCAACCTCTTGGCGTACTCATGGCGTGCCATCACGCCATGGCCGAAGTCTTCGTTCGAATCGTTTTCTTGTACCGCCTCGGTAGCGTTTAGCGAGGCGGTTTCCTTGGCATGTCTTGTCAAAGCAGAGATCGTGTCCCCTTATTCCGGGATTCTCATCAATACGGACGTTGGTAACCCAACCGCGCCATTGATTACGGTGCTCGGAAGATAAGAGAGTTTTACCAGGCCGGTGGGGGCGCTCAGTTGCGTCCGTCCATATAAGGGATAAGGATCCACCTTTTCACCTCGCCTTCTTCCTCCTTTGCTCATCCATTTCCGCGCACTCAAGCTCCAACGCCCGAAGTCGCACATCTCTCCTCAACCTTCTCCAGCCATGTCGGGAGGCGGGAGGCAAGTGGATGGTCTCCTCCGTCACGGAGGCACATCACAAGATTGCGGGAGGCGGATACTTGTCCCGGCGACATGTCAGCGTGTCGGCTGCCCACCAAGGGGCAGCTCATCCCCACCCCAGGCCCCATGAGAGGGTGGTGTTCCTCACCCACTTCCTCCAGCGGACTAGGTTTTCCACTTCACCCATTTGTCCGGGGGCTCATGTTCTACTACGGCCTAGATTTCCATGATCTGGCCCCAAACTTCATCCTCAATATCTCGACGTTTATCGTGGGTGTGCGAAACCTTCCTGCATCCAGCCCCACTTCAGCTTATGGTTGAAGACCTTTAGCGTCAAGCCGAAAGATAGTGGGCGGCCGACAAGCAGTCTTGGAGGTGCCATGTGAGGCGAGGATGCCCAACGTCACATGGCTTGAGGGCTCCTTCGTGGAGACCATAAAGGGGTGGCAATCGGGGTGGTTCTATATCACCGAGCAGCGCGACTCCAAATGGGCGGCCCCGAATTCAGATCTGGCTCCCCAGCGGCTCACATCATGGAAGGAGACGGGCACGACATGGGAGTGATTCGGAAGAGCTGGCGGGACTCCAAACCTGTGTCCGGGAAGACCCTGGTGGACAGAACCTAAAGCTTGTCAACGTAGTCCGAGTTATGCTCATCCGCCGGATTCTCCCATGCCAAAGAACGGGCCTTCAATTTGTGGGAGTTCGATCCGGCCTGACACGGACCTTGAGCCGGCTCTTGACACTACGTGCGAAGATGCAGAAGGTGCTGTCCAAAGGCGCCAAAGCTCCCGCATCCGCTACCGAAGATCGCGGATTCCGCTCGCAGCGTCAAGCCAGCGAGGTAAATTATTTTGCCCTTTATGGGACTCTTTGTTCATAGTTTGACTCTATGCGGGATCTAAAACTCCCTAACCTTTGACAGGACTGGCTGAAGACGTCCAGACAGATTGCTTGTCGGCTCCCTTGCCGGAAGACCCAGCGGACGCCCAGCAGCCGGGGCTGCTGGTTCCGGCACCCTCACGTGGTGTATGGGAGAAGAAGGCCAGAAAGGAGGCCACGGGAACTCGAAGGAGCTCCGGCACCAAGTGGTGTCCGATTCTGAAGCGAATCCTCTCACGAGGAGGAGGAAAAAGCCTCTCCCTAAGCGGGGAAGAGAAGAAAAGGAAGGCCGCCCGGGGAGGCCGGGGGGAATCAGAAGGAAGAACCCTTCCTCCGGATGTCTCCTGCGCGCCAACGGCGGCGAGGAGGAGTGGCTCTCGAGGCCAAGCCCTGGCGAGATCGTGAAAGTGTCCGGATACCCATGTTTTTCTTATTTATCGCATAGTGTTCTCTAATGCCGAACAATCATGCAGCCCGCCCAAAGGCTGAGCTTGCCGCTTCATCAAGCGGGTCCCACAGATGCGTCCAAAGTGGAGAGCACTTCTCTTCCGGCCGCCTGCCTCACGCCACCAGCCACGGCGCCGAGGTGGGGCCCCAAGGAGGCCTGGTCAAGAGGAGGTGGCGCAGGAGGCGCCACAAGGCAGCCTCCGGACTCTGGTGAGGGAGCAAGGCCCCGGGGCTTTAAGCCCGACCCTTGCCCGGACTCCATCTGGAACCTTCAGGTTCAGAAGTCCAAGCGGCCCCTTCATAAGAAGGGTAAGACGCCGTGTCCTTCGTCCAACCCGGAGGCACCGGACAAAAAGCGCCTCCATCGAGAGGAGCACCGCCTTTATTACAGTCTGGTGATCCAGAAAGTTCGATCCGCCAAGGCGGGCTGGCTGAGCTTCTGTGACCTTCTAACAGGCTTTGAGGTAAGTTTTCAATATATGCAAGAAGATTACCGCATAGGCGGTGGCCCACGATGCTTAGTTGATTGTTCGGAAAGAAAAGCGGACTAAGGATCTAAAAAGATATCTGTGAGAGTCTAACATAATTATGTCAATATGGGAATGCAGGCTGCCACCTGACCTCTGACCCATAGCTACTGGAGGTCAATGCATTAAAGGAGAACCTCGGCGGTCCGAGAACTAGCTCGGCCAAGCCAAGAAGCAGCTCGAGGACAAAGAAGGTAAAAAATACCTTACTAAAGTAATACCTTAGAGAAAGGAGTTGGTTGCAAAAAAGACAGGAATAACATGGGTATTGTAGGGGCCACAAATGAGGTGGCGACCCTAAAGGAAGGGGTGTAGTGAAAACAAAGCGGCCCATGGAGTGCACCGAAGGAGAGAAGGGGAGGCGCAGGTGTTGGCGGAATGCGGCAAGAGCTCCGGGCTCTCGTGAAAAAACACAAGGGTTTGGAGCGGGACTCGAAGACCCGAGTGCGAGCTTGCCTCGGCTCTTGAGAGTGCCAAAGCCGCTAAGGCCGAAGCCCAAAGCCCTCCGAGGAAATCGAGGCGATGAAGAAGATAGCGGCGGGTAAGGCATTCCTTATGCAAAGCAAGAATGTAAAAGTCAATTATCTGTTACTTACCGAATCCGGGGCTCTCCGAGGAGCCTTCGCAGATCTGCTTATGATGTATCCGATGCCGCCGCTTTCTAGGGCGAAGAAGGGAGCTCGACGGAGAAGGTGTTTTGGTCTCAGTATGCTGAGGCCAGACATCCAGTGCCCCTGAGCGACCAACTGAAGCAATTGGTCGAGCTCCATAAGGTCGCCGAACAGGCCATGAAGGGCCTTATAGCTCAGCTGCGGCCGAATGAGGCCATGCCTGGGAGTTAGCCGGGCTAGTCTGCGGCGGATGGTGGGCCTTTGTCTAGTGGATCGAAGTAATCAAGCGCTCTATGCGCATCGGAGGTGCCGTGGGGCCCTTGCCCATGCTAAGGTTACCTTTGGGGCAAAATTTGGATGGCGAGAAAGCTTGTGAAGGACGGACCACCCGGTGGGCAAGGAGCATCATGAAGCCCAAAATGTATTATGAGGGCGTCTGGAGGTGCCCGCACTTTGATAGCGGGTGAATGTTCCAAAGATGTAATTTTGAATAGACTACGCATTTGTTATCCTGACGCTGAAAACTTGTTCATATCGCTAAGCAACGCTTGTGAATTTAAAATATTACCTTACATGTGACTGTTTATCAAATCTGAGAGATGGCAAGTCGTTGGCTTCAGCCCCCATGCCACGAGTGCTGGGGTGTTCGGGATAAACTTGAGCGCTCTTGTTCCCATTCTTGGGTCCTACGAGGGAGGCGCTCAGCGCAACGAACCAGGCAACCGGACTTATAGTGCTTGAACACTCTCAATTAGCCATAGAATTCTATAATTTTAAATTTTGGCGAAGCCCCTAGTATTCGGAAAACCTAGTTCGGGCGCTATCCACGCCTTGGCGGACGAGCCCGGCTCCTCGCTCTAAGCGGCATAAGTCTTTAGGGACCCAAAAACCTCTCGAACAGCGACCAGCTCTCGCCTTATCATGACGGTTAGTTTTAGCTTTCTCCTTTGAGATGCTCAACCCAGCTCAACAGGGGCACAATCGCGAGTGGTTCTCGGTGCTACCTTAGCCGATATAGCGGAACGTAAGGTACCAAAACATGGGAGCCGGGCAAACCCAACTATTGACCCAAGACATGATTCGGAGCCGATGCATATAATGCTATAAGTTCGGGGTGCCGCACTTGTGAAAGTGTTCGGACTTATCACACCATTCTGCGGGGTACTCAAGCCCCTCGTGTATTGGCCGTACCAAAGTGTACGGGTGCAACGTGTCATAGATGAACATATATGGAAAAAAGGGAATGCAATAATAAGCAGAAGCTATGTATTGTTTATTCAAAAGAATGCTGCAATGAAAGCATAACGATACAAATAGTGCGGTAAGCAAGGGATGGGACTATTTAACATGTCCCCTCCGAGGGGTAAGCTGCGGGGTGGTATGTAAAACAGGTATAATGCTCATAGTAGAGACCACTGGACACTTTCGGCGTAGCTTTACGCTTCCTGGCTGTTGCATCGTGAGTTCGGCAATTCTAGTGCGGAGACGGGCTTCGGAAAGCGGAGTCTGAAAAGTAAGAGAAAAAAGAAGAAAAAGAATGACAACCGTGGTCGCATTCGTACCCTCCCATTATGCCCATGGTATCTCCAGGCGTAGTTATATGCAGCGTAGTAATCTTGGCTTCAGCGATTTCGCGAGGGCTGGGTTGGGGCCGCATTGCTACACTTGCTTGGATCGTGCCAGGCGGTCTTGCTGTAGGTTATTCCGGGCGCGCTTGACAGTGTCCGGACGTTGAATGGCCGGACTCGAGAATTGCCTTGAGAGGCTGCTTTGCACTTCCGCCGCTAGGGCCGCCATATGCTCCTCCGTTCGGAGATAGCGTTCGGTGTTTCCATTGACCATGATTACTCCTGGAGGGCCTGGCATCTTGAGCTTGAGATATGCGTAGTGCGGCACCGCATTGAACTTGGCAAATGCGGTTTGTCCAAGCAGTGCATGATAGCCGCTGCGGAACGGGACTATGTCGAAGATTAACTCTTCGCTTCGGAAGTTATCCGGGGATCCGAAGACCAGTTCAAGTGTAACGGAGCCTGTACAGTTGGCCTCTACACCTGGAATGACACCTTTGAAGGTTGTCTTTGTTGGTTTAATCCTTGAGGGGTCTATGCCCATTTTGCACACTGTATCCTGGTAAAGCAGGTTCGAGTTTTGCCATGAATCCATCGGGGACTCTAGTGAGGTGGAATCCGTCAATGATTGGGTCAAGAACCACGCGGCGAATCCGCCGTGTCGGATGCTAGTGGGGTGGTCCTTCGATCAAAAGTGATCGGGCGGAGGACCACGGGTTGAACTTTGGGGCGTGGCCACATCGCATATCGTCCCTTAGTGCATGCTTCCGCTCCCTTTTGGGTATGTGGGTTGCGTATATCATGTTCACCGTCCGCACTTGTGGGGAAAGCCCTTTGTCCTCTATTGTTCGTGGCCGGGGCTCCTCCTCGTCATCGCTATATGCAGCCCTTGTCATTGAGTTTGGCATTTGACTTGCTTGTTCGCTTGAACACCCAACAATCTCTGTTGGTGTGGTTATTGGTTTTTTCAGGGGTGCCATGTATCTGGCACAAGCGATCGAGTATTCGGTCCAAGTTGGACGGGCCCTGGGGATTTCTTTTGAATGGCTTCTTCCGCTGACCGGATTTAGAGCCTCTGAATCCGGCATTGACTGTCGTATCTTCAGCATTGTCGCCGTTAATGGCGTTTATTCTTGTTGCACGCCGACCTGCCATTCTTGTCCTTGGTATCCGAACTACTGTGGTGTTTTTCCAAGTTATTGCTTGAGCTAGCCAGCTGTCCTCTCCTGCAGAAGCGGGTCATGAGTGATGTGAGGGCTGCCATGGATTTCGGCTTTTCCTGTCCGAGGTGCCGAGCAAGCCACTCATCGCGGATGTTATGTTTGAAGGCTGCAAGGGCCTCTGCATCCGGACAGTCAACGATTTGATTTTTCTTGGTTAAGAACCATGTCCAGAATTGTCTGGCCGATTCATCTGGCTGCTGAATTATATGGCTAAGGTCATCGGCGTCTGGTGGTCGCACATATGTGCCCTGGAAGTTATCGAGGAATGCGGCTTCTAGGTCTTCCCAACAACCAATTGATTCTGGCGGCAAGCTGTTGAGCCAATGCCGAGCTGGTCCTTTAAGCTTGAGTGGGAGGTATTTGATGGCGTGTAGATCATCACCATGAGCCATGTGGATATGGAGGAGATAGTCCTCGATCCGCACCGTTGGATCTGTGGTACCATCGTATGATTCAATGTTTACGGGTTTGAAACCCTCGTGGATTTGATGATCCATTACTTCATCTGTGAAGCATAGTGGGTGTCTTGGCGCCCTCATGTTGGGCAATATCACGGCGTAGCTCATATGAGCTTTATGCCTGTGTTCGCCCGGCCGGGGTTCTTGTATCCGGCGTGACGGTAATCATCCCAGTCGTTAGGCCCACGCGATCGTAGATCGATCTTGTTTGCTTTGCCTTATCCTCCAGAATCTCGCAAGTCCGGTAGCGTTCTCCCGTGCCTTGGTACTTTTAATGGCCGGGCGTGGCTTGAGCGGAGGGTCGAGAGGCCTCTCTGTCATGACCGCAGGGTGGCTTGATCTGCCATGTCGTCTTGTTGGTGATGCGGGTGCTTCCTTCTCTGATCGAGGCAACGGCCTACGTTTGGGGTAGCTTTTGGAGGGGCGTTCGAGTTCGTACTCCTGGGCTGCAAGGACTTCAGTCCATCTGTCAGCTAGCAAGTCTTGGTCAGCTTGAATCTGCTGCTGCTTTTTCTTGAGGCTGCTTGCCGTGGCCATAAGCCTGCGTTTGAAACGCTCCTGTTCGGCGAGATCTTCCGGCACGACAAATTCGTCGTCGTCGAGGCTTGCCTCATCTTCGGAGGAGGCATATAATTATCGTGCTCTACCTCTCATGCGCCGCTCTATCATGAGGGCTGGCTTCTCCCTCCTCTGTGCTGAATCCTGCTGGAGGGGTTATCTTCGCACTTGTCAGGGTGTTATTATCTTCCGTGCGGATTAAATCGTTTCTTTGTGGCGGGATTTAGAGCGGCGCCTTGACGTCGGCGCTTGGGTTGTTTCTTGGAGGGTCATCCTCCGCTGTTCCATCGCCATTCCCATCTTTTGGGATGTCCACCATGTATATGTCATATGTGAGGTGGCCTTCCGGTGCCCGTGGTATGGCTCTTGATCGTCTCCGGCACCGTCGTTCATACCGTCGATGTCTTCGGAGTCGAAGTTGAGCATGTCGGTTAAATCATCGACAATGGCTACAAAGTGGGTGGTGGGTGGGCGTTGAATTTCTTCCTCGTCCGAATCCCAACCTTTCTGACCGTAGCGGACGCTGGTGCGGCCTCCAGGACACTGTTCGGTGGCAGAGCTATATCATACCCATCGAGACAGTGCGGCGCGCATGGCTGTGGCTCGAACCCGTCGAAGATCAAGTCTCCGCGGATGTCAGTCGTGTAGTTCAAACTTCCAAACCTGACCTGATGGCTGTGGGCGTAGCTTCGATCTGCCTCCAGATGGCTGCGAATTGGCCCACAGTGCAAAGCCGCCGAATACGAAGATCTGTCCGGGGAGAAAAGTCTCACCCTGGACCACGTTGTTGTTGATGATCGAAGGAGTCATCGGGCCTAAAGGCGACAACACAGAGGAACTCTCAATGAAAGCACTAATGTCGGTGTGAAAACCGGCGGATCTCGGGTAGGGGGTCCCGAACTTTGCGTCTAGGCGGATGGTAACAGGAGACAAGGGACACTATGTTTTTACCCAGGTTCGGGCCCTCTCGATGGAGGTAAAACCCTACTCCTGCTTGATTAATATTGATGATATGGGTAGTACAAGAGTAGATCTACCACGAGATCGAGAGGCTAAACCCTAGAAGCTAGCCTATGGTATGATTGTTGTTCGTCCCTACAGACTAAAACCCTCCGGTTTATATAGACACCGGATAGGGTTAGGGTTACACGAGTCGGTTACATCGACGGAGATCTACATATCCGTATCGCCAAGCTTGCCTTCCACGCCAAGGAAAGTCCCATCCGGACACGGGACGAAGTCTTCAATCTTGTATCTTCATAGTCCAGGAGTCCGGCCACCGGTGGTAGTTCGGCTATCCGGACACCCCCTAGTCCAGGACTCCCTCAAAGGCCCTCGCGAGGACCCCCTCCTTGCGAGGCGTGCAACGTCAGGCTCCTTCAGCCGCCTCGCGAGGCCCTCGCAGAGGCGTGTAGATCAATGATCAGATAGCGGAGTCACATGGCCCTGCTGCTTCACGTGGGTGATGTGCATGGCGACGAGTAGAGCCAGAAGGGCGCCAGCAGGCGCAGATAGGGAGGTTTTCCTCTTTTGTGCTAAGGGAGTAAGGACAGCGCGTCGGTTCCCAAAGCAAGCCCCAAAGGTTGCCACTTTGGTGCAAGAAGACCAGGATAGCGGGCTCGCCAGGACTGAGGTCATCACCAAGCCCACCGACGCGTCATGGCAGGGAGCTTTAGCAGGCGAAGACCACCTATAGTCAGGATAAGTTGTACTCTTGTTCCCCTTTGAAATTGGTTGTTGT
Source organism: Aegilops bicornis (assembly GCA_021605145.1). Taxonomy (NCBI): domain Eukaryota; kingdom Viridiplantae; phylum Streptophyta; class Magnoliopsida; order Poales; family Poaceae; genus Aegilops; species Aegilops bicornis. Next base: position 96,487 of record JAHIAL010000033.1, on the reverse strand, counting down.
GGAAACCCTTCTCGCCTAGAATTTTCAGGGGAAGAGGACTAGGGCCAGTATAAGTACAGGCTAGACTTCACTGTAGAAAGGGGGTGGTGACCCGGGAGACCCCTCGAGCGATCCGAGCCTCCCGAGGCAGTTCGTCTTCCTTGTACACACATACTCGACCTCCCTCGCGAGGCAATCTACACAAAGCAGGAGTAGGGTCTTACACCGCTAGGTGGCCTAAACTTGGGTAACCTATCGTGTCTGCATTCTTCTTTCGTTTGGCTCGAGCACGCTAGAGCATCGCTGTTAGGCACTGGGCAACGAGCTGGAGCGTAGCGAAGTTCTGTGAGCACACCCCAGATTTCGAACCTTTCTTGGGTCCCCGGAGCCCCGATTTTGTCATTAACCACTATGCACCTATTTGGTTTCTTCTTTCCATTCGTACGTCTTCTTTTTGTAGGATTGTTTGTGAGTCTAGAGTGGGTGATACTTATCTCAATTCAGATAGGATCCTTGTAATATCATCTCTTTTTTCCTAGAGACCCTAGGTATTATCGAACCATAGGAAGTATGATGCTAGTGAGGGACATTCAACAAGTTCTTATTGTCTCAATTCTTCTCTGTTTTGCCCGATCAAACGTTGCAAGTAATTAGCAACACAAATTACTACGAAAATCGGAGAGTTGTAAAGAATAACAAAGAAATAGACCAAGGCAAACGATTGTCACGAGCAACCTCGTATGTTTGCATGGGATCATAAGATAAATAAATAAACATTTACATGATAAAATAAAGATATAAATAAATCACAATTGATAAGTGAAACAAATTGAAGTGACACTCAAAATATATTTGAGAATGTCAAGTTTAAACTTAGAAAAATGTGGGTGTAAAACGTGCTCATCAGGTGAATAGATAATCAACCAATCTAGACAATTCTAAGGTCGCGATTTTAACAAATAACCTATGTTACCTAAAACAACGTACACATGCAATTATAAGAAACTAAGAGTAGAAGCAACTTGCAAAAGAGTGAGGAGTTAGGGATAGAGATCACAAACAAAAGGATTCATCCCGAGGTCCAGATGGGTGATTCAGTCTTGCTCCTTATCGGTGGAGATTCGTACGCATAGTCCTAACACAAATGAAGGTCTCGACATTGACTACATACGTCGACGACAGAGGTCATATACACCAAGCCTGGGGCACAAAGCCCTAGGTGGACCTATCCACCATGGCCACCACACAAGGAAGTCTCAGTCGGATGGATCTTCGCTTGAAGAAGGTGATATCAATGACTTCCGAAATGTAACATCCCAAAATTCTAAATTTTGGAATGTTAGATTAAATAGATAGATTTGATTTATAGTTTGATTGGTTGTGTGGAATTGAGTAAAATTCAAAACTTTTTGAATGTTAAATGAGAGGGAATAAAAGGACTTTCCCAAACTTTTATTTTGCATTCATGATCTCCGTGAATTCAAATTCTTTTCACCACAAAACCCTGGAGAGAAGATGACATGACTTCTTCCATTTATTTAAATGACAAGGGTGTTGAAAATATTTGAATTTCATTTGGAAACAATTTCCAACCCAGGAACTTTATGCAACTCAATGATTTTCACGAGCGAAGGTAAAATGACTTCTTCAAAACATATGAAATATGAGTTGGGAGTTTCAAAGAATTAAATTCAAAGTCCTTATGAAATTATTTTCAATTTGGAGTTATTTGGGTTTTATTCAAATTATTTTTCTCCAAAAATAAAATATACGGGAAAATAGGGTAACATGATTCCCTACATCAGAAAATTGGAGATAAATAAATTTGAATTCATTTTGGTATTTTTAAAATGATTTTTATGAGGTTTATTGCAACAGTAGCACTCTTTGCTTTATTTGAATTTTTGTAGATTTTATTTGGTGCTAGAAAAATGTTCAGCTTGTAGGAAATCTTTTTCTGAAAATTTTGATATATTATATGCCTATATAATATTTTTATTATTTTTCTTTGTTTGTGTTTTAAAAAATTTTTATTAAAAAAACCTTCCCACCGAACCGGGCCGGCCCAGCCAAGCCGGGCAGGCCATTCTGTGACCCGGCCAGCGCCCGTCCTCGCCTCCGCCTGGCTTGACCCGAGACTCCTCCCGAGTCCGGCCGTTGCCGCCATGGGCCAGCCGTCTGGCTCACTGGTCTCTCTGCCCCCTCCTCCAAGCTTCGTGCCGCCCCTCTCCTCTATATAATCCGGCGCCCCGGGCGCCGCCTCTCTCTTTCTCCCCGCACCTCGCCGCCTCCCGCATGATCTTGGCCGCCGTGTGAGCCGCCACCATTGCGCCATACCATGGCGTCAGCTCCAGACGCCCTTGGCCAGCCACCACCAGCGCGCCGCTCTCCGCTGATGTCGCCTTGCAGCCACCCGGGAGCCGTCTCGCGCCGGCCTCGCCCGGCGTGGTTTAATCTACCGAACCGGTATAAACCTCCCCGGTCCGGTTTATATCTTCAGTTTTCCTTCGGTTTTTCTTTTAAAGTCGGTTTTATTCTAGGTTATTTAGTGGGCATTCTTTAGTTAGGGTTCAGTAGCGAACGTTTTCGTTCTGTAGGTCAGTTTAACGAACGTTCGTTGCTTAGTATTTTTCTTATTCTTTTAGTTTTTTGCCAGGGACCCATTTGTGAATATTTTCTTCACAGATTAGTCCCTGTACTTCAATCGGTCACAACTTTTCGCTCGTTTATCCAAATTCAATGAAACCAACGCCCGCTTCTTTGTTATGATCCCCTCTATCCAGATAAACAACTTAAAAATATTTTTGAAAGTTTCAAAATTTGATTTCAAACAGATTTGTATTTGAACTTCGTTTGATCGTAACTCGAGTTTTATAACTCCGATTTAGTTGATTCTTTTTGCTTATCGAAGCTCTTGACCTAAAATTTCTGATAAGGCCAAATTCATATAATTTTGGTACTGTTAGAAATTGGTTTATGTTGCAAGAGTTATTTGCTTGGTTTTGTTGTTTTCCGAATCGTATTCTTCGTTCTTTCCGATCTTTTGAGTGATTGATTATGTGTGGTTACTATTGCTTGCTTACGATAGATTGACCGGAGTGTGACGAGTAGAACTGTCAAGAGTTTTTGAGTGCAAATCATCTTCATCAACAGTACAGGCAAGTTCACACTTTGATCATATCCCTTACATACCCAGTTTTATGCATTAGTTTCACCCTACAACATTGCATGAGTAGGATTGATAACATGTGGGTATTGGGAAGTAGTTGATGAGGTAGGAACCTATTTGCCCTGCATTCAAACCTTGGGAGTTACTATTACGTTATGCTTATATTGCCATGCTATGCTCGTAGACGTGGAATTGGTTTGAGTGTATCCATGATAGATGTGAGATTGTTAATTAATGGTTCAACTTAAGGTGGCAACTTTAATACACATATGTGTGGATTCAGGCACCTGGGGTATCCAGTGATTGCCTGTATTTTTTTGAAAATCCCGGGGTACCGTGTGATTCTCCTATGGACTGCCACCCAGGCTCAAAGGGATCAAAAGATTATTCATACTAGAAACTTCCATGTGCAGCCACAAGCCATTATGGACTCTGGCATAGTTGAGTATGTTGTGTGACCTCTTTCAGTGGTAGACTAGCAGATGTAGGGGATGTAGGTGGTACGGTCTACCCATCGAAAGAGTTAATGCTTCTGAAAGACCGTGTCTCGGTCATCTGTTTCTCAAACACCATGTATTGCGAGAAAACCAATGGAGGAGATCGAGTCTTGTGGGGAAAAGTGCGCAAACCTCTGCAGAGTGTACAAACTAATCATGATTAGCCGTGTCCCCGGTTATGGACATCTTGAGTATCTGGTTCTTAGATTATCATGTTGATCCCATCACTCTATATATTGAATTTGTTGGGTTATTAATTACCTTTTAATTGGGATTGAGATGGGGTTTACCATTCTTAATGTTTTCAACAAACTTTGTAGTTAAATACAAATATATTACTTTGCAGTAGGGAAAATTTGGCTTTTCGCAAAAACCTTATAACCATAGAGCTTTCCACCAGCCAAATATGCATGTAGTGATAGTTATCATTCATCTTTATCCTATGGTGTGAATTTGCCAGTACATTCAATGTACTGAGCCTTTGTGGCTGCAACGTCTCATGTTGCAGGATTTCTTACGACGAGTAAGTGATACGTTAGGCTTACGATTTCTACACTCAACTTTGCCGTTGCTGTTGATGGGAATCCAGAACCTTGTTGTTACTTCCGCTATTTGGATTGAGGTAATAGTATTTACGTTACTTTATACATGTGATTTACCTCTGTTATAAATCCTCGAGTGCTGTGTGTGTCAGCGTACCAATCCAGTGATGACACTTAAGCACAGAGACTTGACCGTCTGAGGTCTGGTCGCTACAAGATGGTATCAGAGCACATGTTGAGTGTAGGACGTGACCCTAGAAATTGGCAAGCCCATAGGAAAAGATCTTTCTCTAAAACTTTATTTTCAAAAGGATATTTTACCTCTCTTCTCTTCCGAGCTTTTCAAAATTCCCTTTTTAGTGAGACTATACCCCTTTCTCCTTTTTGACCACATGAAGATCGACTGAAGAGACCACTACAAGGAGTACAAGATATCAGACAATTAAGACCATTTCGGAATGAAGAAGATTTTACTATGCATTATACTAATGGAAACTACAACGGTTGGAGACCTCCAAAGATTATGAGAATGTGAAGACTCTGAAGAATTTCCAGATTTAGTATGACCTAGGAAGGCACCCCTTATGGAACTTGGCAGACTATGGAAGCCGTCACTACCCGAGATCAAGATGTATCGGAGAAAGACCGGAACATGGAGCATTAGATCTCAAAGTTTTGTCAAGAAACCCTAAGGCAGGAGATATCAACTATGGAATGATAGCTCATGGCAATGAGAAGGGAAGAAACCTGGCTATCCATGATGTTATCGCCCGCTTACGCTATTGTCGCCGTGCTAAGTTAAGCATGCATTCCTTTGGAAGGATTGGATGACAAGAAGGCTGATGCAGCACCTATCAGCAAGACAAAGTTTTAACCTTAGCTGGTGTATCGCCAGGATCTGGAGTGTTACATCAAGAAGTTAAGATGGACCTGCAGGAAGCAGTATTTGATAAGGAAGTGTTTCGTGAAGAACTCAGGGCCCATAAGCTGAGAGTAGCCAAGCTAGAGGAGCAAAACCTTGAGACATCAAAGTTTCATCAGGAACTGAAGGACAGTAGGATCATGGTTCATGTCGAGGTTGATGAAACCCAGAAGTTTGGAACGCAACTCCAGAAATATTAAAGGACGTCACGATAGACTTTGCAACAATAGAGATGATCTGGCAAAAGAATTTGAGAAGGTCAAGCACGATCGGAAGAAGCTATCGGAGACCTGAGCAAGACTTGAAGAGTTTGATGACATTGAAGATTTATTGACCTTTAGAAGACCAAACCCCTGTTATACCTATGTTAGATGCGACGTTTGTGAGCTGTCATTGTATGGTAACGCAGCAGAAAACAAAAAAATTCCGACCTACGCACCAGCCCAGGACCACTATGGAGACTGCATACATGGTTTGATCTTTTTCGTTACCGACTTGTAGCGCGGCGGGAAGTAGAGTCGATGACGAACGGCGGTGCAGATCCCCACAACTAGGATTTACAACCTCCCAACCGCGAGGATGTATACCCTCATCCGCCCCACGGACAGCCCTCCGGGAGGCGGTCGGACAGTTACTCGGACGGTGTCGCGGACAGCCCTTCGGGAGGACCCTCAAAACTCGGACGGTCACTCGGACAGCCCTTCGGGAGGACCTTCAAAACTCGTATGGTCACATGGATAGCCCTTCGGGAGGCACTCTCGAACTAAGACCGAAACTACGATCTCTCAACAGAGTTGCACACATACGGTGTCATCTATCCGGCAGGGCTTCGCCGTCCAGAACTAGTTCCTGCCGGAACCCAGACAGCCTTTCGGCTCTACGAAACTATTTCGCGGGGAGGGAGAGAGAAGCCAGATCATTGCATGGCACTTGTATGTGAGAAGGGATGAGTTTTGGGCTGCCCACTCCTCCTCTATTTATAGGAAAGCCAAGTGGTAGGGATGGCTCACAAAAACCCAAAATGCCCATGCAAATGTCACACATGAAGGGCATAATGGGGAGGGAAGTGGAGCTCCATGGAGCCCCACACATGTGGCCAGCCAACCCCCTTGGGGGGCCCCATGAGGAGCATGCTTGGCCCCCAAGCCCTTCTAGAAGCCTTTTGGAAAAATCCCAAAAGGGAACTCACCATAAAATATCCCAAAAAGCACTTTCACTATTCACGACGACATTTTTCAGCGTCTGATCGAACTGAAAATATTTATGTGGGCTAAGAACATTTCCAGTACCCACTAAAATGATTTTCAACGCGTTCCGAAACAATTCCGGTTTTAGTGATTTTCATCTGCGAAACGCATCTGAAGTGGCTCCGGCAGCTCCGGAACATTTCCGGTTTTTATCTCAGAAAATTCCAAAAAGCTTCCAGAATGATTCTGGCATCCTCCAAGAATTATCAGGCATGTGCTGAAACCAATTTGACTTAATGGTATATCCCGAAACAACTTTTCGGTATCATCGAAACTTACCCGATGACCTCTCTCTGCGGTACGATTCTGCTGTCCGAAACTTTTTCGGTGTCCGAAACTTTTTCGGTGATTTTCTCTCAGACTCCTTGTCTTGTATTCAACAGATAGATGACCCTTAAGCGTGTGACTCTATAGGTTTGGTGAAGTATAGACATGGCCGGAACCCTTTCCAATCAATGATCAACATCGGAGCCGTGGACACCCATATTGACCCCTATACCCACACGAATGAATATTCGAGTGAACCTCCAGTTGTCGTGTGCTTTTCCTATTGCTTCGTGATATGTTACAAATACCCGAGGTGAGACATGTTGGCATTCCCATGGATCAACAACTTGTCCACTATGTCAGTTACCTCGTTACCGGTATTGTTCTCTTTTCTCGTTACTGTGTTCCGGCATCCCCATGATCAAATCACAAAGTGTCTGGCCAGACGATGATGGATACCGTAACACCGAGAGGGCCCAGAGATATCTCTCCATCGTCGTAGGAGCAAATCCCAATCTTGAGCTATTAAGTTACTTGACATACTTTTCCATGAACCCGTAAGCCGCCGTAATAGCTACCCATTTACGGATGACGTTTAACAAACCCCAAAGTTCTTGAAGCAAGCATAAAGAAACTCGATACTCTCATGGTCTAAGGAATCATGCAAACGTTAACCATCTCTGTGTTATTTACCATTAACTTCTGACGAATGTATCTCATAGCATAACATCAATTCGGGTCGATTCAACACAAATGTTCTCTTAACATTGTGCCCTCAAAGTTGCTGGCATAGACATGCCCATGATCAGGAAAACGGAACCATCATGCAACACTTGAGCTAGTCTTAGAGGCCAAACTAGGAATACTTCTTACCGTTTATTATTCCACACGTGCATATGAGTCTTCCTCCGAGCCTCGTGGATATTGTAGACTCGAGAATCATTGCAGTTATAGCATGGAACCTAAACATAATTATGAAGTCGGAGATAAATAATATCATTTATTATTGCCTCAAGGGCATATCTCCTACAGTCATTTGTTTGATGTTTTTCCCGACAGCCACAATTAAAATCTGCCTTTTTATAACTTTTGTTTGTGTTGTGTGCATCCCTCTCGATCTCTCTTATCTCACCCCAAAACCCTTGGATCCCAAAAGATGACGAATGGAGATGGACGAGTATTTCTGAGATTCATGACACAACCGGAGGTTAGCACACTGGATACGGAACATGGAAGATCGCATGAAGGAGCATGGTATTGAAGGAGAGAATATGGTTCCATACACCCTACGAAAGATCACACAAGGTGCTGAAAAATGGCGAGAGATACATCAAGCCATACAAAGATGGAATGGAACCAATGCTTGGGATGAATTCAAGACGATTCTAATGAGGTCCCGTCTTACCCGAAAGCCATGTGAACCTAAAGAGAAGAAGCCTTGTGCATGTAAGATTTGTGGAGAAGTAGGACACAACCATAAATAACACAAGGATGAATGTCCTCATTGTGAAGAAAGTCACCCAGCTGAAGAATACCCAACTAGGCAGATCACTTGTTTCTTGTGTGAAGGGACTACCCACTACCCTGCTCAGTGTCACATTTACCCCATGGTACAAAAAACCATCCAGCAGAAGAAAGAAGCAATGAAAGGAGCCATAATGGAAATTTTAGAAGAACCTGTGATGAAGGAAGAGGTGGAGGACACACCCGAAGAAGAGCCAATTAAACCATGCACTAAGTCATGTTATTCATGTGGAGAAGAAGGACACATCTCCCAGAATTATATGAATGGGGATCTAGTAGAATTCCCGACAAAGGAAGTAGAGTATGACCCATAGGAAATAGAAGCCCTGATTGGAACGGAAAAGTCCAGAAAGAGAAGTAGATTGGATACCAGGAAGGATCTGAGTCATATCACCTGTTATAGGTGCAAGGAGTCAGGGCACTACTTCAGCAGTTGCCCAAAAAGGAAGCCGAGGACCCAAAGAGGCTATGTAATCATAAGGAAACCACGAGACTTGTCAGAAGTAGTATGTTTCGGTTGTAATAAAGCAGGGCACTTTGCCAGAGATTGTCCCTACTGAGAAGGAGACTCATGCTAAATAGTTGTGACGAAAAAAGGAATATAGTAGTAGTAGTAGGAACATTTTCTTTTTTCAGTATTGAGGTGTTGAGTTGATGCATGTAATGGATATGCAGGAGGTTGTAGTAATTTGAGGATCAATAAAGTTAGCATCATTAGTACTGATTGGATCTTATGAGTTGTTACTCTATGAAGAAAGATTTTGACCATTTTCGATGATATGAGAAATATGGTTTATGGATGAGTTTGTGCATTTTAAGGGTGGTAGTAACTGTGAGGACCCTTGACCCCTGGAAAGGATAATGATGTTCCACGGAGCGGACTTCATAAGTACAAGTTTTGTCTCAATATGTTGGATACCCCAACAATATGAAGGGATGAAGTACTATTGGATATAAAGGAGATATAATGTTGGTAATATGGAACAATTGTTACTCCAGGATGATTCTGAGTAATCACGTCTTAGTTTGGAACCAATAGAAGGAAGAGAGACAATACAATTGGATGGATTTTAAGTATGCTAGGAAGCTGGAAGTTGGATGTTGGATTAAAGATCAGTTGCCCCGATGATGAGTTCAAGGTTTGCAAGTGATAAGATGGGCCATAACCCACAGGCCCCAGGACCTGCCAAGAAGCAAGCACACTCTTGCTGAAGGAAAAACCCTGGAAGAAGTTACGGTTTTATCGATAGACGATTTTATAGGAGTAACACAAAACCTGAGAGTTGTGAAGGAACGATAGATGTCTGTTTGGCTTGCAGAATCTATGGATTTATCCGAACTTGGTTCGTCGACAAGAGCAATTCTGCAATGCTTGTGAGAATGACTGAGTGTTAGAATGCGAGATTCACTAAACCATATACATGGTAATGATTTGGGTGCGGGATGGATTGATCACCATACTGACTTACTCTTATTGTTCGCTTTGCTATATGGGATGGTAAATCTGAGTGACTTGCCTATAGTAGAGAGACGATGATATTAACACCTTGTTTAAACCTTAGAATGGTATAGCAAATTTTCCCTTGTACAAGGCAGTTGTTGCCAACCGTAGGTTATATGGTGAGGATCAACCCGGACCCATTTCCTGCAGGAGAAACCATAAACGGATGACCGCCATGAGATATCGATAGTTGTTAGTATTGGCGCCAGACACAAATTTGAGAAGACCCAGTCTCGGAACAACCTTACCAAGAAAAAGGACAAAGGAATTGCCGTAAAGGTTATGCCATTATCGGAAGAGCCCAGAGATGGAATTTCCCGAGATCTGGGAAGACCGACACTGTCAACAATAAGGGTGGAGTATATGAGTTTTGATGGAACATTAACCATGCTTCTAAGGGTGGTAGCACCCGGACCTCCTGTGATGATCGAGGCATTTTGAGAAGACCCCGACCCTAACCTATTTCTTTCTAGCCTCTCTGAATCTCAAGGACGAGATTCATTTTAAGGGTGGTAGGTTTGTAACATCCCAAAATTCTAAATTTTGGAATATTATATTAAATAGATAGATTTGATTGATTGTTTGATTGATTGTGTGGAATTGAGTGAAATTCGAAACTTTTTGAAAGTTAAATGAGAGGGAATAAAATGACTTTCCCAAAATTTCATTTTGCATTCATGATCTCCGTGAATTCAAATTCTTTTCACCACAAAACCTAGAGAGAAGATGACATGAATTCTTCCATTTATTTAAATGACAAGGGGTGTTGAAAATATTTGAGTTTCATTTGGAAAGTATTTCCAACCCAGGAACTTTATGCAACTCAATGATTTTCACAAGCGAAGCTAAAATGACTTCTTCAAAACATATGAAATATGAGTTGGGAGTTTCAAAGAATTAAATTCAAAGTCCTTTTGAAATTATTTTCAATTTGGAGTTATTTGGGTTTTATTCAAATTATTTTTCTCCAAAAATAAAATATACGAGAAAATAGGGTAACATGATTCCCTACATCAGAAAATGGGAGATAAATAAATTTGAATTCATTTTGGTATTTTTAAAATGATTTTTATGAGGTTTTATTGCAATAGTAGCACTCTTTGCTTTATTTGGATTTCTGTAGATTTTATTTGGTGCTAGAAAAATGTTCAGCTTGTAGGAAATCTTTTTCTGAAAATTTTGATATATTATATGCCTATATAATATTTTTATTATTTTTCTTTGTTTGTGTTTTAAAAAATGTTTATTAAAAACCTTTCCCACCGAACCCGGGCGGCCTAAATTAACGAGGCCAGGCCAATTTGCAGCTTCTGCCAGTCACTGGTTCGATGAAGTAATGTACCTAGGGTAGGGTCATGGACCTGTCCAAGATACCCTCCCCAAGGACATATCTAGAAGAAACTACCTTTCAGTCGACCTGGAAGGGTTCCACTCGACCTACTCAAAGACACTCGACTATGGAGCCAACCACTCGACCGCCAGAAGATCTAAAGCCAGTCTGCACACAAAACGGTCGGTCATTAGGTAGCCTTTATGGTCATCATAGCACTTTATGTGGGCGTTACCAGTAACCCCCTATCTTAATGTACTTTAATCCTGCATAATCGAGGGCTGGAGGGTCCAAGTAGCTCTATATAAGCCACCCCCTCCTCGGTGTAAAGGCTTATAACCTTGTAACTCATACGCGATAATACATCGACCGCCTCAAGACTCCCGAGACGAGGGCTATTACTTCCTCTGAGAAGGGCCTGAACTCGTAAACATCTTGCGTATACAACTACTCCATAGCTAGGATCTTGCCTCTCCATTCCTACCCCCCTATCTTACTGTCAGAGTTAGAACCATGACAGTTGGCGCCCACCGTGGGGCTGGTGTTCTAGCGATTTGTTGGAGAAGTTGGGATTTTTCCGATCTCCTACATTATGGTGTCCGTTGGAGCTTTGGTCGAGGGCCACGAGATACGTCTCGGCGCGCTCACCTTCATCGCCGACGACTCTACTTGGCTTCAGGAGGCTCCGCTTGACGTAGACGCGCTTCCCATCATCGGGGCAACGCACTTTGGCGCATGCATCCGCGGCGTCCTCCTGCGGCAACCGTCGACCCAGTATCGGTCGGCCCCTGTGCCCTCCTCCCTCCCAGTCTCCCGCCGGCACAAGCGCTCCGGTCGGTCGAGGCTTCATCGGTGGGTGAGGCACGCGGTGGCCCACCAATCGGCCACTCCCCAAGTCGCGGCGATCGAGCCCGACGAATCTCTCTACGGCCTGTTCGATCTGTCGACTGGCTCCGCAGAGACTGCATCCGAGTGCGACAGCAGTGATCCAGCGGCGGAGGTTCTGATGGTCGATGGACCATGCAGTCCTCCTGGATTCCCCCGCGCCGACGGAGGCGACGGCGGAGGCGATCCGGCGCAGGCTCACGAAGAGTATCAACTCGAGCCCCTTACTTCGCTGCAGAGGGAAGAACTTCGCCGTCGGAACATGGATGCGCTTCACACTCCTATCGTTGGAGAACCCCCGAGGCTCGCGCCTTGGAGGATGCGCTGGCCATTAACTGGTTGGCGCACTGACCGGAGAACCTCCAGCGAGTACTCGACAGCGCCAAGATGGCAACGGGTTCCGTAATCGATCGGCGTCAACTCTTTCCACAACCGACTCAGGTATATCGAACTCCGGTTCAGAATCTAGCAGCCGCTGCCCGTATAGCAGAATCAATTCAGCCTTCCCAGTCGGAGGCAGGTAGAGGATTGCTGCAGATTAGAGATTTACTCCGGGCAGCAGGAGATCAAAATTCAGCCAGTATCACGATCCACGGAACATGATTCACAAAGATCCGCTGATAATTCAGTCGATCGGCCCATAGTCCGAGATCGCCCCGAGGCGTGAGGAACGTGGGGCGTGGATGATCAAGATAAAGGGCGCGAGCAATATGAGCACCGATTCGATCGCAATGATCGACGTTGAGTGCCCACCCCTCCTCCAAGGGGTGGATCATACGCCTCGGCAATAGGATGACAGACGCCAAAGACAAGGTGTTGGGCGAAAGGATTCCATCGACCTAGAGAACCGAGGCTTTGATGCAAGATCCATTATCGCTCAAGGTTTGGTCGACAGAACAGAGCTCATGTGGAAGGCCATGAGAGATGCACCCACCACCGGCAGAGTTCATGTCTCGGGCCGAGTGTTTTAGCGAGCCATCGAGCTGGCGGTGATTCCTCCCAACTTCAGGTTGGCGATCGGAGTCGATAAGTTCACCGGTGAGTCCAGCCCGACACTTAGGTTGAGGACTACCGAGTGGCTGTTCTCAGATTGGCGGGCAATGATGAGGTAGCTATGAAGCACTTGCCCTTATGTTGGAGGGTTCGGCCGCAGCATGGTTGAATCGATTAGCACCCAAAGAAAGATTTACACTTGGGAAGATCTTGCCCGAATGTTTGTCAAGTCATTTGAAGGAACTTGCAATCGACCAGCAGGGTTGACAGAGTTGCAGTCGTGTGTGCAAAAGTCGAATGAAACTTTGAGAGATTACATCTAGAGAATGGTCACGTTGCATCACACAGTTGAGAATGTATCTGATCACCAGGCAGTCTATGCCTTCAAGGAAGGTGTCAAGAACAGAGAGGTTAGTTTGAAATTCGGCCAGACCAGAGATATGACCCTGAGTAGAATGATGGAGATTGCCACCAAGTATGCCAATGGTGAAGAAGAGGATCGGCTCCGGAGTGGTAAATACAAGTCAGCCGCTAATGAAGCCGGCGGAGGGAACTCCAGTCGGAAGCAGAAGCGCAAAGCCGAGCCAGCTGCTCCCGGAGAAGCCTTGGCCGTGACCCCAGGAAAGTTCAAGGGGAAACCCAAGGGACCTTGGAACCCCAAGAAGGTGAAAGACCAAGATGGAAATGATGTGTTGGACCTGCCGTGTCACATTCACACTAAGAAAGATGAAGAGGGTAAACTCATTTACCCAAAGCATACCACTCGACAGTGTAGGCTCTTGATCCAGCAGTTCCAAGGAAAGCAGACCAAGGATAAGGAAAAGGAGTTGGACAAAGTTGAGGACAAGGAAGTTAGTGATGGTGGATACCCCCAGGTCAATTCCACCCTGATGATTTTTGCTGACGTTGAAAGCAAAAGTTATTTGGAAGTTATCAACCAAGAGGTAAATATGGTCGCTCCGACGACACCCAATTATCTGAAATGGTCCCAGACTGCCATTACATTCGACCAGTCTGATCATCCGACACACATTGCCACCCCTGGGAGGCAAGCGTTGGTGGTCGACCCAGTCATCGAAGGCACTCGACTGACCAAAGTGTTGATGGATGGTGGCGATGGGCTGAACATATTGTGGCGCAGAGATGTTGAAGGGGATGGGCATTCCGATGTCCAGACTCAAAGACCAGCAATATGAGCTTCCATGGAGTCATTCTCGAAAGAAGGCCGTCACTCACCCAAATTGCTCTTGATGTGGTTTTCGGTGATTCAAGCATTTCAAGAAAGAAAAGTTGACCTTTGAGGTCATGGATTTCAGAGTGCTTATCACGCTATTCTAGGAAGGTCAAGCGTATGCACGTTTCATGGCTCGACCATGTTATGTGTACCTTAAGCTGAAGATGCCCGGCCCCAAAGGTGTGATCACTGTCACTGGCAATCGGAAGAAGTCAAACAAGTTCGAGTGGACTCCAGAAGCTGATGCAGCGTTTGCAGAGCTAAAAGCTCTGCTCCCCACCCAGCCGGTTCTTGCTGCTCCAATCAGCAAAGAGCCTTTGCTGCTTTACATTGCAGCCACAGGACAAGTCGTCAGTACAGTACTTATGGTCGAGCGGGAAGAAGAAGGAAAAGCCTTTAAAGTTCAGCGCCCAGTGTATTATCTTTCTGAAGTATTGACCCCATTAAAGCAAAGATACCCTCACTATCAGAAGCTTGTTTATGGGATTTATATGACCTCGAAGAAGGTTGCTCATTACTTCTCTGACCATTCCATTACAAATCGTCGATGACGCCCCATTGTTAGAGATTACGCACAATAGAGATGCAACCGGTCGAGTGGGCGAAATGGGCGATCGAACTCCTTCCCTTGATATCAAGTTTGAGGCAAAGAAAGCCATCAAGTCCCAAGCAGTAGCAGACTTCATCGCCGAGTGGATTGAACAGCAGCTTGACTCAAGTTCACTCGAACCTCGGACTATGTTCTTTGATGGTTCCAAGATGCTGAATGGTTTCGGTGCTGGGGTAGTATTAGTTTCCCCCCAAGGAGATAAGCTCAGATATGTACTCCAGATTCACTTTGATTCCTCCAACAATGAAGCAGAATATGAAGCACTTTTGTACGGGTTGCGTATGGCCATTTCACTCGGCGTCCGTCGCATTATGGTCTATGGCGACTCAGATCTGGTTGTTAATCAAGTGATGAAGGAGTGACGTCGAAGCCCAGCCATGACTGGTTAATGCAATGCAGTGAGAAAGTTGGAGAAGAAATTTGAGGGGTTAGAGCTTCATCATATACCCCGACTGAAAAATCAAGCTGCTGATGATTTGGCGAAAATAGGGTCCAAGAGGGAAGCCATTCCTAGCAATGTGTTTTTGGAGCACATCCACGCACCATCAGTGCAAGAGGATCCTTTCACAGAAGAAGCCCCACAGCCAAAAAGTGTCAATGATCCGACTGAAGTGGAGATCCCAGCCGTGGTCGACCTGATTATGGAAGTTGTGGTCATCACTCCCGACTGGACAAAGGTCTGCATACATCGCGTATATCCTAAGGAAAGAGCTCCCAGAGAATGAAGAAGAGGCTCGACAGATCGTCCGCCGATCCAAGGCCTTTACGGTGATCAAGGGACAGGTTAATACAGAGAAAGCGCGATCGAGTCGGCGTAAATGTATAATGCCGAAGAAGGTCGATAATTCTTGATGATATCCACTCGGGGACCTGTGGCCATCATGCGCGTCCTCTCGGACCATTGTGGCTAAAGCATACCGAAAGCGGATTTTACTGGCTAAAAGCAAATGAAATGGCGAAGGAAATAGTCGACAAGTGTGAAGGATGTCAGTTCTATTCCAATATGTCGCACAAACTCGCTTCAGCCTTGAAGACCATTCCACTCATCTGGCCCTTCTCTGTTTGGGGATTGGATATGATCGGACCACTGAGAACTGGCAGGAGCGGCTTCACTCACTTGCTAGTGGCAGTCGACAAGTTTACTAAGTGGATCGAAGCTAAGCCCATCAAGAACCTCGATGCATGCACTGCTATCAGTTTCGTCAGAGAGTTGATATTCAGATATGGAGTTCCGCATAGCATCATCACTGACAATGGGTCAAACTTCGACTCCGACAAGTTCAAAGCCTTTTGCGCCTCTCAAGGCACACGAGTCGACTATGCTTCAGCTTGCTCATCCTCGAATGGACAAGCGAGCGAGCAAATGGTCTAATTCTCAAAGGATCGAAACCCCTTACCGATGCGTGATCTCAAGCATGCAGCAGGAGCATGGGTCGACGAACTTCCATCAGTTCTTTGGGGATTGAGGACCACTCCTAATCGATCGACTAGGAGAACTCCATTCTTCTCGGTCTATGGAGTCAAGCGGTCTTTGCCGAAAGTGACCTGCTTCACAATGCACCTCGAGTCGAACTCTACTCTGAAGATGAAGCGGAACAAGCCCGGCAGGATGCAGTCGACCTCTTAGAAGAAGAGAGGGAGATGGCCCTGATCCGCTCGACCATCTATCAACAATACTTGCGTCGATTCCATGCCAGAAATGTGAAGAGTCGGGCCTTCCAAGAGGGAGACTTGGTCCTCCGAGTGGATCAACAGAAACCACACAAGCTCGCTCCCACTTGGGAAGGTCCCTTCATCGTCACCAGAGTTCTCCACAATGGAGCATACCATCTTTACAACGTCGATCGCTAGATTGATGAGCCTCGAGCTTGGAATGCGGAGCTGCTCCGCCTTTTATACTTAAGTACTCACTCGGGTGAGATGTAATAAAAGTACCTCTGTAGTTTGTTTATCTAAGTCAAGAATGTTATAATTTTCCCAGTAATTGTTATTACCTTTTGTTTACATAAAAATCTCCCCCAGCGGGTGGCTTAGCTGCGAATCCGTTTCGCCTAAGTTTGTGAAAAAAAAATCCTTACCGAGTGGTGAGTCAGCCTCCCACTCGGGGGTTTAGCTGCGAATCCGTTTCGCCTAAGTGTTTAGAATCCTACCGAGTGGTGAGCCAGCCTCCCACTCGGGGGCTTAGCTGCAGTCCAAGTACTCGCCTAAGTGTTTAAAATCCTACCGAGTGGTGAGCCAGCCTCCCACTCGGGGCTTAGCAAAGCAGTCCAAGTACTCGCCTAAGTGTTTAAAATCCTATCGAGTGGTGAGCCAGCCTCCCACTCGGGGGATTAGCTGCAGTCCAAGTACTCGCCTAAGTGTTTAAAATCCTACCGAGTGGTGAGCCAGCCTCCCACTCGGGGGCTTAGATGCAGACCAAGTACTCGCCTAAGTATTTAAAATTCTACCGAGTGGTGAGCCAGCCTCCCACTCAGGGACTTAGCTGCAGTCCAAGTACTCGCCTAAGTTTGAAAAATCCTATCGAGTGGAGAGCAAACCTCCCACTCGGAGGCTTAGCTGCAGTCTAGTACTTGCCTAAGTATTGAAAAATCCTATCGAGTGGAGAGCAAACCTCCCACTCGGAGGCTTACTGCTAGATCGATGCTACGCCTAAGTATTGAAAAATCCTACCGAGTGGAGAGCAAACCTCCCACTAGGAGGCTTAGCTGCAGTCCAGTACTCGCCTAAGTATTGAAAAATCCTACCGAGTGCAGAGCAAACCTCCCACTCGGAGGCTTAGCTGCAGTCCAGTACTCGCCTAAGTATTGAAAATTCCTACCGAGTGGAGAGCAAACCTCCCACTCGGAGGCTTAGCTGCAGTCCCGTACTCGCCTAAGTATTGAAAAATCCTACCGAGTGGAGAGCAAACCTCTCACTCGGGTGCTTAGCTGCAGTATGAGTACTCGCCTAAGTAAGAAATCCATCCCGATCCGCAAGGATGACGAGGTGCAGGTCGACTGTTACCTTCTCCTTCGGAGCTGCGCCACAAGTACAACGTGCGGTCCATCCCAATCCGCAAGGACGACGAGGTGCAGGTCGACTGTTACCTTCTCCTTCGGAGCTGCGCCACAAGTACAACGTGCGGTCCATCCCGATCCGCAAGGACGACGAGGTCAGTTGCAGTCTGTGCTCCATCCCTACCTGCAAAGACGATGAAGTGCAAGTCGACTGGATTTTTCACCTCAAATATGCTGCTCAAGCATTGAAGTATATTCCGATTGAAAAGCAAAGTTCGCTCGAAGGCGAATGAAAGCACATTCAATGATAAACCAAGTTCGGATAAACGTCCTACGGATTCAGAAGTACTCAGGCGTCAAGTCTGCGAAACTTTATCGGTTACAAAACCACTTGGCATTCCGAGGCAAATTTAAGGCAATGCATAGAAGTTTTTTACTCCTCAGGTGGAGGACTGGAAGGTGCGACAAACTGGTCCAGGTCGATTCCGTCAGTAATCCGAGTGGCAGCGGCGATGAAAGTCTCCATGAAAGATTGGAAGTCGTACTTCTTGGTATTGGCAACTTTGATGGACGCCAACTTTTCCTCTCGCGCCTCCTTGCAGTGAACACGGACGAGGGACAGAGCAACGTCAGCGCCACACCTAGCAGAGGACTTCTTCCATTCCTGCACTTGACTCGGAACATCATTCAGTCGAGTCAATAAAGACTCGAGGTCATTTTGAAGCGTCTGATCCGGCCAGAGTGTCGAGTCGATCCGCGACACCGCAGCTTTCAGTCGAGCAAGATAGTCCACCACACCAGCAACACGAGACTCCAGCCGGCGAACACTCATAGTGGCTTCATCCTTCACAGGAGAGTTGATGGGGTCCAGGCCTGTCTCCACTCGACTGGTCTCCTCCTCGAAGTTCTGACAGAATTCTGTAAACACAACTCGAGTTCAAGCTAACGGTTGTATGATCAGTCGACAACAACGAATTAGTCGGATAAAAGAGATTACCTTCAAGCATGAGGAATAACTTTTTGGCGAGCCCTCCCAGATAAGCCTCCAGATCGTTCCTCTTCCCCGCCAGTTCGCTAGCCTTGTCACTCAGAGAAATCTTGTCATTCTTCAGTCGGCTAACTTTCTTGTTGGCTGCTTCGAGAGCAGCTTTCAGATTGATGTTCTCCTCTTCAAGTTTGCCGACTGAGGCCAGTTTTTTCTTCCGCGAGCTTCGTTTTGTTCAAGGCCACTTTCTGTGTCTCTGCAAGGTCATGGTCCTTCTTCTTCAGAGCCTCCTCCATCTTATCTGCAAAATGACAATGAGATCAGAGTTAGAAATGGGCAAAAAGACAAAGGCAGTCGTCAAGTTCTCACCGGCCATACCTTTTGCTTCGTCTCTCGCCTTCTGCAAGTTCTCCTGAGCAAGCTTCAAGTCAAGGTTGAGCTGGATCTGTTTGTTCTCCAACTCAGTATAGCGAGCCACAAGCTCGCAAGATTTCTGCGGAGACTTAATCGACAAAACGTCAAAGATAGGTCACTTCCGAGTGACTAAGGAAAAATCATAGCATTTCTAAGACTACAGCCGTATCAAAACATTCGACAGTAGTCTCGGGGGCTACACCCAGTGGGTGCACTCAGCGTGCCCCCATTGGTTTTTCCAACTCGGTTCGACCAGTCGACCGAAAGAGACAAAAAGGTTATGATCCTAATACCATAGCTAACTGTCAGCAGTCAGTTACGGTATAGTCATAATCTAAAAAAAACAGTTCTTTAGACTATAGTCGACTGCCAGCAGTCCACCATAGTCTCGGGGACTACACCCAGTGGGTGTACTCAGCGTGCCCCCACCGGTTCCAAGGTTCCATTCGACATGGTCTGACCAGACCGAGTGAAGAAGTTAGCAAAGTAATTCAAAGTATAAAGACTATAGTCGACTGCCAGCAGTCCACCATAGTCTCAGGGACTACACCCAGTGGGTGCACTCAGCGTGCCCCCACTAATACAAAAATTCAATCGACACACCCAGTGGGTGTACAGATATGAAGATCTTCAGAGCGAAGAGTTTTCAGGTAGCATATCCTAACAGAACAAGCAGCGACCAACTTACCTGGACATTGCTCTGAAGAGCTGAGCTAGCATCGTAGGCCGCCTGGCTGGCTTCCCAGACCACCTTCACTTGCTCCATCATGATCCCCGCCTGGCGTATAGCCTCCTTAGCAGCACTCACTTGGTCTTCCGGGATGTGGTGTGTGACAAAAGGGAAGGCGGATCAGCAGTCGACGACGAAGGCCGGACACTCGTCTGCGGCACAGCGAAAGACACAGAAGCCCGAGTGATGTTGCCTCCCTCGTGGACCAGCGTCTTAGGCACTGATACAACCTGAGCAGTCTTGCCAGCAGGCGCCTTTTTGTTCTTCCTCTTCCTCAGCGGTGCCTCATCGTCATCATCAGGGAGGTCAATGACATGAGGGGGAACTACAGGAAAGATTCAAGGTTAAAAAACGGAAATCCAATCGACCAAAAGCGAAACTGCAGAGATCATACCAAGGTTACAGGTGACGGCATCTTCCATTTCCTGGTCTTCATTCTTGGCAGAGGTCTCGGAGGTGGCAGCACTGCATATTTCGGAAATCAGTTGATCAGTCAACGAGTCGACCAAAAGTACGCTCGTATTAAACAGGAAAACACAAGTTCTGCTGTTACCCAGAAATGGTGGGAATGGCCATCCTCATCTTGGGCAGAGCCTTCGTCGGCTTTGATGACGTCGCTCGGGGTTGCTTCGGCGCTTTCTCAGTCGGCGCCGGAGAGGTCGTCCGAGGGCGCTTCGTCGACTGCCCAACAGGTGCGATAACCTCGCCACGCTCGACCGCGGGGTCATGCGCGAGCTTGGATCGCCTTTCCGAGCAAGGGGGATCGACTTCTTCCTCCTCTTCCTCCTCCTCCTCTTCACCGGAGCTGTCGTTTCCCTCGTCCTCCTCACCGTCAGATTGCCATTCCTCCTGACTTTCACCTCCGGTTCCTTCTTCTTCTTCGACTTGTTCTTGCGCCCCGTTGGGCATTGAGTACATCTCAGTGGTGGCCTGGAAGACAACATACAAGACAAAAGTCAGTCGACCGATTTTAAGCAAACAAGACAAAGAAAGCGAGATCACAGTCAAAGATACAGGATTGGACCTTGTCTACTTCATATGACTGGTCGAGTGGAGGAATCCTCCTGGCCCCTCGAGGGTTGTCCTTCTTTCCTGTGATGCCCGCCAGACACCTTTCCACCATGGCATCCTCGACCTCCTCCGGGTGGATCCGAGTGGTGTCCTCCGTGCCAGAGTACAACCACATTGGATGGTCTCGGGCTTGAAGCGGCTGGATGCGTCGTCGGAGGAAGACCTCCAGTAGATCCATGCTGGTTACGCCCTCTCGGATGAGCTGGATGACCCGACCGGCCAGCTCCTTGACCTGCGCCTTCTCCTCTGGGATCACTTTCAAAGAAGATGGCTTGTCCACTCGGTTCATGGAAAAGGGAGGGAGTCCAGTCGACTGCCCTGGCGTCGACTGGTCCTTGCAGTAGAACCAAGTCGACTGCCATTCGCGGACTGACTCGGGCAAGATTATGGCCGGGAAATAGCTTTTTCCTCTCATCTGGACCCCAAGACCCCCACACATCTGAATCACCCGAGTCCTCTCGTCACTCGGATTGGCCTTTTTCACCGTCTGGGAGTAGCGGTGAAAATGTGCTTGAAAAGACCCCTAATGATGCCGTGAACCCAAGAAATTCTCGCACAAAGACACGAAAGCGGCGAGATACACGATGGAGTTGGGGTGAAGTGGTGAAGTTGACCCCGAAGAAGTTCAGAAATCCCCGAAAGAAAGGGTGGGGCGGCAGAGAAAACCCGCGGTCAACATGGGTGGCCAAGAGAATGCACTCACCCTCCTGAGGCTGTTGTTGCGACTCCTCCCCCGGGAGCCGCGCTGATCCATGGGGGATCCGTCCTTCGTTGGCCATGTCGTCGATATCCTTCTGACGGATCGTCGAGCGGATCCAGTCGCCATGGATCCAGCCCTACGGCAGGCCGGCCCTTGACGAAGATCCGCCCTGACTGGTCGCTCTTCCCTTCGCTTTCGCCGTCGCCTTCTTCACCCGCTCCAAAATCGCCGTCTTCTCCTTCACCATTGTCGTCGGCGAGACGCGCACGGAGCGGCGGCTTTGGGTAGAGGCGAACGCGGCGGATGAATCTGGAGAGGGGAGGACAAATTGAGAATGCACTGTTCAAAAATCCCCGTCCGGAGCCTTATATGAGGGTGCTTCCGAGTGGCTGACTGGTAGGCCCGGGCGATCTTGTCAAATCATAGCGATCGCCCTTGTAGCGATACATGGCGAAAAAAAAGGTGGCGCGGAGATCGAGGCGCCCCTGCCTTATCCCGTCCGATTGCTGCGGCTTCCTCCGTCCCGCTCGCTTCCCAAAATTCAATCCCGCTAAATCCGCGCGCCGCAGAGCGAATCGTCAGACAAAAGATTTCCTCCGTCCTGTCATTCGGAATTCTCCAAGTACGGAAAACACACTCGACGGATACAAAGAATGGATCAAGGCGACTGAAAAAGAAGTTGATGCCGTCACTTAAGTTCATTGATCCAAACCAAGACGCAGTTGCAGCACAAGAATGAGTCGGAAGTATGTTCAACTCCTTCCCCACTCAAACCTCGATCCATTCGGGGGCTAATGATGAAGTCATGTACCTAGGGTAGGGTCATGGACCTGTCCAAGATACCCTCCCCAAGGACATATCTAGAAGAAACTACCTTTCAGTCGACCTGGAAGGGTTCCACTCGACCTACTCGAAGACACTCGACCATGGAGCCAACCACTCGACCGCCAGAAGATCTAAAGCCAGTCTGACACAAAACGGTCAGTCATTAAGTAGCCTTTATGGTCATCATAGCACTTTATGTGGGTGTTACCAGTAACCCCCTATCTTAATGTACTTTAATCCCTGCATAGCGAGGCTGGAGGGGTGCAGCAAACTCTATATAAGCCACCCCTCCTCGGTGTAAAGGGTTCGCAACCTTGTAACTCATACCGATAATCTGATCGACCGCCTCAGGGCCCGAGACGAGGGGTCAAGTTACTTCCTCCGAGAAGGGCCTGAACTCGTAAACATCTTGCGTATACAACTACTCCATAGCTAGGATCTTGCCTCTCCATTCCTACCCCTATCTTCTTGTCGAGTTAGAACCACGACACCGTCGCCTCCGCCTCGGCCGGCCGGGACTCCTCCCGAGTCCGCCGCGCCGCCATGGACGCCAGACGCCTCGGCCTCCTCCGCCTCCTCCAAGCTTGGCCGCCTCTCCTCTATATAATCCGGAGCCCCCGGCCCGCCTCTCTCTCTACGCATCTCGCCGCCTCCCGCCACGATCGCGCCGTTGTCATAGACCGCCCTTCGCGCCACACTCGTCGGCGTCTTGTCCCGCGCAGCGCCGCGCCATCGCGCCGCTCTCCGCCGCCGATGCCGCCGCCTCGCAGCCATCCCGGAGCCGCCGTCTCGCCCCGTCGCCCTCGCCGGAGTTAACCGCCGCCGCCGCCAGTTTAATCTACCGAATAGGTAGAAACCTCCCCGGTCCGGTTTATTTCTTTAGTTTTCCTTCGGTTTTTCATTTAAAGTCGGTTTTATACTTTAGTTAGGTTATTTAGTGGGCGTTCTTTAGTTAGGGTTCGGTAGCGAATGTTTTCATTCTGTAGATCAGTTGAACGAACGTTCGTTGCTTAGTATTTTTCTTTTTCTTTCAGTGTTCTGCCAGGGACCCGTTTGTGAATATTTTCTTCACAAATTAGTCCATGTACTTCAATTGGTCACAACTTTTCGCTCGTTTATCCAAATTCAACGAAACCAACGCACACTTCTTCGTTATGATCCCCTCTATCCAGATAAACAACTTAAACATATTTTTGAAAGTTTCTAAATTTGATTTCAAACAGATTTGTATTTGAACTTTGTTTGATCGTAACTCGAGTTTTATAACTACGATTTAGTTGATTCTTTTTGCTTATCGAAGCTCTTGACCTAAACTTTCTGATAAGGCCAAATTCATATAATTTTGGTACTGTTAGAAAATGTTTTATGTTGCAAGAGTTATTTGCTTGGTTTTGTTGTTTTCCGAATCGTATTCTTCGTTCTTTCCGATCTTTTGAGTGATTGCTTATGTGTGGTTACTATTGCTTGCTTACGATAGATTGACCGGAGTGTGACGAGTAGAACTATCAAGAGTTTTTTAGTGCGAATCATCTTCATCAACAGTACAGGCAAGTTCACACTTTGATCATATCCCTTGCATACCCAGTTTTATGCATTAGTTTAATCCTCAAACATTGCATGAGTAGGATTGATAACATGTGGGTATTGGGAAGTAGTTGATGAGGTAGGAACCTATTTGCCCTGCATTCAATCCTTGGGAGTTACTATTACGTTATGCTTATATTGCCATGCTATGCTCGTAGACGTGGATTGGTTTTGAGTGTATCCATGACAGATGTGAGATTGTTAATTAATGGTTCAACTTAAGGTGGCAACTTTAATACACATCTGGGTGGACTGAGGCACCTGGGGTATCCAGTGATTGCCTGTATTTTTTTGGAAATCCCGGGGTACCGTGTGATTCTCCTATGGGCTGCCACCCAGGCTCAAAGGAATCAATAGATTATTTATACTAGAAACTTCCGTGTGCAGCCACAGGCCATTATGGGCTCTTGCATAGTTGAGTATGTTGTGTGACCTCTTTCAGTGGTAGACTAGCAGATGTAGGGGATGTAGGTGGTACGGTCTACCCATCGAAAGAGTTAATGCTTATGAAAGACTGTTACTCGGTCATCCATTTCTCAAACACCATGTAGTGTGAGAAAACCAACGGAGGAGATCGAGTCTTGTGGGGTGTGACGCCCGGATAATTAAGCTACAGTAACTCTCACCAAATGATGCCACATCACCACGGTTACTGTTGCTAATCTCGCGTTAGATCGAAACCGATTCAAATTTAAATTAACGTTAAAACTAAAATGTTCGGGTTGTGCCAAATAATGCATAGGTAATTATGGTGGAGATACCACACTTTTATAAAATGCTTACATACTCCAACATGGTTAAAACAATAGTTGAAACAATTAAAATAATTGCTTTTGATGTTTTACAAAATACTAATCTATTTGTTTAAGAAGAAAACTTTTTGTGGCAGTGGGTGATCATGAGACCCTAAATTAGGAATTCACCTTGTGGTAATAAAACAAAATTAGTTCAAAGAAATAAGAGAAAACAGAAAAGAAAATAAAGAAAAGGGAAAAGGGTCAAAACAAAATAAACAAAAAAAAGGGGCAAACCCTCCTCGGCCAATCGGGCGAGCAGCCTAGTTGGTCATTAACCAACCGCCCAGTGGCCCCCGACTCTTTATCGCCCCGCACTTCAACCCTAACCCTATCCACCCCACTTTCCCCACTCTCCACGCCGCTTCGCCCTTCCGATCCAGATCGAGGGATCGACCCTTATCGCTTCACCCGCCGATGCCGCTGAGAGCGACCCCCTCCCCGTTGCGTCCACGCCGACACCCGGAGCGCCCGTTGCCCTCGGCGCGCCTGCCGCAAGCCGGTGGCCACTCTCTGGCGAAGCTCCCACGACGTCGCCGGAAACCATATCGCCATGCGGATCGTCGCCGCCGCCTGGACCACGCCGGAGCTGCCCCGCCGTCGTCCCCGTCCTCCTCCACAACGGCTCCCTCGACCTCGACACCCCCTGGTCTCTACTCGAACATGAGGCCCGCCTCTCTTCCCTCTATGTCCGGCGCCGCATCCCGTTCGTCTCGGCTTAGCACGAAGCGCCGCCATGGCGCCGCTACAAGACGGCCGTGCCCCTCACGCACGCCCCGCTGCCTCGCCGTTTGCCAGCGCGGCCAAGGCCTCCTCGCTCCCTGGCGCCATCCCGACGTGGTTCGCCACGCCAGCCGATCGGCCTCGCCACATCGCCCCTTGCCTTGGCGACCTGCCGGTCCGCCACCTCACTGGGCATGGCATGCCCTCAGTGCCTGCGCCCGACATTCGCTAGCGCCCGCTAGCGCCCGAACCCACTAACGCCCCAGGGGCCTATGACAGGCAGACCCCACCCTAGAACGGTTTAATAAAAAAGGAATTAAATAAAATAAATAAAAATAATATAATCAATTAATTAAGATAATTAATTAACTTAATTAATCCTATTTAATTAATCTAAATAACTTGTTAGTTTAAATAAACAGTAATTAGTTTAACCTAATCCCTAATTAGCCTAACAGTGAATGACAGGTGGGTCCCACTGGACCCACACGTCAGTTGACCGATCAACACCTCTGTTGACTTGGCGTCCATGATGACGTCAGCAAACACCATTCTGGATAATGTTGAATTAAAATAATTAAATTAATCCTAAAATGATTTAAATCTTTTAAAATTAATATAAAATAAACCGTAGCTTAGATGAAAATAATTTCTACATGAAAGTTGCTCAGAACGACGAGACGAATCCGGATACGCAGCCCGTTCGTCCGCCACACATCCCTAGCATAGCGAACACGCAACATTCCCCCTCCGGTTCATCTGTCCGAAAACGCAAAACACCGGGAATACTTTCCCGGATGTTTCCCCCTTCGCCGGTATCACCTACCACTACGTTAGGTCACCCCTAGCACCGCATATTACCGCGTCTTGCTTTGTGTTACATTTGTTTGCTCTGTTATTTATTGTGTTCCCCCTCCGTTACTTCTTTCCCGTTGACTTTGAGACCGGTGCCGTTGTCCGTGTGTTCGACTATAGCGAAGATGACCCCTCCTTGCCAGAGCAACCAGGCAAGCCCCCCCCCTTGATCACCAGATATCGCCTATTCTACTCTCTACTACTTGCATTAGAGTAGTGTAGCATGATATTGTTTTCCGTTAATCCTATCCTGATGCATAGTCTGTCCTTGCTACTACTATTGTTACCTTTACCTGCAATCCTACATGCTTAGTATAGGATGCTAGTGTTTCATCAGTGGCCCTACATTCTTGTCCGTTTGCCATGCTATACTATCGGGCCGTGATCACTAGGGAGGTGATCACGGTATATACTATATACTTTATACATGATACATGTGGTGACTAAAGTCGGGTCGGCAAATTCGAGCACCCGCGAGTGATTCACGGATTAGGGGCTGAAAGGACCTTTGTCCCAACGGCCCTCTGTGGTGGATCTTTGTGGCGGGCTGAGGGGCAGGTTGAGACCACCTAGGAGAGAGGTGGGCTGGCCCTGTTAAATGGATTCGCGGATACTTAACACGCTTAACGAGATCTTGGTATTTGATGTGAGTTGGGTCGTTGACCTTATACGCACTAACCGCCACGTGGGACAAGATATGGGCAACCGGTGTCGTGGTATCAGCCGAAGCATTTCGCGACGTCAGCGACTGAGTGGCGCGCGCCGGATTTGAACGTAAGCCTGCTCTTGTATTAAGGGGGCTAGTTCTGCTTCCGGCCGCGTTCAACGCGTGCAGGTGTGCTAAGAGGCGATGGGCCTGCACCCAGGCGCTTAGATTTAGACGGCGTCTTGACCTCTGTTGTGCCTAGGTGGGGCTGCGACGTGTTGATCTTCCGAGGCCGGGCATGACCCGTGAAAGTGTGTCCGCCAAATGGGATCGAAAGCGTGTTTGGGTAATGTGGTGCACCCGCAGTGGAAGTTAATCTATTCGAATAGCCGTGATCTTGAATAGGAAGACTTGGAGTTGTACCTTGACCTTATGACAACTAGAACATGATACTTAATAAAACACACCCTTCCAAGTGCCGACATACAACTCGGTGGTCACTCTCTAACAGGCTACGAGGAGAGGATCACGGTAGGATTATGCTATGCGATGCTACTTGGAGGACTTGATCTACTCTCTTCTACATCTTTGCAAGACGGAGGCTGCCAAGCGTAGTCTTCGATAGGATTAGTTATCCCCTCTTATTCGGCATTCTGCAGCTCACCCAATCGATATGGCCCTTTACACATATACCCATACATATGTAGTGTAGCTCCTTGCTTGCGAGTACTTTGGATGAGTACTCACGGTTGCTTTCTCCCCCCCCTTTTCCACCTTTCCTTTCTTTCTGGTTGTCGCAACCAGATGCTGGAGTCCAAGAGCTGACGCCACTGTCGTCATTTACTCACTCCTACTATACTGGAGGTGCCTACTACTATGTGCATCCCACGATTTACGACCAGGAGTAGTTTAGGAGGATGCTGTGCAGGAGGCCCGCCTTCTTTCTCGATCTCAGATCCCAGCTTTGTGCTAGCCTTCTTAAGGCAAACTTGTTTAACTTATGTCTCAGATTCAGATATTGTGGCTTCCACGACTCGCCTATGATCGAGCACTTGTATTCGAGCCCTCGAGGCCCCTCGGGCTTGTATTATGATGCTTGTATGACTTATTTATGTTTTAGAGTTGTGTTGTGATATCTTCCCGTGAGTCCTCGATCTTGATCATACACATTTGCATGCATGATTAGTGTACGATTAAATCGGGGCGCCACAAGTTGGTATCGAGCCATCGCCTCAGGGACTCCCCTTTCCACGCTCCTTGGTCAAGTTGAGTCTAGTCGATGAAAACTGTTTACTAACATGGCTGTGCGGCCAATGGGCCCACGTCGCCATTGGGTGGTATTAGGATCTTTTATTCCTCGACCTATACTCTGGGACTCTGATCTCTCTTCTATTCGGGTTAAATGATTTTGCCAAAAACAAAACTAACTTTAGGTTCTCGAAAATACTTTCTCCCGGAGAGCCCCTCAATTCAGATCGCTTCTTTGCACTAGAAGAATTCGAAGTTACTCTACAATGTTCTCTCAAGTCTTTGTGCCATCGTGATTCGCGATTTCCTTCCACCGTCAACCCCTATGAAAACTGCATACACTTGCCATTCATACTATTATTCCCGAGTTGGTCTTGTTATTACAAGATACCCCGAAATACTCGTCGTTGTTTCGATAATCCTTTGAGCTTACTGCCTTGTTGTTCTTTGCCACATGAATATCCCCTACGGATAATTCCTCACACTTATCGAGTATCCGCTCAATTCCCAGTTGTTCATGTGTTTCACAAAAGTCTTTGAAATACCATTCGATCTTCCGAAAATCCTAAGCAGCCTATTGCTTCTGAAATTCTTACTTGCTTGCTTTATGGTTAATTCCATATATCTAGTAATCTTCGTTGGCATCCTTTGTCATTATCATTTTGGGTCCGTTGATTCGAAATGTTGCGAATGCCCGCAATCATCAATTGATCCTTATGAATTATCTTTCCGACTTAGACGTCATTTCCGACATGAGTTGGTTCTCGACCATTCAAACCTTTATTGATTGTCCAACTAAGTGTTTTCAACTTATCAATCCTTTATCAGATCGTATGCTTATTATCCTTCATTTTGGAAACCATAATTTCTTTCTATTTAAGCCGCCGGACTAATCGTGTGATTCTTGAATCTGATGCCTCTCAGATTCTTTCTTCCTCCGAGTGAGTACCGATACTCACCTCAGCTCCTTTGTGGATCGCCCGATCCATTGTTGGATTGTTATTCGACAGTGTCCTTCATATTCAGTCACCTTGTGAGTTCTTCCCCTGATACATAGTGCCTTTGGTAAATTGTATCCTCTGCTTGGCCAACCATGCTCGCTTTCGAGCTTGTGTATTTACATTTGAAACTTGTGGTATATGTTACTAAGATGCCCGATGGGTTGAACCTATGCCTTCCCTAATCCATGAGAACCCAAAAGTTTTCACAAGTCATACTCTTCCTAAGGTTCTACCAAATAAAATTCCAACACTACGCTTATATCGGGTTTAGAGGTGAATGAAATGATATGCATTAAAGAAGTGGGAGTAGACCTTGAACTTTGTGTTCATGCCCATGAAAATGATTTAGACCGTCTCGGAAGCTTCTTGCAAAATGATTATCCAGCTGTATGATTCCTTCGGTATTCTTGAAATTGATTCCTTACAGTTATGGTTCCGACCATGCTGTTCTGATCTAATATATCTGATGGGAATTCAATCCAGTGCCTCGTCTATTTTTGGCATGGTTGAAGTATCTACTGTCATAGGTCAATGACCCGGTTCTACTTCTATCATGTTCTACCTTCGAGTATTACCCCCTGGTATCTCGAAGATGTTTTGCCATTGCACCACATCTTACTACCCTTGTTGAAGTAATGTCTTTCCTTGTCGTAATCACTCTATGGGTTACGGGTTGTTGTCAACCGAGGACACCGACTAGTGAAATTATTCCGCACTACAAATCAAATACCCTTAGTATATTTACTAGGAAATTCTGAACTCAATCTGGTCATTCCTAGACTATCGCCTGCATCCTGGTCTTGCTATCTTTGACTGTGCTACCTCATCCTTCTCTGGTGCATGAATTCTTCAGTGTGTGAGCATGACTTACGTCGAGCTTTCAACATCATGTTGCTTGTCTTGAAAGGCAACTTTGGTTCCGAGCTTGCATCTTATATATTGATCTATAACTTGTCACTTCGTCATTCCCTTGCTTGTTTCCGTTGTTGTTTGATTGCATCCTCTAAAACCTCCCAAAGAAATGTGTCGGATCACCTTCAACACTTTGACTTCTTCCGAGATGTTAACTATGTTCATGATGAGAAATACCTTGCTTGCCCTCCATGATTTTTATTATCATCTACAACACCCTTGACTTCCTATCGTCGCGAACTTGTCCACATTATGAATACAACTTGCTCTCCAAATTAGGTTGTGTTCTCGCTTGAATATTACTATCTTTTATGTCAAGGATGTTGTGAGGACTGCTCCACCTCTTAAGGAATTCTTGGTATTGTGATACTTCTCACCCTCACCATTCTTTCTTGGTCCCCGTGTTGATTCTAACCAGGATACCAACACGTGAACCATGCTGCTTAGATTTTGTACTTATAGCAACCCTATTGCTTTGAAGTTAATGGTCGACATTTCATTCTTAGACCATTGGCTATCGAATCACCATTCTAAGCATTGATCATGCTACATAGGCCCATATTTTGGGTGCACCTTTTCAACCAATGTTTAATTGTGTATGTTTTCCTCGAGCATACATCATTATATCATTTGATCTGACTAATGTTATCTCCTTGTTCACATGATTGTGGAAATCCATCTTTCTGGAAATTTCGATGGGTTGTCGCTGAGTCCATCAGCCACCTCCTTATCCTCTCCTTGGTTTAATGATGAACACTTGTTCGAAACTCGCTTCCATAGTTCATTTCCCGAGAATCTTACAATGTCATCTCGTCAATTTGTGTTGCACCTTTCCTTCTCAGGCATCCCGAGTCTGAGGTACCCTGACACCAATCAGATCTGAATCTCTACGATATGATGGTTGGAACATATTTTAAGGGTTGTACCATCGGTCTTTATATGACCCGGTAAGGTGATGTCATGCCTAGCACACCTGGCCGGAGGACCTATTGTTATAGTTTCCTTTTCTGCAAGATTATCCAATCTTCCATGAGGAAATTGTAAGACTTATTCTACAAGATGTTCCTGATGGATCCCTTGTGTAACCCAAAATGCGACCTTTGCTTAAAGACCATGTCAATGCTATCTCAAAGCATGTCTGTGGTACTCCGATTTTCAACAAGAACATTTGAAGCCCAATGCTAAATGTTTCTTGCTCAATTATCCAAACACCGTTGTATGGGTATTGTCATCAAATTCCTCTCCCCCTACCTAAATGGTTTCTACTTTCTATCATGTCGTGGATATCTTGCCCTGCTTGTCCTTGGGAAGGGTATACCCCTGGTATATGTGTCAAACACATTTTCCTTTCCATTGTTCTATTTGATCTGATGATCACATTTTCCTTTCCATTGATTTGTTTAACCTTCCTTGTGATCCATATGATCTAAGCAGCAATATTCTTCTGCTTATGTAAACACCTTGGTGTACAACCGTGTCAGTAAGACCCTATTACTATTGTTGATGACATTCCGGTAACCATCGATGGACTAGAACTTTGCCTATTGGTCCGCCTCGTTTCAACGAGCAGGAAAATGGTTCTCTTCGTCCCTCGCCCTTGGTACTGATGTTGTTGCTGACATATAAATGACAGGCTACCCTCTGACATGCCTTGCTATCATGATTGTGTAAGACGTCATCACCTTCGTACTTTTAACCCACATGGTGGGCCCATAACCCACAGTTCCACAGGATCGAAACCTGACTCTCCTGCACACCCCCGGTTTCCCAAGTTATTCCTCGCGTGTGACCTCGTATGTAATTCACGGGCCACCTTCCTAGTGATCTATTCTGGTAACATACGCAATACTTAATCTCGTTGCTCTGGACCCCTATCGCACTTTGTCTCAGACATCGAACGATTACCTATCCGCTTGAAACGTCTTATTGCACCTTCTTAATTTGCTCTCGAAGTCTTTCTTGGATTTCAACTCGAGAGATGCCTCTAGGCCTCATTCACTGAGATAGCTCCTAGGTACCTAACATGTGCTTCGACCTTCCTGAGTTTGCCCCCTAAATCTTTTCGTAAGTACGATGGAGTTCCCAAAGAAAAGAGCCGACTTCATCATGAGGACCTGAAACAGAGGAATGAAGAAATCAATGTAATGGATCGACCTCTTCGAGGAGAGCAACCAAGACCGAAAAGATTCCCTAGATTCATTACCAAACTTTCCCCCCTTACACTACCTCTTAAATCTCGGGACGAGATTTCTTGTAGTGGAGGAGAATTCTGACACCCGGATAATTAAGCTACAGTAACTCTCACCAAATGATCCCACGTCACCACGGTTACTGTTGCTAATCTCGCGTTAGATCGAAACCATTCAAATTTAAATTAACGTTAAAACTAAAATGTCCGGGTTGTGCCAAATAATGCATAGGTAATTATGGTGGAGATACCACACTTTTATAAAATGCTTAAATACTCCAAAATGGTTAAAACAATAGTTGAAACAATTGAAATATTTGCTTTTGATGTTTTACAAAATACTAATCTATTTGTTCAAAAAGAAAACTTTTTGTGGTAGTGGGTGATCATGAGACCCTAAATTAGGAATTCACCTTGTGGTAATAAAACAAAATTAGTTCAAAGAAATAAGCGAAAACAGAAAAGAAAATAAAGAAAAGGGAAAAGGGTCAAAACAAAAGAAACAAAAAAGGGGGAAACCCTCCCTGGCCAACTGGGCCGAACGGCCCAGCTGGTCGCCGAACCAACCGGCCCAGGCTGGCCCCCGCACTCTTTATCGCCCGCACTTCGAACCCTAACCCTATCCACCCCACTTTCCCCACTCTCCCCACGCCGCCGCCCTCCCGATCCAGATCGAGGGATCGACCCCATCGCTTCGCCGATGCTCGCTCGAACGATTTCTCCCTGCCGACGCCCACGCCGACTTCGAGCTCGCAGACCCCATTGCCCTCTCCGACCGCGCCGCCGCAACCGGTGGCCACTGGGCGAAGCTCCCACGACGTCGCCGGAAACCACATCGCCATGCGGATCGTCGCCGCCGCCTGGACCACGCCGGAGCTGCCCCGCCGTCGTCCCCGTCCTCCTCCACAACGGCTCCCTCGAGCCTCGTCGCCCCCTGGTCTCTACTCGAACGTGAGGCCCGCCTCCTCTCTTCCCTCTATGTCCGCGCCGCCCTGCTTCGTCCCTCGCGGCGCTAGCACGAGCGCGCCCTCGCCATGGCCACGCATGGTCGCGCACGACCGTGCCCCCTCACGCACGTCCCCGCTGTCTCTCGCCGTTGCTTGCGCCGCGCCTCCTTCGCTCCCAAATCGGCCATCTCGACGTGGTTTCGCCATTGCCGCCAGCGATCGGCTTCGCCATGGCCATCGCCCCTTGCCTTGGCGACCTGCCGGGTCCGCCACCTCACACTGGCATGCGCCCGGGCTGTGCTCAAGGCCTCGACATTCGCTAGCGCCCGCTAGCGCCCGAACCCACTAACGCCCCAGGGGCCTATAACAGGCAGGCCCCAGGGGTTGTTTGAATCCTCGACATCGTGGTTGATCCGATGAGATCATCGAGGAGCATATGGGAGCCAACATGGGTATCCAGATCCCGCTGTTGGTTATTGCCCGAGAGCCATCTCGGTCATGTTCAAGATGTCTCCAACCCGTAGGGTCTACACACTTAAGGTCTTGGTGACACTAGGGTTGTATGAATATGAGTATGCAGCAAACCGAATGTTGTTCGAGTCCGGATGAGATCCCGGACGTCGCGAGGAGTTCCGGAATGGTCCGGAGGTAAAGATTTATATATGGAAGTCTTATTTTGGTCACCTAAAAGTTTGGGCATTATCGGTATTGTACCGAGTACCGAAGGGGTCCGGGGGTCCACCAGGTCCACCAGCCTGGGGGCACATGGGCTATAGGGGTGCGCCTTGGCCTATATGGGCCAAGGGCACCAGCCCCAAGAGGCCCATGCGCCTAGAAATAAAGGAGAGGGAGAGTCCAAAGAGGGAAGGCATCTCCGAGGTGCCTTGGGGAGGATGGACTCCACTTGGCCGCACCCCTTCCTTGGAGGAAGGGCAAGGCTGCGCCCTCCCTCTCTCTCTCTTGCACCTATATAAAGGGGAGGGAGGGAGGGCAGCCGCACCCATAAGCCTAGGCGCCTCCTCCTCCCTCGCAACACCTCCTCCTCCTCCCGTAGTTGCTTAGCGAAGCCCCTGCCGAGTTCGCTGCATCCACCACCACGCCTGGCCGTGTCATTGGATCATCATCAACCTCTCCTTCCCCTTGCTGGATCAAGAAGGAGGAGACGCCATCCGCCTGCACGTGTGTTGAACGCGGAGGTGCTGTCCGCTCAAAGCACTAGGTCAACGGTGATCTGAATCACGGCCAGTACGACTCCATCATCCCCTGCTCCATTGAACGCTTCGCACGCGATCTACATGTGGTATGTAGATGCAATCACTCTCCCATGACTCGCTGCTAGATGAACTCATAGATGGATCTTGGTGAAACCGTAGGGAAAAGTTTTAATTTTCGCATCGCCCCTCAACAAAGGTATCGAGCTAGGTCTATGCGTAGTTCTCTATTGCACGAGTAGAACACAATTTGTTGTGGGCGTAGATGTTGTCAACTCTCTTGCCGCTACTAGTCTTATCTTGCTTCAGCGGTATTGTGGGATGAAGCGGCCGGACCGACCTTACACGCACGCATACGTGAGACCGGTTCCACCGACCGACATGCACTAGTTGCATAAGGTGGCTAGCGGTGTCCTGTCTCTCCCACTTTAGTTGGAGCGGATTCGATGAAAAGGGTCCTTATGAAGGGTAAATAGAAGTTGACAAATCACGTTGTGTCTTTCACGTGAGGTAATAATACACGTTCTTGCTAGAACCCTATTGCAGCCACGTAAAACTTGCAACAACAATTAGAGGACATCTAACTTGTTTTTTGCAGCAAGTGTTTTGTGATATGATATGGCCAAAGTTGTGATGAATGATGAATGATATATGTGATGTATGAGATCATGTTCTTGTAATAGGAATCACGACTTGCATGTCGATGAGTATGACAACCGGCATGAGCCATAGGAGTTGTCTATATTTTGTATGACCTGCGTGTCATTGAAGAACGCCTTGTAAATTACTTTACTTTATTGCTAAACGCGTTAGCCATAGAAGTAGAAGTAGTCACATGCGTGAAAACTTCATGAAGACACGATGATGGAGATCATGATGATGGAGATCATGGTGTCATGCCGTGACAGGATGATCATGGAGCCCTCAAGATGGAGATCAAAGGAGCTATATGATATTGGCCATATCATGTCACTACTATATAATTGCATGTGATGTTTATTATGTTGGTGTATCTTGTTTACTTAGAACGACGGTAGTAAATAAGATGATCCCTCATAACAATTTCAAGAAAGTGTTCCACCTAACTGTGCACCGTTGCTAAAGTTCGTCGTTTCGAAGCACCACGTGATGATCGGGTGTGTTAGATCCTTACGTTCACATACAACGGGTGTAAGACAGTTTTACACATGCAAAACACTTAGGTTAAACTTGACGAGCCTAGCATGTACAGACATGGCCTCGAACACAAGAGACCGAAAGGTCGAACATGAGTCGTATGGTAGATACGATCAACATGGAGATGTTCACCGACGATGACTAGTCCGTCTCACGTGATGATCGGACACGGCCTAGTCGACTCGGATCATGTATCACTTAGATGACTAGAGGATGTCAAATCTGAGTGGGAGTTCATTAAATAATTTGATTAGATGAACTTTATTATCATGAACAATAGTCTAAAATCTTTGCAAAATGTCTTGTAGATCAAATGGCTAACGCCATGTCACTATGAACTTCAACGCTCCTAGAGAAAACCAAGTTGAAAGATGATGGCAGCAACTATTCAGATCGGGTCCTAACCCGAGGATTATCCTCATAGCTGCCAGGAAACAATATGTCCTAGAAGCACCGCTAGGTGAAGCACCCATCCTGAGAACCAAGACGTTATGAACGCTTGGTAGTCTCGCGTCGATGATTACTTCCTCGCTCAAAGGCGGCATGCTTTACAGCTTAGAACCGGGCTCCAAAAGCGCTTTTGAGCGACACGGAGCATATGAGATGTTCGAGGAGCTGAAACTAGTTTTTCAAGCCCATGCCCGGTCGAGATATGAAGTCTCCGACAAGTTCTACAGTTGTAAGATGGAGGAAAATAGTTCTGCTGCTGAGCACATACTCAAAATGTCCGGGTTGCACAACCGCCTGTCCCAAATTGGACATTAACTTCCCGGATGAGGCGGTCATTGACAGAATCCTTCGGGCCGCTCCCACCAAGCTACAAGAGCTTTATGATGAACTACAATATGCAGGGGATGGTGAAAACTATTCTGAAGTATTTTCAATGCTAAAGTCACAGAGGTAGAAATCAAGAAGGAGCATCAAGTGTTGATGGTCAATAAAACCACTAAGTTCAAGAAGGCCAAGGGAAAGAAGAACTTCAAGAAGGACGGCAAGGATGTTGCCACGCCTAGTAAGCCAGTTGCCAGGAAGAAGTCCAAGAATGGACCCAAGCCTGAGACTGAATGCTTTTATTGCAAAGGGACGGGTCAGTGGAAGCGGAACTGCCCCAAATACTTAGCGCATAAGAAGGTCGGCAACACTAAAGGTATATTTGATATACATGTAATTGATGTGTACCTTACCAGTACTCGTAGTAACTCCTGGGTATTTGATACCGGTGTCGTTGCTCATATATGTAACTCACAGCAGGAGCTGCGAAATAAACGGAGACTGGCGAAGGACGAGGTGACGATGCGCGTCGGGAATGGTTCCAAGGTCGATGTGATCGCCGTCGGCACGCTACCTCTACATTTACCTATGGGATTAGTTTTAAACCTCAATAATTTTTATTTAGTGCCAAGTTTCAGCATGAACATTGTATCAGGATCTCGTTTAATGCGAGATGGCTACTCATTTAAATCCGAGAATAATGGTTGTTCTATTTATATGAGAGAAATGTTTTATGGTCATGTCTGGATGGTCAATGGTTTATTCTTAATGAATCTCAAGCGTAATGTTACACATGTTCATAGTGTGAATACCAAAAGATGTAAAGTTGATAACGATAGTCCCACATACTTGTGGCAATCGCCGCCTTTGGTCACATTGGTGTCAAGCGCATGAAGAAGCTCCATGCTAATGGACTTTTAGAGTCTCTCGATTATGAATCATTTGACACATGCGAACCATGCCTCATGGGCAAGATGACCAAGACTCCGTTCTCCGGAACAATGGAGCGAGCAACCAACTTATTGGAAATCATACATACCGATGTGTGCGGTCCAATGAGTGTTGAGGCTTAAGGAGGATATCATTATGTTCTCACTCTCACCGATGACTTGAGTAGATATGGGTATGTCTACTTGATGAAACACAAGTCCGAGACCTTTGAAAAGTTCAAGGAATTTCAGAATGAAGTAGAGAATCAACGTGACCGAAAGATAAAATTCTTACGATCGATCGTGGAGGAGAATATTTGAGTCACGAATTTGGTACACACTTAAGGAAATGTGGAATCGTTTTCACAACTCACGCTACCGAACACCTCAACAGAACGGTGTGTCCGAACGTCGTAATCGCACTCTATTGGATATGGTGCGATCTATGATGTCTCTTACCGATTTACCGCTGTCATTTTGGGGATACGCTCTAGAGACAGCTACATTCACTTTAAATAGGGCACCGTCTAAATCCGCTGAGACGACACCGTATGAATTATGGTTTGGGAAGAAACCTAAGCTGTCGTTTCTAAAAGTTTGGGGATGCAATGCTTATGTCAAGAAACTTCAACCCGAAAAGCTCGAACCCAAGTCGAAAAATGCGCCTTCATAGGATACCCTAAGGAAACCATTGGGTATACTCTTCTACCTTAGATCCGAAGGCAAGATCTTTGTTGCTAAGAACGGATCCTTTCGGAAAAAAGAGTTTCTCTCGAAAGGAGTAAGTGGGAGGAAAGTAGAACTCGATGAAGTACTACCTCTTGAACCGGAAAGTGCAGTACTCAGGAAAATGTTCCCGTGGTGCCTACACCGACCGGAGAGGAAATTAATGATGATGATCAAGGTACTTCGGATCAAGTTGCTACCGAACTCAGAGGGTCCACTAGGACACGTTCCGCACTGCAGAGTGGTACGGCAACCCTGTCTTGGAAATCATGTTGTTAGACAACGGTGAACCTTCGAACTATGAAGAAGCGATGGCGGCCCAGATTCCAACAAATGGCTTGAAGCCATGCAATCCGAGATAGGATCCATGTATGAAAACAAAGTATGGACTTTGACAGATTTGTCTGATGATCGGCGCAGCGATAGAAAACAAATGGATCTTTAAGAAGAAGACGGACGCGATGGTAATGTTACCATCTATAAAGCTCGATTTGTCGCTAAGGGTTATCGACAAATTCAAGGGATTGACTATGATGAGACTTTCTCTCCGTAGCGAAGCTTAAGTCCGCTCGAATCATGTTAGCTATTGCCGATACTATGATTATGAGATATGGCAGATGGATGTCAAACGGCATTCCTTAACGGTTATCTTAAGGAAGAGTCAGTATATGATGCAGCCGGAAGGTTTTGTTGATCCTAAGAATGCTAACAAGGTATGCAAGCTCCAAATGATCCATTTATGGGC
Organism: Aegilops bicornis; assembly: GCA_021605145.1. NCBI lineage: Eukaryota > Viridiplantae > Streptophyta > Magnoliopsida > Poales > Poaceae > Aegilops > Aegilops bicornis. Next base: position 57,610 of record JAHIAL010000033.1, on the reverse strand, counting down.
TGGTGCAAGCATCTCGGAGTTGGAATATTCGCTTTGATGAGATGATCAAAGCGTTTGGGTTTATGCAGACTTATGGAGAAGCCTCATACATAATTAAGTGAGTGGGAGCTCAGAGCATTTCTCATATTATATGTAGATGACATACTTTTTATGGGAAATGATATAGAACTTTTGGACAGCATTAAGGCCTACTTGAATAAGAGTTTTTCAATGAAGAACCTTGGAGAAGCTGCTTACATATTAGGCATCAAAATCTATAGGGATAGATCGAGACGCCTCATAGGTCTTTCACAAAGCACATACCTTGATAAGATTTTGAAGAAGTTCAAATGGATCAGTCCAAGAAAGGGTTCTTGCCTGTTTTGCAAGGTGTGAAATTGAGCTCAGCTCAATGCCCGCCACGGCAAAAGATAAAGAAGAGATGAGTGTCATCCCCTATGCCTCAGCCATAGGATCTATTATGTATGCCATGCTATGTACCAGACTGATGTAAACCTTGCCGTAAGTTTGGTAGGAAGGTACCAAAGTAATCCCGGCAAGGAACACCGGACAATGGTCAAGAATATCCTGAAGCACCTGAAAAGGACAAAGGATATGTTTCGCTTTATGGAGGTGACGAAGAGCTGCGTCAGAAGGGTTACGTCGACGCTTAGCTTCGACACAGATCTGATGACTCAAAGTCACAAACCCGGATACGTGTATATGTTGAATGGTGGAGCAAAGAGTGAAATGGTGCAAGCAGAGCGTCATGGCGGGATCTACATGTGAAGCGGAGCACATGGCAGCCTCAGAGGCAGCGCATGAAGCAATTTTGGTGAAGGAGTTCATCACCGACCTAGGAGTCATACCCGATGCGTCGGAGCCGATCAAACTCTTACGTGGATAACACCGGAGCTATTGCACTTGCCAAGGAGCCTGTGTTTCACAAGAAGACCAGTGCACATCAAGCGCCGCTTCAACTCCATTCGTGAAAATGTTCAAGATGGGGACATCGAAATTTGCAAAGTGCATACGGATCTGAATATCGCAGATCCGTTGACTAAACCTCTTCCATGAAAGCAAAACATGATCAACACCGTAACTCTATGGGTGTTCGATTCATCACAATGTAACTAGATTATTGACTCTAGTGCAAGTGGGAGACTGTTGGAAATATGCCCTAGAGGCAATAATAAAAGTATTATTATTATATTTCTTTGTTCATGATAATTGTCTTTATTCATGCTATAATTGTATTATCCGGAAATCGTAATACACGTGTGAATACATAGACCACAATATGTCCCTTCGAGCCTCGAGTTGACTAGCTCGTTGATCAACAGATAGTCATGGTTTCGACTATGGACATTGGATGTCGTTGATAACGGGATCACATCATTAGGAGAATGATGTGATGGACAAGACCCAATCCTAAGCATAGCACAAGATCGTAGTTCGTTTTGCTAGAGCTTTTCCAATGTCAAGTCTCTTCCTTAGACCATGAGATCGTGTAACTCCTGGATACCGTAGGAGTGCTTTGGGTGTACCAAACATCACAACGTAACTGGGTGACTATAAAGGTGCATTACAGGTATCTCCGAAAGTGTCTGTTGGGTTGACACGGATCGAGACTGGGATTTGTCACTCCGTATGACGGAGAGGTATCACTGGGCCCTCTCGGTAGTGCATCATCATAATGAGCTCAAAGTGACCAAGTACTTGGTCACGGGATCATGCATTATGGTACGAGTAAAGTGACTTGCCGGTAACGAGATTGAACGAGGTATTGGGATACCGACGATCGAATCTCGGGCAAGTAAAATACCGATTGACAAAGGGAATTGTATACGGGGTTGTTTGAATCCTCGACATCGTGGTTCATCCGATGAGATCATCAAGGAGCATGTGGGAGCCAACATGGGTATCCAGATCCCGCTGTTGGTTATTGCCCGAGAGCCGTCTCGGTCATGTCTGCATGTCTCCCGAACCCGTAGGGTCTACACACTAAGGTTCGGTGACGCTTAGGGTTGTATGAATATGAGTATGCAGCAAACCGAATGTTGTTCGAGTCCGGATGAGATCCCGGACGTCGCGAGGAGTTCTGGAATGGTCCGGAGGTAAAGATTTATATATGGGAAGTCTTATTTTGGTCACCGGAAAAGTTTCGGGCATTATCGGTATTGTACCGGGAGTACCGAAAGGGGTCCGGGGGGTCCACCAGGGGTCCACCAGCCCGGGGGGGGGGCACATGGGCTGTAGGGGGTGCGCCTTGGCCTATATGGGCCAAGGGCACCAGCCCCAAGAGGCCCATGCGCCTAGAGATAAAGGAGAGGGGAGAGTCCAAAGAGGGGAAGGCACCTCCGAGGTGCCTTGTTGAGGATGGACTCCTCCCCCCCACTTGGCCGCACCCCTTCCTTGGAGGAGGGGCAGCCGCACCCATAAGCCTAGGCGCCTCCCTCCTCCCTGCAACACCTCCTCCTCCTCCCGTAGTTGCTTAGCGAAGCCCTGCCGGAGTTCTGCTGCATCCACCACCACGCCGTCGTGCTGCTGGATCATCATCAACCTCTCCTCCCCCCTTGCTGGATCAAGAAGGAGGAGGCGTCATCTGCTCCATACGTGTGTTGAACGCGGAGGTCCTGTCCGTTCAGCACTAGGTCATCGGTGATCTGAATCACAGCGAGTACGACTCCATCATCCCCGTTCCATTGAACGCTTCCGCACGCGATCTACAAGTGGTATGTATATGCAATCACTCTACCATTACTCGATGATATATGAACTCATAGATGGATCTTGGTGAAACCGTAGGAAAAATTTTAATTTTCTGCAACGTTCCCCAATAGATAGACCCAAATAGGATTAGCCATAGCAACACTTCCTTCCAAGGAATCATGCTAGGCACTTACGCCCATTGTACGGGCTCCCTACTACTGGAAGTTATGTTCTGCTCACCCGACAACTTCCTTCGCGAAAAGTTGGTTTTCCACATCGCCCCATTCAGAAGTAGCCATCAAGCACTGCTGGGATGCGAAGCTTTCGCCCGCTTTAACGCAATACCACACTATGCATCTCTTAAACTTAAAATGCCCGGTCCACGAGGCATCATTTCATTAAGGGGAAGCTGTGCGCATCCTTTAAGGAGAGAATGTGAGACTGCCTTAATAGCCTCACAACAATACGGCCTTACTGGCCAAAAGCGTCTAAAGCAGGTCGTTGCACCCGGACACGGTTAGGCATGAGTCCGGCATTAATAAACATAATGCTCACTAGTCGCTGCACTTCCCTTACAAGGGGCTCCATGCATGTACAACGAGAGACAATAAAGCTCAATTTTATTCATTTTTGAATCGTACTATGATTATTTCCAATTACATTTCCGCACGATCTTTTTTTTTTTCTCATACTAAGTTCTTCTTTTCACAGATGAACACCGTATACACCCGGCCCGTGATACGGCACAACGGAGACACAGCGCAGACGCAAGAGGGACCCGCTTATAAGGATTCTTTTCAGATTAAGACCTCACGTAAACCTTTTTACTATCTCTTGTTGATACACATCCCCAGTTTCTTGCTATAACCGAGGAGGAGGCTGGCGTTTTGGCATCGGCCGCACAGAATTTTTATGCTGCACTGGACACCAGGGGCTTAGGGCATTCTTACGCTGCGTTCATAAAGACCGAATACCTTAGGGAGTGTTCGGGCGTCTCGAGTTAGGCCTTATATGCATCAGCTCGAATCATGTCTTTGGTCAAATGTTGGGTTTGCCCGCTCACGTGTTTTGCTGCCTTACGCTCCATTTTATCGGCTAACGCGGCACTAGGAGAACTATCTGACATTGTGCCTGTGTTCGGCTGGTGAGCACCTCAATAGAGAAAGCCGAAAACTGACTGTCATGATATAGCGTGAGACTGGTCAACCACTCGATGACCCGCCGGAATCTTTAGGATTCCTCCGCATTAACGAAGGGCCGTTTCCCGGCCAGGCACACACGCGCCCCGAATTCGGGTGAGCACGGTGCCCCCAGGGGCTATATAGTAGCCCCACTGCCAAACTCCTATGGCTAAGTGAAAGTGATAAAGCATTATTCTCCGGTTGCCTAGTTCGCTACGCTATCACCTCCTTAATACGACCAAGACGTTGGATCAAGTGTGAAAATGCGCCTTTTGCCAACACCCCCGCATTATATGCGTAAGTCAAGACTGCCATCTTTCAGGTTATATACACATATACATTAACGGCCGCACAAGAGTTATTTTAATTATTGAAAGCACAAGTATAAAAAGCTTTTATATTCCCTCGAAATATTGTTTTACAATAATACATGTTATTCGAACATAATGTCCTTCGAGCACTGCGTCTCTATTAAACGAGCACCCTGCAGAACTTCCTAAAAATAGTGCTCCGCAGGTACTCGGCTCCCGTCCGGATCTTGGGATGCAACAGCGATGGCATTCTTCTCCGCCCAGTATGTTTTGACACGGGCAAGAGCCATCCGCGCACCCTCTATGCACGCCGACCTCTTCATTGCATTAATATGCGGCACTGCACCAAGGAACTGCTGCACCAAGCTAAAATAACTCCTCGGCTCTGGCCTTTCCGGCCACAGATGACTTACGACATACTTCATGGAGAGTCCGGATAACCTATTCAGCTCCGCCCTTGCGGCCAAACGATCGGTTAATGGAAGTGGGCGCTCTGGATTGTGGAACTGCAACCAAAAAAGCTTTTCCACTTCATGATCCTTTTGATCTCGGAAGTGTTCGACGCTGGCCGCTGCACTCGCCGCTAAGTCCAGATAAGTGTCCGCCAGACTCCACGGCCGGGTCCAACGGAGCACATTTAGGATCCCGAACTTCATCCGCAAAGATAAAGGGCTTTCCACCGCGCGATATCTCGCTACCGACGTAGCTCCTCCTTCATAGCTCTCATTGCAGAGCGAGCAACCTTGGCCTCGGTAGTGGCCTTCTACAGGTCCTTCTGTTCCTCCTGATATTCTTTTTCAAGAAGATTGAAGCCGTCGGCAGCATTCTTCAACTTCACAGCCATCTCGACCATTTCCTTCTTGCTTGGCAGAAGGAGCAGCCTGTTCGGCTTTCAGCTCTTCACCGCTTTTAAGGCAGCCAGATCGCTTCCTGGCCTGCTCCTTGGCTCGGGCAAGTTCCTACCGAAGGTTCTCCATGGCAGCGGCACCATCTCGCATCAAGCAAACAGGTTGTAAGATACAGCATCAAGCTCCTCTTACCAAGTGTCTTGGAGAAATTACATACCTTGTGCCTCGTCAAGCCGCTTTGTTGACAAGCGCGATGTCGGCATCTGCCACGTCAAGTTGCCGCTTTAGCTCGGCAAATTTATCGATCCGGCTAGCCACGAACACTTCGCCTCCTACATACGAAGGGCGACATATTATACACAGGATTATGATCCTCGGCGCCGTCATTTTTTGACAACGCACCGGAGTCTCAGGGCTACTATCTACACAGGCGCATCTTATATATGCGGAACTGTCAAAAGGTACATCATTTCACAGACCTCAAAACCTGTCAGTAAACTCCTGACGGCCTCGTACAACCCGCTCTCCGCGGATGAAATCCTTTCAATCACCGTATCCATCAATGCATGGTGTTCTTCTAAGATAGACGCTCACCAGAGCAGATCCTTCAGCCCCTCCGACCGTGCACCGGACGGTGCCGGACTCGTCCGATGGACTTTTTCGAAGGCCGGACACGGAGGACCTTGGGGGGCCATACGATTGCCTTCCGCCCCCCCCCCCCCCCCCCGGATTCGGAGAAACCCTCCGTGACGACACCTCAGGGTCGCCCGCCTCGCAAGGCGGTACGGCAGGAGAGGCGCCCGCTCTCCATCATCTCCGAACGAAGATCCTCAAGATGAGCTGTCTTTGAGAAGGGCTGAGATCCGACCTACAAGGTAAAATTTCGGTTATCTTCCTCGAAATAGAACAGGGATGTCTCTCATTTTAAAACTCCCTCTCTACTTACGGCTCGGTGGAGGGCTGATCCCTTGGGGGAACAGTGTGGCCGAGGCATCCCAGGCGCAGGACCCTCGACGAAGATTTCTTCCCCGCTTTGAGACCATGGTCTTGGGTCTTGAGAGGCAGTCCTCTTCTTCCCCTGGATAGAGGAATTCTCTATTCCTCCTTTCCTGACAGCCTCCTTCAGGGAGGCGGTAGCCTCCTTGTTCCCCCCTTCGCCTTTTCCAAAGCTGCAACCTCCAGCATCCTGGTTAACACGGGATCCGGCGTGGTCTCAGGGAGGGGGGCCGGACACCTGATTAGCTTTGCTTTCGCTACCCACTCCTGTTTAAGGGACAACTCTTTTAAGGGCAATTTTATGATAAATATACGGATGGCATGTCCGGGTACAGGGCTACTTACTTGAGTATCCAAGCGATTGCAGCTTAGACCTGCGTCCTCGGTCGAGTCCGGACACATTGCTTGTGATCTGAGAACCATTTGTACATCTCCATGGGCGTCGCGCCCGTAAAATGTTGGAGGGCTCGTGGTCCCTCCGGATTAAACTCCCATAGACGGAGAGGGCGACGTTTGCAGGGCAAGGTGCGGCGAATCAACATGACCTGCGTCACTACGACCAGATTGATGTCTCTTTCTAGGAGATCTCGAATGCGGCCCTGCAACAAGGGCACGTCCTTGGACCTCCCCCAGTCAAACCCTTTATTGACCCATGACACTAGCTGTGGTGGGGGACCCGAGTGAAAGGCAGGCGGTGCCACCCACTTGGTGCCCCTGGGAGCTGTGATATAAAACCACTCTCGTTGCCATGGAGCGTCGGCATTCTTGCTTATAACAGCACCTCCGCACTCCGCGTGCTGCCCCTCGATCATCTTCGGCTCTAGTTTGAAGGTCGTAAGCCACAATCCGAAGTGAGGAGTAATTCGGAGGTAGGCTTCGCACACGACAATGAACGATGAGATGTGGAGGATGGAATCCGGAGCCAAGTCATGAAATTCCAGCCCATAATAAAACAGGAGCCCCCTCACGAAGGGTTCCGTCGGGAAGCCTAGCCCCCGAAGGAAGTGAGACGCGAACACCACGCTCTCACCAGGCCTGGGAGTGGGAATAACCTGCCCTTGAGCAGGCTGCCTATGCAAGATTTTTCCGGTTAGATACCAGGCATCTCTTAGCTTTAGCACGTCTTCTTCCGTAATGGAGGAAGGCATCCACCGGCCTTGAAGGTCGCAACCGGACATCACCGAAGGTCCGAAGCGCCTGAATCTGGAGCTTTGGGTGTTGGAACTCAAGGCGAGAGGCGGATTTGATTGAGATTGAAAGAAAGGAGTCGAGCCTTGGTCTCTTTATAAAGAGGTTGAATACCAAGAGCCCTCCCCGTGACCGTTTGGGACTCGCCCTCGATTGAGGAGACGTACCAACGGGCACGGTTGGGTTACGCCCGTATTGATGAGAATCCAGGAATAAGGGGACACGATCTCTGCTTCGACAAGACGTGCCAAGGAAACCGCCTCGCTAAGTGCGCTGAGGTGGGACAGTAAAAACGATTCGAATAAAGGCTTGGCCGTGGTGTGATGTCACGCTGCGGAATACGTCAGCAGGATGGATTTGTGTAAATATTATTCTCTCTACGGTGGTATGTGGAACTTATTTTGCAGAGCCGGACACTATCCTTGTGTTCAAAATCTTCTATGAAGTATGCGGAGGGGGAACCCGTGTTGCAATGCCGAAGAGAATCTGCGCACCGGACTCGTCGTCATTGAAGCCTGGTTCAGGGGCTACTGAGGGAGTCCTGGATTAGGGGGTGTCCGGATGGCCGGACTATAACCTTTGGCCGGACTCCTCGACTATGAAGATACAAGATTGAAGACTTCGTCCCGTGTCCGGATGGGACTTTCCTTGGCGTGGAAGGCAAGCTTGGCATACGGATATGTAGATCTCCTCCCATTGTAACCGACTGTGTAACCCTAGCCCTCTCCGTGTCAATATAAACCAGGAGGGTTTTAGTCCGTAGGGACGAACAACAATAATACCATAGTCTAGCTTCTAGGGTATAGACACAATGATCTCGTGGTAGATCTACTCTTGTACTACCCATATCATCAATATTAATCAAGCAGGAGTAGGGTTTTACCTCCAACGAGAGGGCCCGAACCTGGGTAAATACATCGTGTCCCTTGTCTCCTGTTACCATCCGCCTAGACGCACAGTTCGGGACCCCCTACCCGAGATCCGCCGGTTTTGACACCGACATCCACCCTCGTGGTCGCCTCCCTCCTTTCTTGGCCGAGGGTCCAAGTCTCCTGGATCTTATCTGATGAGAAAATCACGTTCCCGAAATTTTCATTCTGTTTGGACTCCGTTTGATATTCCGTTTCTCCGAAATACTGAAATAGGCAAAAAAACAGCAATTAGAAATTTGGGCCTCCGGTTAATGAGTTAGTCCCAAAAGTAATATAAAAGTGGAAAATAAAGCCCAATATAGTCCAAAACAATAGATAATATAGCATGGAGCAATTAAGAATTATAGATACGTTGGAGACGTATCGGGCATCCCCAAGCTTAATTCCTGCTCGTCCCTCGAGTAGGTAAATGATAAAAGAGAATTTTTGATGCGGAGTGCTACTTGGCATAATTTCAATGTAATTCTTCTTAATTGTGGTATGAATATTCAGATCCGAGAGATTCAAGACAAAAAGTTCATATTGACATAAAAATAATAATACTTCAAGCATACTAACAAAGCAATCATGTCTTCTCAAAATAACATGGCCAAAGAAAGTTATCCCTACAAAATCATATAGTCCTGGCTATGCTCTATATTCACCACACAGATTATTTAAATCATGCACAACCCCGATGACAAGCCAAGAAATTGTTTCATACTTTTGACATTTTCAAAACTTTTTCAATCTTCACGCAATACATGAGCGTGAGCCATGGATATAACACTATATGTGGAATAGAATGGTGGTTGTGGAGAAGACAAAAGAGGGAAGATAGTCTCACAAAGAACTAGGTGTATCAACGGGCTATGGAGATGCCCATCAATAGATATCAATGTGAGTGAGTAGGGATTGCCATGCAATGGATGCACTACAGCTATAAGCATATGAAAGCTCAACAAAAGAAACTAAGTGGGTGTGCATCCAACTCGCTTGCTCATGAAGACCTAGGGGAATTTGAGGAAGCCCATCATTGGAATATACAAGCCAAGTTCTATAATGAAAAATTCCCACTAGTATATGAAAGTGACAAAACGAGAGACTCTCTATTACGAAGATCATGGTGCTACTTTGAAGCACAAGTGTGGTAAAAGGATAGTAACATTGCCCTTCTCTCTTTTTCTCTCATTTTTTTGTTGGGCCTTTTCTCTTTTTTTATGGCCTCTTTTTTTACGTCTGGTGGCTCATCCTGACTTATGGGGGAATCATAATCTCCATCATCCTTTCCTCACTTGGGACAATGCTCTAAAAATAATGATCATCACACTTTTATTTTTCTTACAACTCAACAATTACAACTCGATACTTAGAACAAAATATGACTCTATGTGTATGCCTCCGGCGGTGTACCAGGATATGCAATGATTCATAAGTGACATGTACGAAAGAATTATGAAGGGTGGCTTTGCCACAAATACGATGTCAACTAAATGATCATGCTAAGCAATATGACAATGATGGAGCGTGTCATAATAAACGGAACGGTGGAAAGTTACATGGCAATATATCTCGGAATGGCTATGGAAATGCCATGATAGGTAGGTATGGTGGTTGTTTTGAGGAAGGTTTAATGTGGGTGTATGATACCGGCAAAAAGTGCGCGGTATTAGAAAGTCTAGCAATGGTGGAAGGGTAAGAAAAGTGTGTATAATCCATGGACTCAACATTAGTCATAAAGAACTCATATACCTATTGCAAAAATCTACAAGTTATCAAAGCAAAGTATTACGCGCATGCTCCTAGGGGGGTAGATTGGTAGGAAAAAGACCATCGCCGTCCCCGACCGCCACTCATAAGGAAGAAAATCAATAAATAAATCATGCTCCGACTTCATCACATAACGGTTCACCATACGTGCATGCTACGGAATCACAAACTTTAACACAAGTATTCCTCAAATTCACAATTACTCAACTAGCATGACTCTAATATTGTCACCTCCATATCTAAAAAAAATTATCAAGCATCAAACTTTTCTTAGTATTCAACGCACTCAAAAGAAAGTTTTACAAATCTTGAATACCAAGCATATTATTATTTTAAGCAAATTACCATGCTATTTAAGACTCTCAAAATAATCTAAGTGAAGCATGAGAGATCAATAGTTTCTTTAAAACAAATCCACCACCATGCTCTAAAAGATATAAGTGAAGTACTAGAGCAAAACTATAAAGCTCAAAAGATATAACTGAAGCAGATAGAGCAAAACTATAAAGCTCAAAAGATATAAGTGAAGCACATAGAGTATTCTAAAAAATTCCAATTCTTGTATGGCTCTCTCAAAAGGTGTTTACAGCAAGGATGATTGTGGTAAACTAGCAAGCAAAAGCATAAATAATACAAGACGCTCCAAGCAAAACACATATCATGTCTTTGAATAAAATATAGCTCCAAGTAAAGTTAGAGATGGAAGTGAATGAAAAGAGGGATGCTTTCGGGCATCCCCAAGCTTTGACTTTTGGTGTCCTTAGATTATCTTGGGGTGCCATGGGCATCCCCAAGCTTAGGCTCTTGCCACTCCTTGTTCCATAGTCCATCAAAAATTTCACCCAAAACTTGAAAACTTCACAACACAAAACTCAAGCTGAAATCTCGTGAGCTCCGTTAGCGAAAAGAAAACAAAAGACCACTTCAAGGTACTGTAATGAACTCATTGTTTATTTATATTGGTGTTAAACCTACTGTATTCCAACTTCTCTATGGATTATAAACTATTTTTCTAGCCATAGATTCATCAAAATAAGCAAACAACACACGAAAAACAGAATCTGTCAAAAACAGAACAGTCCGTAGTAATCTGTAACTAACGCAAACTTCTGGAACTCCAAAAATTCATCCAAAAACAGAATTTGTTTATTGATCAGCATCAATTGGAATCACTATTTTATCATGTTCTGGTGATTATTAACAATTGTTTTCGTGAATCGAAAGTTTCTGGAAATTACAACAAGATCAAATAACTATTATCCAAGAAGATCCTATAGGTTTAACTTGGCACAAACACTAAATTAAACATAAAACCACATCTAAACAGAAAGTAGATGGATTATTTATTCCTAAATAGAAACAAAAACAAAAAAATAAAATAAAATTGGGTTGCCTCCCAACAAGCGCTATCGTTTAACGCCCCTAGCTAGGCATAGAAGCAAGGATAGATCTAGGTATTGCCATCTTTGGTGGGCAATCCATAAGTGGCTCTCATGATAGATTCATATCGTAATTTTATTTTCTTCCTAGGGAAGTGTTCCATGCCTTTCTTTAATGGGAATTGGAATCTAATATTCCTTCCTTCACATCAATAATTGCACCAATCGTTCTAAGGAAAGGTCTACCAAGAATAATAGGACATGAAGGATTGCAATCTATATCAAGAACGATAAAGTCTACGGGCACATAATTCCTATTTGCAACAATAAGAACATCATTAATTCTTCCCATAGGTTTCTTAATAGTGGAATCCGCAAGGTGCAAGTTTAGTGAGCATTCATAAAAATCACGGAGATCTAGCAAATCACACAAAGTTTTGGGAATAGTGGAAACACTAGCACCCAAGTCACATAAAGCATAAAATTCATGATCCTTAATCTTAATTCTAATAGTTAGTTCCCACTCATCATAAAGTTTTCTAGGGATGGAGACTTCCACCTCAAGTTTTTCCTCATAAGATTGCATCAAGGCAGCAACGATATGTTTGGTAAATGCTTTATTTTGGCTATAAGCATGAGGAGAATTTAGCACGGATTGAAACAAGGAAATACAATCAATTAAAGAGCAACTTTCATAGTTAAATTCCTTGAAATCCAAAATAGTGGGTTTAGCAACATCTAAGGTTTTACTTTCTTCAATCCCACTTTTATCAGTTTTAGCATCATAATCTAAAAGCTCTGAATTTTTAGAACGCCTTCTAGGTAAAGGTGACTCATATTCAATCTCATCATTATCAAGATTTATATTGCAAAACAAGGATTTGATAGGGGACACATCAGTAACTTTTAGATCTTCATCTTGTTGTTCATGGAAATCAGGTTTAGCAGCCATCTTATTGACTAAGGTAGCTTGCTTATCAGATATTTCAGTAGTCAATTTCTCAAGACGAGAAATTTGAGATCTTAAACCTTCAAATTCTTTAGACATATCATCGAGCTCTTTATTCAAATAATTCATAAATTTTTTTTGTTCCTTAAGCTCATTTCTGAAGAAATTATTATGCTCAAGTTGCAAAACCATAAAACTCCTGACGTTTCTTTCGATCTCTTCCAACCTTTTAAGGTGAAGATCACCAAATCTAGGTAGAGCCATAGTGACAAGCAAGCGATCCAACACATGAGCAAACAGAAAAAGGCAAGAGAAAAGAGAGGAGGAGATTGGGAAAGAGAGGGCGAATAAAACGGCAAGGGTGAAGTGGGGGAGAGGAAAACGAGAGGCAAATGACAAATAATGTAATGCGAGAGATAAGGGATTGTGATGGGTACTTGGTATGTTGACTTTTGCGTAGACTCCCCGGCAACGGCGCCAGAAATCCTTCTTGCTACGTCTTGAGCTTGCGTTGGTTTTCCCCAAAGAGGAGAGGATGATGCAGCAGAGTAGCGTAAGTATTTCCCTCAGATTTTGAGAACCAAGGTATCAATGCAGTAGGAGGCCACGCGCAAGTCCCTCGTACCTACACAAAGCAAATAACTGATACGTCTCCGACGTATCTATAATTTTTGATTGTTCCATGCTATTATATTACCCCTTTTGGATATTTATGGGCTTTATTTTACACATTTATATCATTTTTGGGACTAACCTACTAACCGGAGGCCCAGCCCATATTGCTGTTTTTTGCCTATTTCAGTATTTCAAAGAAAAGGAATATCAAACGGAGTCCAAGCGGAATGAAACCTTCGGGAGCGTGATTTTTGGAACGAACGTGATCCGGAGAACTTGGAGTGCAAGTCAAGAAGCTTCCAAGGAAGCCATGAGATAGGAGGCCGCGCCCCCCCTACAGGGCGCGCCCCCCTGTCTCGTGGGCCCCTCGGGTGGCCACCGACGTACTTCTTCCTCCTATAAATACCTACGTACCCCAAAAACATCCAGGGGCACCACGAAACACAATTTCCACCGCCGTAACCTTCTGTATCCGCGAGATCTCATCTTGGAGCCTTCAGGCACTTTCTGCTTGGGAGGGAATCAACCACGAAGGGCCTCTACATCAACATCCTTGCCCCTCCAATGAGTTGTGAGTAATTTACCACAGACCTCCGGGTCCATAGTTATTAGCTAGATGGCTTCTTCTCTCTTTTTGGATCTCAATACAATGTTCTCCCCCTCTCTTGTGGAGATCTATTCGATGTAAACTCTTTTTGCGGTGTGTTTGTCGAGATCCGATGAATTGTGGGTTTATGATCAAGTTTATCTATGAATAATATTTGAATCTTCTCTGAATTCTTTTATGTATGATTGAGTTATCTTTGCAAGTCTCTTGAATTATCAGTTTAGTTTGGCCTACTAGATTGGTCTTTCTTGCCATGGGAGAAGTGCTTAGCTTTGGGTTCAATCTTGCGGTGTCCTTACCCAGTGACAGAAAGGGTTGCAAGGCACTTATTGTATTGTTTCCATCGAGGATAACAAGATGGGGTTTATATCATATTGCATGAGTTTATCCCTCTACATCATGTCATCTTGCTTAATGAATTACTCTGTCCTTATGAACTTAATACTCTAGATGCAGGCAGGAGTCGGTCGATGTGTGGAGTAATAGTAGTAGATGCAGGCAGGAGTCGGTCTACTTGTTATGGACATGATGCCTATATACATGATCATGCCTAGATAATCTCATAACTATGCGCTTTTCTATCAATTGCTCGACAGTAATTTGTTCACCCACCGTAATACTTATGCTATCTTGAGAGAAGCCACTAGTGAAACCTATGGCCCCCGGGTCTATCTCTTATCATATTTGCTTTTAATCTACTTTTATTTGCATCTTTACTTTTTGCATCTATATTATAAAATACAAAAAATATATTTACGTTATCATACTATCTTTATTAGATCTCACTTCCGCAAGTGGCTGTGAAGGGATTGACAACCCCTTTATTGCGTTGGTTGTGGGTTCTCAGTTTTTTTGTGTAGGTGCGTGGGACTTTTGAGGAGCCTCCTACTGGATTGATATCTTGGTTCTCAAAACTGAGGGAAATACTTACGCTACACTTGCTGCATCACCTCTCCTCTTTGAGGAAATCCGACGCAAGCTCAAGACGTAGCAAGAAGGATTTACGGGCGCCATTGCCGGGAGGTCTTCGCTCAAGTCAAGACATACCAAGTACCCATCACAAAACCATCTCCCTCGCATTTACATTATTTGCCATTTGCCTCTCGTTTTTCTCTCCCCCACTTCACCTTGTCGTTTTATTCGCCCTCTCTTTCCCAATCTCCTCCTCTCTTTTTCGCTCGCTTTCTTCTGTTTGCTGCTATGTCTGAAATAGGGGAGATTATCATCGATATGGACAATAATGATAACACAGAAAATCCCGAGGCTCCGGGCGATGAGCCCCCTATCTTGCATACTAAAAAGTTTCGAATCGGTAGTGGTAACATCATTGGCAAAGGTGTTATTCAAGATTTCTTTACTTGTGCCGGTGCTTTACCTTCCATGGGTTGTTCTATTCTTCATAGAACTAGTAGTCTTGCGGATGCTATCGCTATGCTTGTAGTTGAACTTGAAAGACAATTTATGCATATGCATCCTTGCATACAAAGAATTTTCCTAGAATTCTCTAATATTGAGCATTCTTACATTAAGCGTCTTTGTTACTATCTTTTTGGCTCATGAGTTTAGATTTATCATAAGAGAGGCCAAAGAAATCTTTGCGCATTATAGGGTGGACGCCGGTCGTCCTCCCATAGAAGCTATCCTCTATGATCAAGAGGAAATTAGACGGTTTCAATCTTCGGACTATGTCACTTTTAATGAAAACCTTAGAAAAAAGGTTCCTACTAATGTCTTGGTTGATTACATTAACGAGCTTAATATTGATTTTGCCCTTCGAAACAATGAGCTAGGATACTCTCTTGAGTATAGGCTTACAAGATTTTGCCAAAAGAATGCTTTTAGTGATGAAATAGTTGTGCACTATGAAGGGCCAAAGGAGGAACCCGTTCCTCCTGTGATTGATCTTGGGGATATTTGTCCCACTAAATTTAGCCATTTTGATTACTTTTGCTTGTCTCAAAGGAAACTTGCTGCCGAACGTAGAGAATATGAAATGAGCTTTCAAGATCTATCTTATTATTACGGCACCACTTAGATCCATCCTCGCTTTTATGCCTAGCTAGGGGCGTTAAACGATAGCGCTTGTTGGGAGACAACCCAATTTTATTTTTAGTTTTTAGTTTTTGTTTCTATTTAGGAATAAATAATCCATCTACCTTCTGTTTAGATGTGTTTTTATCTTTTAGTTAGTGTTTGTGCCAAGTTAAACCTATATGATCTTCTTGGATGATAGTGATTTGATCTTGCTGTAATTTCCAGAAACTTTCGGTTCACAAAAACAATTGTTACGCCAGAACGTGATAAAATAGTGATTCCAATTGCTGCTGATCAATAAACAAATTTCCTAGGTCGTCCTATTTTGTCTGAATTTTTTGAGTTCCAGAAGTTTGCGTTAGTTACAGATTACTACAGACTGTTCTTTTTTTGACAGATTCTGTTTTTCGTGTGTTGTTTGCTTATTTTGATGCATCTATCGCCAATAAAATAGTTTATAATCCATAGAGAAGTTGGAATACAGTAGGTTTAACACCAAAATAAATAAAGAATGAGTTCATTGCAGTACCTTATGTGGTGGTTTTGTTTTCTTTCACTAAGAGCTTATAAGATTTCTGTTGAGTTTTGTGTTGTGAAGTTTTCAAGTTTTGGGTAAAGCTTTTATGGACTATGGAATAAAGGGTGGCAAGAGCCTAAGCTTGGGGATGCTTATGGCACCCCATGATATTCAAGAATAGCCAAAAGCCTAAGCTTGGGGATGCCCCGGGAAGGCATCCCCTCTTTCGTCTTCGTTCATTGGTAACTTTACTTGGGGCTATATTTTTATTTGCCACATGATATGTGTTTTGCTTGGAGCGTCATGTATTATATTAGTCTTTGCTTTTTAGTTTACCACAATCATCCTTGCTGTACAAACCTTTTGGGAGAAGCCTACTTGATTAGAATTTGCTAGAATACTCTATGTGCTTCACTTATATCTTTTAGAGCACGGTGGTGTCTTAATTTTTAAGAAATTGCTAGTCTCTCATGCTTCACTTATATTATTTTGAGAGTCTTTTAGAACAGCATGGAATTTTCTACGGTCATAAAGTTGGTCCTAGAATGATGAACATCCAAGTTGGGTATAATAAAAACTATCATAGGAAGTGAATTGGATGCTATGATCAATTTGATACTTGATAATTGTTTTGAGATATGGAGGTAGTGATATTAAAGTCATGCTAGTTGGGTGATTATGAATCTAAAGAATGCTTGTGTTGAAGTTAGCAAGTCCCGTAGCATGCACGTATGGTTAAAGTTGTGTAACAAATTTGAAACATGAAGTGTACCTGGCTTGTGCATCCTTATGAGTGGCGGTCGGGGACGAGCGACGGTCTTTTGCTACCAATCTATCCCCCTAGGAGCATGCGCGCGTAGTACTTGATTTTTGATGACTTCTAAATTTTTGCAATAAGTATATGAGTTCTTTTGACTAATGTTGAGTCCATGGATTATACGCACTTTTACCTTTCCGCCTTTGCTAGCCTCTTGATGCAGTGCATTGCCCTTTCTCACCTTGAGAGTTGTTGCAAACTTCACGGTGCATCCAAACCCCGTGATACGATACGCTCTATCACACATAAAACTCCCTATATCTTCCTCAAAACAGCCACCATACCTACCTATTATGGCATTTCCATAGCCATTCCGAGATATATTGCCATGCAACTTTCCACCCTTCCGTTCACCATCATCATGACATACTTTACTTTTGTCTTATTGCCATTGCATGATCATGTAGTTGACATCGTATTTGTGGCAAAGCCACCATGCATTATTTTTCATACATGTCACTCTTGATTCATTGCACCATCCCGGTACACCGCCGGAGGCATTCATATAGAGTCATACCTTGTTCTAGTTTCGAGTTGTAATTCATAGGTTGTAATCAATCGAAGTGTGATGATCATCATTATTAGAGCATTGCCCAAATAAAAGGAGAAAGGCCAAAAAGAAAAAAAGAAAGGCCCAAAAAAAGAGAAAATGAATAAAAAGGGCAATGTTACTATCTCTTTTTCCACACTTGTGCTTCAAAGTAGCACGTTGTTCTTCATATAGTGAGTCTCATATATTGTGCTTCAAAGTAGCACCATGTTTTTCATATAGTGAGTCTCATAAGTTGTCTTTTTTCATACTAGTGGGAATTTTTCATTATAGAACTTGGCTTGTATATTCCTACGATGGGCTTCCTCAAATGCCCTAGGTCTTCGTGAGCAAGCAAGTTGGATGCACACCCACTAGTTTTCTTTTGTTGAGCATTCATTTATAGCTCTAGTGCATCCGTTGCATGGCAATCCCTACTCCTCATGTTGACATCAATTGATGGGCATCTCCATAGCTAGTTGATTATCCTCGTCAATATGAGACTTTCTCTTTTTTTTGTCTTCTCCACACAATCCCCAACATCATATTCTATTCCACCCATAGTGTTATATCCATGGCTCACGCTCATGTATTGCGTGAAGGTTGAAAAAGTTTGAGATTATTTAAGTATGAGACAATTGCTTGGCTTGTCATCGGGGGTATAGAAGTTGGCAACTTCTTTGTGTGACAAAAATGAAGCATAGCCTAACTATATGATTTTGTAGGGATGAACTTTCTTTTGCCATGTTATTTTGAGAAAACATGATTGCATTGATTAGTATGCTTGAAGTATTACTATTTCTTTTATCATTATGAACTTTTATTTTGTATTCATTTGGATCTGAACATTCATGCCACAATAAAGAAAATTACAGTATGAATTACGCTAGGTAGCATTCCACATCAAAAATTCTCTTTTTATCATTTACCTACTCGAGGACGAGCAGGAATTAAACTTGGGGATGCTTGATACGTCTCCAATGTATCTATAATTTTTGATTGTTCCATGCTATTATATTACCCCTTTTGGATGTTTATGGGCTTTATTTTACACATTTATATCATTTTTGGGACTAACCTACTAACTGGAGGCCCAACCCATATTGCTGTTTTTTTGCCTATTTCAGTATTTCGAAGAAAAGGAATATCAAACAGAGTCCAAACGGAATGAAACCTTCGGGAGCGTGATTTTTGGAACGAACATGATCCGGAGAACTTGGAGTGCAAGTCAAGAAGCTTCCGAGGAAGCCACGAGATAGGAGGCCGCGCCCCCCGCCCCTACTGTAGGCGCGCCGCTATCTCATGGGCCCCTCGGTGCCACCACCGATGTACTTCTTCCTCCTATATATACCTCGTACCACGAAAACATCCAGGGCACCACGAAACACAATTTCCACCGCCCGTAACCTATACATATCATGAGATCTCATCTTGGAGCCTTCGCCGGCACTCTACCGGAGGGGTAATCAACCACGGAGGGCCTCTACATCAACATCCTTGACCCTCCGATGAGTTGTGAGTAGTTTACCACAGACCTACGGGTCCATAGTTATTAGCTAGATGGCTTCTTCTCTCTTTTTGGATCTCAATACAATGTTCTCCCCCTCTCTTGTGGAGATCTATTCGATGTAAACTCTTTTTGCGGTGTCTTTGTCGAGATAAGATTAATTGTGGGTTTATGATCAAGTTTATCTATGAATAATATTTGAATCTTCTCTGAATTCTTTTATGTATGATTGAGTTATCTTTGCAAGTCTCTTCGAATTATCAGTTTAGTTTGGCCTACTAGATTGGTCTTTCTTGCCATGGGAGAAGTGCTTAGCTTTGGGTTCAATCTTGCGGTGTCCTTACCAGATGTGAGAAAGGGTTGCAAGGCACGTGTTGTATTTCTTCCATCGAGGATAACAAGATGGGGTTTATATCATATTGCATGAGTTTATCCTCTACATCATGTCATCTTGCTTAATCGTTACTCTGTTCTTATGAACTTAATACTCTAGATGCAGGCAGGAGTTTGTCGATGTGTGGAGTAATAGTAATAGATGCGGGCAGTCGGTCTACTTGTTATGGACGTGATGCCTATATACATGATCATGCCTAGATAATCTCATAACTATGTGCTTTTCTATCAATTGCTCGACAGTAATTTGTTCACCCACCGTAATACTTATGCTATCTTGAGAGAAGCCACTAGTGAAACCTATGGCCCCCGGGTCTATCTCTTATCATATTTGCTTTCAATCTACTTTTATTTGCATCTTTACTTTTTGCATCTATATTATAAAATACCAAAAATATATTTATCTTATCATACTATCTTTATTAGATCTCACTTCCGCAAGTGGCCGTGAAGGGATTGACAACCCCTTTATTGCATTGGTTGCGAGTTCTCAGTTTGTTTGTGTACGTGCGTGGAACTTTTGAGGAGCCTCCTACTGGATTGATACCTTGGTTCTCAAAACTGAGGGAAATACTTATGCTACACTTGCTACATCACCCTCTCCTCTTCGAGGAAAACCAACGCAAGCTCAAGACGTAGCAATAACTCGTCGCAACCAACGTGAATAGGGGTTGTAAATCCCTTCACGGTCACTTACGAGAGTGAGATCTGATAGAGATGATAGATAATATTTATGGTATTTTTGGTATAAAGATGCAAAGTAAAATAAAAGGAAAAGTAAAGAGCAAAGCAATAATAAAGCGATGGAAGATTAATATGATGAAAATAGACCCGGGGGCCATAGATTTCACTAGTGGCTTCTCTCAAGAGCATAAGTATTTTATGGTGGGTGAATGAATTGAATTACTGTTGAGCAATTGATGAAAGCTGAGCATAGTTATGAGAGTATCTAGGTATGATCATGTATATAGGCATCACGTCCCGAGACAAGTAGGCCTAATTTCGCCTACATCTACTACTATTACTCCACTCATCGACCGCAATCCAGCATGCATCTAGAGTATTAAGTTAATGAAAACAAAGTAACGCCTTAAGCAAGATGACATGATGTAGAGGAATAAATTCATGCAATATGATAAAGAACCCATCTTGTTATCCTCGATGGCAACAATACAATACGTGCCTTGCAACCCTTTCTGTCACTGGGTAAGGACACCGCAAGATTGAACCCAAAGCTAAACACTTCTCCCATTGCAAGAACTACCAATCTAGTTGGCCAAACCAAATGGATAATTCGAAGAGACTTGCAAAGATAAATCAATCATACATAAAAGAATTCAGAGAAGATTCAAATATTGCTCATAGATAATCTTGATCATAAACCCACAATTCATCGGTCTCAACAAACACACCGCAAAAATAAGATTACACCGAATAGATCTCCATGAGAGAGGGGGAGAACATTGTATTGAGATCCAAAAAGAGAGAAGAAGCCATCTAGCTACTAACTATGGACCCAAAGGTCTGAAGTAAACTACTTACACTTCATCGGAGAGGCTATGATGATGATGTAGAAGCCCTCTGTGGTGGATTCCCCTTCAGGCGGAGCTCCGGAATAAGCCCCAAGATGGGATCTCGTGGATACAGGAAGTTGCGGCGGTGGAATTAGGTTTTTGGCTCCGTATCTGATCTGTTGTGGGTACGTAGGTATATATAGGAGGAAGGAGTCCTTTCTTGGCCGAGGGTCCAAGTCTCCTGGATCTTATCTGATGAGAAAATCACGTTCCCGAAGGTTTCATTCCGTTTGGACTCCGTTTGATATTATGTTTCTTTGAAATACTGAAATAGGCAAAAACAAAATTACAGGCTGGGCCTCCAGTTAATCGTTAGTCCCAAAAGTAATATGAAAGTGGAAAATAAAGCCCAATATAGTCCAAAACAATAGATAATATAGCATGGAGCAATCAAAAATTATAGATATGTTGGAGACGTATCAGGCCACCTCCTCATACGACGTCTACATGGTAGATACGCCGAAAAATAACAGCGGCGATGACAAGGAGAACCCAGCAAAGGAAGACCCTCCTAAAACACAGCCAAAGCGCCGGCGTCAGCGGCGCTGCTCTAAATCCCGCCACAGCAGGGATAACAACATCGGCACAGGAGACGATAACACTCTGGATGGTGCCGATGACACAGAAGAACCCGATGAACAAACTACCGAACGAGACCACCGGGAATCAGGGCATGTCAGCCCTGACGAATAGGCCATAGAAGAAGACTCGGAGGACGGTAGTTACCGTCCGCCCTCCGAGGAGGAGGCGAGCCTCGGCAACGGAGACTTCATCGTGCCCGAGGAGCCCCTGGAGCAGGAGTGCTTTAAGCTTCAGCTAATAGCCACTGCGAGGAGCCTGAAAATGAAGTAGCAGCAGCTTCAAGCTGATCAAGACCTGCTCAACGACAGATGCACCGATGTCCTAGCAACCGAGGAATACGGCCTTCAACGCCTAGCCAAAAGTTACCCAAAGCGTAGATCACTACCTCAGTTCGACGATGAGGCGCCAGATACCGCACTAGCATCTCGCAACGCGGCTGATCGGCCTTCGCGCGGTCGGGATAAAACTGCAACCCGAGCCGAAAACCAGACTGCCCCACTCCGCCGTAAAGGCAGGGATAAGACAGCTCAGGGCCATACATATGACCTCCGCCAAGAACTGGATAGTAGAGCAGAGCACACAAGATCGATCTGCGGATCGCGAGGACGTGACTCAAGGTGCGGGGTCAGCTATCTATTCGGGCGTGACAATCCTAGTCACGCCCGAGCTGAATGCCGCAGACGGACTCCATCAGAGCTACGTCGCGATGCGGCCTCATATAGAGGCGATGCGCACCCTCTTTGCTTCACTGATGAAGTAATGGACCATGAATTCCGTGAAGGGTTCAATCCCGTCAATATTGAATCATACGACGGAACAACAGATCCCGCGGTATGGATCGAGGATTTTATTCTCCACATTCACATGGCCCGCGGAGATGACCTCCATGCTATCAAATACCTCCCACTAAAACTCAAAGGGCCAGCTCGGCACCGGTTGAACAACCTGCCTTATAATTCTATTGGCAGCTGGGAGGACTTGGAAGAAGCCTTTCTTGACAACTTCCAAGGTACATATGTCCGGCCGCCGGACGCCAATGACTTAAGCCACATAGTTCAACAGCCCGGGGAGTCAGCCAGGAAGTTCTAGACTAGGTTCCTAACTAAAAAGAACCAGATTGTCCTTTAAACACAGCATCCACGACGAATGGCTCGCCCGCCACCTCGGCCAAGAAAAGCCAAAATCTATGGCTGCCCTCACGGCACTCATGACCCGCTTTTGCACGGGTGAGGATAGTTGGTTGGCTCGCAGCAAAAACACTGCCAGCGAGGCAGGCCCTTTCGACACCAAGAACAACAACGACAAGCTCCGACGTAACAGACACAAACGCCGAAGCAATGGTGATAATACCGACGACACTACAGTCAACGCCGGATTCAACGGCTCCAAGTCCAACCAGCGGAAGAAACCATACAAGAGAAACAATCAGGGACCATCTAGCCTGGACCGCATACTCGATCACCCGTGCCAAATACATGGCATGCCAGAAAAACCAGCCAATCATACCAACAGAGACTGTTGGGTTTTTAAACAGGCCAGCAAATTAAACGCCGAAAACAGGGAAAAGGGATCACAAAGCGAGGACGACGATGAGGAGCCCCGGCAACCGAACACAGGGGGACAAAAGAAGTTTCCCCCTCAAGTGAAAACAGTAAACATGATATACGTCACACGCATCCCCAAAAGGGAACGCAAACGCGCACTAAGGGGCATCTATGCGATAGAGCCAGTCGCCCCCAAATTCAATCCATGGTCATCATGCCCGATCACTTTTGATCGTCGGGATCATCCGACCAGTATCCGGCATGGTGGGTCAGCCGCACTAGTCCTGGACCCAATCATTGATGGATTCCACCTAACGAGAGTCCTCATGGACGGTGGTAGCAACCTCAATCTGTTTGTATCAAGACACGGTGCGCAAAATGGGCATTAACCCATCAAGGATCAAGCCAACGAAGACTACCTTCAAAGGAGTCATACCAGGTGTAGAGGCCCGCTATACGGGCTCAATCACACTAGAGGTTATCTTTGGATCCCCCGACAACTTCGACATCGTCCCATTCCGCAGTGGTTAATCTTCGACATCGTCCCATTCCGATGGGTTATCACGCCTTTGCTTTCGAATGACGGCATTCGCTTCGGTTCAATGCGGTGCCACACAATGCTTATCTCAAGCTCAAGATGCCCGGCCCATGCGGCGTCATAACAGTCAACGGAAACACGGAACGCTCCCTCCGAACAGAGGAGCACACCGCCGCCCTAGCAGAAGAAGTACAGAGCGGCCTTCTCAAGCAGAACCGTAATCCGGCTGCCGAGCCCCGGGACATCGTAAAGAGGGTCCGGACTACGCTGCACCAGGACGGCGTGGCTCATCAAGAGCTCGACTAGCAATTTGGCCTCCCTCCCAGCCCCGATCAGGCAGTGGCATTCGTACCACGCGTACATAATTACGCACTCAAAATTCCATGGGTATCGACGGAGGCACAGAAATCTTGTGATCCACAGTTCGGCTTGACCGATCCCGGACACACATATACTTTTATTATTTCCCTTTTTTTACTTTTCCAGGTTTCTTTTGTATAGGCCTTCTTGGACGGCCTAATTATCAGTCCTGTAAAAGGCTAAAAACACCAGGATGGCAAGAAGCACAGATGTATAGGGGAAGTTCTAGAGGTCACTCTACCTATTGTCAGGACCCACACGCAGCCCACCTTTGGTCATGGCATGTTAAATAGCCGGTTGCCTATCGCACTATTTGTATTAATGCGCTTTGACGCATTAACCAAATTATAATGAAACAGTTTGTGGCTCAAGTTTAAGGGCCCAATATATCACCTTTGCTTCTTTCTGTATTTTGTCAATAATTCATTTTCTAGCACCCGTACACTCTGGTACGTTTCATATTTGCCAGGGGCTCCCAGGCGCCCACAATCGGCAACAAAGTCCGAACACTTTTATAGTATAGTTCGGCACCCGGATTTAGCATTATATGCATTGGCTCCGAATCATGTATTTGGTCAATAGTTGGGTTGCCCGGCTCCCATAGCGCCTACCTTACGTTCCGCTATATCGGCTAAGGTAGTAAAGGGAGAACTACTGCGATTGTGCCCTGGTTTATCCAAAGGAGCACCTCAAGATGAAAAGTTTAAACCGATGTCATGATGTGGCGAGGGCCGGTCAGTTGATCGGAGGTTACAAATCGTTGGTGATTTCTCCCGCATTACGCGAAGGATCGGTACTTCTCGATCAGTCGCCCATAGCACTCTGGTTCGAAAACTAGGGGCTGCGCCTATGTTTTATTGTAAAACTCCTATGGCTAAATGAGGGCGTTTAAGCCACATAGTCCGAATGTCTGGTTCGTTGCGCTAAACAACTCATACAAGGACCACACAATTGGATCAAGATTGTTTAGATTCCATCCAGAACACCCCCGTATTACCTACGTGGGGGCAGAAGCCGACGACTGGTCAACCCTCAGATTCCATATAACACGGCCGCACAGGAGGAAAAAAATTAAAACATAACAAAAATTATATTACAAACTGACTTTGTTTCATCATACAAGGCAAAGACAAACACTAATGTATTCATTCGAAAATAATGTCCTGCCCACACTGCGCTGCTACAATGCGAGACCCCTCCAGGACATCCGCGAAATAGCGCTCAGGTGTGCGGTGCTCCTTGCCCTCTGGCGGCCCTCGGGCCAGCTCGACGGCGTTCATCTTCGCCCTCCACATCTTGCAATGGGCGAAAGTCATACAAGCACCCTCAATACAGGTCGATCGCTTGACGATATCCAATCGAGGATAGGCGTCCACCATCCGCCTCACGAGTCCGAAGTAGCTGCTGGGCATAGCTTCGGCTGGCCACAGCCGGATTATCAAATCCTTCATGGCTAGTTCGGCCACCCTATGTAGCTCCACCAACTGTTTCAGCTGATCGGTCAAGGACATGGGATGCTCTGGCACAAGATATTGCGACCAGAATAGCTTCTTCGTAGACCTCCCTTCTTCGGCTCGAAAGAATTCCGCAGCGTCGGACACACTTCGCGGCAAATCAGAAAAAGCCCCTGGAGAACTCCGAATCCGGGTTAGTAAAAGATACTTTCTCTTTGCATATTTGCTTTTCATACTGAATGCCTTACCCGCCGCGATCTTCCTCGCCTCTTGGATCTCTTGGAGGGCGCCCTGGGACTCGTTCCGGGCCGTCGCCGTGCTCTGGCGAGCCTTGGAGAGTTCAGCCTCTTTAGCCGACACATCACGTTCCAAGGTCTCACATTTCTTCACCGCGTCATGGAGCTCTTGTTGGACCTCGTTGACACGGGCCTTGAGCTTCTTACGGGCAGACTGCTCCTTGGCGGCCTTCCCTCGGCTTCGCCCGGGGCCTTTTTAGGGCCTCGACCTCGATCGTCGCCTCCTATTCATATCATAAAACTTTGGTAAATATATATTTTACTCCTTCCGAGTACTTCTTGGGTTATTACATACCTCGATTCTCCTGGAGCTGCCTCTTCACCTGGCCAAGCTCCTCCTCGGCCCGCTCCAGCCTCCGCTTTAGATCGGAGACTTCGGCAGCACGTGAGGCCGCAGCCAGCAGCGACGCCTGTATATTTATTCTAGACAAATTTAGTTAGTTTCCTTCCATAAAAGGATTGATCCTCTGTCCGGCTTTTTCCTTCCGAACACCGGACAGTGTCTCAGGGGCTACTGTCTATATGGGGATTTTCTCCTTTTGCGTCGCCTACCTCAAAACCTGTCAGCAGGCTACTGCAGGCTTCGGTTAGCCCACTCTTAACGGACTGAGCCCTTTCAATCACCGTGCTCATAAGAACACGGTGCTCATCCGTAATGGAAGTGCCTCGCAGCGCTTCCAGCAGATTGCCTGGTGCCCCTGGTTGGACAGGGGTCACCAGTGGAATAGGCATACCCCCTTCTTTCAAAGGAGGCTGCATGCCGATTCGAAGCCGTGTCGATCTCCGAAATCAAGTGCGGTTGAGAGCCGAACTGCGTCTGGCCCTCCTCCCGATCTCCCGGGGATTGGTTCCCCCGATGTTGTGGCTGTGGGCTTCGCCTTTGGGCACCTATTGATCCTCTCCCCGGCCTAGGAAGGTCCGTTGGGGGAGCACCTCATCGTCTCCTTCGACCGTGGGAGAATAAGCGGTCGGCAGTGTCTCGCTGGCCATCTCCTTCGTGTCCAACGAACCCTCTAACGAGGATCGCTGGGAGCTGTTGTGGGCCGGACTGTAATAGCATGATTGATCATTTCAATACGACAAGGAGGAAGGGTTAGATCTATGGGCATACACGATTCTTAGCACTTACGAGGCGGCTCGGGGCTTAGTGCGGGGGCGTCGCTCCGGACTGCTGCCCACGTCCCACGCGGTGTTGGCCGCAAGGGCACCCTTCCCCTTCTTGTGCGTTCCCGCCTCTAGATTCATGGAGGCTGTCCTTTTCTTCTTTCCCTCCTCAGGGGGAGGGTTGTTTTCCTCCTCCTCCTCCTCCTCCTCTTCCTCGTCGTCGTCCTCAGGGATGGAGGAATGGGTTTCTTCGTCTTTGGACATTACGTCCGAAGTACCCTTACGACGGGTGCCAACTTTGGCCCCCTTGGCCTTCTTCTTGGCCTTCTTCTCCAACGCCTTATAGGGTGCCGGCACCAGCATCTTCGCCATCCGCGGGATGAATGGCTCTTCAGGCAGTGGAGCCGGACACTGGACCCGCTTTGCCCTCTCCATCCAGTCCTGAAGAAGGAATGGTGATAAAAGCTCAGACATCGCCCTTGTAGTGAGCAAGTAGGGGATGCGTTAAAAATAACTTACCTCGCTGGCAGGGTGGTTAATGTCGTGCCCATGGTCTGAATCCGTGGCCGGCGGTTTCTCGTTGCCCTTAAAGAGCAACCTCCAGGCTCCTTCGTGAGTGGTTTCGAAGAGCCTCTTGAGGGTATGGTGCTTCTTCGGGTTGAACTCCCATAGAGGGCGGCTTCGGCTTTGGCACGGGAGAATTCGGTGAACTAGCATCACCTGGATTACATCGACAAGTTTGACATTCTTGTCCACCATGCTCTGAACGCGCGTCTGCAGCGCTATCATCTCGTCTGGCGAACACCATTTTGGGCTCTTCTCGACCCAGGAGGTGAGCCGCTTTGGGGCACCGGGGTTGAATTCGGCAGCTGCGGCCCAGTTGGTGCCGCGGGGTTCTGTAATGTAGAACCATTGTTTCTGCCATTCCTTGACAGTCTCCACGAAAGTGCCTTTCGGCCAGGAGACATTGGACAGCTTGCTCACCATGGCTCCTCCGCACTCTGCGTGTTGGCCATCCACCACCTTCGGCTTCACATTGAAGACCTTGAGCCACAGCCTGAAGTGGGGTTGGATCCGGAGGAAGGCCTCACACATGATGATGAACGCCGAGATGTTGAGGAAGGAGTTTGGAGATAGATCATGAAAGTCTATCCCGTAATAGTACATCAGCCCGCGGATGAAAGGGTGGAGAGGAAACCCTAGCCCGCGGAAGAAATGAGGGATGAATACCACCCTCTCGTTGAGCCCCGGTGTGGGGAAGATTTGTCCCTGGGCTGGAAGGCGGTGGGCGATTTCCTTCGCCAAGTACCCGGCCACCCGGAGCTCGGTAATACCTTTCTCCTTAAAGGAGGAGACCATCCACTTGCCCGGACCTCCGGATCCGGACATGGTTGAGTGCTAGCTTGAGTGGAAAAAGGATGAGAACTTGGGCGCTGGGGCTCGAGATTGGAAGGGCGGAGAAAGAGAGAAGGCATGGGAGAAGAAGGGAATCCTTATCCCCTTACAAAGGCAGTGAATATCGAACGCCTCCCCATTTGCCTTGAAACTCGCCTATCCCCAAGGCCTGGGTAAACGGCACGGTTGGGTTACCCACGCCCGTATTGATGAGAATCCCGTAATAAAGGGGACACGATCTCTGCTTTGACAAGACGTGCCAATGGCAACAACGTCTCAAAACGTGGGGTACCAGATGGAAAATGGTTCGGAATTATGACCGAGCAGACGTGGTGTCATGTTGTAAAAGTTGTCAGCGGATTGGACTCGTGAAAGTATTATATTCTCTCTACGGTTGTGTGGGGTGTGTGTTACAGGACAGACACAATCATCGCGTCTGAAGACTATCTTGGAATGCCGAAGACAAATCTGCGCACCGGGCTCCTCGTCATTGAAGCCAGGTTCAGGGGCTACTGAGGGAGTCCTGGACTAAGGGGTCCTCGGGCGTCCGGCCTGTTAGCCATGGGCCGGACTGATGGGCTGTGAAGATACGAAGACCGAAGACCGCACCCGTGTCCGGATGGGACTCTCCTTGGCATGGAAGGCAAGCTTGGCGACCGGATATGTAGATTCCTTCCTCTGTAACCGACCTTGTGTAACCCTAGATCTCCGCGGTGTCTATATAAACCGGAGGAGTTAGTCCGGAAAGGAGATATTCATGACCTTAGTCATACAGGCTAGACTTCTAGGTTTTGGCCATTACGATCTCGTGGTAGATCAACTCTTGTAATACTCATATTCATCAAGATCAATCAAGCAGGAAGTAGGGTATTACCTCCATAGAGAGGGCCCTAACCTTGGTAAATATTGTGTCCCTTGTCTCCTATTACCATCGACCTTAGGCGCACAGTTCGGGACCCCCTACCCGAGATCCGCCGGTTTTGAGACCGACAGAGATCTCATAGGATAAGAGTGGAAACCATGGTGAACAAGGGCTCTTGAAACTTGGAACATATTGAGAATGCTGTTCACAAGATGGGAGGTTGATGGGGTACATATATGTTTGATCTAGAACATGATCGTTACAAGCAAAATTACATGGCATAGAGGTTAATGGCATCTTTGTAGGTCTAGAACGTGTTTGGATCTAGAACAATTAGACCTCGGAGGGTCCGACAAGATTATACTTCAATGTCTTTGTATCCAAAGATTGACATGTCCACAAAGGCATGCAGGCTTTCAGATGAAGACCATTAAGAGGGTCAGAATTGAACTTAGAGTCTTGGATAGTTCACGGAAGCCAACTTAGAGGCTCTAACCACACACCATTCAAAGTTCCAAACTATATGGGGATCAGGATCGAGGAGATAGAGTCTATAGGGGGGGGGGGTGAATAGACACTTAACAAGGCAAAGGTGCAGTTTTTAGTTTTCTTGATAATGAGGCACATTTTAGCACTAGTTAAGTTACCAATACTTCCTACACATGCATATCTGGAGATAGGGCAGCAGAATAGTAACATCATGCATATCTAGAGATGTGAAGATCAAGCATAATGAAGACAAAGTGATTTTTGGCATGGTTAGATAGGTGGTGCTATCGTACATTCACGTTGATGGAGACTTGAACACATGGAGGGTACTTATTTGTATGCGAGTCCACGGAGGGCTCCACCCACGAAGGGTCCACGAAAAAGAAACATTGTCTATTCCACCATTGCTTATGCCCATGAAGAACTAGCCTCACTCGGGGTAGATCTTCATGAAGTAGGTGATATCCTTGCCCTTACAAACTCCTTGGTTCAACTCCACATGATCTTGGAGGCTCCCAAGTGACGCCTAACCAATCTAGGAGACACCACTCTCTAAAAGGTATTAGATATTTGTTGTTGGTCATGAACTCCTTGCTCTTGTGCTTCAAAATATAGTCTCCTCAACACTCGATCACTCTCTCATGGATTTGGCATGGGTAGGAGAAGGATTTGAGTGGAAAGGAACTTGGGGATGCTAGAAATCAAGCTTCAAATGGTTGGATTGGAATGCCTTAATCTCAACACAAGTGTAGGTGGTTCTCTCTAAAAAAATGGACATGGGAAGTGTAGTTTCATTCTGGTGGCTCTCTCTGAGAGTGAGTGGTGGTGGAGGGGTATATATAGCCATCACCAAAAATCCAACCGTTACAAACTTTATTCATGACTCAGTGACACCGAAGAGAATTCTCGGTGAGACCGAACAATGTAAATGATTCAAATGTTAGGCTTTTCGTTGAGACCGAGCGAATCCAATTGGTGAGACCTATTAGCGATGACCTAAGCAGAACCTCGTCTTGGTAGTTTTGAACATTTCAACTCGGTAATGCCGAAATGACTTTGACTGGGTACAGAAACTTAGTCACTGCACTTTGGTGGGACCGAATGCCATCTTGGTTGTACTGAGTTTCGAGGGTTTGGCTTATGGCTCTGTCTTGAGTAACTCGGTGGGTCCGAGTATGAGTGTTTCACTGGGACCGAGTTTGACTAAGGATTTTTGACAGATGGAAATGTGGTAAAGTGATTGAGGGCTTTTAGAGCAATATCTTCAAGCACTTTGAGCAATTAAGTCATGACCAAAACCTCATCCCCTTTTAATAGTATTGACTTTCCTATGGACTCAATGCGATATTTGATCACTTAACCAAAAATGAAGAGTCTTGAAGCTTTTGCCAATGTATACCCTTAGCATTTTGAGGGATCCACAATCACATTACCTTGCCATGCCAATGTTGAACTTTTTTGAAATATACTAGATAAAAGTGTTAGTCCAAAAGCATGTATGTTGTCATATATTAGAGCATCTCCAGCCGTTGGCCCCCCCAGGAGGCATAAAAATCGCCGCCTGGGGGCGAGCCGGCGGTAGAATCGGCTCTGGCGGCGGTTGGGCATCCAGTTGTCGCCCCCAGGCGCCGATATCGGCCCATTCCTGGCCGCCTTTCGGCCCACTTTTGGCGAAAGATGGCCCGATATCGGCGCGAATCGGACCATATTCGTCGTGGTTTTTGTGTCACATATTCATCACAGCAAATCAATAAAAACCAAAATAGTTCAACAAATAGTACAACAACAAATAGTTCAATGCAAATTATATAGTTCAAGAAATAAAAACTCATATTTCATCACACATCGAGCTAGGCGTCGCCCTTGATCCTCCATAGGTGCTCCACCAGATCCTACTGCAGTTGTTGATGCACCTGTGGGTCTCGGATCTCCTGACGCATATTGAGGTAGTCGGCCCGAGGTTGCCGGTGGCTGGTGATCAACCCGGCTAGAGGACCTGCACGTAGTATGGTTCGATGTCAAACACGGCTCTTCTGCTTTCGCTCCCGTTGATCATGTTGTGCAAGATTACACAGCAAGTCATGATCTCCCACATTTGATCTTTCGACCAGGTCTGAGCAGGGTACCGGACAACAGCAAATCAAGATTGGAGCACACCAAATGCCCGTCCGACATCCTTCCTGCAAGCCTCCCGAACCTTCGCAAAGTGGGACTTCTTGCCTCCTTTCACAACGTTTACAAACCATCTCGGATAGATGCCATCAGCTAGGTAGTACCCCTTGTTGTAGTGCCGCCCATTAACCTCAAAGTTCACCGGAGGAGAATGACCTTCAACAAGCTTGGCAAAGATAGAGGAGCACTGCAGCACGTTGATACGTCTCCAACGTATCTATAATTTTTGATTGCTCCATGCTATATTATCTACTGTTTTGGGCAAAACTGGGCTTTATTATCCACTTTTATATTATTTTTGGGACTAACCTATTAACCGGAGGCCCAGCCCAGGTTTATTGTTTTATGCCTATTTCGGTGTTTCGAGGAAAAGGAATATCGGGGCGGTCGAAGCGAGCGAAATCAAGCTGGAGAAGTTATTTACGGAAGGAAAGCCACTTGGGATAGACATGGACTCTCACGTCGGAAGATACGGGAGCTGGCCACGAGGGTGGGCGCGCCCACCCCCTAGGCGCGCCCTGCCTCATGGGGCCCCCTTGGCTCCACAAGCGTACCCCTGCACCCATATATACCTACGTATCATAAAACTTCGAGCAGAAGATAGATCGGGAGTTCGCCGCCAAGCCTCTGTAGCCACCAAAAACCTCTGGGAGCCCGTTCAGGCACCTGCCGGAGGGATCCCTCACCGGTGGCCATCTTCATCATCCCGGCGCTCTCCATGACGAGGAGGGAGTAGTTCACCCTCGGGGCTGAGGGTATGTCCCAGTAGATATGTGTTTGATCTCTCTCTCTCGTGTTCTTGAGGTGATACGATTATGATGTATCGCGAGCTTTGCTATTATAGTTGGATCTTATGTTTCTTCTCCCCCTCTACTCTTTTGTAATGGATTGAGTTTTCCCCTTGAAGTTATCTTATCGGATTGAGTCTTTAAAGTTTTGAGAACACTTGATGTATGTCTTGCCGTGCGTATCTTTGGTGACAATGGGATATCACATGATTCATTTGATGTATGTTTTGGTTATCAACTTGCGGGTTCCGCCCATGAACCTATGCATAGGGGTTGGCACACGTTTTCATCGTGATTGTCCGGTAGAAACTTTGGGGCACTCTTTGAAGTACTTTGTGTTGGTTGGATGAATCAGAGATTGTGTGATGCATATCGTATAATCATGCCCATGGATACTTGAGGTGACAATGGAGTATCTAGGTGACATTAGGGTTTTGGTTGATTTGTGTCTTAAGGTGTTATTCTAGTACGAACTCTTTTATAGATTGATCCGAAAGAATAGCTTTGAGGTGGTTTCGTGCCCTACCATAATCTCTACATTTGTTCTCCGCTATTAGTGGCTTTGGAGTGACTCTTTGTTGCATGTTGAGGGATTGTTATATGATCTATCTATGTTATTATTGTTGAGAGAACTTGCACTAGTGAAAGTATGAACCCTAGGCCTTGTTTCCTATCGTTGCAATACTGTTTACGCTCATTTTTAGCATTAGTTACCTTGCTGTTTTTATATTTTCAGATTACAAAAACCTATATCTACCATCCATATTGCACTTGTATCACCATCTCTTCGCCGAACTAGTGCACCTATACAATTTACCATTGTATTGGGTGTGTTGGGGACACAAGAGACTCTTTGTTATTTGGTTGCGGGGTTGTTTGAGAGAGACCATCTTCATCCCTCGCCTCCTATGGATTGATAAACCTTAGGTCATCCACTTGAGGAAATTTGCTCTTGTCCTACAAACCTGTGCACTTGCAGGCCCAACAACGTCTCTACGAAGAAGGTTGTGTAGTAGACATCAAGCTCTTTTAAAGCGCCGTTGCCGGGGAGGTGAGTGCTTGAAGGTATATCTTTAGATCTTGCAATCGAATCTTTTTGTTTCTTGTTTTATCACTAGTTTAGTTTATAAAAGAAAACTAAAAAAATGGAGTTAAGTTTGTCTCATACGCTTCGTCTTTTTAATATCTTTCGTGAGTTTGATGGAAAGGAAAATTGTGCTCAAGTGCTAGAAGAAGAATGCATTAAAATGCTTGGTACTAAATCTTAGAATGATGAGCATGATTGCAATGTTGTTAGTATAAACTCCTTGAATATCCATGGTATTAATGATGATTGCTCTAGTCATGATGGAAATATCTCTTATGAGCATGTCAACTTTTGTGGAGTGCATGTTTGCATGAACACACCAAATAGAGAAGATATTTATTGCAAGAGGCATAAGCATTTAGAAACTAAATGGTTGCAAGAAAGGCTAGGTGTGAGTGCTGAAAATTTAAAATTCCTTTTCCGTACTTGTGAACTTTGCAATGAGCATTGGTCATTTACATCTCCAATGCAAATTGTTTCATGACCGAATCGTGTCCAAAAATTGTGATGATTTGATCTCCCTTGCACATTACAATGAGCTTAGTTTACTTTTGGGTTATGAATAATTGAAACGTTTACTTACGGACCTTCTAGAATTTGCCCATAAGAAATTCTTTGATATTGATCTAGAAAAGATTTATATGTTTTGTGCGGAGAATTGTATTGAAAATCCTTATATTGCCAATTATCTAAAGAAAATAAAGCAAATGGAAGATGATGATAATACTAATGAAAGGGAAGAGACTTCCCAATCTCCTCCTATTATTTCTAATGATGAATCAGGTAACGAGGAGGAGCTTTCTATTCAACCAATCTCATCAATAAGGAGCTCAAAGAGGAAGGTTGAACCTACACATAATGTGAAGAAGAAAAATAAAAGAAGGAGCAACAAAGGTAGAAAGGTATCCCTCCCAAATGATATTGCTCCTACTACTCATTGTGATGATGATAATTGCTATACTATTGGTGCTAACAATATTTTTAATGATGAGAATGATTATGCTTATGATATGAAAGGGCCCAAGCTTGGGGAAGCTATGTTTGATGAGGATGAAATATTTGAGAATATATTTGCTGGAATTAATGTTTGACCCAAGCTTGGGGATGCTATGTTTAATGAAGATGATATTTTTAGCACCCCAAGTTTTGATATATGCAAAGTTGTTATGATGATAGCATGCCTCCTACTGTATTTGTGGCAAAGCCACCATTCATAATTCTTTCATACATGTCACTCATGAGTCATTGCACATCCCGGTACACCGCCGGAGGCATTCATATAGAGCCATATTTTGTTCTAAGTACCGAGTTGTAATTGTTGAGTTGTAAGAAAAATAAAAGTGTGATGATCATCATTTTTAGAGCATTGTCCCAGTGAGGAAAGGATGATGGAGACCTTGATTCCCCCACAAGTCGGGATGAGACTCCGGACGAAAAATAAAAAAAAAGAAAAATAAAAAAAGGCCATATAAAAAAAGAGAAAAGGCCCAAATAAAAAATATAAAAAAATGAGAGAAAAAGAGAGAAGGGACAAAGTTACTATCCTTTTACCACACTTGTGCTTCAAAGTAGCACCATGATCTTCATAATAGAGAGTCTCTTGTTTTGTCACTTTCATATACTAGTGGGAATTTTTCATTATAGAACTTGGCTTGTATATTCCAATGATGGGCTTCCTCAAAATGCCCTAGGTCTTCATGAGCAAGCGAGTTGGATGCACACCCACTTAGTTTCTTTTGTTGAGCTTTCATATGCTTATAGCTCTAGTGCATCCGTTGCATGGCAATCCCTACTCACTCACATTGATATCTATTGATGGGCATCTCCATAGCACGTTGATACGCCTAGTTGATGTGAGACTATCTTATCCCTTTTTGTCTTCTCCGCAACCACCATTCTATTCCACATATAGTGCTATATCCATGGCTCACGCTCATGTATTGCGTGAAGATTGAAAAAGTTTGAGAACATCAAAAGTATGAAACAATTGCTTGGCTTGTCATCGGGGTTGTGCATGATTTAAATACTTTGTGTGGTGAAGATAGAGCATAGCCAGACTATATGATTTTGTAGGGATAGCTTGCTTTGGCCATGTTATTTTGAGAAGACATGATTGCTTTGCTAGTACGCTTGAAGTATTATTATTTTTATGTCAATATGAACTTTTGTCTTGAATCTTTCGGATCTGAATATTCATATCACAAGTAAGAAGAATTACATTAAAATTATGCCAACTAGCATTCCACATCAAAAATTATCTTTTTATCATTTACCTACTCGAGGACGCGGGAATTAAGCTTGGGGATGCTTGATACGTCTCCAACGTATCTATATTTTTGATTGCTCCATGCTATATTATCTACTGTTTTGGGCAATATTGGGCTTTATTATCCACTTTTATATTATTTTGGGACTAACCTATTAGCAGGAGGCTCATCCCAGATTTGTTGTTTTATGCCTATTTCGGTGTTTGAGGAAAAGGAATATCGGTGAATTAAAGCGGAACGAAATCGACTGGAGAAGTTATTTTTGGAAGGAAAGCCACCGGATAGACTTGGACTCTACGTCAGGAGATACGGGAGCTGGCCACAAGGGTGGGGGGCGCGCCCACCCCCCTAGGGCGCGCCCCCCTGCCTCGTGGGGCCCCCGCAGCTCCACCGATGTACCCCCTGCACCCATATATACTGACGTATCGTAAAACTTCCAGAACAGAAGATAGATCGGGAGTTCCGCCACCGCAAGCCTCTGTAGCCACCAAAAACCTCTCGGGAGCCCGTTCGGCACCTACGAGGGGGATCCCTCATCGGTGGCCATCTTCATCATCCGGCGCTCTCCATGACGAGGAGGGAGTAGTTCACCCTCGGGGCTGAGGGTATGTCGATAGCTATGTGTTTGATCTCTCTCTCTCTCTCTCTCTCTCTCTCTCTCTCTCTCTCTCTAGTGTTCTTGAGGTGATAGGATCTTGATATATCGCGAGCTTTGCTATTATAGTTGGATCTTATGTTTCTTCTCCCCCTCTACTCTCTTGTAATGGATTGAGTTTTCCCCTTGAAATTATCTTATCGGATTGAGTCTTTAAAGATTTGAGAACACTTGATGTATGTCTTGCCGTGCGTATCTTTGGTGACAATGGGATATCACGTGATTCACTTGATGTATGTTTTGGTGATCAACTTGCGGGTTCCTCCCATGAACCTATGCATAGGGGTTGGCACACGTTTTCTTCGTGATTCTTCGGTAGAAACTTTGTGGCACTCTTTGAAGTACTTTGAGTTGGTTGGATGAATATGTGATTGTGTGATGCATATCGTATAATCATGCCCACGGATACTTGAGGTGACAATGGAGTATCTAGGTGACATTAGGGTTTTGGTTGATTTGTGTCTTAAGGTGTTATTCTAGTACGAACTCTTTTATATATTGATCAGAAGAATAGCTTTGAGGTGGTTTATTACCTACCATAATCTCTACATTTGTTCTCTGCTATTAGTGGATTTGGAGTGACTCTTTGTTGCATGTTGAGGGATTGTTATATGATATATCTATGTTATTATTGTTGAGAGAACTTGCACTAGTGAAACTATGAACCCTAGGCCTTGTTTCCTATCATTGCAATACCGTTTACGCTCACTTTTACAATTATTTACCTAGCTGTTTTTATATTTTCAGATTACAAAACCTGTATCTACCATCCATATTGCACTTGTATCACCATCTCTTACATGAACTAGTGCACCTATACAATTTACCATTGTATTGGGTGTGTTGGGGACACAAGAGACTCTTTGTTATTTGGTTGCGAGGTTGTTTGAGAGAGACCATCTTCATCCCTCGCCTCCCTACGGATTGATAAACCTTAGGTCATCCACTTGAGGAAATTTGCTCTTGTCCTACAAACCCGGTGCACTTGCAGGCCCAACAACGTCTACAAGAAGAAGGTTGTGTAGTAGACTGACTGCGTTGATGTTATTGTGAGTTCTGGCATACCAAAGAAGGAGTGCCAAATCCGGAGGTCTGTGTGGCCACCGCCTCAAGTACCACACTGCAACCACCTTTGGCGCCTTTGTACATCCCACCGCCAAGCAAATGGGCAGTTCTTCCATTTCCAATGCATGCAGTCGATGCTTCCAAGCATCCCAGGAAATCCTCTTGCTGCATTCTGTGCTAGGATCCGAGCAGTGTCTTCTGCATTGGGTGTTCGCAAGTATTGCAGTCAAAATAGTGCCACCACTACCCTACAGAACTTGTAGAAACACTCAATGGTGGTGGACTCAGCCATGCTTTGATAGTCGTTGAGTGAATCCCAGGGAGCTCCGTATGCAAGCATCCTCATCGAAGTAGTGCACTTCTGGATTGAGGTTAATCCAAGTTTGTCGGTGCAATCCTTCTTGCACTTGAAGTAGCTGTTGAACTCCTGGATGGAATTCACAATCCTGAGGAAAAAGCTTCGGCTCATCCGATGTGGCGCGAAATAGTTTGTCGCCGTGTAGTGGGCGTCGGTAAGTAGTCGGAGTAGAGCATGCGGTAGCCTTGAGGCGAATCTTTGATTCTTTGCTTTCATCCGCCCACCTCGCCGCGGCTTTTCATTGCTCTCCAGCAGGCCGGCGAGGGCGGCGAGGACCATGAGATGTTCTTCTTCCTGAACTTCGGCATCGGCTTCCTCCTCCAGCAGCGCGGTGAGTGCCTCCTTGTCGTCTGAGTCCATTGTCGAGGCAGGAAAATCGCCGAACACCTTGCAGGCATGGTAGGCGCGCACCCGCCGGTAGACTGCCCTTCCGCGGCCGGAACGCCGGAAAAATCGCTCAGACGGTGGTGGAGAGGCTGCCTCGGCGAAACCTCTACTCTTTTTCCGACGGGGAATCCTATCTAGCGGTGCTGGGCTGTGGGCGGCGCCGGGATCAGCCGGGTGGTGGCCGAGCGTGCGGGGGGTGGGAGGTGAATCTGGACAAAAGGCTTGACTTTTCGATTGACGGTGTGGGCCAGGCGTGCTTTTCCTTGTGCGAGCCTGGCGCCCAGCTGATGCGCCGGGTTCGACCTCACGATCACCGAGCCCAAAAAGCGGGCCGAGCCCGGCAGATTCGGCATCCACAGGGCGCGGCCAGGGCATTTTTTCGGTGGCAAACGCGAAAATGTCGCCTGGGGGGCCTATTGGGGGCGTGGCTAGAGATGCTCTTGCCAAGACCACCAAGGGAAAAAATGTGCTTTCAGGATCCTGTGATATTGCTATTGAATGATCTCGGAATATTCAGACGAGTATCATTAAGATGGTCTGAACGAGAATTTGAATTCAAACATAATTGGCTTAGAGGTTATCAAATACAAGTCAAGGTACTACATTTCAGCAATAAGTTTTTGTAGCATTTCGGGCACGCGTGATTTTACCGTGCGGGCAACCAAGGCCTATGCTTGGGCTTGAGTGCTCCCAATTTTAAGGAGATGGAGTTATTCGCTAAAAACATTTGATGTTTGGGCGTTGCCGCGTTGGGCGCTAAGTGTTGTTTTGCCTTTTGTGCTTACTCATTCCACGATAGGCCAATAAATTTACTTTCTTGCATGGGCCACATCAGGTAGTCTGCTCGTGCAAACAAAGAGAATGTGAAATGATTGATCAGGTCTTTAGGTTGTTGGTTGCATCCTCTCCTCACCTATTCTTCCTCCTTGCTCGCATGTTTCATGTGCCGCTCCGCACGACCCACGATGTATCCTACTAACTAGAAACTCCATGTTAGAGGCAGAAGTCGATGAATTGGACCGGTAGAGTGATACGTTTCCAACGTATCTATAATTTTTGATTGTTACATGTTGTTATATTATCATTCTTCGATGTTTTACAATTATTTTATAGCAACTTTATATCATTTTTGGGACTAACCCATTGACATAGTGCCTAGTGCCAGTTGCTGTTTTTTGCTTGTTTTTTATTTCATAGGAAATCAATACCTAACAGAGTCCAAACATAGAAAACTTTTTGGTGATTTTTTTGGGACCAGAAGACACCTGTTGGGCCAAGAAAGTACCTAAGGGGAACTCTGAGGGGATCACAACCAACCAGGGCGCTCCTAGTGTCCTAGGCGCACCCAGGTGGGTTGTGCCCACCTCGTTGGCCTCCCGCACTGCTTCTTTGTTCTATAAATACCCCAATACTCCAGAAACCTTAGGGCAGTTGACGAAAATCAATTCCGGTAGCCGCCAAGTTCGAACCACCGGATCAATCTAGACACCCTCACGGAGGGGTTCATCATCCCCATTGGTGCCTCTCCGATGATGCGTGAGTAGTTCATTGTAGACCTACGGGTCCGTAGTTAGTATCTAGATGGCTTCCTCTCTCTCTCTCTCTCTCTCTCTCTCTCTCTCTTGATTCTCAATACAATTGTCTCTTGGAGATCTATTTGATATAACTCTTTTCTTGTTGTCTTTGTTGGGATCCGATGAACTTTGAGTTTATGATCACATCTATGTTTTTATCCATGAAAGTTATTTCAGTCTTTTGATCTCTTATATGCATGATTACTTATAGCCTCGTATTTCTTCTCCGATATTTGGGTTTTGTTTGGCCAACTTGATCTATTTATCTTGCAATGGGAAGAGGTGCTTTGTGATGGGTTTGATCTTACAGTGCTTGATCCCAGTGACAGAAGGGAAACTAATACATCCATTTTGCATCATGTTTACCTACTGTTATTTATGATGTTTTTATCCATAATAATGCTTTTTGGAGTAACTCTAATGCCTTTTCTCTCATAATATGCAAGGTATACATAAAGAGGGAGAATTCCAGCAGCTGGAAATCTGGAACCGAAAAAGCTACGTCAGGCCACCTATTCTGCAGAACTCCAAATGAGCTGAAACTTCACGAGGAATTTTTATGGAATAAATAAGAAATACTGGAGCAAATAACTATCGGAGGGGGCCACCTGGTGAGCACAAGACACCGAGGCGCATACAGTGGGTTGTGCTCAGCCCAGCCCACCTCCGGTGCCCATCTTCTG
Source organism: Aegilops bicornis (assembly GCA_021605145.1). NCBI lineage: Eukaryota > Viridiplantae > Streptophyta > Magnoliopsida > Poales > Poaceae > Aegilops > Aegilops bicornis. Next base: position 17,133 of record JAHIAL010000033.1, on the reverse strand, counting down.
GTATATAAGTCATTTTGACCTAGAAAAAAATAAGGAGAGGACTTTCGGGACAGAGCGTATAACACCCTGGTTTTTGGCCCTTTCCTTTTTCTTTTCGTTTTATTGGTTTTGCTCTGATTTTCTTTTTGGAGTGGATCTGTGGCCTTGCAACCTGGGAGATCATCATCATTTCTTCTTCCAAGTGGCTCATCAATCTCAAAAATTTCCTAAGATCATGTGATTTCCATTCTAGCCCAACCCTAAAACTCTTTTATAAGGAATGTTCCTTTTTCTATTAAAGGAATAGTCCTTTTGCCCTAGATTGTGAAGCAACCTATATTTCTGTCACTCCCAAAATTCTCAAATAATTCTCATAATTTCTTTGGGTCATATATTGCTCAAATATGCCCAAACTTCACTGTCCTAGCCCAAAAATATTTCCCCAATAATTATTCTTCATTTCCGTCCAATGTGGCTTTCTATGAAGCAATGCCACCTATCCTTTCTTGATGGCTCCCAAACTTTTTGGGCATGCTTTAACATTCAGATCATTGTCCCATGTCAAAATTCAACTTCATTTGCCTAGCCAACCTTTCTCAGTGATTTTTCGAAGTTTTCGTCAGACAGAAGGCATTGTGAAGGAAGTACTAGCTAGGAGTATCCAAATGAGTTGAAATTTTGCACACTCCTTCATGTGCTCATATAATGTCCCTCCTCAAATTTTCAGCTCCATCCAATCAACTATGTGAGCACAGGATTAACTCTTTGCTTCTGGCAATATTTTCAGGTTGTGAAGCAATTATATTTTATATTGCTTCATTAATTCTGAAAAATTGCCAGATCATGCTCCTACCCAAATCACATCTCTCCACCAAATTTTGGATCATTTCCTTAAGCCATTTTCTCTCCAAAATTATTGCAAGTTTCTAGACAGTAAGGATGTTTGTGAAGCAAGTACCAATTTGGCATGTTAATTTGGTATGAAATTTTTACAGCATCTTCATATGTCCAAATAACTCTGACCTACCAATTTTCAGTTCAAGTGGCTTCTTCATTTGAGTGCATCATCATAATCCTTATTACGGACCATTTTGGTCAGCTGCAAAGCAATCATGTTTTATCTTGGTCCAATTCCCTTCATAATACACAGGATTATAGTCCTTCCTAAGCTAAACACTCTAGACAACAACTTTGGCCCCAATCAGTTCTCTGTTGAGAACAGTGGCCTGACCAAGTTTGCTACAACAAACTTCTCTCAATGGATCCCAGCTATCCATGGCTTCTTTTGCTTATCCTTCACCTCCCACAATCGCCACTATGGAGAGAGAACACTCTAGACACTGTTTCCCTGCCTCTCGTGACCTCTCTTTGCCATGTCACATGGTGACCGCGTAGCTGGCATGCCAATTCATGCACTCTGCTCGCTGAGGCCGCGTCCAGGACGTCGCCTAGCTCCGGCCCCTCTCCCCCTCGTCGTCTTCGCGCGCGTGACCATGTCTAATAGCCCTACCTTGTCGTCCCCTTCTCCCTGGACCCCTCTCCCCCTCCGGAAACCTCCTCATCGGTGCTCGTCGCCATGCGCCCATGGGCGATCTGTAGCTGGCCGTCGTCTTCCTCCTCTGGCCGTTTGCTCCCCATGTCCCCTTGGCCTCCTCTGCCCCGTGAAGCTTGTCATCGATGCCTCGTCATGTTCCCATGCCCTCCCCGTGATCAATGAGCTCGCCAGAGCATTGGCCGGACCCGAACAGCGACAACCGGCTCGGAACCTCGCCCCGCGGCTATAAATAGCCAGCCCCGTGACCTCCCGAGCTGACCATCCCCCTCACGGCACTCCCCTAGACCTCCCCAGCCTCTCACCCAAGCTCCAGGATGCCCCCTGCCCTCCCATGGCCGCCGCTCCCCGCCAGCTAAATTGGCCCGAAGCTGAGCCCCTCCCTCCACACCACCACCTCCGTCAGCCTCCACCTCGACCCTAGACTCTTCCCTGAAGCTCTCTGATTCCTCTACCTGGGTGTGGCGTTGGGACCTTCATCACCGTCGCCGCAGTCCGCCGCGGGATTCGGAGCCCCGCTCGACTCGATAATCTCCGGCACCCGTAGATAAGCCCACCCGAAGCGCGGCGGCGTCCTGAGCATATGGGTAGCCGCGGCCTCGCCGGAGGTGGCCAGAGCCGGCCGGCGCTGGCAGCGCCTCTGCCCCGCGCCTCCTCTGCATCATGGGAGGCGGGGAGGATCTGAGGAGAAGACCCGGCCAGTGGAGCCCCACCTCCCATGGGCCCCGCGCATGGCAGCCACTCGACGCATTGACCCCGCCCCCACTAACGTGGATTAGTGGAAATGTATTCCTCAGAATACATTTTTGCTAATCGAAAGTGTAAACTGCTGCGGCTGTGGGCGGGAATACGCTTTCAGTTCACTGAAAGCGTATTTTCTCAAGTGCGTTTTCTGTTTTTCCAGTCAGGGACTTGTTTGTGGATTAATTTTCTGAGAAGGTCCTGGCGGAAAAACCCTTGTATCTTTGCTCACAACTCCAAATGAGGTGATTACAAAGCCCACTTCTTTGTCTCGTTGAGCCCGTTCTGTTAATATCATCTTCATGATGTTGTCATATTTTGAAAATGACCATTTTGCCCCTGCCCTTATTCAGCCCCCTCCGAGAGAGAAAGTTTTCCGGTGATTATTTTCGCGAGCTTCTCGCACTTTCTCCCGGTGTATCCATCCTTCCCAGGCAAGCCACACCCTCCATTTGCATGATTAAAATGCAGTGACATGGTTTACTTATTTAAACTTGCTTAAAATTTGCATTAGCTATGTATGATTTGTTCATGGCATTTCTTGGAGTTGTTTTGATCTTGCTATTGCCATGATGTTGCTTGGAGTTCTAGGACTAATATTTTGCAGTCTATGAGGATGACATGTGGCCATTGGATTATTAGTAGCTTATATTATGATTATTTTCATGTTGATATCTGATATTATGCTTTTTGGAGTATTATGTTGGATTTGATACTATCATATGGATCTTAGGTTAATATTTTGATCTTGTTATTGGATTAGTAGTATCTTGGTGCTTGGATTCATCATGATAGTAGTATGTTGCCCTCGGAGTATTTTGTTATGATGATAGTATGCTTCGGATTATTTGTTGGATATTGCCATGACTTGGATCACAGGTTGATAGATGATATCGGAGTATCAATTATCGCAGATATACTTTGGGGATAATTCCGTCATTAAGTTGAATTGGGTGCCCGAACCGAGGACTTTTCGGTGCAACCACATTTGCCTTTTATGGGAAGGCCCTAATGCGGTCTATTGTCATGCCTCTCATGTTGCCTCCAACGAGGGAAGGTTATGGGCGCGCGCTACCCTGATCAGGTAGGCGGACATAAGCCTTGTGTGCCCGTAGTTGTTGTAGGCGCCTTTTTGTCCCTGTTTGGGACCGTTTTAGTTTTGCCACGATGGTGGCCGGCCACGTAGGTGGTGGATGTCACGGGTTGACATCGGGGCCACCCATGACTTAGCCCAAAGGGGAGTTGGTCGGAGTGGCCGGGAGAGTGTCATGAAGTAGATCGGTTTTATCGGAACGCCGTGGGTCCACCCGAATGGGAGCACGAGGCCATGGGTTCTGCGGTGTGGGTACAATGTGATAACCTCTGCAGAGTGTGTGTTTAATCTATTGATAGCCGCGTCCTCGGTCATGGGCACAAGTTTGTACTAGGTCACACAGTTCGATCAACACTCACATGATGGAATGACTTATAGGTGATTTATATGTTGATATCTTCGTGAGCGATATGATTTTGGCAGGATGTTGATGATGATGTTGGGATGATCTCAAGGACGATCATTGAGTTTGTGATGTGGTCACGAGGTGATCATGTGGATGTTTTGATCATGAGGTGATCAGGTGGATCACGAGGTGATCGAGATGGTATGTTGCTTGGCAGGATAGCCAAGAGTGAGATGGGTGTTGAGATTGAGATGTTGGTTTATGAGCATTGTAGTAGTTTCATATCATGCTTAGTAGCTGCTTTCATTATCATAGTAGTTGTTAAATTAATTAACCAGTTTAATGCTATGTTGTTGTTTTGCCTTGATGCTTTTGGTTGTTGTGATCTTGCAAGTACATTCAATGTCTTTGACAAAGGCGTCATGCCGGATTGCGAGTGATGCCATGATTGATTGTTTGTCGAGGTTTCCGTTCGAGCAAGCTAGATCGTGTCCCAGCCAGAGTCCCTGCAGAGTGGAGTTGACCACCTTTGTCGTTGTTCCGCTGCTACGAGTTGTTCCGTTGCTAGCATAGAGCAAGTGTAATATCGCAGGTGTAGTGTCAGCATGCTGATGTGATCTTCTGCAACATCAGACATTTGTATCCTCTATCCCTTTTAATAAGAGCTGATTTGTTCTATGTCAAGCAGTGCCGTATTCCAGAAGACTTCTCCTCGATCTCTGGGCTGGAATACGGGGGCGTTCCAGTCTCTCTGAGCCGGGGTGCCACAGAGCTTGGTATCAGAGCAGGTCTAGTTGTAGGATGCCCTAGTTATCGCGAGCGGTAGAAATCGGTAGTATAGAGTCTGGCTTGTTTATTGCATTTGGTTGCTGCATTTGTTTGTTGCATAGCATGCATATAGCCTTATTCTTTGTTGCTAACGATTTATCTTGTGAGTGTAGCTGGCATCGGTTCGGATTCACTACAGCTCATTACCCCCGCATTTCTCCGATTTTCTTTTCTTGCCTGTTCTTTGGTGTTTGGTGTCATTCTATCCCAGCAGAGTGATGCCAAGTGATCCCGACAATGTTTGAGAAAATGCCATGTCCTAAAGATATCAAAGGTATTTGTAGTTTCCTTGGTCATGCTAGTTTCTATAGGAGTTTTATTAAAGATTTCTCTAAAATTTCTAGGCCTCTTACAAATCTTTTACAAAAGGATGTTCCATTTGTTTTTCATGATGATTGTGTAGAAGCCTTTGAAACATGTAAGAAAGCCTTGGTTTCTGCACCTATTGTTCAACCACCTGATTGGAACTTGCCTTTTGAAATTATGTGTGATGCTAGTGATTATGCTGTTGGTGTTGTTCTAGGACAAAGAGTTGATAAGAAACTAAAAGTTATCCATTATGCTAGTAAAACTCTAGACAGCGCTCAACGAAATTATGCTACTACTGAAAAAGAATTTGTAGCAGTGGTGTTTGCTTGTGATAAATTTAGATCCTATATTGTAGATTCAAAAGTAACATTTCACACTGATCATGCTGCAATAAAGTATCTTATGGAAAAGAGAGATGCCAAACCTAGGCTTATTCGATGGGTTCTCTTGCTACAAGAATTTGATTTGCATATGACTGATAGAAAAGGAGCAGAGAACCCCGTGGTTGATAACTTGTCTAGGTTGGAGAACGTTCTTGATGACCCACTACCTATTGATGATAGTTTTCCTGATGAGCAATTAGCTGCAATAAATGTTTCTCATAACACTCCTTTGTATGCTGACTATGCTAATTACATCGTTGCTAATTAAATACGTTCCACCTAGTTCCACATACCAACAAAAGAAAAATTCCTTCTATGATTTAAGACACTACTTTTGGGATGACCCACATCTTTATAAAGAAGGAGTAGATGGTATTATTAGATGATGTGTACTGAGCATGAGCAGGGACAAATCCTACGGAAATGTCACTCTCTGAAGCTTATGGAGGACATCATGCGGGATGTAACGAGCTGCTCACACAAGGTATTGCAATCTGGTTTTATTGGCCTACTCTCTTCAAGGATCTTTGGTAAGTTCGTCTTATCTTGTGATGCATGTCAAAGAATAGATAATATCGGTAAGCGTCAAGAAATTCCTATGAATTATTCACTTGTTGTTGAACCATTTGATGTTTGGGGATTTGATTACATGGGACCTTTGCCTTCCTCTAGTGGGTATACTCATATTTTGGTTGCTATTGATTATGTTACTAAGTGGGTAGAAGCTATTCCAACTAGTAGTGCTGATCACAACACCTCTATTAAAATGCTTAAAGAAGTTATTTTCCCAAGGTTTGGAGTCCCTGGATATTTAATGACTAATGGTGGTTCACACTTTATTCATGGTGTTTTCCGTAAAATGCTTGCCAAGTATGATATTAACCATAGAATTGCATCAGCCTATCATCCTCAGCCTAGTGGTCAAGTTGAACTTAGCAATAGAGAAATAAAATAATATCATCCTCACCCGACTTGCGGGGCCGGGGAGTTTGCCTATGGTCGGTTCTCAATTGTCGTCCCACATGTGTGTGCGAACGCAATAATGTGTAGCGTTCCATTAGGAGAGCGGCGTGCCGGACCGACCGGCCGTGCCTGGGTTGCGGCCTTGAGCGTGATGGGCGTCTTGTATACTCTCCGTACATGTGTACCGCCCGTTTTCGACGCTTTGCTCCATGGCGTGGGCGCAATCCATGGATACAAAATTAGTATATTGTATACTATTTAAAAGTCGAGGCGGGGCTTTTCACGCCCGGTAGGGCGGCGGGACAGTTCCGCCTAGATCGGGTCAGACGAGAGGCGAGAAGACGAGGGAGTAGGCTCTTTGCCAAGCGTAGAAATTTGTGTGATTTGACAATGATTCTTCTTTGGACAGGTGGGGCCCCGTGATTTGACTTGCCATTATCATTTTAAGCTGCGGCCTTCTGACCGGCGTGAGTCTCCGATTCTGACCACCTCCAGACACGTGCCTCTCCCAATGCTCCACCATGTAGTAGAGGCTGGCTCTTGCATGAGATCCCACTTCTCCACTTTTTCCTTGCCTCTCTTTCCTCCACATATGCAAAAATGCCATGTAAAGTGCACTATTGTACTTACTTGCTCCTACAGGTGCTTAAGCTTGCCACATAGGCATAAAGTCTGATGTGGCAAGTTAATCAAGAAGAGAGAGACTAGTTTGGTGACCCAAGGAAGAAACGGTGCTAAGCGCATGTACCTAGGCGAAAAGACAATTTTGAATCTATAGCTAATTAAATGAAGCAAACTTAGCAACACCATTTCATTGGAAGAGGTCACTCCTTGGAAAATGCAATAAATACTAGTACTCCCTGTCCCATTATATAAGAAACGTTTTGACACTACACTAGTGTCAAAAGCGTTCTTATTATGGGACGGAGAAATCTGAAAGAAAAAGATAGAGAGGAGTAAAAAATATACACTTATAGCCAACCTTATAGCCAACCTTCTTGTAGTATGAGTGATTAAGTGATGACTATGTATGACATGCCAACATCGAGATAGCCTAGCATCGTGTTAAATCTCCAAGAGGCGCTGACAGCGGCAACGCTTGACAGTCGTGGTAAGCGCGACCATGATCTGAGCTCTTTGGCAGCCCTTGGATCTGAGATCAAGCGGTACGCATGCTAAGTTGCTGAAAATTTGCGTAATAACCCTCCGAGGATAGGATATTCACCCATAGGTCTAGAATCACGCCATGTAACCGTTCGATCTCAGATCCAAGGGCTCTCGGAAGCCCGTATCATGGGAGAATGGAAAGCCACTACCACCGTTCGCGCCGGCTGGCGATTCGCTCCTACCGTCCCCTTACGTCCTTTATCTGCGGCGATTCGCTCCTAGTCGTCCCGTCCATTCACATTACGGCAGTTCCACTAATCCTAACCCTCCTCCCAAATCCATGGCGTCCCAAATCTCCTCGATCGGCGGTGAGTACAAGGTTAGAACCATCACCGGCGATGAGTTCGACGTCATCTACACCCCGTACTTCGCGATGGTGAAAGGATGTCTTTCTCGCTTGACGCATGTTCAAAGACTCGAGATGATGAGTGGGTCATTTGGGCTAGATGTTGAGTACACCACGATGCGTGGGGCGAGAGAAGGATCTAAAGAGACGAAGAGAGGAAGAAGCCCGCCGTGATCTGGGTTTGCGTGCATGACTTATGCTTGGTCTACCACATATGCCATGCCGACGTTGAGTGCCGAGTTTTAAGGACTTCCTCGAGAGCAACCTAGTCAAATTTGTTCTTGTAGACTTTGGTAACGACAAAAGAAGTCTGCGTCCGGATAGGCCTCGTTGTAGGCAACACCTTCGACCTCAAAAAGAATCGGTGGTGTCCTCTCGTCGGCCTTCAATCTTGACCTGGCAGGGAGCCATGGTTCATCCTTAAATGATGAAGCTGGAGAAACCTCCATACACGTTTCATCGTCATGCATGGCAGCGGAATGTACTAGATATAGACCACATCGATGACGCTGCAATGGATGGCTACCTTTGTTTCAATATCTACAAGGGTTGGATGAAGAGCAACAGCCAAGTTGGCGGTTCAAGCAAAGAAGTATCGGCCAAGAGGAAGAGGGACAAGGGCGAAGTCGAGGGGCGTGGACGAGGACTCCGAGTAAGGTGGCGAGTCATTGCTCATGGAGGTTCTAAACTTCTAATGCGGTGTCTCTGGGATTAGTTGCATAGTTTAATTTCAGGTGTGCTTAGTTTAATTTGAGGCGTGTGTTGTCTTTGAGCCCCAGTGAGAACTATGCTATGTTTCTTCTTGTTACTTTAACTCTTGATGACGTACATACTAGTATTTCTTACATTTCATCTTTTAGTTGGTATAGTACTACCACTCGTTTCTTCACATTATATCGTACAATATATATGGCCAACATCATGTGGCAATGATTTTAGTTGTCAAAGAATTTCAGGGTGCTTAGTTTTTGTCAAAGAATTCGAGGGTGCTTAGTTTTATTTGAGGGGTGGGTTGTCTTTGGACACCATTATTGTGACTAGCCTTTTTAATAGTACTATATGCATAATTTGGCGACGAGCGCTCTCTATATGTACTACCTGCGTCCTGTTTTATAGGTCCCCTTTGTAGTTTGTGTCAAATTTTGGCTAAAGGTTTAACTAACAAAATGTTAATGCATGTCAAGAAAAATTATCTCATTGGATTCGTACTTGAACATAGTTTTCAAAAATATAATGTTTGGTGACATGCGTAGACATTTTGTTAATTTAATCTATGGTCAAAATTTGGCAGAAATATAATGGGGACCAATAAACCCGGACGGAGGTAGTACCACCTTTTTTTAATTTCAATTTTTGCACCATGGCGCAATCCATCGATACTACTGCTGTACAAAAGTATACATTTTTAAAAGGCTAGAGGCGGAGGCGGTCTAGCTTGGTCGGATTTCACGAGGCGAGGGCCTTTGTGATTTGACAGCTCATTCTTGTTGGAAGGCGGGGCCTTGTGATTTGACTGCTTTCGTATAAATCTTGTAGACGACCTGATCGAGGAGGAGCAAAGAACCGTGCGGTATACTCAAATTTTCCACTTTGGAGTAGTATTGCGGCCAGGCGGCCACGACACCACGGCAGCCCGATTGCCATATGGCGATAAAAAATGATCTAATTTGCTAGTCATCTCATTGTTAGCATTGTTCTATTCATTCCCTCAAAAAAAACCATTGTACTATTCATGCCTCGTAGAGAACGTGACACGTGCGGCGAAACACCCGAAGCAAAAGATGAAACACGGCAGCAAAAGAAGAAGGAAGATTATCACCCCAAATGATCTAATTCGGCGAGTCGTAACTACTTCTTCGCCGCCTCCACGACCTCCATCTCCTTGCGCGTCTCCTCGCCATCTTCTTTATTACATCCATGGCGGGATTACTCGGCGCGAGCCTTCATCATACATTCCACGGCCGCATTCACGTACCTTGGCGGCAGCCGGGTGCTCGATGCGAAGCTTCGCCAACTCCTCCTTCGGTTCCATGGCGAGGGCCTGCAGCATCTTCATCGATTAACTACTATTCTCATGCGGCTTCTTCCGGCGGCGTTCTTCTCCTTCAACCAGGTTGATCTCGTGGCGAGATCTTCGCCTTGTCCTCCACGAAGTCGCGAGGATTTTGCGGTCGCCTTCTTCTACGAGGCAATACTCTTCTTGGCAGCATCACCAAGCGTGGTCAACTCCCCTGGCGATTGAGCTCGGCGGGCATGTCGTCGAGGCTCTCCTTGACAACTCCGTCAAGCCTTGGATGAACTCCTTACGCTTATTGAGGTGCTTATTGAGCTGATCGGGCATGCCGTCGAGGGATAACGACTCCAGCTCCACCGGCTCGGCATGTTAGCCTCCCATGGCTAGGCGCTCACAGGGAGCCATCGCACGCCCGTGAGAGAGATCTTTCGAGGTCTCTGGCGTGGCGTGAGCCCTCTTTCCGCAGCCTTGGTTGCCGCTCCCTTGTTACTGAGTAGTTCTCGACCTAGAGCTACGCTCACCCGGCCATAACAGCGACAGACGAAGAAGAAGCACTTATGAGGTGGAAAGGTAGAGTAATTTTTCGGTTAGGTAGTTCCCCTTTTTATAACCTAAGTACTAGCACTAGTAGTACTAATACCTGCATAGTGGGAACACGTTCAGGTTTGTGATGCGATACTAGTAGGTGTGAAGCAGACTTCGAATGTGATGGGAACAAGGTAAAGATTAATTGATGGTTTTTGGTTTGAGGCCGAAAGCGGCTCCCGATGAGTTTAGCGGAACATAAATTTCCAAGTACTACACTGCTCAAATGCATAAATATTATATTCTTTGTCAAAATTGGCACAAAATCTGAAGGAGACCAATGGAAGTACTACTAGCAACCCACGATTTAACTACTCGCATGCGGCGTTGGAGTAATAATGTCTTTCTTCCGCCCTCACGTCCACTCAATTTGCATGCTGTATTAATTGACCATCAATGAAGTGAAACGACTTTACGCGTCAAATTATCACATGGGGTGGATCTTGGTACAAAATTGTTTCCGCCCGTGTGTACCCGCGTGTGCAGTGCAAGGGAATGAGTGCGTGCATGGCGTGCGTGCACATCTTAAACCGTGCATGTACATAAGTATGGCTCGGGGAGGGCAGTACATTCTTCACGGAACCGGTGACGCGTCACTTTGTGATCAATCCACGCAAGGAGGTCGCGACAAGCGCCTCCACATGGGCCACGATGGCTTCATGAACTGTAAGAGAGACAACGTGTAGCGTGCCATTGGTATTCTAATTTACGTGTTTTGCACATACTCGAAGTACTAGTAAGGGACACGTGCATTGCACGCATCAGATTTTGCAACCAAATTATGAATAAATACCACACTATAGCATGTAAGCTACGAGTCATATATGCGTGATGTAGCCCTTCGTTTAATTCTTATAGTTCATCTCATTCAAAATCAATTAGTTTTTATAAAAAAGCTAAGAACGGCGTGAATAGGAAAAACATGGGATTATAGTGGAATGTCGTCTTGAATCCTACTGAGGATTATGCGAGTGTTTGATTATGCATAGAAAAAGCAGAAATTATTTCAAAGAGGTTTGAGTGGATGGGATGTTTCCTATGAAATCTAGTGCAAATGAATCATATGGAAAAATTCCTATGGTTTACAATCCTACGAATCAAACAACCAAGATAGGAAAACTTCGTAATGATTAGAATCCTCCAAAATTCCTTTGAGAATCCTTTGAATCAAAGAAGCCCTTAATCTATTTTATGATTCATGGAATTGTGCGTTGTAAAGCATAAAGTAAAAACAAATAATGGCAATTCAACTAGAAAAAAGTTTGGGCAGTTATGATCACGAGGAAGATTCTAGAACAAAGAGAACCACTTGTTGTTTTGAGGTTTGTGCATTATGCTTAAGTTCAACCATAGAGTCTGCTAGATTGTACATGTGGCAAAATCTGGTGGGGGGCTAGAAAGATGGTGCGAGGGGCGAGTGGAGGGAGACTATGAAGGAATGCACAAGTGCGAGATCGATATTTAGAGAGAGAGGGGCGTAACACGTGCATTGCCTTTGTTGCCTTGTGAGTGGTGGAGCCATGAAAATAAATGAGCTAGGGGGCCAAGCATTGCTTAATCGCTTTACGAGGGAGGGTCAATTCATGAAATTAAACTTTTTTAGCAGCAATTGTATAATGATCACATTCATATTAGCCTCGATATATAGTGATGTTAGGGGGGTCAAGGCCCTTACTGCCCCTGTCTTGTCATTTAATGCCTGCGTCGAGAGATGAAGCGGAAGACATGGATGATGAGAGGGGGACGTTGGATATATAATTAATGTGGGTGTATTAGCTATATATGTTAGTCCTATATAGAGAGGTATAGATTGATCGATGTGGGCGTGGGAAGAGGGTGAGACCTCACTTGGATATATCGATTGATCGGTTTGTGTGGAAAACTATGAAAGACCTAGCTATATACACACATACATAGAGGAACATCGATCATTCACGATGCAGCGTGAGAGATAAAGAATGCCGATATGATGGAGAGGGGGATGTGTGTGGTGTGTGCCTTCATGGGAGACCGACCTGAAGAAAAAGATTGCATCGCGTGCGATGGATAATGCCGATTTGGTAGTGTGTGTGCATGCATGCACAAGAAAGTTAGTGGTACAATTATAAAGAGAAGACTCTTTGTGTGGGTGTAAAAGAATAGGTGAGGTGCGTAATCAATGTAAAGTTGAATTCAAATATTTGAATAAGAGATCACGATGTTTGAAACCCATGCATGCATGAATATAATGGAGATCTGTAGCGGTGTGGTTTGGAAAGCGAGCATGTTATAATGTATACACATTGAACAAGGTCAGGACCGATTTGAATTTGAGATACCGATGGCGGACATCATTTGCCCACGTCGCATCCGTGCATGGACACACTATTCTAATTGGAGATGATGGTGACTTTAGCATCACATATCTATATCTATACCCCTATATATATATATTATATTTTTTATATTGTGTGCGGGTAACTTTAACTTTGAAAGATGGTCGTTGGATGAGGCGAATCCGATGGTCCAAAGATGGCAAATTTGAGCACTATTGGCCATTGGATATCATCTAGATTCCACCAGATTTCCCCACATGTATAATCTAGAAGACTCCGGTAAGTTGAACTTAAGTATAATGCACAAACATCAAAACACAAGCACTTCTTATTTGTTCTAGAATCTTAAAAGTATCGAATTGCCCAAATGTTTTTCTACATGATTTGCCATTATTTATTTTAATTTATGTCTTACCAGCACACAATTCCATGAATCTTAAAATAGATTAGCTTTCTTATAAAAACTAGATGATTTTGAATGAAATGAACTATAAAATTAAACAAACATCTACATCATGCATATATGACTCAAAGCTTGCATGCTATAATGTGGTATTTATTCATAATTTGGTTGCCAAATCTCATGCACGTGCAATGCGTGTACCTACTCTAGTCTAAATACTAATTGTTTGTGTGTGTGTTGTGCGTGTTGAGGTGCAAATTGTCTTTTTTTGGGTACACATTAAACATTGGTCAAAATTTCAAGCTGCGGCTTGACATTATGCCAAAAATTGAAGCTAAGCGTCTCTGTCTATCGTCTTCTTGAAACTCCCGCCTCTTCAACCCAGCGCCTTATTGGCCCGAAATATTTAAGATATATCTTTGTCTCGTTGTGCTCAAAGACAACTCCCTCCATCTCAACCCAGCGCCTTGCTATTCGAAATTACGGCGGCGAAAACTCCACCTCTACAGCAGAAATCAAACCTTGAAATGCGAAGTGGTACCCCTAATGAAAGAACGCCGCCTCAAATCGGTGGGGAAGTACTAGTAACACCCACATTTCGGACAAGCGGCGTCTCTAAGCCATAGTTCCCCACTGCCATCCCATCCGCCCATTACGTACACGAGGCGCGAAAACCAGCGGCAAAACCCCACACCACGCTCGGCCGCCACCCGGTAGGAGCCTCTTCAGACGGCGTCCTCCACGGCAACACCTCGGCGTCCCTCATCCACCCGTCACCGGATGAGGATCGTCGTCGATCTCATCGTCCAGGATTCGTGCAACCCGTCCTCCACCTCAAGGAGCTGCCCGGCGTTCCCCTACGTCTTTTCGCGCCACCTCCATTTCCACACCGTCGTCTTCCTGCACCATCGGAAGAGCATCATCATCACCGTTTCCTCGGATGAAAATTGCGGCCCTAATCGGCGCCACCAAAGAAGTTGTACACTAATCGCGCATTTCTTCTTGATTCGATCTCACGGTGCTACGGCGCTCGGTCCTGAGCCGACGGCCAGCAGCTCCATCCTGGCCGGCGTCGCCCGACCACTTCCCTCCGCAGCGTCGCTCCCTCGGCGGCAGCGTCCCTATCGATAGGAGATCTTTGCTGCTTTATCTCGCTGTGGCTGCTTTCTTCTGCTCTTGCTCTCGGTCCCTGCTGGTCCGCTCTTGCTATTGCTCTTGCTTGCGCTGCTTTCTACGCTCTTGCTCTTGCTTGCGATGCTGCTCCAATTGGCTACCCTTGATCGACTGAATCGACTTTTGGGTGATCGATTTTTATAGGTTGGACTTCGGGGTGAAGGAAGAACCGGCCCTTGTGAGGCCAGGCCTCGTAGAAGTACCCACTATCTATCTTAGGGTTGAGATGGGGGCGGTGAGTGGCGGTGGTGGTGGCCAATGATGGCCCAATGATGGCGTGGGGATCGCCCGAGAAAAAAGCTTCCGGCAGGGGGCCCTAGAGGGATGGCCAAGGCGGCGGACGGGCCGTGGTGTGGAGTGTTCCCGAGGCCCGGGTGACAACTTACTGCCGGCTTGTGAGCGTGAAGCGGTTTGTTGGCGGTGGTGGCTGGCAGCTCGAAGTGGAGGTTGAAAGATGAACATGAGGCCCTTGTTTTCGTATCCTTGGTACTGCAAAATCGGTGACCGGAAGATAGAAAAAAATTCGATTCGACCGACGTGTAACCTCACCTTGCTAGTGCGTTGGTTTAATGACCAAAATTGATTTAAATGAGTTAGGTTCGAGTTTGGCGATTAAGTTCCGGTTTAAGCAGTTAAGTTCGAGAGATGGCGGTGATGTATTTTACATCTAGCACTTTGTGGTTATGTATTTTCGTCATGTATTGGAGATGCTATTAGAATTCCCACTTTCGAGGTTAACGTTGTTCGTTGTCTCTCTTGTCCTACTTCAGCCTCGGCATCATACAATGACGCGGTTTGCTCAACGGCGAAACCCTCCATCACGCGGTGAGCAGTACCTCGGGCTCCATCTCGGGCGCCTAAGATCTTCTTCCCTCCACCAACAAGCAAAAGTCGGTAGGAGCATCCTCAAGCTGACCCAATCACGCTAAGATCGACATGGCAACCCGTAAGAGGTTAATACACTTGTTGCATCTCTTTTTACTCTACATATTTATATATGTTGTCCTTTGAGCACTCATAGTAGCAGGAAATACGATTATTTTATCCTACTATATGACAACCCGGTGAGGTACCGAGGCAACTTAGCTGTCATGATGGACTCTCTTGAAGCAGCCATCATTATTTATCTGCTGCGGCGTTTGTTTGTGCATTTGTCGATGGGCACAGGAGTTGAGCTAGTATGGCGATGGCACAGGTCCAAAGTAATAGAAGTAGCAAAAAACATTTTTTTTGCTGTAGGATTTTCCTTGCTGCTCAAGCACTGCGCCTACTAGAATGCGCCGGTCTGCTTGAAAGGAAAATTGAATGAAAACATAGGAATTGGAAAGTTTCCTATGGTAATACTTTTAATGAATTTGGTGCGAAGGAATGGAGCAAAAGGAAAAGCTGTATGGCCAAGATTTGTTCGCTTTAGTTGTATCCTTGAAAGAAAAAGCGTAGGAATTCTAATTTCCACTTCTCCTCCTTTTCATATTCCTATTCATCAAGCACAAGACTAAGAGATAGTAGCATAATAGCATTATAACCGTACATTTTCTTGTGGTTTGACTTAAATCTCACCATGCTTTTTTGCATCCTGTGATCTTTAATTGTTATGAATCGAAGTACCCAGATTGGCGGAAATCTTGTGTTTTAAATTCTCTGTTTTGCACGTGCATTTACCTATCCTATTCTGTCTGTATTTCCTATCCCTGCATTGTTAGAACCCTCAAATTCCAAACAAGCCCTTATTCAATTAACACATTATAGATATGTGTCAAAAGAAAACCTTGTGTGGTTTGTCACCGCTCTGCTTGTTGTTGTGTTCCACCCAGCTCTCGTTGCTCCAACGATGTGAGTTCACCACAGCTGAGGATCCGCTCTCGGTGCATCTTCGCTTGCCTCAGATCTTCTTCCCCACACCGCGGCGTCCACGACAACTGCATTACCATCATCAAGCTGACGAGATGACCTTGAGGGACTACGGGTCCGCAGAGAGAGGTCGCACTCTTCAGTGTAATACGCTTCGTTATGCCTTAGCTTAATATGATGACATGCTACATTATCATCGTGTTCACCTATTAGACCTAAAGTCAGGAGTCCAAACTAATCTTTGCAAACTTGAGTTTTTAAATGGTTGTAGGGGTACATGTATTGGGGCAGCAATCGGTACTATCTATCTACACTATACTCTGGTTAATCTCCAGGGAGGTGTCTACTATAAGGTTTTCATGTTAGGGTGCAAAACAAACATTAAAGGAGCCATTATGCTCTTGTATTTTTAACCAGAAAGCTATTATCTTGCACATATATCATTGGTTTTGCAGGTCTATCCACGGTTTGCCACCATTACCTACTGCGGATTTGTGCATGCACTCACTTACACATAATCTCACTATGTTTTATTCCTATGCATGCGGTTATTGTACACAATGGAGGCCGATCATGTAGAGCAAAAGAGGCCGGAAGCCTTGTGTGGCAATAAAATTTCATGCGAGTGTCGTTCCATGGTGGGCGCCAAAGGCAGCCCCCCTCCACCCACATCTTCGGATCGTAATGAAGAGGAAGATAAGCTGATGCAGGGGATTGAGAAGGAGAAGACCACTCCTATTTACCCATGAGGTCTTACGCTCTAACTTGGCATCTTTGATGTTGGTAATATCATGCATATGGTGCCTTCCATTGCCTCTTTGTATACATTAAGATGTCATCTGCTTAGTTTAGACATGCTTTGTGTCAATGCCATCACCATTTTGGTTTATTTATCGTATATGTGAATCATGCGTTACCCAATCTTGTCTAGCAGGGCATCGTATATGTGAATTTTGCCGATGCCACCTGGTATGGCAGTCATCTTATATAAAAGATTATATCATGCCATCATTTTTTTATTATGTGTTAAATTTATACGACAATTTTAGTACATTCAATTACTCTTCCTGTGCATTAGAGCATGG